>OX016540.1:181682522-184082522 GCA_943590905.1 Sphaerophoria taeniata | reverse complement strand
AAGTGGAAGTATTGCTTACTGTATTCAACAGTTTGTGGTATGGAGTCTAGCGAGGGCAGTGCAAGAACGTTTGTTGTACGACCGCTTGAAAGTCCACTTCCTCCACCGATGAGAGTACTTCCTCCACCAATCAGTCCACTTCCTCCACCGATGAGAGTACTTCCCCCTCCAATCAGTCTACTTCCTCCACCACTGATAAGGGTGCTTCCTCCACCGATAAGACCACTGCCTCCTCCAATAAGTGAATTTCCTCCTCCGATGATTGTACTTCCTCCTCCACTTATGAGTTTGCTTCCACCACCGATAATTTGACTTCCTCCTCCAATAAGACCGCTCCCATATCCTCCACTGTTATAACTACTTCCACCAAGACCACCAGTTCCTGCCAGTCCAATAGTTCCAACCAACGAGCTTGCGCTTCCATCCAGATTTCCAGATTTTCCTGGGCCATAATTGTAGCCAATGCTACCTGCGCATGACGCAGCTACCAAGAAACCTAGAATCTTGAGAAAAAAAAAATTAAAAAATCGTTAGGACTCTTGAGCTTTCGGATCTTGAGCTGAAAATCTTCGTGAATAAGGTTCTTTTAAAACTCACTATAAATGCTCTCATTGTGGTGTTCGTTCGTCGTTGAATTATGAAAAATGAACTAACTCTTTTAATTTGCGCTGGGGTTTTATATCTTTAGAGCAAATTGAAAACAATATTATATTTATAAATTGAAAACAAGAACATTCTAATTTTGCAACACAACTGGTCGCAATATCTATTACCTAACTGTCGGAACTTGATTTTGCTGAGGGAGGTACTTGCGGTGATACAATTAATATTTTGTTGTCTTCATTTGTTGTTTAATCTTTTATTTATGCAAATGAAGTCTTTTGCATCCTTTTGGTACTGCTGATTTGTATAATAGTGAGAAAAAAGAACCACAAGTTTTAACACATGCGGTTCCTTAAAGATCAAAGAACAATAATCTTGTTTACTGCATTCAAACGGCCTCGAAACTAGACGCATTTCTCGACATCAAACTTGTTGATTGAAATAAGTAGGTAATAAAAGTATGGATCCCAACTGGTCGAGAAAGCAATGTATTTCTTACCGTCGAGATATAACTAGGTATGAGTAAGATCCATCAGTAAACAGATTTAGTTTAATAAGATTCAGATATAGGCGAAGAGCCACCAATCATGAAATCTCCGTCATCACGCCCATTAAAATGTTTAATACCAAGACGCATAAGTGAATCTTATATGTCTTGGTTTTATATTTAATTTTTTATTACACATTTTAGTCGGCATGATGACGGAGCTTTCTTGTTTGGTGGCTCCTGGTCTAATACAAATATGGACTATTTTATTTATCAAAAATCTAAGCTCACTGTTCACATGAATTCTGTAGCTTTGCAGGTTCATTTTGATTTTGAAATCTTATGTATATCATCTGCAACCCCCTTCAAACCTGGCTTATGAAGTGTGTTTTTTTTGAAAAATGGAAAAAAGGTGTTTTCACTTGCTGCTAAGAGATACAGCCAGTATTGAAGGTATATATAAATTGCTTCGAATCAGATCTTTCTTCATTCTGCCTGTGTCTGCTAGGCCTTGCGCCCTGCTTGCATACTTCTCGACTACCTTTAAATTTGTACGTTCTTTTAAATTTTTAAACAAAATTTAAGAAGGGTAGCTCTAAACCATTTTATATTCATGTCAAAACGGTTAATGTAAACAAGAAATACATATTATTTTTTTTAATTTGATGTTCGGAATATGAGAGTAGCAAATTACATAACATGATACGATTATAAGCATTATTATTTCAGATTATAGTAACTAAATGCTAGATACTAAGCCCGCTACTATATTGACTAAATAACAAACATTAAATAATTAAATATTGCTAATAATTCCAATAACTTAAAAACTGTGTGTGGGTCCTCAACACTGCCGCTTAGAATCGGCAAAAAATTGTAGGCCCCTTCAATTTCCTACACGCACTCAAGGAATTTTTGAAGAGTATAGGCCCAGAAATTCGTGGGATATTTTAACTTATTCTAAACAAAAAATAATCTAAACGAAAGTCTGATTTTGAACTTTGACATCACTTTCTGAAGATTTAAAAAAGGCAAACATTGGTGCAATGCTGGCACATTTTAAGATCAATATCTCTGACAGTACTAATGTAAAGTACTTCATTTTGAACTTGTTGTCAGTAGAAATTCTACTTTGGGGAGAGTGGGGCACATTTGAACACTTCTCGATTTCGCAGCTTCTGGATTTATTGATCTGTACTTACATGGAGCAGTGTTATTAAGCTCCGATTTCAAATAATATTTGATTAATTTATCAAAACATTTTCATTAAATTTAAATTTTAACCAATATACGTTCTTATGTTCAAAAGTACTCCATGTATGGGGCAGTTTTGAACTGGAAAGGGCAGTTTTTAAAAGCAGTATTAATTTTTTTTTAATGAATGAATAACACTCTAACTTTTTATTATTTAAGTATTCTTAGTTTTATTCTTAGTTTTATCTTAGCTCTTGAAGAGCTAAGGCCTAAGTAACAATTATCTGGGTGCGTTGAAGAATTGAGGGGACCTACAACTTAACGCCGACTCCGAACGGTAAAGTTGAGAAGCACTTTTTCAAGACAGAGTGATACTCTTGGAAGTTTTGTCAGTCCGACGCAAGAGGCAGTGCTCGTGAAAGATGAAATAAAAACTATGGGCACGAGTAGGACTCGAACCCACGACGTTCTTCTTAGCAGTCAACGCACGTAACCACTAAGCCACGGACACAGACACTACCGTTTTATTATTAAGAGGATAAAAAAGGGAGCCGTAGGAAATTCCCCAAAAATTAAATCATCATAGCACAAAATCTCCAATCAAGCTAATCCAACTCCAAGAAAAAATTCTCATGGAAAAAATCCCCAAAAACATCTAGCCAAAATCTCCATTAAATCTCCCTATCCACAAGATTCAGGTACGTTTTTTTAACACTGTTTCTGTCACGGCCGTTATGACTTGATAACAAATTAAGAATGCAGTTTCAGTCTGTCAAGCTTGAATAATGTTGTATTTTATAAAAAATTGTACCTACTATGGATGAAATTATTGTTTTAAAATCAAATAAAGGATGAAAAAAGTTATTTTTAAATATTGCAGGTGGCCATGGTTCAGAGGATAGAGTAGTGGATTGCCAATTTCGTGATAAAACTTATTCGGGGTCACATTGCGAGAGCTATGACTTCGACGAATAATTTGATCTTTGGGGCGTTCTATCCGAACGACGAATATTTTGATAGTGCACGCTCGAGCGGCTTCATTCCACCAGAGGCATTCCTCCACCTAGATAAATGCGGTCTGATACAGGACAGATTGGCGATCCCGCTAATCTACCACGTCAGGCGGAGAACCGTCGATCGGCGGCTCCTTTACCATCGAGACGTCCGCGTCCTCGCACAGGACGGAGCAGAGATCCTCCGGTTCAGTAGGGCTGTGTCCGAACAGGACTGAATTGATAGGGTGAAGCAGGAGCACCAGTTCTGGTGGCTTCAGTCAGCACTTGATAATGGGTAGTCGGGGTGGGGTTTTAAGCCTTGGCCGGCTTGTATACTTGTTTTAGTCTAAGGGTTTTGGGTTTAGGTTTAAGTAGAGTAGGCATGGCGGCACATTAATTGACATGGACAACAAATAAAAAATACAGAAAAATAAAGAAAAAAAAATAAAAAGTTAAAAAAAAATAAAAATAAAAAAAAAACAAGTGAAATGAAAAAAAAAAGTTAGATTTGCTGCTGTGGCTGTTCTAGTTTGTAAGTAGTTGTTAGGTAGATTAGGTAGTTTTAGTTAATTTTAAGTTTTATTTTTAAGGACCTAATTTTAAGTAGCTTGTAAGAAAACATGAAAAGGATAATGAGTTAGTTTTTGCAATTTTCTAACAAGAAACAAAAAATAAAGTAAATAAAAAACATAGTTCATAGGCCGAAAGGCATTCATTTTAAGACAATCATGAATTTCTTAGAGCGCCTGCTTAGGGCCAGTAAGTTAAATATAAGATTTTAGATCATAAGCTAGTTTGAATTCTTTGTCTAGTATTAAGTAGTAATAAGAGAAAATGAATAAAAAATGAATTTTGGAAAAAAAAAGAGTAGTGGATTGCTAAGCCGAACGCTGCGGGTTCAAACCCCAGCTTCAGCAGCATTCTTTTTCTACAAAAATCGCTAGCTTATCTGAGGCCACCTGTGCGATAACATGAGACAATACAAATCTAAGTCTCCTCCTCTGAGCCACGTAGGTTTCTGTTATGTGTGCTTCCTTTCTATGTGTCTATCTGTCTCTCTCTGTTGTATGTCTTGTTCTGTCCCAGCCGATGGTCTCAGTCACCAGTGCTGCTATGTGTCTGTAGTTCGTTACATTTATGTGCGAAGTACTGTGAAATGTAATGTAATGTAATGTAATTTTTAAATGGAAAATTATCGATGGTGTTGTGGCGGGATAAAAAATCATCACATTCGTCTGACCCTTACAAAGGTTTATGGAAGTCTGCGTCTACAATGGTAATGGACAAGCCAAAAACTAACGCTTTTAAAAACGAGAATAATATTTACAAAAACACTTATATATTCTGCACATATTTTAAACATAATGGCAATGGGCCATATTCATAGAGAATTACTAAAGTCGCAACTTTGTAGTCCACAGTTTAAGCTAAACAATCTAAGAAAACACAGCTTATATTCATAGACGATGTTCTAGCTGTGTTTAACTAAACAAGAGTTGATTGAAGAAATCTACTACAATTATGCTTCAAATGGAGAAGTTAAACATCAATAATGTTAAAATAAAATATTATTTTTCAAAATTCAAATAATTTACTGAAAATTTCTTCAACTGTTTGTTTTAATTTATGTTTTTCCGTTCAACTGAGACATTGTGACATTGAAAAACGTATCGCACTTACCACGATAAATTAATTAAATCAAATTTTTTATTTGATGTTTCGATTTGGTTACACCAATAGTGGTCACGGGTTGACTAATTGCTGTGCTTATCGTTATTTCATAGAAAAAATGAGATTTGCTCGCATTGCACCTTTATGGTGAACGACGGACGCAACAAACGCGAACCATGCATGTGCGTATTCGGAGAGCATGTTTGGAGCTTAGGGCTACCAATAGAGCAAATGCAATATGTGAAAATGACCACAGTGAAGAGGAATAAAAACATGTTTACGCAGCTCTTTTTAAAAACGGTTATTATTCCAATTTCAAAACAACGTTTGTTGTTGAAAAAACAGTTAGTTTCAGAAAATTTAAGTCAAGAAAATTTAAAAAGTGCCATACAGAAAATGCGTCTATGAAGCGATATGATATGTATTTGTACCTACCTATAGTACCTATCAAGAACAGTCATTTTATTCAAAGCAGTGAATGGATATTTTGACTCTTAAAGAAAAGTAGCAATTTAAACATAGCATCACCTATGTTTAAATTTAGACTCCAGTTTAATGCTTAATCTTAGGACTAAATCTGATTATGGATAGCTTAAACTCCAGTCTTAGTTAGTAACAGCTTAACAGCAGTTTAAAAATGTTTACGAATATGCCCCAATTTGTTTTGGAGATTTTAGCCATGAGGATTATCTTTTGGAGATTTCGCTGCTGGAGATTTCAGTATGGGGATTTTGGATTTGGGGATTTTAGATTTGGGGATTTAAGTTTGGGATTGCATCTTGTATATAATAGAAATTGACCGGGGCAGCTTTGATGATGTTCAAACGAACGTTCTCCAAAACACTTTTTCAAATCTACCCCAACTGTGTCAAAGCCATAAAATGTTGAATAACTACTAAGCTTAAACATATTAATTTAAAAGCTCGCCACGATTTAGTTTCAAATTTATTTACTACTAGCTGTACCCTGCCACACTTTGCAGTGATTGAATGGTTGAGAAATCCTTACTTTGCACCCTTACTTTTGACAATAAATAACTCAACCATTGAATTTGTGAGTAAGAAAGGCGAAGAATCTTCGCATTTATTTCAACCAAAACCTCAACTGGAAGGACTACATAAATCATATAGTGTCGAAGATATATTGTATTCTTCGTGGTTTGAGCCCTACCAAAATTTATCTTCCAATAGATGTTAAAATGAAGTTGGTTAAGAGTTATGTTGTACCTATCAACATATATGGCTGTGAATTGTTCTCAAATCTGGACTCTGAATCGTTTAGGAAGCTGAATACTGCATTTAACAACTGTGCAAGATACGTTTTCAACTTAGACCGTTACGAACACGTTTCATTTTATGCTAAGCAAATAACTGATTGTTCCCTGTATGCTCTTTTACGGTATAGAACAGTTCTGGCTTTGCAAAAAATTAAATCCACCAAAAAGCCAAAGTAACTTTTTGTTAAAATTCAATTTAGCAACTCTGAAAGAACGCTCGCAATAATTTCACATAGACATCGATCTTTAGTCAGCAGAACACAATTTTTTGTACATGCGGTTCAACTATGGAATAATCTCCCTCAAAATCTTCGAAGAACTAATACAGAAGGAACCTTCAAAAAGTTATTATTATTATTATTATTATTCCTTATTTCATTAAAAACATTTTTTTACAATTTTAAAATCAAAATAATATATGGACATGGCAAGATTGCCGTCTGCCAGAAAATAACATTTGCTTTAATAAAATAATAAAATAATTAATAGTTGGTAGGTTTTCATAAGATTTCTCGTTATACAAAAAGAATATAATTTGTTGTTTTACATTCGCTCAAACAGAAAAAAGTAAATGATCTTTTGATAACTAATGGTTTTTGCGTTTTAGTTTACGTTTGTACAAATTCATATTATAAATTGTTTTAGAAATTTGTTAATTAATATTTTTAGGAAAAACAAAATTTAAAAAAAATTAAAAGGTTGGAAAGCTTCTTCGATAATTTATAGCATGGTCACAGAACATGAAGAGATTTGTCCACCCAACGGATCCGTTCATTACACCAAACATTTGTTCTCTAGAGAGGACACTATGTTGAAAATAGAGCCTTCGAATTTCTTTAAGTATCGGACAAATAGCTATGAAATGGTAAATGTCGTCACGCTCATTTCTGTTACAATAATTGCAAAGGAGAGGTAGATCTGACCGATGCGGAATAAAATTCAAGTTCAATATTTCAACCCTTGCTCTGAAAATTGTACCTATAGCTCTCGCAGAAAGACTATTATTGAAATAATTTGTCGCATCAGTATTTAAAGAGTGGCTTAGATTTTTATATATTTCTCTTGTTGACGATGATGATGCTCTATTTAAATGTTGAAGATATATATTTTCATCAACTTTTGCGATAACATTCGAAAAAATATCTTGCCAGTTATCTATGTTAAACTCATTCAGTTCAAGAGAAACATTATGCAATCGGGCAAGTTGAGTCCATTCCTTAAATGGCGATGCTTCTGTTCGCAAAAGAACTTTCATGATAGATGTGTGAAGATTCGAACTTGGTTTACTCATTACTCTTGTTAAAAAATCTGCATGCAATTTCAAATTTTTAATATAAATCGGCGCAATTCCAGACTCAACATGAATTGCATAAGTTGGAGTCGAATTAGGTAACCGAAATAATCTTTTGAAAAAGAGGCGTTGTATCAACTCAAATTCTTCAAAATAGGTGTGACCAAAAACTTGAATACCGTAACACAAGCAAGTGTTAATGGTTGCTTGAAAAACTCGGTATTTAGATCCTAAGTCTATGTTTTCGTTTGAGAAGAAAGTTGGCCACATTATGTTGAGAGCTACTTTAGCTTCTTTACTCTTACGCTGAACATGTTTATTGAAGCTACCGTTAGCAGACATCAACACTCCTAGATATTTGAATTCCTGTACTATTTCAATTGGTTGGTTGTTAAGGAACCACCTTTCTTCTCTCAACCTTCTACAACTCCGTGACTCAAATACCATTATTTTTGTTTTTTCTGAGTTTATTTTAAGGTCCCAGATATTGCAGTACGTTTGGACCCTATTGATTTGTAGCTGGAGAGAAGATGGGTTATCCGCTAGCATAACCAAATCATCCGCGTAAAGAAGCACTTTTATACGAATATCAGAAAAACAAACTCCACCGGGTAAACTATCTGAAATATCGTCAATGTAGAGGGCAAACAAGATTGGGCTGAGGATACATCCTTGGGGAACACCTGCAGTCGTTTGAAACCAATTTGAAACCTCGGCCCCATCCCAAACTGTAGCATAAGTTTTACATAAAAAAATTTCGTAGATATTTAGAAATTTTCTAGATATACCAAGTGAGGCCATTTTGTAAATGAGAGCTTGTCGATTGACGGTATCAAATGCAGCTTTTAAGTCGATAAAGCAAGCATACATCTTCTTTTTCTTTTGGATAAATTTGTTAGCAATACTCAATAAAGCAAAAATATGGTCGACCGTTGAAAAGCCCTTACGAAAACCAGCTTGAAACATACTTAAGCGATTGTTTGATTCTACCCAATTTATAAGTCTTTTGTATAGGATTCTAGCAAATACTTTTCTAATGGAATTTAATATTGAAATACCTCTGTAATTCTCAGGTAAGCTAGCATCACCTTTCTTAAATATTGAAAATATAACAGCTTTATTAAAGCTCGTGGGAATGCAAGCGGAATCGTACAAGTTGTTGTAAAAAGAAAGAAGATATTGCTTGAATTCTAAAGATGAGTTTTTTAGAAATTCAACGGGAATGCCATCAATTCCTTGGGACTTATTGTTTTTCATGTTAAAAAGAGCAAGTTCCAGTTCATCAAGGACTATTACAGAGTCAAGCAAATTATCGACTGTGTCTGGGCAAGCGTAATGAAACGAGTGCAAGTCATCTTGACATGTCAACAAGGATCGGAAATGGGATGCCAGAACTTCAGCTTGTAATACACATGAAGACATACGATTGTTTCCACCCAACTCTCTTACATTATTCCAAAAATTCTTTGAATCCTTACACCTTTCTAAGCTGGTCGCTAAATTAAGTGTGTAATTTAACTTTTTAGCCTCGCAGACCTGTTTGTATATTTTGTTAGCTTCCAGATATGCAGACTTAAAATGGTCTACATTAAATCTTCTAAACAACTTAAGGAACACGAATGATTTTTTTCTGAGCCTCATACATTCGGAATCAAACCATTTATTTCTGGGTTGCAGCTGCTTGGGACTACTAATACGGGAAGCAGACAGTCTAACAATTTCGCTTATTTGTTCTCCTAATTGGTCAATTGCAGAGGGGCTTGGGGGTGGCAGCGACCTAACGTGAAGGTTTAATCTTTCTCGGAATCTCTCTCCCTCCTGAGGTATCCATTTAAGCCTTGGAATTTTTACTAAGCTTTGATTATGTGTTTCATGCAAGAAGTTTGCATTCACCAGAATTGGTAAATGAGACGTAAAAGTTGCTAATAATACTTCAAAATCATTAACAGCCTGAAGCCAATCACCATTCACTGCACACAGATCGATAACTGAACTTCCCTGCCCACCCACAAAGGTCAGTTCACCACAAGCATCACTTCTCGATACACCATTCAAGACCCAAAAACCGAAACTTTCAAGTAATTCAATTAACATTCTCCCGTTTCTATTTAGTGTTTCATCTTTAGAGTTTCTAGTTGAGAATAAATCCGTTTGAGTATTCAATTCTTCGATGCTTGAATTTTGAAAAAGCCCAATTCTGGCATTGAAATCACCGATCAGCATTAAATTTTTGGATTCGAAATTATTTAAAAAATCGTACAACTCTTCATAATCGTTCAACCAATTATTACAATTTAAATATAATGGGACAATAAAGTAGGATTTGTGGGTTGTGGTACCATCTATCTGGAAAACTAATTTACTTTCAACTATTCTAAACTTTACAAAATTACTAATTTTATTTTTTTAATACCACACAAAATTCCCCCACTTGCTCTACCGTGAATATTATTTCTTACAGCCGGAATATAGCTGGTATTAAAGTCCTTAAAATATTTAGAAATTTCATCTTGTCTTTCTTCTTCTAAAAACGTTTCAATCAATATAATAATATCATATTTTTGAATTAAATTAAAAAAATCAGCTAGCATTAATTTGTTTTTAATTCCAGCTATATTGTAGCTTAAAATACTTAAATTAATAAATCTACTACTAGTACTTATTGTTTGGCAGACGGCACTGTTCTCCTATTCGTTATTAATATACGCCGGTGGAGGCGCTGCTGAGGGTAAAGAGCACTCAGTTTGATGTTCTCCCACGCTGCAGTCAAAAAGTTCAAGTGCATTCGAACCAAATTGTTGTTGGATAAATGTCATCTCTGATGATTGATGAAGTTTTGATTTTTAATCCGCGATCGAATTTGTAAACAAACTTGTTGTTGTTAATTTCCATTTTGTCACCTTTAATTGCAATTTTAGCAGTAGGATTATATCCAAGAAATTTGTTTTTTGTTTCGAATAAAGACTGCCTTTTCTTGCGATACAGAAGTGATTGTTCGCGTGTTACACTTATTCCAGTTCCTTTTAGAACACTCGATCCGCGCAGAATCTCTTGTACCGTGTTTGCAGAGTCAAGTTCTAAGAGTACCGTGCATCTTTGTTTTCTGCTGTTAGTGAATTCCCGCGTCTTGTTTACAAGGATATTATCATTTTCCTTTAGATTGAGAAGACCCTTGCAAGTTTGTTTTGCTGAGTCAACTGCATTGGTGTTTTCTTTTAAAGGAAGATGCACAACTATGGTGTTTTCGTTGGCCTTACGTGACAGCAGCTCAATTTGCGACTCCAGAAGATCACACCTATTCGTCATTTTGATGAGTTTTTCATTTAAGCGTGCATTTGTGGCTTTAAGAGAAGCAATTTCTGTCGCAAGTGATGAAATATCCGTTTTAGTTGCTATATTTTTTAACTTATTATCCAGCAATGTGTTGAATTCATGCACAGATAATTTGCCTACTTCGGTATTCATTTCTTTTGTGCTTGAATGTTTTTTGTGACAGCGAGTTATTTCTGATTCTGGTGAAAGTTCGGTTACTTTTCTTTTGTTCTTATTGCTCATAGAGATTTGAGTCAAATTTTAAATGTAAAAAAGATATATTTAGTTGTGTTTCAGTGCGGCACTTTTTATAATAAAATGTTCATGTATTCTTTTAGATACTTTGTATCAATAAAACTGATTAAATAAAATAAAAGAACTATTAAATTTTATTTTTTAAAAAGGAGCACTATTTTTGTACACTCTACCGTTGACAGATCAAATGTCACCAAAGTTATTATTTGAATATCCCGTCGGGATTTTGTTTCAGGGGGGGTTAAGATAAATGATTTTTTTCTTGAAGTACGGCTAAAGAACGATTCTCTATACTTGAGAGTACGTCCGAAGTTGGACTCGAGGGTAAACTGATGGCCATTCCTAGAAGCGCCAGTATTAGGTAGGTACGGGCGAATTGTTTTAGGGGAGGAATGCAACTGCCTATTTGACCTGAGCATTTACCGTAAAGTACGATAGAACCGAAAGAGACACGATACGTTACGACGCACGGTGGTCTAACGAGGTGAATGAGTTGGCTATGTCTCTGTCACCAATCAGTCTTAGGGCTCTTTTTTGTATACCGTCCAAGAGGCTTAAGCATGTTACTAAAGCACCAGCCCAAAGATGGGAATTGTACTCAAGCTTTGGACGGATATAAGTCTTAAAGATAAGGACCAGATGAAACGGGGAGAAAAATTGCTTGCACTGTCTTCAGAAACCCAAACATTTTGAGGAATTTTTAGCGACATTGCATATCGTCGGCTTAGAGTGCAAACCTGCTAACTCCACTTTTTGTCAAATTTGAGATAGGTAAGTATACAGTTCGATACGTAATGCCAATACGCGTCGTCTGATATAATTATTTACGTTTAATTCGTCTTTTAAGTTGATCAAAACAAGTGATGAGCAAAACTGCTAACTCCATTTAAGCCAAATTCAACTGCTAACTCCACTAGAACTAATCGCACCCAATACAAATTTGACTAAAAAAGCACCAGTCGATTTAGTTTTGTGTTGGCTTTGCTTACTGGGATAGTCTCTCTTCCAGTGACCCTTTTCACCACAAGAAAAACAAACTCCTTTCTGTTTAACAAATTTCTGTGAATTGTTTTTGGTACGATTGAATGAATTGCCGCTTTTCGAAGAACTACGCTTGGCAACCAATGCCTCTGTGCTTTCAACTTCATTCGGGCTTTCAATCGAAGTTCCTCTGCCATCGACCTTGCTCGCAAGTTCGGCATCGTCTGTTCAGACGCACTCGTTGATTCCCAGGCATTTTGGAAATGATTGAACTCTGCTGGAAGTGACATTAGTATTTTCTTCATTACTATAGAATCCGAAATGACTTCTTTTTGGTCTTTCATCTGTTGTACGACTTCCATTAGTTTCGATTTCGACAGAAACGAAGCTATATCATCAGCCGGATCTTTTGTAAAACTGTAGGTAGTACTTTTGTTCTAAAAAGAGATTGTGACTTTGAAGCCTATTCGTAGGTACTCTTCAATGTTGCCCACATGTCCTTAGCTGTTTCACAGTTCATGATTTGTAAGAGGGGCTGCTACATGCACCAGAAATCGCACGACCGACCGGCATCAGCCTTCTTCCACGAAGCAATACTCGCTGCATAGTTCGTCGCTCCAGCCGCCGGAGCGGCAGCAACCGCATTAACCACGTCTTTTTTTGTTCAGTCTCCGACGAAACTGTTTTTTTCTCTTTCTTCCACCGATTCATTGGAAATGGGAAAGTGAATCCGTTCAGTACAGTTCAAATCAAGTAGATTAATTTGAAATCTCGAATCGAGATGATTAACTTTTGTATCAGAGCTGTGAAAGAATTAAACCTTTTTGTATTGCATCGTCAAAAGTCCTATTCATTTAACTGAATTTTGGGAATGAATTTACATTTTTTATTGCAATACTTTAACTTCGAAAATAAAATCGCAGTTAATTTTGAAATATTTTTGTATAAAAATCATTTAGAGCAGTTAAAAGACTTGAAGTAAAAAGAATGCCTTGCTTTTTAACTGCTTGCATTCTTGGAAATCTTGTAAAAGTCTTTTACATTCTTTGCATTCATTAAGTTTTTTTGATTGCATTCAATGTAATGCAGTCATTTGACTGCTTTTAGAGTCTTTTAACTGCTTGCAGTCTTTCAGCTGCTTGAAATCTTTTAACTGCTTGATTTAATTTTTTTCTGTTTCATATTTAAAAAAAATATCTATTTAAGCTGTACATAGGAATATATTTTCATTTGTTACATATGTATAAACAAAATAAACTCTAAAAAGAAGTTTTTAACACTATATTTGTGTATTTTTTATTGTTGAAGGAAAACCTGCTTAGTCCTTTATTTCTTACATAACCCACATAGGAAAACCTGCTAAATCACAAATATGCAAATAAATACAAAACTATAAGCCTATTTCAATTCGTTTGTGTACATAAAAGTAGAGCTCTATAGGACACACAAATCATGTTTTGGATTTTTTCCTAAAGTGTCAACAACCAGTTTTGGGAAGTTTTTTCTTTCTCCTGTAAAATGTATAGAAATGGAGTTAGCAGGTTTGTACTCTAAGCCGAGGATATGTAATCGCTCCACAAAAGGTGGTCTCGAGATGTTCGGTCTCATTGATGCAGGTGCCACTCATGGACAGTGGCAGGGGAGGTATATCTCGCTTTAACGATACAAGATCGAGTTTTCGAAGCATTAAATTCCACGCGATTTTGTATTCTCCATTGTACAATGCTGTTGAAGTCAGCGTATAATGAGCTTATCATATTTTGCCGTTGCAGTTGCACATCCGAAGAGGAGGGATGTGAGTCTGGAAATGAATAAGAAAAGCTAAAGGTACTATCGTCAGCGAAACAATTGATTGGATTAGAAGTTACAGACTAGAGATCATTTATAAAAATGAGAAAGAGGGTCGGAGACAAAACGGAGCCCTGGGGTAGGTATACCAGCATTTATATTGTAAGTTCATTTAAGGGATTCACCGATATTGAAAGATTTGTTCCACTGTTTGGTGAGATGACCTGTTACTGTACTGCCGGTCATTAAGAAGCTTTCGGTTTTCGAGATATTTCTTGAGTTGATAGTTTATCAGCGTTTCCATGACCTTTCAAGGAAGGGACGTTAGTGCAATCGGACGATAAAATTGGAGGAAGAAGATTCGCCTTTTTTGGAATTGGCCGGACAAATGCTGTTTTCCAGCTGCTCGGAATGAGTCCATAAAAAGGATAGATGGAAAAGCTTACACAAGGGTTTTGCCAGCGTGGAAGAACACCTCTTTAGATTAATAGCAGGGATACCATCCGGACCAGCAGATTAATGTATGTTGAGAACTTCTAGGACTCTCGCCACAGCACGAGTGCGGAAGAAGATTTTTCCAATGGAATCATTGACACGCTCAAGAACTGGGGGAATCATGTTACTCTCTAGCAGCGTTCGCGAGAGAGCTAACAACGGTAGTTTTTTTATTATCAAAGGTTTCTGGAAGAAAATAGAAAAATAGCCTTAAGCTTCAATAGAAAAGTTATAATGTCAGTGTTAGCAAGACAAAAAAAAAATCATTAAGTTATTTATCAATAGTTATTTGATTTTGCCTTACAAAATTATTTCGGGGAGGGTTAAACCCCGTAACCCTCCCCCTAAATACGGCTATATATCCCGAACACCCTTTAATTGAACAATGACTGTTGACTCTCTATTTTTCACATTTTTAACTTGTTTAACTTCCCTCTTCCTCATCTTTCTCTCCACCAAAAACTTGAATTCATTTTTCATTTTTCATTCTTTTTTTTTAAACATATTTTGAAATTAATTCTTAAGTATCTAATGTAAGCAGTAAAATTGTTAACTTAAATTCCAGTGCAAGCTCAAAAGAATATGATTCTTAATTATGTAGGTACAGCGTTATGATTATATAATAAATAAATAAATAAATAAATAAATCTTTTAAATTGAAATTCTATATCGGTCGGGATCATGGGTATTCGAGGAATGAGGACATCTTCACCTTTGAAAGGCCCTGTAAAAATCGTTGCTTCCACTACGTTATTCATTATTTCCCCGGTACCCTGTTACTCGCTACACGCTAACCGCTACCCCGTTACCCTCTGCGTACTCCCGCTTGACGTCACCCCGCTACCCCGCTACTCCACTACCCGCTACCCTGGCCACATGTCATAAACGATTTGATTGATTTTGTACAAAATACTTAAAACCCATTTCCGCCACTACCCTAACGTTCCCTCTAAATTCGGGTCAGAACACTTCACTGATCAAGAGTAGTGAGTCTATGCAAAAACTAATGATTAATAAACGCTGCTCCCTTGAAGTACTAAGGCAATTGATAAATAAAGACCTCCTCGGGAAACTAAAATGACACTTTATGGGGTAAGAACATTTTGAGAGGAAAATTATGTGCCCGATTTTCAGTCCCGTTTACGTATAGATTTAGATGTATTTGACTATCACGCATGTTATTGAATGTTTGTATGCCACTTATGAGAAGATAAGAATGCCAAAACAATACTTAGCATATTTCTGTTTTAAGCTCTATAAATAATACTAAATTATAGCTTTGAACGTGGCTAAACACCTTAATGCTTGCTGATAAATTAATTAATCAACTCTTGCTTTCATGAACTCTCTGGCTAAGCATAACTAAAAAAAACAGTCATTCTATTCTGGTCAAGTTAAAAATAAATTCAAATTTTTCGAAGAAAGATATCCAAAATATTATACAACTTATCAGAAAAAAAAAACTTCTCGATACAAATAAATAAAAGCTGAAAAAATTTACATTTCTAATTAAAAAAAAAAAATACGATGACTAATAAGTTTGACTTGTTAGGTTGGTTGTGGTGAAATTTTAAAAGGTTTCTTTTGGAAAAAATTATGTAAGCTATTGTTTTCAGAACGAAAACTTGAATTTTAGTTTGAATAATTTGTGGCTTCGATCAGCAGAGAGTCGTCTTTTTATAGATTTTTTAATAAATTCAAAAAGTTTGACATTGAAATTGCTATGAGAACAAGATACATAAATAACAAAAATTAAAAAAAAGGGTTGGGAAACCGGTAAGCATATCGTCAATTGATTGGGGCTATTACTTATTGGTGGGAATGTCTGGCCAGATGGGATAAAAAGTCCAGGTTTTTTTTCTATAAGTAAAGGTTTAATTGATTTTTATTCAGTTAACAACGTGTTTTTGAAGCTGCTTCAGATTTTAACTTTCTTTGATACTTCAGTTATGCATAAGTGTACTCGTGTAGTTATCAGGTGTTCTTCTTTAAAATATAAGATAAAATGAGATAAATATAAATAATCCAAAAAAGCGGTTAAACAGATGTTAATCAACATTTCGAAACAGGATTTTTTGAGAAAACATCCTGGCTATGTTATTGAGTTGCTTCTTTGGGAGCTTTAATAACTGGGGCCTGATTATGGGATTCGCGGCGGATCGTTTTGCTAGCGACAGCGAGTATGACATTTTTTTCAATTATTGCTTCCGCTTTCGCCTTCTTCGATTTGAATTCGACCAATTGACGAATTCGAAGGCGAATTTGAAATGTCATAATGTTTACTGGCGAGCTGACATCCGACATCTTTTTTTGGCGGATTCACAGGCGAAAGAGTGTTTATTCAAATCAGTGGATTATTGGAAGAAATAGTCAACCCAAAAGTGTGAAATCGCAGGAATATTGGAAGAAATAATTTTCGCTCCGCCGCGAATTCGTTAATAAGGAAATATGAAGCTAGTCGAATTTGAAGGGTCGAAATGAAAACGATCCGCCGCGAATCCCATAATCAGGCCCCTGTATTTTTTTTTTAGATTTTGAATAACGGCTTTGACAAGTTAGTGAGAATCTTTCAGTTCGGTAATACGAGAAAAAGCCATATCACATCATATTATGAGCCTACAAAAGCAAATGTGTGCACCAAAAACTCTCAGAAAAGGAAACCTCATTTTAAATTCTACTGTAGCTCGATTTTTAAGATAATTTCTTGTGCTCAAAAACATACTTCTTTTATTTAACACTATGAAACTACCTCCCATTTTTGTTTTGTGTATTTAAAAATAACTGATTGAGTGCATTTTGCAAAATTAATAGAAATTAGAGACAATGTCCAGTCCAGCTCTCCTTAAAAGCATTACCCCATTTTTTAAGGAAACAATTTAATCTAATTTGAGAACCGTTATTGTTAGGAACTTCATATCCGGAAGACCAGAACACTAAGGCGACTTGCACACACACCGATTTTGGACGGCCGGTATAAAATCGGCCGACATTTTACCGGTATCGGGTGTTAGCACACTCTAAACACCTTAGCACCGGTCTAAACAATCAATATACGAGAGAGGATTTTTTGAAATATAGCATACTCATAACTCATAAGTCGAATTTGTTCTTTCCTATGAGAATGTCACTCTCTGACATTTCGACGGGTTAAGGTTTAAACTATTGATATCATTTTGCTGTAGAAAGCGATCATAGTTATCTATTATTTTCTAAGAGATCTCCATAATGATCTCCAAGGATAGGAACTTCCATGCTTCGAACACATAGCGGTGCATCATTAATAGATATAAAAATAAAAGAGGCCCTAAACTACTACCTTGTGGAACATCAGATTTTGCTGGAAAGTTTGCCGAAAATATGTTTCTGAACTTTACTTGAAAAGTTCTATTCTTAAGGTAAAAATCCTAAAATCCATCGCCAGCCAAAAAAAAAATTGGTTATCATTCGAATGACTGTAACCGTCCGCCCGAAAAATGGCACCTTTCGACCATAGACAACACCAAACAGTCAGTTCTCTTGGATGCAATGGTACCTTTTTGTTCTTCGATCACTTGTGGATTTTCTGAGCCCCATATACCTACGACAGTTTTGTTTGTTTACATACATTCTCACCGAATAAGAAATGTGCCTCATCGCTAAGGAAAATGTTGTTCGAAAAATCGGGATTTATTGTCTGTTGTTCCAAAACCCAAGAAGCATATCTACGGCGTTGTTGAGGGGACAGCAGGCTTCAATTGTTGAGCGATTTGAACTTTGTAAGGATAGATATGCAAATCCAAATGCAAAATACGCCATAGTCAATAGTACGAGCTGTACGACACGTTCAATTCCTGCAAACGCCGGGAAATCGAAACACAAGCAACACTTGTGCTTGCAGCAGCAATATTTTCGACTGAACGTGCATAACGATGATGCACACTGCACAGGCCTTACGATACCAGCAACGCTGCCCCTCTCTTCAAATTTCTTCACAATTTTACCGATAGCTTGCTTAGTCGGTCGCGTTATGCACGAAAAGTGGGCTACGTTTGAACTACCACTTATAAAGGGTGTTTTTTTTAGAGGTATAGAACTTTAAATTGCAATTAGACAACGATGGAATATGCGATTGAAATGATTTTTTGTTTATTTGAAAGATAATCTTGTGGCATTACATTTCAAATATGATTTCTGGCATATGAGCGCCACATTTGGCTCGGATGTAGTCCATTCCGGACGTCCAATTTTCGATGACTTTTTATTAGCAATAACACGGCGAATGTTGTCTTCCAAATGGTCAAGCGTTTGTGGCTTATCCGCATAGACAAATGACTTTACATAACCCCACAGAAAATAGGCTAGCGGTGTTAAATCACAAGATCTTGGAGGCCAATTCACAGGTCCAAAACTTGAAATTAGGTGGTCACCAAACGTGTCTTTCAATAAATCGATTGTGGCACGAGCTGTGTGACATGTTGCGCCCGTCTTGTTGGAACCACAAATCCTGAAGATCATGATTGTTCAATTCAGGAATGAAAAAGTTAGTAATCATGGCTCTATACCGATCACCATTGACACATTGACTGTAACGTTGTGGCCATCATCGTTTTTGAAGAAGTACGGACCAATGATTCCACCAGCCCATAAAGCGCACCAAACAGTCAGTTTTTCTGGATGTAACGGTGTTTCGACATACACTTGAGGATTTGTTTGTTGACGTGGCCATTCAACCAGAAGTGCGCTTCTTCAACGGCCATCTCGGTTTGGGCCCCATTCGACGAATCTACGCCTTGCTTGATGATCGTTTGGCTTCAATTCTTGCACGAGTTTGATTTTGTAAGCACGAAAACCAAGATCCTTCCGCAAAATCTTCCATAAAGCGGATGGACAAAGATCCAATTCCTGTGCTCGATAGCGGATGGACTCATTCGGGTCTTCCTCAATGCTACGCTTTACAGTAGCAATAGCTTCTTCTGTACGCACCGCACGGCGTCTCTGGGGATGCGAGTTATCAATTAAAGTAAACGTGGTGCGAAAACGTTCCATGGTTAATCGAATTAACTGCTCTGATGGACGATTTTGTCGACGATAAAATGAACTTAGCAAGTGTGCACGATACGTATTTCGCACAATACAGAACCATTATTTTCGAAATAAAATTGCACAATTTGCAAGCGTTGTTCAGGCGTGAGTCTATTCATGATGAATTGCAAACCAAACTGAGAATAAATCACTTGACAGCTGTTAAATCGGTCGCCGTCTTGAAGAGTAATGTCAACTTAAAGTTCTATACCTCAAAAAATCACCCGTTATATAGTTTGAGTTTTTTTTTTTCTTAAACTTAAACTAATTTTGATTTTGATATAATTTTTACTTTAGAATTTAAGTTGCTTATGCATGTGAATATGCAAAATTTCATACGCAATAAGAGATTGAGACACGAATTTGCTTTCGGGTTTCGGGCTCAATTAAGTTTGAAAGTGAATTTTGCCTCAATGTTTATATTTTGTTTAATTTTACTCTTTCCAAGACAAATGAATCGATAGTTCTACTTCTCCTCAAACTCTAACGAGAATTTTTAATTAAAACACTATAAAACAACTGACGATTTCACAGTCTAACTCTTATTCAAGGATTTTTGTTTAACCTCTAATCTACCAACAAGTATAACAATAAAAAGGACGTGTCATTCACTAGCCCTCCGTCATCCTAACGAAAGCCTGGAACCACCTGAGGCTAGACAAGTAGAAAAAGTCACGTCATCCGTTTAGTCTTATGGCATTTGAAAGCAACACCAAAGAATAAACTTTTATTTTTAAATTGAAAAAAAAACACCTGAAACTTGTGGGGGCCTTTTAAGCGAAAGCAAGGAAACTAACGAAGGAGAGAGAACAAAAGTTTTTCATTCCCTCACTCCCCCATCCACCTTGAATGGCGCTCGGTTTAAACCGAAAGAAAAAATTCCTTTGATCGGAAAGTCTTTTCTTTGTCCATGATATGGCGACATAGCTTTTTTTTCGTCTACAAAAACCACAACCTTTGTTGTGATTGTGTCAAAACGCCAACAGGTGAAAGTTTGTCCATAAGTTGACCCTAACATACCCACCTGAATGTCGTCGTCGAGTCCTAGGCCAGAAGTCTCGTAGAAGTCAACTTTTGACACAAGTGGTTCCCATGTTTTCTTTCTTTTTCTATTTTTTTTTTTAAACTTCCATTACCCATGTCTTGGATTGAATAGCTGAGGTTGATGGAATTAGCGTTTATGAGTAATATGCATGCCACTTGATTACATGCCTTTTTGAATAATTTTTTTTCTTCCAACACATTTTATTTTACAAGCAGGGGAAATAACTTTATTATTTTTTTCTTGAGTTCGTTTGAAAGTCTTTGAAGTCTTAGGGAAGTTCAGAGGTAAATGATTATCAGGACTGCTCAAAAATACTTGCTCGCGTGCCTTCAGGTTTAATTTAAAGCAATGCAAACGTTATGTCGGTTATAATTAGCGGTATAACCTTGTTAAAACATGCACTTATGGGCTGTGATGACTAGGCTTTTTGAAGGCGCTCATGCAAGGGCTTTCAAAACATGCTATAAGGAGATTTGCATAAAAGGTTAAGATCTATTATATCGCCTTGTGGTGAAAAGTGTAAGGTTTTATTGAGCATTTGTGGAAATCTTTTACATTCAATTAATTTTATTATTACAAAAGAAATTTGAAATTTTCCTTAGATGAAAAGAAAGGATATTAAGTCATTAAGGCCCATTTGCTCATTCGGAACATAAATTTATGTTCTACTTAAAGTTCTCCTTTTGTATGGGGATTTTATGTGGAACTTAAGAAGTCCAGAACGTCCCATACAAAAATGAAAACTTTATGTAGAACATAAATGTATATATATAAAAAATAACTTGATATTAAAGCTGGAAGTATTTTGTATTTTGAAGCTAATAAACAAAAAAGCCATTGAAGAATTTTAATACATTATGCCTGGCCGCGGAAACAATATATGTAACACAGACATTGTTATATTTTCGAATCTTCCGTTTTGATATGATTCATGAATATTCATCTGCCTGTAATCTCTGAATTGTATACATTGAAGAATAAAGATAAAGAGATCAATTGCCGCACGAGGCACGGAAGTTCCACCCATTATATGCGGAAATGAGTGGGACAGTTCTTGAAGGGCCAAAAGGCAAAGGTAAAAATACGACCATCAGATAACCGACTTCAGGACAGCTAGCTTTAAACCCCAATGGAATAGATACCAGATGGCCAACTGATCAACTCAGAAGAAATTGTAGTTTTTAAACCCATCGGGAAAAATTTAAAAATCTCAATTTACCTAAACGAATTGCCATCCTCCACTTTGATAATATTATTTTCAAAAGTTACTACCTGTTACATTTTCATCACCATAAGCTTGACAGTTTACGAGTTACATGATAACGACATATTCACCTGTAACAAACATCAATCACACAAGCGAAACCTTAGGGAAGATCCGATAAGT
This sequence comes from Sphaerophoria taeniata, assembly GCA_943590905.1. Taxonomy (NCBI): domain Eukaryota; kingdom Metazoa; phylum Arthropoda; class Insecta; order Diptera; family Syrphidae; genus Sphaerophoria; species Sphaerophoria taeniata. The sequence goes on along the minus strand of OX016540.1, from coordinate 184,060,681 downwards.
AATTGACCTAGCGAACCGCTGCTACTACGGTTTGGCCAAAGATAACTGGGTTCAAAACTCTTCAAGAATTTGGTTGTATCAGTTCTACTCCTCGGTGCCGAGTTCTGGACGATAAATAATAAGGACACTTTCGAAAGAGAATTCTTCGTTGGATTCTCTGTCCTTTATGCGACGAAGGCGAATGAAGAAGAAGATTGAACCACGAACTGTACAAGTTGTACCAAGACGTGGATGTCCTTCAGAAAGCTAAGAAAAGAGGACTTCATTGCAATGGCATCGAGCGAATGGACGACAACGCTCCAGCCAATAAAGTCTTCTTAACAACCCCCAGGTTCCAGACGACCGATCCTGCGGTACAAGGACTCCACTTTGTTTGTTCTAATCGTTCACTGTTTTATTTTTATCTATACTAATATAATAAAGTAAGACTTTTGTTTGTTTGTCGGTTGTATGTTTGTAGTCGATAAACTAACAAACAAACAAAAGTCCAACTTTATAAATAATGCACAAATGTTCTTCCATGCACTGAATGTGCAATAGGATATTCTGAAAGTAAAAGAAATAATTATTAAAAGGAAAAAACATTGATTTTTTAAATTTACTTACCCGTGTCAGTTTGTTTTTAAATTCAGAAAACTGACAGAGTGACAGGCGACATCAATTTTTTGAAATGTCTCTCTATTTTCATTTTATTTCATTTCCATTTCATTCTTCCTTACTATATTTAAGGCTGAACTCCTACTTAAACTTTTGAATCAAGACAATGTTTACACGCGAATTCTCGGGCACGATTTTCTGTGCAAAAGAAAATTTTAACAACGGATATTTTAAAAAGGCATGGATTTAAGTTTCCACAATCTACGTCCATGAAAGTTTCGCATTATGAATATTGGTTTCAAATGGAAAACTGGAAAATTTCAAAATGGGTTTTCGAATGGAGAAAAGAAAGTTCTTGATGAAAAACTCGGAAAACTCATTGGTTTTCAAAAGGAAATTTGCATATAATTGTAGGTGCATTGGTTTTCAAATGGAAAACTGGGATTACAAAACGGGTTTTCCACTGAAAAACAGAAAGTTCTTGAGGAAAAATTCGGAAAACTCATTTGTTTTCAAAGGGAAAATTGCATTGATTTTCAAATGGAAAATAGAAAGTTCTTGATGCAAAACTCAGAAAACCCATTGGTTTTCAAGAGGAAAATTGCATTGTAGTTGCATTGGTTTTCAAATGGAAAACTGGAAAATTTCAAAATGGGTTTTCGAATGAAAAATAGAAAGTTCCTTATGAAAAACTCAGAAAACTCTTTGATTTTCAAAAAGAAAATTGCATGTAATTGAAGGTGATTGGTTTTCAAATGGAAAATTGGAAAATTTCAAAATGGGTTTTCGAATGGAGAAAAGAAAGTTCTTGATGAAAAACTCGGAAAACTCATTGGTTTTCAAAAGGAAAATTGCATATAATTGTAGGTGTATTATTTTTCAAATGGAAAACTGGGATTTCAAAACGGATTTTCCAATGAAAAACAGAATGTTCTTGAGGAAAAATTCGGAAAACTCATTTGTTTTCAAAGGGAAAATTGCATACAGTTACATATAAAGCACCTAGCATTGATTTTCAAATGGAAAATAGAAAGTTCTTGATGCAAAACTCAGAAAACCCATTGGTTTTCAAGAGGAAAATTGCATTGTAGTTGCATTGGTTTTCAAATGGAAAACTGGAAACTATCAAAATGGGTTTTCGAATGAAAAATAGATTGTTCTTTATAAAAAACTCAGAATACTCTTTGCTTTTCAAAAGGAAAATTGCATGTAATTGTAAGTGCATTGATTTTCAAATGGAAAATTTTTTGCATATAATTTGAGCTGTATTGTTAAGTTTTTAAGTCCGGTAAGGACTCTATATCCGCTCAATCCTCAATGAATTGTAATAAAATTTTCACTTTAGATATAGCCTGAGTAAAATCAAAGTTTTGGGCCAATATAACGTGAAAATCAGCAAATAAGGGGGACAATCATAGCGGTTACTAGGGTAGCGTAAAGCTGGTAGCGAGTAGAGGGTATTGGGTTAACGGGTGGAGGGTAGCGGGTAGAGTAGTAGCGGGATACCAAAGCCTAAAGCTTTTATTTATCGATTGAGGCAGTACGAAGTCTGCCGGGTCAGCTAGTTTTCTAATAAACTCAATATTTAGTCCAGTCATTTTAGTAAGTTTAAACCCTAATTTGCGGAAAAATTCCTAGTGGGCTGAATTTTTGTACACACTTTTATTACGATGGTGTTACCAAGATGTGGAAAACCCACATTGATATCGTGCCGGCTTCAAAGTTGCAGGACCAAGTGGCTTCGGTTCCCAAAGCGCTTGTTTTGGCGACTGGAGAATGCATGCGAATGACCGTTTCCGATGGAAGGTCTTAGGCTGAAGTCTTACATGGATATGGATACGAAAACCAGATTAGTAAGTAAGTAAGTATAAGTGAAACCAAACCAATACGAAGCATGTTCTTGTTCATCTCAGGCAACATATTGTCCAACATTGTGAACGATATGTAAGTGTAGAAGTAGAATGGAAACCGCAGTGTAGAGCTTTCCTATCAAATGTTGATTTAATTGCTTAAAGATTTTTTGTTCAATGAGCTATTTCGTCCCACCCAGCTGTGTACATTTGCTAAAAATCAAATGTATCGAATTAGAATATGTAATCTGCAGAAGGTGAATGAACGAATATTTAAAACTCATTTTAACAATATTAAAAAATAAATAATATATCACTCCAAACTTATTTATTTAAGGGAATTTAAGAACTCAAGAAATACTAGCTCAAAAATTATTCCGGAAATACCTACTATTGTTTAAGTCAATTTTTTTTTTCTAAATTCACTTTAAAATAACTTACCTGTGTTTTCTTGGGTCTACATATTTATTGTCAAAATTATTGTTGTTGTGAGACATTTTATGGATGCTTGTCAAAGATCCAAAAGGATTGTTATGCACACTTGATGTGTGATGTTGGCCATTATGATGAAGTGTTCGAGCGATCATTTCATCTGCAATTGTTATCAAATGTGCGTGAAAGATTAAAAAAATAGTAGTTGTTATTAATTATAATAAAATAGGGTCAATAGAAAAAGTTTGTTTAAATCCATTGATTTCAGGCAAAACTAAATCTTTATTTCAGCACATAACGATAATCATTTGTGATGATAAATAGTACAAATACATATGTATATTCCTATTGGCTATGCCTATTACACTTATCCAACCACCTGCTTACAGAACAGAGGTAAACACTTCAAATAGAAAGCCAACACAATACCAATACCACATTATATTATGTACCTATTGATGATTATGGCCTGTTTGAACAAACTCATTGGATTTCGCCCCTAGAACGTTGATATTTCCAATCGATTGGTTATATCAATTTGAACATGATGACATCATTATGATGTGTGTATTTCAATAGTAATAGGGGCAACAAAATCCTGTTAATGTGTCAGATAATATGCCCAAGAGCCTTGGTGTGAACCACAAGTCATGCATAAAACATTATATGCCTACATTAATATAGGTAATAAATCTGTATATAACCTAGCTTTATAAAGTCCTTATGAATTAAGTAGCAACAATAATTTTGTCAGTATGGTGTTCAAAAATGCATTGCCAACTACATATTTCAATTTTTATGTTAGTGTTTGAAAGATGATGAACTTGAAATACTGACCGTGTATGGAACATTTGTATTTGTATACATATCATGAGCCTTTAGCAACGTCAACAACATCAGCTTTATATTGCAACCATTCAAAGAATCGACAGCCGGAAGATTTCCCGAAAAGGGAAAAAGGAAAAACCACGAAAGAAAAATCGAACTACATAATTGCAAAAACTAGAAAGGATCGAAGTTGCAAAAATTGAAATGGATAGCATTGGAGGTAATCAATAAGCTTCATTCGATGCAGAGAAAATATTTAATTGTAGAAAGTCAACATTTCAGTACAAATTTGCTCTTTGAGCGCCTAATTCGTCCTTGGCAGGTTCCTTCTCGGTCAAATAAGCTAATTGCCTTCCGCACCAGAGTTAACCTATCTCCGATAACCTCCTTAAAAGTCCTTTGCTTCCAGCACAAAATGTAGAGAACCAGTGGCAGCACTGCCATGCTGCTATCAAAGATGCAGCCTCTGAATTGCTAAAGCTTACACGGACACTGCAACGGAAACCCTGGTTTAAAGATGTGTGCCGGCGAGTACATGCAGCTTAACAAAAGGCATATAAAGCGGTGCTGCAAAGAAGGACTCGAGCCGTTACAGGAGAGAGGTAGAAAAAACTTCTCTGAAATAAAAAAAACGACCGCACGATCGAGCAGGTAGATAGAGGAATGCCACAAAACGGTAAAATAATCCACCAGAGGCCGTTTTGTGTGAACGTTTGAAGCCTTTTGTCAACAACCTGATAGGTCCTTATCAGTATGGTTTCAGATACGGTAAGGCCACCATCTGTCAATTTTTGGCATCCCAGAAAAACTCGTCCGTCTTTGTAGGATGACAATGGAAAACTCACGCCGTTCCATGGTCGGGAAAAAAACCTTACGGATGCATTTGGTATCAAAAAAGGTTTTGCTTAGAGCGCCCGATTAGGGCCAGTAAGTTATATATAAGTAGTAATAGTTAGGCTAGTTTCACATTTTTGTCTAGCATGTAAGCAGATTTAAGTTTGAATGAATAAAAAAAAAATTAATTAAAAAAAAATAAAAATCAAAAAAGGTTTGAGACGAGGCAAGATAAAATTGTGCATAACATCAACGTCAACACCAGAGGCTGAATTTTTCCAAAGTCCGTCCAGCTACATACTAATCGTATCGATGAAGAACACAGCCAGCAGCGTGATGTCAGTGGAGCGTTTGTGAGCCTTGAGACAGAGAAAATGAGAATGGAGACGAAGATTAAACCAAGAACTGTATACGCGCTGTTCAGCGACACTGAAGCAGAAGGGGAAGAATGCGATTCGGGCGACTCAAACAACTTGGCGTGCAGAGACCGAGTTGGCTTTGGCTGGAGATGCTTGTTGGATGATGTCTTGGTCCGACCTGAACTGTTGCGCAACCTCAAACATAATAAGTTTGTGAAGTGTCTTCAAGTGAACTGAAAAGACTATTAAAAGCAAATTAAATGATATCCAGACATTCAAAAATCTAAAAACCGAGATATGAAATGAAAGTTCTGGTTACTACTTTTAATTTGTTTTTAGAAGAGCATTTCAAACTTTTAAACAGAAATTATTGCACTATGGTTGTTCTACAGTTTCTGGTCAAACCATGGGAAAATGTGTTGGTTTACATTCTCAATTTAAGTTAGGCAATAATCTCTCTTAAAAAAGTCATTTTGAGAACAATTATTCCTTCTCGTATCTACAATTACGCTAGATTTTCTTCATAGGACAGTTGCTTTTCAAATTAAAACAACAGAAAAAAATCTAAATAACCTTAACAACCATAATATAAGTCAATCTGAATGTAATAAAAACTTTTGAACAAGTACAATTTCTCAGTTTAGCTTGTTCAAAAGCTCTTCGAGAACCTACAACAAGTATTTGATGAACAAAATATTTAAGCAATTCGAAACTTTGCTCATTGTAATCCTTAACGATGCCCCAACACAGTTCGAACATAAGCACACTTGATTCTAGAAGACCAAAGACGTAAAGACAAAGAGTACACATCCAAGAGGTACTTCAAGTAGGTAAGGGGAAGGAGACACTGAAAATGTGAGGTGAACCTGCATAAGCGTATTATATGGTTCAATTTAAAGTGTGGTCCTCACAAATTCCATCTATGCGTATCTTATTCCAGCGCATCATCATCGTATGGAAAATATAATCAACATGCTCGTAGTCAACATCATCGTCAGAGTAAAGGACATAAGGGAAAATGAACTAACAAGAATGAAATTCAATTTAACAAAGTGCTAGCACATTAATTACCTCTCCAGTTGCTGCCACCCGATGCGATTCTCAGGCTCTTGTCGTATCTATCAACTCCTGGTAGATGGTATTGTTGAGGATGGTGATATTCGTGTTGATAATATTGTTGCTGTAGCTGCTGTTGGTGCTGTTGTTGACTCCTGCGATGATTGCTCTTGCCACTCATCGAATAGACATGATGGGTTCGAACAAATTTTTCATCGACCTATATTGACAGTGAAAACGAGTGATTTATGTTTATATATTTTTTGTTTGGCCAAGGTGTTGATTTTTGTGTGTGTTTGTTTTTGGTTTTTAAGATATGACCATAAAATTTGACAAACATTATTTGATGGGCCATAAAAGCAATCGATTTAATTAAGGTCTATTTAATAGCACCACGCCTCTGGGCTACAAGGCCTAATTAGGATTTTGAAATAAAAACAACCCTTTGCGGAAGATTTTGATTTTTTAGGGTTCTACTTAGAAAATTAACTAACCCACCATTTCTTGTTTAATTAATTATTAAGTGATGATGGAGTTAAAACTTGACCCATAGAAATATACTATATTTTTGAGTGTTGGAGTAATTAAGTTAAATGTTAACCGATTATATATAAACAAAAGTACTTTATTCAAAAAAAAAAAAAATACTGAGCCAAGGGAGGACAACTTTTTGTTAAAGAGTGGCGTCTGATGCACCTTTCTCTGAATTATCAAATTCCTGCATACAAGGTATAAATTCAAGTACTGTTGTCCTGCAAAGTTTGTACAGGCACCTAAAATGCCCATAGCCCACCAAAGTGGGTAAAAAATGAAGCTGAAAGTGGGTCGTACGTTTATTAGCATTTAAAGGAAGTGGGTCAAAAATTCATACTTATAGGTAAACCGCAAACATAGCTTGATAATTGCAGTCCACCTCTTATGATATAGAAGCAGTTTGGCAATTATTAAAGGTAAGGGGCATGCTTCCCCCTGCAACTCACCGGCTTCCACAGACTTTAGGATTGGGTGTACGCAAACTCAATTTGACTTTTGGCTTACCTATGTAGGCCAATCGTCTATTACGGACTTTTGAGCTGGAAAGTGGCAAATAACAAGGGCCATAAAGATTTGTTTTCAGGACATGATCCTTGAATAACAACTTGTCAAATGAGCAAACAAATAATAGGGCGCGACAGCTTCAAGTGAAACAAGGGCCTTGGTGGCTTAAACTCATCCGCAATCCCAGAGGCGACTAAAAATGAATGCCGATTCCTAACGGCTAAGTTTAGAAGCATTTCATTCTTGGAAATATTGTCAGTTCCTCGCAAGGGACAGTATTGCGCCATGGGCACTAAGTACAAGGGAATGTAAATGTGATTTCTGAAGGAGGTCGTTCATATTCTGTAAAATAAGTAAATTTTAATGCCAATTAAATTGGCAAAAACAGTTAATTGGCATTGGTTTTGTGGACGTTGAATGGGCAATACAAAGCTATAAACTGTGCCAAACTTAGCACTAAGCGCAAATCCTGTCTTTGCATAAGCTATAAGCAGGACCTAAAGAATCACCCTTTCTTCTTCATCTGCCTTCGCTTGATGGCTTTAGTAAAGAAGTGACTACGAGTACAGCTGTAACACTCAAAGCCTCCTCTAAATGGATCAACAATAATTTTGATTATTAAATTATTCTGAACACAGATTACATCATTCAAAAACCCAAATTTCCTCCAGGGCCGAATGGGAAGACAAAAAATTATTATTGGAAAACCAAAGTTTTCATTTTTGAACAGACCACGGGTCCAAAACAAATGATGGTGTTGGTAGTCGTGTATACTTAATCAAAAAAGCTTAATTTAAGCCTCTCATTCCGCTTTCTGCCTCCCAAATCAATGTAGCGTCTGCTAAAATCTAAAATGTTAACGATTAAAAAAGTTCCTTCTTGGCTATAGGCTAAGAGGAAACGTGATATCAACTTTTGAAATTCGCATCTTCTCTGACAATCAGGCTGTAATTAAATCTCTGGACGGTGTCTTGACTAACTCTCAAACGGCCCTCGATTGTCGATCATCTGTTATGGAGATGGTGCAGCAATTTAATATTCACCTTTGTTGGGAGCTGGGCCACAGAGACATCACAGGAAATTGTAGAGCAGATGAATTCGCTAAAAAGGGAACCGTAATACCTACATCACCTAAAAGGTAAATGTTATAGGTACCGATCGATACAAGATAACTCATGCAAAGAGAACGACAGCAAGTTCTAGGTGGTATAACTTATTACCAAGACCAACATAATCAGCTACCAAACTTATATGGCTGTACTTGACTTAAAGCGCTCCAAAAATTTGTTGTCTCAGAGCAGATCTCATGTTAGCTCCCTAATATACGGGAGAACTTCTTTTGACTCACTTTTAACGAAATCTTGCAAATTTGAAAAAATCTCGCATTACAAAATCCCGCATTCTTAAAATATCTTCTCTCTAAATCACGCATTTTCAAAACCTCGAAACACGAAATCACTCATTTTTTGAGAAATTCTCGCTTGTGTAAACAAAATCTTTCACTATCTTTCGGTCCCGTATGTGACGATGGAATGGAGAAGAAGGTTCAACCGAGAACTGTACGAGCTGTACCAAAATGTGGATGTAGTCCAGAAGGCCAAGAAAAGACGACTACATTAGCTCGGCCAAATCGAGCGAATGGACGACAACGCTCCAGCCATGAAAATCTTCTCATCCCAGCCAGCCCCCAGGTTCGAGACGACAAAAAAAAAAACGAACCTACACGGTACAAGGACCAAGTGACTACGGATGCCAGAGCGCTTGGTTTCAGTGACTGGAGAGTGCATGCGAGGGACCGTTCACGATAGAAGGCTGCAGTATGTCAGACTGAAATTCTTCATGCATTGTGAGACGGATAAGTAAGTAAGTAGAAGTAGTAATTAAATTGATAACATCTAAGTGTGTGTTTCAATAACCCAAAACATCAGTATCATATATCAGCTTAATCCTGACTAAATATCTTACTAACATTAAAGAGAATTCCGACTTTAAAATTTCTGGTCTCAGGAACAATTTTTTTAAGTTGCAAACTTAACACCATTTGTGTCACGTTTGTCGATTTCATCCATTTTGATACTGTACGGTAAATAGAGAATGTGAATTAAATAAAAAAGACCACATAATAGCCGCTACTTAAATAAACATAACTTAAAATTCTACCCCAAACTCACGCACTCAAGAAAATACTGCTAATGACATCGTTAAATTTAATACTCGACATCATAACTTTTGTCCTCTCGTCTCGTCTCTATCTTGTTCCTACCATCCTGGTCCTGGAGCATGGGAAAATTCTTAAGATTTCAATTTCCATAAATTCGTTATTGGCCCGGAATTGTTTTTTCGAGAACCGCTAAATTAATCAAATCCTCCAACATCCTTTTCTGTTGTTATTTCTATGTTATTTTGTGTTTATGGAGTGTAGAGAATTAACAGATGCAATCATATTGGCCGTTATATCGCAGGCTCTTCGGTGGGATCTCAATTTTTTGACGGATACTCATACCTCCCAGCGTTTCCCCTTATTGAAACGATTATTAACATAAATCATTTTAACAACTTCAGCTTTGTGAATTTATGTATTTGGAATAGGAGCGTGAAGGGAAACAAAGCAAATAGATGACATGAAAGTTGTTGCTTTCAGTTATGGCTAAGGTCGACCGAGCCCCAACAATTCGACATGCCATTTCCATTATTTAGATTAGAAATAATATTCATCTCTGGGATACATACCTAACATACATTTGATTAAGATTTATGTTAAAATCATGTGGCAGGCTTGTTCTATCGAAAGAGAACAGAAATTCCATAAATGTGCCGCACGAATTTGATTTTTTACTCAAGCCTTTTTTTGCATCACTGTTAGTAAAAGTTTTGTATATGTTATTAAATGTTTAGTGTTTTCTGTTTAATAATTTTGAGAACTAATAATTTTGAGAACTAAGAACATCCATCCGATTCTTCTCCCTCAATCCAAAAAAGGCCAACTTGGAAATCAAAAGCTTACACAAAACCAATACTTGCCCTTAAGAGTGAAGAATAATATTCATAATTCAGAATCAAAACGGAAAAAGAATGACGACGTCGACGCACGACGTAATCTGTACACAAATAATGTATTCAAATCTCGTCATTACTCGGAGGTATAAAAACAGAAGAGACCTTATTTATGTGCCGAAGAATAATTGTGCCACTTTAAGATGCAGCCAAATTTAATGTTATGATATGAGACTTATTCATAATTTATAGTTTACCTACACAGCATTTATTTTCTTTCTGGTTGTTCTTTGCTGCAGGAACCTGGCGTATGAGATTATGAGTTGGGCTTAGGGAGGATTAGCTTGAAGCTTTGTGTTTGTCCGCATGTGTTGTACTTAACGAACGTATAGCGTCGTTGTTTATCCTTACCACATGTGTGTTTGGGTACTGTATACAATGCGGACCAATTTTATATTTCAGAGTTCTGAGCTAGAAAAAAGGTCGGTGTTTAAAGCTGAGGATTGATGCAATGAACATAAAGTGAATGTGTAGCTATATATTGTGCATGTGTTAAACTCTGAAGTGCAAGGGTTTACACGGCCGCCACAACGAAACACCTGGTTTAAAAATGAGTGCAAACGGCGTTGCAAAGAAGGACTCTAGCCACTCGCGAGCTCTTCGACCAGAAAAAGAGAGAGGAGCACAAACTTCTCATAAAAAAGAAAAGGGATAAGAAAAGCAGGTAATAGAGGAGATAAAGAGGGATGTCACAACAGGAACGAGGTTCGAAAGTTTTACAAAAAGGTAAGAAAAACCACTTTATCTTACACGCTGAATCGCAGCTTGTAGAGAACACCATGATAACCACAGGTATCTAAACTTAAGTCAGTGTCAGTGAAGCGTTCGTGAGCCTTGAGGCGGAGGCCAGCTAGATATGTAGGTTTAGTTAAAGAAGGCAAGACCAAGTTAATGCTGTCAACAAGAAAGGAAACCCAACATCGATGTCTTGGAGCCAATATAAGTATAGACAGGTTTAACTTCGAGGTAGCTAAGGACTGTATCTACCTAGGATCCGCTGCCGATACCAGCGCTGAAATCAAATGAAGAATCACTCTTGCCAATCAAAACCAAAGTAAGTTCTCTCTCGAGCAGCTAAATTGTTATTGTACAAAACCCTTATGGATCTTGACAACATTGGATGAAAACGCTAGACTACTTCGAGCAAACATTTCTTCGAGTGACTTTTTGTCCCGTCTGCATAAATGGAGAATGAAGACGAAGAATCAAAGAAGAACGTACGAGCTATTCAGCGACACTGACCTAGCCAGAAAAATTAAGATAAAACGACTAAGATGGTTAGTTCATACAGAGCGAATGGAAAATAATGCTATAGCCCGTTGAGGCACTGAATCCAACCCGGAAGGACGTCGCGTCGTAAAAGTGGTAGACCGCGACTCAGGTGGATGTGAAGCACACAGATGGCAGTGGACCTCAACAAACTTGGCGTGCAACACTGGGGCAGCTAGCTAGGGACCTAGCTCGCTGAAGACGCTTATTGAAAGAGGCTCCGACCTGGACCAACGCCCCACCTTAAGTAAATAAGTATCCCACCAAAAACGTTCTGAAGAAAACTACCCAAGTCTCGATGGATCTGCTTGTTTATCTCTAAAAAGTAATGAAATATAATATTATAAACATTTCTTTATTATTATAGTTAATGATGCTTTCGTATAGATAAAGTAAAAATAGAGTGGCGCGACAGCTCTTGAAGAGCCAAGGCCTAAGTGGCTTACTCTCATCAACAGTTCTCTGGGTGTGTGTGAAGAATTGAGGGGACCTACAATTTAACGCCAATTCCGAACGGCAAAGTTGAGAAGCACTTTTTCATGACAGATTGGTACTCTTGAAAGTTTTGTCAGTTGTTCGCAAAAGGCAGTGTCCATGAAAGATGAAATAAAAACTATGGGCACGAATAGGACTCGATAAGCCACGACTTTCTGCTTAGCAACCAACGCACCTAGTCACTAAGCCCCTAAGCCACGGACACTACACACTGTATAGGCGAACCGGAAACAAACAGTAAAAAAAAAAATATGTCCAGTACAGACGAAATTATAATCGACCAAGACACACAACGACAACTTTAACTACACATAATAATAAAAAAAATGGAAGTAAGGAACCTTAGACTTGGCACGTTTTTGACTAGATTTCATTACTTTTTTGAAGATAAACAAGCAGTTCCATCGAGACATGGATAGTTTTTTACAGAATGTTTTTGGTGGAATATCACTTCTTTTTGTAGAAACGTGGACATATTGATTTATTTTATTAGATTTTCCTATTTGACAGATTTTTTTTTAAGGATAGTTTTTTTATATAAATTAAATATATAAATATTTCTTTTCTTTTTTCTGGTTCTAATTCTTTTACAGTAGCAACAGTTTTTCGTAATTTCTGAAAGATAGGCGCGGGATTTACGACTAAGCCGCCGCCGCCGGTTGTATTCGGTGATCGCTTGACAAGTTTATACTCTTGAAGTCAACGTTGATTAGGTGCACCCCATGAAGATTGGTTACTCGTATAAGCGGAACGTAAGCTTAGCAACAGGAGAATATGGAGGTGCCAATGTCCACGAGGGCATTTTTTAGACTTAGACCTTGGCACTTGTGAATTGTTAGGCTATACATGACACAGATATGGGAATTGTTCCTTGTACCCGTATGTCCGGGGTATGTCATTCTCTAATAATTTGGTTAGGCTCTTGTGTTTTCTAATCAGGGTCACCAGGTAAGGTACACCAGATCTTCGATTATCCTAGTTTTTATAGTTTTCCCTTAATGTGGCCATTAAACCCTAATTCTGTGCCAAGTTTATGGGAAGTACTAGTTCTATTTTGATGATCATACGTGAGTGAGTTTCATGATTGCGAAACTTTGCTTTCGCTTAACTTCGGAATTAAATGACCTACAGACTTGAAATTTTAGATTTTAAGTATGTGATTATATCTTACTGGATGGCGAATTTCAGCGTTCTGAAAATGCAGGGAAATGGTTCCAGTAAAGATGGTACGGCAGTTTTTGCTTAGCGCTCGACTTGGCGGGTTATTTCCGTGCCCGCCGATGTAAATAAACAATATCATTTTTGTAGCACATATCACATTCTCTTAGCAATGTTTCTTCGCTAAAGCAAGAGTAGTGAGCCTCATTTCCCGGGTGACAAGCCTGTTTTAAAATCAATATTTTTGCAAAAACCTTATGCTGTATACTCAGTTTGTTTTTAGTGAACATAGATTTTTTTCGAAATGAAAGTAAGTAATATTGATGGATTTGCTGCCTTACACAGCTACGTATTGTTTATTTCCATTAAATAAAATATTTAATACACATACACACATGTACATGTTGAAAAGCTCTTTAATTGCTAATTGAAGTATCCTGTAGTCGTACGTGCGAACTAATAGTGAAGAACGTCATTCGAAGCATAAAGTGTAACAATCAATCATTCTTTACGTTTCTACCAAAGAAACATTAAAAGTTTCCAAAAAGTTGAAGAACACATATATACGTCTCTGGTTCAAAAACTTTGCGTGTAGTATATTTCTTTTCTTTCTTTTTGTTTGGCTTAAATTGCTATTTTTTCCCTTGCTCTGATTTACAGGACCCACGTTTAATTTTCAACAAAACACCACTTACATGGTGCTAATTACTGAGTTTGGTTAAACATATATAAGTGTTATATCTTTATAGAAACATGTGTTTATGTGTGTGTATAGATATAATTCTTATGTGTATGTACGTTAGTTACCTTTTTGCCATTAATTAACCAAGTTATGTGCGGAGCGGGACGTGCTCTGGTTGTATTACACATCGCTAATATACGTTCGCCTAAAACGAATGGAGTCCTTTTGCGAAATTTTATCGTCGGTGGTCCTGTCTGGGGAACTGTAAAAAATAATAAATTCAAAATATTTCGTTTTTCCTTGCACCACACCGGTTAAAACGGATAACCCTTTTAACCAAAGTAAAAGGGTGTATTTTTCTGTTGTCGTATATTTTGTAATGAATGTCGGTAATTTATGTGAAAGGTAAATTTTTTATTTATTAAGGATTTCTCCACAACACGTGTTTAATCCATTTTTGTAGGTTTATACTTACTAAAAACGTGTAAAAGTTCATCGGATGATGCTTTGGTAAAAATAGGTGTGTCCGTTGATACCTCACAATAATAATGTCCGGAGGCATCAAAGTCAAGTTTTTTCAAAGTCACTTGAGTCTCATTTGAGTTTTCAAACTGAAAGTAGAAAACAGAGCAGTTGAAGACAAACATTTTTTAATGAAGCAATTAAATTAACTGGAAGCATTTATTTTATAGCACATAAGAAGTTGTGATTTTGTTGGATTTTCGGGATTTTTGTATAAGGTTTATTCTCTAACTGCAATTAAAACGTGTATTTGTTTAAATGGGGTACTCATCATTATTGCAGTTGCAGATGAGGTCTGACTGAGACAAAAAAAAAGTATATGGCTGGGTCGGATGATATTGCTAATATATCTAGAGACGTACAGAATATACAAACATAGGGTAAAAGCACCAGTACCCGGACAGATAACTTCTTTTTTGACTTTCAATGCAAATATCTTTATTTCTGTTAGTATTTCATTCAAATCTTAATATTTTGCTAAGACTACAGATATTTCTCAGTAGTTTGGTGTATGAATGAATTGAAAGTAACTTTAAACATTGATTTAAAAAGATGAATTCTAAATAAAGGCGATTTTCCGGAGTCTCCGGACGATTGTTCTAGTCTCCGGACGATCTTAAATGGAGTTTCCGGACAGTTCCACTTAAAAACTCAATATCTTTTTTCTCTTAAGTGTTGACTATAGAGCAATTCATTTTCTGTATTGGTAATTACTTCCTGACTGTTTGACATCTAATTAATTCAAAAAAATATTGCCTAGTTATTGTTATTTAAGACGAAATATAAAGAAACCAAAATCGGTACCAGTTACCGGACGATCAAAACAGAGTCTCCGGACGACTTTGAACCTACTTCGTCATACTTTATTGCTGCTTGACTGATACCTAATTTCTTCGATCTAATGTCGTGCAAGGCTTACTTTTAAGTTGTTTGCATTCATCTTCAATAAAAAAAAAGTTAAGACTGTTCATATCCTCACTATCCAACTAAACCATGGAAATTTTATGCATCTGAAATACATATTTACTTGTATCAAGGTTAAATAGTTGTTGTTTCTTTTTTCCGAACCCGTTCCCAGGCACTTGGAATGGAATCCTTCAACACTAAACTGATGCACTGTTTTAGGAGTGGTTTTGGTTTTGGTTGGTTTCTTTTTGTGTTTTTTGTATGTATATGGTATGCATCAGTGAAGAAAAATATTATTCTCAAATAAATAGAGAAGTGGAGTAGGAGGGAAGAAACTGGTTTTATTATTCTCATGTTCAGGTTTCGGTAAAAAGGAAAGTAGATATCGCACGATCGATTTACACCATTTTGATTTCAAAATATTGTGTTTGTGTGGCAGAAAATAAAAAATGATATTGAAATACAATTTTTAGAGTTTTTTATTTGTCATTTTTAATCCATCAGAGGGATGATAGTAAACAAATTTTATTCTGGATATAAACAAGTACTTTTGACAATTAAATTAAGGGTTGCAAAAAGAATTTGAACATAAAAAAATAATTAAATAAAACCTTGGAGCTGTCCGGAAACTAGATTTTCGTTATTTTTTGTACCAGTACCGGGCACTTAAACAAATCGATTAAAAAAAAAGCAAAACTCAATTTTTTTTCTTTAGTTATTGGAAGTTCATTATATTTTCTTTGAAACAAACCCCATTTGATTGCAAGACTTCACAAGATCAACTATTCCCAGTATATTTTTCCAAGGTCTGCCACTATTTTTTTGCTAAGAAAACAGCAGAACAGCAGTGGCTGCTGCTTAAACTACCTATAACTTTTCCGTTATACATTCGATCGGCTTCAAACTTCGTATGCATATGTGGAAAATGTTACTGATTCTGTATTTTGTTGTTTTTTTGCCAAGTCTGTATTTGGTTTCTCTTTTGTTCCACATAAAGGCAAAATCGTCCGGTCACTGGTGCCTGTCCGGAAACTGGTGCAGTTACCCTACAGTTGTTTAAAATTTATTGATTTATTTTTTTTACCGTCAGTGTGTTTTTGATGTAAAATGTTATTTTTAAAGCAGTATACACACTATTTTCAGAAAATTTTGTTTCTTGATATGATATGGAGATTGCTATATCCTTTTCTGATCGTGTCTCCGAAAATCTCCTCAGAAGTCTTTTGCTGCAACAACTGCAAAGCAGCCATCAGAGATGCCGCCTCTGAAGTGCTAGGGTTTACACATGCAGCTAAACAAGAGGAATACAAATTGGCGCTGCAAGGAAGGACACGAGCAGGCTCGTGAGCTCTACAAGCAGAAAAGGAGAGAGAAGCACAAACTTCTCAGAAATAAATAAGGGCGTATGAGAAGCGTGCAATAGAGGAGACAGAGGGATGTCACAACAGGAACGGGGTTCGAAAGTTGTACAAAAAGGTAAAACAAACCTCCAGGGCTTATACACCCCGAACCGAAGCCTGTAGATTCCATCATGGGAACATCGTAGTGGAACCACAGTCAGTGCTGAGGATATAGAAAGACAACTTTTCCGTATAATGACGATGACGAGCAAAATTCCACCAGAAATACAGAACCCTTCAATTTGAGTGCAACAGGCCAACAATTCCACCCATCCGACATTGACGAAGTGAAGATAGCGGTTTCTAAACTTAAGTCGAACAAAACCGCTGGAGCAGAAGGGATAGCCGCCAAACTGTACAAAGCAACTGGAGATCATTTGGTTAGGAACATGCACCAGCTCATTTGCAACATTTATTTGGAGGAAAGCATGCCCGATGAATGGAACCTCAGTATCGTATGCTCGATCCTCAAGAAAGGAGATCCCTGAACTGCACCAAATACATAGGTATAAGTCTCCTAAACATCGCGTACAAGATCTTGTGTGCCGTGCTGTGTGAACGTTTGAAGCCCTTCGTCAACAACCTGATAGGTCCTTATCACTGTGGCTTCAGACCCGGGAAGTCCACCATCGATTAAATATATTCTCCACTTTCGTGGAGAAGACCCAGGAACTTCAAATCGGTTTCAAGGCCAAGTATGACAGCGTCTTTAGAGACCACTTATAAAGAGCAATGTCTAGTTTTGACATCCCAGAAAAACTCGTCCGTCTGTGTAAGATGACAATGCAAAACTCACGCTGTTCCATAATGATCGGAAAAAACCTAGCGGACGCATTTGATGTCAAAAACGGTTTTAAGCAAGACGATGCGCTGTCATGCGATTTCTTCAACATCATTCTGGAAAAGATTGTGCAACAACAGCAGAGGCACAATGTTTCAAAACTCCGTCCAGCTACTAGGATACGCAGACGACTTTGACATAATTGGAAGAACACAGCGTCATGTCAGTGGAGCGTTGTCTTGAGACGGAGGCCAAGAAAATGGGTCTAGCGGTTAACGAGGGCAAGACCAAGTTAATGCTGTCAACACGAAAGGACAACCAACAACCAACGACTTCTTGGAGCAAACGTCAACATAGACAGATTTAACTTCGAGGTAGTTAAGGACTTTGTCTACCTAGGATCCGCTATCAACTCAGACAACAACACCAGCGCTGAAATCAAACGAAGAATCACTCTTGCCAATTGCTTCTTCTTTGGACTTAGAAAGCAATTGAATTGTAGAGTCTGCTCGCGAGCAACTAAAGTGACAATCTACAAAACCCTTATCATCCCGGTCCTAATGTATGGACACGGACATGATATCCGATGACAAAGCTTTGGACTGCTTCGAGAGAAAACATTTTCGAGTGATTTTAGGTCCTGTCTGCATAAATGGAGAATGGAGACGAAGATTCAATCAAAAACTGTACGAGCTGTTCAGCGACACTGACCTAGCCAGAAAAGTTAAGGTCCAACGACTTAGATGGTTGGGTCACGTAGAGCGAACTGAAAATAATGCTCCGGCTCGTAGAGTCTACGAATCCAACCCGGAAGGAAGTCGCAGAAGAGGAAGAGCGCGACTCAGGTGGAGCACACAGGTGGTAGAGGATCTGAACCAACTTGGCGTGCGAGACGTTTGTTGGATGAGGCCCTCCTCCGACCTGGACTGTAGCGCCATCATAAGTAAGTAAGTAAGAGGTCAAGTTAGAACTTGAATCTTTAATTGATTTTTAGACGATTTTAATACAAACAATGAACTTAATTTCCAGGACAGAGTATTCACTATAACGTCAGATATAATTGAATTGTCCACTGATAAACCTTTTCTCACCAGCCCATCAGCTTTCTCAATTCCCGGCAAACCCTGGGATATCGGTTGTTATGCGAACCAAAAATCTTGAGTTATTCGCAACAATATAAATCAAGTTTCGCTTTGGTTTTTGTGGCAGAAAACGATTAAAGTGTCAATTGACAAGATTTGAGTTAAAAAACTAAGAATAGCCTCCAAGCATCATCATCCATTTTTTTGTCCACATTATTTATTCATTTAGAAAGCTTATTCTGAAAAGTCATTACAAAATTGAAGTAAAGGTCCCGTCACACACTGAAAGGAAAGTACTTTCAGAAAGCAAAAAGCTTTCTGAAAGCAAACATTTCATAGTGTGACGACCCGAAAAGTACTTTCCTGAAAGCGTATCTCAAAATGATTTGCTTTCTTGAAAACCCTTTCAGAAAAAAAACTTTCACGGTGTGACTAGCTCCTGAAATCGTTTTGAAGAAAGCAAATCACTTTCAGAAAACGCTTTCTACTTTCAGAAACTGTTTGTGAAAGTTTTTTGCTTTCTTGAAAGCGAACGTATGTTTTACATAGAACCTAATCTGGTGGGCCAAAAATAAAGGAAGTAGGTGATAAGTTCACAATTGTTTTTGTGGTAAGGGTGCAATTGTGGCAGTACATTCGCTAGGCAGATATCAAGGTCAACAGATTTCTTGGACAAGAGTATGGATAGCCCGCTCCGAATCAGCCAGACTTGATTTGGCGGAGAGTGAACTATTCTCCAGAACATCATCTTCTGAACCCGGTCCATTTTGGATAGCGCGTGGACCAACAGTCCAAGCGGTGCTTTCACTGCAACATGAAGTGGATCAGGAGCCTCGGCAAATGGACCAGCAGGATGGTCAACAATCACAAGCAATGTTCTCGCAATATAGAACACTATAAATCGGACACAAATAATTTTTTTTACCACTTTTTTCATTTATCCATATCTTTCATTCTCACATTTCCTGAATTCAATTAATGCAAAATAAAAATACTTACTTGCAAATATTCTGGTGCCAATGTTTGATATAAGGCACTGCAAACCTCTGGAACAATTTTGGTGATTGCTGGCCGGGAAATACGAAACACTTGAGACAGTGTACCTATTGTAATTATCGCCATGTGCAAGGTGTTTCAGTGTCAGAGCTACTCTTTCCTCTACACTGATAGGCACACGCCATGGTGTATTTTGTTTTTTTACAAACGGACGTACTTTGTCACACAGGAAATTAAACTGCTCCTCCGAAACGTGAGCAAAGTTGCGGAAAAACTCGTCTCCTTCTGCGCGCAAATCCCTCATGAGCTTTACGTGGTACTGATTTTCAACACCACGTTCCCAAAATGGTCGCACCCAAATTGACCTACGATTCCTCGCCTTGTTCTCAGTAACGTGCTGTGAAATCCGTAGGATAATTTCCAATATAGTTAATTGCCTATATTCCAGAATTTCTTCAGCGGACTGCATTTTGTTGCTATTCTGGATAAACAATTAACGAAACTAGCTCAAATATCGCAACCAGTTACATAAAACACTTTCAGAAAACGTTTTCTGCTTTCAGAAACTGTTTGTGAAAGTTTTTTGCTTTCTTGAAAGCAACGCTTTCGCTTTTATAGTGTGACGACCCGAAAAATGTTTTCAGAAAATTTAGTTTCTTGAAATTAAAATGTTTTCAGAAAGCACTTTCAGAAAGCACTTTCCTTTCATAGTGTGACTGCTCTCTGAAAACACTTTCAGAAAAATAACAAACTCTAAAATTTGGAAACGCTTTCTGAAAGTATTTTCCTTTCAGTGTGTGACGGCTCCTTAAGGCAAAAAATCAGCAAAAACTCTAAATGATTATCCTCAAAGCTTAATAGCCTATTCCCACCAACGTGATTTAGCTAAAACAACTTGATTTAGCTAAAACACATAATTTATTTCATGATTTGCCATACATTTTCAATCATTTGAAATTACTTGATTTAGCTTGTTTATTTTTTAATTAGGTATAAATCACCTCGATGATTCCAGGCTGAATGATTTCATGCTGAAGTAATGAATAAAATTCATTTTTAATTCATTTTTTTTTTTCTTTTTGACAGTCAAAATTCAAATTTTGTGTCATATATTGATATATTTTATTGAAAAATTCAAAAAAATGTCAAGATTGTGATAAATGTCAAGCTAAATTAAGTAAAAAGTTCAGTGGGAACGCTTTCTTGATTTATAAATCAAATAAGCTAAATCAAGTCGGTGGGAAAAGGCTATAATGGAATTTAAGTGTCAATTAAGTTGTTTCAATCCTTTTGTCTTGAGTTTATTGAACTAGTTTTCTTCAAACACTTATGAAACTTAAACATTTTCTTGTATTGGTTATAGAGGTGCATAAATTGGGATGTTGCTAACTGCAATGTTTGTTTATAAGAACTATCAATTCTGTTTAATGTGCATATAATTATCTCCAACAAAGAACAAAAAGTGAAAGTTGCTTTGATATGCAAATATGAAACAGGTTTAAAAAAGATGAATTCAAATGATTTTTTAAGGATATTTAGATGCAGATAAATATTTTGCAGTAAGAGAAAAAAGTTATACTGCTTAGTGTGACAATATTGTGACAAGTTAGGCTAGAAATAAACTTTGAACAAGTTCTTCTAGAATTATCCAACTTGTCAAATCTAAATCAACGTTTATGACAACTTTTATGATTATTATTTTTTTTTTTTTTATTTGGGAAAAACCCCAAACCAAAAAGGATGTTGTTTATCAATTTAATCCACAACCAACATCCGAAAACTAAAGTATCTTAATTAAACAATATTTAAAGACAAACACGCCTCAGAATTTAATTTTGTGGTCGCAAAACAAGCCTCGGGAATGCTTATTGTCTATAGTCAAATTCTAGTTTCAAACAAAACCCACAAGTTGGTTCTTCTTTTCATTTAAAACAAATTTGCATAATTCATCTACCACGCGAATAACAGCTTCAATTATTTATTATATTTCTCTTTCGCTTTTGTTTACGTCTTTTGACCTATTCTTCAAACCAGAGGTTTCAAGATTATGTTAATAGATCGATAGAATCATTCTCTAATTGGGTTTGTTTCATAAAACATTTTTAGTAGGTTTGTTTTTCGTTTAAGATTGCATATAAAAATCCGAGTCTGTTCTTTAAAATTATTGTATTTCTAGTCTGCGACAGCGAAGGAAGCACAATAAGCTAGAAGATGAAGGCTTATATTATTGTGAGTAATAAAGACTTTTAATAGTTTCAAATCTATTTTATGTTAATAGTTCATGAGATAATCCATAAATTAGGTTTTTAGTTTTTTGATAGCAACAGCTTGTGCAGCACATCATGATGATACCAAAGTTACAGCATCATCGGCAACTATTAGCGAGGCTAGTGTAAAACCGGTTGATTCTGGTAAACATCGGGATGTGACAGCCAATAAAGTTGTTGGAGCAAGTAAACAGAAAGTAGAAGAAGAAGAAGATTGCAAGGAAGCATCGAAGATTGGAGCCACCACACTAGAAGCAATAGCAAAAGTTTTGACCTCCGACGAAGTCAAACAAGCAGATGATATCAGCAAGTCAGATAGCAGCGTGACTTCTAGTAGCGAACATGCCGAGAGCCATGTCCACGCCAGAGAAATTGAAAGCAGAGATGAACTTTTTGGGGCTGGAAGTCAAGCTTTTCAAAGCGGTAGTCTTCTAGGCTTTGGTGATTCAGGAATTGCTAGCAGGTTGGGAGGTAATATCATAGGAACTAATAATCTCGTCGACAATGGAAGACTTCTTCAGTCGGGAAACTTGATATATAACCAAGGTGCAAGTGGTTTGTCAGGGTTAGGTGGACCTATTCAGGTTTTGAATTCTGATGGAATAACTCAAACTGGTAATCAATATTATAATGCCGGTGGTTCTGCAATTCGATCTGGCCAAATCAACTCTGGAGGACTAATTCAAACTGGTAACATAGTGGGTGGAGGTCTTCGAGGAGCCAATAATGACATCCTTATCAGCAATAATAATTACCAAAGTGGAAATGTTGGTGTAAGCAATTTAGGAGCAAGCACTCGCCAAATTGCTCTCGGTCTTGATGACCTTAACTCTGTGCCACAAACTGTAGAATACAGCAAGCAATTTTATTCCTTTGAAGCTCCAGAAGAAATTCAAGAAGAAGGCCAAGTCACTAAGCAATTGAGTAATGTCCTAAAAAAGAATCTTCAAGTTATTTTCATCAATGCGCCCGAAAATGTAGCCACAACAAATGCTGCTCTCCAGCTAGCTAAGCAAGCTATAGAACAGAGAACAGCAGTCTATGTTCTTAGTAAGGAAGCTGAATCTGCTCAGGTGGTTGGCCAGCTTGAACAAATTCAAGAGGCCATACAGAACAAACCTGAAGTAAAAGTTATTAAATATAGAACTTTGGAAGATCTCGAACGTGCCAAACAAGATATTCAAGCTCTATATGAAGCCACGGGGGGAAGTACCGAATCTTTTAATGGTGGTGTTGTTCCGGTTTTGAATTATGCAAGTCCTGCTGAGGCACGTGCGGGAATTGCAAATTTGTTGGGACAAGGAATTATATCATCGACACGTTTGAATGGCGGCCAAAACATTGCTGAGAGTTCGAATGTTGTTTCGGCTATAGGAGGTGGTCAGAACTCGGTACCCGTACGTGATGCATTTCTTGGATCGAGTGTTGGCCAGGTGAACGTAATCAAGAGCTCAAACATTGATGCTGGTGCATTGAATTCTGGTTCTTCTAAATATTTCCAATCAGGCCCAGTGGTTGGATACACTAATGCTCAGATTCTACCGACATCAGGATCAAGTTCAGGTTATACTAGAGAACTTGGAAGTAATTCAATTGTTGCCCCAATATCCAATATCCCAGTTAACAGCGATGTAGCTCTTAAGGAAAATAGTGGCAACAGTAGTAGTGGCAATAGTGGTGGCAGTAGATTAATTGAATCCTATAATGTGAACAAGAACGATGCGTTTGGTAGTAGTTCAAGTCCTAATCCATCAATTGCTAGTGGAGGCTATTCAGTTGGTTCTTCTTCTCTGACAGGTGGGAATACTGGGAGTAGCAGCGGGTCTTCTGTAGGGTCTGGATTATCAAGCAACAAGCAAACTGGATCGCAGACTGGAACTAATGTTGCGTACAATGCCGGAGGTAACTCTGCACTAATCGGATCATTGTCTGGACCGACTATCGTCACCAAAACTTTAACTTCAAATGCTCCTCAAAATGGTTTTACATCAGGATCCAGTTCTGGAAACCAAAATTCAGGCACGATTTCTTCATTTGGATCTGGATCGCAGACTGGAACTAGTTCTGGATACAATTCCGGAGGAAGCTCTACAAATTTCGGGTCATCGTCCGCACCGACAGTCGTTACCAAAACTTCGACTTTAAACGTTCCTGTTAGTGGTTTTACATCAGGATCCAGTTCTGGAAACCGAAACTCAGGCACAATTTCTTCATTTGGATCTGGATCGCAGACTGGAACAAGTTCTGGATACAATGCCGGAGGAAGCTCTACAAATTTCGGGTCATCGTCCGCACCGACTGTCGTTACCAAAACTTCGACTTTAAACGTTCCTGTTAGTGGTTTTACATCAGGATCCAGTTCTGGAAACCGAAACTCAGGCACAACTTCTTCATTTGGATCTGGATCGCAGACTGGAACTAATTCTGGATACAATGCCGGAGGAAGTTCTTCGAATTTCTTGTCATCGTCCGCACCGACTGTCGTTACCAAAACTTCGACTTTAAACGTTCCCGATAGTGGTTTTATATCAGGATCTAGTTCTGACAACCGAAATTCAGGAACGATATCTTCATTTGGATCTGAATTGCAGTCTGGAACTAATTCTGGAATCAATGCCGGAGGAAGCTCTACGAATTTCTTGTCATCGTCCGCACCGACTGTCGTTACCAAAACTTCAACTTTAAACGTTCCTGATAGTGGTTTTATATCAGGATCTAATTCTGGAAACCGAAATTCAGGAACCATTTCTTCTCTTGGATCTGGATCTTCTAGCGGTATTGGTAGCGGATCTTCTCTAGGTTCAAACTCTGGAAGCCAAAGTTCAGGATCAAGTTCATCATTCGGAGATAGTTCATCGAAGCCGACTCAAAGTAGTTCTATAACAGGACCTGGCAGCTATGCTTCACACGTTACTGTCGAATCGTCAAAATTAAATGGAGGTGGAGCTGTGCCCATTAATGGACATGGTAGTTCGGCCATACATGATGGTGTTTCAGCACTCAGCTCAACTCAAATTGACCATGGACAAACTGGCAGTGCAAGCAATAAAGTCGAATTGGTTGGAACAAAAAATAACATTAGTTCATCAACGGAAAAAAATTCGTCGTTAGGCTCTCTGGCTGCCGCTTCATCGCCATCGGTTAGTAAATTATTATTACCACCTCCACCAACTATAAGAAAAACATAATTTTATTATTGTTAAATTTGTTAAATAAACGAATCTAAACTAGTTTTAAGTGCCCGAATGTAATGAAACAT
Organism: Sphaerophoria taeniata; assembly: GCA_943590905.1. Taxonomy (NCBI): domain Eukaryota; kingdom Metazoa; phylum Arthropoda; class Insecta; order Diptera; family Syrphidae; genus Sphaerophoria; species Sphaerophoria taeniata. The sequence continues at coordinate 184,035,816 of OX016540.1, read as the reverse complement.
GTATTTGTGATTTTTTTTATGAACGACGAGGTCTTACATTTCTGTGTTGTTCTTTTGGAAAACGGCACACCGCGGTATTTTCTTTGGTTTATCGGGAATACTTCACTTCTCCAATTTTAAGCCAGCGAATCGTACCTACTTAGCCGGCTCTCAATCGATTTAGCATTTAGGATCTCAGTCTGACTCATTCCTGTTCCTCAATCTCTGTGAAGGCACAGCCACATGATAGCGCATCTCCATGCCCTGCGCATGTTTCAAACATTTCAGATGAGCTCTTACCCACTTCGGCACAGCTGGATCAATTTGTTCTGGATTTCGAATCTAGACATCGTCAACATAAGCTCTCGGCGGTGGATGCTATCATAAGCAGATTTGAAGTCGATGAAGAGTTGGTGGGTTACTTGAAATTCGATGGTCTTTTCCAGTATTTGTGTCAATGTGCCTGGCCTAGGGCCACAATGATACGCGCCGATTGTTGCGTTGCAGAACGGTTTAAGACGCTCACACAGTACGTTGGATTGACTGATGTGCTTCGGTGACTCATTTCATTCACTGTTTTAAAGAACCTGTGCCATTTTGCTCACGCGTAAATGGAACGGTACGCTGGTGATGAATGCCCATTTCATTGAAAAAAGTTTTAAGCTCACCATTTATAAATTCCTTCCATAGCAAAAAATATCTTGACCCTCCAACAGACATTTCTTGAAACGGTCCACACACATCTGAATAGATAATTTCACCGCATGTCTTCGATTGCTCTTCACGACTCTATAAGCGACCTCTATGGTGCTTCCAATATATACAAGCTTGACGCGTGAAGTCTTCGTCAATGAAATCGATGTTTCTATTCTTCAAAATTTTCTTGATGTGAGCGATATGTTGATGTCCTAATCGCTCGAGCCATGAACAAAGTGATATCTTCTTCACTGATACATTTGCTGCACTCAAATGGGTTTGTAATGAATCTTTTACCTAGAATAACATCTGGAATAGTTTATATTCGACGAACTCCCACGATATTTCCATCTTTCAAAAATTCACAACGCTAGATCCATGGCGCAGTGTCATAAGTCCGTAGGTCATAAGTCCGTAAAGGACTTATGACCCACTTAAGTGAGTCAAAAGTTCATAAATCGATTATGAACTTATAACCCACGTTAGTGAGCCAAAAGTCCGCAATAAAAAGAGCCATAAGGTCTTATACAAACAAATTTAAGATTGAATGAAATAATTTTTTTTTTTAACTGAAAACAGAAAAATTTATGACTCTATCATAATACAAAATTGAACTTGAATAATTAATTAATAATTCCGAAAAACACATTCGCGCTCTTTGTCACTATATGTCTGCGAAAGGGGCACAGAATTTCGTTTTTGAAATGATTTGCTATTTCAACTATACTTGTGAAACATTACGCTGGTTATTGAAGCAGACTCCACAAAGCATAGCGTTTTCAGTTTTTCTGTTTAGAGAACCATAGTCATCTTCATTCTCCTCTTCGCTCAATTCCTTCATTACATCTAAGTGAATATGGTCATGCTCTAAGTCTATGTGACTTAAAGGAAACTCTTCTCCATGAAAACGTTCTTCTGAAATTTGGTGTTCGGTGAGAGTAGGGCATTCTACAAGCACACTGTACTTGGAACCAGTTTCATGTTATTGCATCTTTTTGTCACCTTAAATAACTGAGCGGTTTGTATAACATCAACAGCTCCATCAGAAAGACACTTTTGTATTATGATGGGATGTTCAATTTTCATGCATCATCTGGATGCAGACGTAAGTACAATTTTTGCAATACTAAACCTTAACTCAGTCTCACATGTTTTAAAATATTATTTCAAAAATATATTTTGAACTAAAATATAAAGCAGGTACAATAACAGCTAGCGAGCGAAGCGAGCGGAAAAAATTTTGCCCAAAAGAGAATGAATTTGGGGTGTGAAAATAAAAAAATTCGCGCGAATTTTTTTATTTTCACACCCCAAATTCATTCTCTTTTGGGCAAAATTTTTTCCGCTCATTTCGCTCCCAACCAAACCAAAGCGATTTTAAATGTTCCAGATCGTTATAATCCTCAGATGACAGTGAAAAAAGATACTCAAAATGAATGAAAACGTACCAAAAAACAAGCCAAGTTTCAGCAAAACTCGAAGGAAGTGACGCTTACAAGTCAGAGCTATCAAACGCAGATATGTTTTCATTGAGCATATTAAAACCATGCTCTTGATAACTATTTGCCGATGTAAGATTTAAAAGAGAGTACTTATTATTGAAGGTTGTAAAAAAAATACTAGCTAGTAGGTAAGTGAAAGGAACGCAACCAATAACAATTTTCGGAAGCATTCGCTTCTCAGAGAGAATGACTCCAAAAAACCGTAAGCTTTGGGTCAGAATTTCGTAGGAAATTTTGACGGACTTTTGACTCACTTACGTGGGTTATAAGTTCATAATTGATTTATGAAGTTTTGACCCACCTAAATGGGTCAAAAGTCCTTTACGGACATATGACCTACGGACTTATGACACTGCGCCTAGATCCATGGCTTTTCGTGACGAAAAAAGATTCAGCTTAATTTCAGGCACATAGAGAACATTAGTCATCAATTTAGGTATCCAGGCGTTTCCATCAAATGCAACAAAGTTAATGTTACCTATTCCTTGAGCAATTAATTTTTCCGATTGTTACATCAGTTGAGATTTCTTCAAATTTTTCAAACCATTCACGTCTATGATACATGTGGTCACTTGCCTCTGAATCTAGAATTCAGATGTCCTTGTCCTCATTAGATGTTGACCCTTGACACATAAAAGCGTCAACCGATGACTCGTCTTACTTCTTATATGAATCGCTGTTCTTTGGAGACTTTGTCCACACCTAAAACATTTACCTTTCGGAACTAAACTATTGTTTTTGGATGAATTTTTAGACATCTTTTTCTTCGGAAAAGTGAGCTTCGACTTCTTCAACTTGACCTTGATTTGTAAGTCTTAACTTTTCAGCCATCAGCCGAGCTCACAAGTCTGCCATCGTTTGGCTATATGTACTCGCAAATTCCCATGCACTATGGTAATGATTATATTCAGCCGGCAACGACATTAAAATTTTTGTCATAACCATGGACTCGGAAATCTCTTCTTTTTGATCCCTGAGTTGCTGAACAATTTCCAAAAGCTTTGACAAAACGTTCCAACATTATCCCCTGGCTCTCTTGCGAAACTATGTATAATATTTTTGTTCCAAAAATAAAATTTTAGATTTTTACGCTTATTCATAATGTGCTCCTGAGGGTTGTCCACATATCCATAGCATTTTCACTATTCAGTATTTGAAGTAGTGGTTGCTTCAGCCAAGATGTTGAAATGGTACGTCTTGCCTTAGCATCCAATCTCTTCCATGCCAAAATTGCAAACCCATAATTTTCAAATCCAGCTGCTGATGCTGGTTTTGAAATGGTTCCATCGACAACATCGAATAGTTCATTTGCTTCTGATATTTGACGTATCTGAAACTTCCAGGTAAGCCAATTGCTTCCACCGTCAAGTTTTTCAATGTTTGTTCGGTCCACAATAATTGAAAATATCTTTCCTTAGACTTGATACGTTATCCTGTACGATTTCAGTAGTTTTCGTTAACTGGGCCTATAACCTTTTGTTCTGAGTCCTTGAATGAACAAATATCCAAATTGTATTTAAGAAAAACATCTTTTTTGTTCACAGTTCAATTCAGAAGTAGAGAAAAAATGTTCAAATAATTAATATAGGAGCTGACACAAAAAAATATTTCTAAGTTATTTTTAAACTTGAATTAAACACAGTAGTGACTAGTGATATTCAAAGTAATATTCATTTTTTTTTCCTTTTTTTTAATTTGCACCCACTCAAGCGATTTTTTATACCCTTATTATGCCAGAGGCAGTTGCCCGTAGCTAAGTGGTTAGGTGCGTTGGCTGCTAAGCAGAATGTCGCGTCGTGAGTTCGAGTCCTACTCGTGTCCTTAAAAGTTTTTATTTCATCTTTCACGGGTACTGCCTCTTGCTAAGAAATTACAAAACTTCCCAGAGTATCAATCTGTCATGAAAAAGTGCTTCTAAACTATGCCGTTCGGAATCGGCGTTAAAATTGTAGGTCCCCTCAATTCCTCAATTCTTCACACGCACTCAGAGAATTGTTGATGAGAGTAAGCCACTTAGGCCTTGGCTCTTCAAGAGCTGTCGCGCCACTCTATTTATTTTTATTTATTTATTATGCCAGAGACACGGTGAGTGCATTAGGAAGAAAGGAAGGGGTGAGAAAGGAGGTGTCGGTGTACATTGGTCTTGAATTCCTGAACATTATAATGTTTGGGAAAGACAGAGTGTGGAAGAGAGTTCCACATTCGCGTAGTACGGCTAAAGAATGATTATCTCTTAAGTATGTACTCTTAAGTATGTACGTCCGAAGTTGGGCTCGAGGGTGAACTGATGGGCATTCCTAGAAGCGCGAGTATTTCGGGTGAATTGCTTGAGGGGACTGTCTATTTCTCTAGAGCACTTACCGTAGAAGTAACGATAGAATAAAGAAAGACATGAAACGTTACGACGCGACGGTGATCTAATGATTGGAATGACGCAGTGATGTCTCTGTCACCGATCATTCGTAAGACTCTTTTTTGTATACCGTTCAAGAGGCTTAAGAATGTTACTGGAGCACCAGCCCAGAAATGGGAATTGTACTCAAGCTTTGGACAGATATAAGTCTTGTAAATAATAGCCAGATCAGACGGGGAGAAAATTTTTTTGCATCGCATTAAGAAACCTAAACATCTTGCGGAATTTTTGGCGACATCGCATATGTTCTCGTTCCACAAGAGGTGGTCTGTGATGCACATACCGAGAGTCTCGAGATATTCGGTCTCATTGATGCAAGTGCCACTCATGGACAGTGGCAAGGGGGGTATATCTCGCTTCAACGATAAAAGTCAGCATTGTGTTTTCGAAGCATTAAATTCTACGCCATTTTGTGTTCACCATTGTACAATGCTGTTTAGGTCAGAGTTTCATGAGCTTATCATGTTTTGCCGTTGCAGTTCCACATCCGAAGAGGAGGGATGTGAGTCTGGAAACGAATAAGAAAATCTCAGGGTACTATCGTCAGCGAAACTATTTATTGGATTAGAAGTTACAGATAAAAGATCATTTATAAAAATGAAAAAGAAGGTTGGAGACAAAACGGAGCCCTGGGCCACACCGGTTAGAAAGAAAATTTCTAATCCAACGCAGGAGGGATTCGTCGATACCGAAAGCACGCATTTACGATAAAAGAGCAAGATGCCAGACTTTATCAAATGCCTTTGAAATATCAAGTGCAACAATCTTACTTTCTCCAAAACGATGTAAAGATTTGTTCCACTGTTCGGTGAGATAAACCATCAGATCACCAGTGGACCTGTTGCTGCGAAAGCCGTCATTAAGAAGCTCTCGGTCTTCGAGATATTTCTTGAGCTGATATAGTTTATCAGCGTTTCCATGACCTTAGAAAGAAGGGAAGTAAGTGCAATCGGTCGATATTTGGAGGGAGAAGAAGATTAGCCTTTTTTGGGATTGGCTGGACAAATGCTGTTTTCCAACTTCTCGGAACGAGCCCAGAAGAATAGGATAGATGGAAAAGCTTACGCAAGGGTTTTGCCAGCATGGAAGAACACCTCTTTAGAACAATAGCGGGGATACCGTCCGGACCAGCAGATTTATGTATGTTGAGATTCATATTAACAAAAAACATAATTTCTATAGTCTTTCACATACAAATAAGTAGGTACAGAAATCAAAATTCTAAATCTCCTGTTAATCGTTTTATGATAAAAAAAAATAACTTATGTAAAAGTACTTGTTTATTGTTCCAAAACCTGACATGCCTTTCTACATACATATGTATCTAAACATCAATCAGCTTTGTCTTCTAATTTAAAATCTAATTTTTATCTCAAAGGATATTCATAAGAATTCCAGCAACAAAAGAAAAAAGCAACTGCCAAAATTCAAACGCTCTTATCTTACATCTACGTTCTTATAAATACATTAAACTTGTTTATTTTTTTATATAACAATGTGAATTACAGTACCTCAATGTTTGTACTTGAGTACTCGTTGACTCAAATTAAGGAAGATATCTTCAATACAATACAACCAACAAAACAAACCTTTTTCGTCTTTCAACAAAAGTTATTTGTTCCCTGCAAATGGCTCGAAGCTAAATGAGAATTTTGTCAGCGGCATACACGAAGTAACATATCCTTAAAAAAATACAAAATGAAATAATAAAAATAAAGAACAAGAAAGCAACGAGATACGAAATCAGGTGCTGTTGTTTACAAATAGATAATAAGAGCACTCAGGATCTACGTATCCTTATGTGAAGCTCTTCTCTGCAAAATACCTCTCCCCCCCCCTCCTGAAAAAAATTAAAACTCCCAGAAGCTGACATGATATCACAATAAAAAAAAAACATGTCTGTAGCATCCTTAAGCCCATAATGGCTATATGGCTGATGGCAAGCGTATCTAAATGAACCAGTTCCATACCCTTGTAGTCATATAATGGCGGCACAGTGAACAGCACAAATGTACAGTCGGCACAACACAACTCGAGAATATCAATAGAGGATAAGCTCAAGGCATGCAAAAAATCATACGACAGGATAACTACTGCTGTTCGGCAATCTTCGAAAAGAAACGGTTCCGCACAAAAGGTGTTCTTTTGCTTATGGTAGTGGTGAACTCTTGATTTCCTGACGTATGTTGTTTGCATTTGGGAATTAAACGGGAGCGGATTAAGTTGATTCTTAAGTCATCTTTTTTGCAGGAGTAATGTATGTTCTTTCAAACAAGATGCTTTGAACAGTGCAGCCGAAATGTTAAGATTTAAAAATTTGATCTTTCATTTTGATCAATTGTTAGCAAAAAATAACACAAGACTTTCATTTGACAAACCATGTCGTACGATCTTTACCGTACGACAAACAACTTACTGCTTCTGCTATAAGCTTAAGGCTAACATTGCATTTTCCTTATCCCCGGCAGCTATACTCATTATTTTACAATTTTCGCTTTGTCTTTCTTTCGTTTCTGTTATTCTAGAGTTTTTTTTCCACAAAAGCAATATAAAAGTAATCAACATTCTGATTTTCGTTTTTGCATTACCTAGACTTTATTTTGAAACATAAGCTTGGGCCTGTTACATAAACATTCTTGCCACTTTGACACTGGAAAAATGTCGAATCAGAAAAAAAAACAAACACACATATACTCACGTCAATTTCACCACCTTCCACGCTGGAATTTCGAAACGGCGGATTCCTTCCGTTGATGTATTCAAAAAATTTCCCCGTATCAACTTTTAGCCATGTCACCTGTAAGTGAAGGTGAAAAGAAATTTTGTATTAAAATTTATGTATGTTTCAAGGATAAATGAGATATGTCATATCGTCGCCCGAGAAAATTATTGTCGTATGTAGCATTTCGTAAAGTTTGGGAAATCGCAATCAAAGTTTAAAAAATCATTTCTTTGAAATGGCTAATCAGAATTGTTTGAAATTTAAACCATTTGTTCAGAACGAATTAAATTTTATTTTTAAAGCAAAATATAAAGAATGCATCCACTATAACGAAAATTGAAGCCAATTTAGTAAAATATCATTTTGTCGTATGTTACATTTTTACTAAAAACGTTTGTCTTTCATACACATACGACAAAAAATATGCACATTCGACAAACATTTACCCAAATAATACAGTTTCATCACGTTATAAAACGGACAAAAAAAATTATTTCTTAAAAAATTCTTGATTTTTAAATTTAAAAAAAAATCCTTAGAGAGTTTTTTTTTTAAATTAATTTTTTAAGCATACAATTTTTCAAAAATGACATAAAAGTAATCTGGGTGTGCAGTATGCAGTATGCAATATATACATATTATGTTTGAATTTCGATTTTTAATATTGATCCGCTTTCAAGGTAGGTACAGCATTTAAATATTTTGAATACAAAATATTAATTGGGCAATATATACGTACTCCCCAAAAATTAAGTACGTTGATCGAGTTACTATTTTTCGATAAAAGCTTATAACAAAAAAACGGTTCTGTGAGCGATACCGTTTTGGAGCAATACAAAAATAATTTATTTTTATTAAAAACACCGTTTTCGAGAAAATTTAAACTTTTTGTTTTTGGCCAAAAAAATTATAAGGTTGCTACCCTCAATTTTAATCCTAAAAATAAAATTTAAAAAAATGACCCACCCAAATTCACTCAAACAACCAATTTCCAAAGTTGAAGTCAATCGAACCAGTGGTTAAGGCTGTAGGTGCGTTTACAAACTGGCAGACGTGCGGAACCGCCGGACCCACTTATTTCGGCTTCTCTATCATCGTGTTGTTACAAATTCAATACTTGCCATATATTCTATATCTCGCAAGTGAAAAAAATAATTTTAGTTGAGTTATTAGTCACAATGCTTACGAAATAAGTTCTGTTAGTAATTACGGCGGAGGTGACTCATCCGAACCGAACGACATCCTGAAGTCGACTGAAGTTTCTCTTTTATGTACACATCCTCATAGCACATACGACAATAATTTACCATAACTTGAGTAAAAAATTGTCGTATGTGCAGGAGTTTTAACACATACGACAATAGTTTACTGAAAGATCAAAAACCGAGTTTCCAATACAAAAAATGTCGTATGTGCAAAAATTAAACACATACGACAAAATAAATACCCAAACGCATTCGACCTTGCACATACGACAAAATTAATACAAATTTTCTCTGAAACTAAGATAGATATTAAAACGTGGAAAACAGCATTTGAAAGATTATTTTTTGCTTGTCAAAACTGCATCAAAACCTGAAAATCGCATTTTTTCACATACGACAATAATTTTCTCAGGCGACGATATGCCAGTCAAAATTGTTAATAAGAGAAAAAAAAAAACAAAACCAAAGATTTGAAGACCCAGTTTATTAATCAACGAGAACACGAAGAAAACCAACGTAATCAAACTTGTGTTTTCTTTGCCGACGACGACGCACGGTAAGAAGTTCACATTCGAAAAGCAAAGGATTAATATTTATAAAGGTTTCCATTTGAAATGTGACATTCTGAAATGATTTTCAATGTTAACGCAGGCAACGATTTCATGCGTATAGAAGCCCCGTCTATAGGCTGATAGGGAAGGATTTGTTGAATTTAAAAGATTGAAATGCCTCCCTGCCAGAGGATGACTGCCTTAAGCTCGATTAACGTTTGTTGATTCAAAGTCGTATTATTTCATACGGATAAATGATGTCACTTTGGAAGCAATCAGTTTAAGCATCAGCTCAAGCTGATTTCACGCTCTGAGGTTCCATATACAGGATGTGGCAGTTAATTTCAGATTAATGAGAAAACGAATGTTCAACATTGTCTTTCTATTATAATGTAGGTAAGGCGAATAATAAATTGTTGAAGAAGAGCGGTCTTATTGTTTTTTTACGACCACGCATTACCGCTTGAGGCATCAAGCAATGTTCGCATTTAAGTTAATTGTGGCTTAAGAAAGAGGAAATTTTCTTTATAGATATTTATTGAGATGTATGTGGTTTCTGTAACGTAGGTTGGGAAGAATTTATTTCGTCATTTATATAGCATACATAGAAGGCATCAGGAATCCTTGCTATACGCGGTTAAGGTAAAGACATAGACATAGCGTAATTTATTTGAACCTCGATCTTTGGTTAATAATGTTGAATTAAAAGCTTTGCCGCTAATAAGAGCGGATATGTTTTTGTATCAAAGTCAAAAGGTCTTACGTGAAAGTCGTTAAACGTTGAAGTGAAATGTTTCGCATTTTAATTTTATTCTTTGGTTCTATTTAGGCTTAAACAGATTCTCTTTGTTTAGTTATTGCGTTGCTAGAACTGTAATTGGTGCTATTTAAATTTTAAATGGCCATCAATTTTTTTTCGCATAATACAATTTTTTAAAGGTTTTATCAGGGGTGCCAGAAATCATGTTTACGGTGTTTCATGTCGAGTCTATAAACATGTTTTTCTTTTTCGACCTTTTTATTTAACCAAACAATGACAAAGCTTATTGCTCAGTACCTACTGCACTTTCATCTGATGTTAATCCGAGGTTTAAGATTTATTCCTAATCTTGATCTCTTTCAGCCAAAATAATAAACACAGAATAGCGAAGGATAACCTAACCCTTATTGTGCAACGCTAAGTGAAAAATGCTATTAATAAAAGAAAACTTAACTGACGTTAACTAACTTATTCCACCGTGGAGGGTGGTTTAGCGAAGGAATCAAAAAAATGTAAAAAAAATTACTTCTCTGTCAGTTCATTAGTAGGCGCTACAATCGATTTCCATTTATAGCAAAGACAGCGGGAAATTTTTGATTAACGTGAGAAATTTTAACGGTGCAGGGAACTAACTTTACTGGGCACTACCTTCACATGGGAAGTAACTTCACCTCAAGTGGGCAATATCTTCAATTTTCCTGGTGAAGTTATGGTGCGGGTGCATAACTTCACGGGTCATAATTTCACATTGGTCATACTTTCACCTCTTGTGGGTTATAATTTCACTTTTTTCAGGTGAAAAAATCCAATACCAAAGCTGAGGACATTGGGATTGGATTGGGATATCTTTCTAAATGATACAAAAAGCTCCTGATTTTACCATTATTTAGTATGAATTATTTTCAAAGAGCTTTTGATTTATTAAAAGCTGAAGGTCAAAGTATGAACTAAAGCCCTTTGCCTACTCTGGCTGCTTATTTTTCATAGTTTTCTTTTCATTCAGCTGGTTGTTTCTCTTAAAATCTTTGAATAACGGGTTAGACTAGTGCCGATAGCTTCAAAAATGGAAAAAAAACGAAAAAAAATCGCAGTAGAATAAAATAAATGAGAAATGGTAGGAGATGCGATAAAAATGAAAGGAAAAATAAATTACGGGCCATCAGAGTTCGGGAAGTGGGCGGGGGGCGGGTTTTAAGGGGAAAAAATGGTTTATCTTGATTTCCGGCAAAACTAGAGGTCCTATGGAAAAATGTTAAATGGCAAAGTTGTAGGTAACTAAAAGATTTATAACTTTTGCTCAGACAAATTTTTCACATAACCTCAAAATATATATGAAAAATTCAAAAAACCAAGTTTTTGTTTTTTTATTTTTATCTTTTTCAAAAAAAAAGATTTTTCTACGAAATTTGGTGAAAACTTCCCTCATTATATCCCAGATACACTGTAATTTATTTGGTTAAAAATATTTATTTTTTCATCTTATATTGAAATAATATCAAAAAAATACCCTAATTTTTAATCGAAAATTCACGTGTCAAAATTTCGCCTTTTCTAAAAAAGTCAGCATGCTATTTATTTTTTCAAACGTCTACTTTTTGATGGTGTAAAAAAAATATACATTACCATAGTAAATATTCTCAGAAAATGCAAAAAATTGAAAAAAACTCGAATTCGATTTTTTTTTCCAACAATCGATGTAACCGTAGTGTTCTATCCATTATCATATATCTCTGTTAGTGATGGGTCAAACCGAGTTGGCGAACCGAGTTGGCAAACCGAATAGGTAAACCGAGTTGACCCGTTCAACTCGAGTTGGCAAACCGAGCTACCTAACTCGAGTTGAAGAAAATTAACAGAGTTAAGTCGAGTTAGCGAACTGAGTTGACCAATCACGAACAGAGATATATCGACCCCTTGCCGCAGTGTTCTTTCCATTATCATATATTCCGGAAGTTTTGCTTAAAACTATTTGCTGCAGCTGTGAAAGTGGATGTAACAGTTTAAAATGTGGCTGTCGAAAACATGGTTTAAAATGTACAAATCTATGCACGAATTGTCATGGTTCCGAAAATTGCTCAAATATGGAAGAAAAAACTTACGAGGAAGTAAATGAGGAAATTTTGGATGAAGAACCAATGCAGTCCGAAAATAACATTGGAGACGAGGAAGGTGGTGGTCTTGAAGATTTCGAAGATTAACTGCAGTTGGAAAGGTCTGTCACATCTTACGATGAAGAAATGCAATCAGAATCAGCTTTTTAACTTATATGTATATGTGTACCTAGAGGAAAGGAAAGGATTTAAGCAAGAACACTAGATTTTAGTTTTAATAAAGTTTTTGTTCAATTATAAAGATTTTAAATAATGTTTTGATTGTAATTAATTAATGTTAAATATAAAAAAATATAGAAAAATAGGTAATTTAAATTGGATCTTCGATTTGACTTTCACTAGACTTTTACTTTTCTTAGCTTGACTTTTCTTGTCGTACACTTTAATTTTCATAACGTAATTCTTTGACCGAATAAAAATTAGTTACTTTACATTTTTTTAGTCTAAGTCTAACCTTAAGTCTTTTCATAAAAATGCAATGATTTTGAATTGAATTCAAAAAGTGTAAGTGCTCATATGTTTGGCTTTAACTAAGATTTTTTTTTGTGTTTGTTAAATGTAGTCATCCTACTTATATGTACATATATACTGTATAGAAAAAAAAATCATGATTAAAAAAAAAATCGAATTCCAGTTTTTTTTCAATTTTTTGCATTTTCTGAGAATATTTACTATGGTAATGTATATTTTTTTTACACCATCAGAAAGTAGACGTTTGAACAAATAAATAGCATGCTGACTTTTTAAGAAAAGGCGAAATTTTGACACGTGAATTTTCGATTCAAAATTAGGGTATTTTTTTTATATTATTTCAATATAAGAGGAAAAAATAAATATTTTTAACCAAATAAATTACAGTATATCTGGGATATAACGAGGGAAGTTTTCACCAAATTTCGTAGAAAAATCTTTTTTTTTGAAAAAGATAAAAATAAAAAACCAAAAACTTGGTTTTTTGAATTTTTCATATATATTTTGAGGTTATGTGAAAAATTTGTCTGAACAAAAGTTATAGATCTTTTTGTTACCTACAACTTTGCCATTTAACATTTTTCCATAGGACCTCTAGTTTTGCCGGAAATCAAGATAAACCATTATTTCCCCTTAAAACCCGCCCCCCGCCCACTTCCCGAACTCGGATGGCCCGTAATTTATTTTTCCTTTCATTTTTATCGCATCCCCCACCATTTCTAATTTGTTTTTTTCTACTGCGATTTTTTTCGTTTTCAAAAATTATCTACCCTGGTCTAGGTGGGAATTAACTTCACACAAATTTCTGATGACGTAGTGTCCCACCGTAGTTGGAATATATTATGTAACTTCACCAGAAAAAAGTGAAGTTATTTCCAACTTGAGGTGAAGTTACTTCCCATGTGAAGGTACTGCCAAGTGAAGTTAGTTCCCCGCACCATTTTAACCCATGGATTAACCCTTATTCTGTGGAATAAGAGGGGAACAGGCGTTTTTTATTAATATGGTTTGTTATGTCGGATTTACAGTTAGGTGAAAACGATTTTTAAGATTTCCACTTCGATTTCAGAATAGTTTAGATTCAAAATTGAGTTTACCATCAAACTCGACAGAAGTTAGTTTGTATGAAACGGAAACGGTACTCAGTTTCTAAACGGCTTAACCGAATTAAGAAAATTGTTTGCCTATGTTTCAATGTAATCACAAATGTTTTCAGCTTAAAATTAAGCTTACTAGCTGCCCCGAAAGAAGTCGTCATAAATGGCTTGACTGATGTTGAAAAATTGGCGTCCTGTTCAAATTCATAACAAAAATATGAGCGCGACTACTGTGGTTATCACACGACTTACTTCCCACAGTATAAAAACAAGTTAAATAAACTATAACCACTAGAATTCATTTTCAATTGCTTAAATCAAACTATTTATCAATTATTCCAATGAGCTTTTACCGTTTTTAAGTCATAAATATTTTATTCTTATACTGATATGGACAGTTTTTCCTTGGAACCACGTTTTAACAAATTATTGACAGATAATATATTTTCTATAACATTGATAAATAAGATTTTTTTGTCGCAATTAATGCTGCAATGATCATAATTTTCATGAACAAATGATGAATACTTTCAGCTTTTGTTACGTTTTTTTTTAGCTTTTTCCTATTTGAAAAACCGCTAAGCCGATTTCGCTGAAAACTAAATCAGTGCAAGCAATTCCGCGTCGATTGAGACCAGTTTCATCAATACTCATATCATGAGTGGTTCGCGGGGTAGTCATAATTTGCATGCTTAAATGAAGAATTTTCACTTCATTCACATTTTTCATTCCTATTAAAAAAAACTCTGACAACTTAATCAGATCTTAACAATGCAATTTCGCGTCGAACGAGACTAATTTCATGTCAAACATAAGGTACATATCTACGATCATGCGCAGATACGAACATATACATACGTCCATACACACATACAGATATCATGTTAAAAAGGGTTTATTAGGATTCTGGTGACTTCGAAGAAAGGAGATTCACAAAATCGGCCCCGTTATAATAACTTCCTATGGGATGTTAAGAAAACTTATCGATTCAGCTTACTAGCAGACACTACCATTGTTGTGGTATGTAAAATTCGTCCGTAATCAATTTAATGTAACGATATCTTAGAATTATTATAATCCAGAACACTAGAGGACCCGAAAGATATTTTTGTTAAGGATAATTAATAACTGTTACTACTTTTCCTAAGTGGCTTAACCGATTTTTATAATATTTGCCTACGATTGGAATGCATTAAAAAATCGTTTAGATTCAAAAATCTTTATGAACGTTGTGTTGTACCCAATTGATGGAAACCGCTGACCCGCTATGTTATCGCGGTTGTGTCAAAAGAGTCTGAGGTGGCAAACAATTGAACTCCAATTGATGGAAACAGCTGAACCGCTATGTTATCACGGTTGTGTCAAAAGAGTCTGAGGTGGCAACTGACTTTCCTGATGTTCACTTATGAGTTTCGCACAATACCTAGAAGAAAATCGTTTGACATCGCGTCACTTTGTCTGAACCCTTCTTTTCCATCAAGGGTAAGGTATTTGCCAATTCAGCCTTCGGCGCACCTTAAATGCAGTACCCTTATGGCGTGTTAGGAGTGGTCGGTGGTCCTCTATACTTACCGCAGACTTTTTGGAACTGTGAAAAAAATACTGGAAATTTGATCGAAAATGGAAATGGCAGTCTTTTGCGACTGAAGCCGTCCAGCGTCAACCTTTTCGTATTTTGTACCAGTCTGAATACACCTACAATTTAACAGTTTTGCTAAACACTTAAGTTTTGGATTCTTACCTTAAAAACTTAACTTTACTTAGAAAAAAATTGGCATGTTTTTTTTATCTATAACAAACCAAGTTCTAACCATTCTCCTAAGCATCCTTATTTTCATAAGATACGTATTATTGATCTATCAGAAATCATAAGCTTTTCAACGTACCTAATGCCTCCAATTGAAAAACCAATCAATCTCTATTATAACCTGTATTCATGGTTAATAGTAAATGAATGGGCAAATGATTAAAAGTTTCTCTAAACAACACGTTAGCTCTCCTTCATCGCTCTCTAACAAAATCAAAGAAGTCAGTAGTGTTATCATCAGGGGCGAACGCAGGTAGGGGTTTTGGGGGTTAAAACCCCCTCCGAAATATGAAAATATGTGCAGTAAACAAATATCCATTATTCTTTAAAAGAAAAAAAATAGAGAAATGGTTCAAAATTAATTTCCAACTCAAATTCTCAAACTATGTTAAACGAGAATCTGTTACGATTGGTGGGTTCCAAATAACAGGAGCCTCGATGAAAATATATAAAAATTCACTTATCTGCTTGCAAATACGCAATGTATCGGTCGTTTCGAATATAACGGGGGTTGGGAACAAAATCTACGAAAAAAAAACCATCATCATAGCCACACCAAATCACACATGCTTAAAGGAATCCCTAAATGACGAACATGGTCCCGCTCGCCATAATAGGTAGATGGTTCGCTGTTGCCAAACATTTAACATTTTCGATTTTCTTATTTTCGTAGGTTTCGTTGTTCAGTTCACATGTAGGGAGTAGAAGATAGCAAATCTCATTTTTTCTATGAAATAGCCAATAGCGCAGTGACTTACCTTTCACTTTTTGACACATCCTCACACACACCCTAAAGAATCAAAGAATCAATTTTGTATTCGCCGTGTAGGGAATAATGCAAACGAGCATGTTGCGTCGTTGCCCTCAAGGCTGAAACAGTGAAACCTTCTATTTCTTAATTTTTTTTTACCTGGAAATGCAGTTTAAGTGGAAATTGTATTCTCTCTTGATTGGCGCAAAAAAAAGTTTTTTTTAAAATGTATTTTCAGTAGTCAGCCGCTTATATAAACGTAGAAGACAAGTACTCTTATGTCAGCCTTTTATGATTAGTAGATTAGCAAATGGTTTGTTTCTTTAAAAACATAAATAGGTAGTGTAGGAAAATAATAAGAAAAGCTTAGTTTCAAAAAATACCTATCTTAACTTCCAGCACTCTGAAAATAGGTAGTTCCGGACAGAAAGCAAAACGCGAATTCCACAAGAAACTCGAACGTATTAGTAAAAATAACAGAACAATCGGCCGATCAGAGAAGCATACGGGGTCCCTCGAAAATGGGACCGGAAACTGTCTTTAGTTTAGCCGAAGAACACAAGCTTATTATGTTACTCATATACCTTGCCAAGTGTGGCTTTCCTCAGAAGCCCACAGACCTCTTGGTGACAAACTTCTATCGTGAGGACAAACGTAGGTCTGCTTTCAAAGATAGCCTACAAAGGAAACGTATTACTAGGCCTTCTCGAGATGTCACATTATATTATGAACTGAGGGACTCAGAACAGCAGAGGACGAGCGATCGCGACGTATGAGTATTTAGAAGAGATTGACGCAGCCGGTATTTTAGAAGACCCCCTTTTTAATGGAGATGAAACATCATTCAGCCTATCTCTAAAAACAGGAGTCGTCAAGAGGTTGGAAAAATCTTTATACTGTACAACATGGAAACGAATATGAGGCGATCACTGTATTTTTTCTCTTCAGTGACGACACCTTTGCTTGTGTTTCCCTCTGTGCTCCCTCCTCAAGCTGTTGCAAAAAGTGTGCCGGATAAATGAGGCTTACCTCGTAAGCAGATCTGATACAATCCGAGACGTTTTTCTAATATGTGGCCAATATAGTTTCAACGAACGGATTATGGAAATTCATATAAAAAGCTCAGGACTGCTTAAGTCGGTGGCCACAAATCCCTCCTTTCATTGGAATCACAGCCCACGGGCTGTGTAATATAGCCCATGGGCGCATTTAAAAAACTTTAAAATCGATTACAAAAAAAATTCACAAAATTTCAAACAAAGTAACGAAGACGTACTTTTTTAAAGTGTTGGAAATGATCTTGGATTATTTGGAATAATATACATAGTTGACTGAAATATAGGATTGTTTTTAATTAATTATTTGTTGTAGGTTGTCTTTTATTTATTTAGAAATAAACAGTTTTTGAAAAAAGGTTTGTTAATACATTTAAGATTTAACAACGGCTTATAAATAACAAATAATTAATTTACTAAAGGGAGCTGACTACTGACAACTCCCGTGGCCGACTACTGGAATTTAAGGGAATGACTATAAAAGAATCCGAATTTTATTTGAATTATAGTTAATAAATTTGTTTTAGGTAGCAAATAGCAATATTTGTTCCTAGTCTGCAAATCTGCAAATTAACAAATCGGAATAACTAAGTTTCACGTCCAACAATTAATAACGGATTTTTAAAGACCACGCAAAAACAAAAATTAAGTTAAAGGGCTGACTACCAGTGCCATATATTTTTTGAAACCCCCTCCGAAATTTTTTTCTGCGTTCGCCCCTGGTTATCATCAATCAATATAACAAAAGCAGACAGTTCCCATCATACTCTACTCAGGTGCTATAAGGGCTTCTTCAAATTCATTTAAGAGTTCTTTTCGAAAAGTGTAATAACGTTGAAAAAATCAACCTCGTACTGAAAGTCTTGTCAGGTTTATCTCATTCTCAATCTAAATCCCTTCAAAGGTTGTCACTCGCAAAAAAAGCACTCACCAAAATAAAATAGACCATGAATCCTTCCTTTCGAAAAGGATTTGCGATACGTCTTCTGCTGCAACGTATCCACTTTTATATGATCAACTGGAAAATGCAATTCACATTATTGATTTAGAATTGCGACTAGAGCAGAGCTACTTAGGTAATGGTTTGACGGGTTCGGTTGGAGTTTTTTTTGTCATTGAACGTCTTGTCGTTCTCGTTTCTGTCGACCTCCGATAAGTGCGCTTCTCTCAGGTTGCGGAGTAAATTGAATTTTGAACTCGTCGTAGATTCTCTGTCGGTAATTTTTTCTCTAAAACGGATTTATCTACCAGAGACTATAGTAGAATGATGCATTTATGAAGTTGAATCCATTCTTGGAGAAATAGATAAATACCTCAACACTAATGACTCCTTAAGGAGATTTTCTCAATCATTTCGCTTAATTTCTCTGATTTCGTCCCCAGGTAGGTATAGGTTAATTTACCTTTCTTGTTGCCAGAAACTAGGTATATCAAGGGTGGGGATTAATTTAACATTGGCTTACCTCAATTGAGTTGGTCTGTTGAGGAGGAATTAGTGAAGCTGTCCATCGTGTAATGTCACCACCGTGCGTCGTCGTTTGCCGGACAAAGTCACACTTTTGGGATTTGCGCTAGCTTATTTTGGAATTTAAATTGACTTTCCGTGTGTTGGGATAACGACAATGCGTATATTTGGGGCCACGGTATGCTTTGTGGGCAAGCTCTGGCGGTCGCATTAATGTAATTCTGGTTAGGGTTTTCGAGGGTAATGGACTAATTAGCCAGCAAGCTAGACAAGCTAGCTGACCGTAATTGGTTTGTTTTAGCTATATTGTACGTCCATGGTAAATTTTTGTTGTAATGTGCGGAATGTGCTGTGTGTGGAGGTGAACATTCAACAATATTCACTGTGTGTTATTAACAAAAGTCAACGGTGGTAATTAGTGATTGTGTAAGTACAACGCTTGAACTATGAGTGGATTTGCTTATATTTAAATAGAAAACAAACTGAAACGAAATAGTCAAGCCATAAAAACAAAATAAAAAATAACTGTTATTATTATTGTTGGTGTTTTTCTCAGCTTAAATGTTGAGCAATTAAATGCTTTTTTTTCTTTCATGTATCTCTGGTGGTTACTTCAAAGAATTTCGAAACTTTAAAAACAGAAATGTATAGGATTGAGCATATCGGTTAAATGGGTGAGGTTCAAAAGGTTTAATTTATTATTTATCAATAGGCTTTATTGACAGATCACTCGTGACTCCTATTCCTATCCAACTTTTTGACACTTGCGTGCACAGGCATTACAGGGGCAAAGAGATCCATTCCAACTGCCGGACTAGAAGTAATTCTCAATTTAATACTCCTAGACCTCTTTGTTCAAGAATCTAAGGCTAAAAGTGCCTTGAGACTTAGTCAGACTAAAGTCTGGAAAAATAGTTCCATAGGACATGCTCAGATCCTTCATAAAGTTATGGGTCATGGTACTATAACTATAACAGACTATAAAATACCTACCCCAACTTGATTTTCACAAACCATTTCAGGCTGTCATCCCAAGCAGAGAGGAATGGATAGATAACATCCCATACTCCAGTGAGTCGTCAATAGGGACAGGCTTCTTTTCTGAATCTATCAAGTTAGCCGCCTCGCTTAGGCTTCCAGACTACAGTAGTGTCTTCCAAGCGGAGGTCCTGGCAATGACAACAGCTGCTAAAAAGGTATCAATGATGGCAATACCACGAGATGATATCACCTTTTTTATTGATAGCCAAGCGGCAATAAAAGCGATTACTGCAACTGAGGTAAAATCAAAGCTTGTTTCATGCTGCCGCGAAAAGCTTAAGGTTCTTGGCGCACAGCATAACATTAGGATTTGCTGGGTCCCAGGCCACAGCGATATACCAGGCAATGAGAGAGCCGATGAATAAGCAAGATTAGGGTCAACGCTTGACGTAAGCCAAGCTCAGCTAGTTAGCACCCCTACCTGTTATTTAAAGCAGGAAATCTCAAAAAAGAATAACTATTAAGTTTGTTTTTGTGTTATTTAACACTCGCAGTCAGGCTGCTTTGGTTTTTATTTTATTTGTTTGTTTGAACAACGATAGCAACTTAGAGGTGCTTCCACCAATGGTTTTTTCCGTCAATTTCTTTGGCTGGAGTTATAGCTATTTCACGGGTGCCAAGCCGATCATCAGACTCCTTTGTTAGTGGTGCTGCCTGGTTTTTATTTTTCATATTAATGAAAAACTTTGAGTTTTACTTTGGGATTTGAACCTAGGACCAGCTAGTTGGGAAGCCAATGCACTACGCACTGCGCTAACCACTCCACTGATTTTTGGTTTCCCATTTCAGACTTTTTTGTTTGTTTATCATTGCCATGAACCAAGAGCTTTTTACAAGCTCCTTTAAGTATGCTATCTTGTTCCGCTTTCATTTTTTCTAATTTCCTATCTCTATGTCACAACAATTCGTTTGTGTACACAGAGGGTTAGATTTTTGAAAGATTTGACTTTTAGTCAGTTTTTTATTTGTTATAGTTTGTTTTTGTGTTATTTAACACTCGCAGTCAGGCTGCTTTGGTTTTTATTTTATTTGTTTGTTTGAACAACGATAGCAACTTAGAGGTGCTTCCACCAATGGTTTTTTCCGTCAATTTCTTTGGCTGGAGTTATAGCTATTTCACGGGTGCCAAGCCGATCATCAGACTCCTTTGTTAGTGGTGCTGCCTGGTTTTTATTTTTCATATTAATGAAAAACTTTCTGAGTTTTACTTTGGGATTTGAACCTAGGACCAGCTAGTTGGGAAGCCAATGCACTACGCACTGCGCTAACCACTCCACTGATTTTTGGTTTCCCATTTCAGGCTTTTTTGTTTGTTTATCATTGCCATGAACCAAGAGCTTTTTACAAGCTCCTTTAAGTATGCTATCTTGTTCCGCTTTCATTTTTTCTAATTTCCTATCTCTATGTCACAACAATTCGTTTGTGTACACAGAGGGTTAGATTTTTGAAAGATTTGACTTTTAGTCAGTTTTTTATTTGTTATAGTTTGTTTTTGTGTTATTTAACACTCGCAGTCAGGCTGCTTTGGTTTTTATTTTATTTGTTTGTTTGAACAACGAAAGCAACTTAGAGGTGCTTCCACCAATGGTTTTTTCCGTCAATTTCTTTGGCTGGAGTTATAGCTATTTCACGGGTGCCAAGCCGATCATCAGACTCCTTTGTTAGTGGTGCTGCCTGGTTTTTATTTTTCATATTAATGAAAAACTTTCTGAGTTTTACTTTGGGATTTGAACCTAGGACCAGCTAGTTGGGAAGCCAATGCACTACGCACTGCGCAAACCACTCCACTGATTTTTGGTTTCCCATTTCAGACTTTTTTGTTTGTTTATCATTGCCATGAACCAAGAGCTTTTTACAAGCTCCTTTAAGTATGCTATCTTGTTCCGCTTTCATTTTTTCTAATTTCCTATCTCTATGTCACAACAATTCGTTTGTGTACACAGAGGGTTAGATTTTTGAAAGATTTGACTTTTAGTCAGTTTTTTATTTGTTATAGTTTGTTTTTGTGTTATTTAACACTCGCAGTCAGGCTGCTTTGGTTTTTATTTTATTTGTTTGTTTGAACAACGATAGCAACTTAGAGGTGCTTCCACCAATGGTTTTTTCCGTCAATTTCTTTGGCTTGAGTTATAGCTATTTCACGGGTGCCAAGCCGATCATCAGACTCCTTTGTTAGTGGTGCTGCCTGGTTTTTATTTTTCATATTAATGAAAAACTTTCTGAGTTTTACTTTGGGATTTGAACCTAGGACCAGCTAGTTGGGAAGCCAATGCACTACGCACTGCGCTAACCACTCCACTGATTTTTGGTTTCCCATTTCAGACTTTTTTGTTTGTTTATCATTGCCATGAACCAAGAGCTTTTTACAAGCTCCTTTAAGTATGCTATCTTGTTCCGCTTTCATTTTTTCTAATTTCCTATCTCTATGTCACAACAATTCGTTTGTGTACACAGAGGGTTAGATTTTTGAAAGATTTGACTTTTAGTCAGTTTTTTATTTGTTATAGTTTGTTTTTGTGTTATTTAACACTCGCAGTCAGGCTGCTTTGGTTTTTATTTTATTTGTTTGTTTGAACAACGATAGCAACTTAGAGGTGCTTCCACCAATGGTTTTTTCCGTCAATTTCTTTGGCTGGAGTTATAGCTATTTCACGGGTGCCAAGCCGATCATCAGACTCCTTTGTTAGTGGTGCTGCCTGGTTTTTATTTTTCATATTAATGAAAAACTTTCTGAGTTTTACTTTGGGATTTGAACCTAGGACCAGCTAGTTGGGAAGCCAATGCACTACGCACTGCGCTAACCACTCCACTGATTTTTGGTTTCCCATTTCAGACTTTTTTGTTTGTTTATCATTGCCATGAACCAAGAGCTTTTTACAAGCTCCTTTAAGTATGCTATCTTGTTCCGCTTTCATTTTTTCTAATTTCCTATCTCTATGTCACAACAATTCGTTTGTGTACACAGAGGGTTAGATTTTTGAAAGATTTGACTTTTAGTCAGTTTTTTATTTGTTATAGTTTGTTTTTGTGTTATTTAACACTCGCAGTCAGGCTGCTTTGGTTTTTATTTTATTTGTTTGTTTGAACAACGATAGCAACTTAGAGGTGCTTCCACCAATGGTTTTTTCCGTCAATTTCTTTGGCTGGAGTTATAGCTATTTCACGGGTGCCAAGCCGATCATCAGACTCCTTTGTTAGTGGTGCTGCCTGGTTTTTATTTTTCATATTAATGAAAAACTTTCTGAGTTTTACTTTGGGATTTGAACCTAGGACCAGCTAGTTGGGAAGCCAATGCACTACGCACTGCGCTAACCACTCCACTGATTTTTGGTTTCCCATTTCAGACTTTTTTGTTTGTTTATCATTGCCATGAACCAAGAGCTTTTTACAAGCTCCTTTAAGTATGCTATCTTGTTCCGCTTTCATTTTTTCTAATTTCCTATCTCTATGTCACAACAATTCGTTTGTGTACAAAATGAAAGCGGAACAAGATAGCATACTTAAAGGAGCTTGTAAAAAGCTCTTGGTTCATGGCAATGATAAACAAACAAAAAAGTCTGAAATGGGAAACCAAAAATCAGTGGAGTGGTTAGCGCAGTGCGTAGTGCATTGGCTTCCCAACTAGCTGGTCCTAGGTTCAAATCCCAAAGTAAAACTCAGAAAGTTTTTCATTAATATGAAAAATAAAAACCAGGCAGCACCACTAACAAAGGAGTCTGATGATCGGCTTGGCACCCGTGAAATAGCTATAACTCCAGCCAAAGAAATTGACGGAAAAAACCATTGGTGGAAGCACCTCTAAGTTGCTATCGTTGTTCAAACAAACAAATAAAATAAAAACCAAAGCAGCCTGACTGCGAGTGTTAAATAACACAAAAACAAACTATAACAAATAAAAAACTGACTAAAAGTCAAATCTTTCAAAAATCTAACCCTCTGTGTACACAAACGAATTGTTGTGACATAGAGATAGGAAATTAGAAAAAATGAAAGCGGAACAAGATAGCATACTTAAAGGAGCTTGTAAAAAGCTCTTGGTTCATGGCAATGATAAACAAACAAAAAAGTCTGAAATGGGAAACCAAAAATCAGTGGAGTGGTTAGCGCAGTGCGTAGTGCATTGGCTTCCCAACTAGCTGGTCCTAGGTTCAAATCCCAAAGTAAAACTCAGAAAGTTTTTCATTAATATGAAAAATAAAAACCAGGCAGCACCACTAACAAAGGAGTCTGATGATCGGCTTGGCACCCGTGAAATAGCTATAACTCCAGCCAAAGAAATTGACGGAAAAAACCATTGGTGGAAGCACCTCTAAGTTGCTATCGTTGTTCAAACAAACAAATAAAATAAAAACCAAAGCAGCCTGACTGCGAGTGTTAAATAACACAAAAACAAACTATAACAAATAAAAAACTGACTAAAAGTCAAATCTTTCAAAAATCTAACCCTCTGTGTACACAAACGAATTGTTGTGACATAGAGATAGGAAATTAGAAAAAATGAAAGCGGAACAAGATAGCATACTTAAAGGAGCTTGTAAAAAGCTCTTGGTTCATGGCAATGATAAACAAACAAAAAAGTCTGAAATGGGAAACCAAAAATCAGTGGAGTGGTTAGCGCAGTGCGTAGTGCATTGGCTTCCCAACTAGCTGGTCCTAGGTTCAAATCCCAAAGTAAAACTCAGAAAGTTTTTCATTAATATGAAAAATAAAAACCAGGCAGCACCACTAACAAAGGAGTCTGATGATCGGCTTGGCACCCGTGAAATAGCTATAACTCCAGCCAAAGAAATTGACGGAAAAAACCATTGGTGGAAGCACCTCTAAGTTGCTATCGTTGTTCAAACAAACAAATAAAATAAAAACCAAAGCAGCCTGACTGCGAGTTTTAAATAACACAAAAACAAACTATAACAAATAAAAAACTGACTAAAAGTCAAATCTTTCAAAAATCTAACCCTCTGTGTACACAAACGAATTGTTGTGACATAGAGATAGGAAATTAGAAAAAATGAAAGCGGAACAAGATAGCATACTTAAAGGAGCTTGTAAAAAGCTCTTGGTTCATGGCAATGATAAACAAACAAAAAAGTCTGAAATGGGAAACCAAAAATCAGTGGAGTGGTTAGCGCAGTGCGTAGTGCATTGGCTTCCCAACTAGCTGGTCCTAGGTTCAAATCCCAAAGTAAAACTCAGAAAGTTTTTCATTAATATGAAAAATAAAAACCAGGCAACACCACTAACAAAGGAGTCTGATGATCGGCTTGGCACCCGTGAAATAGCTATAACTCCAGCCAAAGAAATTGACGGAAAAAACCATTGGTGGAAGCACCTCTAAGTTGCTATCGTTGTTCAAACAAACAAATAAAATAAAAACCAAAGCAGCCTGACTGCGAGTGTTAAATAACACAAAAACAAACTATAACAAATAAAAAACTGACTAAAAGTCAAATCTTTCAAAAATCTAACCCTCGGTGTACACAAACGAATTGTTGTGACATAGAGATAGAAAATTAGAAAAAATGAAAGCGGAACAAGATAGCATACTTAAAGGAGCTTGTTAAAAGCTCTTGGTTCATGGCAATGATAAACAAACAAAAAAGTCTGAAATGGGAAACCAAAAATCAGTGGAGTGGTTAGCGCAGTGCGTAGTGCATTGGCTTCCCAACTAGCTGGTCCTAGGTTCAAATCCCAAAGTAAAACTCAGAAAGTTTTTCATTAATATGAAAAATAAAAACCAGGCAGCACCACTAACAAAGGAGTCTGATGATCGGCTTGGCACCCGTGAAATAGCTATAACTCCAGCCAAAGAAATTGACGGAAAATACCATTGGTGGAAGCACCTCTAAGTTGCTATCGTTGTTCAAACAAACAAATAAAATAAAAACCAAAGCAGCCTGACTGCGAGTGTTAAATAACACAAAAACAAACTATAACAAATAAAAAACTGACTAAAAGTCAAATCTTTCAAAAATCTAACCCTCTGTGTACACAAACGAATTGTTGTGACATAGAGATAGGAAATTAGAAAAAATGAAAGCGGAACAAGATAGCATACTTAAAGGAGCTTGTAAAAAGCTCTTGGTTCATGGCAATGATAAACAAACAAAAAAGTCTGAAATGGGAAACCAAAAATCAGTGGAGTGGTTAGCGCAGTGCGTAGTGCATTGGCTTCCCAACTAGCTGGTCCTAGGTTCAAATCCCAAAGTAAAACTCAGAAAGTTTTTCATTAATATGAAAAATAAAAACCAGGCAGCACCACTAACAAAGGAGTCTGATGATCGGCTTGGCACCCGTGAAATAGCTATAACTCCATCCAAAGAAATTGACGGAAAAAACCATTGGTGGAAGCACCTCTAAGTTGCTATCGTTGTTCAAACAAACAAATAAAATAACTATTAAGGCCGATGAAAGGTGGAACCTTCTTGACACCTGCAGCACTACGAGAAAAATCTGGCCCTGTTTTAACAAACAAAGAACGGAAAGAATTATGCAACTACACAAGACATCACTTCGATATCTTGTAAGCATAATTAGCGGACATAATCTTTAAGGTTATCATATGATAAATATGAGAATCAGTTCAGATGATCTATTCAGAGGATGCGGTGACGAGGAGGTGCATGAAGACACTTCGCACTTTCTGTGTTATGTCATGCATCAAGAATGTTATGAGTCATACGAGATGTTTTGCTTATGCATTGTCTGGTATGAATTCAAGGCCAAATAAAATGTATGTAAATATATGCTTGAATTAGTTTTGCCTGCATATGTGATATGCGAGCGTGAATTATATGAATTCGAAATGAAAAATTGACCGTCTATTTAGTTATTTGTTGGAAAAATCGATATGGCTGTATAAGAGCATGTAACACTTCATTACAGTACTAACATTCAGAACTCCTTCAATGCCTCTAAATGGCTTGATTAACTGAAAACATATGTTTTTTATTATCTTGAGTAGCAATACTTACGGGTAAGAAAATGGATCTGTATTGATTTAAGTGTGACGGTAACGAAATCAACTGTCAGCCCTATAATCTAACCTAACCTACACTCATGCCGAATGTCTGCATCATGTACTGGTTGTTTGTCTAAAAATTTCTAGAAAATAATAGAATTTAACAATAACCCAAATACTGAACCCCAAACATTATGATAATAGCCAATAGATATAGATGTACAATGTGCCTACATGGATAAGCGTTTCCAAGTCCAATATCATTTTTTTTTCGTCTTAAAATATTATAACATCCTTCTTTTCAAGGTTCTCATTATTTTTTTCAAATTATGTATAAATACAAGTTTTTCATTTATCCACATGAACGTTAAATACATAGCTACACGCAATAATTTGACTTTATGTATAAACACCCTCTCTGTTGAGTGTTTTTCTGCATTTTCTTGGATTTCCATACGAAAACTTTTTATATTTTTGTTCCATATCCATACGATGCATACATTCTTTCTCATAAATAATTCCCCAACCCGAATCCATCGGACCAAAGTTTTTGTTCGTGTTTTTGTTTTCAATATACTTATGAGTGAGGACCTACCAAAATATGAAAGATTTTTCATTGTTATGAGTTGAAATTCCTTGTGGATGAAATAAAACTGAATACCGAAAATGTAAGCTTTCTCCATAGTCCGTAGAAGTTTTGTAACACAAAAAAACATGTTTTTGTTTGTTTTTGGTTTAAAGAACAATATAAACAGCAGTAGGAGAATATGATTTTTTTTTTTTTTTTAGAGTGTAGGTTTCCTTTCGAATTTATCATAAAATTGATGTTAATAAAAGAATTCCCTTAGCCAACGTCCTCATAAATAAATTAGATTAAGGGTTCTTTTATTGTTCTTTGAATTTAGCATAATTGCTTCGTTTGCGTTCTTTGATATGAGATCCTTCTACTTATTTGAAATACTTAAACGCGCCGCGTATACGCCATACGCCATCATCGTCAGCTAAGGATAAACGTCATGAACACAATATTCGTGATTTCTTACAATTTGACACTCGACAAACTCTGTCTTATTTTATAAATTGAGTTTATCGTTATCCATTCTGATGTCTGATGATATTGATGTCAAAAAAATTGGGCTTTGATAAAGGTAAGCCTGTACCCAAATAAAACGTCATCTGCTTGATTCCTTGGTTTTTTTTCATGGATCTGAATATTATATTATGTTTGGTTTCTCATTATAACAAATGATAATGTCTGCACGTGGATACATCAACACTTAACGTGCCATGAGTTGTTGACACTTTGGGAAACCAATTTGAATATTATTTGGCTAGACACATTTCAATCAAAGAAACAAGTTTTAATCAGAAAATTATTATTTATGTTTGTGCAAAGTTATGTATCATGGGGTTGAATCTATGCATATTTGAATGTTAATTGACCATTTGCAGGCGCAAAAATGCTATAAAATGAGAGTTTATGATTTCGTGTTTGATTGGTTTTCATAGGGATTGATTAATAATTTTGAAATAATTTTAAAACTTACGAGTTTTTGTTTAATTTATCAAAATATCAACATTAATATTTGGTGTTAATAATTAATTGGGCTGGAAATGTTAAGAAGAAGAAAGGAAAAAAGTGGCGGGAAAATGCTAAACTGTAACTCAACGTCAACCCGAACTTTCAAAGTCAAAGACAATTTTTTAAATTAAGCGAAACGAAAATTAAACCAAGAGTACAGTGCGAGTATTAGGGAAAGGATAGATGATGTAAAAGGAGGTGTCGGTGAATATTGGTTTTTAATTCTTGAATATTACAATGACTGGGGAAGACAGAGTGTGGAAGAGAGCTCCACATTCGCGTAGTACGGCTAAAGAACTATTCTCTGAACATAACAGTACATCCGAAGTTCGGCTCAGAATGAACTGATGGGCATTCCTGGAGGCGCGGGTATTACGGTTGAATAATGCAACGGGCTATTTCACTAGAGCATGTACCGTTGAAGTATCGGTAAAATAGGGTGAGGCATGAGACATTACGCCGATGTTCTAGGGATGTAAATGACTCAATGATGGTATTGTCACCAATCATTTTGAATGCTCTTTTTGGAAACTGTTCAGAAGACTTAAATACGTCACTGGAGCACCAACCCAGACGTGAGAATGAATTGTACTCAAGCTGTGGACGTATGTAAGTTTTGTAGATGATAGCCAGATCAGAAGGGAAAAATAATTTCTTGTATCGTCTTAAGAAATCTTAACATCTTGCGGCATTTTTGGCGACATCGCATATGTGGTCGTTCCTCAAGAGGTGGTCAGTGATGCACATATACCGAGAATCTCGAGATATTCGGTCTCAATTGTGCAAGTATGCCACTCATGAACAGTGGCAGGGGAGGTATATCTCGCTTCAACAATAAAAGTCAGCATTTGGTTTTCGAAGCGTTAAACTCTACGCAATTTTGTATTCCCCATTGTACAATGCTATTTAAGTCAGAGTTAAATGAGCTTATCATATTTTGCCGTTGTAGTTCCACATCCCAAGAGGAAGTCTGGAAACGAATAAGAAAAGCTAAGGCTGCCATCGTCAGCGAAACAATTTATTGGATTAGAGTTACAGAGAAGAGATCATTTACAAAAATGAGAAAGAGAGTCGGGGACAAAACGGAGCCCTGGGGCACATCAGCATTTATACAGGGTGATTCACGAGCGTTGTGCCAAAAAGCTAGAGCGTGTAGGTTGAGTTGAGACAAGAAAAAAATCGTATGGGAGAGGGGGTTCTATTCCCCCCCGTTTAGCCGGGAGGGGCAATTTTCTGAAAAATTGACTTATTTTGTAAAAAAAAAATATTAAAAATCAACGGCTTCGTTTACAACACCGTGCTATACCTTTCTGAAAAGCCAAAAACTTCTTCTTTCACTTTGTTTTTAAATTAAATTGTTTTAACGAATAGTTTAAAAAAAATAAATTTTCAAACTCAAAATTTTCAAAAAAAAAGCAAAAAAAACACTTTTGAACTAATTTTTTTCAAAATTTTATGTAATTAAGTACTAATTTTGTTTTAAAAATTCAATGTCTTTGTTAATTTTTAGTCGAAATTAGAAAACCGGATGCAAAAATGTCTTATCGTTTTTGAGAAATTAAAAAAAAACCAAAACCACTTTTTTCAAAAAAAAATCTTTATTTTTATTTTTACCTATCTGGACTTTTAGTTTAATTTATTAGTTTAATTTATAAATTTAATTTTTTGTATTTGGGGTCTTATGAGGACTCAATAAAGTAGAAAAGTATTGGATTTTCCCTTGATTAATCATTTTGTTCATTGATAACGTCTGAAAACTGACCTGCAATTTTTTCTTACTATACCTGGGACCGTGGCCACTCGCCGGCGAAGGGTTCTACCTGCTAGGGGCTTAAGATAATTAGACCGCATTTTTTCTTGAATGAAAAAACAATTAACAACCTAAAGGTAAACAAAAGGCATCGCATATTTACGAAACAACCATTTACAATTAAAATATTTATTCATCAACACATAACAATAACAAACTCATACGCTCGAGAAGAGTTAGTAGACAGGAGCTTCTGCTACGGTTTAACTTGTTGTCGAGATCAGGAAGCCAAAAGACTCTACGCTGAAAGATATCCCAATAGATGGCGCCCAAGTCGTAGCATGTTTTCAAGAATCCGCCGACGAGAGCACGGAGAGCTAGAAGTGAAAGGTCAATGGCAGACGTTATCAATGAACAAAATGATTAATCCAGGGAAAATCCAATACTTTTCTACTTTATTGAGTCCTCATAAGACCCCAAATACAAAAAATTAAATTTATAAATTAAACTAATAAATTAAACTAAAAGTCCAGATAGGTAAAAATAAAAATAAAGATTTTTTTTGAAAAAAGTGGTTTTGGTTTTTTTTTAATTTCTCAAAAACGAAAAGACATTTTTGCATCCGGTTTTCTAATTTCGACTAAAAATTAACAAAGACATTGAATTTTTAAAACAAAATTAGTACTTAATTACATAAAATTTTGGAAAAAATTAGTTCAAAAATGTTTTTTTTGCTTTTTTTTTTGAAAATTTTGAGTTTGAAAATTTATTTTTTTTTAAACTATTCGTTAAAACAATTTAATTTAAAAACAAAGTGAAAGAAGAAGTTTTTGGCTTTTCAGAAAGGTATAACACGGTGTTGTAAACGAAGCCGTTGATTTTTAATATTTTTTTTTTACAAAATAAGTCAATTTTTCAGAAAATTGCCCCTCCCGGCTAAACGGGGGGAATAGACCCCCCCCCCCTCCCATACGATTTTTTTCTTGTCTCAACTCAACCTACACGCTCTAGCTTTTTGGCACAACGCTCGTGAATCACCCTGTATAGTGGGTTTCAGACTTGAACCCATTGGCTAAGATTCGAGAGCAAGATTGCTTACGTTGGGACTCGCTGCGATGAAAGAAAAAAATAATTTAAGTTTCATAAAGCTCCCGACAAAGTGTTACAAATACTGAGGTAGTTGCAGTCTAAGATGATTCCTTAAAACATTTTAAGCGCAAGAACTTGCCTCTTACAATATTGTTTCCTTCAAATTAAGCCTTTGAAGTATAGTCATTCATTTTTCGAATCAAAACACACCCAACGATACAATGACAATGAAAATTTTATTTCATTATAAAGTTTAGACTTTGTCATGAAGTGTGAGAAATATAATTCAAGTGGTAGCCTCGGGAGTTTTCGCAGCAAGCGATTTTTTTGAGGTAATTCTTAACCACTTTTTCGCACACATCAGGCGGTAACTCGGCCAAAACTTGAGTAATGTTGGTTTTTAGGGCGTCAAAAGTTCGGTGACTTTTCACGTAAACACGGTCTTTTGTGTTGCCCCACAGGAAAAAACCTAACGTTGTCAAATCGTATGATATTGGTGGCATGATTTTGGACAAATGACAACTTTCTACAACAGAGCACACCAAACAGTCACTTATTTTGATGCAATGTCACCTCTTCAATCACTCGTGGGTTTTCTGAGCCTCATATATGGCCTCATCCACAAGCATAAACCAATGATTTAACGTAGATCCAAGGAAAATAGTCTAGAGACGTTAATTTCGTCGATTTCTTAAGATTAAACGCTGATCAAACTAGCTCTTCAAAAAATCGATTGTAACTTTTGCTGTAGCTTGTTGCACTAGTTGCACAGTTGAAACAAATGTCGTTCAAGTCCATGTCTTCCAATTCGAGCCAAAAATACGCCATGATGATGTCTGAGCGATGCCCAATTCTTGAATCTTGAGAATATTATGAAATTGCACTAAACTCGTTTGTGCTCTGAAAGATCACTGTCAAATTTGACGCTTAATACTTTGATTTGTTATTTAAACTTTTTTAAAAAACCTTCCCCGCGTAAAGCATGATGCAATTTATTTAATTTCTCAAAGTAGACTGACACCATGCTCCAATCCGAGTAAATTTTGATCCGGTACCGGTTTCTTAACACCTTAAGTGACCGGGTCTAAACATAATTACCGCTAAGTTATTCTCGTTCATTACGAATAAAATTAGTTTCATGTGATAAGCAATCACAACAAATTTACTGCATTTTAACATCACCTAACTGCGTATGGTTTAAACCATATAAAACTTTTATTTCACACAGTCAGCAAAACCCAGAAAGCAACAGTCGTTAAACTTTATTAAATAAACTCCTAAATTACCCTCATGTCAGCAAAAATTTTGAAAAAGGAAAATAAGAAAACAAATTGTACTATTCAACAGCGACACTCACTATAAAAAAAAATGAACACATTCTTTCGGATACTTTGAGTGGGTCTCAAGAATAAACAAGTGTGATGGGCGAAACCAATATCTGTCCTTATTTTTTGCTCCTTGTTTATTTTTTATCCTAAATATACCACGACCATTCTTGGAAGGTCAGCTATTTATTATTATAGTTGTTACTTTGGGATGGCATACTGGAGGGCTACTAAAGCAAGAAAAAAAGAAAACAAAACTGGAGCTTATACTTACATTGGAAGAACCCACCAGTGGCGAGGCGTGACTAATTTCTAAAGGTAAGTCGGAGAAAAATGAGCGACTAGAAAAAATCCAGTCATTTTAGTAATATAAAACCCTAATCTGCGGAAAAATTCCTAATGGACTAGATTTTTGTGTACCTACACCTTTATTACAGCGCTATTATGAAGATGTGAAAAATCGACATTGATATCGTGCCGTTATGGTGTTCAAAAAGTCGCGAAGTTCAGTTTTTCGTGAATATTTCGCGACCTATTTCCCGGAGGGCGATAAAAGTCAAAGATAAATTGTTCGTCTTGAGATTATCTAAAAACAATGCCTGAGTCATATTTCTCTAAAATTAACCGTTTTCGGAGTAGAGGGACTAGAACGCACTCACATTTGGTCTATTGTTTTTTTCTATTCTGCAGATGAAACCTTAACTGACTGGAATAAGATAAATAAAAGAATATCAGAAATGTACTTAATTTTTTTTACGGACAAAGTGTTTTCTTTAAGTAATATTCTTTTTACAAGTAGCTGAGAAAAAAAAACAAGATAAAGTGCATTTTTGGTAATAACGCCTTAGAAGTTTGAACATTCAAGCCCATTTTGTTATAATTCAAGTCATTTCATATTTAAGTTTCAATGACCTTAACTTGAAAAGAAACCTTTCTGGATGATGCAAATGCAAAATGCAATGTTTTGAATAAATAAAAATGAATAAAAACACTTTTTATCTTCAATTAATAATTTTTTTGTTCACACTTTTATTTATACACTTTGCACTGCAATCTGCTTGTAAACTGTTTTTTAGAACAAAATGAAAATTTCATTTGCCTAGTTCATTTTGGCTAGTTGTGCCACTAAACTGCAATTACAGTAACTTTGTGACAAAAAATATTCCACTACGAAATTTTCTTTAAGTGGCAACCCCTACTTCTTAACCTTCATCCGCAGAGAATGAAGGAAAATGTCCAATAAGTCCATAAGACACGGGTTACGTTTGGCTTTTTTCCTATACAGAATGAATGAATTTTTGTTTACAAAATGAATAACAAGTGTAGTGCGTGAACGTACTGCTTTGCTTTGCTCTTAGACTCAACTCAACGTCGACCTGACATGCGCAATACGTATTTCTCCAGTTCCAACACACTTGTTTGTTTTTTGCGCAGGCAAGTGAATTTTCAGATACATACAGATTCATCGATGAAAGTCGATGAACATCGGGTTACTTCTATGCTTAAGAAAGCGTTGGTTGAATAAAGAGGCACACGCGAAGCGAGAAGTAGAAGCGGAAACGGGAAAGAAAACAAATTTGTTCTATTCAGCGTAAAAATAATAACCCGGCTTACTTTTAGAAGAAAATACATGTTGATTGAATTATAAAGTAATGTCGCAAGCGTTGCTGTTGTATGATTTGCTTATATACATGTTGCATGAAGTTTGTTTGTTGATATTGAGATTTACAAAAGGTAAGTCGATAGGAATAGACTTATATGGTGCCTTCGCCACTGGAACCCACACATTTCACAACAGCCACACCTTGTTACAATTTTCAATAAAATATTTTGCGTCGCATTCAATCTATATATTTTATCGACGAGGACGAAAACGACCATTAATTTATCGATGGATTGAACAAACTATAACGTGGACAAACGGAGAATGGGGTAGTTTCCACGTCCACGTAAAATGGCTTTTCAAACAATCAATTAATTATAATTGTAATGGGTGTAATGTATGTTTACCTTACCTTGAACAGAATGTCCGGCCTGACGTTATGCTTGCATTGCAACGTAGCACTTGAACCTTTTTCCGCATATCTCTGCATAACAAGTTGCACATCAAACTCAGATTGCCCATCTGGAAGTTGGAAAAATAAAAGTCATGGGTAATTAAATGAATTAAAAAAACTGTATCAAATGATCAAAGAACATTTTAATATTACTTTTCGGTTGAAGAAATTAATGACCGTAGAATTTTTTTTTTATATAATTTGTTCGTTTCATACACAATACATTATAAAAAGGAGTTCGTCAATATAACAAGCACCCTGCAGTAATTTGTGGAATATTTTTGGAACGCTCAGTTCTCAATCTACCATTCGAATATAAAGATTGAAACCCTTTAGGTATTTCTTAAAATACTTGGGCATGACGCTTTCCCTTGTTCCCCCTGTAATTCATCGAACAGTTTGAATGAAGAATGTAATAATTCGTAGGAGTATACTGGAGTATTCTGGAAACCAAAATGGTTTTTGGTTAAACATTTGCGTTTAGCATGTATCTTACATGCATTATGCGTTTAGTGTTCTTTAACAAGTTTGCAGACGACAACATTCAACAGATTCCAACTTTGAGTCATACCAACGTTCAAATTTACCGAATGTATCTTCATTATGTACATAAGTTAGGTACACAACATTACTTTTTTACATGCTCTACCTATAGTTTAAGTATTGAGTTCGTGAAAAATTAGGTTACATTCAAATAACGGGGAATGCCAAAATTTGTCCAAAGTGTCAAATTGTGCTTTTTGTCATTTGTGCAGTTTGCTTATGCCTCAAATGCTAGGCGCATTGAATCAGAAGGCCCAAGGCCCAACACACATTTTTAAAGGCGCACATAGGAGTATCGAGTATTGTAACCAAAAATAAAACGAAACACAAAAAAAGAATCAAACGAATGTAAAAGAAAAAAAAACCGTTTTATGTGGCTATTGGTGTAGTGTCGTTGTAGTTATAAGTATTATTATTCGCCGCACGAGTCAGTTGAATCGTAGCGCCCAAACCAAACGAAAGTGTCGCGGAACTCCTCTGTTTAAATAAAAGTGACGAAAACCGAGTGTTTTATTTATAATCTAACTGGACCATCCTTACAGTATGGCTGCACATTACAGTGTGGTGGTTTTTGATTTATTTTCCAGAACGAGAGCAGGTACGTGCGACACCTGAGCGGAGTCTTCTATCTCCCCATATTCTAACATCTCATTCACGTCAAAACCGTCCTCGGAGACGAGAAAGTTACAACCATACGGAACGGCTGCTGCCGAAATTGAACTGGGATCTCTGGGATAAGATAAATATTGATTTTGTAATGCGATTGGGAATTGTCAATTGAAACGCGGCTTTGGATTCCGGAAAAGAATCCACACAAAATTATGGTGTTTTAATGAAAAAAAAAAAATGAAAATTACACCTAAATGCTTTTCCTAGCTAAAAGCCTACATACCGGGTGTTCGGTTCTATACAGAATTTCAGGATCGCTATAGAAATTGTGAAACTGAACAATCAATTTATGGCTTAAGTTGAATGATTTATAACCATACCGTAGAAGTCCAAAAGTCGACGAAGACATATGCTACCGTATGGCGTATTGGATCTATTGATATTTATATATTTTCAGCAAGTGGAGCGTTTGTCCATTCTGCATTGAATGATATACATGCACAATACTTTTGCCTTGAACTTGTTATTGGAATGTATTTGTCCTTTACTATAAAACAGATAGCAGTGATAAAATATTACTTAGGTAGGTACATATGGATTTTAAGGCCCTTGAGTCTATGAAAACAAAAACTCATTATGTTCAAGTGAAAACGGTTTTGGAGAGTAAACGAAGGAACTGCTAAAGCCCATAGAATTTTAAGGTTTTTTTTTAAGGAGATATGCAACCATTTCATTTTCAGTGATAACCCAGAAAATTCTACGTTTAACTTCGAAATTATTTCAGTTTGGACTGGACACTTTGCATTCCACAACCTCCGTCTATCAACTCATACTTTCCATCTCCTTGCGGGGACATCGGGTGTCTAGTGGCAAGTTGTAGGTGACTGCAAAGCGAGAGAGGGAGAGGAGGTATGCGTATACGTCCACGAAGGTAGGCATCCTTTGTTCAACATGCGGCAGCGGAAGAATTTCCTAGATAGAATCAACGGTGGTCTCTGCATCTATATTGAACGAAATAGGTCTACTTCGACATATTCGCAACCCAGGCCCATAGGTTTGGTTTGGTCGGCTCCCTGTCCTTGGAGTTAAATTAAAGATCTGGTGGCCCTCCAGGTAAAGAAAATATAGTTCCAAAACACCAACAAGCCTCTGATACAGATGGTATTAATGATGACGACCCACTCAAACGATTTAAGGACAACAAATTTTGATTTTGCACCTCGAATGTTAGGTCCCTTAATAGCCCAGGCGTGAAGACGAACAATTAGCGGAAACCCTTGACTGTTATAAAACAGATACTAACGCAATCCAAGATATGCGATGGAATGATCCAGGCCTATGCAAATTGAAGAACTGCGATATCTGCTATACGGCGATTGCTGCTGGGGACAAAATCAGCGTCTATTTGTAGTTGAGACTAGACTCAGAAGGAAGGTCGAGTTTTGACTCTGTGAATGAGTGTATCACGACAATCTGCATCAAGGCCAAAATTACCAACATAAGCTTCATCTGCGCTCACGCTCCCACTAAGGAAAAGGATGAAGATACCAAATACAGGTTCTACGAGCTTCATGACAAAATCTTTCAGCAATGGCCTAGTTTTGATCGGATGTCATAGCCTACACAACATCAAAAAAATAATGATCCACATTCAAGCTTATCGACTTCACTGCGGAAGGAGGCGTAATGGTAGCAATGAAATGCACAAGGGGACATGGAAATCTCCTGATCAATCAACCGGTAATCAGATTTATCACATTGCGATCGACGCACGACACTTTTCTAGCATGGAAGATGTCCGCATATTCAGAGGTGCCAGCATTGACTCGAAAAACTAAGTTGTTTAGAAGTGGCAACATTGCCAAGCAGCCATCAGAGATTCCGCCTCTGAAGTGCTAGGGCTTACACGGGCACCACAATGAAACCCCTGGTTTGATGATGAGTCCCAGCGAGCACATGCAGCTAAACAAGAGGCATACTAGGCGGGGCTGCAAAGAAGGACTCGAGCCGCTTGGAGCTCTACTAGCAGAAAAGGAAAGACGACCACAAACTTCTCAGAAAGAAAAAAGAGACCATGAGAAGCGCGAGATCGAGATCTCCTCATAGGGATGTCAAAACTGGAACGAGGTTCGAAAGTTAAAACAATCCACCGGAGGTTCTACGACCCGAACCGAAGCTTGTAGAGGCCATCATGAGAACATCGTAGTGGAACCACAATCAGTGCTGATGATATGAAAATATCACTTCTCCAAGTTGTGTAACGGCGATGACGAATAACACGTTTCACATAAAGCTCATGTAGGAGTCCAGATGAACTTGATTTTGTGTACCTAATATTTAAACATGTTTAATTTCTTCAAAAGAATAGAACAAAGGCTGTTTACATGTTTCTGTACCGCTCATCGTTCGCCGAAACGTTTTTGCCAGCCCCACTATCCAAAAAAATGTCTAAATGCCCCAAACTCACACTTAGAACAAGGTGTTTTTAGGTTCAAAACGTGAAGGTACTATATAGAAGCAGGTTGTTGTCCGCTTTCAGTTGCTGATTGAGTTAATAATCTGAGTCCTTTATGCAGAATTCTTCTCAGACTAGTGCTTAAACATCGTAAGACACTCAGAGAAATATTGAAAACTTATTTCATGTGTAGCTGAAAGGCTGTAACACATGAAATAAGTTGTCATTATTTCTCAGCATAGGTTAAGCATTCCACGATGGAATGATAGTTTCTGTGAAGATTTTGAACGGGAATAATTTTTAGTACAAAAAATAACGTATCTAAAAATCTCTCCATATGCAAGGGGTTCAACAAATGTAAGCTTTTGTCTAAAACAATTCTTTCGCTGTCAAATGTCTGCAAGAAAACCCAAATAGTTTATCGACTTTTATACTTTTGAATAAAATCCTTGAACGAAGTAATTTTGTAATCTGATTTTATCATACGACTGACTCCAAAGACACCAGTTTGATTTAATGTTGAATAAAATAAATGATGTCTGCATGTGAGAGAAATGTTCAAAAAACAAAAACTAATAGCTCATGATTTCTCAATTTTCTTGTATTTATTGTACTCCTTTCTTGTGCATAATTCGGGTTTTTTTGTAATTTGGTGTAGAATTCAAATGAAAGGAATGCGATAGTCCGAAAAATGTTCTTATCGAAATCTTAACCAATCATCCGCAGAGCCAAGAAATTACCCTGACCTTTTTTTATGTATGCGAGATGTGGGATGGCCCAACGAGTTGAAACGAGAATAAATAATAGGACATACATTTACTGGACTCTTGGACTATGAAAATTCGCACAACTGTATAAAGGACGTCTGAACTTTTGACTCTTACCAATTTATGGAGAGAAATAGAGCAATTTAATTCCGAAATTTCATAACACAATACAAAGAACAGGCGGAAAGGAAAGGCATTTGCTTGTGCTGTGCTGTTCTTGGGCTGGTCGGCTAGTTAGCATGCCTTGAACAGGTCCGGATCAATTTCGCAACTTGATGATGTTTTTAACACAAAGTACTAAGATTACTTGCATGCGGAATCACTGTTTTGGGATTTATAAAAAAGGATGTTCCTCGAAAACAAGATATAATTTTGATTAAAAAAACTTCAATTACAGTTGTTCAAAATTCTTAATTTCTGAAAAAATTACAATAACAAGATTTCAAGAAAGACAAATTGGAAATGCTAGATTTCCAATGAATCGTAAATCTTGTAAGCGGAAAACCCGGCTAGGCCAATACCAATAGACCATTAGACACTCAATCCATATAGCTAACTATTAAACGCTTAAATTTCAATCTCGACATTTTTAAGTGGATCCTTCTTAAACAAAAAGAAAAACAATCTCCCTAACAATCCTCCACTGTGTGTTGCTGAATAAAAGAAACCTCTTCTAAAAGCGTACACTGTGCTTGTTCCATTTCGTTAGGCTGAACTTTTTGTGTTGCTGAAACGTCCGTTTAGCACACTTGAGGAATTTCCCAAAAAGCTCTCATTTTCTCCATTAAACTTATGATTTTGAACATCTCATCTTTGTGAGGGTTTTGCCATAGTGGCAGTGGCAGCTAGCAGCAGCGGTTGGAAAGTGGTAGCCCCATTTAATAGTACAATGTTTTACGTAATAATTCTTTCCGCAATTGCTGCATTTTCTTCATGCTCTAACTTCTTATTCTATTTCTTCTTGTGATATTAAAACTTGAAGGCCAATTAAAGTGGAGCTGCTTTATCCTGATTTAAGCAAAATATATACAAAAATATCCTTGGCCCTTGTGCCTGTCCATGGATGCCTTATCCATGGACCTCAATGGTGTATTTCAATCACAATTTGTTTTAATTAGCATCTCATCTGGTTTATTGAGCCGAGCCCGCATTTGCCATGGCAAATTTGTGTTGCTACTGTTGTAGTCGTATTGGTAGCAATCATTTGAAGAGACTTAAAGTACCTAAACATTTTGTATAGCAATATCATTTGAGTGTATGCGTAAGCCATGAAGGCTCTCGGCTCTCCTTAGTACCGGTAGTGACGCAGGCGGTGGATATGCTTTTCAAGGAAATTGAATTTCTGAATGACAAAGGGTTCGAGCTTAAGGGTTATCACAGCACGTAGACGAGAACTGTTCGGTGTTTGTCTTTGGTTGGTATCGTTTTATTTTTTGGGTGTGACACATAAAAATTAAGTGCTCTGTGTTTTCTTTTATTGAGCCTTGTTTGCGAAACAATAATGGACCTAAATGCATGCAAATATTTTCACAGCCTAAAAACCACTTACTTGGTATATGATTATTATTATTGTCATTATTTTTATTGTTGTTGATATTAAATGGATTCAATTTTTTTTGGAAGGAAGGTAAAAACTTTTGCCATATTAAAATGATGATGCAAATTATTGCAGAACTACTTATTTAAGTAAGCACAGTCTACGTTTTAGAAAACCATGATTCTCGCATGTCAACAGGTTCAAATTGGATGGACTTATAAGGGGACTATCCCTTTCATCAGAGTCTAATTTAAGTGAAAGATATGTCTGACTGTATGCTGGTTTGTGTTATATTCAACTTATTTGTATATGCTGGCAACACTATGGTATAACAAATTATTATTAAAGAGATCTGACATCTCCTATAGACTTGTCAACACATGGTCTCTCTCTCTATCCGACATCCGAATGGTTAACATCGCTCTTAAGCTAAGCCTAGAAATTAGTACTTAATTAATTGTATATAAATTGAATTAATAAACAACTTAAATATAAAACAATTGGCGACGAGGAAAATAAGGACAACACTGGAAAAAAAAGAGTAAGAAAAATAAAGAAAAAACCTAGGATTGCAAAGATAAATGAAGATTAGTTTCACATCTCGGCAAATCTGATGACCTCAACATCATCTCCATTTAAAGAAATAAAAGAGGAAAAGGATCAATCTGATACCGAGAGTAATATTCAATCTAAAAAAGAAAACGCACCAAAATCAAATATGTCATTTCTTGGAAATATTAATGAGTTTGTCCCTGGTGAGGATTTTGTGGTATACAAGGATAGAGTGCAGCAATATTTTATTGCTAATAAAGTTCCTGCCGAACTTCAGACTCCAGTGTTCATAACCTTGGTTGGTTCAGAAGTTTATAAAGTATTAAAATCTCTGTCCGCACCAGCATTACCAAGCTCCAAATCATTTAAGGAATTGATTGTTTTACTAGAACAGCATTATGCTCTCAAGCATAATAAGAGAGCCGAGCGATTCAAAAAGCAAAACAAGAAGATGGTGAGTCAATATCGGACTTTATCATAAAGCTCAGAAATTTAGCTGAGACATGCGGGTTTGGAGACTTTATCGACGACTCAGTGACAAATGCAATCAACTTGCGAAATCTAGCATTAGAGGATGCTCTAGTAGATAAATTCATCGGGGGACTAAGCAACGATCGTATTCAGCAGAACATTTTAACAGACGACAGCCGCACGTTTGATAAATGCTGTGAAATTGCGCTTAACATGGAGATGTCTGAGAGAGAGCAACGATCAATGCATCCACGTGGCAGTGAAGTTCATATCATACGAGAAAAAAGCAAGGCAGTGACGACCCAAGTTAGAACGAAAAACAGTGCTATGAGAAGCAATCAAGTAAACAAGAAATGTTCTCATTGTGGAAAAAATCATTTGGAGCGGGACTGTCCAGCAAAAAATTGGATTTGCTTTAAGTGTAATCGAAGAGGGCACACTGCAAACATGTGTTGGGTTGGTGATAGACGAGAAAGTGGAGGAGCTGGCGGGAACTACAGGAAAGATGGTGGTGGAGCAAGGCATAGTGTAAGATCTATTCAGGTCGTCAACAGTGTAAAAGCAGCAAAAAGGGGTCTTAAGGTTGAGGTGAAGCTTTGTGGAGTGTCATTTGAAAATGGAGGTGGATACGGGAGCAGCTATGTCTGTTATATCTTGTATTGAGCTTAAAGATAAGTTACCATATATTTCTATATTATCAACTGATGTAAAAATTTGTACCATTTCAGAATTTGAGGTTAAAGTTGTTGGCAAAGTGGAACTGGACGTGGAGTTTCAAGGGGCGATTGAAAAATTGGAGATCGTGGTAGTAGATAGCCCGGTTTTTACGCCACTTTTTGACAGAACGTGGTTGGATAAATTTGTTCCGAGTTGGAGGCAAAAACTTTTGTGTAAAAGTGAGTTGATAAATTATATAGAAAACAAAAGTAGTGAAATTAGTGCATGCGATGAGCTTTTATCAGAAATTAGAGAGAAATTTCCATCTGTCGTTTCCGATGACCCAAATCAGATGATAGTGGGCTATGAAGCCGAAATAAATATAGAGCCAGATGCTGTCCCCATCTTTTGTAAGGCTTATATGGTTCCGTTTAGATTACGTGACGCGGTGAAGGTTGAGTTGAATAGACTTATTTCTATAGGAACGCTTGAACCTGTCAAGCACAGCAGATGGGCATCACCAATTGTGTGTGTTCCTAAACAAAATGGTGAGATTAGGCTGTGCATTGATAGTAAAGTTACAATCAATAAATATGTTCTATCATCGCATTATCCGTTGAACAACGTGGATGATATTTTTGCACATTTGCCAAACTGTTCTAATTATTGTGTGTTGGATATGGCTGGCGCCTTCCAACAACTTGTCTTAACTTCAGATTCGCGGAAACTCTTGACTGTTAACACTGATCAGGGCCTTTTACAGTATACTAGGTTGCCTTTCGGAGTTTCATGTGCTCCTTCAATATTTCAATCAGTGATTGATAGAATTTTAGAAGGCATTGAAGGGGTGTGGGCTTTTATTGATGATGTCGTAATCGGAGCTGAGTCTGTTGAAAAGTGTAAAGAGAAACTATTCAATGTTCTTAAAAGGCTAGATGATCATAAAGTGAGAATTAATTTAGCTAAATGCGTGTTTTTAAAGCCTACAGTGGAGTATTTAGGTCATATTATTGGGAAAAATGAGGTACGACCAAATCCCAAGAAAGTTGAAGCTATTACAAGAGCTCCTTGTCCTACAAATGTAAAAGAGCTTCAATCATATTTAGGGCTTCTGAATTATTATCGAAGGTTTATTCCTGATTTGTCTGGGAAGTTAAGAAATATGTACAATTTGTTACAAAAAAGTAGTAAGTTTGTGTGGAGTAAAAGTTGTCAGGAAGGGTTTGCTCGATCCAAAGAACTTATCCTTGAGCATAATGTTCTGGACTTATATGACAAGGATAAACCTATAATAATAAGTACAGATGCAAGTCCATATGGCGTTGCAGCAGTACTTTTGCATGTCGTTGATGGAGTTGAAAAGCCGGTGTTGTTTGCAAGTAGTACACTTAGTGACTGTGAGAAAAATTACTCACAGTTGCATCGAGAGGCTTTGGCAGTTATGTTTGCTGTGAAGAAATTTTTTAAGTATATTTATGGCAAACACTTTTTAATCTACACAGACAACCAGGCCTTGAAAGAGATATTCAATCCAAAAAAAGGCACACCTTCGGTAGCTGTGGCAAGATTACAAAGATGGGCGATAACGCTTTCAAACTTTGATTATTCAATCAAACATAAGCCTGCTAGAGAACTAGCATATGTGGATGCCTTATCGCGTCTTCCAGTCTCAGGTACCACGGATGTTGAAACAATTTGTATCAATTCAATTAATTTCTTTGAAGAACTTCCTGTAGATAAAGAGATAATTAGGGCTGAAATAAAGAGAGATGCAGAATTGTCTCAAATATATGAATATATAAAAACTGGTTGGCCAAAGCAGTTGAATCAAGAGCAAAAAGCTTTTGCTCCATTCAAGAATCAGCTCAGTTTAGAAAATGGTTGTTTATTTTACAGAACAAAAATTGTCATTCCATCAAATTTAAGAAAGCAGGTGCTTAAATCAATCCATAGTAATCATAATGGAGTTGTCATAATGAAAAAAAAATGTGTCGGTCATGCGTTTGGTGGCCAAAAATTGACATTGATATAAAAGAATTTGTTGCATGTTGTGAAATTTGTCAGGCTACTGCTGTTGTTCCTAAGGAAAAGTTGTTTCGAGTTGGCCTAGTTGTACTTATCTATTCGAAAGAGTACACTTAGATTTTTTTTACTTTGAAGGTAAGACTCTACTCTTAGGAGTAGATGTATTTAGTCGCTATTTGATTGTTGTTATTATGAATGAAACATCTGCCAAAAACTTGATCAATAAACTTACACATAATTTATTTTCAATTTTTGGGTTCCCTGCTGAGATTGTCACTGACAATGGACCTCCGTTCACATCGTATGAATTTAAAATTTTTTGTACTAATAGTAAAATCAAACTAACTCATAGTCCAGCTTATCACCCACAATCAAACGGGGTAGCGGAACGACACGTGCGAATTGTTAAAAGCGTTTTGAAAAAGTTTTTGTTGAGCTCAAAAGCAAGTTTATCACTGCAAGAAAAGATCGATTTGTTTTTATTTAATCATCGAAGCGCTCCAAATTCGGTGTCCAATGAAACTCTATCTGATCTAGTTTTTTCTTTTAAGCCTAAGATATTAATTGACAATTTGTGTAAAAATAATAAATTACATAATAAAACCAACAAAAAGAAATTAATGTATACAAAATCAAAACCTATTAAGTATAAGACTTTGGATAAAGTCAATTTCAACAAATATACAGTGGGGGAGGATTGTTTATATAGAAACCACATAAATGAAACTAAGAAGTGGTTACCATGTACTATAAACAAAATCTTGAGTACTGTAAGATACATAGTAAAACTTGGTTTTCAGTATAAAGTTGTTCATGTAAATCAACTGAAAAAAGTAAATAAAAAACGGGAATTTAATTATTTGT
Organism: Sphaerophoria taeniata; assembly: GCA_943590905.1. NCBI lineage: Eukaryota > Metazoa > Arthropoda > Insecta > Diptera > Syrphidae > Sphaerophoria > Sphaerophoria taeniata. The sequence continues at coordinate 183,990,949 of OX016540.1, read as the reverse complement.
ATACAAACATTCCTAAGTCTTATACTGATAAAGATACTATTAAGAATGGTACTGATTTATCTTACTTAAATAATAGTATAGCATCTAAGAATATACCAAGAAAAAAATATTTTGAAATAAACCTGTACAACTACGAAGAAGTAATAGAACTAAGAAAATAGTAAACTATTATAAAAAGTAAAAAGATATTACTTCATATGAAACTTTGAAAGTACATATTTAAAACGAAATGAAACAGTTGTGTTAAATGAAATATATAAATTATGTTATGTTATTTAAAATATAAATTATGAATTAATTAAAATGATAATAAATGAATATAGATACACAAATTAAAGCCGGGAGGATGTTATATTCAACTTATTTGTATATGCTGGCAACACTATGGTATAACAAATTATTATTAAAGAGATCTGACATCTCCTATAGACTTGTCAACACATGGTCTCTCTCTCTCTATCCGACATCCGAATGGTTAACATCGCTCTTAAGCTAAGCCTAGAAATTAGTACTTAATTAATTGTATATAAATTGAATTAATAAACAACTTAAATATAAAACAGTTTGTAATTGCGACTAGGTAGGATGTCTTGAGTTTCAATTGTTTGAATAGACAGCTCTGCATCAAGGCTACATTTGTTAACATTGCTCCCATCTGCGCGCATTTTCTAAAAGACAATTTTTTACTCCTCAACAAGGCATATGACGGTATGACCAATGCTTCAGTTGTGACATTAGAATGATTCTGGAACCAAGTCGGCGCCGCAAGCTGTATCTTTTCCCATACACACCATATGCTTACGCGGTAACCACTGGTTATTTCTTTAATATACAACTTGCGGAACTTCTAATGCGAGTACACACGATGAAATAACCAGCACTTAAGCAACGGTCCTGCATATTTGGAGGTTAGTAGGTACGAGGGGCTAACAACCAATTCATAGCTTAAAACTTTGAAGTTATGAGAGCGACGTGGAGAGCCTTGGATAATTACCCCAGGTGCTACTCAAAAACTTGAATCTGTCCTCACTCAGTACATATAAGGCAGACATTATTTCTATCCAAGAAATGGGATAGATAAGATCAGGAACAACGATAAGAAAAAACTGCGATGCGGAATTCGGATAAGGTTCTAAGTCATGGATTTCAAGCCAATTAAATGGATTATGTGCTCATCGGCGCTCAAAAAACGCATGCGCTCGCTTTCCGAGGAATAAATGTCGAATCTGATAACTTTCTGGTAGTGGCTTAGCTTAGGACTCGATTATCAAACTAAAAGAAAACATGTGTTGCTCAAAGAAACCAGTTCAACATTGGTTGCTTTTGTACCCCGGAATACCTCAGATGTAAACACTCTGAGAAAAAAGTAAACAATTAAAAATTTATGGGAAATGAGAAAAAGATTTTGCGAAAGAAGAAAGGAGCTTCCAAAGCTTCTCAGCTCAAAGATCGCGAAGAGTCACGTGGCCAAGAACAATATCGCAGGTGACGTTACTTCAAAAGATCGGAGCAATTAACTTCTGAACCGGGAAACAGCCTCTTCGAAATAGTGAAGGAAACCTAGTCACCGAAGCACAGGGAATAGTAGATGTATTTAAGGGCCATCTCCAACAGCTGCTTTGTGCGCATAATATCGAATTAGCCAATGACAAAAGAGAAGCGAGACCAATCTATGAAGACCCAGCCCCAGCCTCCAATTTTCATCATTTCAGCGACTTAAGAACCGCTTATGATAGCATCTACCACCAAGATCTTATGATGACGATGTCTGAATTTGGGATCTCGAACAAAATGATCAAACTGTGCCGCATGACGCTAAACAATATGCAATGTAGTGTGCAAATGCGTAAAAGCTCATCTGATTTGTTTCAAACATGCGCAGGGTAAGGACAAGGAAATACGCTGTGATCTGACTTCTTCAACATAGTCCTGGAGCAGATAGTGCGCAAGGCAGGTGTGTGCACGGAAAACGCTATCTTCAAAAAATACACCTAGCTGCTAGGCTATGCAGACGACATCAATCCTACAAACGACACCTTAGTGAAGATCCGACAAAGAATTACCCTATCGATCTGCTGCTACTTCGGTTTGGGTAAACAACTAGGTTCAAAACTCCCCACTTTTGAGACAAAGTGCCTACTATACAAGAACTTGATTTTACTGACTGTACGAGCTATCAAGATGTGGATGTAGTACAGAGAGCCAAGAAAAGACGACTACATTGGCTTTTCCACATCGAGTGAATGGACGACAACGCTCCACCTAAGAAAGTCTTCTCTTTGCAGCTCCCATTTTCGAGACGGCCAGGGAGAGCGAACCTCCACTCCGGTACAAAGACCAAGTAACTGCATATGCCAGAGCGCTTGGTGATGACGGTTAGAGAATGCATGCGGATGCGAGGGTCCGTTCCCGACGGAAAACTCCTGTGTCTGATATATCTCTTTTGAGAAAAAAAAAAAACAATAATTCAATAGGTTCTCTTCTAATCGTGTGTTTGCAGCCAGCATTATGGTCAGTAGCAACTGGCAACATTGCTAAGCAAGCGTCAATGATCCCGCATATGAAGTTCTGGGCTTCCCCGAAAACCACAAAATGAAAAAGAACACTAATTGAAAAGAGAAAAACAGTTCAAGAAAAAGAAATCGTGAAGATTGCAAAGAATAACTTTCCTCTTTCGATGAAGGTGAGGTCCTCGCTCGAACAACAAAAGTTTTACTCTATACGATGGATACTCAATATCTTTGACTATGTTGCAGAGACAACAGCATCGAACACAAAAGGTTGCAGTTAAAGATGTTTTCGTCCATGGATAATAGAGTAGCTAAAACAAATTGGTAATAGCTAGCTAGGCAGATAGTTATTTGGAAACTCTTTGGAAACTCGTCTGGAATAAAGCCCTGGTCAAATCCAGCGCCAGCCTACTGAGCCTTGCTGCAAGCCTGTATGTTCTTCGTAACATATCTAGATACGTAAACATAAATGTGATGCTTATACAGAGTGCGGCACGAAAACTTGCTGATTTGTTTTTCGCGCCAAGTGGGGTGGAGTGGTCGGATGTAGGTAGGGAGCGTCTCATTTTTTAGGGAATTTCCTAAAGTTTCATCTACGGTGCAGTCAGTCGACATCATGCATTGGACGAAAGAGAAACGTCCATTTGCCTGCGAGGCTTACTTTTCCAAAAGTCGTTCCATAATTTCCACTCAACGTGTTTTCCGTACTCGCTTTAACATCATTCCCGGAGGTTGCGTTCCTGACCGACATCGACAGTCGATTGTTTCGTAGGTAAAAACATTCTGGGAGATACAACGTGACGAAATTCGGTGCAGCACGCCGTAGATTCAGAACAGAAGAAAACATTGAGAGGGTGAGAGTTTCTGTCTTGCGATGATTGAAGAATTTTTTATCCCAAAACTCGATGAACTGGACCTTGGTGACGTGTGGTTTCAACAAGATGGAGCTACGGCTTACACAGCACAAGCCGCGACTTTATGTGGCCGGCCGGGCGGCGCGGCGGCGGCGCTCTCACCTGATTTGACTAGGTGCGATTTTTTTTTAAATCTATCGTTTACACTGATCGGCCTCGAACCCAAAATCATCTCAAGGACAACATTCGTGAAGCAAAAGCGAACATACCCATTGATATGCGTGATAGAGTTCAGCAGAGCTTCGAAAATCGGGTATCTCAGTTAATTGAAAACGGAGGACATCACTTGTTCGATATCATCTTTAAAACCATATGATGGAAAATTTAAATTGTGTGTGACAAGAATAAAAAAGTTTCGTAACTGTATGTCCACTACTTTTGGTCTTATTACCTTTTAAAATCAGCAAGTTTTCGTGCCGCACCCTGTTTAACATAGAATGTCATCAGATTTACCAAACCTACCTTAAATGAACTATGCTTCCACTAAATTAAGGTTAAAAAAGCAATAATATGAGAACACGTTCAGATTTTAAAAATGGTAAGCTAAGCCGTTCAGTACAGTTTAGTTATATTATATTGGAAGATGTAGCAACTAAAAAAAGAACTAAATCCTGAGCTCAGCCTTCAAGTTAAACCCTTGCTTAAGCGCCTACATTATAATCATATTTCTTTTATTTTGCTGGGACCCAAATTGGTATGTCCAAGGTGATACCACATAGCACCATAACAATGCCTTCAAACCTTCCCACTAAATTCTCTATTATAGATAAATTAAACATTAGGTTTTCTTACGTACAGCTATTGTATTCTACATTTGACTATTATTGCTTCATAGAGATGTAAAACGCTAGCTGAATATAAATTACTTTCATTATCCCTAGCCTAGAAACTTTTTGGAGGACATCCAATTTCAACTCCAAAAATAGTTAAGTAATTCCAATCTTACCAAACAAATGACACTCAAGTTAGTGGTGACATAAAGAACGGATTGCTAAAACCCCAAAATTGTGTCCTTTAAATTTTGTACAACTAACCTTTTTCTATGTTGTTTCCGTATCCGTACCCGTGGCAAGTTTGTAGTGAATGCGTGCGCGCGAGGAGAGCATTAAATGGTTGAGTAGTTGTCTTTGGGCTACTCGGGGGGATATTAAAACGAACCCTAATTCCGTACGGTATTTCTTTTCAGAATTCAAAATGACAAAAATAACTTGCGGGACAGGAAAAAATAAAGAAATTCTCTTTCTCTGAATTTGAAATAGGAAAGCTTCTTCAGATGTATCATTCAAGCGGCAAGTATGGATGTCATTTTGAAAAACCCACTTGTGCACCCTGTTGTCACATTGAATGAATGGAATCATGGGTATTGTGGGTTGAGAGGGCTGCTGCTGCGGCTTGGTTGGGGGCGAATGAAGATTCATAGATTCTATCTACTCACCTCTAAAAGCCAAATGAAGTTGGCTAAAGATGTATCTGGTATGTTGGTGGGGGGGGGGAGAGTGGGATATTGGAAGGAACAGATCATATGATGGGTCGGTCGGTTGGGTATTCAAAAGTTTTGATTCAACATTTGTATATATTGAGGGGATTATTCATGAGTTGTTGAGAGTTGAATCTCAGGTCGTAGCTGTCGCTTAGATATTTGCATGACTAATTTTTTATCTCTGCTGATGGTATTTAATTGAATGAGATTTTCAAATTGTTTCTGCAAGCGAATGCGGATAAAAAGGTAAATTGGCGTTGTGGGCGCTTTGCGTATAAACTTTGTCGGATTTTAATTAGCAGTTAGACAATACCTAGGTATATTTCTTAATTGTTCTTTTGAATAATTGAATTGGAATTATTTTTAGACTCGAAATTGAGGTTTTCAGGTTAAGACTTTGTACAAATGATGATTTTAAACTTTTGAAATAAAAAAAAAAACGGTTAGGTATCTATTAGTTAAATAAATGGCAAAAAAGAGTTTCAAGAAATTTTAGAAATGCAAATGATTGAGCGGTTATGAGTTTTTTGTGAAATATCTGAAAGTAGGACGGACTTTGGTAATGCTGCGTTGACGTGTGAACTTTTAGTTTTGCAAATATTTCAAGCCTGGAGTTAAAGAGATCAGATGACAGTGCATAACGTCATCTTAAACCTTAAGTACTATTCAATAGGCAGGTACTGCTAAGACTAAACGGCGCTTTAAGTTTCGATGTTGCTTTGACGAATCGAAGTTCGGTAGTCGAATGTAACTATTAAGTTAAACGAAATTTGTACACATAGCCATTCTGGCAACTCCTAAGGATTTAATACAAACTCTTAAAGATCTAACTTTCCCCCAAGGTCCAGTTACAAAAGAAAAATTGACGTGGGCTCTGGATAGTTTCGAACCTTATAATTCTCCAGGTCCAGATCAAATCATATCAGCTAAGCTACAACATACCAGCGATATAACTTTGTCCATGTTTGAGATGATTTTCAAAACTTGTCTGGATCTGGTCCATATACCACATCGATGGAGAGAAGTAAAGGTAGTATGCATCCCCAAGGCGGGCAAATGCTCGCATGTCAACCCTAAAGATCTTACACTTATCAGCCTATCATCATTCATTCTTAAGACTCTGGAAAGATTGGGCGATATCAATTTACGTAAGAGCATTGATAAGAGACTATCGATGTCTCAGCATGCTTACTTCCTAGAGCAAAAGGAATATACTTTATCTGCCTTCCTGGATATTGAGGGCCCTTTCAACAACGTTGGCACATCTGCTATCACTTCTGCTATGACGACCCTGAACGTAGAATACTCATTCTTTGAGTTGACTAATCTAATGCTAAAAAGCAGGAGAGATTTTTGTACGAGAACGTCTGTCAGCAGAGGCACCCCGCAAGGTGGTGTTCTGTCCTCTCTCCTGTGGAACATAGTAGCTAACGAGCTGCTAATATCCCTCGAGAAGGAAGGCCACAGAGTGATTGCGTATGCCGATGATATTGCTATCGCCGTCACAGGAAAACATCCTAATACCCAGAGAGACCTCCTCTAAAACGCACTTAATATGCTCACTAGATGGGCTGATCACTGTGGACTTAATATTAATCCTCAAAAAACAAACCTCGTCCTTTAAGGAAAAAAAATTGTACGTGTCAGCTCCGACACGCGACGGGAGTTTACTCAACAAGAATGATTATCTTATAGCCCTGTGCGAGTTCAGTTAAAAAGGGGTTAAAACTTGGTTTAATTTTGACACTTCGAATCAAATAAAATTGTGTTAAAATTAGAGCAGCTGTGGAGCAGGCTACAATATGACAGTAGTGGTTAAAAATTCATCAATTTTTAATTACAATTCATCCAATTCCCACACGGCCTAAAATATATGCACATATATCGCAAAGGATTGAATTCATATACTCATACATCTATTCATAATAGTTTGATAAAAAAAATATTACTTAAATACTTATGGTAGGCAATATGAATGTCAACAACTTTGTTTAAAACGTTCTTTCGTATTCTTGAATGAATCAATGTAGTTACTTCTACAAACATTTTTTTAAAGAATGAAAAATACTACAAAACTGCATCATTACATTTTCAGAACAGTGACATTTCTTATCAACTTTTCATTATTTAATGATGAAAATTCAATTGGGCCCACATTTATCATGTATTATTGCATATAAAATGGAATTGAATGTCATTGAATTGTACATTTAACTGAAGCCTGAAGCCTTGTGCTTCTTAAGAAATATTAATCTTGAAGTTCCGATTATATTAGAAAGCACGCTAGGATGCTTTTAATCGAAGAAAATCGATCGAAATTTGGCCATAACGGGTTTCTCGCACAGGTGATGCGTCATTTCGAATCGAACGAACCAAGCAGGTCGTTTGTGTGCAATTATACTTATTTTGAAATCAAGATTGTGATGCTAGTACGAGACGCAGCCCAACAAGTGAGGTATCAAAAACACATTTATTTCATGTAGATTAGACATATGGAAATTTTAACAACCAGTCTATACAAATTTATGTGAAAACGTCTACTACATTGACCATTTTAAAGAGTTACCGTTATAATAAAAGTATAATAAATTGAAGATCATGAAATTCTGTATCATGTGTGAAAATTTCACCGTTCTATGTTGAAATCTCTGTTCAATAAGATAGATTCGACGTGGCACTAAAACTTTCATCCCCTATTTTATCCCTCCCCCCTCTGTTATTTTTGTTAAACTTTGAATGTCGTACTTATTTATGTTTAGTCAAAAGCCATAAACATAAGTTTTAAACTTCTAACCTAATCGACCTCATTACAAACTTTGACCTTACATTTCAACCCTTTGTGACCTTTTCAACCCATTTTATTGCATTAAAAAATAAAGTATGCCCTTTCGCAGGTTCTAGTCTATCTTACTACCAAATTTCATCTAAATCAATCCAGTAGGTTAAAAGTTATTAAGAGTTAAAATAGGCGTTAATAATCAATTTTTATAACGCTTTTTTCAATGTTTGATTTTCCTATCCATATTTTTTTTCATACCGGGGTCTATATATGAATTGATTCTAAAGGAGTAAACTCCAACAAAATTCCAGAAATTGTACCTCCTTCAATAAAAGGTGTACCACTAATTTTTACCAATGAAGCCAAATACCGTGGTTTGATATTAGACAGAGAATTATGTTGGAAACCTAACATTCAAGAAAGAGTTAGGAAAGCTACAATAGCTCTTTGCTCCTGCAAAAAAGCCATAGGAAGCAAATGGGGTTTTCAACCTCGCATAACCTATTGGGTATATGCATCGGTAATCCGACCCATACTCATGTACGGAGTTGCAGTATGGTGGACTGCACTGGAGAAAGTCGCTTACTGCGACAAACTCTGCAAAGCCCAAGTCACTGCATGTCATTGCATAAGCGTGGCATTGAGAACAACACTCTCAGCGGCGCTAAACATTCTCCTCCATCTAACACCCCTCAACATCTTCAGCAAAAAAGTGGCAGCGAGTACAGCTATAAGACTCAATGCCTCCAGTCCCAAAATAATGTGGGACATTCCATCATTTAGAACTTTTTCGGTTCTATACCCTTTGGTATATATAGACTACCTACAACATTCCAAAACTCCAATTTGGGAAAAACTTCCAGGTCTCCATTCCATCCAGAGATGAATGGGAAGACAAAAAATGTATGGAAGACAAAAGCATTCATTTTTATACCGATGGATGATGGATCCAAGAAAAATTATGGTGTTGGTAGTGGTGTGTACTCAAATAAGCTTAATCTAAGCCTCTCATTCCGCTTCCCTTATCATTGTAGCGTCTTCCAAGTGGAAATTTTGGAGATCAAAGAGGTTCTATCCTGGCTAAGAGAAAACGTGCTGATATCAACTTCTGATATCCGCATCTTCTCTGACAGTCAGGCTGCTATTAAATCTCTTTACGGTGTCTCAAGCAACTCTCAAATTGCCCTCGATTGTCGATCATCTCTTATAGAGATGGCGCAGCAATTTAATATTCACCTCTGTTGAGTGCCGGGCCACAGAGACATCACAGGAAATTGTAGAGACGATGAACTCGCTAGAAATGGGACCGTCATACCCATCTCACCTGGAAAGGGAAAAGATAGGTATACCGATAACTAAATGTAAATTTACGCTAAGAGAAACAGCCTCAACGATAACAAATTCTAGGTGGTATAATTTACCAACGTGCGCAGCCACAAAACCCATATAGCCTTCACTTGACCTACAGCGCTCCAAAGTCTTGTTATCTCAAAGTAAATTTCATATTATCTCCCTAATAGGTGTCTTCACGGTACACTGTCTTATAGGCAGACACGCAATACGACTTGGTGTAGTCTCAAATGACTTCTACAGGAGCTGTATGGACGAAAATGAAGGCGAAACAATCTCTCACCTTATCTGCACATGCCCTGCTCTCACTAAGATGCAAACTTCATCTGGGAGAATAGTTTTATGATAATCCCATTAAACTAGCTAACAAATATAGCTATCAATTTTTTTCTTCGCTTTATAAAAAGCTCAAAATGGTTCGACTAGTAAGAAGTAATTCTCTAGATTCATGTGGTATCACAATTGGCCTTTTCCCCTGGCCTTAGTCTGGGGATCCTGTATCCGCAGCTACTTTTACCTAACCTAACCTAACCTTAAAGATTTTCTGGCAGCTTTTGGCTCTCGTTTAATATGGCAAATAATACCAAACAAATGTTTCGAGCTTTCCAGATTTCCTCTACAGCTTTCCGAAGGAAAAATAATCTCCCGGGGAATTCAGAATATGAGAACACATCTCCCGGGGGTAGGCACTATTCCCGGGGAATATTTAGAATTGGGCTGATTACAGAAGTGTCAATTGTTTTGTATTTGAAGAGTGTCTTTGGCTGCTTATGAAAAAAAAACAAACGATACTACATATTACATTATACTCTTAAGACAATCTTAAAGATTGATGGGGGCTGGTTGATTTGACATTTTCCAATTGAGAAGCTTCGACAAATAAAACATGTTTGAATGGAACGGCATACATAGTGGTTCTTAAGACATCTTGTAAAAGCCAACGCAACGGTTACCAAATATGTTTTCCATCCCCAATCAATCAAACAACTCAGAAACTTAAGACAGGAATTCTTTAAATTTATTTCCCAGTCATTGTAGGTACATATAAAACAATACACTTACAGTACAGTATGTAAAGGAGACGCATAAGAAAGTGATTGATTGGAGACAAGTGGCTCATTTTTTTTTCTTCTAGATTTTATCTCATTTTATACTAAAAACTGAAAGCGAGAAAAAGACTGCTCTATTCATGATGCGAATAGTCGAACAAATATTTCACAATTTTGCTCTTGTAGCTGTTTTAGTAGGTAGTAGATTTTTCTGACTCATCAGTCATCAATAATAATCTCTATCGGTCGAAAAAGACAAGTTTTAAGTGTGTGTTGAATTGCACTTCAAAAATTTAAGATCATATTTCAATTTTACTCACACAGGACGTGGTGATTAATACAGAATGATTGATTTTCTCCCAATTTGTGTTCGCTATCGCTACCCTTTCTGTCCGTCGCATTTTTTGTTTAATGTATGAAGACAATGTAAAACTGAACAAAACAAAAAGTCATTAATATCACAGATTTTTTTGAATGCTAGTGTAGGTACTTGGCAATTTGCCAGAGAAGAAAAGTCATTGCTAGACCAAACTACTGGTTGCTTGTTTGGTTGCCTCGTGGCCGTGTTGAAAATGGTAATGTTTTTGGTTATGGTTACATTTTTGCACGTATTCAAACCAGTTGTGAAGCCACAAATATGAGGTTACCGTTCCTGGTTATTTGTCAGTATTGAAAAACGGCCGTCGAAGCTTATAATCATACAATTTCTTTAAGAGTAAGCATATACGTGTCGTCTACACTCAGCATATACAGGGCATCCGGTAATTCTTTCGCCATACTTTGCGATGTGGTTCTTGGTCATATTCTAAGAAAAAAAATGTGTCACTGTAGGGTGTAACTTTGATCTTTGACTTCACTTTTTGAAGATTTAAAAAAAGGCTAACTTTGGTGTATCTTGTTCCTGATCCATATTAAGATAAATATTTCTGTCAGTACTAATATTAAGGACATCATTTTACACTTTAATCTTTAAAAGTATCTGCGTTTAAATTGAGCTTAGGGTTGCCAGATATACAAATTTAAATGGTGTTCAATTTTTCTATCCAAAGCAAAATTTTGACTCTGAGGTCAATACGAAATAAAGTTTTCTTCTTCTTACCTGATGAATACAAGTGGGTATGGTCACATTTATCATATAAAATACAGCGTTGCAACAAGTAATTGTGGTAGCAATAATTTTTCAGCTACAGTGTGCGTAAAAACTGCGTATAAATTTTGCCAGCACCCAACTCCTTATCGATTCTGATTTGTTATAATATAATATAATTTTATTTTGTACAGGCAGAGTGATTAAATCGAAAATTCATGTTAAAATTAATGGAAACCCTGCCGTCAAGTGCAGCGATATTCACAACACATTAAACAATAAATAACACTGATTAATCATATTCCACATTCTACCATGGGAACAGCTACAACCTTCGGTTGATAAAATAATAATAATAATTAGGGTTTGGTTTGCGTGTCAAAGTTTTAAGGAGTGCAAGTAAATTGTGAAAGAGGGGCAAAGGATAAAATCAAATATGCATAAGACTCCGGCACCGGTTGGTATATGGTTTTATAAATGTTGACTTAGCATTGATTTAATTTATGATAGTATGAAACGATTTGAATAAATTGTTGATTTTCCTATGTGCTTGGATCAAATGGTGTGGACTTCCCTAGAAAATGCAATGAGCTATCGGATCAAATGTTTTCATTGCTTTTTGATTGGCGTCGATATTTAGAACGTTATTTCGTGCATTGAATATTTGTTTGTAGAACATTAAAGTTCTCATAAATAAACTTCATATTTCTCATGAAGTCAACAGATGTCAAAGAAACAAATATAGCAGCCATTAATTAAGCTTGTATCATTCAGCGTATACCTACCTATTTTATTATTTACACTTAAAGGCCTGTTTGCTCATTCGGGACATACATTTATGCTCTACATAAAGTTTTCATTTTTATATGGGACTTCTCGGAACTCGAAACATTAATTTAAGTTCAACTTAAATAGAACTTTATGTGGATCATAAATTTATGTTCCGAATGAACAAATGAGCCCCTTTCACCTTTTTTTGGGGTTTCAGCTCTTGAAAATGCCTCCCTTTGTGTTATACTTAAAACGATGGGTTAAATATGGAATTTTATAAAATTAAAATTTTAGATTACATCCGAGTATTCATTTCATTCAATCTAAAACTGGTTCTTTTGTTCAATTCGGCCACAGTTCTATTGAATCAAAGGAGATGTGCTACGTCTTGTGTGAGGACGTCTAGATTGTAAAAGAACCGCCAATACAAATACAAATACACAAGTTGAAACGATTCGTCCTGTATCAGACCGAGTCTATAAAGCCGCTTAAGCGTGCACTTTCACAATTCTTGTCGTTCTGATAGAAAGCCCCATAGATCAAATTATTGGACGAAGCCAAAGTTTCTACAATGTGATTTCCAACAAGTAATATCAGCTCCGTGTACCGTATTCTGATGTTCTATACAAACTGAAAGCGTCTATGAGACCACCGCATGAGGCCCATATGTTGCAATAACCTTTACAAGAAGGTTGAGTTGACTGCTGTAAGGCAGCCGTTTCATCATGAGCAACGGAAATTCTAGCCCTGGTTACAGTTGCTTTTATATAATAAAATATAAATACAGATCCAACCAGACACCGAGGTACTTTACTTTCCTCGTTACTCAACAACCTGATAGATCCTTATCAGTGTGGAAAGTCCACCATGGATCAAATATTCACTCTACGGCAGATCTTGGAGAAAACCCAGGAACTTCAAATCTATACCTACCACCATTTCATCGATTTCAAGGGCGCCTATGAAAGGGTCTATACTATAGACTCCAACTATATAGAACAATGTCTAGATTTTGCATTCCAGAAAAAACTCTTCTGTCTTTATAAGAAGACAATAGGCGTGTTTTTTTAGCATCGCTATCTGCAGCCAAATTCTATTTCCGAAAAAAAACGTATCCGCAGTTGCCCATCCGCACCTGTTTTATTTTATTTTTAAGTTGGTATTTGGTTTTGCTTTCGGATAAGTTTTTGACATTTTGGGGGTATGTTCGTAGATTGGCTCCGACGTCGTTCAATAAACAAATAAATAAAACAATAATAAATGTCCAGACAAATGTCAAACAGAGAAGTGTGTTTGAAAGTGCGTGTGCTTGTACCTATGTGTGAATTTTGATAAAAATCGAGATTCAGATTTTGATTCTCGAGTCCATTTTTTTTTAATCTCAAGCCTCAAATAGATCAGGAAATCTGAGATTTTTCCACTTTTTCCTCACTTCACCAACTCTTTTAGCTGTCAGATTCACAAATTTGACTAACTCTGAAGGTATGACTACAAAGAGCACTTTTTGCATAAAATCAGAAAGTGAAAATTTTCAAACTCATTTTGTGACAATTTATCCACCCCAAAATTAAAAGTCAAAAACAATTTTTGTAGTTTTTTTTCAAATTCAAATGGTGCTACAAAGAAACAAAAATTTTACTTTTGTAAATTTCCCACTTTTTGCAAAAAGTGGCCGTTGTAGTTTTACCTTAAATCTCGCAAATAGAAAATTACATTACAGAAAAAAAATATTAAACACCATAGAGCAACTATGTGTGACTCGTTCCTTGATTTGTGCGTTCCAATTTTAATTCAAAATAAACTTAAATAAAAGCACGCACTTAAAGTGCGTTGCACTCTGCGAACACAGCCTTCGAGACTCTTTGAGTTATCCGATTATCCGAGTTAACAACCTAAGAAATTCAATTTTTCTCCGATCGAGTATCGATACTCGAAAAAATGTCAATTTTTTATCCGCAGCCAGATTTAAGTTTAAGTTTTATCCGCAGCTGCGTGTTGTATTTGTAATACATGGAAGCTCCCACTGCAGATGCGGATAGCTATGCCAAAAAAACACGCCTAATGGAACTCACGATATCATGATCGGAAAAACTTCACGGATGCATTTGTTGTCAAAAAAGGTCTGAGACTAGGCGTTTTTATGCGATTTCTTCAATATCATTCTTGAAAAGATTGTGCAAAACTCCAAATTCAACAATAGAGGCACAAATTTTTCAAAAGTCCGTCCAGCTACTTGCTATACCTATAATACGCAGACGACATTGACAATATTGGAAAAACACAGCATGTTGTCAGTGGAGCGTTTGTGCGCCTTTAGCAGGTGGCCAAGAGGATGGGTCTGGCGATTAACGAGGGCAAGACCAAGTAAATGCTGGCAACAAGAAAGGAAACCCAACACCGACGTTTTTGACACAACGTCAGTATAGACTGATTTAACTACGAAGTATTCGCTATAAACTCAGACAAAGATACCAATGCTGAAATTAAACGAAGAATCATTCTAGCCAAAGTGTCATTATGCAAATTCAAGCCCTTTTCATTTCGGTCCTCATGTACTGTGCAGAGACATGGCCCTGAACAAAATCGGATAAAATAGCTCTGGGTTACTTCGAGAGAAAATTGTTTGAGTGATTTTTGGTTCCATCTGCATAAAAGGTGAATGGTGACGAAGATTTAACCAAGAACTGTGCGAACTGTTCAGCGACATTGACCTAGCCAGAAAAGTTAAGGTCCAACGACTAAGATCATGTTAAGCGAATGGAAAATAAAGCTCCAGCTCGATGAGTCTAAGAATTTAACCAACTTGGCGTGCGAAACTGGAGACACATAGCTTGTGTATTGGCCAACACAAATTTGCCTATTTTTGCTCCTGAGAACTTATATTTAACTAGCTGATTATTATTTTTGTTTGATTTTCTTATCTTACTAAAATAAAGCTCCTTAATATTGTAATTTTTTTGTGGAAGAATTGTAATTATCGGATAAGTATTTTCGAAGATTAATATCACTATGGCAAATCAGCGATTTCTGGGTCAACTAGTAATAAAAATACAGCCTATAACACTGCTATCCTATGTATTGTAATTTCTTTTAGTGAAAGAATTTTTTAAATCGTATTAGCATTTGCGAAAATAATCAACAATATGGCAAAACAACCTGAACTGGGTCAGCTAGTAGGTAGGTAAAAGTATCCTAGCCAATTCCTAGCTCTAACTACTTTTTAAACAATTTCGAGACAAATCGGTTAAGACGTTCTTAGAATGTACGCTTCGAAATACAAACATTTTGGGATCATATCCCGGTAAACAAACCTCGCAAATAGTATTACTGATAGATTGACTGAAATGCTGTAACAGCCCGTAGTTTTGTTTGAAATATCATTGTTATACCAGGCGTGAAATTGCTTAAATGCTTAAATCAGTTAAGCAGAAAACTATTTTTTAAACCATTTCAACATAGAGGATCCTATTTTATCATTTTTTTTCTCAAACCCTTGAGTGACATGATAGCATTTGGCAATTTATTTCTTTTACCTTTTCCTAATTATTCCTATTGATCGTAAGAAAAAAAAATAGCGTCAATGAATAGATACATGGGTGTCGATTCTGGTATGGAAGGCGTGGACACTTACATAGCTGAAACCTAAACAGGTAGGTATGGGGTTCAAGACCTCAGGACATGAAGAAAAAAACACAAAACTACATGTCGCAGCGAGGCCAAGCACCGTTTGTGGGGTTAACAGCTTTCGGAAGAGCTGCTTAAAGTTCTTATGGCATTATCTAGCCTCTCCGAGAGCGTGAAGTAACAACGCCCTAAGTTTACAGGTGAATAGCTTCGGGGTGACCTTAGTGTGCGGCCTATACGGGGTATTGTCCTTCTATGCAGCACCGCTTTGTATGCCTCCTGCTTGGCTGCATGGGCCTGCCCGCATTCTTCGTACAACCAGGGGTTTCGTTTTGGTGGCTGTGTGAAACGGAAACCTAGCACAATTGAGGCGGCTTCTCGAACTGCTTTCTGGCAATTTTTCCACTGGTCTTCGATACTTAATGTTGGCGGCATAAGACTTCTTAAGAGGCTAATTGACACTCTACTAGAGTGTAGAATAGAGAGACTGGCGGTCTCATGCGATTGTAGCCGTCCGACGCACTTAGAGGTATTGAGCTCAAAAAAGCGATCATAAATCAATTTTTAAAAATGTAGAATTGCGAAGTAATTTTTTTCCTGGGTATAGTTAAATACCCATGGAAGAATGTACCGTACTTCGTTTTAATGTTTATGCACCCACTTTACCACAGCTTCAGTTGAAAGTCAGCTATCGTAAGCTTGAATATTGAAGAAATTGATTTGTGCGAAAAATCGAACCTATAAAATATTTTTTTTTCACTTTTTTTATACGGCGAGTAAATATATATGTGATGGATAGTTCAGCAGCAAGTGTGTACTTAATTAAAAAACTGTTTTTGTGTGTATTGAACCTTTTATTTAATAGATACTAGTATTTCAATAAAAGTGTGGAAATGGGCTACTTTTTTTGTTTTTTTATTTTTTTTATGGAACTTTTGTTATATAATTCGGTATTATTCGGTAACATATTTGGTATCAACTTATAGAGAAAGATCTCATTAGAGAGATAAGAAAAAAATTCGGTGCCCTTAGGTGCCCATCTAGCTTGTTTCGTCCTTAGAGTGTATGTAGTTTTATCACAATTTCAGAACAGTTTTACACAAAACAAATTCTTTTATTTGAAGGTTCGTCTGGTTTTTGCATTTTAACTAAAAGGCAGTTGTTTAATATTATGAATGAGTGTGAAGAGATTGATTTTGATGCCAAATTCAATCACCTTTAGCGCTATTTGCTCAACAAAAAAACTTGCACTGGGGAAAATAATAGAGATTTCAATTTTCACCTGAATTCGTTTTAGATAAGCCTTAAACTCTTTTAAGGGTCTTTTCAAACATGTATCAATTCATTTTCACAAAAAAATATTTTTGATCGGTTTTTTGGGCTAAATAAATACCTTATGTGCGACGTCGAATTTTCTTGCAGCATTTCCTTGTTTTGGCCGTTGTCGGGATATTCGTAGCACTACCTCGGCTCCTTACAGAACTAAGAAAAAATTTAAGAATTCTGTTTATAATTCAGCTTTCGAGCCAATTTCTTATTTATACTTTTCGCAGTAGTGAATGTCCTTTTGACGGACTACAATCCTTAAACGTTATAATTTAATCTATTCTAACCTTGAAATATTGCGGTCTTGTTCTATCTTATCATTCAGTCCAACAATTTTCATAAAATATCGAGTAATTAAAATTTTTTGTTCACCTTAAAAGAAAGTCAACAGCTCTATTGAACCAGGAAATTAATTTATTTATTCGATGCAAATTTATTCCTGCGAACTTTTTTTTCCATTTTCTACTTCCATTCGAGTTGAAGCTCTTCACAAATTATTTTCCTTTATAGACCGTCGTAGTGGTTATGATATGTAGGTATATTGTATAAGCATGTTTGTATATGCTCTGTCGTAAGACAGGCTTTAGAAACTTTTCTCAAGTGGGATTATAAAATTTTAGCACCTCCATTCCACTTGTAAGCCCCAATTATGAATTGAGAAATCATAATTTTAAGCAAAAGCTTTTGGCACCTCTACAAGTAGATGTTCGTATAGTTTTTACCTACACACTTTAATAACCAGCAATTATAAACCTTTGCATTGCTTCGCAGGTTCACAAACCTTTTATAATGTTTTCCACTTGGGAATCGACCCGTTCAAAAACTTCATCACGAACGCCTCTGACACCACCTAAAATACTAATAAACGAAAATAAAGCGAGCGTTCTGGCATGAAAATCGATATTGTTCGCGTCGAATCCCGATAGAACGACGCGACGTGTGAGCAATTGGGTTTGAGGAGCATTATTCTACCGCGTCCGCGGCTACGAACGTCATTAATTCTTTTTTCATCGTTGCCGTTTTTTTTTTCTCTTTGGCTTGAGTGAACCAAAATGGGTGCGAAAATAATGTTCGCAATAAATTACGAATTGCAAATTTTCCTCGTTTTTGGGCACAAAACTTTGATTACACGTTTGGCACGCAAGACCGTCGAATAACGAAGTTGGCAGTTAGGGTTGCCAATTTATTACAATTACTATAGGTATGCATTGTTCATTTTAATTAACAAACTTGTGAAAATCAATGTTACCAGTCTATTTTGGGCTTTAAAGAAAGGATACCAAAAGCTTAAACAGTAAAATTTTGATATTACAATCTCAATTGTTTCCAGAAAATATAGCATGGCAACACTGCCTATGGAAGAATTGGAGTCATTTTGCATGCTTTTTCTTGCATTCCGACTAGCAGAGCAACCAACCCAAACTTAATTTCTCCAAAGTGCTGTGCTCTTCTCGTAAATATCGAATATCATTCTACCGTGACTCAATTGCTGTAACTGAGAAGCGATAAATTGCAATGGCGGGCGGTTACCCATTGCAATGCACCTGATTCCTGTTCGAGAGTATTCGAAGAGTAATTCCATTTTGTCGAAAATAATTCGAAGCTTTATCAAGGTTCACAGGTCGAAAATAAAATAGTCTCTACAAGATTAAACTAAAGGTTCAACCTCAAGTAAAAGAGCAGCTCAGAGTTCAGCAGTTCATGTAGAGGAACTATAGATTTATTGAATTCGTAAAGTGGGTTGGCTGGCCTGAGAATATGGCATTTTTTGTTTCCTCGACTCGTATGCATTCCCAAAGTTTTTGCTTTCGGTCAATAATGTTCTCTTTTCTATTTTTTATTCTTCTTGGCCATTTTTTCAATTCCTTTATCCACCTAAATTGATAAAGTGGATGTCTGTAATTTATTTTAATCTGTGAACTCATTTTGTCAATAAAGGAGAGAGGAGAAGATAAGGCGTTGTCTGCATCGTTTCGGTTGTCGTATATGTCGGCCTTGATACTGTTACATAAACAAAAAAAAAAAACCGCTTGCAAAATGAATCAACAGTCTGCTTGGTGTTTGTTTTTCTCGTCATGCGTGAAATTAAGTTTGATGGGGATTTGAATAGGGGTTTTTTGTATGTG
Organism: Sphaerophoria taeniata; assembly: GCA_943590905.1. Taxonomy (NCBI): domain Eukaryota; kingdom Metazoa; phylum Arthropoda; class Insecta; order Diptera; family Syrphidae; genus Sphaerophoria; species Sphaerophoria taeniata. The sequence goes on along the minus strand of OX016540.1, from coordinate 183,971,933 downwards.
TGCTTTTGAATTGGAGTCTACCAGGCTCAAATTATTTTCGGGAAATTTAATTGAACGTGACTAAGTGTACAAAATGGTAATATAATTTAAGAACTCGTTAAAAAATCTATCAAATTAGGTTATATATGAAGAGTGTTGGTAGAGCACTCTACAACTCGGTCAGTATTCTTTTTTAATTTAAAGTGCTAAGAGCTTCAGAACCTTACACTGTAAATTATGTAGAAATAGAGTGGTGTGACAGATCTAGAAGAGCCAAAGCCAAAGTGCCTTAGATTTACACTCATCAAAAATTCTCTGAGTGCCTGTGAAGAATTGTACGGACCTATGTACAATCAATTCCGGTTTTTAACAGAACTTTGTCAGTTCTTCGCAAGAAGCAGTACCCACTAAAGTCGAAATAAAAACGTAATGAGCACGAGTAATTCGAACCATACGTTCTGCGTAGCAGGCGATGCACATAACACCTGCGGCACGGATATAAGATGTAAATGATATTGCCTTGTCTCGGACACTCAAACAGCACGCCTGAAAACCCCTCTCAGCTCCTTGAAAATGTCAGAGAGCCATGATCAGACAGCAGGAATCCCGCAAAAGTAAGAAATCCAGGAACCTCCGCCCACGAGCTGAAGCTGCTTCTGGAAGGAAGTTATACAAGAAGTGACCTTGTCCACCCCACGCCTCATCCTTAGCCCAACGAGATAGGCAGAACGAAAAAGAAAAGAGAATACAATGCAAACTCTCCTGAGTCCCACCACGATATGATGTCGTGGATTTTCCAATCAATTTATGAACTTGAGGGAAGCCATGTAGTCTATTGGCCCAAAATCATAAATGAAAGTTGGGTTGAGGCCGTATGATTAACAAATATCATCCAAAAGAATCACTGTAACACACGGCTGACTTTAAAATGTTTTGATAAAAGTTGAAGAAGTTACTATTCTGATGGATAATAAATTCAAAAAGTTTAGAATAGCTCTTCTGGACAGCCTCTGCGAGTTCGCTAAGCTCGTGTAGGAAGGGAGCACCCAAAGCCATTGTTCTGGCATTGAGAAGGGCCGGGCGCTCACACAAAAAGTGCTGGATTGCACCGTATCTTTACAATAAAAAAAAAAATAGAGTGGCGCGACAGCTCTTGAAGAGCCAAGGCCTAAGTGGCTTACTCTCATCAACAATTCTCTGGGTGAGTGTGAAAAATTGAGGGGACCTACAATTTAACGCCGATTCCGAACGGCTAAGTTGAACAGCACATTTTCATGAAAGATTGATACTCTGGTTCTTCGCAAGAGGCAGTACCCGTGAAAGATGAAATAAAACTTTTTGGACACGAGTAAAACTCAAACCCACGACGTTCTGCTTAGCAGCCAATGCACCTAACCACTATAAGACACAGCCGTATCTCTACAGCATCGACAAAATTCATTGTGGGGAATACCAAGTTTCATTTGCCTGTGCAAATGACAACTATCCTGCCAATGTCTGACCTAGGTTTATTCAGAAGTTCCTTGGTACGTTTCTGGTCGTAAGTGGGCCATATATATCTCCAGATATTGCAGTTGGTGAGATTTGTCCATCTTACGTTAGATTTTTTAAGAAAATGGTTGTGAATATCCGCGTTTTCATGACTCCTTAGAGATTCCTAACTTCCTCAGCAAGGGATATTTGAAGGTTTGATCCCGTCCTGGCCAATTCATCAGCGATTTCATTATCTTGAATGTCACTGTGCTCTGGTTCCCAGACTAGATTAATTTTTTTATTATCGTTGAAACTTGCGAGCTCTTGCTTGCAATCTCTAACGATTCTGGACTTAGTCAGGTTGCTGTTTATAGTCTTGATAGCTGCTTGGCTATCAAAAAAGATTGCAACTTTTTAATAATTACGTCAGATTTGACTGCTTGTTTATGAATCCTGCATGCTTGTCTAATCTTTAAGAACTTCAGCTTAAAATACGCTATACATCTATCGGGCAGTCTAAAGAATTTTGTAATATCCAGTTCTTCGGAGAAGACACCAGCCCCAAAACCGAGATCCATCTTGAAACCATCAGTGTAAACTGTTATTTCAAAGTCCTTGGTAAGGCTTTTAATTTTCGAATTTTGCCTAATTGGAATTGCAATCTTAAATTGCTTACCAAAGAGGGTTCTTGTTTTATTTCTTTAGGAAATAGATTTAGATTTTTACTATGACCTAAAGACTTTGCAGTTCACATACCCGATTCTCTCAGTCTTAAAGCACTACAAGAGACTGTTTCGTAAATGTGAAGGTCAATGGGAAGAAGATTCAGAATGACTGTGAGAGTGAGTGCATCAAGTGGGGCAAGATCTAATTGGTCCCGTAGTTCCAATGCTGGCAGTTCTTTGTACTCTTTTAAGCTTATCGATATTATGTTTTTTGTCTAGGGCAGGCCAACAAACAATTGATCTGTATGTCAGAATGGGGCGAACTATAGCCGTGTAAATCCAGAGGATCATATTAGGTCTTTGTCCCCATTTTTTATCAAAGGTTTTATTACAAAACTAGAAGGTGATACTAGCATTCCTTAGTCTTTCTTCTATGTTACTTTTCCAATTTAACTTGGAGTCTAGGATAACTCCTAGGTATTTAGCTTCTTTGGATAAAGCAAGTGGTAGTCCATTTAATCTTTTTAGAGGAAAGGAGGGTATTTTATAACTGGTAGTGGATAACATCAGTTCAGTCTTGTTTTCATTAACTCCAAGTCTACATCTAGAGGCCCATTTACTAACTTTTTTAAGAGCTGTTTCCATGTTTTCACTGAGCACCGTCGCCCGTCGGCCAAATCCCTGAGGACATCAGCAATAGATTGTCGGCATACGCTACTACCTTAACTCCACTGTTATCAAGATTGCATAAGATTTCGTTCAAAACTAGTAGCCACAAGAGAGGAGATAGAACCCTGCCTTGGGGTGGTCCTCTTTATACGTAAATCTAGTGAGTTGGCTGTTACACATCCATTCTTGAATGACTCTGGTTTGGAGCATGAAGACAATCGAGCTAATAATATGCTCTTCCAAATCTAATTTGGATAGTGCTACCCTGATAGCTTCTGCGGGACATTATTGAAGGCTCCTTCTACGTCAATAAAGGTGACGGGGGTGTAATCTTTGTACTCTAGAGATCTCTGTACTGTACGCACCTACTACTTCCTGTAGTGCCGTGTCCGTGGATTTGCCTTTAAGGTAGGCATATTGAGATTCAGATAGAGGATTTATTAAAAAGATTAGCTCTGATATGCTCGTGCAATAGTCTTTCCAGTGTTTTGAGCACAAAGGAAGAGAGACTATAATTGGTCTGAATTGGGTGTTTCATGGCCTCTTCTACCGATCGTAGGTGGAAGACCACCTTGACCCCTCTCCAGGATTCAGTTACGTTAGTTTTCATTTTTTTTGGATCTTCAAGAGCTGTCACGCCACTCTATTTAGTTTTCATTTTAACCCTTAAACCCTACCCTAGGGTCCAGCGCCATTGCAAACATAAATTTTTTTGATTTTTTTAAAAACTAAGCAACCCACGCCAGCGCCACCCATGGCGCAGACATTTAAAAATCAGTAATTTATTAATTTTCGAGTGGTGCAGTTGGAAATATTTGAGCTTCAGGGTCCCATAGACCCCAGGGTAGTGATAGTTAAAGTTTTTGAACAGTGTTACAGTGTTTCGAGACGAACGAAACGATTGCCATTGGCTATGTTTTATGGGATCTTAAATATTGTTGGTGTGAATTCGTATGTCCTCGTCAAAATGGCGTCCAATAAAACTCAAATAAGACGAAATTTCTTAAAAAACAGCCTTGGAACTCATAAAAATCCAAATGGAGGAGAGGTTTACTTGGCTTACTTTGCCATCCAATCTCCAGGTCCTCATTAGAGATATTTTAAAAAAGAAGCGACCTGTGGCTGAGTCAACATCTTCATGCACTACAAAAAAATGTGCACGACTCGGTCGTACGAACTTGCTCCTGTATTCCAAATTAATCCTCATAAAAAAAACATTAAACAAAAATATAAAAATAAAATTCATAAATAAAAATTTAAATTGAAACATATACCACGTTAATACATTTAATTCCAAAAATTTAAATGCCAAACGAATTCAAACCGTATTTTTGATTTATGGAATTTTTTGTCTGAAAATCGTCGGAGCCATTTTCTTTCAAAATAATTTTTATATATAAAATTTTTCGAAAATGTCTTAAAATTAATTTGGGTATGCAGTATTTTAGGATGTGTAACTATACATTTATAAGTAAATTTCAATTTTTAATATTGATCCGTTTTTGAAATACAGAATTAAAAAAAAAAGTTTTAAAATATTTTTTAAAAATCGAAAAAAAAATTTTTTAATTTTAATACAAAATATTATTTGAACAGCATATACGTACTTTCAAAGAAAAAATTACACCGATCGGATTTTTATTTTTTGAGAAAATCTATTGATAAAAAAACGGTTCTATGGGAGGTACCGTTTTGGAGCAATACAAAAAAGTTTTTTTTACATTAAATACATCAATGTTTAAAAAAAAAAATTTCGAGGAAGTTTAAGAAAAATCGTAGGAGCCGTTTTTGAGAAAATTGAAACTTTTGTTTTTTGGCCAAAAAAATCGTATGGTGGCTACCCTAAATTTTGATCTTCAAAAAAAAAATCAAAAAACGACCCACGCGAATTCAATCAAACCTCTAATTTTCAAGTTTGAAGTCAATCGGACCAGTGGTTAAGGCTGTATATGCGTTTACAGACAGACAGACAGACAGACAGACAGACAGACAGACGGACGGAATCGCCGGACCCACTTTTTTCGACTTCTCTATCATCGTAATGTCATCCCTCATCATCATCTCAACTTTTTTTTTTGTTACGAATTCAATACTTGCGAATTCAATACTTGCCATATACAGGGTGATTCACGAGCGTTGTGCCAAAAAGCTAGAGCGTGTAGGTTGAGTTGAGACAAGAAAAAAATCGTATGGGAGGGGGGGTCTATTCCCCCCCGTTTAGCCGGGAGGGGCAATTTTCTGAAAAATTGACTTATTTTGTAAAAAAAAATATTAAAAATCAACGGCTTAGTTTACAACACCGTGCTATACCTTTCTGAAAAGCTTAAAACTTCTTCTTTCACGTTGTTTTTAAAATAAATTGTTTTAACGAATAGTTTAAAAAAAATAAATTTTCAAACTCAAAATTTTCAAAAAAAAAGCCAAAAAAAATTTTTTGAACTAATTTTTTTCAAAATTTTATGTAATTAAGTACTAATTTTGTTTTAAAATTTCAATGTCTTTGTTAATTTTTAGTCAAAAACAGAAAACCGGATGCAAAAATGTCTTTTTGTTTTTGAGATATTAAAAAAAAACCAAAACCACTTTTTTATAAGAAAATCTTTGTTTTCATTTTTACTTATCTGGACTTTTAGTATAATTTACTAGTTTAATTTATAAATTTAATTTTTTGTAATTGGAGTTTTATGAGGACTCAATAAAGTAGAAAAGTATTGGATTTTCCCTGGATTAATCATTTTGTTCATTGAAAACGTCTGCCATTGACCTTTCACTTCTAGCTCTCCGTGCTCTCGTCGGCGGATTCTTGAAAACATGCTACGATTTGGGCGCCATCTATTGGGATATCTTTCAGCGTAGAGTCTGTCGGCTTCCCGATCTCGACAACAAGTTAAACCGTAGCAGAAGTTCCTGTCCGCTAACTCTTCTCGAACATATGAGTTTGTTATTGTTATGTGTTGATGAATTAATATTTTAATTGTAAATGGTTGTTAAGTAAATATGCGGTGCCTTTTATTAACCTTTAGGTTGTTAATTGTTTTTTTCATTCAAGAAAAATTGCGGTTTAATTATCTTAAGCCCCCAGCAGGTAGAACCCTTCGCCGGCGAGTGGCCGCAGCCCCAGGTATAGTAAGAAAAAATTGCAGATCAGTTTTCAGACGTTTTCAATGAACAAAATGATTAATCCAGGGAAAATCCAATACTTTTCTACTTTATTGAGTCCTCATTAAACTCCAATTACAAAAAATTAAATTTATAAATTAAACTAGTAAATTATACTAAAAGTCCAGATAGGTAAGAATAAAAACAAAGATTTTCTTAGAAAAAAGTGGTTTTGGTTTTTTTTTAATATCTCAAAAACAAAAAGACATTTTTGCATCCGGTTTTCTGTTTTTGACTAAAAATTAACAAAGACATTGAAATTTTAAAACAAAATTCGTACTTAATTACATAAAATTTTGAAAAAAATTAGTTCAAAAATTTTTTTTTTGGCTTTTTTTTTGAAAATTTTGAGTTTGAAAATTTATTTTTTTTTAAACTATTCGTTAAAACAATTTATTTTAAAAACAACGTGAAAGAAGAAGTTTTAAGCTTTTCAGAAAGGTATAGCACGGTGTTGTAAACTAAGCCGTTGATTTTTAATATTTTTTTTTACAAAATAAGTCAATTTTTCAGAAAATTGCCCCTCCCGGCTAAACGGGGGGGAATATACCCCCCCCCCCTCCCATACGATTTTTTTCTTGTCTCAACTCAACCTTCACGCTCTAGCTTTTTGGCACAACGCTCGTGAATCACCCTGTATATTCTATATGTCGCAAGTAAAAAAGATGCGTCATGTATCCACGAGACAAAAACCGCAAGACCAAAATACGCTGCAGCAGTTGCCGAAATCCACTTTGTGGCGAACATAGCCGCTCAGTGTGTCAAAATTTTCTTGTTGTAAATTTTTAAAACATTTTCATAATTAAACATTCCTATATTTTATGTTAATAAATAAAATTTTTGATTAAAATGTTTTTTTTTTTTATTAAATTGAGGCAAAAACTTTTAGGGGTCCCTAAGACCCCAGGGTAGCAATAGTGTTTCTCCCGGGATGGGTAGGGTTTAAGCAGTGGCGATTCCTGGTCCTCATCTTTGGTTTACCTACGACCCTCAGAAAAGTTAAGACAATAATAAAAAAAAACTCAAAACTGTTGTTGTTCAAAAGTTTTTTTTTTTAATTTATGATAAAATTTTTAGTAAGGAAAAATGTTAATTTTATATATTTCAAAAAAAAATAAAATAAAATAACAACAAATAATGTCCAACAGTTATGATTTAAAACAAATTTTAAAAAACAAACATCAAAATAATTAAGAAACTCGAAAAATATTTTTAGTGAAAATTTAAATATAGGTAAAGTAAAAACTGCTTTCACAATTATTGAAATTACAATTTATATTCAGTTTTATATATTAAATTGAAGTTATAAAAAGAAAAAGATTTGTAAAATCCTTAGAGCTATTTTTTCGTAAAGAATTTTTTTCTTCTTCTAAATAAAATGTTTAAAAAATTCTTAAAAGAAGAAGTTAGTGTTTTTAGCGAATTCATAACGGATGTTTTTTTTATTATTTTTTTTAAAGTCAAAATTAACCTTAGTAGCCATTCAATTTTGTTGAGCAAAAATCGACAATGTTTGTTTTTTGTTCTCTATGTTCTTGATTGATTGATTGATCAACGAAAAAAAATATTTTTTTTTATTTCACAATATTAAAAATTTTTGTTTGCTTTTTTTTCAAAATTCCAGATTTCACATAATAAAACCTAAAAACTGACATGCCAAATTTATTTTTCAAGAATTTTCAAAAAATTTGATTAATACAAAATTATTAAAAAAAAAAACAAAATCGCTCTAACGATTTTCAAAACAAAATTTTTTCATAAATTTAAATTTTATACTAGAAAACTCTTTTTCAATTGAAATTTTCAGTTTAAGAACAAAACCTTTTTTGAGTTTCTTAATATTTTATATTAATACCCCGCTGTTGAAGACATGGGCAAGTACGTGCGACCCGAATAAGAATATCTAATTAGAATGTACATAATCCGCCTTATTTATTATCAAATCTTAAAGGTATCTTTAATATTTGGTTTGTTTACCGCTTTGTTTTGACGGTAAGTTTTCATTCTATGACTTTTCTTAAGTATACTTAAAATACATATTTCAAGGTCTTAAAAATCTTAAACATAAAAAACGTCAAAAACTGAAAATTTGTCATCTAAATAAAGCCGTAAACAATCGGCTTTAATATATTATTTAAGATTTGAGTATAGGTACATAAATAAGAGGAATTATGTACTAAATACTCAAAATGAAGAAATTGATTTACCTAAATCAAAACAGCGACTATGAGCAAATCGTTTCGTGTTGGCGAACACGTGCGTCATCGTACGTCGTCGTGCTAATTGATATAGAAACATTAGAAACACTACAACTACGACCACGAAAGTTGCTTAAGAGTTAAAAATGTGTATCTGTGTGCCTTCTCAGTCGAAGGGAATCGCTTTTTTTTGCGCTCAACCTTCTCTTTATTTTTACAGGCGTTTAGTGGAATGTATGCGTCTATCTCTCTCTGAAGATTGTATGCAAATAGTGACCGCAAATTTTTACGGTATCAGAGATTTTTTGTGTATGCCAAATTCTCATCAAAGGGAAGGGAATCGCTTTTTTTGCGCTTAACCTTCTCTTTATTTTTACATGCGTTTATTGGAATGTTTGTGTCTACCAGTGATGCCATATCGTGGGTTTTATCCCTTTTTGTGGGTTTTTTTGGTCTAAAAAAGGCAAAAAGGGATAAAGGGTTTTCTTGAACCCCGTAGAACAAAAAAATGGGTTTTCTCATAAGAATGAGATTTTTCACATTTCATCACAGATGAGAAGTAAAAAAATGCAAAAAAAAACAAATTCTATACTAAAAATCAATTTCACGACCGACTGCAACAACCAATGATTTTCCTTATTTTCGTTTTCGCCTTTATCTAAAAAAATCTAAAAATGTGTTCCATTTCTATAAAAACTGAGTTTTTTTAACTACAGCGGGATGTTCAGCTCTCAATTTGTACAAAAATTTATTTAAAAAAAAATTATTTAAAATTATGTGATGGATATCACGGAAAATATTTGTTTTGGTCATGAATGCGAAGATTCCATCGGATTTTGGATTTTATTATTACTTATCTACTTTTTTTTTGCGACAACAGTAGTTAAGTTAATAATAAAATCTATAGTTTCCACGATACTTTCGGCAACTTGAAAGCAAGCTAACCAAGGTATTTATACATCTAACATAAGGACGCGTGCAATGAATGAAACAAAAATGGAATCCGTGATGATGGAGAAATTTCACCGTCACTCACCGCATTGAAACAGGTGTGTGCGGCCTTTCCGGATAACAAAATTCACGCCGGTCAAGCGAATCTTATTTGTCTTGCTTCCATCATTTATTTTGTCTTAAAAATTTTAGTGGGTGCGATGACGGAACTTTCTTGTATGGGAGCTCCTGGGCTATAACCATATGTGATTTTCTGTTTTCTTTGATTATTGTTATTTATTTAGTTTTATTACTTTCTTTTTTTAAGACTACAATTTGTTTCCTAAAAATGTTTACTTTGGTTTTTTAAAAAATTGTTTTATTATTATTATAAGGAAGCAAACGTTTAATTTTTGTTTTACACTTTGTGGGATATTTGTGGGTTTTTTCGTTTAATGCCGTGGGACAAAATGGGTTTTTTGATATTCATCGTGGGACTTTACGCTTCAAAAGTCTGGCATCACTGGTGTCTACTGTTTTTGAAGATTGTATGAAAATAGTAACCGCAATTGTTTACGGTAGCAAAGCGGTGTATCAAATAGATTTTCTGCACAAGTTATTTCTTGTGTATGCCACGTTCTGGTTCAAAGGGAATCGCTTTTTTTTTTGCGCTAAACTTTTTTTTTTGTGTTCAGGCATTTATTAAAGTGTTTGAAACTATAAATTTTTGAACTGTTGATTTGCGGAAGAATATTAAATATCTGAAAATACATTTATTTTTTGAAATTCTTGGTTTACCGCCGATATACTTGGTTACTATGAGGAATCGCCCCTGGGTTTAAGGGTTAACCGTTAGTTCAAAATTTCGTTTAATTTTGTAACAGAAAAAATAACTCATCATTCAAAGAAAAATTACCTATGTTACCTATTACATGTCTTTTAGAATTTCAAAAAAGGTTTCAACATGGAGAAATTTAAACATAAAACTTAAATATTCAAAACGACCGACGATTACGGTTTAAGTTTTGTAGAAATGATACAATTATTATTTTGCAATGTTGTTAAAAATGTACAGTTTTCATCAATATAGACCGGCTAGGGCGATTTGACTGCAATCCAAATGTTCCTTTTTTTCTTGAAAAATTTTGAACGAAAGAAAATTTAAGAGAAAGCCTTCGAAAAGGTAGTAAAAATCAAATGCCATCATGACATCCGAATTGTCATTTTTAACGACTTAAACTACTTTCATAGCAAGCCTTACATTAGTTAAAAATACTCAATATCAAGATTTTGATCACTCGAAAAAGTGGCTCTGTCGATTCCGTCCGTCTTTTCTTGAGGCGAAATCAATTGGTCAATAGACATCAAATTTGGAAGCTAGTACTTTTAGTGGATTTGTGAAAGGTAAAGGTTCCATTAATTTTTGTTGGTCAACTAGATTATCAAATTCACTGAATTACATTCACACGTTTACAGATCAATTAAGAAGTCTGCAGTTTGCAAAATGAAGTTGAACATCTGAATCTGCATTGAGAGCTTAGATTTTCCTAACCTTAACCTAGAATCGGTATAAAAATAAGAACAAACAAACCCTTTTAAACTGTATATCGATTTCGATGACAACTAAACTCTAACGCTGTCATGTCATTTGATTTTTTTTTAACATTATAATTGATTACATAGCATAAATTAAGACATGTGAAGAGTTTTCATACACTTGTATGGTGAATTTGAGTAATGAAACTTTATCCTTAAGCAAACTCATTTAAACCGTCCAATTTAATTTTCGTTGGGAAATCAATTAAGTTGTTCGTGACAAAAACTATTCCAGTACTAACACGCAACCACAAAACCATTTCCACAACAATTATTTTCCACGTTTTATTAGTTTATGTACAGCTTGTATGAACTCTGTAATAATAAGTTACGGACTTGAATTAACAAACAGAAAGTAAAAAAAAATCTCTTAAGGCATGTTAATACACCACATGCCATTGTAAAAGGCGAATAATAAAAAGTTTCAAAAACATTCCAATTAATTTAGCCAAATACATCAATGGCATAAGAATGAGTGTGTGAATAAATGCTCGATGACAGATTTAGCTTTTTTGTTTTGCCATGCAGCTTATGAGAATTTTGATCTTCGTTGCAAACAATTTTTAACAAAACATGTCAGTTTTTATATTCTCAAGTGAATTTAATATTTTGTCTTTTATTTCTTTGTTGCAATCACAAATCATCTACATACGGTATGACCATATCAATCAATTCGAAAGGACATTTGCGTATTGAAATAGCAATCGAAAGTGTTGCATGAAATATTTACCTCCAGCAGTAATGGATCCCAGAATAAAATTGTTCTCATTCTGCTGCCAGGAAAATTGGTATTCAAATCATTGTGGCTACAAATAACAGCATAGTGTCCAAGGGAATAATGCATGTACATGTGCACGTTTTGTATTTATAACTTTAGTTATGTGTGTCAGATGATTTGTCACAGTTACCTATCATTTAAATTTGATGTAAAATAAATTGATTCAAACAATTTAAACACTGAGTTAAATGGAACATTTTTTTCTTACAACTTCTTCCTCCATGCCTCCATGGAGAGAATTTTTTCGAATTCCTCGCATTTGATGTTGAAATTCATTTTCGTCAACAGTTCAGCTCGAAAAACTTCAACCCCAAGTCGTTTTCTATTGTCAGTCCATAAATTACCTACCTACTATGGAAAAAAGTTTCTCAACGTAAGCATTGTTAATGCTACTAGAAAAATATTTGCTGACGATTTTCAGCAGTTTCTTCAGTCTGTCACAGTTTTTCTGGACCTTATGTATAAAGCAAATTACCCCCACCAGGAGAAAAAGTATTCATCCGGAGGGCCGGAGAACGGTCCCGAAATCCTGAGTTTCCGGGTCAAACCTGGAATGTTGGTAACCCTTGTGCTATACGCAATGATTTGTGGTTTAGAAAATTTTATTTAATTCGATTCCAACGGCCAAATTCTCATTAAAAACCGCCAGATTCTATTGTCTAGTCTAGAATATAAAATAAGTGCTTGGTCGTACTTCCTAGACTTTAAAAAATGCAAGGCTTTATAATTATCGTCAAACCGCCAGACTGGAAATCCACCTGTAGAAGAGAAACAAAGAAGCTAACCATACATACAACCCAGACACAAATATCACATTCAAACCGTGTCATCAAGAACATGCAATTTAATACTCTTATCGTTCAACTCCAGAATATAGCCAAATGTCACTATTGAAACCAGGCAATCTTCTTAGAATACGGACCCAGATTGGCAATAGGGGAGAGTGGGTATTTTTGGGACACAGGAGGAATGGGACTTAGACATTTTCTCAATTCCTACATTTTTTTTCTCTTTCCTTGTATGACAGATTCTGTCTTCAGTCTGTCCCCATCCCTCAACAAAACAAGTTGTGTCTAGGAAAAAAATCACGGAGTGGTAATTTGTGCATAAAAAGTAAAACATCTGTGTAAACTTTGAGTGAATTTTTTGTTTAATGTGTGAACTTACTGCGCAAAAGAGTGTAATAATTAGGTAGCAACACCATTTTTGAAGTGAATTCATCGTTGTTTTGTTTAATTATTGCCACACGAAAAGTGATATTATAAATTATTTATTCAAAGTGCCACGCATGATGATTGGGACATCACTATTCCACCCTACAGTTGTCCCAATCCTATTGATTGCAGGATGAATGGGACAAACACAATCCTCCTTCTCGCAGGAGCAATTGGACAAAGTGAGTTGGTTCATGAAATGATTTTTTGCTTTTCTTCTGTCGGACTTTCGCCTTCTTTATAGCTGAGAATAGGTTGCCAAAATGTTATTTTATCTTTAGAAATAAATTTTGCTCAGATACGATCTATAAGATCTCGTCAAATGTAATGTATTCGAAAAGTGTCCCATTCCACTCTATAGTTGTCCCAATCCTCCTGCTCGTGTAGGCCAAAGAAATACGTACACGGAAAAGTGTAAAACAGCGAAACAAGTATTGGTCGTAGAGTAGATTTGCTTAAGCAGTTGGTAGAACTTCAGCAATCAGATTTCCCTTCTATGGAGGATTATGTTCATTAAATAGTGCTATTGGCGACAAGGGTGAAAAAAGCTGGATTGGAAATTGGTGATGATGTGGTGGCAGCGTTTATGTTAGCAGGATTGCCAGAAGAATATCGTCCTTAACATAGTTCAAATGGCAATTGAGAGTTCAACACCAAAGCTGACAACTGATTTCGTCCAAAACCGCCTTATTCAAGAAGTTATATATGGCAACAAGGACAGTGCAGAGACTGCATTGTACACTAAGAAGCGATTCAATAAAAAACCGAAAAACTTTTCTCAAAAGTCTGTTAAATGTTTCGTGTGTGACAAGGTTGACCATTTTGCGAACAAGTGTCCAAAAAGAAGGAACAAAAACGAAAAGGAGAAGCTACTCATATGTTTTTTCATGGCTCAGTCAAGCTCATCGAAGGATTGGTATATCGATTCAGGAGCATCCGCGCACATGACAATGGTACTTTTCATTCCCCTGTGGCTCGATATTGTTCAATTCGTTTCCTGCTGCAGCAAAATAAAAAATGATAATCCACCAAATGGACGCACTCACTGCCTTTCTACAAGGTGAATTGTCAAAGGAAATTTATATGTGTCAACCAGAAGGTTTAAGCGACAAAACGGGAAAGGTTTGTCGGTTAAAGAAAGCACTTTACGGATTGAAGTAGTCTAGCCGAGTATGGAACGCAAAGTTAGCGCATTAAAGTTCAAGCAATCTTCGATTGACCAGTGCAAATTCTTTAAACACTCAAGCCAAAATACAATCATTTTAGCTGTGTCTGTGGACGACATCATGATATTTTCAAGCAATGCAACCATGTGTACTAAGCTTAAAAATGCATTATCAACTCATTTTAAAATGAAGGATCTATGAGAAGCGAAATTGTTATAGGGTATGAATATCACTAGATACCCGGATGGCTCTCCATCGATCGATCAGCGCCTCTACATATCAACATTTTATCAAAAGATTCAATATGGATGATTGTCACTGTCATCCAGTCAACACACCATTGGATCCCAACCAGAAATTATCCGAGGAGTTTTGCCCAAAAACAGATGCGGAAAGGCGTGGAATGAGGAATATTCCTTATCAAGAGGCGATATGCTGCACAGATAAGTCGACCGGACATTTGCCATGCAGTTGATGTTCTTAGCAGGTACAACAACAACTAGGGTCGTGGAGACTGGTCAGAGGTGAAGGGAGTGCTACGATATTTGAAAGCAATAATCCCTTTCAAATATCGTAGCACTCCCTTCACCGCTTCAAATTGTTCAATTCGTAGTCAAATGGTGAAATGTTTGGTTATTGTGACGCCGATTGGGCTTCTGATCTGGACAACAACTGGTTGGAAGAATACGGACTTTATATTCAAATAATATTGGGTAATCTACACAAGCAATATAAATAACTAGCAGTTGCCCGCGACTTCGTCCGCCTCTCCCTCGTCCACCGGCCAGAGTATCATCTCGACTTGTGCATCATGCGCGCGTGGGAATTTTGTTCGGAAGTTATTGTAAAATTGCATTGCAGTCAACTCTCCCTAGGTCGTAATTCTCTTGAACTTGAAAAATTTGAGCATTTTTTATGATTCCCTTCAGTTGTTCATACTTAAAGCATTCCCTTGGGTGAACTCTCCCTAATTCTAATATCTCTCTTACTTCTGCATCGTTTTTTTTCTTAAGTAATTTTTTTTTTTTTTAAACTGAGCATATTTTTTAGTTAAGAAGTACATAAAATGATATGGTTTAAACACAATAATCTGCACAAATAGTGCAATCAATCACATTCACAAATCAATTGAACTCTCAAAATTCTAATTTGAGCAGTTATTAGGCCAGTTCCACCTAACAACATCTCACTGAGATCTCAATGTCACCTCGACTGAGGCAAAATCATTTGGTGCCTTGGTGGAACATAATTCTCAGTTATCATTGAGATTTAATGGTTACCTTACTAATTGTTGCTGCACATATGTCAGCCACGTCAAATAGCTGAGTGAGAAATCGAATCCAAAATAATTTCATCTCAGAGATCTCAGAAAAAAATCTCAGTTCTCACATTTCCACAGATTCTTCGCTGCTATTGGTCGCAGCTTAATTTTAAGTAGAATAAAGCCTAAAGCAGTTGCCCGTTGCTTAGTTGGTAAGTGCGTTGGCTGCTAAGCAGAACGTCGTTGGTTTGAGTCCTACTCAGGCCAAGTTTTTATTTCATCTTTCACGGGTACTGCCTCTTGCGAAGACCTGACAAATCTTCCAAGAGTATCAATCTGTAATGGAAAAATGCTTCTCAACTTTGCCGTTCGGAATCGGCGTTAAATTGTAGGTCCCCTCAATTCTTCACACGCACTCAGAGAATTGTTGATTAGAGTAAGCCACTTAGGCGTTGGCTCTTCAACAGCTGTCGCGCCACTCTATTTATTTATTTTATTTTAAAGCCTTCATCGATTAATGGACTATCCAACACAAAAAGGATTTTACAATTCGAAATAGTAGTTCCTGAGATTACCGCGTTCAAACGAACAAACTCTTCAGCTTTATATTGTATTAAATTGTATTGTTTGCCGTTTTTTCCACATTTTACACAAATTCTTCGCTCCTATTGGTCGCAGCTAAATTTTATATAACTTCAAGCCTTCCTTGATAAATGGACCATTCAACATTTAAAAAATTGTTCAATTTCATAAAGCAGTTCTTGAGATAAGCGCGTTAAAACGCAGAAAAATGTATATTTTTTGCCTTTTTTTCCATATTTTCCACAGATTCTTCGCTGCTATTGGTCACAGCTTAATGTTAAATAGCCTCAAGTCTTCCTCAATTAATGGACCATCCAACACAAAAAGAATTATACCATTCGAACCAGTACTTCCTGAGATAAGTGCGTTAAAACGCAGAAAAATGTATATTTTTTGCCGTTTTTTCCCCATTTTAAACAGATTCTTCGCTGCTATTGGTCACAGCTTAATGTTAAGTAGCCTAATGTCTAAGTCGATTAAGGCACCATCCAACACAAAAAGAATTATACCATTCGAACCAGTAGTTCCTGAGAATACCGCGTTCAAACAAACAAACTCTTCAGCTTTATATATTAGTGTAGATAGTATTTACATATATTTCATAAAATCAAATATCTAATAATAATATTAGGTTGGCAAGACAGCTCTGTAGAACCAAGACCTAAGTGGTTTATTGAAAAGCACTTTTCTACGTGAGCTTATATTCTTGAAAGCCCTTTTAGCTCTTCGCAAGAGGCAGTACGTGTACGAGTACCTGTAAAAGATGAAATAAGAACATTATTGACACGAGTAGACTTCGAACCCACGCATTCTATGTTACTGGCCATTGCAGATAACTTACTACTTCACGAGTATTATTTCGGCAAGATCAGGAGAAAAACGAAAAAAGAGTCTTTTAAGCAAAAAAAAATTCCCAGCTCAAAAATATAAAGACAAATAATTTCCAAAATTCGAGAGTTCTCATTCTACTTGTTTATGTTGTTGGTATTCCTTTGCTCGGAATAGGTTCTCAGAATCTTCAAATCAGATTGACCCCTCTTTTGAATTACCTATTTGTCTTTCTTTCC
Source organism: Sphaerophoria taeniata (assembly GCA_943590905.1). Lineage (NCBI taxonomy): Eukaryota > Metazoa > Arthropoda > Insecta > Diptera > Syrphidae > Sphaerophoria > Sphaerophoria taeniata. The sequence goes on along the minus strand of OX016540.1, from coordinate 183,955,196 downwards.
AATAAAACTGTAAAAAGCTACTACATTATTAATTGTTTTCGTAAATTCTGTTTTGTTCCCCTGTCATTTCCAAAGAGATGTAAAGGTAAGGATGTAGAATGGAAATAAAACCCCCAACTCCAGGAACTGTTACACATAGAATATTTTATTTAAGTCTGTTCGTGACAAAGGACTATAATTCATTCAAGGAAACAAATCGTTTATTTTCAAAACAAAAATAAAAAAAAAGAAACAAGACATACCGAACTAAACTACAAAATAAAAATGCGTTTTAGTAGGACAATGAAATTAATTAAGTAAACACACTCATGCATATGTACTTGTAGTCGAAACTACATCATGATGACATAAACTGATATACACGATGGTATAACGTGTATAATGTAGATAGCTAAGTGGTATTAAAAAGGTTTCGCCATTAAATCCAATTAATTTCTCTTGCGTGCCATTTCAAGCTATCTTACAATTGGTACCACTGTATGTAGCAGAATTCGACTGATTGTCCACTTATTTGTGAGAGACGACAGACGAGAAAAGGAAATGTTTAGATGGTCCCATACAAAAAAACTAATTTCAACATTAGGGAGGTTTTGATATTAATAAAAGAAATTTTTTTTGTCTAGCACATTTTAAGAAAATTACAACTGATGCAAAATCTTCAACAGGTCTGTTCAATTCAAAATTTAAAGTTCATAAATTGGAATAAATTTATTTACAAATACAAATTATTTGGTAGGTAAAATAAGAATGAGTTAGGAAACTAAATTATATTCTTCAATTTTATTCCGATCGATAATATTCCTTATTTAGGTCAATCTCTACTTAAGAGAATTCTAGCATTCTAGGTACCTTTAACAATGAAAGAATGCAGGAGTACCCTTATAACATCACTTTGTGTTCTGTTCATTCGTCTTTCACTAGCGATTTCTTCGAATCTGCTAGGCCGTGAAATGAAATTTGGTACACATTTTTTAGAGCACAAGTGATAAGAAATGTTGCTTCCATATTTGTAACGGAACCCGTGTTCCTCCCTCTCCAACCTTTCTCTACCCTTCACGCTCTTAGGTCTACAGGACCCTAAGAACGATCCAGGTTGCAGGCTGAAAAGGGGATCCAGGCTACGACTGCGGCATGCTGGCTTTTGCATAGCTCGTCGGTGGTGTGGATTGTTGCAGTCGCAGCTCTGGACAGTGTTACAATTAACATGCCATTTCAGCAATAAGGTTCCAAAATTATGGGACCCGAAGATGAATTGAGGAGGGGAAGGGCGTGTCACTGAAGGGAGGGAAGGAAGAGAATAAGGAGAATCCTCCTAAAATATCAAAACTCCCACCCGTTCCCCTATCATACTCACCATGACCTTTGTTTAAAAATTTAAATACTCATATTCATTATGAACAAACAAAAAAAATTGCTCAAAACAAGGACATTATTTAATTATGAAATAAAATTAAAAAAAAATAACAACCAACAGAAAATTAAAAAAAAAAAAAAGTATTTAGATAACTAATAATAATTAATTATAAATATGTACCTATATAAATATTGTTTATATTATTTTATATAATAATAAAAAAATTAATACCTTAATCCAGGTGCACCAAGATAAACACAAAATAAATCACAAATAATAAAGTATAGATGTTATGAAGGAATATTACACTGAATGAAATTAATTTTCTTTTTAATTTGCTTCTTGATAACTTTTTTTATTTTCTTGATTTCTTCTTCTTTTAATTCTTGATTTGTTCATCCATTTTATTTATTTCTTTTTCTTTTTATTTATAACCAATTCATAAATGTTCATAGTTGCAGTCTTATCAAAAAAAAAATTTCACCACATAGATCTTTCTTTTTGTTTTTAAACATAAACTTCTTTTGTTTTAGTTTTTTTGCTGGCATATATTATATAACATAACTTTATTGTCACAACTATTTTTTTTAAAGTTGGGTTGTTTTTTTTCACTCCATGCATTTATTTCATTTATTTCTTATGATCTTATTTTTTTTTTTCTGCACAAATTTTATATCACAATATATATAGTCCTTGTTAATATTTTTTTGTTTTCATGAAACCAACATTTAACTATTTAAGCCGAACAATTTCAATCGAGCTTCAATCCTGAACTGAATTAAAATTTTTATTTTTTTTGATTTCTCAAAAATCGAATTTTTCAAGGATTATTTTTTTGTTCAGTGTAGTGTATAGTGTATGTGTGTAAAGTATGTTGTATGAATAATGTTGATGTGGTAAGTATGTGTGTGTGATCTGTATGGATAATATAATGTGGTAAGTATTGTTATGTACTGTACGTATGATTTTTGTTTTGTTTTGTTTTGTTTTAATTTATTTTCCTTTCAGAACCTCACAGTCTCATGCTCACGCTAGCTGCCGGGCATTTGTCTTTCTCATTTTCTTATGTCTTTAGCGTGAAATACTCCAACTTTTTTGCCGTTAAGGTCTTCGAGTTCGTAACAACAGTTTCCGAGAATTTTAGAAACCTTCATTTTGATAAATTTAGGGCTGAGTTTCGCACAAAACTTCTTAACTGCATCACTCTGTGCAAAATTCCTCCTGAATACAATGTCCCCAACCGAAATCTTAACATTCTTGCTCCGTAAATTGTAAGTGTCCTCATAACGACAATGTGTGTTCGTAAGAGTGTATTTAATGTGTGAGTGTAAGATGTTCATTTTCGATGCTTTAGATAATAAGTTCATTTCAGAATTGTTAAGTGAATTCAATTTTCGGAGTATTCGATAATCTGCACCGTGCTCAACACAGGCTTGCCCAAACAAGGCTTCATACGGCGACATGTTTATCGCAGAATGAACGGTCGTTCGCAAAGCGCTAGCAATGGACTGCAAATGAGTGTCCCAATTCCTCTGGTCCACGTCAATGTAACCCCTGATTGCTGCGAGAATTGAGCGATTTACTCTCTCACTTGCGTTAGCTTGTGGAGAATAAACCGCTGTCTTGATATGAGTAATGCCGAATGTCGACATACTCTTCTCAAAATCTCGACTGACAAATTGTTTACCATTATCTGTCAGTATACATTCAGGGATTCCAAATAAGCAGAACACATTTCTTCATTGAGAAATCTCAATGCAGTCTGTGCTGTCGCTTTGTGAAGTGCCTTCACTACCACGAACTTAGTCAATTGGTCCAGCGCAACAACAATATGCGTATTTCCAAGTCGCGAGTGTGGATAAGGTCCAAGGAAGTCCATGAATATCATCTGAAAAGGTCTCTCAGGTTGCAGGCTGAAAAGGGTGCCCAGAGCTGCGACTGCTATTCTATTTCTATTCCTGCCAAGCTCGTTCGCTTGTGCAAAATGACGATGGAAACCTCACAATGCTCCATCAAGGTTGGCAACGAGCTTACGGAATCTTTTGATGTCAAAAAAACTATTCAGACAAGGCGATGCACTGTCGTGCGATTTCTTTAACATCGTTCTTGAGAAGATAGTGCAAAACTATCTTCCAAAAATCTGTTCAACTTTTCGCGTACGCCGATGATATTGATATAATGGGAAGAACACAGCGTGATGTAATTTGCGCCTTTATTAGAGTTGAGACAGAAGTGGCAAAAAATGGTTAAGCAGTAAATGGGGGGGGGGGGGGGGGGAAATGAAGTATATGCTCTCTTCGAGGAAGGACACCCAAAACCGACGGCTCGGACAGAACGTCACAATAGACGCATACAACTTCGGGGTAGTAGAGGAATTTGTCTACCTTGGCTCCGCTATTAACACGTTAAGCAGCAAATGGGGGGAAAACGAAGTATATGCTCTCTTCGAGGAAGGACACCCAAAACCGATGGCTCTGACAGAACGTCACAATAGACGCATACAACTTCGGGGTAGAAGGGGAGTTTGTCTACCTTGACTCCACTATTAACACGGGCAATAACACCCAGCGCCGAGATCAAACGAAGAATAACACTTGCTAATCGCTGTTTCTTTGGGCTAAGAAAGCAATTGAATGGAAAAGCCCTAGAAACTAAGGTAAAACTGTACAATCATCCCAGTCCTCCTGTATGGTGTAGAAGCATGGACCTTGACAAAATCGGATGAAATGGCTGTTTCGAGAGGAAAGTTCTTCGGGTCTTCTTCGGCCCTGTGTGCATTGATAGGGAATGGCGAAAAAGATACAACAGCCAACTTTACGGGTTGTACAACGAAATGGACCTAGCCAGAAGGGTCAAGGTCCAGAGACAAGAATGCTCCGGCCCGGAAAGCCTTCGACACTATTCCCGAGGGACATAGAAGGAGAGAAAGACCGCACTCAATTGGCGCACAAAAGTGGAAGAGGACCTCAATCAACTTGGAGTGCAAAACTGGAGACAGCTAGTTAGTTACCGAACTGGCTGGCGAAGACTGTTGATTGAGGCCCAAGTCCAAGGTGGATTATAGCGCCACCTTAAGTAAGTTAGTTAGTACTTACAAAGTGCGAAGAAATAACAGCGATATCTAAAAATATTTTATGTCTGTGCGGAGACATCAGCAATTTATCTTCCGTCGAGCGATTTTTAGCTGCAAACTGCATTGAACTAAACATGAGAAAAGATTTGTTTGACTGTTAAAACATTGCCATCAATGTCAAATTGTCGTAACCATCAAATTTAATTTTGAATATCCATGCGTAATCTTTAACAATTACCTTTAGGAACAAATAAGGAATTGCTTTGTAAAATGTCGGGCAAAGAAAAATACAAAGAGAAATTAACAAATTTCAGCTGAAAAGCGAAGAAACGTAACCACGCAATAATAACAATAATTATAATATTGAATTCATTGTTTTGGAATTTTGGTTTTATTGAATTAAATATACTGTAAAGTGTCCTGTTTTATTGATGCTGACGATTTTTTTATTTTTTGTTCAAATGGGCCTTAAGTTTTTTGTCTAAAAAGAACTACGATACCTTTCGACAATAAGACTATTCTATAACGGCTTAGCCCGGAATCAAAACTTTGTGGATGGAAGATGGCACTGCGTAACAATTATATTTTTCATCCAATAGTCTTGCATATTTTTTTCCTTTGACCACATTAACTCCGTGAAATACAATGTTAAACCTTTTTATAACGACAACATCCAATTAAGTAATTCTTGAGGTTACTGCTTCCAAAGCGACTAATCTCATCTCAGTTAAAAATTTGCTTTGAATTTGATGCATCTAGGCAGCATTGAACTCTAACATCGAAAATAAAACTTTATCACATAAATAAGAAGCTGCCAACCTATCTCCTTGCATTCTTTCACGCTTTTTTACTGGTCTCCTCTATTCGGATTCAGATTGCCATTGCAATGACTATACCTTTTATTATCCGAATGGTGCACGTACAAAAACTTAAATGTACCTATAGGTAAAACTAACATCGGGATTCCAGGTGAATGTGCATCCTAAATGAAATTTCACGAATAAAAGGATATACGTGATACCACAAAAGCTTCCATATACATGTATAAGTACATCGAGTAAATATACAGGGTGATTCACGAGCGTTGTGCCAAAAAGCTAGAGCGTGTAGGTTGAGTTGAGACAAGAAAAAAATCGTATGGGAGGGGGGGGTCTATTCCCCCCCGTTTAGCCGGGAGGGGCAATTTTCTGAAAAATTGACTTATTTTGTTTAAAAAAATATTTAAAATCAACGGCATCGTTTACAACACCGTGCTATACCTTTCTGAAAAGCCAAAAACTTCTTCTTTCACTTTGTTTTTAAATTAAATTGTTTTAACGAATAGTTTAAAAAAAATAAATTTTCAAACTCAAAATTTTCCAAAAAAAAAGCAAAAAAAACTTTTTTGAACTAATTTTTTTCAAAATTTTATGTAATTAAGTACTAATTTTGTTTTAAAAATTCAATGTGTTTGTTAATTTTTAGTCGAAAACAGAAAACCGGATGCAAAAATGTCTTTTCGTTTTTGAGAAATTAAGAAAAAACCAAAACCACTTTTTTCTAAAAAAATCTTTGTTTTTATTTTCACCTATCTGGACTTTTAGTTTAATTTATTAGTTTAATTTATAAATTTAATTTTTCCTAATTGGAGTTTTATGAGGACTCAATAAAGTAGAAAAGTATTACATTATCTCTGGATTAATCATTTTGTTCATTGATAACGTCTGAAAACTGACCTCTAATTTTTTCTTACTATACCTGGGGCCGTGGCCACTCGCCGGCCCCTGCTAGGGGCTTAAGATAATTAAAGCGCATTTTTTCTTGAATGAAAAAACAATTAACAACCTAAAGGTAAATAAAAGGCATCGCATATTTACTAAACAACCATTTACAATTAAAATATTAACTCATCAACACATAACAATAACAAACTCATACGCTCGAGAAGAGTTAGCGGACAGGAACTTCTGCTACGGTTTAACTTATTGTCGAGGTCGGGAAGCCGAAAGACTCTACGCTGAAAGATATCCCAATAGATGGCGCCCAAGTCGTATCATGTTTTCAAGAATCCGCCGACGAGAGCACTGAGAGCTAGAAGTGAAAGGTCAATGGCAGACGTTATCAATGAACAAAATGATTAATCCAGGGAAAATCCAATACTTTTCTACTTTATTGAGTCCTCATAAAACTCCAATTAGAAAAAATTAAATTTATAAATTAAACTAATAAATTAAACTAAAAGTCCAGATAGGTGAAAATAAAAACAAAGATTTTTTTAGAAAAAAGTGGTTTTGGTTTTTTCTTAATTTCTCAAAAACGAAAAGACATTTTTGCATCCGGTTTTCTGTTTTTGACTAAAAATTAACAAACACACTGAATTTTAAAAACAAAATTAGTACTTAATTACATAAAATTTTGAAAAAAATTAGTTCAAAAATGTTTTTTTTTGCTTTTTTTTTTGAAAATTTTGAGTTTAAAAATTAATTTTTTTAAACTATTCGTTAAAACAATTTAACTTAAAACAAAGTGAAAGAAAAAGTTTTTGGCTTTTCAGAAAGGTATAGCACGGTGTTGTAAACGAAGCCGTTGATTTTAAATATTTTTTTAAACAAAATAAGTCAATTTTTCAGAAAATTGCCCCTCCCGGCTAAACGGGGGGGAATAGACCCCCCCCTCCCATACGATTTTTTTCTTGTCTCAACTCAACCTACACGCTCTAGCTTTTTGGCACAACGCTCGTGAATCACCCTGTATAATAAAATACAAAGGACGAAGTAGAATTGGGTTAGCTCATTTCAATACTACTGGCATATTTATTAAGGCTAGAGAAGGACCGTTTTTGGCTTTGGACTTCACATTCACGTACAAAGTGTAAAACCCCATAGAATTAATGATTTTAATACGTTTAGCAAAAATTTAAGTCTTTTTGTGCGGAGAACTTGCTTTAAATGGAATGGATAATAGTTGTGTGTTCGGAATTTCGTAAAACGTGATAACGGTGTCGATAAGAACAAAAGTAGTAAGCATTCGAAAATAATTTAAACCGGTTTTATAGGTAAAATATTGAGTGTTAAATATTCGACAAATATTTTCGAAAAGTCGAAGTACCAAAGGGTTGTTTTGTGACATTGAACAAGTTAAAAAGTCCTTATAAACTCATTAAAGTCATTAGTGGAATACAGCTTTCAACTTCAAACTGAGACATAAAAGAAATGTTCGCCAGATTAATCCTGCAATCTCTTAACCAATACCCTAAAAAAAGAAGCTATACTTTCTGAACTAATATTGGGGCTTTGAAATTACAATCTGAAGGTAAGGAAAAATGAGTTAATTTGCTGCTGTAGTTGTTCTAACTTGTAAGTAAAGGGTCCGCCATCTAACGTTTTTTTTCAACTAGTGCTTATTTCGTGAATGGTAACACTTAGATCATGTCTGATTTGACAGATAATTACTTTTATCCTTCCGCTGAACGAATATGGTTGTGTATACGCTTGAACAACGCTGGGAAATATTGCGACACTAGTTTGAAAATCACGGTAATGTTGCAGAATATGTGCGAAAATTGCGTAAGGATTTTGGAAGAAGAGAAGCACCATCAGCTCCGTATGTTCGTTATCTTGTGAAAAAAGCATCCTCATCGATAAACTAAAGCGTGAAAAGCCAAAAACAGTGCGTACACCCGAGAATATTGCTGCTGTGGCAGAAAGTGTGCGTGAAGCGCCATATACAATCAATTCACCGTCGTTCTCAACAATTGAACATTTCGGAGACATCATTGAGACGAATTTTGCATAAAGACCTTGGTATGGCGCCAGACAATGTCCAATTGGTTCAGGAGTTGAAGCCAACTGACCATCCAATGCGTTTTCGCTTCGCTAAGTGGGCCTGCGATCGACTTAGAGAAGATGCCGATTTTACCAAAAAATCATCTTATCAGATGAAGCTCATTTTGATCTTGGCGGGTATGTAAACAAGCAAAATTGTCGCATTTGGGCACAGAAAACTTGCACGCATACATTGAAAAGCAAATATACCCAAAACGAGTCACTGTTTGGTGAGGATTTTGGTCCAGACGCATAATTTGGCCATTTTTCTTCGAAAATGAGCAAGGAGTGGCCGTTACAGTCAATGGCGATCGTTATCGGGCCGTGTTGAACGAATTTGTGTTCACAAAAATTGAAGAGGAGGATATTGGCAACATTTGGTTTCAACAGGACGGCGCTACGTGCCACACAACCGAAGCTACATTCGATGTTTTGCGTCCTGTTTTTGAAGATCCCATTATCAGTCGTAGAGCTGATGTCGTTTGGCCACCTCAGAGCTGCGATTTGATACCGTTGGACTATTATTTGTGGAGTGCCGGAAAAGATAAGTGTTACGTCGACAATCCAGAGACAATTGACGCTTTAAAGGACAATATTCGTGAAGCCATTGGTGAAATATAGCTGCACACAATCGATAATGTGCTTAAAAATTGGACCGATCGTGTAGGCTACTGCATGGCCAGCCGGGGCAGGCATTTGAATGAAATTATTTTCCATTAAATTAAATTAGAAATTTGAGAAAATATTCAAAAGTTTTTTTTATATCATTAAAAAAAAAAAGGAAGTTATTTGGCGGACCCTTCTTTGTTGGGAAGACTAGGCCAGTTGGAAGGTTAAATGTAAGACTAAGTTCGTAGGCTAGTTTTTGAATTTATCGATTTATCAAGTAGGAATTAGTACCTATTAGGTTTAAATAAGTAAACATGCATTTTGAAAAGAAAAAAAAAGATTCTAAATCAAGACACTGTGGCGTATACGTATCATTTTTTCTACACTTGCATTGATGTTTTTTTCTTCTTACAAAATTTATTTTTTGTATCTCATATACAAATATTTAGAAATCAATATAAACTTACTTCATTCCGACGTTTCAAGAGCTTACATAACCTGGTTTTAAAAGAAAATAACTGTATTAAATGACACCTGCTCCTTTTTGTGACAAAATTGACAACTAAGAGTGAGACAGATCAATTCTTCTATGTGACTGCTGTCTGAAATGTGTCTTTATTTTACTTAGGAAATGATTTTCTTAAGGATATGAGCTAGAGGCCGTTTGTTTCAGTTTTTCGAGAAAAAAACATTTATTTAATATTTTAAACGAAATAACCGCAGTGTCAGCCAAACTGACAGGTGTCTTTTCACATCTATTTATTGCTCATTTAATGGATGGATGGCTGGGAAAAAAGTCGGACAAAGAAAATTTTGTGGAAAATATATTATTCTTTAAAAGACGTGTTCGTTACTTTTTTCTACAAGCATGTGGGAATATTGTATAGATTTTGTGCCTGTCAGTGTGGGCCTTGATGAATGGTGTTCTCAACACAACCTTATTTTCACTTTTGTGTACCTTTTGAAATCCTTTTGGATGCGTACTTAAGCTTTCATATACAAATGTTTTGTATGTGCGAAGATTCTCATGTTGTTGATGGGGAGGTGGAGAAGCCTTTGGGAAATTAACATCATGTGCATACTGCATGTAATCTGATTAAGCTGATTTTATTCAATGAGGAAAATTTGTCCTTAACCAGGAATATATTCTTGTGAAAATATACATTCATACATATGTCTTTAGTTACTTTCGCTTAAAAAGTGCCATGCGAAAAGATAACACTTTAAATTTAATTGAATGAAATATTCCTTTGACTGAGTGATATTAAAATTATTACTTGAGCGTTGAGCATACTTTTTTCTTTGAGCTTCAGCAAAATAAGAGTTAATGCTTAACCAATTGTTATTCCTTCTGTTTGCATTCAACTCTCTTGTATTTATGTAAAGCTTGGAATTATTTCTTACAAATTAAATTAAGCAAATTTGTTGTTCTAGAAAAAAATCCGTTAGTCATGAAAAATAAATTTAGTTATGACCATTGATTAAGAATTTGGAACAGGGTCATTCATTTCTGATATTGAAAATAAAGCTAAATTAAACACACACAACGATACAATTTCAATGAACATTTTATTTCATTACAGAGTTTGGACTTTGCCGTTCAATGTGTAAGACAATATCGTTCAAATGGCCGCCTCGTGAGCTTTTGCACCCCGCGATTCTCTTGAGGTATTTTTAAACCACTTTTTCACACATATCGGGCAGCATCTCGGCCGTAACTTGAATGATGTTGGTTTTTAATGCCTCTAGAGTTCGGGGACTATTCGTGTGAACACGGTGTTTTGCGTAGCCCCACAGAAAAAAATCCAACGTTGTCAAATCGCATGATCTTCGCGGCATGATCATTAGACCAAGGAGCACACCCAACAGACACTTTTTCTGGATGAAATAGCATCTCTTTGAACTTCGATCACTTGTGGGTTTTCTGCTCCTTATATACGGCAATTTTGTTTGTTTACACACCCACCGAGTGAGAAATGTGCCTCATCGCTAAATAAAAGTTGTCTAAAAAATAGATGCTTATCATCTGTTGTTCCAACACCCAAGAAGCGTATTGACTGGTTGTTAAGCGAACCATAATCGTAAATGACAAATGTTATGACACTTCCGATGAGAATTAAGTTTGAAACGTATCAAATGCCAGCGCTACCAAATTGAAACCACGAAATTAATGACCCTATACAATTAAGAACGTCATTTTTTAGTCCAAAACATGTTGAAGAATTGATAGGCTTCTAATTATTAACAAAAATGTGGAACCTTAACCTATCAACATTTTACCTTTTTTTCCTCAAAAATATGCAAAAATAAATCTAGAATATTCAAGGACAAAAATCATATATTCAACCTAAGCAGCAGAGATAATACGAAGGATACAAGCACAAATTCTACCAATCATGCCAACCAATATACCCTTCCCATCAAACTCTACCCGTGGTCCCGTGCACGGAACGGGTCCTGCTCCATCCATCCTTTCATAATCCAAGACGAATTGGCTTTAAGAATCAAACAAAAAGAAAACCCCAAACAGAGGAAAGGAAAGAAAAAAAACACGAAATAATTCGAAACACAAATAAAGTACGACAGGCGAAGCGGCATGTCGTTTGAATAGAAATTAGAGCGAATTGAATTCAAAACGAATTTATTGTAAGGGATTTGCTTCTTTTTTTTTTTTTTTTGTTCGGTAGGGTTTCCATCACTGTTGCACAAGTACAAGGAAGGAAAGTTAAATCCCTAAAGGACACACGAGCCAAACATCTAGCACAACATTACTTCGTCATCGTCGAAATATCAACGAAAAGCAGACATGCGAGGCGGAAGGGCGGTTGGTCTTGTGTGTGGAAAATAAATTGGCTTATTAAGTTCATATATGCCATGTATGCCCATATAATTCACACAAATTCACAATGTCAGCAGGATTACCGTGATCCGATGACGGGCTTTTTCTGGTTTCCTTTAATTCAATGTTGACGTTCGACGGTGACGACCGACATATTCATTGGAAGAGTCAGAATAGGCAAGTTGTCTTGGATTTGGATTTAGGTTTTGGGAAAAGAGACGAATTGCCTATGTTTATTGGTTCTGGGTATTCTACATCAACCGAAGCCCTCGATAAATTCTTAAGTCAGGTCTGTGGTCAAGAATAAAATGAATAGGTTATATGATTTATTAGCTTCAGTACGGTATGGGTTGGGATGTCTTTTTAAATTCTTGTAAAACATTTATAAATGTTGTATTTTTTCTCATAAATTTGAGAAATCGTGACTGTTTTTGATAAATTGCGATTGAATTTATGACACGAATAATAGAATTATTCTTTGAATTGGGATGCTTGAAAAATGTTCTAACTACACTACCATAATATTATACTTAATTGAGTTGTATGACATTAGTTGAATTACTAAAAAATTAATTTTAAAACTTAAACTTTCTTAAATATTAAAAATTGTTCAACTATTATTCGGCTTACAAAGAACAATTATATTCCAAATAAGACAAAATTGAATTGATTACACATTAAATTGTAGGGTTTAATATGCACACTCCATCATTTAAGTACAGCTTGAATGATACGAGAGTTAATTTCCCAAAATTACATATATTTTCAAATTGAAATGTAATATAAAAAATTTTAAATTAATGACGATGAAGATGTTAGTACCTACATATAAATTACGTGGGTTTAAGAAAAATAGGTTAGAAAAGCAAATACTATTTCTGAAGCAATGAGCACAATAGTCATCTGATCTATCTGCATTTTCTTTTTTTTTTTTCAGGAGAGCAAAAACGAGAAATAGGTTGTTTTAAACAATTATTCTCTCTTTCTTTTAATTTTTCATTCTAGTTTAAAAATGGGAAGTCTTAAGCACTTTTCACGTTAGCACGGGCAACGAATGACAAATTAATGGAAAACAAAGTGATTTTAGATACGTTTCAAACTCTACTCCCCCACAAATTCTCAACAAAACGATAGAACGATAGGTAAACTAATGCATCATAAAACAAACATAAACTATTTAATAATTGTTTTATGATGCATAAGTTTACCTACTTTTTAATATGAAACATAATAAGTTTTACAAAACAAATAATTCGCTGCAAAATTAACTCCAGTTGATACGAACTTCCTATTCGCGCTCCACACAATCCACACCCAACGATCAAAATGATCGCGCGTGTTTAAACCTCAAATATCATTCTCCTTCTGGTTTTGCTTGTTCATTGGCGACAAATTAAAAACTCATTTGAAAAAAAAAATCAAAAGCCACGAATATTCATTCATTCTTCAGAAGAAACTTGTGGCTAAAGAATTTCGTCTGAAACAGATGAAAATCATTTGCTGGAAAGTAAAAATGTTCATTGTAGTCGAATTTCATTCGTAGGAACTGAAAAATATTTGATCCAAATTTTAATTCTGATACAGCAAATATATTGCAAAACAACCCTTTCGTTTGAAGCTCAATTTCACAAGTTTATTGAGACAACCGAAAATGCTCCTCACATCTAAAGTCCTAGTCGCTTTATACTACCAACTGCTGTTGTTTACGGCAAACGAATGAATAGTTTAAAAGAAGCTTTTCAGAATGTTTGTTGTGGCAAAGAATTTCACTTTTTATTTAAATAAGCAATTCATTTGCAACAAATAAATGAAGACTTTGTGATCACAATTTTTATAGCGCAAGAAGAAATTAATTTTTGCAAACGAATTAATGGTCTCAGGGAACATTAAATTCCGCATGTGGAGTACATGCGGAAATAAATTTTTCCTGAGATCACTAATTCGTTTGCAAACAAAATGTTACAAAATTTTAGACACATTTTTATCTTATGAGCTAACTTCAGCATCCGGGAGAAGGAAAGCTTTTTTTCATGGAAGTCAGAATGTGATCCGGGCTGAAACAACAAGTGTTTGTCTGAATACTATACTAATCTAATTTAATGTAAGAAAATAGTACGAGCTGATTTTTCTTTTAAAGAACAAGCAATTATATCAATTTAAAATACGCAGTGTCATCCGAAACATCAAGACAAATCCAGTGATGTTTCATTCTTCAAAATCGGTATTGTCATTGAGTTGTTGCCACAGAAAATAGATCACTAAACATACATTTTGTGTAAGGTCACAATTTGACGCCAAAAAACACGCCATTTAAAAAGAAGTATCCAATTTTACTCGCAATGTCATGACAAACTCATTTATGAAAATCGGTTAAGTTATCGAGGAGTTACGTGTGGACAAAAAAAAAAAGGATGGTTGCTTAGTGAAGCTATCATTTCGTATGTATTTTTGAAACTTTTAAAAGAATTATTTCATTGTTTTGTTTGAATATCGTACTAATAGAAAAAGAATTGCTCCAAAAATACAACAATTATACCTAGAAATAAAACTAAGAATACTAAACATGGACAAGGTAAGCATTAACAATTATCTTGTAAATACCCCAATTGCTTTTCTTATAATGACAAAGTGCCTTATTCCGATAAACCTACTTGTCCAACGTAAAAAAATCCATCAATGGGAGAATGAATACATTTAACAAAAACCGTCTTTAGCTTATGAAGCTAATTTACACCAAATAATTCAAAAGTACATAATATTGCGACAAATTAGATAATATGAAAAGCCGTCACCAACATCGGCCGATGTTGATAATACGGTTCAGTCTACTTGTCCATGAATTCTTAATTCTAATTAGTTTGCAATCGATGTTTTTGCTACGGTATAGCGGTCACCCAATATTTTCTATTGTACGAAATTTCTCCAATTTAGTCCTCGTGTTAAACGTAATTAGTTTTAAGAATAAATAACACACTTTAATATGTAAGAAGTATACCCATGTACTATACTCAATCCCAACAGTTATTTACTTGAAGTACTTATTCATTAGTCATGTCAACCGAAAACAAACATAGTTCCACCTTTAATACAGGAACATCTTTCATTTTTTTTTATCGATGGAGAAAATGGTTCGATGACCCAATTACTTTTGATTTCGAATAAAATTCATATCATATTTTAATAGATATTGTATCGTACAGTTATCAAGTATTCACGAACAAATTAAAATGAAATGAAAATGAAATACCAATCTTATACCCAGTTTCATAAACAAACACTAAAAGTACTTTTAGAAAAAATCTTTTTAAATTTTATCAGACCCTTAAAACCTTTGAGTTTCACCAACATGAAATGGGAAATTTCAGGGCAATTTTTTTCAAAATTGACATCCTCATGAAAATTATGTGAGAAAAAATGAGAAAGCATTATATTCACTTTTTAAAATATTCAATGACACTTTTAAAATTTAATGAGTCAAAAATGGACATTTAGTTTTAAAAAGTGTCTAAACGCTTGGTGAAACCAAAAAATATCATTTTACGGTTTAAAAGCCTGTTTAGTGTTTAAAAGTTGTTCATGAAATCGGGCATTAGATACTTTAAAAAAAGTAAATAAATAGAGTGGCGCGACAGCTCTTTAAGTGGCTTACTCTCATCAACAATTCTCTGAGCGTGTGTGAAGAATTAAGGGGACCAACAATTTAACGCCGATTCCGAACGGCAAAGTTGACAAGCACTTTTTTCATGACAGATGATACTCTTGGAAGTTTTGTCAATTCTTCGCAAGAGGCAGGAACCGTGAAAGATAAAATAAAAACTTTTTGAACACGAGTAGGATTCGAACCCACAACGTTCTGCTTAGCAGAGAACGCACCATACTAGAGAAAAAAACAAGCTAGAAGATAGAACAATTGAGGTTGCGAGCCCTATAAGAAGCCCTTTTCGTGGTTTTCCTTTTTTCATTTATTTATTTAATCCGTTAATTGTCTAACGTTAATAAAAACTTATAACTATTTTCACAATTTTAATTTAAAAATTTTAATTTTTTTTAAATTTTAATTAACCTAGAAATAAATAAATACTATTACATATTAAAAAAGCTTTCCTTAAATTGTTTACTTCAAACATTGTCATTAACAGATGAAATTAAATTATAATACTCATTGAAGACTGAAATCATTTGATTTAAAGGGCTATTCGTACCATAGTTAGTTCTGCTGAAAATAGGACATAAAGGTATTTGTCTTCTTATGCTAGTTAGACTATAGTTAAAATTTAGACGATTCAGAGCTGTTGAGGACGTAATCGAACCATTAATTAATTTGAAAATAAAACAAAATTGGAGATATTGTCTATGTTGTGAAAGAGTAGGGAGGTTTATAAGCAAGAGTCTGTGAGAATATGGAGGTGGTGTAGATATTTGGGAAAATGGAAGAAAACGAAGACAAAAACGCATAAATCTTTTTTGGATGCTTTCAAGTCTGTCTATATGGACTGAATAGTATGGTGCCCATATAACACAGCCGTATTCAAGTATTGGCCTGACAAATGATACATAAAGGAGTTTTAAGACGTAGGGGTCACGAAAGTCACAAGAAAAACGTTTAATAAAACCTAGAATCTTGTTAGCTTTTTTAACTATTAAGTTATAATGGTCACAGAATGTTAATTTACTGTCAAGAATAACACCTAAATCAGAGAAAACGGAGAGCTTACAAATGGGGGAAGAATCTAATAAATAGTTATAATCTATAATTGTTTTTTTTTTTATTCAATAAAAGTCGGTTTGTATTGCACCATTCCCTAAAACTATGAAGATCTTCTTGAAGCTGTGAGCAGTCATTAATTGAACTTATAGATTTGAAAATCTTAATGTCATTAGCGTATATTAAAACGGAGGAGTTTTTCATAACGGATGTTATGTCATTTATATATAGGATAAATAATAGGGGACCTAAATGGCTACCCTTAGGAACACCTGAGTTGACGAAAAATTGGTCTGAGAGTTCATTTCTGAAGATAACACTATAACTTCTATTCTTAAGATAAGACGAGATCCACGTCAAGAATTTGTCGTTAAACCCTAAGGCCTTAAGTTTATGGACTAAAGTCGTGTGACACAATTTATCAAAGGCTTTCTGTAATAAATTCTTAAAAATATGAAAATATATATGCAAATATATGCAATCGGCTTAGCAGATTCTAAGAAATCGCTTGCGAAAGACGAATGTGAAGTGATCTTATAAAGGTTTCGTTTTCAATTCTGTGTACGGAACGCTATACAAATTAAAGTAATTTCAGAAAAAAAAGTCTCAATTCAAACGCAGTTTTTATATCTGTGCGAAAATCAATTTCGGAAATTAATTGAATTCGGAGCGAAAATCAGAACAATGGTGAATATTTAATTTTTTTAGGTACGAATTTTCTTAAAAACTTCCATCATCCATTTAAAATTTAGCAAACAAGACATCGATCTTAAAAAAATTCAATTTCGATCTTATGCGATTTAGATTGTACATATAGAAATCAGTGGTTATAGGACGAAGAAAAAAAAATTAATTCCTTAAACGATCCATATGCAGGTGTCACTTTTCATTCACTTCACCAAAAAATTCAAAAATTACGGCAAGAATAAGTGTTATCTTCAGGTTAAAGTTGGTGATTAAATTGATTAATTCACGGTTATTCTAGTATGAAAACATTCAGAAACGACCACCAAGGAGTCATTCAGATAGTTCCTTGAGTCATTTGCTCGGCTTACTCATCGTTGATATTATTGCACGAAAGTCGGGTCGAGTTGTGAACCTAGAAATTAACAAGACTCTTTATGCCCAAATATTGACAAAATTTACTGACAAACATTTTCATATTGTCGATTAGACAAAAACAAAATCTGTATTGTAGAAGTTAACAAGATAACAACTGATACAAAAAATGTAAGGTTCACATGCAAAAAGTAAAAACAAGCGCATAACATAAAACCAATCTTTGAAAAAACACGTACACGCCCGGGTGTACATTTTCAATGCATCTATAGCAGAATACGAAATTCCTACAAATATAAAAATGGATGCATAGAGATACGTATTTTTCATTAATTTTTTAATTTGTAAATGCATGCCAACAAGGCCATGTCTGGTTTAAATTGCGGAGATCCATCGTTGAGTTTAAATTATGCGCTGGCATGGCTGGCAAAACCAATGTGTTCAAAAACTCTTTTAAATAATTCACATCTAGATAGTATTGAAACCAGACCCCTGCTATACCATCGTTTCAAACAGGAACAATACATAATTCCAGAAGTCAAAAGTAAGCAATACAATGTTTGTTCCACTATAATATTTCCAAAATAATATCAAAAAGTAACTGACGTGCTATTTCTATACCCCAAGACAAATTCAACCCTTCCTTACTATGTCTCTCCTTATAACTGTCATCAACGTTCAAGAATAAAACACATTTATCACATACAATATATACCCTTCCGGTTCTCCATATAATTAACTGACAACCGAAATTGGATGGTTTTCAACCCCAAAAGAAACCCCAAAATCCCAAAAGTAATTTCCACTTTATCTTAAACTTAATAAATGTCCGTCGTCGACCGACATTAATTAATAACACATACACAAACCACAAAAGTTTAATGTCCTAAGAAATGCCAAAAAAAACAGTGAAAACACTCTCAAAAAAAGTAACCTTCTCTCTTGATCAGTCGAGGTTAATTTTAAAATAATTTATGTAAATAATTATTACAAAAAAAAAACAGTTATTCGGTTATACCTAGGCTAAGAAGGTAGGTAGATAAAGGAATTGTTCGAAGAAAACAAGAGAAAGACGAAAAAATCACTCACTTGTTAGCTGCAAATGAAGTAATCCCATAAAAACAACAAGTATCCAAAGGGTATCCATTCTAGCTGATTGAGTTTCGAATAATATTTTCAAAACAATGCGCGACGCAAAAACAAGATGTGAAGCTAATTGGCAATATTTGATTTCACTAATGATTATGATATGAAAAATCTACTAAATCTTAATTCACTTAAACGCGTTCAATTATATTTAATTGGCTTCACAAATTGCCAAAGCACAACACAAATGATCAAAACGAAAATCACGGCACAAGAACAAAAAAAAATTACACAACTTGGATTCAAATTCAAAATCAATCGGAAAACCAAAAATAAACTTTTTCAACTCGAATAAACTTCTTTTCAATAAATCAACACACTCGAAAACCAATATTTTGATTGTAGGTAGCTTACAAGTCAATGAATTCACACAGCACCGAAACGGAAAAGCAACAACAACTAGACGGAATGGACAATGGTGAACAAGCAAAGGTCCTATGCAAAAAAAAAAATGAAATAACTGCGTGGAAGAGGTTTTTGTTTTTCTTTGACGCCTACCGACAACACGACGCAATGGCGTTCTTCTTCCTTTTTGAATTCACTAATAAAATTTGGGGATTGCTCGCTATCAATTCAACTCATTCTAATGATTTGGTTTTATGAGGAAAATTGAGTTTTAATTGGTCGTACCGTTAAGCCACTTACGATTCTAATTTGTATTCTTTCACCATCATCAATTATCCCGTTTTATATTTGTTTGATACTGTAAAGCACCTTTATTGATATTTAACTTAATTGCAACCAGACGGTGCGGTGGTGTCGGTAACGATCGGTGGCGGCGGCGGATGTGTGGTAACTAATAAGGAGGGGAGATTTCAATAAGAGCCGGACCGGAAGAACGTACCTAATGCACATTAATTTATGAGGTGGATATATTGATATTAATTAATTTTTTTCTGATTTTTTTCCACACTCTTTAACCGAAAGAATTTTACAACACGCACTTGTTGTGCCCGACTATAAAGTTTATCCTAGACTGAAAGAGTCCTTTTCTGGAAGAGCACACAGAAAGTTATGGAAAAATCATATGAAGGAGTAGGAAAAAAAATGCTATTTCCAGTGGATATTTGTTCCCAGGTTCTGTTTCTGCGTTTTCTTTTTGGCTCTGGGTGGGTGGATATATGTTTCGATGTGGGTCGAGAGGCAAAGGGCAAAGCTCATTTGTTGCGCCTTGAAACTGCAACAGTTAGGGAAGCAACAATCTGTTTTGTTTGGAAATTCAAAGAGGAGAATGGCAACAACCCCTTCGCCGAAGCTTTTGAAATTGTTTCCAATAAGCGGAGATAAAAATAACCGCTATTGGAAGTGAACCCTGGAAATATTGAATGTGTGAGTGATATTTAAGGACATGCGTACGATCTGGATTGAAGAGTGAGCAAAAGAATCAACAGGCAGTTGTTTCCCATTTTTGTATGCGAATATGCGATGCGATGTTAAGGACCTGGAAAAAAGATAAGGTGTTGTCGGAGGACTTTGGAACCAAGCTAAAACGATTAGTTTATAAGGTCATGCTATATACGAGGGTGCAGCCATTCTCGGTAGTCATCATCGCAAGGAGCTGCTGCTTTTGCCGTTGACTTGTGCATGCAAGGAATATTCATCGCGCAGGACCAATTATACTGTAAGAAAAAGAAAAAAAAATACTTGCAGAATTATGTTTCATGTTTCTGAAAGGTTTTGAGTGTCGGACGCAGAAGAGTATCCTCAAGTTTACCTCAAAAGCATAATTGAATAGAATTTTAATACAAATTTTGCTGTTGTTTTTTTTTTTTTTTTTGAATGGAATCCGTATTTCTGAACATTAACTCATGTCCCAAGGTTAGATGGTGATAATGACTAATGCCGAGCATGACCTAAACACAAATCAATCTAAGGACTGTATAGAACATGGAGGAGGTTAGGTGTTAGGGCCAAAGGTTATTATTATATGTGAGGGTTACACAAGATTACATACATACACATGTTGATACATTATAATTGTACATTCGACCGATGAACTCTGTCGCTGCTGTTGCATAGACTGAATGTCCTCTGTATCTTGAGTGCGTAAAAAAAGGGAGAAAAGCTTCTACTTTTACACCTTAATTTACTGTTTGGTTGGTTATTGCCTTATAGTTTTGCGGGTGGATTATGGTATGGATTCGAAGGAGAGTATATATGTCGTTATTGCCATTATGATGTTGTTTTTGTTTCTGCCCGTATGCGCAGTGAAGATTCTTTATGGCTCAATGAATTGATTAGCTTTATAAAGAAAGATCAAAAGCACTTCATGTTTCAATTTTTTTCTTTAGATCTGCATATTGTATGTTAATTTTTAAATTAAAGGAGTGATTTGTTTTTTATCTCTTAATCTCATTAATCTTTTCTAAGAAGTATGCCAGACACGGAATTTTCAAAAAATGAATAAAGTTTTTGTACCCAATCCCAGCCTGCATTTGCGTGTATCTGATTACAACCCTCATCAAATTAAAGACAGAAAAATAACTTGTATTTTTAATGAGGTAACATCAAAGTTGAATAACTTACCTTCCTAACTTTTGTTTTTATTATTATTATTTTTTTCTTTATAGCCTTTTCGGGAGTTCGTTGGTGATACGGATTAAATTTTTTTGATTAAACTTAACTTCAATCAAATTTTCGAAACATCAATTGGCAACAACTGCTTCGAAATGGAGTAACCAATTTCAATAGTCGGATAACTGGATGTAGTTACCTACACACAGACCAGCCTGGATCGATTTGTAATTACATACATATTTAAATTTTTTTTCTTCGCTTGACAATTATTTCTTTAGAAATTATAATTTTTATCATCTTCTTTTCTGCACTTAGCAATCACCAAATTGTGGAACCGTCAAACAAATCGACCATGATTTATTGAAGTAAAAGGCACTCATTTCACATCTGACATGCATCTATGGTGCGTGTCCACTTCCCAAATAATAGAGCTCAATTATTTATCCTCTGAGAAAGAAATTACGAAATAAAATAATTCATAAGCTTCTACGCTATAGGAACAGTATGCGTATAAATGAGAAGCTAATCGACATCAACCAGCAGCAGCCGTCTACACGCCCAGTTAAATGACAACATGAAAGAGGTTGCCAAGACCCATACAGAAGACACAATGATGATTTCACAAACGGAAGAAACTTATAAAAAAAGCCAACAATGGAAAAGAAGACAGTTTATAGAAATAAGAGAACATGTACCTACAGCTAAAAAACAAAAACAACAAAATGGAGTAGCGCGACAGCTCTTAAAGAGCCAAGCCCTAAGCTTACGATCATCAACAATTCTCTGATAGCGTGTGAAGAAATTGAGGGGACATAATGTACATTTTAACACCGATTCTGAACGGCAAAGTTGAGAAGAAACTTTTTTCATGACAGATTGATACCAATCCTTTGAAATGTTGTCATTTCTTCTCAAGGGGCAATACCTGTTATAAATAAAAAAATAAATAGACTGGCGCGACAGCTCCTGAAGAGCCAAGGCGTAAGTGGCTTAAAAACACAATGACGCTTTAGGCAGACGCGTCGTTGCGTTACGATGCACCCGCTTCACGTGTGCTTTGAATGACAGTTCTCCGTCCATCATCATCAAACAGATTTGCCACTTTACTCCTTTCGAAGTAGTCTTCTTCGATTTTTGAAAAACTTTGAATATCTATTCCAACTTCGCACCATCAAGAATGTTTTGAAATCTACTTCACTCGATTTTACTTGATATTTCCAAAATCTGCTTCGATTAACTCATTGAGTAATTTTATGCCTACAGTTCTCTTATTTTCATCAGGAAAATATATAATCGATAAGTTTCTATCCTTATACACGAACAATAAGCGGACACACTTTACAAACACGAAATGTCAACCCATACCCAAAGTATGAGTTACGTGATTGTATTAAAGTGTTTAATATTTTACGCCGTGCGCAACTTGGGTTAGAATGTTGGTTAAATTTAAGCACTAGTGTCATATTTTAGCTTGCTAGTTAAATTTTAACACATCATTTCCGCCATGTAGTGTCAAAATTAAATCGAAAGTCAAGTTTGTATACACATTTTAACACAATTCACACACGGCTCTAATTGTAGATCTGTCTATGTATTCATGGTCAATATAAAATACACTATTTTAAAATCTTTTTCGCTTTTTCTCAATCTACTTCGCTTTATTCCCAAATTTACTTCGCTTCCATTTTTTTTTTTTAAAGTGGTAACGCTGCTCCAAACAACAAATGAACAAACAGCTGTTGAGCTGTCAGACAAAGCAAAAGTTCAACCAAGTTGAACTTTTTTTTGACAGATGGTGGCTTCTTTACGTTTTCTTACGTTTGTCAAAAAAAGCGTACGTAGGAAAAGCGTCATTGTGTGAGGTTACACAGATTTCCTATAGCTGAACTTTTCGCAGTTGTCAAAATCGACGGCAAAGCGTCATTGTGTTTCTGCTTTTACTCTCATCAGCAATTCTCTGAGTGCGTGTGAAGAATTGAGGGGACCTGCAATTTAACGCCGATTCCGAACGGCAAAGTTGAGAAGCAAAGCCTCAATTCTTCGCAAGAGGCAGTACCCCTGAAAGATGAAATAAAAATTTTTATGGGCACGAGTAGGACTCAAACTCACGACGCACAATGGGGCAAAATCACGAAAAATTGGCATTTAATTAACGAAAGGAGGTAGGCACTTGAAATTTGGCACAATTTTTACTGATACCAATGTTAGTTCATAGCCAAAATTTCGAGTCGCCACGCCCATTTTAAGGGTTACCACCCATACAAAATTTTAAGATTTTCGACATTTTTCGGAAAATCCTCAAACAGTTTTAATAAAACTTTGTATGTCATCTATAAAATAGTTATAGAAAAGAAATCATAAAAAAGTTATTAAAAATTAGGGTTGCCAAATTTGCAATTTTGTATAGGTCGTATTTGTACTATTATCTTTGATATTTTTGTTTAATTATTTTTATTTTTAATATTTTTCAAAGATAAATACAAATA
The DNA here is from genome assembly GCA_943590905.1 of Sphaerophoria taeniata. Taxonomy (NCBI): domain Eukaryota; kingdom Metazoa; phylum Arthropoda; class Insecta; order Diptera; family Syrphidae; genus Sphaerophoria; species Sphaerophoria taeniata. The sequence continues at coordinate 183,931,605 of OX016540.1, read as the reverse complement.
TTATTAATAAACGAAAATAAAAAATTAAAAAAAACTGTTCAAAATTTAATAACTTTAACCATTAACCTTTTTTTATACAAAATGACGTCACCAACTAAAAATGAGCATTACCTGCAAGGGTGCAAAAAGTAGCAAGAAAATTTTTCATATTCTAAAAGTAGACAAATTACTGAAGAAAATGACATATAAAACTTATTGGCGTTTTACGGCGAACACAACTAAACGACTTAGGCTTTCAGAAGATACAAAAAAGCACGTTAATTTTAGTTTTTTCTTCATTTTTGAATAAGAATTAAAATAACATTAATTGTTGTTTTACATAAAACGAAAACGTACAATAACGCTCCTGAGCTTACTGACTTCTCCTCAAAAAGATTCAACTTCATACATCTAATAAATAAAAAATAGTACGCAATTTATTGGAAAAACCCAAAATGATAAAAAGACGTCTGAGCTCGGTGCAAATTTTAGCTAACTCTGTGTTTGTGACTTTCTCCTGAATACCACATGGTGCACATTAATTATCTCTCTTTCATTTTTTATTTTCTATTATATTTCGAAGAGAAATAGATCGGCTATTTAAGACAAGGTTCAATTTCATAATTTTATTAATTGCCAGCTTTTTTGAGTTTTGCCCCATTGTGCGACGTTCGGCTTAGCAGCCAACGCACCTAACCGATAGGCTACGGGCAACTGCAATACCTATTAGAGATGAAAAAAAAAAAACTTTATGGGCATGAGTAGGATTCGAATCCACGCGTACTGCGTAACATGTAACACACGTAACACCTACGCCACGGGCACTCGATAGGTGTATAAACATTTCATTCAACACCGTTAACACAAACTCTTTACTTAATCTAAGTTTCCCAGACTATACAAGCAGCTCATCACTAATACTTGTTCATCAATTTGGAGTGGCAATATCTCATCAGACTTTTTTAATACGGAAACTGGTGTTCCCCAATCCCAAAGGATGTGTTCTAAGCCCGATTTTGTTTGATATTTTTATAGATGCTGTTTCTAAAACCTTGCCAGGTGGTGCAAAAGTAGGAAATTTTAACGTGCTACCGTACCCTGTCGACCTCGTTTTAATAACGCATAAACCTTCAAAACTTCAATTGCAGGTTAATCGCCTTATTGACTATTGCAACCTATGAATCCTATAAATAAACACCTGCAAATCTAAAATTAAGGTAATTCGCTTATGATCTGAAGACGTTGCTTTCATACTTTCAAGATAATTAGTTTCGAAAAAATTTAAAAATGTATACTCTACTCGCGTTCAAATTACATCTTTAAAGTTCGGCAACCCCGATTAGGACCAAGTCTTTTGCAGGCAACCCTATATCTACGTATTCGCAATAAAAGAACGCTTCTATTGATATTAAATTTTTTCAATTCTCAAGCCGCTGAAGGTAACTGATTTTGACAAACCCGCTTAAGTCTGGCAACCCATAGTTTGTCCAGGCCAAGAATAGGCAACCCAATCTCTGCACATTCTATACGTTTGAAACTTTAAGTCAGGGTACAAATTTTCTTATTATCATGATGTTATAATTTTTGATAAAAAATCATTTTTCTAAAAATAATTAAAAATGGTCTGTCCAGGATTTTTTTAGTCAACCTATTCTTAACATATTTTCAAATATACTAAATTTGTTTTAAAATATGTTTCATCTTACTATCAGCTTGGTGAAGGTCGTTCTAGGGTGGTATCTTAGACTATTATTTTTAATAATAAAGTGATATTTTTTCGTTTTTATGATTATAAGGTATTTTGTTAATATCTCAATTTAAGAAGTTAATTTATTTCTCGTTTTGTTTATAAGAAATATGTTGTTTGTTTTATTAAAATAAAAAGACTGAATTTATTTATTTAAACAATATGTATATTTTATCAGCTTCTTTCATTAATTGTCTCCACGAGAAAATGAAGGTGAGATCTGTTCTGGAATCAATTCCAAATCGTCTGGAATAATTTCATCACCTGCAAGATTGTGCAAAACACAGCATGCCCTAATAGTCCGGTCAATTTAAACATTCGAAGTTACATAAATTCCCACCAAGCTGAAAATTGGTAAGATTGTTTAAAATATCATTAAAAACAAAATGTGAAAGTTCCCCATCATTCCCCTGTACGGAAAAAAATTTATTCAAGGTCAAATGTAAGAAAAATGGGTTTTTCGCGATTTTCAGCAAAACGGTAAGTTTTATCATAAAAATATTTGAACAACAATTGTAGATCATAAAATTATCTACAAAAAATATATGAATACTTTTTCTCTGCGAGCCACCGTTTTTGAGATATAACGATTCAAAAAGTTGTAAAAGTTGTAATCTTCATAATATGCACACGTTTCCTCGCCACCTATGAGGTAGTGTACTCAGCGCGTTTTTTTTTGTGGTGTCCCCAGTAGGCCTATTCCACGGTTGAGTTTTGATCCTGTTTAATTTGAAACTATTGAAAAATAATGGATATTAGCAGAGATTGAAAAGATAAAAGCAATTTAAGTTAAAAGTACCTAGTGAAATTTAATCGTCCGAGTCGTTACATTCAAAATCTTCTTCTTGTTCTTCTTTTTATAAACTTACAATCTCTAGAAAAACGTCGTGAAGTTGCCGATATTATCTTCGTACACCAAATTCTATCCGGTGCTACAGAATCTTCCACCCTCCTTGACGCAATGAGTATTAATGTTAACTTTCATTCACTAAGATCGGTTCCCCAATTTCATCAAGCTCATCACAGAACTGATTACGGCAGTAATGAACCAATTACAAGAATGTTACGTAAGGTGAACGAAAACTCAAATATTTTTGATTTCCACCATAGCAAGATCACACAAAGGAAGCTTTTATACTGTACTTTCTTAAACAACTAAAAAAAAGTAAATACGTATTTGTAGTAGAGAGAAACTGACTCTTTTTTCTTTTTATGTATATATTTTTATTGTTTTTTTGTTTTTTACGAACTTGACAAGTGGCTCCTACACGCTTATTTATTTTTTTTTTTCTTTTTATAATTTTCTTTGTCTTTAAAATTTTAAAATTTTTGGATTTTAAAATTTTGCATTTTCTCTTTTTTTACTTTTTGTAAAATTTTAATTTTAAATTTAAATTTATTTTGTTTTTCCTTTTTTTACCTGCTTGCATTAAGCAGTCCCTAACTCTTATCTTCCTGATATTCGTATCGCCATGACTTTTTTTATTTTATTTATTACAAATAATTTCTAATTAAGTGCCGATACGATTAGCAACCGTAATTGCAATCGTACTCGGTGAAAATGGACCCCAGCGCGTGCGGTATCTGGGGGGGAAAGAGGCGTGGGAATAATTAATTAATTAATTCTTGATCTTCTTGTTCTTGTTCGTCTTGTTCTTGTTATTCTTGTTCTTGTTCTTCTTCATCTTTATCCTGAGTGTATGTTTACTGCGTTAATAGCGATGTATCGCATGTTGCCTCGTTGCAATCAAATGGATCCTCTACTGTTGGTGATTCAATATTAGAGCACAACCGGCCTTGACAATGCGTACATGCCGGAGAACAGAACAGTCCGACCTTTTTGCAACCACATTTAGCACTGCATCCCTTTTTGCAGTTGCAAAAAATCGAGTTCAGCAGTTTTTCCGGCGCAGGTGGAAATAAAGTGTGCACTGGTTCTAATAAATTGTTGACCAACTTCCAACCCCAGTCTGTAGGGTCTAGCTGATAACCAAGCCACACTTGAACTTGGTAATATACCCTAAAAAGATGTTGATGAGCAGCAACTGAGGTTGGAGGAAGACAAGCTAATTGTACTTGTTTTTTATGTTTGGTGTTTTTAACGAAACATGCATACATGATTTTGACACTTTGCAAAAGTAGATAAACTTTTTGATGAATACATTTCCGATTGATGTTGAGCTTTTCCTGGTTTTAAAAAGAAAATAGTCTTTTCTGTTGGAGTTCGAGCAGTCAGTAATACGAGTAAGTCTATATCTTCACCAACAACAATAGTTGTATTTGTCGAAGTGAATTGCTCAATTGCTGTTTCAATTATCAATACATCAGCATCATTATTAGCTTGTCTTACCAATATATTTTCCGTAGTAAATCTTTCTTTTAACATGGAAATGAACCGAGACTTGTTGTGAGTATTTGAAAGAAATTTTTGTTGGGTGGTTGGAACTGTCATATTTTCATCAAATAAAATATCAATTGATGAAGATGTTGCTAAAGTTCGACGACGCTGTTCTGCAGCTTTGGTATTTCTCGTGCAATCATTATAGCCATAAATACGACAGTAACTCGGGAACCAAAATGTCGACGTACATACTGTACGTATTTATCCAATATAGCGTTGAATGTTTCTTCACTATCCCATACAACACGATGTAGTAAGTATCCTCCGTCAATGATGTATGTCGCATTTGTGTTGTTAATATCAAAGTCTACCTTTTCGAAACAATCGTAAATTGCAGACTTCTGTGTTTTACGCATCCCGATGTCATCAAATAACGATAGAGGGTAGGGAGATAGTTCATATTCAAAATAGTTTTCTATTTCATCTTGAAATGCTGCAGCAATACTCATGCGTTGGAACAACAATACAGGGTCCACAGGTACTTTTTCTTCATGAACTTTTATGGTACTAGTCATAGCTAAAAGAGGAACAACTTTGTCAGAGCGTTTTAATTTAATATTATTGAATGTGAGTCCTGTCAATTTTGCCATAGAAGCAAGACCCACTTCACGAGCATTATAACAATAATTGATTTTATCATCACCAACGACACCACTCGCAATAGAAACAATTTTGCTAACGTCTGGAAAAGGATCATGCGTTGAGAACCACTCTAAAAGTCTTCGTACATCATTTGCATCTTTTTTCATTCGCGAATCACTTGCATCAACATGCTGCTCGGTCGTATCCATGCTAACGTTAGCGAGATCTTCTAATTTTTCACAAACGGTATCCATAGCATGCATACTATAAACCCATTTACTTATGAGTTATGACACTCTCTTTTGTACTTCTCCCTCGAGCAATACCTCCATCTGTCTTCATGGCTTTCATCATAGACTGCTCGATTACCATGTCCGTTGAAGTTCCACAACTTAATTTGTCAGAACGCCTAACTGTGAAAAATCCGTCTGAAAACATTTTGTAAACTTCAGGATCTATCGAATTTTGTAACTGTAGCATATTCTGCAAGTAAAGGGTGTGGGTGTGCAGACTTAGCATAAGGAAAATGTCCAGATGCGTGAAAATATGGAAGCATTTCTTTGACGCAGTTTAAGTGAGCTTTCCAATCCCTCATACGCTCAGCTCTTAGGAACTCTTTAGCAATAGAAGCCATATGAAAATACTGAATGCAAAGTTTTGCAGTTGGTCCTCGTTCCTCATAATTATCTTTTAATTTTTGATTCAATTTATTAAGTAAAGCTCCAGATAATTCATAATCATTTTCAATATCATTGTATGAAAGAGTGTTATCTAATATGTGCTCGATATTTATGATTAGATCTGCATTCATGATGTCATCAATTTCCACTTCTTTTAATATTATAATTGCTAAAGTAAGCTGAAGTAGTGTATGAGCTCGAATAGCTCTTGCGTAGGCATGACCATTGAGCATTTTTTCTAATGATTTGACCAGAAAGGACATCAGTAGATGGAATCCTCCGAGTCTAACGATGATATTTGATACTTCAGAGCCCTCAGGTGCGGCTGATACAATTTCTTGAGCTTTAGCGTACAGGGGCTGGTCGAAAGTCACGATGCATACATTGTGGCCATACCGTTTTGTATTCTATAATGCACAAAGTAAAGTCGTATAGATAGTATTATAGTTACTGGCTGGTTGGTGAATAAACGGTAAAAATGAAATTTGAGATTTAGAGTAATTCAGATGTTTATTTGTTAAACGTTCAATAAAACCATTCCAACCAGGTAAAGACTCATTTTTCCATTTCCCATAAAACCATACTGCATCAGTTTTTTTGAGGAAAGATACCATTTCAGTTCCATAAACGAAATCTGTAACATTTATTTTACTGTAACCTACTACACCGTCATTTTGATAGATCTGTATCGGCACATGAGCTTTTGCTTTGAAATCTTTTGCTGAAAGAGCTTCTTTTATTCGTGGCATAGGCTCTTCTAGTAAAACTGAATTTTTAGGAGTAACAATTTGAATAATACCCATTATGTGGAGGGTGTTATTGCCGTCGAGCGTATTCACATTAATATCAGCATTGTCGGCAACGTGTTGAATGAGTGTGCCACTTTCTGGTGATAGGACATGAGGAGGACGATGAAAAACTGCTGCTGCCTCATACATTATTGTTTCATTATAGGATGCACATAAGCCAAATGACGAAAAGATTTGTATAAGACGTTTTGAACCGAACCTTCGATGAAAAAAAACTGCGAGGCCTAATTGTAGCTTAGACTTAAAAGACCTTGGTCGAACAGCAGTCATGATACTATGGCAAATATTTGTGAATACTAATTTTAAATGATCTAAATTTGATCGTTTATTCTTTAAAATCACTCGTTCTACAAAATATGTCAACGATTCTGGGATTTCATTATTTAAATCTTCAAACATGCGAACTGGTGAGGGGTAGTTGGAATTATCAAACACTGCGGTTTGAATATCTTCGCGAATGATATCTGCAGCTGCCTCTAGGACTCTGAATCGTTCTTCTTTTTTATTAATTTTTTTTTCGTACCAGGCCTGATTCAAAATATCATGATGATTATCTACTAAGCATATGAATGTTGATGCTCCCGATTTCTCAGTGATAATAAGTTTATCACCATACTTTAGTTTAAGTCGTACCTTAATCGTTCTGCTATCTACAGTCGTAGTTTTGCAAATATTCTTTAATTCGTTTATAGTAAACTGACAGTCATCGCTATTTTGCATGTAAGTAAATATTTCCTCCATTGCCCGATTCGTAGCTTCGTCCTTAGGACGACCGATTTTAAGTCCAGTAGAAGGTCTCATGAAAGAAGCATAGCAATCGTGATGATATTTAGCTTCTGCAGCAACTAAATCATTTTCAAATTCGAGTCGAGCAAGAACAACTTTTGCTGTAGTATCGTTACGAGTCTGAGCTATTTCCACAATTGAATCTTTAAATTGAAGTGTACTTACTTGACTGATTCGACGGCGAATATCTGAGCGTCTTTTTTTCTCATTCTCTTCGCTCAATTCATGGCCACAAAATAGACATTGTTTTTTAGAACAAAAAGGTGATTTACTCGAACGTAATTTAGTACGAGGAGGTCTTTCTGTGGATGTACTGGCTTCTTGTTCTTCACGTTGTCTTTTATTAGCTGCAGAATTAGAAGACTTTCGAGTATAATTTTTACGACAACTTTCATGTATTGTCACAGATTTTTGATTTTTAAGATACTCCGAAAATTCATCTGCTCTTTCGATACTTGCATTAATTAATGTCTTAATACCACGTTCAACAGTTACAGTTTCACTTTCAGTTAAAAGTTTAGCGCAAATAAAACAATAATCTGACATTTTTGTTATAAATCTCAAAACAGCACAATATAGGTAGGGATAAACACGTGTTTTCACTATTAACTGGCGTTCAAGACTTTTATTTTTCAATAGTTTCAAAACTGACCCGTCTACTGTGGAAACCACAAAAAAAAACGCGCTGAGTACACAACCTCATAGGTGGCGAGGAAACGTGTGCATATTATGAAGATTACAACTCTTACAACTTTTTGAATCGTTATATCTCAAAAACGGTTGCTCGCAGAGAAAAAGTATCAATATATTTTTTGTAGATAATTTTATGATCTACAATTGTTGTTCAAATATTTTTATGATAAAACTTACCGTTTTGCTGAAAATCGCGAAAAACCCATTTTTCTTACCTTTGACCTTGAATAAAATTTTTTCCGTACAGGGGAATGATGGGGAACTTTCACATTTTGTTTTTAATGATATTTTAAACAATCTTACCAATTTTCAGCTTGGTGGGAATTTATGTAACTTTAGTCTTATTTTTTGTTTAATTTGACCGGACTATAATGAAATGACAAATTTTATCGATCCCCTTCTATTTGCAATAATACAGCTGACGGAATCGTTGCTTTAAGATCCCAAAAGTATGTTCAGTTAGAACTCTTTGAGAACTGAGACATTTATTGAAGTTGACTTGAATAAAAATTAAATAAATAGAGTAGCGCGACGGCCCTTGAAGAGCCAAGGCCTAAGTAGCTTACTCTCATCAACAATTCTTTGAGTGCGTGTGAAGAACTGAGGGGAACTACAATTTAACGCCGATTCCGAACGGCAAAGTTGAGAAGCACTTTTTCATGAAGTTTTGTCAATTCTTCGCAAGAGGCAGTACCCGTGAAAGATGAAATAAAAACTTTTATGGGCACTAGTAGGAACCCACGAAGTTGATTTGAGCTGGTGTTAAATGGCCATTGTCTCTGTAAGGCATAAGAAGAAACTCACTTCAAGGATAAGCAGAATATCCTAATATATGATAATCTGAAAGAAATAATAACACTTAAATTTTCGTATCAAAACATGTTAATATACAAAATATTACTTTCGTAATATGAGTTCAATTTTTAATGAAATAAAAACTTTTATGGGCACTAGAAGGACTCGAACCCACGAAGTTGATTTGAGCTGGTGTTAAATGGCCATTGTCTCTGTAAGGCATAAGAAGAAACTCACTTCAAGGATAAGCAGAATATCCTAATATATGATAATCTGAAAGAAATAATAACACTTAAATTTTCGTATCAAAACATGTTAATATACAAAATATTACTTTCGTAATATGAGTTCAATTTTGGGTAGACGAACGAGTTTTTGAAAACACGACTATCGTGAACGGATCCGGGGAATCCAATGAAAATGTCAATAAACTTTCTCCTTTCACTGCATGTTCCTTGAAGACAAATACCTACTATAATTATTGTCTTTTCGATCTAAGTAGTCATCCTTTGATCTTTTTGGAGAAAACATGTTACTCGTGTAATCACCAAAGACACTGTTGAAATGGAAACATTGAAGCGATCTGATATGGCCCTGAAGGCACAAGCTTCATGTCCAGCGAACCAGAGGAATATTGCCAAATGTTTTTCCTGGGTGTAGCTTATTTCTTTCTTTAATGCAATTTACTGGTCGCTTTCACTGTACCTATTTCTGAGCGAGTACAATGCTCTCTGAATTCGAATCTGTAAATTTTGGAATCTGTAAATTTTGGATTCTGTAAATTTTGGAAACACTTCTTCAAAATAATTTTGTATACTATTTATTTCGAGAATTCACTTCACAATTATTTTCCTCGTCGCTACTTGAATGAATAAACAATTCGTCTTCTTTTAATATTAAATCGATCACTGTATGGATAGCAACAAATTTTTTTTTTTTTTATTTTCTTCACTCATTGGTGAAATTATACTTCTCCTCACACCTAACCTCAGGAAAAAAAAGAAAAACAAAAAAAAAGTTTAAATGTCAAATAAAAACTGAGCGGAACCAAAGCGTTCGATGTGAAATAAAACCCAGAGAAACTTTTCAGTTTTTTGACAGCTCCATTCAGTGCTTTGACAAAAGATTAAATAAGTAACAAGATCGGAAACTGACTAACGTTTTACCCTCCGGATACCGCAAATTTTATTTTACTGTTACTTCGTGAGGTGGTTGGACCATATTTACTGTGATAGTATTGGACTATTGGTAAAAAACACGCATACTTTCACAGTAACTATGGTCCAAAGCTTCTAGGCATTGTCATTTTGACAGCTTTGTTTCCCATCTCCTTACCTTATTATCATCTCTGGCTTTGACATGCACCAGAGCGCCCGCCCCAGTGCTGGTCACATCGAACAAACCTATTAATTCGCGATCACACCTCACACACGATAAATGTTTGACAACACTGTAGTTGTTGTTAATAATTCTCTTCTATAAACTTTTTGAAATTATAAAATGTTTTTTTTTCTTTTTAAGTTAAATTTTTCATCTTAAAATGCACTCTTGACCTCTTTTGATTAAAATGTAATGCATTAAGTACTAGTAATAAGAATCTTATTCTTTTTGTACTACCTAGTTTTGAATAAATAAACTAAACTAAACTAAACTAAACTAAACTAATTGCCTAACTTTTTTTTACATTCTTATTTATTGTTTCAAACTATTTCGGTAGAGAATATTTAAATAATACACAGTCAGTGGACATCTGCACAAAAAATGCTTTCGTCCTTGTTTTTGGATTAAAAATGCCATTCACCACATTAGGGTTGGGTACGATATCCCGATTTTTATAATCCTGGTTTTCAAAATCCCGATTTTATAATCCCGCTTGTTAAAATCCCGATTTTTATAATCCCGATTTCTTGTAATCCCGTATTATATAATACCGTTTCTTATTATCCCGCTTTTCAAAATCCCGTTTCTTATTATCCCGTTTTTACAATCAAAAGCAGTTGCTTTGTTTTGAAAAATCGCGCGATTTTTCAAAACAAAGCAACTGCTTTTGATTGTAAAAACCCGGGATAATAAATCGCGCGATTTTTCAAAACAAAGCAACTGCTTTTAATTGTGAAAACGGCAAAATAAATGAAGTTAAAATACACGAGTTTTTTTAATAGCATACATTATTATAACAAAGAAAACATAAAAGAAAGTAGTGTATTTATTCCAATAATCAAAGATATAATATAACAAAACTTGCACAATACTAAATATTAAGATATCTTTAGGTACATAGGTAATGCATGTGGTGATGCCCAACCATTTGTTGCTGCAACATAGCTTAAGGAAATCCATAAGCAGCGTCTGTTAACGCTAGATATTGTAAAAGTAATTAAAAGCAGTTTTAATTTAATCCAAGAGAACAATTCCATGCATTATTTTTAGTTTGGCGGGATTAAACGGGATTACCGGGATTTTAAAAAGCGGTATTATAACAGGTCGGGATTTTGACTAAACGGGATTTTAAAAATCGGGATTTAACAAAAGCGGTATTTTAGAAGACGGGATTTAAAAACTTTTTTTTCGGGATTTTTGAAAAACGGGATTTTAAAAAGCGGGAATCCGATACGCTCCCACCACATTATTATACCTACACTCGCGTTCTTATTTAATTTTTTTTTTCGAATTTTGTCCTTTTTATTTGGTGCGGGTTTTTAGAAGAAAATCATTTATCCTATCTTCATAAATTATAAGAAAATGGCAGATATACCCACCCTGCATATATTTTCGCATAAATTTGCTCACACATATTCGCACCTTTTCTAAAGAAATATTTACTTGTGTTTGCAAGTACGTCCGGGAAAGCAGACTCTGTTACTCTCTGGTGGCATTTTTAATATGATGTTTCGATGAATTATTCATTCTGAATGCATTATACAGATTTCGAGGAAAATATTCGATACGTAGATGCTAATTAGACGGGCACGGATGCTGCTGCTGCGGTTGCTACTGTTAATATGAAATTTGATTTTATTGGAATTGTAGATATGCATCTGTTTAAATCAATTTCATTGATTATTGTAATCAATGCACATAAGATATTATTTATTAGATTTGATGTAACGATTTGTTCAATCATATATATTGTTTAAATGTGTGATATTAATCTTGCAAATAATAATAGCCTTTTCACATCAGACGCAAAACGTGGTTTTGCAAAACTTTTCAAAAACTTGAAGGAAATCAAGTGTTTTCCCATACAAATTTGTTGACAGCCCTGTTTTGCAAAACAACAAGTTTTTGTGAAAACCAGTCAAAACCAAAAAAGTGAAAGCATTCAGCAGTCTATAATTCATTATATCGTATATATCGTATGTATCGATCGTATATATTTCTCCCTCCCTCCAATAGCAAGAATAGATTGACAGGCTGCTCGTAAAATTGTTCACGACTAAACGTGTCAGATATATATGGTTGCCATTTGAGAACATATAAAAAAAAATGAACAAATTCTTAGCAGCGGCAAACAAATATTTTTTTCTTTTGAAAAATCGATGAGGAAAACTTTTTCATCCAGTGGTTTTTAATTTTTAATATCTTACACTAACGTGAATCAAACTTGCAACGAAAAACAAAGAGCGAATGTGTGTGAAAAAAAGTGTGAATCTTCTAAAAAGAGAACATATGGCATCCCTTACTTGACACCAAAGATTTTTAATGTCAAACAAAACCCTGAAATTTAGGTGTGAACAGATTTCGAGTTTTTGAAAACTGACAGCTGAAAACAGCGTTTTGCGTCTGGTGTGAAAAGGCTATAACTATCCCACCAAAAACATTTTGTAAAAAAAACTAGCCAAGTCTCGATGGAGCTGCTTGTTTATCTCTAAAAAATTATGTAATCTAGACAAAGTCGTGCCAAGTTTAAGGTTCCTTACTGCGTTTTCCTTATTATTATAGTTAGTGTTGTGTGACTTGGCGGATTAGAAGTCCGTCTGTACTGGAAATAGTTTTTTAATATTGTTTGTTTCAGACTCGCCTATACACAAGTATTATTGAAATTCGCAGCTTAATCAAGCCTACAAGCAATTTTTCATCGTCAAAAGCAGTGTGTAGTTATAGAGATGTGCGCTGAATTTAATCATCTAAAATTACAATTACAACATCTCATAATAGAACAATTAGTGTACTATCACCTCTAAACTGATCTGACTTTTGTGTCATATCTTCAAATTTCTCGTGTCAAAAACTTCTAGTTAAAGACATTAATACAACATAGAGAGAGAGAGAGAGAGAGACATAGAAAGAATGCACATTATTATAACAGAAACCTACGTGGCTCAGAGGCGGAGATTTAGATTTGTATTGTCTCATGTTATCGCACAGGTGTCCTCAGATAAGCTGGCGATTTTTTTAGAAAAGAATGCTGCCGAAGCTGGGGCTTGAACCCGTAGCGTTCGGCTTAGCATAGCAATCTATACTCTGAGCCATGGCCACCTGCAAAAAAGAAAGTTTAATAGATACGAGAAAGCCAATTGAGAAGGTCTCAATAATTTTTTTCAGGATCCTTAACTGGTCACTATGCTTCTTCGATAGTGACGTTGATTCCAGTGTTCATATGATAACAGTTTTAATTTTTCATGGGAATGAAAACTTTTATCCCGAATAGGGTAAGAGCATCAAACGCAAAGAGAACGCATGGTTTGATAAGACCTGTCCTGTAGTAGGTTATCACGGTTAAAGAGGTAAATTTCCGTTGTAACAAAATGAACTCCACTGAGTAAGACCACTGAGTTTAAACATGCCAGGCCTGCGACAGCCCAAGTTTATGCATTGTCATTTGTACAAAATATGAAGAATTTATCTTCTGTCTCGGTCCCTTCAATGAAACACTCAGTCTAGTCGTTAGTTCTCTCGCGAAAGGTAACCTCTTCGTTGTTCACCTCCAATTCTATGATGCCGGGGAGTGTCATGATTCCCCTAGTTCTTGAGTGCGTCAATGATTCCATAGGACAAATCTTCGTGCGGGATGGTATCGCCACCATTTTTCTGAAGACGTGTTCTTCAATGCTGGAAAAACGTTCTTCTGGGCTCGTTCCGAGTAGTTGGTAAACAGCATTTTTGTCCAGCATATGCCCAAAAAAATCCAAATAACAACTGATTGTATTTACGTCCCTTCTTTTTATGGTCACCGAAACCCTGAAAAATTATTAGCTTAAGAAAAAACGTGAAAAAACGAGCTGAAACTACAGCAGCCAAATGGTAAAATTAAAAATTAATATGAACACATTATTATGTGTTATTTGAGGGTAGGAAACTCCATGAGCAATTGAGTTTAAAATGTTTGATTTTCACTTGAAGATTTTGGCTGCAAATCACCCGGTTAGTTACTGAAAGCACAAATGTAAATATAATCCATTCGAATTTGCGGTTAGGGTTGTAGCGAAATGTTACATGCTCTTTATAACAATATCGATTTTCTTATACATGTGAAATAAATGGGTCAGTTTTTGCATTTCGCAATCATACAATTCACGCTCGCATTCAAGAGCATATATTCAGGCAAAACTAATGCCAGAATGTCTTAACCTACATATCAATTTGGCATTGCACAAACAAATATATCTCGTATGACTCATTTACCCATTTTACCATATACCGATTTACCATTTACCCATGTAGTATTTGCATTGACCATCGATATTTACTGCTTCATAAAATATATGACATAAGCAAATTAAACCGAATCACAGGAAAGTTTAACTTTCACATTCATATAATTCAAACTCGGTTTTAATAGAAAAATTCATATGCGGATTCGTAGTAAAATCACCACTACTACTACCTTTCGTCACTACTTTTGGTAGTCATTTCAACTTTGGGTTTCGAATTGAGTGATTTTGGTCGCCATTTCTTTATTAAAGCTTCCTTACCACCAGTGGTAAGGGCCTTTAATATTGAAGGAAATTTGAGTGAAAATTGAGTGCCACCAGCATAGCCGTAGCTAGGATTTTATTTCAGGGGGGGGTTAAGATAAATGATAATTTTTTCAATTTTATCACATTTTTTCAATTCACCGAAGCCAATTCATTTGTTCACGAAACAATGTTTGATGGAAAGTTTAGAAATAATTCTTGAGTTGTGTCTATTACCCTTTATTAATGGAAATGGGTTGGAAAGGAGGTGCCGGACTGCCGGTGTACATTGGTCTTAAATACGTGAATATTGCATTGAATTGGAAAGTCAGAGTGTGGAAGGGAGTTCCACATTCTTGAAGTACTGATGGCCATTCCTAGAAGCGCGAGTATTACGGGCGAATTGTTTTAGGGTAGGAAAAGGAATGCAACTGACTATTTGACTTGAGCACTTACCGTAAAAGTAGAACCAAAAGAGACACGACACGTTACGACGGTGGTCTAACGAGGTGAATGAGTTGGTTATGTCTCTGTCACCAATCAGTCTTAGGGCTCTTTTTTGTATACCGTCCATCCAAGAGGCTTAAGTATATAACTGGAGCACTAGCCCAAAGATTTGAATTGTACTCAAGCTATATTTCTTAAAGATAAGGGCCAGATCAGACGGGGAGAACAATTTCTTGCACTGTCTTCAGAAACTCAAACATTTTTAGGCATTTTTGGCGACATCGCATATGTGCTCGCTCCACAAAACGTGGTCTGTAAAGCACATACCGAGA
Organism: Sphaerophoria taeniata; assembly: GCA_943590905.1. NCBI lineage: Eukaryota > Metazoa > Arthropoda > Insecta > Diptera > Syrphidae > Sphaerophoria > Sphaerophoria taeniata. Next base: position 183,916,457 of record OX016540.1, on the reverse strand, counting down.
ATCTCGAGATGTTCGGTCTCATTGATGCAAGTGCCACTCATGGACAGTTGCAGGGGAGGTATATCTCGCTTTCACTATACAAGACAGCATTGAGTTTTCGAAGCATTAATGTACAATGCTGTTGAAGTCAGTGTTTAATGAGCTTATTATATTTTGCCGTTGCAGTTCCAAATCCGAAGAGTATTGATGTGTCTGGAAATGAATAAAAAAAGCTGAGGGTACTATCGTCAGCGAAACAATTGAACTGAAACTGAGAAAGAGGGTCGGAGACAAAACGGAGCCCTGGGGTATACCAGCATTTATATTGTGGGTTTCAGACTTGAATCCGTCCAATACAACTGGTAGTAGTGTAGCTGATAGTTTATCAGCGTTTCCATGACCTTACAAGCAAAGGTAAGTGCAATCGGACGATAATTGGAATGAGAAGAAGATTCGCTTTTTTGGAATTGGCCGGACAAATGCTGTTTTCCAACTACTCGGAACGATAGATAGAAAAGCTTACGCAAGGGTTTTGCCAGCGTGGAAGAACTTCTAGGACTCTCGCCACAGAACGAGTGCGGAAAAAGATATTTCCCATGGAATCATTGACGCGCTCAAGAACTGGGGGAATCATGTTACTCTCTAGCAGCTTTCGCGAGAGAGCCTACAACTGGAGTTTTTTTTACTGTCAACGGTAGGGACTGAAGAAGAAGAAGAAAAATTCTTCATACTTTTTAAAAAAGACCAAAAATTCTTACTGCCTTTGGGACATTGCAGTATTTGTTGCCTTAATTTTTGGTCATGAAACGACTTATGTAAAAGAAATATGGTTATCTCTACTTGTAGGTAACGAGATGGCGAGAGTAGTAAATGATATCTTGATTATACCAAAACAAATAAAGCTTCAATGGAAAAAAATATAAATTCAGTGTTAGCAAGACAAAAAACGAAAACATTAAGTTATTTGATTTTGCTTTACAAAATTATTTCGGGGAGGGTTAAACCCCGTAACCCTCCCTCTAAATACGGCTATGGCCACCAGGGACCTTAAATAAACCTTCTGATCGACCAGAGCTATTGCCTGCTGTTGCAGAGCCACCAGGGGCAATAAACAAACCTGCTGATCCACCAGAGATATTGACTGCCGTGCTGCGTGCCACAGTGGTAAGGGCCTTTAATATTGAAGGAAATTTGAGTGAAAATTGAGTGCCACCAGGGACCTTAAATAAACCTGCTGATCGACCAGAGCTATTGCCTACCGTGTTAAGAAAAATAAAGCAAAAACCGAATTATTTTCTTTATCATAATTGTAGTTATCAAGTATTTTCAGTAAAGAATTTGTTATTAGGTTCATAAAGACATACCATTGAATTTTCTTCAATAGACCTTGGCTAGATCGACGAGCGAAACCTCGGCAGGGAAACAAAAAGCACATCACAGGGTTGATAATCAGAAGTAACACTGTACACTGATAGATTAATTTTTTAGATTATTTATAATTAATTTTTTTTCTTGTCGCAAACCAACCTACATTATGTACATGCTTTACTATTAGAACTGTGAATTTTAACACTTGCTGTTTGGTATACTTGATCAAGTCTTTATAAATTCACAAAGTGAATTAAATTAATTAATTAATTATTAAATATTAGTTGAAAAAAAGAAGCCATGTCATTATGTTAGAATAGACAGGTGTGGAATACAACAAGTCAATTTTTACTTTGCCTTCATGGTACAACTAGGCACATTTCAGGTGAGTGATTGGTGTTTTCGTTCTTCTTTCATTTCTTTATTTGGTGGGTGATATGCAAGTTGTCAACTCTTGTCAACGTTCAACAACCATTGCCCTACTTGTTTTTTTAACTCAACCATCAAAAACCACCCGCGCAAAGTCTTCTTTTTATTCAAAGGCAAATTGTTATTCGATTTGTAACAACAGTCTTGCAAAGTCTAGGGTCGGTGGATACGGAAGTAGAAAGCAGAAGTGATTGATGACGATATATCTGAGTTTCTGAGTTGACTAGGTGGAAGTTAATAGAGCGGTTTATAATATGGTTAACCGGTGTTGAAATGGTTGATTTGAGCGTTATTATGGCTTACACATAACGGATTATTAATCTGTTTCATGACAGGGAGTAATTATCGACATGAAAACGAAGAGTTATTAGAAATTTATTATGTAGTATGACAAGTTTTGACATTCTGATTAACCTCTTTTTTATTTTTCAATATTGCTGAAGAACTTAGAAGTTATTTTTTTGACGCAAGGATAAACATTGATAGCGTTCATTGTTTAGGATTTCTTCTTCGTTTCTAGAATTGTCACGTCTCTGGGTTATCTTTTTTTCTCCTTTTGTTTAGTTGATTGATTTTAATAAATTTTTAGATCTTATTTATAGACCTAAGACACTTCTAGTCAATATATAATCCGCAGTAGGTATATTTTTCCAAATTGTTTGTATTTCTTCAAATCATCCCGCATCCAGCTTATAAGTAACTTATGGCCACTCTTTGGCTACACTTTAATATTCAGGACCATACAAACCAAAAAACTTGCATTCCTTAACTTTCAATAGTCCATTAAATGATGGGATGAATAGAGGAATATAGAATATTGAACATAATAATAACAAAGAGCTTAAGGGTATGTGTCCCAGAATAGCGAACTCAGATTTCATGTAAATGAATTTATATGTGTTAGTGGCCTCTACTCTTCACCGATTCCTTTTTTTTTATCTCAGACGAGAATTTGCAAGAACCAGTTTCCACGATCACGATCAGGCACATGAAGGAGAAAAAAAAGGCAATATACGCAGACGACGCACGTCTAGGTAGAAAAGGAAGCAAATTCATATACGTACATGCAATGCAATAAAAAAGACCCAAAAAAATAGGTATCAAGTGAAGAAATGTGCACATTTTTTCCTTTTTTTCTTTGAGCTAGGAATATGTAATTATGTATTATGAAAACAATGCATGTAAGCAGGTACAAGAAAAGTGGTATCATAGATATTGTTGTTGCAGCACGAGACATCGCGATGTGATAAACGGTTAGGTTCTTATTTCTTTTTGTGTTTGTCTAGTTGAAGAAATATAAAAAAGATGAACCTTTATGAGAAGATTATTTATTTATGTTTCCTCTTGCGAGGTGTAAATAAATAATTTTTGAAGAGGCAGGATAACTATTTTATATGAAATGGAAATTCTTTTATTGGGCGATGATTGCGTTTGTAACAGGCAGGTACCTTTCATCTTTTAGACAGATGAACAGTTTATTCAAAAGAGTCATGAACCTATTATTGAAATTTTTGACCTTACGCAATAAAACGATGCAAGTAGAGGGTGTCTCAGTAAGAGTGCTGTTTTTAACATTGGAATCTTTTTTTTCATGCGAGTGGCAATTCTGAAATTTGACATCTGCCACCTCTGTTTATTCTGATTATTAAAAATGGAGTGCTTTTCGAAAGAACAACGCGTTATATTTGTGAATATCTACTCTCGCAAACTTCGCAAAATTTTCTGCCGAGAAAATTAAAAAAAAAACATATTTTATTCCATACTTAATCGGAATATATCTTCTTTAGAGGCCAGTTACAGCTTTAATTGGTTTTCATCATTGAAACACATCATTGAAATTTTTCTGATAGGTCGGTTATTATAGCAATCATTGAAAATTTCTGTCAGGAATTTTTTTCCTGACTTAATTCAATCATTGGAACTGTGAGAAGTTGAACATTTATGTAAATCATTAAAATTGTACAAAATTGAAACGAAAATCATTGGAATGATTTGTTTAATTTTTTGACATAATACAATCAGCTGCTCAGGAAAATGATTTTACAACCGGAAAATAGAAAAACACATTTTAATGATAAAATAAGTGTGTAATTGAACTTTTTCATGTCAATAAAAATTCTTGTAGTGATTTCCGATCGATTGGTATATAATTTCTTTTCAAAAGAAAACATATGTCAATTTCCATTGAACCACATGTAATGGACGGCCCGTCGCTATTAAAAATCAATATTTTTTGGTTTCAATGGAAAGGAAAAACGTAGCAATATCTTTTTGTAAGTGTATTAGTGTTTCAGCTGTTAGCATAAATAAACAAGAGAAACAATTATTTATTCTCCGTCCTATAATTTTTCATAAAACTTTCGAAATTTTAAATGGAGTGCCTTTTGTTCTTGGATAGCAATGCATTACTTGCTTCATCAATCGTCAAATTCTACCAAAGATCAAATTGAAAATTTTCAGCATATCTTCTTCCTCGGATGAGGAATGCTTGTAATGATGTCAATGTTATGTGTACCTATTCTTGAGAACACAACGATAAACCTTATTTATTTTCATTATTATTCTTAATTTTCATTATTATTATTTATAATATTCACTATTCTATTATTTATCGTAATTATAACATAACAAAAACGCACTCTCTTCTATTTTCTTTTTCAACACATAATTATTCCATTTGCAAAAACTGTCAAGTTTTTAGGATGTGTTAAAATCAGTGTGAAAATCTGTGTAGATTCGTCTCAAAAGACGAATTCAAAACGAATCAATTCGTCGGGAAAAAACATCAATACTTTTCCCATTAGAAAACGTTTATGAAAAAAATATTGCCGGCCCGTCGACGACACATCAATGTTTTGGTTCAATGGAAAACCACAATAGTTAAATATCCATTCAAAGATTTTCCGGATCCATTTCAATGATAGCTATAACTGGCCTCTTACAATACAATAAAAATATCACAACTCTGTCATAAAATACTTGTCTTTATTTTTAAATGAAAAAGTGCACTCTTACTGAGGCACCCTATACTTATTTGTTCCAAACGAATTAAAAAATTAATTGGGTTCTCCCATTTATTTGTAGTACATACCTACGACCTTACTTCTTACTACCTACCTACCTACACAACATTTTTTAGCTATACAAGGTGTCGCAAAAAAATAATACATATTGCACTTGCACTTGTCATATATTCTAATAAATCGCAAATCTCCCTCGCAACCACCAAAACAAAAAGATATGATAAGAAATTATGGCACATGTGCGATATGCTTTGAACCTCATTCATTTTCTTATTTTGTCATGTCCAACAACAAAAAAACAAAAAGAAGCCACTTACTTACCGCATTTTTTTAATGCGCTTTCTCTATCTCCCGCTCTAACCCTTCTTCTATAATTATGTCATCTGCACATATCTATTTTCTCATCTTGCATCTTTCTTCTACTTCTATGTAAAGCAATATCGAGTTTTCTTCACACTTCTATGAATTGAAGAACAAAAAGTACATTTTCTGTTGAGGAGAAAAAACAACATGTTTTGTAAGAAAGAGAAGAGAAAGCAAAACAAATTGCAGCACCACCTAGTGGCATTCCTTTGAACCCTGCTTCTTTGTGTGTGTAATCGACCATTCTTTTTTGACAAAAAACGCAAAAAAGACGATTTTTCAAAAATTAAAATAAAAAAGACCATTAGCAAACAAATTATTTTGTTATTTGATTTAAATAAAAAAATAACAGAAAAAAATAAAAAAAATATGTGCTAGTTTTATTGCCTATATATCACTTACAACAACCTTACAAATATTAACCTTTTGAAGTTTATTTTTAAATATGTTACAGGTTAAAAATTAAAAAAAAAACAGCGACGTTAAGTAATACATATATTAATCTTTCATATAAAAAATATTTCAAAAATATATTAATAAATTTCCCGGGCAAACGCGCAAAATGCTAGACAAAAAATAGGTATTTTTTGTGTTTGTGTTAACAAAAACATTTGACAAACATAAAAACAAAAATAAAAAAAAAATTACTCCGTTGAAATTACATATTTAAAGCTTTGAAAAAAGTTGATTTGACTTCACTACCTTTTATATTTTAGAAGTTATACTAAAAAATGCATTCATACTTTTTACGTAATTTGCTGTATTTTTCATTGTTTTTCGAATTTTGTGTGGAAAAAATTGTAACTGTAAATTGTTGTATTGTCATTATAAAAAAAATATAAAATAAATAAAAATGTAATATTTAACCCATTTCCCATTAGTTAGCGCAAGCGTCTTTCAAAATTTTATAGTTTTTCCGTTTGCTTGTCGGTTTTGAGGTACATCGAATTTTTATTTATTTTTTTTAATTGCACAAACATTTGACCCTATTTAATATCAATCGAAAACCGTTTGTTTTATTAAAATATTCGAAAAATTGCGAACGCTACACAGTTTCGCGCAAAAGCCCAACCTTTTTTTACATGGGAAACCCCCCCTTAAGCATTAGTAGAAAGTACAGCAAGGGCTGAAATCCCAAAACACATCTATTCAGAGTTTTGCATGATATAAACGGACAAGTCGTTAGTTACAATGTTCCTTTTATAGGAAAAAAAAAAACTTCAATCGAAAGATAAACCCTTTGATTGAACAAAAACCCGATTCATTGCTACGAACTGTTGTTATCTTGTTTCATAGCTGACGTGTTAGACATTAAAACAATCATGCACCAAAACCAGATCAATAAGAAAAAAAAATGGGTTTCCATACCCACACGATGTTTGAGCTCAGAGCATACATCCTTTTTGGCCATAAACAACAAAATGAACATAGCTATAGTCAAGTGCACAAAATATACAAAATACAGAAAATCAAATGTCATACACAAACAATAAGAGTAGAAATACTGAATTGAATACCATGACTGGTACTCTCATTTCCGACACAAGCAACAGGATGTGTCGACACACTACAATAGGAATTGAATTTCCCATAAGACATCTTTTAGGTATAGTACCCCATTCATATCATTTTGCAGGATGCCAACACAGAATCAGAATATCCTACTTTGGTTAGGGATGAAGGGCTCCGAATGCGATACCATAAGGAATAATATCATCTATTCAGAGAAATGAGGAATACTACTGTTGTACTACAATACCCATATGTGTGTTTTTGAACTTTATGTGGCCAAAGGATGTGGCTGGGAGTTTATGGTGAAAATGCATCTAGGATTTAGATGAAAAATTCGAACTATGTTTCTTTTTATTTCAAGGTTTAAATAGTACAAAAAAAAACAAACGCGTGCAGGAATAAAGACGAAATAAAGAAATGGTAAAAAAAAGAAAATGATTATTTAAGTATTGAAGGGTTCACAATGAATATTGATTTATTATTTGTTAACGTGAACTGAATTTAAAAACCGATTTAACCTTCAATACATATGTTATATGTTTTTTTTTTTTTATTCATTTTTATTCATTTTCCTTATAACTACTTAATACTAGACAATAGAATTCAAACTAGCTTATGATCTAACATCTTATATTTACTTACTGGCCCCAACCGGGCGCTCTAAATAATTCATGATATCTTACAATTAATGCCTTTCGGCCTATGAACACATATGTTATACGTAGGTATACAAAAGGAAATATTCACAATATTCGGCCTTTAACTAAAACCATATGTTGGGGAATATGTGTGTGCAACTGGAAAACATGCAATACAGAAACGTTAATATGAGCCAAACGCAATCCGTAGGAAATAGCTGAGAAAATAACACTTATTAATATGGCAAAATTAGGTTCACTGTTATTACATTCCACTCTTTAACTTGGACGAAAATTTTGGTAAAATGGAAGTTTTCTTCTTCTAATGAAGCTTTTACTAAAGTTTGAGAAAGTTGCAGATTAATAGCTAAATAGGAACAATGTTGATATAGTTCCTCGGGTAGGCTCTGTGAAATTAGGCCGCAGGACATAAGGCCCCAAACAAGAAAATGAAATAAGGCCCCAACTTGTTTTTCTTTCTTTCTGTAGGTATAATCACACCAAAAACATAAATTTAAAAAAAGAGCCAAGTTCTCCCGTACAAAAATTCTGCCTTACAAATCAGCCACGAAAAGTAATGAAATCTAAAAGAACGCCAAGTTCTAGGATTCAGCACTCATGCACTCGTAGGTGCATTGCAAATGTTTTAAGTGGACTTACATCGAATCAACTATTTGTTTTGAAAGAAACTTGTAAACTAATTTAAATTAGTTAATTTTCATATTTACTTAGTGCCTGATTACACGAGCGCAAAAAAGAATTAATTCACGAAAGAGAGCGGATGATTTTTCGAAAGAAGGGAAGGGATGGAAAAAAATGCCAAGTTTCGTCTTTTTCCTCATTTTCAGATATGAGTTTTGCGTTAAAAATCATGTTTTTTTCTCATCATCATGTTTCTTCTCCGACTACTCCTCTATTGTCAAATTTTCTTGCATGCCCACTTAATTTTTTGTGTGTATCCACAAACGTAATTCTTTTTTGCGCTCGTGTAACCAGGCATTTAGCAAGTTTTCCTAACTTTTTTAGTAGTAGATTACTAAGAGAAAACCTGCCAAGTAAATAAAAATTAACTAATTTACATTAGTTCACAAGTTTCTTTCAAAAATAATAGTTGATTCGATGTAGGTCCACTTAAAACATTTGCAATGCACCTACGAGTAATTGCTGAATCCTAGAACTTGGCGTGGAATTTTTGTACGGGAGAACTTGGCTCTTTTTTTAAGATTTATGTTTTTGATGTGATATCATTACTTTTTGCAAAATTTTTTTTTTTATAAGTTGAAAATCTCCAAATAAGGGGTCATGAAAACGTATATGTAGTTGAAAAATCGGTTTATCCATTTAAAATCCTTTTTCAATTCAACATTTGAATGAAAAATTACCGTATGTACCTATGTATACAATACAATTCAACCACAAACTCTGACGAATTTCACGATTCTACAATAATTAATTACAGTGTTTTTACTTCAAATTCACCCTTTTACAAATCAAATTCACCCTTTTACAAATCAAATTCACCTTTATACAAATCAAATTCACCCTTTAACAAATCAAATTCACCCTGTACTTATAATGTACCGCTGCTCGAGTCACAGTGCCAACGGTACGAGGCCGTAATGTGTCATTGATTATGGCTATCAATATTAGAGGAAAAGTCCACCACAAAATAGTCGAACACTCTGCGGTGAATATCTACCTATGTATTTTGTAATTTTTTGTGTGGATTATTTGAAGAGCTACAGAGACAACATTTAAGCCATGTGTGGTTAATTCTTGATACTGCAAGTATTCACAAAACGGAAGAAGTTCAAAACCTTGTTGATCAAACAACTCATACGCTTCATTTTTAACCACCGTACTCCCCAATGCTAAATCCAATAGAAGAAGTTTTCTCGAAAATTAAGCTTCATGCAAGAAACTTATCCAACAAATAACCAAGGTTTGGTTGATATAATATACACTTCTGTCGAGACGGTAACTTCCGAAAATTGTCACAATTATTACATGATACATGAATATGTATGCAAAGTTACCCGCTGCAGCTGCAGGAGAAGATTTGTAATATTATTAACCATAATGTTTGAATAAAAATTTATTGAATAAAATTGGTATTTTTTGTCTTAAATAAAAACGATCTTTTGTGATTTTATTTTTACAAATACAAACCATCTTCTTTATAAGTACAGGGTGAATTTGATTTGTAAAAGGGTGAATTTGATTTGTATAAAGGTGAATTTGATTTGTTAAAGGATGAATTTGATTTGCAAAAGGGTGAATTTGATTTGTAAAAGGGTGAATTTGATTTGTAAAAGGGCGAATTTGATTTGTAAAAGGCTGAATTTGATTTGTAAACGGGTGAATTTGATTTGTAAAAGGGTGAATTTGAAGTGAAAAAACTGTATAAGAAGTGCTCATATACCTACATATAACTAAAATATTTCGAAATGTGCTGGTACAACTACTTCTGTGTGTAAAATACTAAAATTTATTTACTCTTCTATGGTGTTCATTTTATATTATATTAATTCATAAAACATGGGCTTCTATGGTGTTCATTTTATATTATATTAATTCATAAAACATGGGCGGGTACCATGCCTCCTTAGCAGAAAAATCTAAAAATTAATTTTATTTCTTTGTATTGATCAGAGGTGCCTCATATACCTATTTTATAAAATTTATTCTTAAATGGGTGGGTACCACGCCCCCTCAGTTGAAAATCATAAATTTCATATTTTATTCGTTCTATTGCACGTTGTACTTGTATGATAAATTTCATGATTCTACTGTACTCCATAGTGCTCTATATAATTTATACTAATAATGTAAAAGTAGGCGGCTACCACGCCCCCTGACTGACAAATTTCAAGCTTTCGATTTTTTCTTTTGTATGTACTTCGTGACCTATCACTGTGCCAAATTTCTTGATTTTACTGCACTCCAAAGTGCTCCAAATAATTTAAACTAATAATGTGAAAGTAGGCGGCTACCACGCCTACTGATTGAAAAATTTCAAATTTTCGATTTTTTCCTTTGTATGGACCACATGACCTATCACTGTGTCAAATTTCAAGTTTCTAGGGCAACGGAAAGTGCTTCATAATTTTGATGGTCTGTCAGTGAGTGAGTGAATCAGTCAGTCAGTTCGGTTTTCGTGATTTTTGGAACATTGTATCTTAGAAACTATTTATGGTAAATATCTGAAAATTACTGAGGTGCTTCTTCTTCAGGACTAGCTTAACAAATGATGTGAGTTTGAAACTTTTGGCTTCTTTGGTATAGAATTTAGAGGGGTGTGGAAAATGCCCTGAGTTGTTTCCTGTAAATAAGGGTGTAGTACCAAAGTTGCTAGAGAACTTGGCTGGGCACTACCGTGCCCCTTGATATAGAAGTTAGAGGGGTGTGGAAAATGCCCTGAGTTGTTTCCTGTAAATAAGGGTGTAGTGCCAAATTTGCTAGAGAACTTGGCTGGGCACTACCGTGCCCCTTGATACTGATCAGTTATTTACCACTTTCACCCATCAGAACTTACTTCATTTGTTCATCACTTAAAATTCTGCAAAATTAGTAGTTTTTAAGAAAAGGGCTAATGTCAATTCCTCCTCCATGTCAAATTATCCAAACTTTTGAATGCAAAACATGAAGATTAATTCGAACTTAATAACCTCAGAGTAATAATCTTTTTAATTTAATGAATCATTGCAGCAGTATGAAAGTCCATCATCCATCCATCCATCCATACTGTACGATGTTAAGTATTGTCAATGATTCAGTATAATTTTAAATTTTGTGTGGAACAGTGTTTGCTTATACAGGTATCTATAGTTTTCCATGCAAAACTTCCCGTGACCCGGTTAACTGATTAAACCTTTCTTATGAATGCGTTCAAAACCGATTCTCTTAAACAAAATGTTTACTTAACAATCAACAAATAGGTTGACACCTTTTCATACCTGTCCAAAAAACCAACACCAAATACAGTTCTTGGATATCAATGTGTACAAATGTTATTAGTAAATAAATTGAACAAAACTGACATCTCATTCAAATCATATCACAAGCTGACAATTTAATAAACACCATCAACAAGCTCGGTTGTCTTTCTTTAATTTTTCAAAAATATGAATCTCTTAAGATTTTCCGTGTTATTCAATTGTCTGTTCTTTTCTGTTGCCCAACATTCAAAATATGTTTCATTGACAACAAGTCCGATTTCAAGACTCACATTGCGCCAGAAAAGGGCGTTATTACTTCCCAATTATGGCAGCATCAAACTCACAATAGGCTTATCAAAAGCATTGCTTGGAAACATTCCCAAAGGACTGAGCTTGAGCTACGAATTGTGTTCATATTTTGCTGGGCCAACAGTCGTATCAGATTTGTTTGACGGGATTTTACCGAAAAAGCCTAAGTCGCCAATGGTCATGAAATCTCCCAAGAGAAAGAATGTTGTAAGTATCTATAAATACATAGAATATTTTGTTTAGTTTTTGATTAAAATACTAACTACATGCTTATCAAAAGGTGATTGAAAAAATTACTTGGAAAGGAAGTAGTCTTCAACAGAATTATCAAAATGTTATGACTAATAAATTTTACACACCCGCAAGCAATTATTACTACAAACAAGCACTAAAAAACAAATTCATGTCAAACAATAAATTAAGAAGATCACTTTCAAATAGCTCAGTGCTTGCAGATGGAATAAGTGCTCTGAGTAGCGGAAATCCTCTGAGGAAAGTTCTTGAATTCATGTAAGAGTGTTATTACTAAATTTGTCTAGTTCACATTTAATATGAGTTTTAACTTTGGAAACCAGACTTGGATTGAATACAAGGTGTGCGGCTTTGATGTCAGTTTGTCGAAGTAAGGATTTGCTCTTTCCGCCCGGATATTCAATGCTACAGGATATTATCAGGATGGTCATTTTGTAAGTTGTCATGTAAAACTACTTATATGCTTACAATGAACATTAATTCTTGTTTTTCCTTCAGCGAGAATGAGAAGAATTCGATTTACGATGGAATTTCTGAATTTTGCAAAAATGAGGTACTTTATGAATGTGGTAAGGAAACATTTGACTTCATTCAATGGTTTCTAAATCCAAAGTAAACTGGACAAAATCGTATAACGCATTGGTCTCCGAAATGGATAAAATGATTGCGATTGCACAAAGCTTCAAATAAAAAACAAAAATCTTAATATGATTTTTTGTACTTATTTTTTCATACCCTAATATTTTATTCCCTCCTTGAGGTAAGCCTTGACGTGGCGGAGGGGCTAACGGTGACTACTACTATGAGACTAAGAGCTATGCGGTCGCGAAACTTATTTCGCAGAGGGCCTCCCATGGTCGACAGGTCAAAGCGGAGTAGGCTGTTACTACTAATTACGCCACAACGAAGGAGTGTTCCCACCAAGGCACGTTCTACGAGTTCCTCGACAAAATATATCAGCAATGTCCTAGCTATGACATTAAAATTGTCCTCGGCAATTTTAACGCTAAGTTGGGAAAAGAGGACATCTTTGAAGGAACAGTCGGAAAGCACAGCCTGCACGACAACACTTCCGACAACAGACTCAGGCTGATCGATTTTTCTGCTGGGGAAATGTTGTGGTAGCAAGCACCTAGTTTTATCGGAAGGTAAAACAGCTGGCTCAAAGTCATCGAGCAAGAACCGATGCAGAGATAAACAAGGGAACATCAAAGTAGAATCGCAGTCATTGCTGGGTATTTGGAAAGACCACTTTTGTAGACTGTTTAACGGCGACGACGAACAAAAGCCCGCCATCAGACAGGAGCCTTTCATCGGACACGATGATAGCCAACAATTCCGTTAACCCGACCTAAAAGAAGTGAAGACGGTAATATCACGGCTGAAATCCAACAAAGCCGCTGGAGCAGATGGTCTAGCGGCCGAGCTGTTCAAGTTAGCAGGCTACGATCTAGAAAGGAGCATGCACCAAATCATCTGTAAGATATGGTAGGAAGAATGCATGCCCATGAATGGAATCTCACCGATCCTGAAAAAGGGAGATCCTCTTAACTGCGCCAACTACAGAGGAATCATCCTGCTGAAAATCGCCTACAAGATCCTCTCTGCCATAATGTGTGAACGTCTGAAGCCTTTCGTCAACAATCTGATTTGTCCTTATCAATGTGGCTTCAGGCCAGGAAAGTCTACCATCGACCAAATTTTCACGTTGCGGCAGATCCTGGAAAAAACCTATGAACTCCAAATCGATACCCACCACCTTTTCATCGATTTTAAGGCCGCGTATGACAGCATCTTCAGAGACGAACTGTATAAAGCTATGTATGTCTAGTTTTGGCATTACTGCCAAGCTCTTTCGCTTGTGCAAAATGACTATGGAGAACTTACGCTGCTCCATCAAGGTTGGCAATGAGCTTACGGAATCATTCGATGTCAAAAAAGGATTCAGACAAGGCGATGCACTGTCATGCAATTTCTTTAACATCGTTCTTGAGAAGATAGTGAAAAACTCCACCGTCAACACCATGAGGCGCATACAAAGATGATATTGATATAATGGGAAGAACACAGTGTGATGTCAATGGCACCTTTGTAAGAATTGAGATAAAGCGGGAAAAATGGGTTAAGCCTCAAATGAGGGAAAAAGAAGTATATGCTGTCTTCGAGGAGGAACACCGACGGCTCGGGCAGAACGTCACAATACACGTATACAACTTCGAGGTAGTCGAGGAGTTTGTCTACCTAGGCTCCGCTTATTACACGGGCAATAACACCAGCGCCGAGATAAGACGAAGAATAACTCTTGCTAATCGCTGTTTCTTTGGGCTAAGAAAGCAATTGAGTGGAAAAGCCCTCTCTCGAGCAACTAAGATAAAACTGTACAACACCCTCATCATCCCAGTCCACAAAATCGGATGAATGTGCATTAGGCTATTTCGAGAGGAAAGTTCTTCGGGTCATCTTTAGCGCCGTGTACATTGATGGGGAATGGCGAAGAAGATACAACAGCCAACTTTACGGGTCAAGGTAGAGAGATTCAGATGGCTCGGTCATTTAGAGCGGATGGACACCAATGCTCAGGCTCGAAAAGCCTTCGACACTATTCCCTAGGAACGTAGAAGGAGACGAAGACCGCGACTCAGGTGGCGCACACAAGAGGAAGAGGACCTCAATCAACTTGGAGTGCAAAACTGGAGACAGCTAGCTAGGGACCGAGCTGGCTTGCGGAGACTGTTGATTGAGGCCCAAGTCTACACTGGACTGTAGCGCCACCTTAAATAAGTAAGTGAGAAACAAACCTTAATTGTTACAAACATACAGTACATAGCAGAAACCCTCTTATCTTCGCTCCATTGTTAAATTAAGAACTTGTGCTCTTAATTTTTGCTTCGCTATTTGAATTAATTTGCTTTTCCACAATCTATAATGTAAATTCAATTCAAAGTTTTTAACAAGACGTGTTTGTAAATACATCATACCAAGAATGTAAGAATACAAGCCAAATGTCTTAAAAGCGTCCCACGTTTTGCCTACACAACTTTAAAATTAGTTTTGTAGGTAAGTACTTTGCCTTGACTCACTTGTTGCAAAAGTACAAGAAAAATAAAAACTACATGCTTCTTTTTCCTATTTCCTTACACAAAAAAATATACTTAACTCAAAGCTATTGGCTGTTATAACTTTTAAGGTAGGACTTTCTGTGCAGCGAACACGTCTTTATTATTATTTTTTTCTGGTCTGCTGTTTGTGAGGAAACGTTTTCGGGTTACACAGTCAAGTAAAAAACTTTTCCTTACGGTGTACTTCGTTTCGTTTTCTGACGATATTTTTTTCGAAGTATTTTTTGTTTCCGTTAGAAGGTTTTGGCTGCTATATTCTTAAAGCAAAATGTGCTCCAGGGGTAAAGTTTCGTTATACTTTGAAGGAAAAGTTTGAAATTTGAGAAGTATTTGTAGGAAAGGTAGAATGCAGGAACACGAACTAGAAGCTACCGCTCGAAATGAGGAATACTTCTATCTTCTTCTTGACTTACGAGTTTACAGAACTTGCTATGAGTTCCGTTCACATCACATGCTTAGGTGTTGGCTGATAGTTTAGGTACCTCTAGAGGGTTGAACTATACCTATTTACACCAACAAGCGTGATTCTATTTTTATTGCTAATAAAATAATGTTGTCTTCTATTAAGGGATGCGAAGCGGTAGTTATAATTTGTTACGGGAGAACATTGAAACCTGAATGCATGCCATAAAAGTGAAAAATGATAGTGGGTTTGTATTGCTTATAGTTTTTAACATTCACTTTCAACTTCTGGAGGGAAATGAAATATATTACATACATTACCGACATAACGAGCGACAAGATCTTCCATATCCGAGGCTTGTCAATGTTTCATAACTATGAAATTACTCCTACGTCGGGCAGTTACCCCAGCGGCAGGAGCCGTCAACCTGGAGTGCCAGACCCTTTAATTACTCCAAGGACAAGAGGTCGGCAAAAGCCGCTCTGGATATGTCTGAGAAGCTCATATAAGGTGTTCACCAAGGAACTGGTGACGCTACTGTTTATTCTAACAAGGAACGAATTCTTCCGCTACCGTCATTTGTTGGAAGTGTCTTGGTGGGAACATTTCTTCGTTGTGGGGTAATTAGAAGTAACAGTCTACTCCGCCTCGACCTGTCGACCATAGGAAGTTCTCTGCGAAAACAAGTTTCGCAGTCGCATAGCTCTTAGCTTCATAGTAGTAGTCAACGTAAGCCGCTCCGCCACGTCAAGGCTTACCCCATGGAGTATGCTCCATCTACAAGAAAGGAGACGCTCTGAATTGTGCTAGCTACAGGGGTATGAGTCTCCTCAACATCGCTTAAATAATTTTGTCGTCTATCTTGTTTCCTATAAGTATGGTTTAAGGCGAGGCGATGAAATGAAATTTTCACACTTTGACAGATTTTAGAGAAAACCCAAGGATACCAAATCGATACACACCATTTTTTTTAACGATTTTAAAGTCGCCTATGATAGCGTTAATAGAAACGAGCTATAGAGCCATGCCACGTCTCGGCATCCATGCCAAACTCGTTCGCTGTGTAGGATGACTATGGAGAATTCTCCGTTATAAATTTTCGTGTCGAGAAAGGTCTACGACTGAGTGAGTGCACAATTATCAAAAGTCCGTTCAACTCTTGGCTTATCTACGTGGACGACATTGATATTATCGACAGTACGAAGCGAGCTGTCAGTGGTGCATTTGCTGGGATTGAGACGGAGGCGGCTAAGATGGGTTTGGCTGTGAATGAGACGAAAAATAAGTATATGCTGTCATCGAGAAGAGAGACACAACACCGTCGACTCGGCCAGAACATCACAATGGGCAGTTACAATTTTGAAGTAGTCAGAGACTTAGTATATATGACATCAGTGCAGAGATAAAGCGAAGATTCACTCTTGTCAATCGCTGTTTCTTCAGGCTAAGAAGCCATCTGAGCAGTAAAGCCCTCTCTCAAAGAACCAAGGAAGCCCTGTATAAGACCTTTATCATCCCAGTTCTGCTGTATGGGGCGGAGGCATGGACATTGACAAGAGCGAGAGACAGATTCTTCGAGTTATGTTCGGTCCAGTGTGCAGTTCATCGGCGGAGAGTGGAGAAGGAGATACAATCACGAGCTTTACGGGCTTTACAGCGACATCAACCTGGTCAGAAAGCTAAAAATTAAGCGGTTAAGATGGCTGGGCCATGTGGAGCGTATGAACACCGACGCGACGCACCAGCCCGTCGACTTTTCGTATCAAACCCCGATGGACAACGTGGAAGAGGAAGACCTCATCTTAGGTGGCGCGCTAAATTGGAGAACAACATCAACCAACTTAATGTGCGCAACTGGAGGCAGCTAGCGAGGGACCGAGCTGGCTGGAGAGGCTTGTTGGCTGAGGCCGAGATCCATCCTGGATTGTGAGCGCCACCGAAAGTAAGTACCTAAATAAAAATAAAAAAAATAAAAAAGTAACGAACGACAAAGAAGACAGCAAAAAGACAAGAGAATTTATTTCCTAATCAGTTTATTAAAAACAATTGCAAGCAATTTTCATATCAGTTTCCATTTGTCTACTTTTCTAAACATCGTCGGTAAAAGGTGATATGCTGTTAAAGCTCAAGGGGCAATGATGATGAAGAATTTGGTCGCAGTTTTCGTCCTTCAAATATGAAAAGTGTCTTCTGTCTTCCTCGTTCAATCTAAAAGAAAAACAAATTATGCGTTTATCCATGTTCTCGAAATTGAATAATCGAAACGTGGAAACTTTCTTTCGTTAATGAAATATTTTTTTTGTAAGTCAAACCCGAGAAGTATAATATAAAAAATATGTTGAAGAACAAGAAGAATTATATCTGTTATAAAATTAGCTAATTACCATTTTATTGTTTTCGTTCATTGTAGGTGTAATGAGGACAAAACCTACATTTATGTAGTCTCAATGTTAGTGTATTAATAAAAGTTATTAAAAAGATCATTATGCATTTTATGTCTGAATGTTGATGCTATAACTCACTCAAATATGTGGCGTAATATCTTATACAAAAATCCATTTGACAATTTTGCATCGGCATTTCTTGAAGCTATGCAAAACGCTTTCAATAGACACGCTTGACCATCAAATCCATGTCTTCGATGATAGCCCCAAGTAGAAAGACAAAAAGTGAACTTAATAAATTTTGAATACAAAACTATTCGCCACTGACCTACAAGTCTAAAAGTTGATGTAATGCTTCGTAAGTATCCCGCCGTAATGGTCGTATTGGTCGCTCGTCATTCATGATGTTCATATTGGCCTTAAAACCAACGCCATGTGACAAAATATTTCCCCACATAAATACTTTAAAGGTGATATATATTCGAAACTTTAACAAACAAAAATGGAACTTTTATTGAAATTGATATTTTCTATACAAACATACAAACATTCGAGTAGACTTCATAAAATCTAAATAGCGTTTTTCACGCTTTTGGCTTTCTTCAACTTCTGTCACTGCATTGAAACTCAAAATTGACGTTAAGACAGAGCAAGTGATCAAAAATATGAATGTAAATCTCATTTTTAAATAGTCTATTGTTAAAAATTTGACTAAATTTTAATAATCCGACCAAAAACTTATGATATCACAATATATCTATTTGGAGAGGAACCTTGTAGTATTGAGTAAAACAAATTTGAGAATAGAATTCTTTATGCCACATAATTTTGTTTCGTCGTTTCTTCATTTTTTCTTTTCAAATAAATACTAGTGCATATTATGATATAAGAATGTGCTAATTGAACGTGCGATACCCAATTTTTTTTTTCTTCACCTGAGAACCAATTGATTGAAACGGAAACCTAGATGTTTGTGATGTTTCCCTACAATGGAAGATTTTCCAATCGTACCTATAAATGAGGAATTATTTCCTTTTGAGAAGTAAATATTGTAGACAATTTTTTCCCTGAACTAACTGTAAGGCTAAAAACACACCAAATCAGACAAGACGTCTTTTTGTCTTTCGACAGAAAATCGTGGACAGAAGTCCATTGCTCTACGAGGCAACACACACCGAAAAATACACGACACGATAAAAAGTCTTGTCCGATCGTCAGTTGCAGTAAACACATGGGGTTGTATAGAAGCAAAACACACCGAAGAAGACAAGAAGTCCGGGACAAAATCTCAACGCCTAAAATTACACACCGTCTTATGAAGTAACACACACTGCGGTGAACAAGACAAACAAAAAAGAAAAACAAAAAGACATGACATGTATAGGTTCCCAGCAAACATTTTCATTCAGAAATGAATCATAATAAAATCAAAAAAGTGAACAACTCGACCGAAAAAGAATACAGAAAAGAATCATTTTGAATTTTTTTACCTGGGCTCTTAGACACCGATTTGAATCATTAAAGGGAATCATTTAGGATTTTAAAATTCTTCATTTAAATGAACGTATATAATGTTCGTTTAAGTGAAGGTTTTCAGTTCAATTCCATTCAACCAATTCATAATTTGAATTTTTTTTTCAAGTTTCTTCGCCTTTGAGCTTCTGCAAGAAAAAAAGGAATAATAATGAATAATGTACGTATTTGTTTTCTGAAAATAATTGAACATTTTATATTAAGGCCCAACTATAATAGACGGACGCGAACGGAAGCTAGCGTCAAAACTGAACGAACCGTTTCTTTCCGACTGTCAATTGCATCCGCTTACCCATAATTGAACGGAAAGCTCTCTGTCATTATTCTGTGTTGGGCAAATTGTTTTAAGCGCGCGAAATATACACGTGATTTTTGTTTTTTCAGGCATACGAATTTTATCAAAATGAATAAAAATAGACAATTTAAAATAATTAAGAGTTTAAAATCAATGCACTTCTTAATGGAGACATTGTTTGCGTTAAAAGAATTAGATGATTATATTAAAAAGAGCTCAAGAGATAGGTCCTGCTGTGTGCGTCCCATCAACCGCGATAGAAACCAAACTGGGCCCTCATCACGTAAGCTAGACGATATCGTTTTCGATATAGCCTTCGATAGCTGTGTTTTACGTAAGCAGTAAAAATGTCTATCGATCAAACGATATCGACTTCACAGTTTGATTATTGCTTCACGTAACATCAAGCGATATCGTTTCATCGATAGCTATTTGTCTATCGCTGCTCATATAAAATATCAATTTGTTATCTAAAGTAAGAGAACGACATGGTGGTTTTTTGTTTTGTCTAGTACAAATATAGTGGTTTCTTTTTGTTAAATTGGTAGGATTTTCGAAACTAGTGGCATCACTGATTTGCAGTCACTTTAGAGATTTTGGGTAGCGGTGGTTACCAATGGGTAACGGGAAATGATTATGGTATCACTGTTGCTCAAAGCACGCTTTCAACCATTATTCAGAAAGTTACGAAGGAGTTGGAAGCCAAATTATGCCCATTATGGATAAAATGGGAAATGAACGACCATAACAAAAAATTAACAATAAAGCAATGGTTCCACCAAAAGTTTTCAATACTCGAGGGGATCCTCGAGCCTTGGCTTTTGACCCCTTATAGATCTTCTACTGATGTGATGCAAGTAAGACACATTTCAATCAAGTCCACGCAGTCAAGTCTCTACAAAGGTTCTAAACTCTGAACTAAGGTCTTAGGTCGATGGAGAGTATTCCTGGAGGAGAGGAAAACTCGATATGATGCAGACAAACTCGCTCGTTTTGCAAATGTTTGTGCTGCCTTACACTTTTACATCCATTGTAACGAAGAACAATTTACAGAAAATAAGTTCACTACACTTTATAATTCCATCAACGACGTGCAAACTTCTGAAGTTACCATAGCCAACGGCAAACTCAAACAACAATAGCTCAAAGAAAGCGCAATGAAATTAAAGATTCACTGTTTGTTTAGTTATTTATTCAAATGAAATAAATATTTCAAAAAAAAACTAGTTTATTTTTTTTAAACACGGTGACACTTCATGTTCTGATCTTTTGTTCAGTGCCTTTCAAACTTGAGGTTGCAATACACGATGCGAGAGGGGGTGTTTTCCATGAAGAACATTTTTATCGACATCGCTCAATACAATTGCATCGGCGACAGTCGACAGTGAAATTACGTGATGAGGGCCCTGGTTTTTTCAATTTTACATTTATAAAAATAAAAAGTCTGGACAGAGAACAGTTCTTCATTTATACACGAATGAATTTAGAACTGTATAACAAACTGCTTCATATACTGAGTCCTCATCTCGCAAAAACATCTATAAGGCAGCCAATCAGCCCAGGTTTAGAGAAATGTAAAATTTCCGTCCGTAAATTGAGAAAGAAAAGTGAGTTTACGTCCGAAAACAAAACTGAACGAAACCGAGCAATCCGCTATTATGGCTGTGACATCTGATTTGCATGTATTTGGGAATTTTCGTACGTCAACGTCAGCTCTTAACGAAATCTTTGATGAAATCAGGAATGTTAGTATTAACAATAGGTCCGTTCGTTTACCCCATAAAACTGCGCAAAAGTGCCATATTCTCCCACTTTTTCGTTCGTTTACTGCCACTTAAATTAAAATCTGTCACTTTTGAAGGAGAAAAATATTTCCCCTATCTGCCGATTTTAGACACAAAAATTTCTTGTGGCAGTTGTGTAAGTTCTGTCAAACCATAAGAAGTACATTGAATTTTGTTGACGTTTGACATAATTTTGTGCATTCGGCAGATTTTTGGTGTGAAGCGTTCGTTTACTTCTTGGGTGAATCACAAAATTTCGAGGAGTGGGGATGATTTTTGACAGTTTTTACACAAACTGCCGTTATCATTACCCCTTTGCAAAAAGAAATAAGGAAAACAAAGATTACGCAAGTTCGTTCTTCTTCATTTATAAACCAGGATCCTTTTTTGAGGTTTGCTTATGTACATTCATATTTAGCTCACATATATGAATGAAAACAGAATGTCAACATACTCGTTTTGTCTTGCAAGTAAAAGATTGTAGATTTTTTGTCTATCGTAAAATGAAGGTTTTTTGAACAAATATTCTTCACATTGTGTGAAGGAAATCTGAACCTTCACCAAAATGTTTGCTGGGTTGTATAAGAGCAACACACACCGAAGCAGACAAAGACAAGACCCAGCAAACATTTTGGTGAAGGTTCAGATTTCCTTCAGTAAATCTGAAGAATATTTATTCGAAAAACCTTCATTTATCTGAGTAAATCCTGACTATAGACAAAAAACCTACAATTTTTTCCTTGCAAAACAAAACGAGTATGATGACATTTGGTTTTCATTCATGTATGTGAGCTAAATATGAATGTACACAAGCAAATATCAAAAAATGATCGTGGTATATAAAGAAAGGATAGCGAATCTGCTTATTTTTTTCTTATTTCTTTTTGCAAAGGGTAATTTAACGGAATCTTTGTCTCAAAGAGATAGTGAAACAATGTGATAGCGAATTTAAACATTCGTTGTTTAGAACTGACGCGTTTTAGTTAGATAGTCGCTAATATTTATAATATAAAATGTTCAACAATTTCCAGAAATTAATAGGTACGTATGTTCATGCCACATTGCAGCAATTTCTTTTTTAAGCATTCATTCTGTTTTGCAGATAGCATGAAGGCAAAGAAACTTGAAAAAAAAAAATAATGATATGATTGAAGGGAATTGAATTGAAAATTTTCATTTAAACGAATCATATTAGGTTCATTTAACTGAATATATAAGGGCCTTATTTACATTCGTTTTAATGAAGGAATTTCCAATCATAAATGAGTCGTAAAAAAGATTCATATCCGTGTCACGTTACCCAATGTTTCTGATCCCAATTGGATCATAAATGAATTCATTTTCGGATGTTTTCTTCACTTTTAAGAATTATTCATTTTTGAAGGGAAATGTTTGCTGGGGACATTTTCTTTGTCAGCCTCGGTGTGGGTTGGAATCCGACATGATTTTTTGTCGAAAGACAAAAAGACGTCTTGTCTGATTTGGTGTGTTTTAGCCTAATAGAGCAAATTACTAAAAGATTACCAGAGTTTCAGATCTCTTAAGTACAGAATACAGTTTCGAATAACTTCCATGATAGCTTACGTAAATAAATGTCTCATCAGCTTAAACAACATTCCGTTTGCCATTTCTCCATCAGGTGTTCTCGTAGCAGTACAAAATGCTTTCAAGATACACGCCTGGCCATCAAATCCTTGACTATAAACAAAACCCAGAAATCTATTCAACGTTTCATTAGTACCACCAAATTCACACATACTAATTGAGAAGCGTTTTGAGCATGTCGTAGGTATCTCTCCGAAAAGGTCGCAGCGCCTTGTTGTCATTTAGCAAATTCATATTAGCCTTCCAACCCGATGCATGAGCCCAGATTGCACCCCACGTGAGTACATTTACCTTGTAGTTAACTCGGAACTGCAGGAATATGTATTTTTTAGTGACATCAGACAAAGCAAAAATCTAATCAAACATACATACAAATATACGAGTTTGTTCCAAAAAATCCAAATATCGTCGCGGGCGACTTAGAAGTGTTTCATTACTTTTGCAATTAATTCCGTCATTGAAACAATGGACAAGTGATGTTGTGAGAAGGAATATAAGTAGTTTGTACATTAATGTAATTTTTTTTTAACACTAACAAACCTTTGCGAGACAGAAAATTAACTGAACTGAGTTCTGAAGCGAAGATAAGATTTACCTAACAATTATGTCGAATTGTAATGGGGTCAATGAATGTTCTTCACGACCGATGCGACGTGATAATTGAAATTATCATAGAAACGTTAAAGTGAGCTTTCCAGATCACGCTTCACGTATTCACAGGTACCCAAACACAATTGACATCTCAATTCTTACTCAGTTTTTATTTGTGGTACGATAGATCTTATTTAAATGATTTGAATTAGTTTTCTTTGTCATAAAGAGCATGAAATTTACCATACTTGCGATATCAAAATGAATAAATTCTTAAATATATTAAGTACTAGCTGACCCCGCGAACTTCGTCTCGCCGCCCTTCAGAGCAACTCCAATAACAAGTTTCCCTTGGAAAACCAATGAGTTTTCCGAGTTTTTCATTAAGAACTTTCTATTTTCCATTCGAAAACCCATTTTAAAATTTTCCAGTTTTCCATTTGCACCTGCAATAATATGCAATTTTCCCTTTGAAAACCAATGAGTTTTCCGAGTTTTTCATTAAGAACTTTCAATTTTCCATTCGAAAACCCATTTATTAAGGTTAGGTTAGGTTATACGCATGCTCCTGGTTAGTACACCTTCCATGCAAAATTAAAAAAAAATTCCCTAAGAATCATCTATAGACTAACACGAACAAAATAAAAAAAAAAAAAAATAGCCAAATCCGTCCAGCCGTTTGTGAGTTATGCGGTTACACACGAACAGGATTTCATTTTTATACATATAGATAAGGCCATTTATGTTTCAGTTTAGGAAGCAAAGCTACATAAATAAAACACACACAACGATACATTTTCAATGAAAATTCTATTTCATTATAAACTTTGGACTTTGTTTTTATAAATTAAGTTAATAATAAAAATAAATAAAGTGGCGTGACAGCTTACACTCATCAACAATTCTCTAAGAGCGTGTTAAGAATTGAGAGGACCTACAATTTAACGTCAATTTCGAACGGCGAAGCTGAGAAGCACTTTTTCATGACAGATTGATTTGATACTCTTGGAAGTTCTATGAGTTCTTCGCAAGAGGCAGTACCCGTGAAAGATGAAATAAAACTTTATCGGCACGAGTAGGATTCAAACCCACAATAGCCGCGTTTTATTATCCTCACTAACCCATATGGGTTTATTTTTTGTACACAAAACAAAAACAATCTGAAACCCCGATAGCTATCGGGGTTTATTTTGTAACTCAAAAACTATGTTCTTAATATGGCGGATAGATGGCGAGTGTGAGACAAAAAAGAAGTTATTGTAGAAAGATTTATTAATATTAGCCATATTCATAACAAATTACGCGTATTCCAATCTTAGCCACAGTTTTATAATGCCAAAGGATAAGAGTCAATCCAATAAATTAATAAAAACAAGTTGTTTGTGGAAAAGCAAAATAAAATTTTACTGGGGGTTGCGTCTCGGATAAAAAAAATAGCTTAAACTTTTACCTTTTAAACCCACATCGTTTTATTATCAAGGGGTAACCCATATGGGTTAGTGAGGATAATAAAACGCGGCTAATGTTATTAGTAGCAGCCAACGCACATGCTTAGGTAACCACTACGCCACGGGAACTACAAGTTTGTCCTTAATTGTGACAAACAATATCATTCGAATGGCCGGCCGCCTCGGGAGTTTGATGCTTTTGAGGTTATTTTTAACCACTTTTTCGCACACATCGGGAAGTACAATATCTCGGCCAAAAACTTGAGTAATGTTGGTTTTGAATGCGTCGCAGAAAAAAATCTAACGGTAAATAAACGCATGATCTTGGACCAATGACACTTTTCGACCTTAGAGCACACCAAACAGACTTTTTTTCTGAATGCTATAACACATCTTTGATCATTTGTGGGTTTTCTGAGCAATTTTCTTTGTTTACATTACATACCCAACGAGTGAGAAATGTGCCTCACTGCTAAAGGAAATGTTGTTCGAAAGATCGGTGTTCTTTGTCTTTTGTTCCAACACCCGTTGTTTGATTGTTAAGCGATCCATTATCGTAAATGGCAAACATTCAACTCATATTATGACATTTCAGATGACAGTTGAGTTTGACAAGTGCTTTCAAATTGACACCGCGAAATGAATAACCCATAGGTATTTGTATTTCAATATTGCGTAGCTAAAAAAGCAAATATTATCATAACTGTGTTAGGTAAGTCAAGGCAAAAATATGGAATTAGTAGAATACATTGTGTTACTCGAGTATTAACGTTTTTCATATAATATGAACAATTTGGAAAAAGGACAGGAAATTGACTATATACACTGATTTTTCAAAAGCTATTGGTCAACTGTCCCATTCAGTTACTTAGTTGCAATTACATACATTAGCCCTTTTTCCTAGGCTTGTTTTTTGTATTTCCTCTTACCTTGAGAATAGAACTTATTAAGTTAAGTTCAGTTTTCGAAGACCTTAATTGCAAAATTGGGTGTTTCGCAGGGTAGTCATTAAGAATCATTTCAATTTATTTTATCTTGAAATTTAATTCTTATTTTTGCACATGATATGAAGATCTTTAAGAAAACTTCATCTAACAATGATCGTATTCTTCTTCTAGATGATACAGGTACCTAAATAGTTTTTCTGTGTGGTGTAGTGTAGTAAGAACAGTTAAAATCTTAGCACGTCGAAATTTCAGACACTGCCGTTCTCAGAGAAACGAGCAACTTGAGTTGATGAGTATTTTGTATGTGTGTAAATTCTATGTCGTAAGTTTTTTTTTTTAACCGAATCTAGATTTAACTAAGCACATCTCTTAATAATTGTTTTTTTCCTTCCCAGATTTGGACTCCTTATTATGAGGTTCATATTGATAGGTAAAAATCGGTACATCGTTATTTTACTCGTTTCGCATGGTCCTCAAAATATTCCTCTACGACGCTGTCTCAAAAACGGACTAACAACGATATAGTTTTCCTCCATCAACTTATAACAGGCGTCAAACTCACAAATGCACCAGACCTTCTTAGTGCTATACATTTTAAGTATCGGGGAGGAGACAATAACTCTCTAAGCATCATTATTACAGTCTCAACTCTCAAGACATGATGACCAAATATGGAATGCATGAGCTCTTGACATGGATGAGTAGGCTTTTGAACTTTAATAAAGATCTTATTGACCTTTATAAGAATGAAAATTTTTAAAAAATGTATTGCATGACATGGACAAGGATTTACTTGGATCAGTTTTCATCAAGTTTCGAAAATAATTTTTTAAGAGCCGATTTTTCGACAGATAATAAAATATTGGATTTTTCAATCGTCAGATAAACTCTATCTGACGAATAACGCTCTCATTTATTCGACAGATGAATACACAGATAAGTTTTTTGGCCAGTTTGTTATTTGTAGATTTTTTCGATGAATGAAAAATCGGCTATAAGTGAAATAACTGGCACGTGTCTTTAAAGGCAAAAAAGTAAGTAAATATGTTTTGTTACTACAACTTTAATTTTGAAAAAAAAAATTAATACAGCGTATCTATCTAACATTCTTTCTATGGAATCTGTTGAAAAGGTACAAATTTTTCCCCTTCACATTATTCCCAATTTTTGTTTAAACGGTTGCAGAAAAAAGTGTTTTGACTTTGATTAAAATTCCTCTTGCATTCTACCCTGAATGTTTAAGAACGTTTAGTAGACGGAAATTTGAAAACAAAAAAGAAGACAATGTATTTAAGGTATTGAAATACATAGGTTGAGGTTCCTTATGCAACTGTTCATAATGATATACGGTAACGGTAACACTGCCCGTCTCCATTTCCATTTTCTTTTTTTACTTAAAAAGAAAATGTCTCACATAGCTTCCATGTCTTCTCATGTTTCCCAAAATTCTTTCCCTTAACTTAAAACAGTTGCCCGTAGCTTAGTTGGTAAGTGCGTTGGCTGCTAAGCAGAATGTCGTTGGTTCGAGTACTACTCAGGCCAAGTTTTTATTTCATCTTTCACGGGTACTGCATCTTGCGAAGACCTGACAAATCTTCCAAGAGTATCAATTTGTCATGAAAAAGTGCTTCTCAACTTTGCCGTTCGGAATCGGTGTTAAATTTTAGGTCCCCTCAATTCTTTACACGCACTCAGAGAATTGTTGATGAGAGTAAGTCACTTAGGCCTTGGCTCTTCAAGAGCTGTCGCGCCACTCTATTTTTATTTTTATTTTTTAACTTAAAACAAACAAAAAATACTACCTTATTGCTTGAGTACCTACCATAATTATCTTACAGATATTTTATAAATAGTAGGTATTCTACATGCAAGATTTTTCAAAAATAATAAGTAGAATAAGAATAACGTTTATGCGTGAGAGGGTGAGACATTGCAAACCATTGAATATTGAGAGGGAAGATTTTTTTGTTGAAAATATTAATTTTTCTTGAATTATAAATTGTTTTCATAAAAAGATTCTCAAGCATCACTGTCTTAAAATAATCGAATAATACTTACAAAAGAAAAGTTTTGAACGTCTTGAACAGAATGCCGTCTTGGTACACTCCATCCTTAAGCGGGGTGCAAAAGGACTTTAAAATACAAGCCTTTCCGTCAAAACCATGCCTTGAATAAAAGAGTTTTACAATCAAACCACCTTAAACAACGTATTTCTTAATATTCTTATTTTACCCATTCATAAAAGTTTCCAGCTTCTTGTAAATTTCCCTCTTCACTTGACGTTTTTCTTTCTTGCCATTCTCAATCGGATAATTTGATCGAAAGCCATAGGTAAAGGAAAAAATCGCATTTACATCCAGAATATTATTTTTAACATTTGCACGAAACTGGAAACATTTAAACACGTTATATGAACTAAACTTAAATCTTCAACGTACAAACATACGGCTTGTCTTCAGAAAATCCAAGTACCGTTTGCCACGTTCAAGTTTCACTTCAATAGTAGTAAAATTGCTTCCGGCAGCGGAACTCGGTGTTAGAATAATCTCCATTGCAATAACGAAAATAAAGTGTAATAAACTCAACTGTTTCATGGTGAATCAAAAAGAAGGAATTTTTGATCTTGAACGTGATACCTACTGCACTTTATTAATTTGACGCACAGTATTTATTCGAACTCAGGTGAGGTTGTGAGATGGAGAATGATTGATTTCATGGATTACTATGAGGTATCCAATGATTGGGGTGTATTGTGTATAAAAACACTGAACGAAACGTCTTTTTTGTTTTGCTTAAATTATTTGTGAAAACAAGCTAGTCGAAAAGGAGGATTTCAATTTAATTCTTATAAGTTCAATTTCGTTTCAACTGTGAAAATCTTCATGGTGAAATGAGCTCTTTCTTATTAGTTGATTAAATCACAGCGATGAGATTGACAAGAAACCATAATGACTATTTTGAACATTTTTTTTTGGGTGTAAGCTTGTGGAAGTAAATACAACGTCAATGGAAAGAGTTGACACTTTTAATTTGAACTTACTTTATTGAATTCCAGGTACTTATTTTTACTGATTACATTTCCTTGTGGATCGGTCATTTGAATGATATCAAATTATTATATCCAAACTAGAGGTGGGCGATATATCAATAACCGCTACCAATAACCTGGGGGGTCATTCCGTATCTCGATTATCGTCAGACGTTAACGTTTGGACGATAGAGTTGCTTCACATAAAATGAAAAACGTCAATCGTTTGGACGATCACGTTTTCGCTTTAATTTTTTTGCTTCACGGAAGACGAAAATCGTCTAAACGTACACGCCAAAACGTTAACGTTTGGACGATAACTAAATAGCTCACGTTTCTTTGACGTTTAGACTAACTTTTTGTATTTTTTTTTTCATTATGTAGTTTGTAATGAACTGTAAATTGTAAATTTGAGCCTTTTAGATCGTCAACGGACGAGATGAAAACTCATTTCAACTATATACACGCTAAGGCCAGAAATTTGGTTGAAAGGTGTATCGGTGTTTATAAAGGTAATTAATGTTATTTTCAATGAATGTGATTTTTGAACATTTATTTTATCTTGGGGTCGATGGAGAATCCTATTGGAAAAAAGGAAGAGTTGCTACGACCCCAAAAAAAAAGCCATATTTGCAAATGTTTGTGCCGCCCTTCACAACATTTGTGTCCACTACAACATCAGCAATGATAATATTGCATTACCAGAGGCAGAGGAACACTTTCCAAATTATAATTACAATGAGGCTGAATTGAACGCTAGGGGAAACCACCAAATAAAACAGCTAGCCATCAGAATTAGAAATGATATAAAAAACTCGCTTTCAAATTGAAAATTTTATTTAAAACAAAATATTTGTACTTTTGACTTAAGACTAAAAGGTACTTGAATAAACATTTGACATTTCAAATTATAGTTTGAGAGTATGTGAACCCTACAAACCGCTCTCAAACTGCAAAAAGAAATAAACGTAAGACGAAACGAATTTCGCTGAGTTACATGAAGCAAATTGTGGACGTTCACGTTCACGATTAACGTTTTGACGATCAACGTTTTGGAAATTACGGAATGACCCCCCTGTTATTCGTGAATAACTGCTATAACTAGTTATTCAATATAGATCTTAACAGTTATTCGGTAACAGTTACTCAGAATAACAGTTACTCAGAATAACCGTTACTCAGAATAACCGTTACTCAGAATAACAGTTACTCAGAATAACCGTTACTCAGAATAACAGTTACTCAGAATAATCGTTACTCAGAATAACAGTTACTCAGGATAACAGTTACTGAGAATTACTAGTTATTGAAGGAACAGTTAGTCAGAATATCTAGTTATTGAAGGAACCAGTTATGAATAACTGAATAACTTTTTGTCTTTTTACACAGTGTTTTCTATTTTCATAATTTAATTAGGAAAAAAAGTCAGTAAAAAAGGAAAAAGAGCATTTATTAAATAACCCTTTCGGGACGCAATTCAGGCGATGAAGTTATAGACATCTTTCACTTTGGAACTAGAAAAAAAGAAGACATTTGTTAAAGGCGTGGTCGGTGGGCTTTGGTACATATGTGTACCATTCAGGGTTGTTAAGTGGTACAATTGTTTACCATTTGTCCTGTAAAAACAATCAAGCGAGTAAAAATTTTTGAAATAAAATAATTTACAGCTACTAGATCTGCAAAAAACGGTTAAAATTTGAACATAAAATACACAGGGACGAGCTGGTACAAATTTCGTTTGATTATCGCAGATAACTTTGATTTTAGGGATGTTTAAACCTCAGGTGGTACACATGTGTACCCCGCGTCCCGAAAGGGTTAAACTAGTTCTCGTATAAGTGTATGGATAACCGTTACTGAGTAACTGCTAAGAATAACAGTTAATCAGAAATAACAGTAACTGTTATAACGGTTACTCAAAAATAACTGCTAAGGCCATCACTAATCCAAACATGTATGTTTTTGGCAAATAACAAATAAGAACTGGTTGTTAGGATTTTTTTTTTTTTAATTACTAGTGGACCCGGTACGCTTCGTTGCACAGACATTGTTCTGAAAATGGATAATTTGTGAAATTTTCATGGTTAATACTGTTGTATTCAGTGATGATTTCTGTGAAAAAAAATTGGAAAAACCTCATGGAAGAGTGGGAAAACTGGAAAAACCAAACAAAGGTCGGGAATAAGTTTTCTTTTGCTTGGAAAATTTTTTGTTTCAAAATGGGTTTTCAAATGGAAAAATGAAATTTCTTGATGAAAAACTCGGAAAACTCATTGGTTTTCATAGGGAAAACTGTTATTGGAGTTGCTCTGAAGGGCGGTGAGACGAAGTTCGCGGGGTCAGCTAGTTATGTATAATAATTATTATCGTTAGCAATGAAAGCAAGGAAAGTTTTTCTGCACTATCCCAACAGCAGAAATCCAGCAAAGCGTGGCAGAGATTACTGTCGGTGCAAGCAAATAAATCCACGGGAACTAACTCCACTGAAAGTTAGACAGCACATGCGTACGTTTATATCCCACACTAACACTAGGGTAAGTTATTGGACGAATCCATAGACAGGATTCTTCACAATGTGAACTCAACGGAAAGAACCATCATGTCACCCCTTTGACCGTCTGTATCTCCTGAAGTATACGGCCCTGGTTTCTGAAAGTAGGACAGTATATGTACGTTCATATCCCACACTGGGGTAAACTATTGGACGAATCAATAAACAGGGTTCTTCACAATGTGAATTTAAACAAAAATATCCCTGTGTACTTCGGTACTTCAATAATAGTATTGACTCAATAATATTGACTTTAACTCAATTTATTACTTTTTAGTGAAAAAGACTTAAAGTTGATTGACTGCAGTCAAAAGACTTATTGACTAAAACCAAACTCGCTTAAGTTAAAAGACTTTTTAGTGACCAAACTGACTAAAGCCAGTTAAAAAGTACTGCAGTTAATTAACTTTTAGTCAGTTGACTTTATCAATTGACTGCAAGTTAAAAAATAAGTACTGACTGGAGAATACGTAGGAACACGTACTTTTTTAAGTTTAAAGACTAAAAAAAACAGTCATTCGTGACTTAACTAAAGTACCGAAATGACTGCAGTCTTAAAAACTCTAACGAGAAGGAAGTGGAAACAGGCCAATACCTTCTCTGTACATGTCTGGCACTTTCCAACAGTAGGAATAACACATACCTGGTTTGTTTAAGTTCACAACTCTCCCAAGAGTAGGTACCTTTTTTTAGTGGTACTACAATGGACCCCTTGGGTCTAAGTGAGGCAACAACATTTATACAGCCAATCTAACCTAACCTAACCTAACCTAACCTAACCTAACCTAGATCTTTAAATTATTTTCTCAATATCTTAACTTCTTGGGAAAGCTCTCAAACAATTTTTCCTCTTCAACGTGTCTAGCGATTTCGATGAAACATTGTTGGTACAAGATAAATGCTCACTAATTCTTTCTTGAAATTCTGTACTCTGTAAAAGGGACTGTTAACAATGTAACTACAATAAATCAGTAAAATTAATATAACTTTTGCTTAAAAAAATATAAAACTATATATAAAACTATTTTTATTATTTTTGGTTTTATTTTTCTAAACATCTTCGTGTCATTAATGAATCTCATTATTATGTTAAACATCGGCAATGGGACAAGAAACCAATTATTCAATAATAATTTCCTCAGAATATAGCAGATAGATATGTATAGTGCTTAACACCATTTTCATATTTTTCGTCTTTCGATTTCCTAGACTAAACCCACAAAAAGAAATTGAAATAATGAATATTTTAGAACCGATCTTCTAAATTATTCAAATTCAGTAGGTGTTAACAAAACATGCCATTAATCGGTTTCAGAAAATCTTGGTAGCAAAATAACAGTTTCCACATAAATGTCATTTTATTCACTTTGGTGAGTTGACTCAGAGTTTTAATCGTTTTTCATAACCATTTCTAACAGAATGACAACCATAACTAAACAAAACAGTTGTGTTAAAAGTATTTCTTATGTTTTTACACTTACAATTTGTGCCGTAGCAGTTATATACGTCTACAGCAATCATTTAATTAATCAAAGAACGTTTGTTAAAGGTTTTGTTAAGACAAAACTGGGCAAAACTGCTGCAATACAAGAGGAAGTGTTAAATTCAGATACAAATTTAAATGGGGCAATACTGCAACTTCAACAATCTCTTCCTGAGAGTAATGAACATGAAACCCAAAACACATCAAAAATGCTGCTTTACCGGAAACGCCGTTATCTGCAATTTCCTGAGGGAAGTTCCCTGCAGCTAGGTAAGTTTACATAGAGTTAACTTAAGAACAACTTATATTTATATAAGATTGCTATTACACCGTGACTCTTGAGTCATAACCTCTTAGCTTAAATTTGATAACCCTCTTTTATTCGATTTTCGTTGTTTGTGAAGTCAAACGCTTAAATTCAAAAAAAAAATAAAAATATTTCTACTACCTACTACTTCAAAATACAGTACATTCTCGATTAACGCAACTCTCGATTCACGCAACTCCTCGATTTTCGCAACAGCTGAATTTTTAACATTGTTGACGCAGTAATCGCAACTCTTCCCCCAAAATTGACTCGATAAGTGCAACTTTTATTTATTTATTCAATCTACGATTTGAGGAATCTACAGATTATGCTTATGCTTATGCTTTTGTTCTTATTCTCATATCTCTTTTTTCTCAGATTGGCGTTATATTTTGTCACGGCAGTTATTTCACCGCTACTTTTGAGTGATGGTATGATGAAGTTGTAGGCATATACATCATTATGTATCTTTTCATTGCAAGATTTTCTTGTTAGTTGAATAAAATTTGTGCAGTGATCGGTCGGTTGTTTCAAAAAAAAAATGGGTGTAACTTTTTTTTCTGATTTTTGCTTTAGATCTCAAATTGAGCGTAAAATTTTTTTACTCGGTTATTGCAACAACCTCGGTCAGTGCAACCACCCTTGTTTTAATTAGTTGCGATAATCGAGAACGTACTGTAATTTGCAAGAAATGACATCCAAACTATTTTCTATTTGCTTTATTATTGTTGTATTATCTTCTGTGATTTATTTTTTTACATTTTATGTTTTTGTTAGCATGAAATACACTAAATAAGCTAGCAATTTGCAAACTTGAACAATATAATTATTGCTCTGCCAATTGATAAATAAATAATAGGTAGTTTAGGTAAGAGTGGCTGTCTAGATGTTTTTAACTCATTTAGACCCCAAGGGTCCATTGTGAAATCAGAATTCTTCATTTCAACATTCAACGAACATTAAAAGAAAGTGGGCGGCAACCACGCCCCTTTAATGAAGCTACAATTTTATACATATATTTTCTCTTATATACAACCAAAACCCTATCAGAATTTCGAATTTAAACGTTTTCAACCATTTTGATAAAGTTGGCGGATACCATGCACCTAAATGGAAATAGATTTTTTTCATTCAACCAAAACCTTACAAAAATTCCGAATTTTAACATCCCGCGACTGTTTTAAGATAGTGGGTGGAAACCACGCCCCTAAATGAAACTAAAATATGTTACTTATATTTTTCGTTATGTTCAACCTTAACCCTATTAGAATTCCGATTTTAAACATCCTACGACCATTTTAAGAAAGTGGGCGGATACCACGCCCCTTGAATGAGCAAATTGAAATTTTCCTTTGTAAACACCCGAAAACCTACCATTGTACCAAATTTCAATATTCTGCTATTGTTAGAAGTGCTTCATAATGCCTACTGAACTTTTTTAAGTCCACCAAATGCAAATGGCTCGACCAATCATAGATTTCATGGGTTAAATTACTTTTTCAGAAGTTACAATACATCAGGGTATCACAAGGGATCTACATTGATCTAAGTGTGACGATAAAAAAATCAACTGTCAGCCCATATAACCTTACCTAACCTAACCTAAGCTCCATAATTTTGATGATCAGTCAGTCAGTCAGTCAGTCAGTCAGTGAGTAAATTACGATTTTTGAAATTTTTACTGTTCAGGAAGTAGTGGTTCTACAAAATTAATTTTTTACAGGGCCTTTGTCTCAATATACCTTGCCCTTTGATCAGGCCCGTAGCCAGGATTTCGGTTCGGGGGGGGCTTGTTCAATTTCGAAGAAGTAATTCTTTATACAAAAATTAAAAAAAAAACTACATAATGTAAATGTTTTTGTTTGTTTTTTTTTTTATTTAATTAAATTAATAGTTTGGATTTTTAGAGCAATAAACGCCTTGTCTTTTTTTTAGACATAATGTCGATCACTTCATCTGGATCCACATCAATACCTGAGTGAACAGATAGCATTGCAAGTGCGCTTAGTCTTGGATGGCCCATAACGCTTCGGGATACTGTTTTGATCCTTTTCATCGTTGAAAAGGTTCTTTCAACGATAGCTGTTGTAACTGGTAGTGTGGCCAAAATTGTAAGCAAGTAGCTTATGCTTCTGAAGTAGGTCTTGTCACATATATCTAGCAGTTTCAGAACATCGGAAGAGGGATCCTTACTTACTTTACTTACTTACTTAAGGTGGCGCTACAGTCCGGGGTGGACTTGGGCCTCAACCAACAAACCTCTCCAGCCAGCTCGGTCCCTAGCTCACTGTCTCCAGTTTCGCACGCCGAGTTGGTTGAGGTCGTGTTCAACTTGCGCGCGCCACCTGAGCCTTGGTCTTCCTATACTGCGTCTTCCCTCTGGGATGGATTCGAAGACTTTACGGGCCGGAGTATTGGTGTCCATCCTCTCCACGTGACCGAGCCATCTGAGTCTTTGGACCTTCACTCTTTTAGCTAAGTCAGTGTAGCTGTACAGCCCGTACAGTTCGTCGTTAAATCTTCTCCTCCATTCACCGTTTATGCAGACAGGACCATAGACCTTACGTAGAATCTTTCTCTCAAAACGGCCAAGTGCGTTCTCATCCGTTTTTGACAAGGTCCATGCACCATATAGCAGGACGGGGATGATGAGGGTCTTATAGAGCGTCACCTTAGTTTTTCGGGAGAGGGCTTTACTACTCAATTGCTTTCTTAGCCCGAAGAAACAGCGATTAGCAAGAGTTATTCTTCGTCTGATCTCGGCGCTGATGTCGTTGTCCGTATTGATAGCGGAGGCAAGGTATACAAAGTCCCTAACTACCTCGAAATTATATGCGTCTATCGTGACGTTTTGTCCAAGACGTCGGTGTCGGAATAAAACCTACAAAATTTTCCCGAAGCATACTTTTCGTGGGCTCTGTACAGCAGTCAACATATCGGACACATATTGAAAGTTGCTCAGTGCCAGAAACATCCATTGTTTTATCAGCCAGAATGCTAAAACAACTCGATCTTATAACCCGGTTAGATATTTTTCTGGAGCATATATCCAAGATTTCGTTTTGGATATCTGGGCTTATATAGGTTGCATTTTTTGAACTGGTTACGATGTGGTTACATAAGTAGTGAGGAACTAATAAGAGAATATACAAACTTTTGTTCAAATATTTTTTTTAAAAATCATTTCGGGAGGGGCTTGAGCCCCTCTAGCCCCCCCTCTGGCTACGTGCCTGCCTTTGATATAATACTACTAAATATAAAAAGATCATTTCATATCGTGGGTATTTAAATTGTTCGTATAGTAAAGTTTATTTCAAATTTTTACCGCATTACGTGATGCAAATGTATAAAATTCACATGTATAAGAGCTTTTATTGTGTTAGAGGTATTGAGTTCGACTCACTACTTTTGTACCAGTGGAGTGTTAGCAGTAGCACGGAATTTTGAGGGAATGTCCGGGCAGTGGCTTGAATAGGTTTTAAGTATCTTGTAAAAAATTGACCAAACTGTTTATGACAAAGGTATGGTCAGCGTAGCGGGTAGTGGAGTAGCGAGGTAGCGGGTAGCGGGGTGACGGATAGCGGGTGACGGGTAGTGGGAGTGGGTAGCGATAGTGGGTAGCGGAAGTTGGAAGCGGGATTGGGCAGCGGATAACGGGGAAGTGGTTAGCGTGTAAGGGTAGGGTAGCTGGTTACGGGGTAACTGGTAGCAGTTTAGTTTAATTTATCGATTAATGCAGTGCGAAGTCTGCTGGGTGAGCTAGTTTAATTATAAATAGAGATCGTTTGCTTTAAATTTAACAAGATTTAAAAAAATTTGACAAGAAGTTCTACATTAAAGAAATCATTTCCCATTTTTTTTTTTCAGTGTTTAATGTTTTGGTCCCCATAATTGACTACACAAATTATGCCATATTAGGAATAACATGTGCCCTTGCATACGAATTACCAAGCAAACCACTGAGCGAACTTGAAGATGAATTGCTTAAAAAACTTCACAAGGATTCTCATGAGTATCCCGAAGAAAATCCTTCAGAGCTGGTAAACAACCATGACCCCAAGGAACACAAAAAAGATAAATTCTCCGAAATAATTTACGTTCACCCATCAGAATATGCTCATGGAAATTCATACCATTCACCGGTCTATTCGGATTATAATTCACGACCTTATAGTTCTTCGTATTACTACAAGCAACCAACATTTTCAAACAATCATTACAGCTCAGTGCTTGGTTTAAGAAATAAGAAAAATTCGAAATTCGATTCTGGAAATCCATTCGAAAGATCTTGGAGGCGCAGTAACATTAAGAAGTAAGAAAATTATAATATTATTTAAAATTCGTATTTTTTTAAAGTCTATTACTGAAAATTTCAAGTAAAAAGTGATTTAACACTCTCGTAGCTTTTGCTAGGAACATACCTACAGTCAACGGATGCTGTCTGCAGCAGGAACTTAAAGAAGCCCTTTTTGACCTATCGATTAGCGAGAATAAGGGACAAGTATTTACAATGACGACTATTTTATGCAGTCTGTGCATACCTATATAAAAACTTACACGGGCATTAGATGGATGGAGTGGTACAGGTGCAATTATAGGGAAGGTGAAAAGAGGTAGTTGTGTTTGTTATCATCATCGGCCTGGACAATGAGTCAATGACAACCGGAATCCGGTCCGGGCCGCCTCCAGCAAGTTCTTTAATGTACATATCTCTATTGTTGGCCTGCACCATCCAGTCTCCTTTTATCAATTGTACCGCAAAGGACTTTCCGGGCTGGTTCCTCTTCGCTCTTAAGCTAGGTGTCCAGGCCAACGGAGTCTTCCAAGCTTAATTATTGTCATTAAGTCTGCTCCGCGGTATCGTCTCCGGAATCATCCTTGCTCAACCATTCCCCGTAAGACTTTTCTCTCAAACGCTGCAAAGAGTTCAGAGCCTTGAAAGACTAAAGTACGTTCTGTTGGCTTTGAGCAGGCGCCCGCGTATTTCACGTCTATTTAGTTGGCAAACCAATATGGGCACAACCGATTGGGACCTTTACCATAATAATGTGTTCTTTATTTGTTAATTATGTGTGCAGTTCGCGATTTTTGTGCTGATCAATTTTTGTATATATATAAAATTATGCTAACTTAAATTAAGCTAGCACAACTCCTTTATTTCCCAACAGAATTCAATGAAACCTAGACCATAATTATGTGTAATTTATGTGTTAATGATGTGTGCAGTTCACGACTTTTGTGTTGATCAATTTGTATGTATATATAAAATTATGTCAGCTTCATATGTACACTCGGGCGTATACGTGTTTTATTTTTATTTTTTTGTTTACGCTTCTTTTAACTTTTTGTTTGAGAACCTTAGGCTTTTTTTGTATCAATTGTTATTGTTATTTTTAACAACCTCAAAAGTAGAGTTTTTGTTAATTACGACGATGAGTAGTGCTTCTCAACTTTGCCGTTCGGAATCGGCGATAAATTGTAGGTCCCCTCAACTCTTCGCACGCACTAAGAGAATCGTTGTTGAGAGTAGGCCACTTAGACCTTGGCTCTTCAAGAGCTGTCGCGCCAATCTATTTATTTATTTTTAAATGAATGTTTCATTACAAGGTACACGCTTTTAAGTCTTTGTTGGATTTCTTTTTTTAGGAAGACTATTTTACAAATAACCTGAAATTTAGTAAGTTCTTTTAAATGCAACAAAAACCATTTTTCGTCAATATTTTTGTTTAGTGTTCTTTAATACGAAACCGAAACATGCCATCTTTAATCTATACAACATTTATGTCCCAAAAGTAAACATTTATCAATCTCTATTATCTTGATTGAATAAAAGCTCTACCGTCTTACATTGTTTTGATTAAGCCTTAAAACCAAACCATTTACTTTTTCTTAGCTCACACCTTCGTCGTCAAGATGAACACCACATACCTCACCAACATGCTGTCTACCATATTATGGGAAAGCGTAGCAACATGGACAATCCTCATGAAGAAAACAATTCGTGGATCAACAAACTTGACCAAATACATTTGCGTTACCATCGATCATCAAGGCATACATTATATTCAAAACTTGAAGCAATGTTTGACAAGTGAGCATGTGAACCAAAACATTCAATTTGATTTCCTTTATCTAAATTGTGCTGTCTTCTCCTATAGACAAGGCAAAAATGGTACCGAATGTGTCTTCAGAGCATTATGCGAGACTGGCAATCGAAGACATGAAACAGAACCTGGAGATGTAGTGACAGAAATTTTCAGAGCTGTTTTCACACTTCCAAAAGAATCAGAGTTGAATTCAACTAACTACCATTCAATGCACAAAGCTCGCGATGAAGCTCACTGGAATCAGAAAAATTGCTCTCAATCTTACCCTTTGTGCGAAAATTTCATATGGGAAAGAAATTTCAAAATTTAAGTTAAAGAACGGTAGGCAAGAATTTTCAACAAAATAATAACAAACACTTACCGACCGCATTAGGTTTCATTGACATCAATATGGTGCTGAAAATTGAAAATATAAGGTAAGTACACGGAAAGAAATGAAAAATCAGTAATCACGAATTTCCATGTCGTAAATTATGAAAAATCTTTTTTTTGTAAATCATCCCCCTGTTTTCGTAAAATGAGAGTCAAAATTGTAATTCAATCTTTATTCCGTCTAAATTTACAAAACTGTATAATTTGAGAATTACTAAAAAATGTCATGATTTTAGATTTCCATTGTAAGAGCAATTTACAAATTTTTTATTCGTAATTTTAAACATTTGGAGCATGATATAAATTGTACGACTAAATAATTCTGATTTACAAAATCAAAGATCGAGATTTATGATCTGAATATTCTAAAAACAAAGCTCTTGAAGCTAAATGAACGAATTGATCTTAGACAATCGTAGTTTACAAAAATATTTCCTGAATTAAAAAATAGGTGTTTATTAAATCATTATCGCATTTTACTACTTTTGAATCCAAACTGTTTTTTTTGTTACGAATCTTGAATCGTAAATTACGACAATATTTCCTGAAAAAGAAAAACGTTTTGTGTTGTTTATTTATTCCCTAGTTTTCATGCGGTCGAAAATCAATTCCAATTTTTTAAAGCGTCAAGTAGCTCAGTGGGTACAGGTGCCGATCAAGAGACCGTCGGTCGTGCATTCTCATGCCTGGGTTCGAATCCCAGCAGTGCGGAGTGACGGATTTGTAAAAAAAAAAATAGTCGCCACTAAGCAGTACAGAATGAGAAGGAAGTACGGAGATTGATCGGTGAGGTGAGAGAGGTGAGAGAGAGGGAAGGGCGAGGAAGGGAGAGAGAAAAAGAGGCGAGATACCCCCGAACGGGGATGGGGGGGGGATAATTTACGTAATTGACAACTGGCTGATCGTAAATTACGCTCCTGAATCGTAAATGCTTTTTTTGGTTATGATTCAAAAGTGTAGAATTACAACTTTTGAGTCGTAATTCTTGACAAGCCAAATGTAAATTTACAACTGGCTGATCGTAAATTACGCTTCTGAATCATAAATGCTTTTTTTTTGTTGCGATTCAAAAGTGTAGAATTACAACTATTGAGTCGTAATGTCTTCATTTTCCTCTTTTTCGTAAATTACAAACACGAATTCGTAATATTTGATTCCCAATCCAAGGTCCATAACTAGATTCATTTTTCGTGATTTACCGCTTGTTTTTCTTGATTTGATCTTCGATTTCTTTCTGTGTAGGTATGTTGGTGAGAGTAATTAGCATGTTTTTTTATGGATAAAACCAGATCAGGTGCTAATAAACTGCAGCATGACTTCTTGGCTGTTTAAAGATTTTCGAACCCATTTTACAGATCTACATCAGACACTTGAATGTCTCATAGCAAGAAGTTCTAATAAGGTCATTGGCTCTGAATTTAAGAATTTATTAAAAAAACAAGTAAATATTAGTTTAACTGTAAAATATTTGTTGAATTTATTTGATTAATAAACCTTATTGAGAAGTGGCCTTATAAATTTGTAGTTTAAATTAAACGTGTGTTAGTTTTGTTCCCAAAATGTATATGCAGCCAATTCAATCGATCTTAGTTATATTGTCCTTCTTGGTTTGTGTGAATTTGG
This sequence comes from Sphaerophoria taeniata, assembly GCA_943590905.1. NCBI lineage: Eukaryota > Metazoa > Arthropoda > Insecta > Diptera > Syrphidae > Sphaerophoria > Sphaerophoria taeniata. The sequence goes on along the minus strand of OX016540.1, from coordinate 183,875,066 downwards.
TGATAACAAGTGGATACGAATACGACGATTATAATAAACAAGAAGGAGCTCGAATTTTTCGCAACGGAGAACAAAGAAATACCGAAATCCTCTCACGAAAACGGAGATATTTGACCTTTCCAGCAGGCAGTTCTTTTCAACTTGGTGAGTGAAAAAAGAAGTCCACAAGCAAGTCAAAATGAATTAATTTAGGAAACACTAATAGATAATGATGTGACTTTTCAGTATATGAAATAGTGTCTTAAGAACTAAACTTGGTAGACCAATTTAATATGAGAGAAACACTAAGTTTATGTTCTATATTAACTCTTTTCTACAATAATGAAATGGCAAATAAAATGTAAAGGTTTGAAATTAAATAAGTGAAAGAAGGTAAAGAAGCTATGTTGAGTAATTTAAATGAGTGATTGTGAATCGTATTATTTCAATAAAAATGATTTTTTTTAAATATAGTATTATGTTTCTAGGCCTCATTTCTTTTCACTCCTTGCAACGTTTGGGTTAGGAATACTAGACAAAAAGTATTCAAAACAAGCTAAAGACCTAAAATATCAAGTTAACTTACTGGCCCCCTACCCGGCGGTCTGAGAAAATACCTTTCGGCCTGTGATCTTTATTTTGTTTTTATTTGTTTTATTCTGTATATCTTTTGTTAGAAAATTTAAGAAAAACTTACATCATATCATTTTTCCTTTTTTTTCTTACTTAATTTAACGTACACTAGTCGATCCAGCTCTCAAAATTCGAGTGCGTTGATTGTTCATTTAAGGGGGTTCACAATCAACAACATTTTTATAAACTTTGTCATATTGACAATATTGTGTAATGTTAATCCACCTTAATTCTTAATGACATTTCTGACACTTCGTGAACATTTTGTGAACACCACTTTGATTTAACATTTGCATAACCTCATTTTTATTTTTAATTTAATTTAATTTTTTTTCTTTTTCAACAATTTCGGTACCGAATATTAAAATAACATGCAGTTACTGCACATCTGTACAAAGAAAATAATGCTTTCGTTTGATATGTAAGTGTAACTACCAAAAACTAATGCTCGCCGTTTTATTATATTACTTGGTCCTTAAACATAAAACTTAAAACTAATCTACCTAACAACTATACTAACAAGTAGAAAAACTGCAGCATCAAATGTCTATCTTTGTTTTCAATATTTTTCTGTTTTTTTTTTTTCTTTATTTCATTTTTTTCATTTTATGTTTTTTTTAATCTTTTGTGCGTTTATTTTTTCTTTGTTGTTGTATATGGCACCCCTAAGGACACTGCCCTTCTAACACCCGAATCTTCTCCATTTGAGATGGTGCAACATTGAGCCACATTGGACATTCAAATATGTTCATGGGCTGTATGAGGGCCATGTATCAAAAATCATTCACTCTGGGGTCAAGCCGACTGCTGTAAAACAGCCGTTTCGTTAGAGCGAAGGCTCATCTGGCCCTGATCAGAGCAGTATAGGTCTGTCGAAATAATATAAAATAATGGTGTCAGGAACAGAATTGTCTCGCATTTCCGAACATTTATTTTCAGTTTCCAGTCATCTCAATATCGCTGAATCCTTTCGAAGTCACGCTGTAAAAGCATTCTAATGATATCGACTTTTGGGGCAGTTCTGTACGCAATTTGACATAATAGATCGCTGGTGTCAACACTGAAAAGAATCGACGAAATAACCGCTCTGGTCTAGTCAGCCTTAGATAAAGGCCGTCTTACCATACGGTGTCGAAAGCCTTTTCCAAATCAACCAGAAGAACACCAGTGTATTGTTTCTTTGACTTATTATATAGGATGTCAGAAACAAGCTTAGACTTAGACGCGATATGTATGGTGTCATGTCCCGCTTAAAACCCGAACTGGTTATCCGGAATTATCGGCGCTGTTATAATGTTATGTTATGACCATAACTCTCCCACGCCTCTATTTCACATCAGTGAGTGATGCATACGTGGGGTTCACCGGATTGAGCTCAGTAATCTGCGGCATCTAGCTGCAAGATTCCCTGTTCTGTATTGTTTAATTTGTGAAGCCAACTGAGTATACTGAGTACAGAGTTTTTGCTTTTAATTTCACCATGAGTTTTTAGATCTACTTTTCATCTTTCAACATGGTAAAAACAGCTGAGTTGGTTCTCTTCTATGTTTTGAATGATGGTCTTTTTAACTGATATTTATCTGAAATTGATTGACACTTGTGTATACTTCCTTTACGTTGCCCAACACTGTGAAACTGATAAGAGTGCAATTCGCAAAACCGTGCATAGTCTTTCTCTAAAGTTAGCTGGAATTTTTGGTCACAGAAGAAAGCAGAATTCTCACACCACTTTTTCAAACGCATGTTGTACATTTTTGTTTGCTAACTTAAGTAAAATGTAAGGTTTATTAAAAAAAAAATAAAAATTAAACATAGACTCCTTTATATTTTTCCAGTGTATGATTTAATTGTTGGCGTTGTCGACTACACAAACTACCTAATTCTTGGTGTTACCTCAGCCTTAGCCTGGCAATTGCCCAGCGATGCTCCCAGTGAAATTGTCCAACATCTAAAAGATAAACTAAACGAAGGAACCCTTGGTCTAAGCCGTAACGACACAATCGAAAACATCCAATACATCGACACCAAGCCAAAACACAAACCAAATCAAAAATATCACCATCATAAATCGCCTTACATAACAACTTATTCCAATCCAACATACTCAAAACCACAATCGCTCTCGTATTTTTCTACAAATCAATTCCATCCACCAATGCATACGAAATACTACAACTCTGGTCCAATTTACTACATCAAACCACTTTCACAATCGGCTTCTAGCCATGTCCTTCCGAGGAAATACAACAACATTGGCAATAACTTTTCTGTACGAAGAAATCCTCTTACAGAATGGAAATATGGTAAAATGAGGAAACTTTCATCATCATCATCATCATCGTCGTTCTTTCATCCTTCCAAATGGTCAGAATGGTGGAAGAATTCTGGTAAACGGTATTTATATTCAAATAAATCACACTCAAGGACACTATTTTTCAATCCTTTCTCTATTGTTCCATAGGAGGTCTTTTTCGTATGCCAAAGAAACGCCAGTGTATGCTCGAGAGCATAAAGTTTATCCTGTGTTCGGTAAGCGAGGTGTGGACAGGCACAATCGAGAAAAACGTCATGGCATTGATGGGCCATCACTAACGAAAATCGACAAGATTCATCTTCGATATCATCGCAGTACACGACAGGAGCTTTACCTCAAAATCGAAAAATATTTAGAGACGTAAGTTAAAAGAATAATATCCTATATCCTGGGGGAGTTTTCAGATTAGATACAACCCATTTTCCTTTATATAGAGAGTTGTTTTATATTTTGTGTGTTTTGTTTTTTCTTTGTTTAAGGCACAAAAAAAATGGACATGAATGTGTTTTGAAGGCTCTTTGTGAAACGGGTCAAAAAGGCTACGAAGAAGAACCAGGGACATTTGTTGGTGAAATAATGAGATCGATTTTTACAATGCCAGAGAGTGAGGATCCTGTTCAGAGTTATAAACATAAACTGTACGATGAGGCTCATGCACATGTTGGAAATTGTGTAGAAAGATTTCCATTGTGTCCAGAGAGCCTCTGGCAAGCGGATTTTATATTTTGAAAACAGCTAATTAACTTTTTTGACATGTTTTGAACTTTTACTTATGAAAATATTTGGAATGCATATATTATATTTTATTTAAGAACAAAAAAAAAACCTTCGTGAAATTTTGGCATGGAGAGAGTGAAATCTGACAGATTTGTTTACAACAGTGTATGCGAAATATGTATTTTCATTGCAGTGCTTGATAAATAGCGATCTTTCATTTAAGAACGTTTTTGACTAATTTGTGCCGTCCGTTTTAATAATTGATATATGCAAAATCAAGGTATCATAGCTTTTTCACACCAGACGCAAAAACCGGTTTTGGGAAAACTTTTCAAAAACTTGAAGCAAATCTCTGGTTTTCCCATACAATTGTTGACAGCCTGATTTTGCATAACAACAAGTTTCTATGAAAACCAGTGAAAGCATTCAGCAGTGGTGCCATGCTATTTGGCCATATGCCATATGGCCATATTTCAAAATATGGCCATATGACACTTTTGAATTGTGTCATATGGCCATTTGGCTATTTGTCGCTTTGGTAATGGGTCATTTGACCATATTTTCTTGTGTCATTCAGCCATATGGTCAAATGACGCTTTCTTAAAGCGACAAATGGCCATATATTCTAATATTGTCATTTGACAGATTTTCAAAGCGTTATTTGACACAAAATATGCAAAATGGTTCGAGCAGGAACTATCTTTTAGATGGTACTTTTAGTGTTGTAAGAGCTTGCGGCTACAAATAATATTGTGAATTGTGCACTTCGCTCATGATAACCACGTTAGTAAAAATATATTAATTTACATTTTGTTCCAATTTAGGTTGAGAAATTATAAATAAGAATCATTGATGGTGTTTATAATAATTTTGAAAACATATGCAAAGTTGTTAAGTTAAAATTGTTTTTTGTTGAGATTTTCTAAACCATTATCAGTTTTCGTCAAGGGAACTCTTCCCAATGCAAGTGTTCTTCTGAACTTTGGTGTTCGGTCAGAGTAGGGCATTCTACAAGCACACTGTACTTGAACCCAGTTTCATCTTATTTTATCTTTTTGTCACCTCAATCCTCAAATAACTGAGCTGTTTCAATTACATTAACAGCTCCATCAGAAAGACATTTTTGTATTGAAGGTATGTTCAGTTTTCTTGCATCATGTGGATGCAGATGTAAGTATTATTTTTGCAATACTTAACCTTAACTCAGTCTCACGTGTTTTAAAATATTATTTCAATAAAGGATTTGGAGCTTGAACCAAAAAATGAAGCAGGTACAATAATTGCTAGCGAGCGAAGCGAGCGGAAAAAATTTTGCCAAAAAGAGAATGAATTTGGGGTGTGAAAATAAAAAAATTCGGTCGAATTTTCATAAATATATTGTATATTTTCATAAATATATTGTATATTCGTTTTTGTTTTTGCAAGCTTGAAAATGTCATTTGGCCATAATGGTCAAATGACACATTACCAAAGCGACAAATAGCCATATATTAAAATATGGCCATATGACACAATTCAAAAGTGTCATATGGCCATATTTTGAAATATGGCCTTATGGCATATGGCCAAATGTCATGGCACCTTCAGCAGTCTGTACACAGAAAGAAATCGAAGATCAAATCAAGAAAAACAAGCGGTAAATCACGAAAAATGAATCCAGCTATGGACCTTGGATTGGGAATTCAAATATTACGATTTCGTGTTTGTAATTTACGAAAAAGAGGAAAATGAAGACATTACGACTCAAAAGTTGTAATTCTACACTTTTGAATCGCAACAAAAAAAAGCATTTATGATTCAGAAGCGTAATTTAAGATCAGCCAGTTGTAAATTTACATTTGGCCTGTCAAGAATTACGACTCAAAAGTTGTAATTTTACACTTTTGAATCATAACCAAAAATATCATTTACGATTCAGAAGTGTAATTTACGACCAGCCAGTTGTAAATTACTTTGCTAGTGAATGAAAAAAAAAGAAAAAAATGTCCGTTTTGTTTCCCCCCCCCAACACCATCCCCGTTCGGGGGGATCTTGCCTCTTTTTCTCTCTCCCTTCCTCGCCCTTCCCCCGGTACTATATTCTCCCTTCCTCTCTCTCCTCACCGATCAATCACCGTACTTCGTTCTAGTTCTGCACTGCTTAGGGGCGACTATTTTTCCAAATCCGTCACTCCGCACTGCTGGGATTCGAACCCAGGCATGAGCGAGCACGACGACGCGACACGGTCTCTTGATCGGCACCTCTACCCACTGAGCTACTCGACGCTTTAAAAAATTGGAATTGATTTTCGACTAGGGAATAAAAATAAACAACACAAAACGTTTTTCTTTTTCAGGAAATACTGTCGTAATTTACGATTCAAGAATCGTAACAAAAAAAAAAAAAACAGTTTGGATTCAAAAGTAGTAAAATGCTATAAGAATTCATGATTTAATAAACACCTATTTTTTAATTCAGGAAATATTTTTGTAAACTACGATTGTCTAAGATCAATTCGTTCATTTAGCTTCAAGAGCTTTGTTTTTAGAATATTGAGATCATAAATCTCGATCTTTTATTTTGTTAATCAGAATTATTTAGTCGTACAATTTATATCATGCTCCAAATGTTTAAAATTACGAATACAAAATTTGTAAATTGCTCTTATGATGGAAATCTAAAATCATGACATTTTTTCGTAATTCTCAAAGTATACAGTTTTGTAAATTTAGACGGAATAAAGATTGAATTACAATTTTGATTCATTTTAGATCATATATATTTCTCCCTCTCTCCAATAGCAATATTAGATTGACAGTTTGTTTCTCGAATTGCTCACGACAAAACGTGTCAGTTGATTTAAGATTTTCATTATAAAGAGATAAAAAATACAAATGCATACATTTTTGAGGAGCTACGTAGTAAAAGCAAAACTTTGAATACAACGATTGCACAAACAAAACACGTATTTTTATAAGTCAAGCAAAAATCATAAACATTTAAAAATGACCTTTTTTAACTGAAATAGATTAGAAAAAACAGCAAACAAATGTTTGCTTTTAAAAAACCAATAAGACCTCGGCTGAGCGGCGAAAATGATAACACACGACCCGACACGGGCTTTTTTTCGACCAAAACGAAAACGAGATGGTGGGTGCGTTGATGGAATACTTATCAAAATTGATGCACCAACATCGCACGACAGGGTATGTGGACCGAAATGGAAACGATTCATTGAACGTTATGATGATATGCGGCGGACCGGACTACACATTCTACAGTATTAATGCAAGTTGGCCGGGCAGTGTGTACGATTCAAGGGTGTTAAGAAATTCGGCCATTAGTCAAAGGTTCGATAATGAGTGGCGACCATTTCCGGATGCCGTTGCCGTTGTTTTGGGTGACAGTGGTTACAGATTGAAAAACTGGTTGATACCAACACTGCGCCGGAATCCCAATAGCCCAGTTGAAGATGCTTTCAACCGTAATCACAAAAAAACACGGTGCATAATCGAAAACAGTTTAAAGAACAATTCCCGTGCCTAAATTATTTACGCCTAAGACCTGAGTTTGCAGGAAAGGTGGTTATTGTTTGAGCTACTTTGCACAATGTTGCCTGTAGCATCGGAATGGGTAGTGAAGACGGTGCCGTGAACGAAGGCCATATGAGCTAACGCCATAATGGCTTTGATTCTCATTCAAATGTGAATTAACGCCATAATCCGATTATGGCCTAAATACACATTGGAATGAGAACTAAAGTAATATGGCGTTAGTTCATTTTAAGAAGTGGCCCAAATACTCATTTCAATGTGAATTAAAGCCACTCGCAGCAATCAAAATAATTTAAATATGATATTGGAACATAACGTAGATAGGTAAATATATGGTTTAACGAAAAAAGGATGAACGCTCTATTAGTTAAGGGGCGTAAACACAAATATTTTAAACACGGGTTACTATAAATCAAATATAAGATCCAATAGTCCCACATTTGCCTTATTCTTAACTTTTTTCGTCACGCTCATAACTTAAAAATTTTGGAAAAATTTCTTTGTTATTTATACTTTCGCGGTCCCCTCAGTTTTTGGCTCCAGAATCGAAAATAATCCGTTTTCGATGATATTTTTTAAATCTTCGTTTTTCGGCGGAGTTATGCACAAATTAACGAGGATGGAAAACAAATGAAATCGTTTAATTATTGATAATGTTTTGCAAAGTAATCGAATGAAGTTGCTTTTTAAACGAATAAAAAAATCAATACAAAAATAATGATTTTTCATATTTGTATTGAATTTCAGAATGAGTACCTAAGTTTCTCAATATTTTCGTAGATGCTTCATTCGGAAAATTAGTTTTCCAAAATTTGAAAGTAACCAAAAAATCGCATACTGCAGTACTACTAGAAAGCGAGCGGAGCGAGCCGAAATTTTGTTTGGCAAACAGAGAAACAATTTGGGGTATGAAAATAAAAAAATTCGCGCGGATTTTTCTTATTACTTCAGAGTCTAGAAAACTAGTTTTCCGAACGAAGCACCTACGATCACCTAATTATTAGGTGTAGCACAACTTTCAAATTTCAGTGAGATTCCTTGAAATTAATATTGTTAACTCATGATTACGTTCAAATGGCTGACCAAGAAAACGGATCAACACATTTTTTTCTTTCAGAAATTTTAAAAGAAAATATCAGCACTCGCTGAGAGTGAGATCTCTTGTTCCATTGTAGAAATATCTGAGGTCCCTGAGATCTCGATGAGATTTTGTTAGGTAATTACTTGCTATGCTAACTTTGCTTCAAAGCTCAAAGCATGTTATGGCATCAGTTCTCATTTGTATGTGAACTTACCCCATATGGCGTTAGTTCTCATTCAAGTGATGGCTTTAGTTCTCATTCTCATTAAGGCCATAATCGGATTATGGCGTTAGATCACATTTGACTGAGAACTAAGGCCATTATGGCGTTAGTTCATATGGCCTTCGTTCACGGCACCAACTTCTCTGCTCTAGTACTTCTCCTATTTACCAACTTTTATAAAATATTTGAAATAAAATGGTTGTTTTAGTCAAAAAAATTCGTTTCGGTGTTTCTCTGTTAATAGGTATGTTTTGAGTTTTAAGATTTCTCTTTTCGGCTTTTTCGGTCTCAATACAATAGAGAGACAGATAACATTAATTGTAATGCCTGAAGAAATAAGGAACATATTATAATATATTATGTAGACAGAAATCATGAACTTAGATACCCAACAGAGGCAGGATACCCAAATTATTGTGCAGGTGGCCTCAGTTAAGCTCGCATTTTTGTAGAAAAAGAATGCTGCCGAAGCTGTGGCTTGAACCCGCAATTATTGGCCTAGCAGTCAACTACGCATTCCGCTTAGCCATGGTCACCTGCTATAGAATATGTACATAAGACTGTGTTGACCATGCATTTGATTCGAATAAAAGTTGTTCTTTTCGAGGCAAGGCGACGTTGAATGAGAGAAATCGAGTGACGGGAAAATTAAATTAAATCCCCAAGTTGTATGACACCAAGTCGCCTGGAAATAACTGTTGTATATTGATTTAAATTACTTACGCCCACATTTGTGTATGGAAAAGTATGATTTTTAATCAATGGAGAACGACTGGATGATTTTCGGGAAAATCGACTGTTTTCGGATAGTCCTCAACCACACATAAAATCACTTTAACTCAATTTATCAATTCGATCGTTCATAGTTTTTGGGTTTAACCTCTTAGGGTAAAATCGGGAGAGATGGCGCAGTGGGGGAGATGGCGCATGTTTAATATCTGAACAACAATCGGAACCCTTACATGACTTTTTGAATCATTTTTTCATTTCAAATCAAAGTAGTCGATATTAAATGATTAGGCTATGTTTATGACCGAGCGTAAACGCTTGCGTTATCGCTAGCTATTGAGTGTTTATAGTAGAGCGAAACTTCAAGCGATGAATGTTTGAAATATTAAAACTTTATTTAAGTTTTGTCAGTGAAGAAAGCAAAATGCGTGCATTGACTAGGAAAGTTTTATTATTAGAAACCAGCTATTTATTGCGTAAAAAATATTTAACTAATAAAAGCATATATAAGAGGTTTCAAGTGCATCCAATTATAACAGAAAGAAGAACTTACGGTGAATTTCATCATCTTCATTCACAACTGCTAAAATTTCCTGAAAAATTTAAGGAAATTTAAGAAACTTTTGAGTACATCTTGGAGCAGATATCGGCAATTATTGAAAAAAAAACAGAAATCAGAAAGTACCAATTAATGCTACGGAAAGACTATCACTGACCATCAGGCAAGTACATTTACAAAATTAAGTCTTGCGGCACAAATTAGCAACAAATTAGCAACAAAATATGCTGTTAGTTTCATGTCGCTAGCTGCACTGGTTCTAGTTTGGTTCTGCTAACGTAATATTACGCTAGCAGAACATCGATTTTTCCAAGAACTAGTGGAGCAACAAAATCAATTCTTGCGGCACAAATAAGCAACAAATGTTCAACAATCGCTCGTATCGCTCAAAATATCAAAATATTTTGATTGTAAATTTTCGTCGCTTTTTTCGCTTGTAATCGCTCAATTCGCTTTTCGCTAAATCGCTTTGTCATAAACACTTTCATAAGCAACAATGAATTTAGTCGCTAGTAGCGATTCTCGTCGCATCGGGCGACGCGTTTACGCTCGGTCATAAACATAGCCTTATTCTATATCTATAAACCTAGTATACAGTTCTGTATGAAAAAAAAAAAATATAGAGGAGAAACAAAAATGTTGTTCATGAAAAAATTTCTGAAAAATAAATTAGCTGTCACTGTGAAACTTATGTCGAATATTTTAATTTTTTCTGCCAAAACAATGAGCTTCACATTGTTTTGTTTGAAAAAAAACGAGGTGAGTATAAATTTTTTTTCGATTTTGGTTTATAGCTCGGATCACAGTGGTGAAATGAAAAATATTTTTTTTTTTCTGCAAAAATACTTTAAGCCTAGTATACAGTTCTTTGCGAAAAAATAAAAAATAAGAGGTGAAACAAAAATTTTTGTTCATGAACAAATTTCTGAAAAATAAATTAGCTGTCACTGTGAAACTTATGTCGAATATTTTAATTTTTTTCTGCCAAAACAATGAGCTTCACATTGTTTTGTTTGAAAAAAAATCGAGGTGAGTATAATTTTTTTTTTCGATTTTGGTTTACAGCTCGGATGACACAGTGGTGAAATGAAAAATATTTTTTTTCGGCAAAAATCTCTCCCATAAGAAATACATTAGTTTATTTTTTTTTTGAAGAACTGTATACTAGGCTTTAGTTGTTTTTTTTTTTTTTGAAGAACTATATACTAGGCTTATTCTATAATACAAAAAAAGAAAAATAATACAACAAAAAAAAAACAGGCAGGATTTTTTTCTGAATTTTTTTTCACATTTAGTTTTTTGTCTTTATTTTTTTTTTCATGTAGTCTGATTGTATGAATTTGTTACATGTATTCATACGTACACTTATTAGCTATGAACTTTATAAGAAAAATTCATTGTAAGGCAACCTGTATTTGTTTTGTTCATTATTAAATAAATATGATTCAAAAAGGAGAGATGGCGCATTTTTTTTAAGGGTGAGATGGCACACACAATAGTTCGCTCTTCTATTTGTATTTACATCGGCCCCACACCATCTCACCCGCTTGTTTTATTTAAATGATTAAACTTAAAATTGAGAAAGTATTTGTGAAAAATTATGTGACATTGTTGCGTTACGTACAGTTTTTCATTCTTTTTCTAAGTTTTGCAAGGATAACATCTTATCTATTCTGATTTTTAATTTTTAACATTTTAACGATGCCAAACGTTGACGTCAGAAAAAGTAATTCAAACCGTGAAATATGGACACAAAGATCCTTAGTGCTGCAATAAATGACATAAAAAACAATATTATGTCCATTAAGTTTGCTGCAAAAATTTATAATGCACCAACAACAATCAGAAGACACCTCAAGAAAAATACCGAAGTTAAGCGACTTGGCCCATCTGCTTGTCTCAGACCCGAAATTGAGTTGAAGATTTGCAACCACATCAAAAAAAAATGCAGGCCCATGGATTTGCCCCAACTAGAGACGCAGTCTGCAGAATGGCCTTTCAGGTTAGAGAAAAGTTCAACGTTCAACATCGGTTTTCCAAGGACCTAAAAAAAGCTGCCAAAGTTTGGTTCAAACTTTTTTTTAGATGAGGCACCCAGACTTGTCCATACGCAAGGCGGAAGGCGTTTCTCAAGCAAGAGCCCTTGGAATGAACAAGGAAGAAGTTGGGACATATTTCGATTTGTTGGAGAGAGTGCTTACAGAAAATGACCTGATGGGTAAGGCAAGAAACATTTTCAATATGGACGAGACTGGGTGTCAATTAAATAATAAACCTGAGCTCGTTGTGGCCGAAAAAGGGTCGAAGAATGTTGCAGCCATTACGAGTGCTGAAAAGGGGGAAACAATAACGGTTATTGCTTGCTGCGATGCTGAGGGATATTTCTTGCCTCCAGCATGTGTCGTTAAGGGAAAAAATAAGAAACCGGAGTTTGAGGACGGCATGCGACCAGGTTCAGTAATTTTCATGGGACAAAAATCAGCCTACGTGACAAGCGTTACAACCTTTGGATGGAGCTTTTTTCGATCCTCAAAAGCTTATTATAGCTCTGCCTGCAACAATTTTATTAAAAATAATCTATCAAGGAAAATATATAGACTTCAGTTTGGGAAGCTGCTTTATGAAGCCTAGTCCGCCTCTGCAACTACAAGCAAAGGGATTTCCGCTTTTGCAGCTATAGGAATTTGTCCGTTTAACAGAAATGCTATTCCTGATTACGCATTCCTGGAAACCAATGAAGAAACAAATTTAAACGAATAGGTAGTTGATAAATCATGTTTAATATTTAGGGCTTAAAACTAACCACATCAACCCTTTTACCCTATTGGACAATGCGGGAAACAACTCCAGTGGATCAGATTGTTAACCCCCACCCACCACAGAGTCAGTAGCGTAGCGTGAGGGGGGCAAGGGGGGCAAATGCCCCGGGCGGCACTTGTTTGAGGGGCGGCAAAAAAGGGGCGACGGCAAAAAAAAGGTTACTAAAACAAAAAACCCTGCACTTGTTTGAGGGGGGGCAAAAAAAAAAGGTAACCAAAACAGAAGAACCCTGAAATAATTTTCGGTAAACAGAATTTCGTATTGGGTGGCATCCAATCGACGTGTACCTATACCACCACAAACTTAATTTAACCACAAATTTAACATGAGCATTAGACCGAAAATCTACGATGGTAAATCTTTTGCGAATTACGATTAGCGTTGCCAGATGTCCCGATTTTCCCGGGACGTCCCGGTTTTTTAACATTTTTTCAACCGTCCCGCCGGGACAAGCAAATTCCCGTGAAAACTCTGTGTGAGCAACCAATAACTACAAGAAAATTTACTTTTTCATTGCGGCTCTACCTTTACGAATTTTCTTGATTGAATGTAATCGAACAAACCTTATTTCGTTAAAATGATCATTTAAATTTTGAAAAATTTGAAATGGCTGCGGATTTATTACAAATTAATGAAATAGATGCTGATTCCTTATATGAAGAATATCAAATTTCTTATTATTCTCTGGATGAAATTGTTAAATTTAAATGATAGCGAAATGAGCTCCTTAACAAAGTGGAATGGAATACTGAAATGCTTTTCTATTAGAGATACCTATACCAAATATTTTTAAATTAATTTCTTTTGTATTCAGTATTCCAAGTTCCAATTGTTTCGCAGAAAGAGTTTTTTCGCAGATGGCTTTAAAATGGACAGATGTTCGAAATAAATGTAAGCCGGAGTTAATAAAAGCCGAGCTACAAACATCATTTAACTATTATTTAAACTGCATGGAGTTTTATAATTATGTAAAAAATAATAAAGAATTAATAAAACATGCTAACAGTTCCTTTAAATATACTACTAATTGTGAGTAGATAATTTTATTTTTAAACTTTATTTTCAAAAACTGAACTGAACTGAACTGAAGAGACTGTTTTCATTTATTTATTTTTATTCATAAGGCCGTGTGCGAATTGGATGAATTGTGGTTAAAAAATAAAAATGGATGAATTTTTAACCACTACTGTCATATTATTTTTAACCTTCTCCGCAGCTAGTCATATAATTTTATTCAATGCGAAGTGTCAAAATTTAACCAAACGTCAAGTTTTAACCCATTTTTAACTGAATTCGCACACGGCCTAAATTGTAAATTCAACGTATTCACATAAAAATTATTATATACGTAGTTATGTAATAAAATTGTTTATTAATGGAAAAAATTGATTTTTTATTTTGTCCCGGGAAAACTTTCGAAATCCCGGGATTTTTCGAATATTTTGTGATTTGACCCGCTTAGCTCTAAAATTCATCTGGCAACCCTAATTACGATCCACCCATCACACATTCAGATAAACGACAAAATTTTAAATAACAATTGCTTCACGATTAGCGGTTGTTGCGACCGAAAATCTCAAAGAAGATTTCTGAATAAGCAACGCTGCAAAACAAATCTCATTAAATTATTCTTTGACAAGCAGAACACATATCTTTTGGGACGGGTGGTGAGGCAAGAATTGGAAGTAAGACTTCAGAAAGATCAAACCATTGATCAAACTGAGGAAAAACTCTTGGCTAATAAATCAAAAAAAATGGCAAGAAATTCTTTTTAGAATGGTTAACATCATTAAATTCCTAGCAAAACAAACTTTAGCTTTCCGTGGCCATAGAGAAGACCCTACAAGCTCTAACAGACGCAACTTATTAGAGCTAGTACATCTCATCTCAAAGTATGACCCAGTCCTTCGTGAGCATCTTTTTTTTTTTTATAATTTGCACCCACTCAAGGGATTTTTTATACCCTTTTTATGCCAGAGACACAGTGAGTGCATTAGGAAGAAGGGAAGGGGTTGGAAAGGAGGTGTCGATGTACATTGGTCTTGAATTCTTGAACATTGCAATGATTGGGAAAGACAGAGTGTGGAAGAGAGTTCCACATTCGCGTAGTACGGCTAAAAAATGATTCTCTATACTTGACAGTACGTCCGAAGTTGGGCTCAAGGGTAAACTGATGGGCATTCCTAGAAGCGCGAGTATTACGGGTGAATTGTTTGAGGGGAGGAATGCAACTGGCTATTTCACTAGAGCAATTACCATAGAAGTAACGGTAGAACAAGGAGAGACACGCAACGTTACGACGGTGGTCTAAAGAGGTGAATGAGTCAGTGATCTCTCTATCACCAATCATTCGTACAGCTCTTTTTTGTATTCCATCCAAGAGGCTTAAGTAAGTAGCTGGAGCACCAGCCCAGAGATGGGAATTGTACTCAAGCTTTGGGCGGATATAGGTTTTATAGATAATAGCCAGATCAGACGGGGAGAAAAATTTCTTGCATCGCCTTAAGAAACCTAAACATTTTGCGGCATTTTTGGCGACATCGCATATGTGCTCGTTCCACAAGAGGTGGTCTGTGATGCACATACCGAGAATCTCGAGATGTTCGGTCTCGTTGATGCAAGTGCCACTCATGGACAGTGGCAAGGGGGGTATATCTCGCTTCGACGATACAAGACAGCATTGAGTTTTCGAAGCATTAAACTCTACGCGGTTTTTAATTCCCCATTGTACAATGCTGTTTAGGTCAGAGTTTAATGAGCTTATCATATTTTGCCGCTCCATTTCCACATCCGAAGAGGAAGGATGTGAGTCTGGAAACGAATAAGAAAAGCTAAGGGTGCTATCGTCAGCGAAACAGTTAATTGGATTAGAAGTTACAGACAAGAGATCATTAATGAAAATGAGGAAGAGGGTCGGAGACAAAACGGAGCCCTGGGGCACACCAGCATTTATTTTGTGGGTTTCAGACTTGAACCCGTCCAAAACAACTTGTATAGAACGGTTCGAAAGAAAGTTTCTAATCCAACGAAGAAGGGATTCATCGATACCGAAGGCACGCATTTTCGATAAGAGAGCAAGATGCCAGACTTTATCAAATGCCTTTGAAATATCAAGTGCAACAATCTTACTTTCTCCAAAACGATGTAAAGATTTGTTCCACTGTTCGGTGAGATAAACCATCAGATCAATAGTGGACCTGTTGCTGCGAAAGCCGTACTGCCGGTCATTAAGAAGCTTTCGGTCTTCGAGATATTTCTTTAGCTGATAGTTTATCAGCGTTTCCATGACCTTAGAAAGAAGGGACGTAAGTGCAATCGGCCGATAATTGGAGGGAGAAGAAGATTCGCCTTTTTTTGGGATTGGCTGGACAAATGCTGTTTTCCAACTGCTCGGAACGAGCCCAGAAGAATAGGATAGATGGAAAAGCTTACGCAAGGGTTTTGCCAGCGTGGAAGAACACCTCTTCAGAATAATAGCGGGGATACCATCCGGACCAGCGGATTTATGTATGTTGAGATCTTTTAGGACTCTCGCCACAGCTCGAGTGCGAAAGAAGATTTGTCCCATGGAATCATTGACGCGCTCAAGAACAGGCGGAGTCATGACACTATCTGGCAGCGAAGAGTTAGCAGCGAACTGCCTAACAAAAAGGTTAGCTTTCGCAAGCGAGCTAACAACTGGAGTGTCATTGTCAACGAGCGTAGGGACTGAGGAAGAAGAAAAATTCTTCATGTTTTTTACAAAAGACCAAAAATTCTTACTGCCTTTGGGACATTGCAGAATTTTTTGCCTTAATTTTTGGTCATGTAAAAATTTGGTCCGACGAATATGGGCATTGCAGGCCTTCCTGGCTTGTTTAAACTTGTTCCGGTTTTCCTCAGTTGGGTTGGCTCTATAACACCGGAACTTTACTTCTTTTTCCCTGATAACCTCTTTACAGCTTGAATCGAACCATGATTTTTCCTTGGGTTTGATACTTTTAACCCTATTCGGGATAAAAGTTTTCATTCCCAAAATAATCATATTAGTAATCATATCTGCGCTGGAGTCTACGTCACTATCGAGGAAGCATAGTGACCAGTTAAAGATCCGGAAGAAGTTATTGAGACCGTCCCAGTTGGCTTTCTCGTATTGCCATACGGTTCTCTTCGGAGCTCTCTCTTTGACTGGATTAGTTTGACACGAGAAATTTGAAGATATGATACTATGGTCAGATCTGCCTAGAGGCGTTAATACACTGATAGTGTATTTATCAGGGTCAGATGTAAGGAACAAGTCAAGAGTATTTTCCGCTTGGCCATCGATATCCGATATTCGAGTGGGCTCGGTGACAAGCTGAGTAAGGTGGTTAAACTCAGCAAAGATTTCAGCACACATTCCTTCGGGTGTTGTCTGGCCCGAATGGAGAAGCCACGAAGAATTGTGTACATTGAAATCGCCCGTAACAACGATTTCAGTGTGAGGGTATAAGGATACAATTCTTTGGATGGAGTCAGACAGAGCGTCAAATTCGCGAGAAGTTGAAGCTCTGTCCAAATTTGGGCTTCGATAAAGAAAACAATAGTGAATGATGTGCTTATTTACGGTGAACTTGAACCACATAATATTGAAGAAAGGGTCGGAGCAGTGTCCATATTGTGGGAGGAATTGATAAGCTACATCATTCCTAATGTAAACAGCGAGACCATGGTGGAGGGAGAATAATGGCACTAAGCTATACCCATGAATGAGAAATTCAGTAGGATCGGAATTCTCACCTACTTGGGTTTCACTCAGTGCCAGTACAGCTGGCCTGTTCGAAACAGTGTGGATATACAAAGCAAGAAAATTAATTCTTAGCCCACGAATATTGCAATAATCGACTCTGAAATTATCAATCATTGCAAGTTAAAAAAAATAAAAGACCAAAACAGACAAGATCTAAGAGAGTTACTGAATTGAACACAAGAAATCTTTACGATTCAGCGCCACTGTCAGTGTTATGCCTTGACGGCAGCGTGAATCGATCCGACCCTGGAATTCAAACAGTTAATCTCTTTTCATCTGTTATTGACGACACATCATGTGCACACATTGAATGAGTAAAAAAAAGCTCAATGCAATGTAATGCACAATGATAAGCCGTGCAATTGTACGACGGGGAAACGAGGAGATCGGGATGGTTGGGTTATGTACTTACTGTGCTCTTGTGGCTAGCGGGTATTTTTAAGCCTTTTTTGTGGGTGCATTTTTTCTTGGTTTTTTTTTTTTATTTTTTTTTTTTGTTGCTTGTTGCGTTTCTATTGTTGTTTGTATGGGGTTTCGATATTTTTTTATTGTTGTTTGTTTGCTTTTTTTGGTGAATATTATTTTTCTGTTTGGTTTTAAGTTTTTCGTTTAGTGTTTATTATTGTTTAAATGGACGCGAGGGACATGGACGGGACATAAAATGAAAACACTAGACAAAAGCACTGCACACGCACAGACACAACCCGACTCTTCGAACACTTGACGACAACTGATCTAAGAATAAAAATGAATGAAAAAATATCAACAAGTTATATGTCGCCACAAATTCAAAATGAATTTATAAACATTTTAGGAGAAGAAGTGCGACATCAAATTATTTCTGAGGTGAAAAAAGCGAAATACTATTCAATAATTTTTGATAGCACTCCTGATATTTCCCACAAAGACCAGACCAGTCAAATGTTGCGGTATATAAAAATTGAAGATCATCATATAAAAGTGGTGGAATCCTCTATTGATTTCATTGAAACGAAAGATAAAACTGCTGAGGGCATTGCCGAGATGATCCTTTGTAAACTAAAAACCGACGGCCTCGATATAATGGATTGCAGGGGTCAAGCTTACGACAATGCCGCTGTTATGGCCGCAAAAAACACAGGAGTCCAAAAAAGAATTCAAGACATAAACCCGAAAGCCCAGTTCGTTCCATGCTCAAATCACTCTTTAAATCTTGTTTGCCTGCACGCTGCTGCAACTGAGTCCGACTCAGTTACTTTTTTCGGAACATTGGAACGATGCTATGTGTTTTTTGCAATGTCAACTCATCGTTGGGACGTCCTGATTGCGACTACTGGTAAATCGTTGAAAAGGATTCAAGAAACAAGATGGAGTGCAATAGAGGATTCTGTGGAGACCACATACTCTTACTATGAGGATATTTTAAGTTCTATAGAAAAGCTTACTGAGACATGCGAAAGCTTAAATACGAGAACAGATGCAGGAATTTTGCTTATAGCAATGCAATCCTTTTCTTTTCTCTGCTTTTTGGAAACTTGTTCTTCATGCAATAAATGATTGTCAAATTTACTTACAAACCGAAGGTCTTGACCTTTATCAGTGTGCAGCTAAAATCAGTGCTCTACTGACTTTTCTTGAAGATACAAGAGAAAAATTAGTCAATGATGCTCTTGTTTACGCAAGGAATTTGTGTGAGAGCTTAGGTATTTCCTTGGATTCTCCCAGAAGGAAAAAAAGGAAGCACATCTTTGGTGATGAAAGCACAGATGTTAGTCTGCCTCATGACGAAGAGTTGAGAAGAAAATTGTTTTCTTCCTTAGATAAAATCATCGTCGAAATCAAGGAGAGATTTAACCAATTGCAAAGTTTGGCCAAAAAATTCGACTTTCTTTCAGCTTCCATGCTACTGGCTGAAAATTTTGATTACGATCCGGAACTTGCATTCAATGAGCATGATGTATCTCCCGATGATTTCAAAATAGAACGTGGTCGATTGAGAGCCTTTGCATCTTCCTTGGAAAGACTTAACGATCTTGAAACAACAAACCCGTTTGAAATATTAAATTTCATAGTATATTCGAAGTTAGAAACAAGTTTGCCAAACATTATCATTATGCTGCGTATTTTTTTAACAATAGCAATAAGCAATGTCGGATGTGAGAGGAGTTTTTCAAAACTAAAACTAATAAAAAACTATCTCAGGTCAACAATGAGTACTCTTAGGTTAAGTAACCTAGGAATTCTAGCCATAGAAATGCAAAAAACTGATGCGATTGACACCGAAACTATAATAAAAGAATTTGTGTGTATAAAACAAAGAAGACAAATAATTTAAACATTTTCTACCTTTTATAAATTATTGTTAAATATGGGTAACGTACAAACGTACATAAGTCAATGTCAGATGAGTTGCTTGCCACAATGTAATTAAAAAAATCAAATTTGCTTAATTTAAAAATCGAAACAAATGTTCATTAAAAATAAAAATATACGAAACTTTCCTTATTAAAATGAATACAAAAATTAAATTTTTGCTTTATATGTACTAGTTATAACCAAAATGAAGTGATTTAAAAAATTAAATATAATTTCTTAATCTTAATTTATTTTTGGAGTTTACTCCTTTAGAATCGATTCATATATAGACCCCGGTATGGAATAAATATGGATAGGAAAATCAATCATTGAAAAAAGCGTTATAAAAAATTGTCTACTAACGCTTTTTTTAACTCTTAATAACTTTTAACCTACTGGATCGATTTAGATGAAATTTGGTAGTAAGACAGATTAGAATCTGGATATAACGCAATAAAAGGGGTCGAAAAGGTCACAAGGGGTTAAAATGTTAGGTCAAAGTTTGTATGGAGGTCGATTAGGTTAGAAGTTTAAAACTCATTTTTATGGCTTTTGACTAAACATAAATAAGTATGACATTCAAAGTTTAAAAAAAAAAATAACCGAGGGGGGGTGAAAATAGGGGGTGAAAGTTTTAGTGCCACGTCGAATCTATTTTATTGAAGAGAGATTTCAACGTAGAATAGTGAAATTTTCACACATGATACAAAATTTCATGTTCTTCAATTTATTATACTTTTATTATAACGGTAACTCATTAATATGGCCAATTAAGACATTTTCACATAAATTGGTATATAAGTTTTAATCCTATAGACTGGTTGTTGAAATTTCCGTATGTCTACTCTACATAAAATAACGGTGATTTTGATACCTCATTTGTAAGGATACGTTTCGTACAAGCCTCACAATCTCGATTTTAAAATAAATATAATTGCACACAAACGACCTGCTTGGTTCGTACGAAATCACACATCACCTGTGGGAGAATCCCGCTATGGCCAAAATTAGATCGTTGTTTTTGGATTAAAAACATCCTAGCGTGCGTTCTAATAATCGGATCTTCAAGATTAAGATCTCTTTAGAAGCACAAGGCTTCAGGCTTTAATTCAATGATATTCAATTCAATTTTATATGCAATAATGCACGATAAATGTGGACCCATTTGAATTTTCATCATTAATTAATGAAAAGTTGATAAGAAATGTTACTGTTCTGAAAATGTAATGATGCAGTTTTGTAGATTTTTTCATTATTTACAAAAATGTTTGTAGAAGTAACTACATTGATTCATTTAAAAATACGTAAGAACGTTTTAAACAAAGTTGTTGACATTCATATTGCTTACCATAAAGTATTTAAGTATAATATATTTTATCAAATTATTATGAATAGATGTATGGATATATGAATTCAAACCTTTGCGTATTATATATTTTAACGTAATCATATCATTCTTATTGAGTGAACTCCAGTCGCGCGTCGGAGCTGACACGTACAATTTTTTTTTGGAGCTTTTTTTTACAGTGAGTATGCAATTTAAAACATTAACCAAATTTGAATGTTAGGTTCCTTAAAATGTGGTTACGTTCAATATGGTTATAATCGATATACACCACCTATACAAATAAATGGATACTTTGTAAGTATGGTTCATTATGGAAGAAATGGTAGTGTTCACCAACTTTGACAAAAAAAAATTTGGGGCGGTAAAATTTGATCTGCCCCGGGCGGCAAAAATCCACGCTACGCCACTGCACAGAGTTCTTAAATGGAACAGCAGGAAGGGGTACAAACACCTTCAGCTAAAAACTTTTTCTTTCAAAATAATATTTAAAAAAAAATTTAACAACAGGTTGCTGCAGCCGAAAAGGATTTTACACCAAGCAAGGCACTGGTCATCATCTCACCGATCTCATCGACATCAAAGCCAACAAGGTCAAACTCGAGAAAGCAAAAAGCTCGGGTTTTGAATACTGTTGAGAATATTGGTCTCCAAAAGCTGAAGCAGAAGAAAATTGCATTAAAGAAAAAAAGGCCTTTGAAAGTAAAACGCAATGATTCATCATCATCAGAAGACCAATTTTCCTTGCTTGATGATTCCGATGGACCTGAAGAATGAAGAAAATAATTGCGTTGGGTGTGGCGAAGATTATAGTTCAACCAAAAAAAAGGACGAGTGGTTGCAGTGCATTATGTGCCACAGTCACAGATGGGCACATGATTCATGCACTTATTTTAAAAATACGTGCAACGAATGTGCAAAAAATAATAAAAAGTAAACGTGCGCCATCTCACCCAACAGGCTATGCCATCTCACCCGCCCTATAGGGAGAGATGGTTTTTTTCAAAACTTTTTTGTTTCTTTTTTATAATGATAACATATTTTACTCAACCATCATCTTATATGTAGTTCATAATTCAATAAACAAACAAAATTAACTTAAATAAAAAAATTAAAATGTTGTTTTTTTTCGAAGATATTGAAAGGAGGAAAAAGGTGTGCCATCTCTCCCGCTTTTACCTTATGCTTACCTTACCTGTTCGTGTGTTCTATATTTTTGTTTAGCCAAAAAACAAAAACTAAAAATATTTTATCCATGTGCAGTATTTATTTCTGAAAGATACGCTTTTTATTAACACATGTTAGTGTAAAAAAAAAACTTATGACTGTTCAAACAAGAGATTTTGCGGTATGTATTTCCAAACTATTTGCACTTTCTGCTGCTATAATTCCGCGAATGATTGCAGAGCCTGGAAGTTGTAGCTGTAGTAAATTTCAACTTCTAAGAACTCCAGGCGATAATTTTTTTTCATATCCAAAGTTTCTTTGGAAACTTTGAAGAGCTCATACTCTTCCTTGGGTTTGGAGGTGAATGGTCACTCTTTTCTTCCGTCATCAATATTCCGGAATCGGAATCAGTTGATGGTTGATTTTCTATCTATCACAGCCGAGTCTGATTCCAGAATATCGAGGATGACCAAGTCAGCTTCATCCATGACTTTTTTCTTCCCAACTCCGGACCCTGTTTGTCTGGCGTTATCTCATTTACTCTGTAAATATACGAAAATAAATAAGAGAATACATAGGACATATATGTCGGTAAATCTTTTTTTATGTTCAAAATGTGTTAAAAATTATTCCGATTACATACATTGTACATATATATGGACAATACACATTTATCTAGAAAATATAAATACAAAATATAATGTTCTAAAGTCTTACAATCATTTTATAAAAAAATACTTATAGCACAGATAAGAAACTATACAGATGTCTCATCCATATGGGAAAAAGTGTTCTATGAAAACGAATTTTATCAAAAAAAGCTTGTTTTTCCTTCCCAAATCTTTTTTGTTAGTTTTCGTCTTTTTTTCTTTTTAACTCGCAAACACGAAGAATAAGATTTGTTTTTGTTATGTTTTCTCTTTTCATCCCCTATTTTGCTACCTCAATTGACCTCTTTGATATGGAAAGAAAACAAAAATTCAAAAACAACTTTTTTGTCGTTTTACGTTAACACATCCAAAATTATTCAATTGTATTTGTGTTTTATTTCGTAATGATACGATTTTGGATATGTATGCAATGAAGTTATTGCGTTTCTATTTGCTTTTATTAAGTTTTTGCACTTATACACTTGAATACTTGTGATTGTATTAACGATTAGTAGTAAAAAGATTAAAAATCTCGATGGTCGTTAAAGCGTTAACGAAGAATGAAATTGAATGTTTTAATTTTGATCAATTCTGATCTCTTGAAGATATTAAAAAAAAAAAAAAAAATTGAATTTTGATCGGCTATCTGCCTTCTGGGTATACCGATTACAGGATAGGTATATGTAGTTGAATTGTCCTGGGACCTGGATTGAATAGTTAAGGCATATTTGAGACAGTGGTTTTATTCTTACTCTTAAGGAAAAAAA
This sequence comes from Sphaerophoria taeniata, assembly GCA_943590905.1. Classification (NCBI taxonomy): domain Eukaryota; kingdom Metazoa; phylum Arthropoda; class Insecta; order Diptera; family Syrphidae; genus Sphaerophoria; species Sphaerophoria taeniata. The sequence continues at coordinate 183,851,447 of OX016540.1, read as the reverse complement.
ATTAAGTAGATTTACTTTTTTTTTCGAAAAAACGAATAGCATTGATTTTGGTTGATTACGTTAATTTGTAAATGTTAACTTCAATAATTATTATGAAGGTTCACAGTACTTTGTGAACTTTTTTTTGTCAAACAATTTAATGCTTTTTACTTGCGACACATAGAATATACCTGCCATTATTGAATTCGTAAAAAAAAATTGAGATATGACATTACGTTTCTCTATCATCGTAATTTCATATCTCATCATCATCTCAAATCGAAAAAAGTGGGTCCGGCGATTCCGCCGTCTGTCTGTAAACGCACTTACAGCGCCTTAACCACTAGTCCGATTGACTTCAAACTTGAAAATTAGAGGTTTGAGCAAAAAAACATAGCTTATCTTTTTAATTTTTTTTAGACCAAAATTTAGGGTGCCACAATACAATTTTTTTTTACCAAAAACCAAAAGTTTTAATTTTCTCAAAAACGGCTCCTACGATTTTTTTAAACTTCCCCGAATTTTTTTTTTCAAAGCATTCATGTATTCATGTAAAAAAAAATATTTTTGTACTGCTCCAAAACCGTACCTCTCATAGAATGTTTTTTTGTTATAAGATTTTTTCCAAAAATGAAAATGCGATCAGCATATTTTTTTTCTGAAAGTACGTATATATTGCCCAAATAATATTTTGTTATTTTTTTGTGTATTTTTAAAAAAATATTTTTAAACTTTTTTTTCAAAGTTCTGTATCTCGAAAACGAATCAATATTAAAAATCGAAATTTATTTTTAAAATGTATAGTTACATATATTTGAATACTGCATACCCAAATTAATTTTTAGACACTTTCGAAAAATTTTATATACAAAAAATTAATTTTACTAGGATTTTTGAAAAAAGAAATTGAAAAATCAACAATTGCAAGAAATTATATGATATCAATTTTTTTCAGATTGAATCTATTTTTGAAGTACATATTTCCATTTAAATTTTCAGTTATGAATTTTATTTCTTTTATTTTTTTCGCTCTTTTCCTAAATTTTTCTAGTTTTATACCAACAATTTTCTATTTTTCCATTTGTAAAACCATTTCTGCAATTGCACCTTAAATTCCATGCAAAAGTTTGATTTTAGTCTGGAAATTCTGCGTGCACTCCCAGAGTTTTCCGAGATCCCCATACCAAATTTTCCATTTTTTTTTGCATTCGGTAACCAATGCACCTCCAATTCCATACAATTTTCCTTTTGAAAACCAATAAGTTTTCCAAGATTTAAATCAAGAATATTCTATTTATTCATTCGATAATACATTTTGAAACAAAACTCTGAGCACTAAAATCAATATATCATACATTAGGGTGGTCCTTAGGATAGAATTAGTGAAGACATCCGCTCAATCGTCTCCAAATAAATAAAAAAAAAACCTTCAATTTTTCAGATTTTTATCTTTACCCCTTACTGGCCCTGTATCGAAGTGAAATTCTAATACTAGGGACTTTGTGGCTGATTGTTTTTATAATTCCTGTATATCTCCATTTCGGCTCTACCGACTTTGTTAAAATTTTGCACAATTATACTAAACATTATCTTTAGTGAAATTGCATTCCAAGATATTATTTAAAATATACTCTTCAATAACAAAACAATCGGAAAAGAGATCCATTTTTGTAGTTCCTTTTGAGTTTATAACACTCTTTTCTAGATTTCTCAAAAACCAATTTTTTGCAAATTTCGTCAACACGTTTATATGGAATGTCTTAATAATGTTGCATACCAAAAAATTTCATGAGTGTTTTAATATCCTTGTAAGAAAAATCAGGGAAATTAAAACAAAGGATAATGTTAAGTATAATTGTGCAAAATTTTTATTTTAAAGCCTAGATTCAGATATACGGGAATAATAAAAAAATCAGCCACAAAATCCCTAGTATTAGAATTTCACTTCAATACAGGGCCAGGAGGGCGTAAAGATAAAAATCTGAACAAATTAGAGGATTTTTTTTAAATTTATTTGGAGACGAATGAGCAGATGGAATAAGAACCACCCTAATGTACACAATAAATAATTATGCAAATTCTAAATTGAAATTCTAAAAAAATCAAAAATCAAATTGGGTCGTACATGTTTAAGTTTATTGAGTCTTTTATTACCACTGTACCGTATGCGTGTTTTTATTCTGTAACCCGAATTTAAAAAAGTAGGTAAATTAAGTACATAAGTAGTATTCACATAAGTTCTTGAATCTATCTTCTGTCCCCAATCAAAAAAAAGTGCATGTCTAATTGCCTACATGTTAGGTATGATTGTATGTGTACCGATACGAAGTCAACGATCAACAAGCCAACGCAATAGGCAACCCATGCTCACCGGCGTTACCACTTACCAAAAAAAAAAAAACCGAAGTTGATTGGGGAGAAAAGCGATGTTGATTCAGAACAAGGGACGTTTTTTATATTCAATATTGACCCTGGATACATTGACGCATAGACAAATGCACGAACAAGAAAATATAAGAAAAAATTGAAATCACTCTACCGTCTACCCCATACACTCGCAGTTTGCTTGCACAGAGACAGCAATCTTCATGCAGGCATATGTAGTATTCGGCCCTATAAGTTTTTTTTCTGAGTGAAGTAGATTTCAAGAAATTAGAGATGGTTCGATTAAAGATGTAAATTTTCAACATTTTTTCAAAAATCGGTAGATCTACTTCGAAAAGAGTAAACTGGTAACGCTGATGCTCACACACAATATTGGAAAAGAAAACGAAAAAAGAAATGAATGAAAAAACTACCAAAACAAAAACACAAAATTGCTTATGAGAGCTTTCATATGAACAGGCAGAGCTTTCATGTGAACAGGCAGAGCTTTTTTATGAACTTAAAGAGCTTGACGATGAGCAGGCAACTGCCTGTTCATAGTCGATCGTGAATTTAAAAAACTGACTTCATTTTTTTGTATGGAGATGAAACATCTGTATATTTTCTTATCTGTGCTTATAGCACAGATAATAAATTTATAAAGATGTCTCACCCTTATGGCGAGAAATGATATATGAAACTGAAAGCTACCAAAAAAAAGCTTTTTCCAAAAGCTTTAACGCATTCACTTAATGCATTAAAAATCTATTTTCGCTCGCCTCATTGCCCATAAATGAATACTTAGGCAAGGAAAAAAGCTTCAAAAAGCTCCTTGTCTGTTACGGCGTTGTCTGTTAAGAGCAAAATATGTTTCTTTTTTTTCTGCAGGGATGAGACATCTGTATAAATTTATTATCTGTGCTTATAGCGTGAAAGAATTGCCCTTAAAACACTTCTCAATAAAACATTTAATTTTGTATGTTCTAAGAAAAAATTGAATTAAAAAAATATTTCGCGTAATGTGAACAGATCATTAGTGTCAGCATAAAATGTGTGATTGTAACAAATAAAGTTTATGAACGACATTGTTAAAACGAGAAAAAAATATTCCATCTAACCTTGTGGATTCTGTCGTGTAAATCAGCAAGGTTTGGTTCGAACTGTATCTACATACAAACTGCAATATCTAAACATCAACTGTTAAAAGACCATAAGCATAATGCGTTGTTGGTTTACATCGCATTACCAGCAGACTACCACCTGATAGTAGATGTTTTAGCTTAGTTTTGTATTTTATATCTGCAGAAAACTAAGAGAGCTCAGCTTTATACTAAACATAAAAGAATAGCCAGAATGCAGTAACGGGTGGTGCCTTTTAAATCATAGGTTTTTTTTCACTGACAGCTGTCTCCCTCTCGAAATCTTGATAGAAAAACAGTATCATATCATCCAACTTCTTTTGTACTGAAATTGAAGGCATAGATTTCGACGACCCCTGGGTCATGCAATATGGTTAACCATGCCACACAGCCAGTGCCACAATCGATCTTTTACAAACCAGATTCCCAAATCTTGTTTTGGTTAAGTCGATTGGCCACTCGGAGCTGCGATTTCACGCCTTTGGACTTTTTTTTTGTGGGGAACCGTAAAAGACCGATGTTTTGCTAACAATCCAGAATCCATTTATGCACTTATGGCCAATATCAACCAAGAAATTCGTGAGCTACAGCTCGAAATCATCAACAAGGTCTTGGAAAATTGGAGTGACAGAATGCGCTACTGCTACTGCGAAACCAGTCGGGGCGGCCACTTGACCGAAGTTCTGTTCCATAATTAATGAGAATGTTGGCTCTTAATGATAAAGCCATAATACATGGACAACAATTTAATTTTGTTCGTTTTATTACATTTTGCAAAGAAACCACCCTGTATACGTGATTTTCTCTTGCTATCATAAGTAATTTTTATTCATGTGAATTTTCATTAGTGATTCCATCGAGCGTATTTGTTTGAGAAATCGTTTTTGAAAAAAAAATTTATTAAAATGATACAGTTCATTAAGTTTTCAATATTTTATAATATGATAGTCTTTTTTTGCTGCATTTGGTCATTTTTCCTTCTAATTTTGGTCATATTTTAAATTTCCAAGTGGCAACCGTGGGTTTGACATTCTTTCAAATTTGGGAGATCAATTCTTTTCTCTTCAGAATCCAGAAGTATTCTTTTTGACAATGAAACATAAAAAAATTGAAAAAGGGCAATTCTTTTGTACAATAAAAAACGCTATTACTTTACTGTTTTCAAAACTAGCAAATATCAAATTTTTTTCTCTCTAATAATCTCTGCGTCTGCACTGCAAGTTTTTTGTCCATTCTTTCATCTTTACGTTTTATTTTTATCAATTCGAACTGAAAAGTAATTACAGTGAAATGAAAATGTTATTTAAGCTATGTGTAACGCTTTGCAGGAGAGCGAAAAGATTTTGCATTGCAGAAAAGTGAAAATACTGCAGGAAAACAAATAGTTTGAAAAGTCTTTGCAAAAATTTGATTAATGAAAAGTAAAATTTGCAAAGAATTTTGTGGAATACAAACACAAATCACTTTGCCAACTTTGCAATTGAAAAGTGAGTGAAAAATTGATGAGTTGTTCTGTTGGAATAGGGCCCTGTTCTAATTAATATTTTTTGACATGATGATTGGCTATTGAAATCAAGAGTTTTTGTTTATGAAGAAGAAGAATGAGGAAGACTGCGACGATTTTTAATTCTTTAAAAGGTTATTACTAGTTTTTCTTATTACAATAGGTCCGTTCCACAATCCACACTCAGTTTGAAACTGCCGAATTTAGTAATATATGGTTATTTTTGGTCAGAGTCTGTTCCCAACTTGAAAAATTGTGTAGAAGATAGCGCTCACGAGAGAGTACAAAATTTCCCCACCCTGACAAATTTAGCCAAAAGAATTTCTTCCGGCAGACATACGTCAAACAGAAGAAAAAAAAAACAATCCAGTTTTGTAAATTTTTTCTTGAATTTCGGTTTCTTGAATTTGTAAGTTTCTCTCTGAGAGAGTTTTCTCCCCACTCCTCAGAATTTGACAGATTGCATAATTTAGTGCACAAAAAGTCTGGAACAGACTAAATATATGAAACACTTTCCATTGTTGGCCAAAATGCAAGTAAGGTGAGAAAAAACTTAAAGTTTATGAACAAAGTAAAGAAACATTTAAGACTATGTATTTTCCGACAATTAATTACCGCGATCTGCTCTTAACAACAGCATTTTAAAAGCCGCTTACTGGGTGAGCAAGGCATGAGGAAAAACTTTTTCATACACTGTTCTTTTTTTTGACAATCTCCTTAGAAGAGAACATCTGTCATCCTTTACTTGACATCAAGGATTTATAATCACCTTAATGCGAAGATCAACTATCAACCGATTGACGATTGATAGAATTTATCAATTGAATTAAAAATCGGTATTGTGAAAATGAATTGATAAAATATTATGCTGTTGTGAATGCCTTACAAATATTTCTATTATTGTGAATGGGAATATCAGGCACGTAGCCAGGGGGGGGGGGACTAGAGTAAATACTATTTAAGTTCGAATTGTGTTTAAAAATAACTCTTAGCAATCTGGTTGCAACAGACGAAACAAGTCTTAAGTTCTCTTAAGAACATAAGAGAAACTGCCAGACTTTTTCAGAGACGCTTTTCAATCCGCATCACAACTTGCCAGGGATTTATTTGAAGTCAGCATAACAATTCCAAGGCTTTCTTTGAAACAAACAACGCGCTCTAATCCAGAAACATCATGTCCAGAAGACTATTTTAGAGTTTCTATACTTATTCCCTGTCTAGATTCTCCTATACAAAATCTTACTGACAGATTTATGGTCAACGAGGACGTTTTACTTTCGTTTCCAGGTTTTGCTGCCGCCAATCGAGTAAATGAAATGGAAAATCTAACACTCTACTTCGATAACGCAATATCCTTGTCAGCTGTTAAAGCGGAGTACATACTCTGGTGCGAAAAAATTTCATCGATGGATCCCTCTTCCGATGTTCTCAAACTGCTAGATATATCTGACAAGACCTACTTCAGGAGCATAAGCTACTTGCTTACAATTTTGGCCACACTACCAGTTACAACAGCTAGCGTTGAAAGAACCTTTTCAACGATGAAAAGGATCAAAACAGTATCCCGAAGCGTTATGGGCCATCCAAGACTAAGCGCACTTGCAATGCTGTCTGTTCACTCAGGTATTGATGTGGATCCAGATGAAGTGATCGACATTATGTCTAAAAAAAGACAAGGCGTTTATTGCTGTAAAAATCCAAACTATTTATTTAATTAAATAAAAAAAAAAAATACAAGCAAAAATAAAACATTTACATTATGTAGTTTTTTTTAAATTTTTGTATATAGAATTACTTCTTCGAAATTGAACATGAATTGAATTTTTGTTGCTTACTACTTTTTGAGACCTTTGTAAATAAAAAAAAAATTAAGAAATGATCACTTATTTAATTTTAAACTCACATCTTTTAGCTATTTTTATAGGTACTCAGACCGAACTCATCAACTGCAAATTTACGATTGAAAGCAAAATTGACAGCTGACAACAAAATTGATGAAAATTGTTGTTCATGATACCGATTTTTTCATTCACAATAGAATAGACTATCAAAAAAAAAATCACAATGGATCAACAAAATTGACAGTTGACAGTCACGATACCATTTAACAAAATTGATTAGCGCAAAATTATAGTCCGCTAATGAACGATTTTAGTGTGATACTAGCTTAAAATGACGTTACAGACATGACTCAAATGTCATTTTAAGCTAGTATCACACTAAAATTGTTCATTAGCGGACTATCATTTTGGGTCATTGATCTTCGCAATAAGGGTGAATGTCTAACAAAAAGCTGAAATTTAGGTGTGTACCTTTGTAAATATATTTGATAGGTATTATAAGGAAGTGTCGCCATCTAGTTAGAAGACAAAATAGCCGTTTTTTTAACATAAGGTATATCTTTTTTAGCATCTTACTAGATGGCGACATTTTCTATGTATTTGTGGCAGCTCGTGAAGATGAACAAGACTAACAAACTTGCCGCATGGTGGCTCCACCAATCAATTTCAAGCCAGAGACAAAAGAGATCAGAAACTAATTTACGTGCTTGGTTTCCACTCTCTATATTAACTCATCTATGTTTCAAGCATTTTTATTCTCGATGAGCCGAAGCAAGCAAACAAACGCCTTTTTTATCATTCCGCTCTTATACACATGGATGTTCAGTATATTTTTGTTTAATGTTCAATAAACTTGTATCTTTACTTATGATCTTTAATAAATTGTAAATAAATAATACATGTGGTTATTTTTGTCAACAATACATACGCCTACTTGTGTCTTTGCTGCGTTGAGAACTTAGCCACATAATTGTTGACCCCAATATTCTGAAAACACGATTGATATGGTGGTAGATCCTCCACCTTTAATACAGCAACAGCATCATAACCTACAATTGGACAATCGAAATCCTCCAGCTTTACCTGATCGAGAAGCAAATATGGCTTACGAAGGGGGAAACATCGTTTTCAACCAAGACCAAGCTCTTGAAATTTTCCAAACTCGAACACCTAAAATTGCACCATTTTGGAAGTCAAGTCCAAAGCTCTGGTTCGGACAAGTCGAAGCTGCGTTTGGTCTTGCTCGTATTACCTCGGATATGACCAAATACCAATACGTCATCACGAACCTCGATCCTGAGACGCTACCATTTATTTCCGACTTAATGGAAAGACTTCCAGAAGAAGGTAAATACGAAGTCATAAAAGAACGCCTCATTAGTCAGTTTGATGAAACTAATGAATCTAAATTACGTCGTATCTTGCGAGGAGCTGAATTTGTTGATGACAAACCATCTAATATGCTGCAACGGATGAGAAATCTTGCTGGAACTGAGGTTGGCGATAATATCCTTCGAACACTTTTCCTGGAACAACTTCCCGAGCATGTGCGGGGTATTTTAGTCATCAGTGAAGTCGTCGACCTATCAAAACTCGCCCTTCAAGCTGATAAGATCAGGGAAGTTTCTCGACCTAGTATCTTGGCTATAGACAACGGAAACGCATGTACATCAACAGCCTCAAAGTCAAAAATATCTCCAAAAAATACTGAAGATCTATCATCACAAATTGCAGTTTTAACCAAGAATTTTGATGAGTTAAACCGCTACGTTAGACGTGATGGAGCAAGATCCCTAAGTAGATCACGAAATTCGCGACAAAACAATAACAACAACGATGGACTTTGTTTCTATCACAGAAAATTCGGAGAAAGGGCACGTAATTGCCGTAAACCCTGCAATTTCAACCGTGATTCTCAGCCTTTAAACTAACTGAGCCTTCAGGGATCGTAGCCAGTATCTCTGAAGGTAACCGAACATCCCGTCTGCAAGTGCAAGAAAAACAAACTGGTCTTAGATTTCTAATCGATACAGGTTCTGACATTTCAGTCATGCCAAAGAGTAAAGTAATTATTAAAAGTAAGATTTTTGCACCAGTACCCAAAATCAAGCTCTTCGCAGCCAATGGTTCTACTATTAACACTTTTGGTACTAAAACAATGTCACTAGATCTCGGATTGCGTCGACCATACCTATGGCCATTTACAATTGCTGATGTTACTCATCCTATACTAGGTGCTGATTTTATAAAACATCACGGCCTGTTGGTTGATCTAAAGAATCAACGACTAATTGATGCTCAGACTAGACTGTTAGTACATGCGAAAATTAGTAATTCAACACAACCAACAATTTGTTCAATCATCAAGGAGCACCCATTCTACGAAGTCTTAAAAGACTATCCAGACGTCACTAAACCAGCTGGTTGAAAGCCACCACTCCATTCAGTTCAGCATTACATTACTACTCATAGTCCTCCAGTATTTGAGCGTGCACGTCGTCTAGCTGGTGAAAAACTGAAGGCAGCTAAAGCTGAGTACGAATACATGATGCAGCAAGGTTGGTGTTATCCATCAAACGGTGATTGGTCAAGTCCATTACATCTCGTTGAAAAGAAGACTGGTTCTTGGCGTGCCTGCCGGGATTACCGACGATTAAATCAAATCACCGTTCCCGATCGGTATCCAATACCGCACCTACGTGATTTTACACATCAGCTTCAAGCATGTACAATTTTTTCTACTCTGGATCTAGACAGGGCGTATTATCAAATAATTGTCGCACCAGAAGATCGACCTAAAACCGCTGTCATTACACCATTTGGCCTGTTTGAGTTCAGGGTGATGACATTTGGATTACGTAACGCCGCTCAAACTTTCCAACGACTAATGGATACTATTCTCCGTGGATTGGACTTTTTTCACGTGTATATCGATGACATTCTCATCGCTTCAAAGTCACGAGAAGAGCACCTAGAACATATTCGAACAATTCTTGACAAATTACAGCAGCATGGTCTGTCGATTAACCTCCATAAGTGCGTTTTTGCACAACCTGAAGTTATTTACCTAGGTTATGCTATTTCAAAGGATGGAATTAAATCTCCTACTGATCGAATCGAAGCCATCCTAAAGTATCCCAAACCTGAAACCATCGCTAGTCTTCGAAGATTTCTGGGTTCCTGGAATTTTTATCGCCTAAACATGCCCAAAGCATCAGAAGTTCACGCACCTTTAATTAACCTTACAGTTGGTGCAAAGAAGAATGATAAGCTACCCGTTCCATGGAATGCTGAGGCAGAAAATGCTTTCGAAGAATGTAAAAAGCTCCTAGCAAACGCAGTGCAACTAGCTTACCCAGTTGATAACGCAAGTTTAACGCTTCGTTGTGATGCATCTGACACATCAGTTGGCGCAGCTCTAGACCAAATTATTGATGGAGTAAGACAACCTTTAGGTTTCTACACATCCAAGCTTACAAGGACTGAACGTAACTATAGCACATATGATCGTGAGCTTCTTGCAGTCTTTAAGGGTATCAAGTTTTTTAAACATCTTATCGAAGGTCATGACTTTGCAGTGGTTACAGACCATAAACCACTTACGTTCGCTTTCATTCAAGATTCTAACAAGGCTTCACCCAGACAACAACGCCAACTACAGTATATCAGTCAATTTACAACAAGAATCGTCCACGTTCCTGGAAAGGATAATATAGTGCCTGACGCTCTATCGAGAATAAATTCTATCGATGTGCCTACAATAGTTTCTACAGAAGATATTGCATCTGAGCAAGAAGGAGACTTCGAACTCAAACATCTATTGGAATCAAACACAACATCACTGAAACTACGACAACTGAAAGTTGACCAATCGGGAAAAGTGATATATTGTGATATATCAGGTGACAAAATACGACCATATATACCAGCTGTTCTACGAAGACAAATTTTTAACAACACACATAACCTTTCCCATCCAAGTGGAAAAACAACAAGAAAACTCATCAGTCAGCATTTTGTTTGGCCTCATATGAACCGTGACATCATTGAATGGGCTCGCACTTTCTTGCCGTGTCAACGAAGCAAAATTCATCGTCACGTTAAAAATATTCCACAACATATCGAAGTTCCTAGTGAGCGCTTCAGACACGTTCACATCGATACAGTCAATATGCCACTATGTCAAGGCTATACATACTGCCTTACGATGATTGATAGATTTACACGTTGGCCTGAAGCTATCCCTTTAAAAGATGTGGCAGCAGAAACCGTAGTAAACGCTTTCTTTTCTGGATGGATTAGTCGTTTTGGAGCACCATCAACTATAACGAGTGATAGAGGCACTCAGTTCGAATCAAGACTTTTCAACGCTCTCACAAAGTTAATTGGATGCAGTCGCACTCGGACAACAGCATATCACCCTGCTTCAAACGGCATGATTGAACGATGGCATCGATCTTTAAAAGCTGCTCTAATGTGTCATGCCACAAGTGATTGGGTAAGCACTCTTCCAGTCGTTCTCTTAAGACTACGTACCAGTGTGAAAGAAGATATTAAGGCGAGTGCAGCTGAGATGCTGTATGGAACAACGATCCGACTTCCTGGAGAATATTTCATCGACGAAGAAGTAAATACACAACCTCAAATTTTTGTAGAAAAATTCAGAGAAATCATGAGAAATGTGCGCTCAGTACCTACTGCACATCACATCAAGACTCGAGTTTTTGCACACAATACGCTTTTTTCCTGCACACATGTTTTTGTAAAAGTTGAAAGAGTCAAGCGACCACTTGAACCTCCCTACGATGGTCCGTACGAAGTTATCAACAGAATCTCAGACTATGTTTTCGAAGTAAACATGAATGGTGTTCCTACTACATTTTCAACACAAAGATTGAAGCCAGCTTTCGTCGAGAACGGAGACATAGTCGCGCAGACAGTGCATACTCCATCTCAAGTACCTTCGACTTCCAGTGCAGTTTCTCCAGCATCTGTTCCAGTTCCTCCGTTCAAGTTCAAGTGTTTCAGCGTCCATCAGGAGCAGTTCAACGTACCTACTCTGCTCAAAAAAGAGTTAAATTCGTGACAGTTAAAAACGTTAACTGCCCCTCAAGGGGGGCTACTGTGGCAGCTCGTGAAGATGAACAAGATTAACAAACTTGCCGCATGGTGGCTCCACCAATCAATTTCAAGCCAGAGACAAAAGAGATCAGAAACTAATTTACGTGCTTTGTTTCCACTCTCTATATTAACTCATCTATGTTTCAAGCATTTTTATTCTCGATGAGCCGAAGCAAGCAAACAACCGCCTTTTTTATCATTCCGCTCTTATACACATGGATGTTCAGTATATTTTTGTTTAATGTTCAATAAACTTGTATCTTTACTTATGATCTTTAATAAATTGTAAATAAATATGTGGTTATTTTTGTCAACAATACATTCGCCTACCACTGTTGCCATATTGACTGGATTCCAGTCAGATTTGACTGGATTTGTTCGTCATTAGCTGGAAAAAAATATAAATCCAGTCAACATTTTTTTCTGACTGGAATCAAGTCAAAAATTCAAATTCATATAACAAATATTTTGTTTGCATTACGAATTTCAAATGCAAAGTGAACTTAGTGTAAGCGAGTGATTATAAAGTGAAAACAACGAAAACATCCATTTTCCAATCTCTTTGACAGGAAGCGTTTTGCTTTTGCGTCAAGTGTCAACTTTGATTGTTATTATTTTGATTTTATGGCCGTGTGCGAATTGAGTTAAAAAGTGGTTAAATTTTGATGTTTGGTTAAATTTTGACCCTTCGCATTGAATAAAATGTGTTAAAATTAGGCTTGCTGCAGAGCAGACTGAAATATGACAGTAGTGGTTAAATTCAACCTGCTGCAGAAAATTGGAAGTGAGCAAGGAAGACGTTTATATATTTAGACAAAACTGCAAAAATTTTATTATCAAGCTAGTAAAAGAGCTGCAGCAGAGAGTGCCAACAAATCTAAGAATCTTAATACAGATAAAAAATCTTTCTGTGAGTGAATGTCTTTCCCAAAACAAAATCTCTCTGAAACCAGTTTTGCAAGAGCTAAATGTCGAACTTTAGCTGACAAAATTCTGACTCAATCTTTTCCACGTTTTTTCAATATGTTTTTGGTATGAATTTTCTTCTTATAAAGATGCATGTGAAGAAAATCCATTCAAAAAATTTGCAAATCTTGCTATTTCTGTTTTTATATTGCCAATGTCCTACGCTGAGGTAGAGCGAATATTTAGACAGTTAAATTTGGTAAAAACCAAACAGAGGAATAGATTGAAATAAGTGTCGACGAATGCAATCTTATTCATAAAGAAACAATTTGCGAGACAAAAAATGCTGTCATAATTTTGCTATACCAAACGAAGTTACCGAAAAAAATGGTACAACTTTTATTTACCAAAATAATGAATTTAATAAAGAAACTGATACTGTACCTCGAGCTCTGATTCAGATTTTGATTATTTGTATTTATTTATTAATTTACTTAGAGTCGATTTTTCAATTATCGAAAAAAAATCTACAAATAACAAACTGGAAATTAAACATATCTGAGTATTCATCGGTGTCGGTCGAATAAATAAGAGCGTTTTTCGACCGATAAAGATATTGAAAAATCCAAATCTGCTTCTTTATCTGACGATTAAAAAATCGGCTCTTAATTTATAAAATATTTTGTTTTAAATATATATTTTTTTATTTGACTGGCTTTTTGACTGGATTATGTTTGGTTATTATTTTGACTGTTTTTTTTAACTTGATTTGAAAAAACAAAATCCAGTCATCAAGTCAAATTTGACTGGATTCAAAATTTTGAGCCGGCAACACTGGCGCCTACTTGTGTCTTTGCTGCGTTGAGAACTTAGCCACATATTTAATATTTTTAAAAGTTACATTCTAGAGCATTATTTTCCTTGAGTTACCTTATTATATGTATAGAAAATTTATTTTTGAATAACTCAAAAACGATAGGGGAGAAGAGGGAGCTCTACCCCGTAGGAGACTTGTTCACCCCTTTATATCACCAAATCTGAAAGAGTTAAAAAAGTTACAATTGACAAGTATCTTTCAAATCATATCAACGCTTAAGCGTCAAGAAACTAAATCTAAAAAAAATTGAATTAAAGTTAAAACCTCAATGAAAAACTAAAAGCAGGACTTTATTTTATAGTAAAGTTTTTAAGAACGATAATTATTTTTACAATCTAAGACTGACAGATAAGTGTTTTTATTCAATTAAGTCAAAGTTAAAGCTTGAAAGGAACCAGGTTCCGCTCTAATTTTACCTCATCACCAAATGCATTAAAAAGAAAAGATGTGTCAAGGTTGGATTGGAACCTCAACGACTAGGACACATTAAAATCGATAAGATTTCATATCCTGTCTGTCGTTCATCGTCGTTTTCGTTATCATCATAGCCGTCATTGACGTCGTCGTTTCGCTGTCGTTGGTTTTTCTTGACTGCGTCAACGTTGCAACCAGAGTCAATGTGTGCAGGTATATTAATTCAATTTAAAAAAAATGTATAAAGTGTGTCACACTCCTTGTGTTGCTGGTGTCATATAAAAATGCATTGCAATTGCAAACTACCTTAAGTGAAACATTTTACATTTCAATTCACGTCAGCAGAGCAGCAAGAATGTTGCAGTAGCAGTAACAACGTACTCACACCTACAAATCAAATCTACTGACGATATTGACATTATACGTATGCTACGTCTACGTCAAACGCGGGCGTTCGTGGGACTGTTCTTGCTTACAAAATGTCGCACATTACCGAAGGCACTTAAAAGATATGAAGTCGTTCAATATACAAGGTGTTTTGAATGTTACATTTGCCAAGTTTAAAATTTTTTTCGACCTGTACAAATTTGAGTGTTTTCGTATGATGACAAAAATCTTTTAGACTCTGGTGTGCCTTAATCACCCGTGCGCTATTATGCAAACGTTGTATACGTTCAATTACTTGATGATCAAGTGAACATGTACTTGGTATGACTTTTTATTCAAAGCACCCTTTCAAATGTGTTTCAATCACTAACATAGGGGATAGGAGCTTATAAACAGTTGAACAAAATTCACTCAACTGCTCACACTGCTGCTGAATTGTCGCCCACTTTCATTTGATGGTAGTTCACTAAATTGAATTTGCAGTTTTTTCTTCATAATGTGAATGTTCTCCTTATATTACTCCATGGTAGGTACTTAAAACTTGCTTTCCTCACTTCAGCACCTATTTTTGTTTCTAAGGTCTGTTTTCCGTTCTTTTAATTGTGTTTCAAAAATAATAGTGGTGCCTTAACTTTTTAACCTTTTCAACGGTTTAACTTTTTACTTCCCTTCGGCTCATTTATGAACATTAATCATATGGATTTGGATCGAAAGCCGTAGCTACTTTAAGGGTCTTAATCTATTTATTATATTTATAATTTATACATCATCAAGTAGAAACAAATGAAAAGAGTAGGGTAGGATGGGGCAGATTCGACTACAGGAATTCACAGCTCTAGAAGACTTTACTCAAACCTACACTCAGAGAAAAAAACATTGTTGGCAG
Organism: Sphaerophoria taeniata; assembly: GCA_943590905.1. Lineage (NCBI taxonomy): Eukaryota > Metazoa > Arthropoda > Insecta > Diptera > Syrphidae > Sphaerophoria > Sphaerophoria taeniata. The sequence goes on along the minus strand of OX016540.1, from coordinate 183,836,029 downwards.
CTTAACAACTCGCATTTGAAAAATTTTAACACTTTAATTCTTGTATCAAGAACGTTTTCTTAAAACAAGAATTTTTTATATTTAAATTAAGTTTTAAATTCAAAAACAAAACATTAAGTAGTTGAAACAACAAAGTAGAACATTTAGCATTCGTCAACAGAGATTCATTTTTTGGACAAATATGTTGTCCTTGAAACAACAACGCCGCTTTTAAGGAGTCTAAAGCTTTTTACCATGCCTACCTAGTATTAGTGTGTCAGAAACCAACACACACAATATTTTCTTGCTTATATGGGACACCACCGTCTTGATTTCCAGAGCAAAAGCAAAAACGAAGTTGCGTGTGTTACTTTACACACACACAGTCTTAACAAAGCCATCAGATTAAGAACGAAATTTTTAATTTAAAAGTGTTTTCTTTCTCAACAAAAACATAGTTTTTGAACTGCAAAATCTAACTGTTCATTTTATTCATGTAACAGCACAAACCACACTCACAAAATAAAACCATCATTAGGCTAAGAACAACGTTCTTAAATTTAATGTTTTTTTGTTTCGCAAGGACAATTAAGTTCTTGATATTGCAAAAGCTAACTGTTAATTTTTTTCTTGTCGCCTCTTCATTTCGAGGAGATTTTTATAAAGTGCAGACGTGCGTCATGAGTTTAGTGTGTTGTAAAAATAATAATTTATTAAAAAAGAATTGGAAAATATATCTAAGTGAAGAAATTAAAATTGTAAATTTGGAAGATAAGATGTGTAATTATTTCAAGAGTGGAATATGTCTATGGACGGAATACAAGCTTTAGCCTACTGTAGAATATCAACAGAGAATTTGTTGAAAATGCTGAGTTCCCACGATATAGATGAAATTGTCCACAAAAAGGAACTTTTTTCGGAGGAAATAAAGTTTAGATACTATCTAAGCAAATGGCATGAACAAAACGATGTAAGTTTACGACATCAAGTGAATTTTTTGCCTGTATTTTATTTTTATTTTACTTGAAAAGTGTAAATTAGTGTCATGTTGTGCAAGTGATCGGACTTTGACAATGGTTTCCAGTTGGATGTTGCCTGCCCCTTCTAAACCAGACAAAATCACTGCCATCTCAAGTTTGCTGTTTGATTTAGAAACTATCTTGAACGGCACTGTCACTGGAGAGGATTTGCTGGAGAAACGTAGAAGGAATTTAATGTTGCCTAGTAGTGACAAAACTTCAATTACAAGAACCATCAGTGACCATTTCACTCTAAGAAATATGAAGATGTGCCCAAAAACAATGGAAAACGCAGCAAAAGAGATAAGTAAATATTTAACTACTGAAGACGAACGAATTTATTATGTTTCATAATGATTACTTTAAAATAGAAAATGTTGACAAATTTTCAATGTCTGTTTAGTTGATAATCTTAAACAATATGGAAACTGTTATTCTTCGTTTTTAAGGCTTATGAAATGAATTATAGTTATTTTTATTACTTGTATAAGTTTATTAATGTAATTTAAATGTTTTAGGGCCATGTATCATAAATCTGTAATAATTTAATAAAATGTTTTTTTTTCATAAAAAGAACATTAAAAACCTTGACAATAATAAATAATATCTCTTATATTAACAGTTAATTTGTGTTGAGCCTAAATTATTCCACCAAGACCAATTTCAGCAACTGCTAAGGATAGGTATCATCTTTGATGTTAATTTGGATTTGATTAGATTTTGTTTGGTTTAGCGTAAGTATTTCAAATTTTGAGGTTTTCAGGTAATTTTATGGGTCCTTGATGCAAGAATTAAAGTTCTTCATTATTCCTAAGGAAAGAGTTCTTATGCCAACAATTTACGTTTTTAAACGTATTAATAATGAATTCAATAATTTTTGGGGCAACAATGTTTATTCTTCGTGTATTGAAAATAATGTTCTTGTTTGAAATATAAAAGTTGTTGCATTTTGAGAACTTTATTGTTGGTTTTAAAATAAAAGTTTTCAACACTTAAATAACACTTTGCTCTCTTAAGTTAAAATAAAAAGTTGTTGGGCAGATTTTAACCTACATATTTTCTTGAGACAAAGTATAAAATTGTTGGTATTACTATTTTTTTCTCTGAGTGTAGGAGTTTAAAAAAGATATTCTAGTATTCGGCTAAGTCCGAAAATTAGACCAATGCCTCTTTGAGGCTGTTATTCCTCAGATCTTTTGAGAAACCTCCTGGTCTTACTTGGTCAGGGCCGGTGATGCTGCAAGGGCGACGTGCTGTTCTTTCTCTACACATGTGTTCATTATCCTTAATAGGGGGAATTTTGTATTTTTTAGATAAGTAGCCAAATGTTTTGGGGACGTCTTTTATGAGATGCCAGATGCAAAATGAAAAACAATCACCGATTTGTAAAAACGTTACCTACTCTTTCAGGTAGAAAGGTTGTTTTTTGTTCCAGTATTCTCATTAATACTGATTTATCTGTATTGAACATTGTTCCATCAATGTGACACATGGACATTGGTAGAGGGGTCAGCGGGTAGGAAAGAACTTTGGCCACATCGATGTTCCAAATGTAATACATACTAACATTCTTCCACACAGGTCTCTCTGCATCCGTATTTCTTGAACTAACACACTTACATACGAGAATTCAAGAAAACGGAAGGGGCAACAACCGAACGATCCGAATATTCATTTGAGAATGAAAATCCGTTTGTTTGGCTTTGAGGAATGAAAATTGAGGAGAGGAACCAAATGCATTGCGCATATGCGCAGTGCACATCTCAGGTTTTGATAAAAGAACTTGTTTTCGGCATCTGACACTTTTGGGAACATTGCTTTCGTTAAAGGTCGCTACACACATAACAGCATGCTTGACAAGCATCCTTTTACAATCTTTTTGTACAGGCAAACTGAAACTGCAAATTGAAATTTTGCGCAAGCATTTTACTTGTACACAAGCCGCTCGATGATTGATTGATTTTGAATCATGCAATGGAAACGGAACGTGTTTACGTACCTGTCATTATCGGCTTGTACAAATAAATTAGTAGTCCGTGAAATATTTCATTCGTGCCTACGAAAATCAGCCGTGTCTATGTCGAATTAAATCTTGAGAATATCATGATAGGGTGAAGAGTGTTTCAGCATACAAAATCTTTCTTGCTACGTATAGATAAATTGACTGCCAAGCCGATAAGGATACCGTTATTAAAAAGATAAATGGCTTCAGGACGAATTATTGAAGCGAAAAAAAAGGTGACGCATCTTAACGCTCCAGTAGTGCCACAGAAGACTTATATTTACCTAACTGTGGTACTACCACTTGTTTTGGCTTTTTGGCAGATCAAGAGACTTTAAGAAATTCTACGTCCAATTTGATTGATACAGAGGTAAGTCTAACTATCTATGTAGGTATGTATATTCTTATAACATAAACACACATTTGATTTTGGTTGTGTTAGGAGTTGTATGATTCACCGTCACAAAAACGAGATTGTATAAGTATTTAGTTAATTGTTTTTATTAATTTACACAATACGTAAAATATATAAGTAAGCTAATTACACATAGGTACATATGTACGTATTTTTGTTCTGTACAAAGATTTGCTGCCATGGAACTTGTCCTCTAATTCTGAAGTACTCAATGAATTGTTGTCTTACTTGTTCAGCACCACATGGCATATCTCTAGACTCTAGCGGTATGGGATCTCTGTAAAGGCATCATATTAGAATTCTCGATTGTATGTACCATTTTCGATGTTTTTAGTATGGAAAACGTGCTATCAAAATCCCAAATACGTTTTCAATAATTCGTCGTGCTCTAGATAATAATCGGTAGTTCAACATTTTTTTTCAATGCAGTTTAATGTTCAGATTTTGTTCTTGATGCACACAGTTCACTCTACAGACAGTTTCATATATTTTCATTTTTCTCTCATTATGGACATCCAATGTTCACTGTGTAATTTATTGATTCAAAAGCTTTACTTGATTTTGTGTGGTGTTTGCCAATCAGGTTTCCATTTTGAATGCACAATGATGAGTGAAACCGATCGGGCTACGCTTGTTTCAAATGAAAACATTTTTTGGAAGTGCAGTACATGCAAAAACATTTCTTTCTTAAGATGCATACCTAAAATCAAAGACCTACATCGCTTTTTTGTTGACCAGAAATCGGAGTTTGATAAACTTGTGAAACCCCCTGCCCCTCGTATAACACGATCTCAAACTAAGTCTCTTTCTGTCGAACAAAATAAATGCAATAAGCAAATTCAGCTTCTGAAAGAGAAAAACAATTCATCGTCTTCTCGCTTCTTAAACTCTCCCTCGCAAAAAACACAACATCTTCATCTCCCACATTGAAAGTTGGTGGTGTGAACGTGAAGTCATATACGAGAGATAAAAAACCGGTTTCTAAACAGAGCAGTAAGCTCATAAGCAATCCACATTCATCTGCTCAGAGTGGCGATTTTGCTTAAAGCTGATCATAATGTGCATGTTTCGGTTTCGAAAGAGTTTAACCAAACTGCTGACGATGTTGGGTCAGTTATTGAAGCTTTAACATCTTCTCTGTCTGGTAATACAGATGGAACTTCTCAGCTCAATAAAATTGATGCAGAAAGTTTGAAAGTCGTAAATGAAGTTCTTGATGAAGGTGATGTTGCTGATGATGTTGCTGATGATGTTGTTGGTGTTGTTCATGTTGCTGAGGCCTCTGTTTCGAGCGCTCATAATCATTTTGCCGATTTTTAAGTTGTTAAGAATGGCGATATGGTGCTGCTGATAAGGAAGTTCCTTATAAAGAAGATGTTGCTATTCATGGAAATGCAGCTCTTAATGTTTTATCCAACGATGATGTGGAAGAAAGAATTTCTAAAAATCAACGTACAAATAAGATAATGTTTGGGACTGCGGCTGTTGTAGAAGGCGAATGTACATTGCAATCGGTTCCTCGATTACAATTTATACATCTCTCTCGTTGCTCGTACTCTGAGTTGCACGAAATTAGTAAAAAAAGATGTTGATGTTTCTAAATTGCACTATGTTAATTTCAAACTAGGAATTCCTCCGTGTTCTTTCGATGCCGCATATGATCCTTCTATTTGGCCTAAGCATGTTCAAATTAAAAAATTCTTAAATTTTCCAAAAAAGGGAGCAAATTTCAAAGTGAAGTAGCTGTATCAAAGCCTTTAAGGATATCCGAAATTCGAGTTTATTTCCAAAATGCTGGCGGTTTTAGAACGAAAACTAACCCGTTATATTTATCTTCTTCTCTACACGAATTTGACGTTATTATTATAGTTGAAAAATGGCTTACCCCAAATTTTACGTCGTGTGAACTTTTTGATTCATCGTTCGCCGTTTATCGCAAGGATCGTTCAACAAATACAGGATGCCAGAGAGGAGATGGTGTGCTTATTGCAGTGCGATCGACTTTCAACAGCAATCAATGCAATTTAATGAACAATTCAGATGATATTGAACAACTTTGTGTTTTTGTAAGTTCTAAAGATTCTGATGAAATTAAAGATTTATTTTTCATTGTAAGTTATATCCGTCCTATGAGCGGAGTCGATTTATATAATGATCATGTTTTAAATGCTCAAGCAATTGTCAATGAATTAACGACTGACCAATTCCCATGTATACTTGGTGACTTCAATATTGGTGACATTGACTGGTACTACATGGAAGATGATCAAGTCTTAATACCTTTTAATGCAATTAAATTAAGGATGTAGAAATGTTAGTCGTTGATTCATTTTCTGCGATGGGCCTATTTCAAATTAATAATAGCTGTGTTTTTTTATTCCTATGATCTGATCCGGATCAGATCAAGAAAATAAAACAACTCGGATCATCAATATTTTAATATTTGAAGATTGGTAGTTGTGTGACATATTTTCTTTTTGATTTTGACATTTAAAAATATAAAATCGTATCTCGCATAAAATAAATAAAGACTTGAATGCTTGCACCTCATACCACAAGCAATTTTACTGCGAAAAATGACCTGATTAAAGCCCTTTTGTTTGTGATCGTTCTAAGATTTCAATATGGTGGTCCGATATAAGCCTGCCAGAAGAATGAAAACCTCATTTATGTGCGTAACGGACAACGAAACGAAAATCCTACAGCCCACACACGCATCAAAAGCAGATGTAACCAAAAAGTGTTTATTTATTAGATATTTATTGTATTTCAATTTTTTTTAAATAAAAATTGAATTCAACTTGAAATAAATCTTCTTTTAATGAGTCTTAGCCGCCAATCGCTTGTCACGCTCCTCAGAAATGATGTACTTAACACCCTTGTCCTTTGGGAGCGAGATGTAAGACTTTTTGCCATTCATGATGATGAAAACGTTCGTGAATCTTGTGGCGAAGACGTGACCTTGTGTCCTTAACGTGCACAATATCGAAAGAACCTTATGTCTTTCGCGGTTGACAACTGTGCCGACTCGACCCAATTTCTACCTCGGTAACAACGCGCAAGCTTCCTGAATAGAAATTGATGTAGTCGTTTATTTTGCCGTTGGCGATTTCTATATCGGAACGGTGCAGTTGGCCTTTATCAAGGGATCAGGGTAACGGTAACGGATGGTCCTGTCACCGTGTGTAACCAAGAGAGGAATTTCCTTGGGGAGCTTAGAAAAAGAGAAAACAAATTAGCAGGATGCTATAACAATTTCATTTTGAAAAAGACTTACATAGGTACATACCTTTTTGCAACCACCACAGACCAAATATCTTAAATGCAATTTTGAAATAAATGAAGTAACATAATGTGAATTTACAATTCATTTTATTTCAGAAAAGTACAATATTTTAATTTTTTCTTTTTTGTCAATTTTGACGGCAGACATCTATCTGGATTTGACTTTATTTATTTGAAATTTAGAGCGGAGTTTCCCTACGAGCATTTTTTTGCACGTTGATTTTGTTTATTCTTTTTTTAAGGACAATAATACTCACGCATTTAATGAAAAACATATGGTTTTTTCACATATTCATTATAATTTCACGAATTTATGGTTTGATTTGATTAAAACGTCCATTAGTTTGTCGATTAGATATAAAATAAATAAATCTTAAACGTTTCGCTATTTGATTGAAAAATATTTCAATTCCAGATAGATAAGAATATTGATGTGGCAACACAGTTTTTCATGACAATTATCTGGCATTGATACCAACATTTACAAGTCGAAATTTCCCCTTGTGAGGACTAGAAAAACTAATTTATGGATCACAAACATTGATCCAAGTAAAAAGCAGGATTTCGATTTTTTGTTGTAATACATATAAATCAATGATCTGATCTGGATCATGGGGAAAATAAAACACAACTAATGTCAAAAACAGTATAGAATTAAATTACTCTTTACAAATGTCAGATTTTACTCTTGTCAATAACTCTGTACATCATAAGGCTATTAGTTTTTCTTTTGAATTTTATGAATATCCAAATATCTTGGAAAAAAAGCAAAAATCTTATAATTTTTCGAAGGCGAATTTCACTGAAATAAATAATTTTTATAATACTATCAATTGGAGGGATATTATGTATGGTAAATCATTAGAAGATATGTTTACTCAATTTGAACTCATTTTATTCCAAGGTATAGAACGTTTTGTTCCAACCTCAAAAAGCAAGAAAACTTTTAAGCTTCCGTGGTTTAACTCCAGGATTATAAATTTGGAAAATGTAAAAAAACAAAGCATTCAAGCGTTATAAATTGTCAAACTTCCCTGAAGACCGTGCAAGATTTTTTCAATTAAGAAAAGAATTTGATTTTCTAAATAAGTTTTTGTATAGACACTATATAAATAATACTGAATCTAATATTAAAAGCAATTCAAAGTCCTTTTGGATATTTATAAATTCAAAAAGAAGAGGTTCATCTTTTCAAGATCAAAGGATACACAGTCGTCGTGTGATCTTTTTGCTGAGTGTTTCCAGACATCATATAATAATGAAATCATTGCGAATATTGACGGTTTATACCCTGACATAGTGGCTTTAACTGATTTTTCATTAAACAATTATACTGAACTAGAGATTCTTAATAGTTTAAAAGAAATAGACATAACAAAAAAGCTGATTTTGATCTTATTCCCCCCATTCTTCTATCAAAATGTTCCTCTTCCCTCTGTTATGTCTTAACAATTATTTTTAATAAATCTCTTTCAACGGGTGGAAAATATCTTTTATAGACCCAGTTTTTAAAAGTGGCCTCAAGCACCTGGTGAAGAATTATAGGCCTATTTCAAAATTATCTGCTATTCCAAAACTCTTCGAAAAAATGGTGACTCAAAGATTCTATTTTTCTGTAAAGGAGTTTATGTCTTCTTATCGTTGACATTGACATTGACATTACAGTACTTCGTTCATGAATGATACGAACTACAGACACATAGCAGCACTGGCCACTGAGGCCATCGGCTGGGACTGAAACAAGACAAACGACAGAGAGAGACAGAGAGACACATAGAAGGAAAGAACACATAACATAAACCTACGTGGCGCAGAGGAGGAGACATAGATTTGTATTGTCTCATATTATCGCACAGGTGGCCTCAGATAAGCTGGCGATTATTGTAGAAAAAGACTGATGCCGAAGCTGGGGCTTGAACCCGCAACGTTTGGCTTAGCAGTCAACTACACTATCCTCTGAACCATGGCCACCTGCTGTCTTCTTATCAACATGGATTTGTTAAAGGAAAGTCGACATGCACAAATGAAATGTGTAAATGAAATAGAAAATGGGAAACAAGTTGATGTCCTATACACTGATTTTGTCAAAGCATTTGATCGTGTGCATCATGGTCTTCTCCTGCAAAAATTACGAAGATTGGGTGTGAATGAAGCTTTCATCAAATGGTTAAAATCCTACCTTTCAAAGAGAAAGCAAATTGTTAAGATAGATGGATGTACCTCCATTTCTAACGACACGTTTTGTCTGGTCTTCCTCAAGGAAGTCATTTGGGCCCGCTCCTCTTTATTATCTTTTCAAATGACTTGCCTTCTGTTTTAAAATACTGCAAATGCTTGATGTATGCAGATGATTTTAAACTGTTTCTTTCAACATCCTCTCTTGCGGATCGATTGCTTTTACAGTTAGATATAGAAAACTTTTTGAAATGGTGCGATTATAATCATCTGGAACTGAATTTTTCTATATGTAAAATTTTTATTTCCACAAGATCATCGTCAATCATTCTTTACGATTACAAATTCTTCGATGTTAGGCTTCAAAGAGTAAATGTCATTAAGGATCTTGGAGTACATTTTGATCCTAAGTTCGATTTTAGATCTCACATTGACTATGTGGTCTCTAAAGGGTTTCTTAAAAAGGAATCCAACTGAATTTAAAGATCCTTACACGATGAAAAACTTATTCATGTCTCTAGTCTTGCCAGTGTTGGAATATTGTTGTGTTGTATAGTCACCATACTATGATAATACCATTTTAAGATTGGAAAGGATTCAAAAAAGATTCACAAAATACGCATTGAGAAAGTTTGATTGGAATGGGTCATTACCTGATTACAAATCGAGATGCTCCCTAATTAATTTAAAAACGCTTGAATGTCGTAGGCAAGTTCAATGTATATTATTTGTTAAAGATATTTTGGATAATCGTATATCGTCTTCTGAATTGCTGTCTTTAATTTTCTTCTATGTTCCAACCCGTAGTAGTCTCCTAAAAAAGTCTGTTTTCTACAGAACGCTGCTGCAACTATGCCATCCGTACCAAAAGCAAAAACAATTGTTCTGTATTTTACATCTGCAAGAGCAAGGAGAATTATGCTATGTCTGTTTATAATGTAAAAAAAAAATAATCTCGATATGTTTTCCTTCTAGGCTGCCAAGACAATGTGGGAATTTCTACCTCTTTTTAAAATTCATCACGATAGATCCAATCATCTTTATTTTTTGGAAACTGGAAAAAAAATAAAGTTATAGGTACATTTTTGTCATAAATAAATACTTTTGTTATTACTAGATATTATTTTCAGGAAAAAAGTGAAGAAAAACTAACTCGGTTACCAGAAGATTAAGAAAATTCTAGAGAAGAAAATAAAGCCATTACTCCAATAGCACAAGCGCAAGACATATCCACTTCTTCTGTTCGATCAACTCAGACAAATGTGATACTATGCTAGAAACAATTGAACAGCATTTTAAGAAACCTTAGCAGAAAGAAGATAGGTACGAAATTCTAGGAAAACACAAGGCCCTAAAAATGAATGATATTGTAGTTTACAGATAACACACAAAAATTGTTTGTTTGAGCAATTACGACGTTTCATACGTTTTGATGATGGAAGAACCAGAATTTTTGGCTTCTCCCATTGTATGCAGATGTGCAGCTACGCAAGTAACACAAAAAAAACGTACTCATGTTGTCAACTGCTACTCACGAGGATAAAATTGATGATAAATCCAAAAAAACCATCGGTACTTTTAGATTACATTTACAATATGACCAAAGGTGGAGTTTATACTTTCGATCGTCTGGCAACTGTTAACACCTGCAAAGGAAAAAATAATCGTTTTACAATCTTTTGGACTGTGCAGGAGTTGCATCATATAAGATTGTTGATGTTTGTCAGCCAAACTGGTATACCAGCAAAAAGAGCTCCGAAAAGAAAAAGAAATTTTTAAAAGAACTGGCCTTAGATTTGGTAGATAATCATATCAAAAGTCGTATTGCAAAGCCAACTTTACAAGCAAGTGTAAGAACTGCAATGAAATTGATAAAATATGAGATCGAAACGATCACAATCTTGCCAGAATTAAGAAAAAATAACACAAAACAACGCTGTGAAACATGTAAACAAAAAAAAAGACAATAATAGTTGTTCAGAAATGAATATTATACAATTTTGATTATTCTTTATTCAAATAATTTAAATTTCTTTATTAATTTCTTGTTTAATTGTATTTAATTAATTGTTTATTATTAATATTTATTATTGATCATTTGTTATTATTACTTGTTCTTATTACTTATTACTTTGCCGAACATAGCAAATAATGCCCTATTTATTTTCTTACCTCAGCTAATCCTACTTAATCTCTTAATCTTCACACTTGCTATGCTTGCAATGTAATTTTTTATACATAGACTTAGGCTATGCTGAGGCTAGCAATGCTATTACTTATGCACAGACTTACGTTGTGGTACATTGCTAATTGTTATGAAAGCTTCTTTCTTATTCTTACGGTTTATTTGCTATGTTAGCAATGTAATATTTTTTATGTATAGTTTTGCTATTATTGAAATTAATATGTGGTTGCATTCGATTCAATTTTGTATTTTTCGATCTCTTTACCATCAACCACCATCGTGTTAACATCTTGTTAAAAACACTGTCTTGATTCAATAAATATTGTACTTTAAGTTGAGTTTTTGCCTTTTGATTTCGAACTCGAACAATTATTGCTAATCAAAGTTGGTCCTTCTAGTGAGCTGGATTTTTGTTTTTTTTGTAAATTAAAATAAAATTGAAATTAATTTAAATTGCTGGCGAATTTTTGGTGGTTGTTTGGAATTTTGGAGCTGGACACGATTAAACCCTGTACATTGGTATCGTATGAATATATATATAAATTGTTGGTGAATTTGCTGCTGCTGTTTTTGGGGTTTGATACTGAGGTGCTGTCCTAGGCTGTTTTTGGAACCTTGAGCCCTGTTGTTCGTTGCTCTTAAGGAATTCGGTCTGTAGGAATTAGTTTTTGATCGTTTAAATCCTCACGTGATCCAATTTTGAAAATCCATTTATAAAAATGAATGTGTTGAAGCAATCACGTGGACACTTGAAAGGTGCTATCACACGTGCTCATACATATATATTAGACTAGCTGGCCCGGCAAACGTTGTTTTGCCATACGAATTATTTCTAGAGTATGAAAATATATAATATGCATCTCGAGCGTGTGCGTATGAGGTATTTCAGTGGAAGAGGCATGAAGCGCTGTGAACCATGACGGAATGTAAAAATAACAACACATCAAATAATAATTCATTTAATTTATTATTACTATTCTAATTATATTTACAACGAATTCGGAAAATATAAGTCACCAATATTAATCGCTCAGTGCAATGGAATGTACTTATGTATTAATGTGACAGAAGAATTTTATATATTAGCAGCCGTATTTATTAGATTCTCCTTATACATCTCTATACAATATTATAGCTATTCTATGAATAGGCTCTTATGTTACGTTGAATAAATTCTTATTTATAAAAAATTGTTCAACATAGCATAGTTATATTAGATCTCTGTCAAAAAAAAAAGTACCAAAACGATGATCTACTACATTCGACAGTCATTTGAATAAAAAAAAAGTATTATTTCCTGTCAACAGGAAACAACAGGTTGTTGTTTCCTGTCGATGGGAAACAACAGGTTGTTGTTTTTGACTAAAAATTCGAAAATAAAAATAAAAATAAAAGCTCATTGGTTCAAATTTTTGTTTTATTGACGTGTGATATCTGACACATACGTATTATAGTACCTTATAATAAGCTTTATACACCCTAAACGTTTGTATAGCTTATTCAATCCCTATGTAGTGTAGCTAAAACTTTATAAATAAGGATTTTCCCTATACAGGCATTATAAGTCTTATAATAAGGCTATATTCGGTTTATAAATACGGCTGTAGATGTACAAACAAAACAATAATAATAATCGACGAAATTTTCATGAAAACTCATTAAGAAGTGGCTCTTAAAAAGTAGGGGTAAGTGGTAGGAAGTTGAAAATTAAGGATTCAATGTATTTCTTAATGCCGCACCATACAAAAATTATAATAAAAAAAACTGCCCAAAAGTTGCGAAAACAAAATGTGTGGATGAGCCATCCTTATCAATTAGCGGTATAAATAATAGATATCAACCGATTCTCATACCTACTGAATACACACCTAAAATTTCATCAAAATCGGTCAAGCCGTTTCGGAGGAGTATGACCACTAAAACTGTGACAGAAGAATTTTATATATTAGATATAGACATTGAGGACATTAATATATTAGAAGTGCGGTTGGAACGTTTGGAGGAAGCGTGGAAGGGTTTTTGTGAAAATCAAAATGAATTCTTTCAATATTCCGAGGAAGAGGGATACGTTGATCCCGAAATAGACTTTGAAGCCACGGAAACGAAATATCTAGTAGCAAAAAGTGCGTTTTTGAAAGCAATTCGGAAAAATACCCCTGTTAATCCACCTCCTCTTCCACCGGGTTCATTGAATCATGCGGGTGATTCTACGGATGAACAATACAGCAAACAAGCCGCCTTGTTAGAGACTCTTTTGAACAATTCGTCGTTCGTTTCGGCTTCCAAGACATGTTCGGAAATTGATCTCCCTAAATTTAAAATACCTGCTTTCGGTGGCGATTATCGGAAATGGCCAGAATTTCGCGATATGTTCCTCGGGAGCATTGATTGCAAACCAAAACTTTCCGGTGCCCAAAAAATGCGTTACCTGAAGTCGTTTTTGCAAAATGATGCCGCAAAACTTTTGAATGGCATTGAAATTTCGGATGTAAACTATTTAGAAGCGTGGGAAAAACTAGAGCGTCGTTATAATAAGCCGTTGTACATCGTGAACGCTCATATCGAAAGTTTTTTGAAAATGCCGACGGTGGCTGTCGCGGAAAGTGGACACTTGCGTCGGTTAGCGGACAAGTCAGATGAGGTTATTCGCGGTTTGAAAGCTCTTAAAACTGAGGCCAGGGATCCGTGGTTAATCTATCTCTTGCTCAGTAAAACGGATTTAGAAACCCGTAAAGCTTGGTCCCTTTATAAAAATAACAGTGAGACATCGACAATTTACGAACTTATAGAATTCTTAGAAAAACGTTGTGATGCTTTAGAAGCATGCGAAACCAAAGCCAGTGATTCGAAAAACTCAAAATCTAAACAAAACACGCGTTCAAATACTTTCCCGAACAATATTAAAAGCTTGGCTGTCGCGAATCCTTTGTGTCCGATGTGTAAGGAAACCCATGTTCTCTCGCAGTGTCCTAAATTCATTGCCCTTCCTATACCGTCTCGTCGATCTTACGCTAGAGATCACAAATTGTGCTACAACTGTCTTGGCAGCAATCATTCGTCCTCAAGATGTCGTTCGAAAAACCGTTGTATACATTGTCGTAGTCGTCATCATGCCCTTGTGCATTTGGATTCGTCGTCGTCGTCGTCGTCGTCTCCTTCGTCTGTTGAATCAACTAACCCTAATTTAAACCCTGATCTACCATAGACTTCTAATGCAGCTTTGATCGTTAGTAATCATTCACAAAATGAAAATCGTCCAACTGCAATTTTACCCACTATCGTTGTTCAGGTCGTGGATAGATGAGGCCAAAACCAGATTTGTCGCTTGTTGCTCGACACCGGATCCCAAGCATCATTTGTTACGGAGAATCTAGTTAAAAGGTTAGGTCTTCGCCGTCGTCATGCTCGTCTTCCTATTTCTGGTATTTCTTCAATGAAAGCTGGTGTTACCCAAGGAGCAGTGACACTTCGTCTTAAATCTTGTTTTGATTCCAATGAGATGGATGTTGACGCTCTCATTTTGAATCGTATTACCTCCAAAACACCGTTACAACCATTTGACTTTGATACATCGCTGCTGGATAATAGTTTGAACTTGGCTGATCCAGGTTTTAATTCACCAGGTCCAATTGATATGTTACTAGGAGCTGACAAGGCTTGGAGCATTTTGTGTGATGGTCGTAGAACAGATGAAGCAGGAAATTTGGTTGCCCATAACACTATTTTCGGCTGGGTGATAACTGGTAGCATTCCAGAGAAGCAAATTGTTTCGTTGCGAGTGGGGTTGGAACAAGATTTAGACGTACTTTTAAAATCATTTTGGGAAATCGAAGAGCTGCCTTCAAATAGGTATCCATTAGATACAGGTGACTTTGCTGACACTCATTTTAGTGAGACCTTTTCCCGTGCACCTGACAACAAATATATTGTCGAACTACCTTTTCGTCACAAGGACATTGCATTCAGCAACACTCTTTCTAGAGCATTGTCAAGGTTGTTTTCGTTGGAACGTCGTTTCTCTCGTCAGCCAAATCTATATTCGGAATATTGTAGCTTTATGAGAACGTACCTAGAGCTAGGTCACATGGAACAGATTCCCAACAACGAAGTTGAACCGTCATCTGGAAAGGTATTTTACGTGCCCCATCATGCCGTTGTAACGAACAAATTACGGGTGGTTTTTGATGGGTCTCATAAGGATGGAAATGGGGTTAGCCTCAATGAAACGCTCCATGTAGGCCCTCCACTCCAACGTAATCTAATCAACGTTTGTCTGCGTTTTAGAATGCATAAGTATGTTTTTTGTGCCGACATTGTGAAGATGTTCAGACAAATTTGGGTTAGTACTACTCATCGAGATTTTCAGCGCATTGTGTGGCGTGAAAATCCTAACGATCCTATTGGACACTACCGACTGCGAACCGTTACTTACGGTACTTCACCTGCACCCTTTTTGTCAATGCGTGTGTTAAAACAACTTGCCTTAGACTACAAGGATCAGGGCCCTATTGCACCAACAACTTTTCACTTTTCACTTCGCAACTTTGCAAAATAATAGTTTTCTGCAAAGTAAAAGTAAAAAGTGTTTCACCAAAAATGAAAAGTTCTCGACTTTTCACTTTGCAAATTTCTATGTTTTTTTGCAACGTGAAAAGTGTGGGCGTTTCACCAACTTAAAATGTAACTTTTCATTTTCAGTCCTAATTTGAAAAGTTGCAAAGTAAAACAAATATAAGATTTGGGCTTCTTTTCCTTGTTATTACGAATTTAAAAAATATGTGAACAACTGTTTCGTACGAACTTGCTCCTGTTTTCCAAATAATAACTCATAAAAACATTAAAAATAAAAACATGTAATTAAAATTCATAAATAAAAATTTAAATTTAAATATTTATCTTCAAAATACATTTAAGTCTGAACTTGGACCAGTGGTTTAGGCTGTAGATGCGTTTAATGACAAACAGACGGAGGAATAGCCGGACCCACTTTTTACGACTTCTCTATTGTCGTAATGGCATATCTCATCAAAATCTCGACTTATTTTTGTGAATTCAATACTTGCCATACTATATTCTATGTGGCGCAAGTAAAAAGTAAGCAACTCCACTAGTGATAAAAAAGTGCAAATGTCAAAAACAAAATTTAATGACAGAATGTCATAGAAATAGATGTTAATAGTGCACGTTTTTTTCAAAATTTTCAAAATGAGTCGTACTGATAGAACGCCAAAAAGTTCGCTGTTTTGGAAGTGGTAAAAAATAAAAAAGCTTTATCCTTTCGTTATTTTTTCAATTCAAGGATATTCTCTTTGCTTCCTTCCAAAATAACGCTGCGTCCAAAAAGTGGTAGGAAGTTGAAAATTAAGGACTGAATGTATTTCTTAATGACAGACCACACAAAATTATTAAAAACAAACTACGGCCCAAGAAATGCAAAAACAAACAGTGTGGGTGAGCCATCCTCAACAATTAGCGGTATAAAACTTAGTTATAACTTATAAACCTATTCTCATACCTACTGATACTGAATAAACATATAAAATTTCATCAACATCGGTCAAGCCATTGCGGAGGAGTATGACCACTAAAACTGTGACAGAAGAATTTTATATATTAGATAATAATCTATTATAATGAAATTATATATAAATTTGAATATAAAACAAAAATAAACGAACTTATCACAAACCGCAAAGAAAATTTTTGCTTTGCATATTATTGAAAAGCTTTTCAGTATTTGAAATGCAAAGTGCAAAGTTTTTTCGTTTGGTGAAACGAAATCAAACAATTCTTTGCAAATTTGCAAAACTTTTCACTTTTCAGAAAAGTACTTTTCACTTTGCGAATTTGCGGTTGGTGAAACAAAATTTGCAAAGAAGGATTTTTTTGCTTACTTTTCAAAAAATTAATTTCCTCTTTGCAAATTAGCGTTTGGTGAAACAGAATTTGCAAAGTAAAAGTGAAAAGTTGCAAAGTGAAAAGTGAAAAGTCGTTGGTGCAATAGGGCCCAGTTCCCCATTGCTTCCCACTCAGTTTTGCATGATTTTTACGTGGACGACATTATGACAGGGTCAGATTCTGTTACTAAGATTTTAGAATTGAAAGATGAGCTTATAAATTTGCTGTCGTGCGGGGGGTTGGAACTGAGCAAATGGAGCTCCAATTGCTGGCCAGTGTTGCAGGGTATAAATTCGGAACCTAGCTTTTCCCTTGATTTGGATGCCTCGAGAAATTGGACAAAGGTGCTTGGTTTGATTTGGAATCCGCATCGTGACATTTTCACCTATAAAATTTCTTTGGAAAGAAATTCATCATCATCGCCTACAAAAAGGATGCTGCTATCGGAGATCTCGAAAATCTTTGATCCCTTGGGTTTTCTGGCTCCTGCCACCATTTTGTTAAAAATGCTGTTTCAGGAGTTATGGGCGCATGAAACGAAAATCGGTTGGGATGATCCACTGCCTACTGAAGTAGCCAATAAATGGATTTCCTATCGACAGAATTTGTTCCTTTTCAAAGAAGTGAAGATTTTGCGAAGGTGTACCCTAGACTCCAAACAATTTGAATTGATAGGGTTTTCAGACGCATCTGAGAAGGCATATTCGTCGGTGATCTATGCTCGAAGTTTTTCTGAAAGCGGCACAATCGAGGTTCAACTTGTTGCAGCTAAAACTCGTGTTGCTCCCATAAAACAACAGACAATTCCTCGCCTTGAGCTTTGTGGAGCTCTACTGTTAAGTCGTTTGTTTCAACTGGTGTGGAATGCGTTGGACGTTAGGTCGGTCAAGGCCTTTGCCTTTTGTGACTCTCAAATTGTGCTTGCGTGGCTCTCTTCTCCTCCTCGTCGTTGGAACACTTTCGTTGCCAATAGGACTTCTGAAATCCTTGATGTTCTTCCCCGTTCCGTATGGAATTATGTTCGCTCGGAAGAAAACCCGGCTGATTGTGCGTCAAGGGGAGTGGAGCCTCGAAAGTTGCTGGATCTGGAGATTTGGTGGAAAGGTCCTTATTGGCTTTCAACGGATTTTGAGTCACAGTTGGTTTCTGCCGATTTCGCTATTTTGAAAGATATCCCTGAAGGAAGAACACAAATTGTAGTTTCCAATTTATCTAGTTCCCAAGAAGACCTCATCGATGTACTAGGAAAGCGAGTTTCGTCATGGTCGAAAATAATTCGAATTGTAGCAGTCCTTATCCGTTGTGCGAAGAATTTTAAGCTTTCCGGTGAAAACCGTGTGAACGGATACTTCAGAATTGCTTTACGCGAAGGAAAAATGCTTAACATGGGCTCAGAAGGAATTCGCAGCAGAGATAAGGGCGTTGCAGGTAGAAGGTTGTGTTCCTAATTCTTCGAAACTATCATCCTTAGCTCCGTTTCTAGACGATGTTGGATTGCTTCGCGTTGGAGGACGAATTTCAAAGGCTGAAAGTGTCACCTTCAATCTGAAACATCCTGTTATTCTGCCGAAGAATCACGCCGTTTCCAGACATATTCTTCAAGAGTCGCATATAAGACATCTTCATGCAGGTGTGTCGGAACTTTTCTCCATCGTTCGCCAGGAATTTTGGATTCTGGGTAGCAGGAACTTGATCAGGAAAATTTTCCACGACTACATAAATTGTTTTCGTCAACGTCAGGCTACATCGCACCAACTCATGGGAAATTTACCTTCTTCGCGACTTTCGCCATCATTTGCATTCGATAAGACAGGTTGCGACTATGCCGGACCAATCACACTTCGTGTATCCAGAGGAAGAAATCCGAAGTTTGTGTGTATGGCGACAAAGGCATTGCACTTGGAGGTTGTTAGTGACCTGTCTACAGATGCCTTCATAGCAGCGTTGAGACGATTTACCGCCAGAAGAGGGAAATGCAGCATCATATATTCGGACAACGGTACCAATTTTCGAGGAGCTGCTAACACCCTATCGGAATGGTATCAATTGGTTCGGTCCGAAGATCATAATTCGAAGATTTCAAGGACGCTGGCTGCTGACAGTATCAAATGGGAATTTATTCCTCCCCACAGCCCACACTTTGGAGGACTTTGGGAAGCGGGGGTTAAGAGTGTGAAACAGCATCTTCGACGGGTTATAGGGAACAGTATTTTGACCTTTGAGGAGATATCCACTTTACTATCTCAAATAGAAGCTCTGCTCAATTCTAAGCCACTTTGTTCCATTTCTGATTCCGATCTAAACCCATTAACGCCTTCTCATTTCCTTATAGGCAGACCATATACGGCGGTACCAGAACCCAGTTATCTCGAGGTGCCACTAAACAGGCTTGGATGATGGCAACTTATCCAAAATATGATGCAAGGTTTTTGGCGGCGTTGGCATCTCGAATATATAACATCATTGCAACAACGTCCAAAGTGGCAAAGAAAAACCACCAATATGAAAGTCGGAGACCTTGTTGTTGTAAAGGAGCCCAACCTGCCACCCTCAAAATGGACTCTAGGACGAATTGAAAAACTTCATCCCGGAGAAGATGACCTGGTACGAGTGGCTTCTGTGCAAACGAAAAATGGCATTTTTAAACGCCCAATAACAAAGATAGCTGTTCTACCAAATTCCTGAAATTCCTTCAGGGGGGCCGGCGTGTTCAGAAATGAATATTATACAATTTTGATTATTCTTTATTCAAATAATTTAAATTTCTTTATTAATTTCTTGTTTAATTGTATTTAATTAATTGTTTATTATTAATATTTATTATTGATCATTTGTTATTATTACTTGTTCTTATTACTTATTACTTTGCCGAACATAGCAAATAATGCCCTATTTATTTTCTTACCTCAGCTAATCCTACTTAATCTCTTAATCTTCACACTTGCTATGCTTGCAATGTAATTTTTTATACATAGACTTAGGCTATGCTGAGGCTAGCAATGCTATTTCTTATGCACAGACTTACGTTGTGGTACATTGCTAATTGTTATGAAAGCTTCTTTCTTATTCTTACGGTTTATTTGCTATGTTAGCAATGTAATATTTTTTATGTATAGTTTTGCTATTATTGAAATTAATATGTGGTTGCATTCGATTCAATTTTGTATTTTTCGATCTCTTTACCATCAACCACCATCGTGTTAACATCTTGTTAAAAACATTGTCTTGATTCAATAAATATTGTACTTTAAGTTGAGTTTTTGCCTTTTGATTTCGAACTCGAACATTTATTGCTAATCAATAGTAATAATAATATCAGCTTGTGATATCTGCAGCTGCAGAACTGCAGCACTAAGCAATACCCTAGAGTGTGTAAAAGTGGTATCTTCATGGTAGTAACAACGATTTGGGCACCGAAGATTATGATCACTTCGAGGACGATTCCCTTCCATCAACATCATTTGGCTCAGCAGCAAAGCGCCAAAAAAAAGAAATAAAGCCTAGAAAGTTGAACTCATTATAACAATGGCATAAAATTTGAATAAAAATTCCTTCTCCATCAAAATAAATGGCACTCAGACACCAAGTACGCGAAGTCCAGAAATTTTTAAGTACATGGGGGGTAGGGTTAGAACTTAGAAGATATCGTTTTTTAAACAAAATCTACTTAAATTTGAAAGTTCAAATCAGTAACAGCTTTTTTAATTTGGCGGAAGTCACGTTTCTCATTGGAAGGTGACTCTCTCTCTCTCTTAGCAAGATGCATTTGGTTTAAAAATTTTCCCCTGCAGTTGGGCGGCGGAAGTCCGGAACACTCAAATTTAACCCATGTTCGTCACACCAAAATGCTGCCAGACATAACGATTCCTAACTCCATAAGACCGTCTTGTGATATAATATATCAGAACAAAAACATAAAATGTTAAAAAAGAGCCAAGTTCTCTTATATGCGAACAACAATGTTTAAAAAGTCAACCACCAAAAGTAATGAGATCTAAAAGAACGCCAAGTTCTTACATGTAAAAGTGTTATATTGAATATTTTAAATCATAGAAGATAATACAACAATATTAAAAGAAAATAGAAAATAGTTTGGATGAAAATTAACAAGTTCACTGTTCAAGTTTTAAAATGTTATTAATCCCGCATCAAACGAAAACTTTCCAAGTGAGCTTGTAAATTTTCATCCAAACTATTTTCTATTTTCTTTTAATATGGTTGTATTATCTTCTATGATTTAAAATATTCAATATAACACTTTTACATGTAAAAACTTGGCGTTCTTTTAGATCTCATTACTTTTGCTGGCTGACTTTTTACACATTGTTGTTCGCATATCAGAGAACTTGGCTCTTTTTTAACATTTTATGTTTTTGTTCTGATTTCACATCTTTTTGCAAAGGTTTTTTTTTTATAGAAGCATGAACCTCGAAATAACTTAATAAGCTAGCAATTTGCAAACTTTAACAATATAATTGCTCTGTCAATTTATAAATAAATAATAATAGGTAGGTTAGGTTAGAGTGGCTGTCTAGATGTCACATTTAGACATCAAGGGTCCATTGTGAAACCACTAAGAAAAGTTACTCATGGAGTTTTATGAAGTTTAACAAACCAGAACTCTAAATTTCAACATCGTATGAACATTTTAAGAAAGTGGGTGGCAGCCACGCCCTTTTAATGAAACTGCTATTTTGTACTTATATTTTCTCTTATACTCAACCGAAACCCTATCAGAATTTCGAATTTAAACATTTTCGACCATTTTAACAAAGTGGGTGGATACCACGCCCCCCGAATGAGCAAATTGAAATTTTCGATTTTTTCCTTTGTAAACACCCGGAAACCTACCATTGTACCAAATTTCAACATTCTACTATTGTTAGAAGTGCTTCATAATTTTGATGATCAGTGAGTCAGTGAGTCAGTCAGTGAGTCAATTACGGTTTTTGAAATTTTTATTGTTCAATATCTCAGGAAGTAGTGGTTCTACAAAATTATGTTTTTCACATTACCTTTGTGTCTATGGGTTCAAAAGTTATGGGGGGTTAAAAATGTGCTTGAGTTCGATCCTGTAAAAAAGGAGTAGTGCTAGAACTTGGCTGGGCACTACCGTGCCCTTTGATTTCTTACAACATTCTTTAGATGACTTGATTCATTATGGGTCCAGCTTTTAGACCATAATTAATCGTCCTAGGAATTGTCTTTGAAGATATGACGTTCATTTTAAGAACTTCAAAGACTCAAATACTACCATGTTAAGTAGCGAAGTTCTTTTCAATCATTTGTCAACATTTCAAATCGAATTTCATTTGCGAGGAAGCATAATATGAATCATTTCATAAGTCACAAACTATTTTGAAGACATTATACGATCTTTAATTAAATTGGATGCAAAATGAAGGCTAGATATAAGAATGCGAGTTTCGCGTTAAGGACATTTTTGGAAAGCTAATAATGTGTTAGGAAATATTTCGATCGACTATGTCTCAATCGCTATATTAAAAACATAAAAATGTACGCGTTTAAACGAACGTCTAAAGGTTATTTGATAACTTAGTAAAATCAATACTTTTTTGCTCAAAACTTGAAGCTAAAGCATAGGATTTCAAAGAATTAAGGAAACAAAAACTTCTATGTCTTCCTATTTTGTTAAATTTTATGTTTTCACTTTTATACACGACAGTAAACAGGTAATAACTGTTATGGCCCCATCTGTTTAAGAGGTGGAAAGTTCAATAATAAAAAAGTGAAGCAAAGAATATCAGTAATAAATCATTATTGCCTTTGTTTTCTTACCAAAATTGCTTTCACTTGTTTGACTTGGTACTCCTTGCTCATCTATCGCTATAAAGAAATAATTTATTGATTTATGACCAGCATGATGGTGTTCTCGAAAATCTTTTAGTTTATATGAAGCACTTTTACAGCCAAGAGCATAAAAGAAGGAGAACAAATGTTTTCAATCTCTTGGGTAAAATGATTCAAAATCGAAAACAACCCAAACGGCAGCTAATCGCACCTAGCTTCCCAATACACGTTACTGAGTCAAATAATCATTTTGATTATTAATGTTGATTCAATTCACATGATAAGTTCTCGAATGAAAAGGTAAATAATCTTAAGTCGAAGTATGTCGCGTTTTTTGGCAGAATCCAACTGCCATTTTAAATTACTACCACTACAGTTCTGTCTTATTGGTTTTATGCATAGAGATAATATAATTGAGCACGGACCACGGAAGGTAGCCTGAAAAGTGTTACATCAAACTTTGAGAAAGAAGATCTAAAAGTTCTCTCGTTCTCTTTTTGAGCTCCTTTGTAAGACAACAACAATTTTGATTTCCATTCCAGTGATCACTTATACCAAGATTGGAAACCTTGCTGTCAAAGTGACATTTGCCTACAAGCTGAGGGGCCAGGTTAGCTGAAACAGTATGCGTGTAATACAAACTTAAGGGGCCAGGTTAGCTGTAAGAGTATGCGTGTTTTTGTAATAAAGATACAGTTGCCTACTTAATAAAAAGCAAGTGAGCTGTAAGAGTATGGCTGAGTTCGTAATTGCAGGCTTTGTTGCCCATGCCCTGCCGAAAATATGCTCAAAGACTTTTATGAACTCAATTACAACTGCATGTGTGCAGTCATCATACTTTATTTAAAATGAGTTCACAAAAGCAAACGTTGACAAAACTAGAAACAAAGTCTATTTGCTCTTGATTTGATTTGTAGTTCATTCATTTAAAAAATGGCTTTCAACTAAAATATTTTAAAACACATTGTTCTAAGCTTTGTGGAAGCAAACGTTTTCGAAAACATGGTACAAAAACTTGCGGAAATAAGAAAACTGAAAAGTTAAGTAACAGGAAACCCCTTGGACCTTTCTTATGATTTTATGTATGATATTCAACGTAATTTTTCATGAATGTTGTATTTTGTTTATCAAGAATGACGTAACATCCATACAAACTTCGGCCAACTATTTCAACCGCTTGCAAACTTTTAATCCGCCTTTTTTTTAAATTAAGTTCAAAAGTCCTATGTGTCCTTTCTTAAGCTCAGTATTGTCTCTGTAACTGAAATATTTTTTATTTCAATCGGTTCAGCAGTTAGGCGTTATAAAGAATCGAACAGACTGACATGACTGATTTTACATTCGTAAATCGTGAGCATGCTAACTAAACTAGTTATACCCGCGATGTTATTCGCGATAAACGGGTTAAAAGTAGCCTTTGTAACTTTCTTACCCCTAAACCACCACTACCTATTCAGAAAATCTAGTCAATCACATATGCTCTTTGTATACTTAAAACTTCCCACGGACACCGTAGATTTTACCGGGATATTAAGTAGCCTATGTGATATTCTAGACTATTATCTGTCTGTATGCTAAATTTCATCCTGATCCGCTTAGTACTTCTGGAGTTATTGAGCAACAAACATCAGATTTGCTCCCTGCCATTTTCCTGCAAATTCAGAAACAAAATAAAAACAAATGCCGACTCGACCGCAAAATGACAGTCGTTATACTTTTATGAACACAATTGTTGCCATGCTCATGCAGAAATATTGCTGTTTGTTTACATTTACGAACACAATTTTGGCAGTACTGCGGAAGTTTTACAATTACGAACTCAGCCTTTGTGTGCATGAAAAAAATAACTTTTGCGGTATTTGGAGGGTAAAACGTAGGTAGGTTTCCAATCTTGTTATAAAGTGATCACTGCTCCATTCTACCTTACAGCCAATCAACGAGAAGCTCAGAGAGATAAAGAGAGAACTTTTGACATTCTTTCTCGCAAATTTGACGTGATGCTGATGACTCACTGATGACACCTGTACGAAGTGCTATCACTCCCGTGCTCTATTATTATCTCTTTGGTATTATCCCTTAACAAAATTCGGAAAAATCGTTAACAGGCAAACTTTCTTAAACATAAAATTATTTTTTGAGTTTATAACTGAACATTTTTCTCTCTCTAAGTAGGCATAGGATATTTTTCCGCTTACAAACGATAACAAAATATATTTTTCATTAGTTTAATTCTTGATTTGCTTTAGTGTGAAAGTTTTTTTTCTTCAAGTGAAAAACTTAAACTATCAGTTTTTTTTTCATTTTGTGATTCAAATACTGTTGTTTTATACTATTCCGTACATGGAAGTGCTCGGCAATGAAGCTATACACTTAATTGTTATAAATATAGGTTACTTATTGTTATTATTTGTAATTATTGTTATTAGATTAAACTACTGTTCGACGATTAACTATGAATACCTCCTAACAAACATTTTTTGTGAAAATCACTTTTTGATGCAGTTTTGTTAAGAATTACCATCTGCATCGCTAAACGCATTCATTATGTCTCCAGCAGCTGTCAAAATATTGTTATTGTCATTTTTTAATACCTCCTATCATCTTGGCGCCTAAAATATCTCCTATCATCACATTTCACTCATTGTTTTGCTGGCACAAGGACCCACAAGAAGTTTTTGCTTCATATTTTATTTAATGTAAGTATTTGTTTAGTTTTTTTCTGTTTTTTGAAGAAATAAGTGTTTTTGTAGTACCATAGTTATAAAGTTATTCGATTTTATTACAATTATAAACAATTGAACTCACAGAACTTGTGCAAAGTATGATAGGAGGTATTCTGTTTGTTACAACTGGTACCATAACATCTCCTATCAACGAATTTGTATTGAAATTTTCATTTTTTTAATTTCAGTTCTTAAATAAGTTATTGACTCGTCGTACCACAAATTAAGGTTTTAATAGACCCTTCTTGGTAGGTTAATTAATTTATAGATTTAGAATGCTCTTTTAATTTATTATTTAAAAGCAAAATGTGCTCTCGAGCGAAGAAATGCCTCGAAATGGCGCGGGCTCAAACGGCTTCTATCTTTCCCAGAACAATCAAAATGACTATTGAGCCGGTTAACAGCATCTTTTCCAGTACCAATGAAATGTTCATTGAGCCAGCCTCCACAACTCCTAGCCACAACGAAATGACTGACGAGTCGTGTCTTGATGTGGGATCAGTGGTTGAAGTGCATGAACATCAGATCATACAGCTAGAGTTTAATAATACACCGGAAACTATAGAAAACAATGAGCTTTTACTTGAAGAAACATTAGATCCACCGCTCGATTTTCAAGTACCAGAAAATGCGGACAACATTTTGTCAAACGATTGTGAGTATGGTGACATGCAAGATGGAAGACTTAGAAGTAAAAAGGCCAATGATTCAAATTGGAAACAGAATAAAAACAAGCAACTTCGAATGCAAGGACTTCAATACCTTGGCTATACAAGGAAAAATAAAATTATTAAACAAGATACGATTCGAAAAGCCAGAGTCATTGGTGCTTCTTGCTCTTCCGAGTACTGTAAAAAATCTTCAAAACGATTCTGTAGTACGTTTACTGAAGCCAATAGGACCTCAATTTTTGAAAATTTTTGGACTAAAATGGATTGGTCACAACGGAAAGTTTTCGTTTGCAACCACGTCCAACAATTGGAAGTTTCAAGAAAATTATGAAAATTACAATTTTTAGCATTTAAAACTATTTCACTTAGTAGAGATTCAAAATTGGTAAAACTCTGTCGAATTTCATTACGATACGATTTTGTTTTGAGAAAATATTCAGTTTTTTGTGTCTCCTGTAAAATTTGCAAAATGCGACATGGGAGGTATTCATAGTTAACCGTGTCGTGTTGATGTTTTGAATTTGTATTAATTGAATTTATTGATTGAAATTAATGTCGCTCAGCTTTTCATATTGATTAAATTCGTTCTGTTGTGTTGAACATTTATATTCAGAATAAAAACACATAGTTAAAGAATTAAAGAAAATATAATCTCGGAAATTGATTAAGATTTTAAAACCAACCAGATATATGAAGGTAAATGGGTAGCATGTAGATTCTGTATTAGAGCAAATAGGTGATGAAAGGTGTGATCAGGTGTGCTGTGAAGAACGCACGACGTATGATAATCAACTGGTGTTTATTCAATATGTATGCTTTTCAATAGTAAATAGACTAAGTGTTACCATTTAATATAATTATACATAGTACTGTTACAAAAGGCAACTTATCAGATCATCTGAGATAAAAACGTCGTCAGTGAGTAGTAATAAAAAGGTTGAAACACCAAAGTCAAGAAAGAGGAATCAAGGTAAGAAGTATGTACTTGTACATAACTAGTACTGGATCTATAAAAAGAGAAAGAAATTGTAAGGAGCTTGAACGTTGCAAGAATTTAATTAGTTATGGATATCGAATCCAAAGACACAGTTTTGAGGCCTATTGGAATCTGGGAAAAACATTAACATAGAATTTGTTTCCTTACTGGTTTAATTGAGGTTGTGCCAAAAAAATTTGTCGCATATATAAGGGATTCCGGCACTCAGTGCCATCGTAACCGTTCATATTCAAGTCTCTATTTCAGGGAAGTCAAAAGCAACAGAACAAGTGTTTGTCAAAAATGTTTTTTATATACATTTGATGAAACCGAACAAATAGTTAAGACAATTTTAAAGAAAAAGTGTGTTCTAATTCCGGAGTAATTAACATCGATGAAAGAAAAGAACCAATAAATAAAATGTCAGAAATGAATGTGGATGTGATCCGTAACTACATCAACAGTTTTCAGTTGTAAAAAAGCGCCTTTACGCGACAATCATCAGCAGAAAAAAATCGCAAGGATTTTGTATAGTGATTCGTGTGCTGTCCAAAAAAAAAATGATTTTGTGTCAACTGTATATATTTGTAACATTTTTACAAAGCGAAACAACGATTGACACCATAGACCACAAGTTTTTGGTACGTACCGGGGCGCACATGGAATGCGATACCGATCACTTGTTAAAAGAACGGAAAAGGAAAAGAACCAACAAACAAATTCACTATCCAAAAGACTGGTATTTATTTAATTCATCTTTAGAAACTAAAAACATCTTCAAAGTCCATGAGGTGAAACAACCAATTTTTTTTTTTTTTTTAAATTTTTCGGCGGTATTACAAGAAAAACTTATGTGACGCAAAACAAACATTAACGGAGAAGTTTTAAGATGGAACTCATTTAGATGGCTCAGATAGGTACACGAAAAAGTGTGGCCGAAGATTTTAAAATCTTAAAAATTTTTTAAGAACCTAAAGTTTAAATATTAATAATCCTTAATAAACATGAGAGTTAAAACCGTCCTTCGAAAATAAAAATATCTTAAGTCATATAATGGCATTATTAGAGTAAATGTAGTGTATACTAGGTACTGTAATGTAAACTACCTGTTAAGCTATTTAATTTTAAATTATTTGATTCAGCTTTTGTACTCTTTGATTTTTAAATATTTTCCATTCTTCGACTTACTTTTCATGTGAAAACACGTAGGTATTTTTTTTTTCAATTAAAAATATCATTTGAATATTTTATAAAGGCAAGCTATTCCTTTATTACGTAATTGGTATCCTTCTCCGAAGGCATAGAAGACACTACATTGGTGACGAGTTTGTGAAAACCTATACACGAGTGCAATACAAAATGGCAAACGAAAATGAAGGTTCTCGGAACCAAACGACTACGTGGTGGGGAAGTCTTCCGCAATTCAATTTCGAACGAGACAACTTGGCAATTTATAAAGGAAGGCTGGAGCAATTCTTCGTTGCGTGCGATATAACTGAGGATAGCAAAAAGCGGGCAGCATTGCTTAACTTTTGTGAGTCGAAGACTTACGACACATGCAGTCCAAATCAAGGGCGGATTCAGAGGGGGACGAAAGGGGCGATCTCTTCCCTGAGCCGCATAAAATCTGCTGATTTGACTCTCTTTTTTCAATTTGAAATCATTGAATAAACGTAGTAGGCATTGAATTTTGAAGAAATTTGAAATTTTGAATTGATTTTTGACGGTTTTGCTTCCTATCTCCCTTTTAAATGGTCTGTATTTCAGTTTCAGGCACGTTGAAGCGCAAAAGAACAAGCATAGAGCTTTCAAACGGATATATTACTTACTTTTAATTCTCTTTTATTAATTGATTATTATTAATCGTGAATTGTGTTTTGAAAACTGATTATCAGTGTTAATAAGTAAAGAGTGTACTCAGTGTCAGTGAAAAATGGCAACGAAAAGAAAAAAAGAGGAAACGTCAAGTAAAACAGAAAACTGTAGCTCAGAAAAAAAAAACAAAACTCTTGACCGATTTTTTTTCTGTTGCAGGTAAATAAAAAAGCTATTGAACAAGATGAACACGTCCCGGTCGTTGAAGTTGAAGGTCCGAGAAGCATCGATTCAGGTAAATACTCAAAAATAAAACTGTTCTTGAGTTCATTTGATTTTATGTTGCATTTTATTTTTCAGTAAATATTGACATTGACAAAGATTGATCGAAGCAAAGAAGAATCTGAACTCCATATTTTCGTTGTATTGGCCCTGATAACGGCGTTGGAAGTCCATGATGTCTTGATGAAAGCGTTCTCCTTGCTCCTCTGAATACGCCCCCATGTTGTTTTTAAATTTATCTAAATGAGCATGCAGCATATGTACTTTTAAAGACATTCTGCAGCCCATAGCTTTAAAATTTTCTAACATGTTATCAACTAGCTCTCGGTAATTTTCAACTTTGTTATTCCCTAAAAATCCGAAAACTACTCCTTTAAAACTGTTCCAACTTTTTTTTTGAGCACTGGTCAGTAATTTTGGAAATTCTTCACTAGCAAAAAGTTTTTTTATTTGTGGACCAATAAATATTCCAGCTTTAACCTTTGCTTCTGACAACTTTGGAAAAAAGTTTTTTAAAAATGTAAAAGCTTCAGATTTTTCATCTAGCTTTTTTACGAATTGCTTCATAAGGCCTAACTTGATGTGTAAAGGCGGCATTAATACATTTTCAGGCTCAGCAATAGGTTTAAATTTAACGTTTTGTTTCCCAATGCAAAATTCAGTTCTTAGAGGCCATGATCGTTGAATATAGTGTTTAGCATCCGCTCTGCTATCCCACAAACAGAGATTACACGGATTTTTTTTTTTTTTTAATCCCACGCCTCTTTCCCCACCAGATACCGCACGCGCTGGGGTCCATTTTCACCGAGTACGATTAACAGTTACGGTTGTTAGTCGTATCGGCACTTAATTAGAAATTCCTTGGAATAAAAAAATAAAATAAAAAAGTTATGGCGATACGAATATTTGGAAGATAAGAGTTTGGGACTGCTTAATGCAAGCAGGTATAAAGGAAAAACAAAATTTTAAATTAAAATATTACAAAAAGTAAAAATAAAAGAAAAAAATGCAAAGTTTTAAAATCAAAAATTTTAAAATTACAAAGTCAAAAAAATTGTAAAACATGAAAGAAACAAAGAAGAAAGCAAATACGCGTGTAGAAGACACTTGTCAAGTTAGTAAAAAAAAATAAAATAAAAAAAAAAGAAATATCAAAATAAGAGTCAGTTTCTTTTTTTTAAACAAATGAAAGAAAAAAAAACATGAAAAGACAACATACAAATTTGCAAAATACAAAAAAAAGATATTTAAGAACGTGGTACACTGGTCTTAAGAATTTGTTTTAAATTGTATTTATTGATATGAAAATCAAATAAGTTTTCATTCGCATTCAAAAGCTTACTCATTCTTGTCAGTGGCTCATGCATTCCGTAGTTTGTTCTATGTTTAGGAACTTTAATCAAACTATGAGAACGCAAATTATGATCTCCACCTCGATAATTAAAGAGGATAGAATTTAGAATATCTGGAGCATCAGTGACACCAGTAATAATTTGATGAAGGAAAACAATATCATTATTTGTTCTCCTTTGACAAAGTTTTTGCATCTGGAAAAATGCAAGTCGATCATCATAAGAAGGGATATTATTGGGGTCAATCCATTGAAGCCCTTTAAAGGCGAAACGTGTAAAATTGCGTTGAACTGATTCTAGCCTCTCAATATGTATCTCATAATGAGGAGACCAAACTTGTGATGCATATTCGAGATGGGGTCGAACTAAACTGTTGTACAAGCTAAAGGTAACGTTAGGGTCAAGAAAGTCCTTGGACCAACGCTTAATAAATCCTAACATAGAGTTAGCTTTGTTGACGATGTTGTTAATGTGTTCTGAAAAATCTAAATTGGATGTGAAAAGAACTCCTAGGTCCCTAACCTTAAAGACACGGGATACGATGTGTTGGGAGATAACATAATCATATGATGTAGGGTTTCGCTTTTTTGAAATTGTCATTGTCTGACATTTTCCTGGGTTAAGATTTAAATTATTCTTTTCACACCATACAACAAACTTATTAATATCATCTTGCAGTTGAATGCGATCTTCATTGCATGAAATATTCTTGAAGATCTTCATATCATCTGCAAAGATAAGAATTTTACTATTACGAACACTTAGCGGTGCATCGTTAATAGCTAAAATAAATAAAAGGGGCCCTAGATGACTACCTTGTGGTACACCCGACTTGGCGATGAAAGATTTTGAGTAAGAGTTTCTGAACTTTACTTGGTAAGATCTATTATCAAGATAAGAAGAAATCCATTTGACGAACCCTGGAGGAAAGCCATATGAATTCAATTTAAACTTGATAATAGTATGAGAAAGTTGATCAAACGCTTTTGAAAAATCGGTGTAAACGCAATCAACTTCCTTTCCACTTTCTACGGAATTTAAACATTTATGCAAAAATTCAAGAAGGTTTGTCACCGTTGAACGTTTCTGCATAAAGCCATGTTGTTCAAAGCATATGATATTTTTGGTGTAGAAGACTAAATTATCACAAACAACTTGCTCAAAAAGCTTTGGAATGCAAGACAGTTTAGATATAGGCCTATAATTTGTAATATCAGACTTGTCTCCTTTCTTGAATACAGGTGTTATGTAAGCAGTTTTCCACATGCTAGGGAATTTTCCTAGTTTTAACGACAATTCAAAAATATTACGTAGAGGCAAGGCCAAAACCGTCCTACATTTTTTTAAAACAATAGGTGGAATACCATCGGGACCAAAAGAATACTCTTCCTTAAGAAGGCACATACAATTAACAAGTTTATCGAAGTCGATAAGAACATTGTTGGAAGTTACTTGGGGACAGTTTCGCAGATAATCAAAGAAATCAGTATCCACAGTTACGGGAGTATCGATGAAAGACTGACTAAAACTACTTGCAAAAGCATCACAGATTTCAGAATTACAGTTCAAAACAGTATTGTTGTATTTGAAGTTTAACGGATAAACATCACATTTCTTTTTAGAATTTACAAAATTCCAAAAACTTTTAGGGTCCTGTTTAAGTGAATTTCCCATATTTATGAGATATTCATTGTAAAGATTAAAAGAGAGACTTTTGAACTCTTCGAAAAGGGAGATATAAACTACTTGGTTCTCCAATGTCATAAAACCGATATAATTTTTCCAAGCCTTGTTCCTTCTATTACGAAGGCTTCTCAGTTCTTTCGTATACCAAGGATGACTGGAGTTATTTGAGTTAAAACTTCTTTTTTTGGGTACTATTTCGTCAATGGATCTCATCATGACAGTGTAAAAGCTTGAGATAGTTGCGTCAATGTCATTTAAGAGCGGTATATTCTCAATACCGAAACTACTTAAACTATCCGAAAGCTGTTGAAAATTAGCTCTGCGGAAGTCATATTTATACGAACAGTCATGAGAATTACTATTTTCTAGTAAATGACCGCTCAAGTCAAAGAAAATGTCAAGAGGTGGGTGATATTTGTCTATATTAGATATAGCAGAGGAAGATTCAACAACTACTGTGCTAACAGCATTTGATGAGAATACTAAATCAAGTAACCGATGCATAGAGTTCTTTATACAGCTTACTTGTTGCAAGTCAGCTGAAATAATTTTGTCCAGAAATTGAAGTTCCTGTTGCGATGAACTTGCGGAGGCTTCAAGATAAGACTCGTCGTCTGAAGTTACCCAGTCTACGTTTGGGAGATTAAAATCACCTAACAGGAGAATATTATTTTCAAAACCAGCAATTTCTATGACATAGTCAACTGCTGACGAAAGTTCATTAAACACTGAAACAGGACTTTTTGGTGGAATATACACATTTAAAATAAAAAAGACTATTGATTGTATGGTCACTTTGATGCATAAAAGTTCTATTGAGAGATTGAAAGGGAAGATAATTTGTGATGAACAAAATCTGTTTCGAACCGCAATAAGAACTCCCCCACCAACCAAATTCGTAGCATCCACATGACGGTCTTTCCTATAAACTAAGAATTCTTTATCAAAGAGTTCAGAATCTAGAATGGCGGCATTAAGCCAAGTTTCCGTAAATACAAACACGTCATGCGGAAAAGCTTGAGAATTTTTAAAAATTGAAGTAGTTTTACTTCGAAGTCCTCTTACGTTTTGGTAGTAGAGGGAGATCCTTTGCAGTTTTTTGGGTCCTCTTGAGTAAGGGGAAGTAAATTTTTTTTCCGTCTGTTGGGAATAATAAATTCTTTTACCAGAGTGTTTGGTGGCCATGAACAATTTAAAATGCTTTCAAAAAGAGAATTTGGCGCGGTTATTTTGAAAGATGCCACAAAACTATTTGGTTTACTTATTTTTTGACATTTAGCATGAATAGTGTTAGGTAAAACCTTACATTCTACTAGATGATTCAATACGTCATCTGGTTCAGTATTGGGCAATAAGCGTGATACGAATATTGTTTTGGGCCTAGGTACAGACGTAAGGGATTTTTGGGAAGTAGTTGAAGTTTGAACCGATGCAAGGCTCGTTGAAGGAAGCTCTGAAATTATTGAAGGAGATTGGGCATCATTATTTCCACTGTTCAACTCGTTTGATGGAGGATTATCGGGCTCAACTGCTACTTTGTTACTCCTCAAATTTTTTGGAGCTGGGCCTGCATTAATTGATGTAGAAGCTTGTTCTCGTCCTCTCTTTTTTGAATTTTTAGGATTATCGGCTGTGGACTTAAGGGTCTGCGAGCTTAACGTAGGTGGCGTTTGAAGGTCGTCCGTGGAGGATGATTTGTCAATGAAAGTAATTGGCACTGGGATGTTGTTTGCGTTTTGAGCCATTATTGAGAAATTCAAGCTCAATTGTTCGAAACTTTTTGATATCTTTAAAATGTCTTCCTTCAAGGTTGACAATTTGAAAGATAAGTTACCTAAAGAGATTTTTCTACAATCGTCACAGTACCAAAATGCAATTTTGGATGCGGTTATTTTATCCAAAAAAGCAGTTGTTGCACCCACGCATTTTGAATGGAATAGGTTTCCACACGGACCGAAGCACGGGTAGAGGGGAGATGCGTCAGAGCGATCAGCACAGTTTTTATTGGCACAAATCATATTGATTCAGAAAAGGAGTAAGATAAAATAAAAAAAAGAATGAAATTAACAAAATAATACAAAAAAAAAAAAAGGTTTGGGATTACTTGGGATTTGAACCTGTGGCTGCTGGCTTACAAAAGTATCAGATCCGTGCTCAGACAAACTTGGCCACGGAATACTTTTGGGGTGAGGGTAAGAAAACTAATTTAGATAGCCTTAGTTAAGATTTAGAACTACTTTAAATGGAAAAAAATGAACTATTGAAATTAATAAAGTAAACAGAGGGGAAATTTGTGGAATGTATGAGTGAGCATGCGCACTGAGAAAAACGCGTCAGTTACAATAACAAGATGTAAATAAGCCAATTGAACATGAAATAAAGACTCACTTGGAGAAAGAAAGCAAAATCAGAGTTTTAAAAATTATTAAATTCAACTAAACACATATATTTTCTAATAAGAAATGATATGCAAACTAAAGCACTAGTTAAAATATGCACAATTTAAAAGAAAACAAGATTTAAAACAATAGTTAAATATATATTTGATTTAAAAAACTGCAGAGGGCAGACACAACACAACTAAAGATTATAAAACCAGTGTTACCACGATATTTTGTATATCCACCCTGTATTCCCATTAAGAATCCTACCATCTTAAAATCTCCAATGAACTGCCACTTAAATTCTTCATATTTCAAAGCTTCTAGTAAAATTTTTACACTGTCATAGTTTTCTTTAAGATGTACAGAATGAGCTACTGGGAGAGATGGAAATTTATTTCCGTTATGTAATAGAACTGCTTTCAAGCTTTTCGTCGAGCTGTCAATAAATAAACGCCACTCACTGGGAACACAGGGCGTCCTAATTGCTTTAAACAAACCTCTTATGTCGTTACAATAACAAAGTCCATCTTCTTTGGTAAAAAACGTAGAAAACGTCTCATGCCGACCTCGTTGTTCTGTTATTTTGACATCAATAAGCAAATTCCATTGCTTCAAACGGGAACCCAAGAGCTCTGCCTTACTCTTAGGCAAATTCAAATCTCTTATTAAGTCATTAAAGTCTTCTGAGTTAAGAAAATGAGGTTTCGGTGGTTCCTGTGATGGTACAAATTCGAATTCTTCATCATCAATATTTTTATTTGAACTCTGAGATGAGCTTGGTTGAGACAATTTTGTAGGAGGTTCAGGTACTGGAAGTTGAGGGCTATGAGAGATTGGAGCCGAAGACGAAGCAAGATCAGGATATTCGGTGGGTTTTGTATTTTTGCCTTTACGTCTCTTAGCAGGATTAACTATGCAAAAATAAAAGTCACCAACGTGGTCTTTTGGCTCTCGCCAAATTCTTGGTACTGCGAATTTCATATTCCGGTTCTCACCTCGATACCAACCTTAATTAAATAAAGATAACATTAAAAAAATATATTTATATAAAAGAAATGTTTTTTTTTTCTAAGTAAAAATTTGTTTACCTTCCTTCTAAACGTCTTTTGCAATTACTGCAAGCAACATGTGGTGCCCACGGTTTATCTAAATTACGAACAGGGCATTTAAAATAAGCTTCGTAGGCTTCGCAAAGTTTTTCACACGCATTTAAATAAAACTTTATATCTCGTACTTTAATAAATGTACCACATATATAACAAAATGCATCAGCATTATATTTACACTTCCTAGATGACATTTTAACCTCTTTGAGTCTGGTAAAAAACAGTTCTTTTCTAGGTGTAGTTCTTAAAGCACTACCGCCGAAGCACCTAATGGCCTTTATACGAATAAACAGACTTGCGAATTTGAGTGAGAATCGAAAGAGTTTTTATATGAAAGAATCGAGTAATCAAAAGAGAGTTTTTATGCGTAAGAGCGCAGAGCCCCTCCAAAAAGTGAAGCGCTCTGCCCCTGAGCCACAAACGTGGGTTAAAAAACAGTTAACTGTTGTTTATCAAATAAGCAACATCAGTAGATGCTGTGTGACAGTTACGCCATCTTCATGTTTTCCCGGTATCTTTAAAAACATCATATGTAAATATAATAAAACAACATATTCGACATTTAACCTTGAATATTTTTTGTTGCACCAGTGGGATTTTCGGGGATTTTTGACATCTTGTATAGAGAGATGTCCTTATGCTCTGTACCAATTTTCAGCTCTATGCGAATTTTGTACAGGGCTTAGGAGCTAATTATAAAAATTCGAAATTTTGAGTGCACATCATATAAATGATCGCTCAAACGAAAAAAAGGATAAAACCAAGGACTCTACCTCATGGGTGGCGCGGAAAAAAGTGTGGGCAAGAGACAGCTTTTGGATAGGAATCAAAGTTTGAAAACTGTTACTTTCGTTTTTGCATTTATTAACAAAATCTACAGAGTTAAATATGAAAAAACAACATTTTCGACATTTAAATTTGAATATTTTTTTTTGCACCAATGGGATTTTTGGGGAAATTTGACATGTTATATAGAGAGATGTCCTTATGCTCTGTACCAATTTTCAGCTCTATGCGAATTTGGTACAAGGCTTAGGAGCTAATTATAAAAACTTCGAAATTTTGAGTTTTTACCAAATTAGGTTTTTTTTTTCTTAAAAAAAAAAAAATGTTTTTATATGTAAAACTATATAATCTACAAGTTTTTCATAAAAATTTTTTCAATTGGACTCACCGTTTAAGAGTAATACGCAAAAAACCATTTTTTTCGACATTTGACACATTTTTATACCGCGATATTTTCTAAACGCTTGCTCGTAGAAAAAAAATGTTAACATGGTTTTTTAGGGAATTTCATGGCGTACAAGTCTTCCATACATTTTTTTTGATAGCTTCCCCCGTTTCAAAGATATGTATGAAAACCAACCTTTTGGACATTTGACCTTGAATAACTTTCAACGCACACATGGGATTTTTGGGGACTTTTGACATTTTACTTTAATCGATGTTCTAATGCTATGTACCAATTTTCAGCTCTATGCGAATTTTTTCTGGGTCAAATGTTTATTTTGTCTGGACTAATATTTCCTTTTTCCGTACACAACAAGCAAGGTAAAAAAGAAAAAAGGTATGCCAGCCACAAATATTTAGATGCCTTTAATAATAATTCGAGAAAGTAATAGCCCGTGGTCTTCAACGATCGTTTTAGTCCGCCGGCCAGGGAAAAACAGACTCTGCATAGATTTTCGAAAACTTAACAGAGTGGCCAAGGACGATACATATCCTCTCCCGCACATCTCCGGATGACTAAGCAGGTTGAAAGACACACATTACATCACAGGGCTGGATCTTAAGGATGCGTTCCATCAAATTCCCCTGTCATCATGCGAAAAGACAGCTTTCGCTGTGCCGGGCAAACCCTTAATGGAGTTTGTTGTAATGCCCTTGGGACTCAAAGACGCTTCTCAAAGAATGGCTCGATTAATGGATAAGGTCATACCGTCCAAATATCTATAGAGAAAAGGTTTTCGTTTATATCGACGATTTGCTAATATGCACTGAAACGTTCGAAGAACATCTGACGCTCTTGTCTGAGGTTGCGAAATTTCTCAGAGACGCCAAACTCACAATCAATGTTGAGAAGAGCAAATTCTGTCAGAGAGATAGATCAGATTCCTAGGTTACATCGTTGGTCAAGGTTGTCCTTCTAAAATTGAGGCAATCACTGAATTTCCACCTCCGCAAAGTGCCAGACAACCTCGCCGTTTCCTGGGCATGGCAGGATGGTACCGTCAATTTATTACCAATTTTTCCAGTCTCTCTGCCCCACTGTCCGATGTTTCACAGAAACTCAACAAGGCACAGATTAACTATACTGTTTAAGAACAAGAGTGCCTTGCAGCGATTGTTTCGGTTGAAAAATTTCGACCATATATAGACGGTTTGCCTTTAAAGATAGTCACCGAAGCTATGCGACAACCTAGAAAATTTTCCGGACATAACTCTCTCTGATGGTTTCATTTATAAACGCGTTAACCTCCGAACGGGTTCACCTGACGAAGAAGAAAGCCTGTGGCGCCTTTGGTTGCCAAAAGAGCTGACATTAAAAGCCATTGCGAATGTACATAATACCAAAACAGGATGTCACAGTGGCATCGAGAAGAATTTAGGGTGAAGCAAAAATCTCTTCGTCTCTTGCGACATATTTATAAGCAAATCAAGCCAACATCCACCTCGCTAAGACCTAAAATGGGTTCCCAGATTTTGACCGAACGGCCAATGCAACGTTTTTATATTGACCTGGTTGGTCCATATCCCTGCACCAAATCCGGTAACACCACCATTTTGATTGCGGTTGATCCCTTAACTAAATTTGTCTTTTTGAAGACACTGAAGAAGGCTTTTGCAAAATCGATATGCAACTACATATTTGGAAATGATGATGATCTATGGATGCCCGGAATATGTCCATTGTCCACAGTGGCAATGGTAGGCAGTTTGTGTCCAAAGAGTTTAAAAATTGTATGGCATGTCACAATATTAAACACAGGCAGGCGAATATCTCTGAACGACTGAACAGAGAAATTTAGCCAAAGTAAGAGTCTTTATCAAAGACAACCATGATGAATGGGACAAGTATATCCCACTCATAGGTGCAACTTTAAGAAGCGAGAAGCGACGTTCATTCGTCTATAAACTGCTCACCCTATTATTCCTTGTTTGGTCAACATATGATGACGGAATACGAACTTCTGAGGAAAATTAAATGTTGGGATGAACCCGAATTGCCCATATTTCCATCGTCGGACAGAATGCTCTTGATGAGAGAAAGAATTAAAGAGAACTTAAATTCTGCTCACCTCAAAGCTGAGTGTAGCTGCAATCTGCGAGCAAAAAGCATTTCATTTGTCCCCGGACAAGAGGTTTTCCGAAGAAATTTCGGACAGAGTTCTTTTGCCAAAGCAAAGAATGCAAAATTTTCACCTAAATTTATTAAGTGCCGAGTAAAGAAACGAATCGGGAATTGTCTTTATGAGTTAGAGGACATTACAGGGAAATACATAGGAAAATATCATGCTAAGGACATCAAATCAAACAATGACCGTTAGTGATTTGCAGCGACATCTCGTCTTCCTTTTCGTTGTCTTCGTATGAGCTTGAGAACGAAGAAGGTTTTGTTGCGAATGTCGTTTGGATTTCAGCATGCCTAGTTCGGTTCAGATTGAGTAGTATAACAAGCTGTCAGCTTGACCATATTTCAGAAACACGCAACAGCATCCTGAACATTCTGATTTATTTTTGAAATGCAATTGAGCTCAAAATTCAGGAATTATTTATTTGTATACTGTTGATTTGTGGTTCGAGAAAAAAAATAGAATATACCGTGAAATTAAAGTATTGGGTTTAATTCAAGATGCGTTTTATTCTTAGTCTTACCTCGTTAATGGTGTTTTACAAAAAAAAAAGAGTTAGTAATGCGGAAATGGGTTGCTTGATGGGAAAGGAGGACATTTTTATTGAACGAAAACTTAACGATGGTCTAATATATTGATGTGAGATCCATCTATATTTCAATCTCAAATCCCACCTGAACATTGCCGGCCCCCTTGCAGGATTCCTGCAAACGGTTCTGAATCTTTATCTCAATAAAAAAAACATCGACAATTGCATGAAACTTAACCCTACTAAATCTGTGGCCCTTTTATGTTCTAGGAATAAACTTAATTATGAACAATTTCCCTCGGTGGTAATAGGAAATGAATGTATTCCTTTTGTCAATGATGTTAAATATTTAGGGTTCAGAATTAATAGTAACTTGAGCTGTTGTAATGCAATATCTAATTCTATCAGACTAATTTATGCTAGACTGCGATCCTTGAGATGTTCTTCAAGCTTGTTCCCGCCTTCTATGAAAAAGTACCTTATAAAGACTTTAGTTATGCCTTACTTTTCTTTTAACTGTACAGTATTCCCAGTCCTTGACTGTGAGTGCAGACGTAAGTTAAATGTTGCTTTTAATGACTGCATTCGTTTTATCCATAATATTTCTCGATTTACTAGTGTATCACATCTCCAAAATACTCTAGTTGGGATGAATCTCAACTCGTATCTTAAGTATAGACTTCTCATTAGATTCCATGATGTTGTTCACAATAGATGCCCTGCCTACTTAAGTGAAAAGCTTAAATTTTCCCAATCCCAAAGAGGATTAATGTTTATCCTTCCACGTTTTTCACACACCATATCTGAACGTTCCTTTTATATATCTGCAGTTCGCTTGTGGAACCTAATTCCTTACGAACTGCAAAGAACAGCCTCACCTATAACCTTCAAGAGAAAATTGTTTTTACATTTCACTAATAACTAATTTTTATAATGTTTTTTTTTTGCTTAGTTTAAATTCTTGTTATTAAATCATTTTAATTTTGCTTGTTTTATATTAACTAATCTATCTTTCTATCTATCTATTTTCTTTTTTTGTTTATTTTGCATTACTGTTATTATAATTGTTCATTAATTTCGTTTTCTTGATGCTATAAAAGATTTATATCTTAATGTATCGTTGTCAATATAAAGATGTTTTTGGAATAAATAAAAATAAATAAAAAAAAAAAACATTGGGTCGGAGAACCTTATTATAGAGGGGTTCTTCTCACTCTTTGGAAAGGAAATATTAGTAAGGGAGGGGATAATTTACAATATTTCATACATTTTAAAAGTTTTTTTTCATAAAAATTACGCAACAGGTATGTACAGATACAATTTCACAGATCGTCGCATTGAATAAGAGACCTGCTATACTATTCAAAAGCATTTAAAATAATTTAAAAAAATTAAAATGTTATTTATTCGATATTTGCATGAATATTTTCACTTTCATTTTCATAGTTTCACAATCGGACGTTTCAGAATGCCATTTTGGGTCTTTACATCTGCTACCCGAACTCTGAAGTCTGAGCCGGGATACAGTTTTATCACGCGGCCTAAACGCCATTCATTAGAAGGAACATTTTCTTCCCGGATAGTAACAAGATCGTCGAGAGTTATATCACGTTTTCCATATATCCATTTATATCGTTTTTGAAGTTCCTTAAGATATTCTTCTTTCCAACGAATACAGAATCAATGATGAAGAATCTGTACCTTTTTCCATCCATCACTAGGTTCGGGTGGAGCTAAAAGAGGCGCTCCTCGCAGAAAATGACCTGGAGTCAAGGCTTAAGTGTCATTGGGATTATCAGTCAAGGGTATAAGAGGCCGGGAATTAAGACAAGATTCTATTCGAGAAAGTAGCGTGGAAAACTCTTCGAAAGTAAATTTATTATCACCTGCAACTTTGCGAAAATGCGTCTTAAAAC
The DNA here is from genome assembly GCA_943590905.1 of Sphaerophoria taeniata. NCBI lineage: Eukaryota > Metazoa > Arthropoda > Insecta > Diptera > Syrphidae > Sphaerophoria > Sphaerophoria taeniata. The sequence goes on along the minus strand of OX016540.1, from coordinate 183,794,467 downwards.
TTTTAACGCCTGCTTCCCACAGTCCACCCATGTGGGGGGCCCCAGGTGGTATAAATTTCCATTTTACTCCTTGAAGTAGATATTTCTCAGACACCACTTCAGCAAATTGTCTGATGAATTGCTTAAAATCCTTTTCTAGTATTTTGCTGGCACCAACAAAATTAGTACCGTTATCTGAAAATATTGTATCTGGAAGGCCACGGCTAGAAACGAAACGGGAAAACGCAGCTAAAAAGGCTGGTGTTGATAGATCACTAGTGGGCTCTAGATGTCCTGCTTTTGTCGCAAAACAAACAAAAAGACACAAATACCCTTTGGAGATCCGACAGTTCCGTGCAGCCATACTTTTAATTGTGAACGGGCCAGCAAAATCAATACCTGTATTTGTAAATGGTATCGACATTTCGGTTCTTTCTTTAGGAAGAGCTGCCATAATTTGTGAAGACAATTTTCGTTTGTAAATATTACAAACTGTGCATTTTCGAATGCAATGTTTAACTAGATTTTTCAGTTTAGGAATCCAGATTTCTGACCGAACTAATCTCACAACAAGCTGGTTTCCTCCATGAAGAGTGGCTTTATGAACAAATTCGACATGAAGTTTTGAGTACCTTGACTCATAGGGCAGAATTATAGGATGTTTCTCATTATATGATAACGTTGAGGAAGCGAGTCTGCCGTTAACTCTTATTATTTTTTCTGAATCTAAGAATGGGTTTAAGGTTAATAGTCGACTTTTTTTTGGAATGGTTTCATTTTTACCAAGAGCTATATACTCATTGGTAAAATGACGAAGTTGTGTTAGGCGTATTAATCGAGCTTTGGTTGAAGCAATTTCTTGATGAGAAAGGGTTTTATCCGTAAAAGGAATAGGGTTTTGTAAGCGGTTTTTAGGGATAAGTCTGCATACGTAGCACATGACACGTATCATTTGATTCCAGGAAGAAAATCTTTCTAGAATCGCATCAATATCAGGAGATATTGTGGTGAAATGTGCTTGAATGATACGAGCTTCTAAATCCGGTTCATTTGGAATAATGGCATCCGACATAGGCCAAGTGTCTTGTGGCTGAGATATCCAATAAGGACCATGCCACCACAGTTCCTTTGAGATAAGTTCAGATGGAGTTAAACCTCTAGTTGCGAGATCTGCAGGGTTATCCTTCGACGAGCCTGGCATCTGTTCAAACCCTAACTACTGCCCATAAAACTCTTGCGTCTGTTCCTAGGCCCAAAACAATATTTGTTTCACGCCTTTTGCCCACGACTGAAACAGATGACGTTTTGAAACATCTAGTAGAATGTAAGGCTTTAAATAATACTCTACAGGTGAAATGTCAGAAAATAAGCAAGCCAAATAGTTTTGTGGCATCTTTTAAAATAATCGCGCCAAACTCCCTATTTGACAGTATTTTAAATTCTTCTTGGCCACCTAACACCCTGGTTAAGGAATTCATCATTTCTAATAAACGGAGAAATTTACAAAATCCGATTTCCCGTACAGAAGAGGACCCAAAAAACTGCAAAGGATCTCCTTCTATTACCAAAACGTAAGAGGACTTCGTAGTAAAACTACTTCAATTTTTAAGAATTCACAAGCCTTACCGCATGACGTGTTTTAATTTAGTGAGACTTGGCTTAATGCCACCATACTTGATTCTGAACTCTTTGATGAAGAGTTCTTAGTTTATAGGAAAGACCGTCATGTGGATGCTGTTAATCTTGTTGGTGGAGGAGTTCTTATCGCAGTTCGAAACAGTTTCTGTTCATCACAAATTATCTTCCCGTTTAACCTTTCAATAGAACTCTTATGCGTCAAAGTGACCATACAATCAATAGTCTTTTTTATTTTAAATGTATATATTCCACCAAAAAGTCCTGTTTCAGTGTTTAATGAACTCTCATCAGCAGTTGACTATGTCATAGAAATTGCTGGTTTTGAAAATAATATTCTCCTGTTAGGTGATTTTAATCTCCCAAACGTAGATTGGGTTTCTTCAGACGACGAGTCTTATCTTGAAGCCTCCGCAAGTTCATCGCAACAGGAACTTCAATTTCTGGACAATATTATTTCAGCTGACTTGCAACAAGTAAGCTGTATAAAGAACTGCATGAATCGCTTACTTGATTTGGTATTCTCATCAAATGCTGTTAGTACAGTAGTTGTTGAATCTTCCTCTGCCATAGCTAATATAGACAAATATCACCCACCACTTGACATTTTTTTTGACTTGAGCGGTCATTTACTAGAAAATAGTAATTCTCACGACTGTTCGTACAAATACGACTTCCGCAGAGCTAATTTTCAGCAGCTTTCGGATAGTTTAAGAAATTCCGGTATTGAAAATATACCGCTTTTAAATGATATCGACGCGACTATCTCAAGTTTTTACTGTGTTTTAATGAGATCCATTAATGAAATAGTACCCAAAAGAAAAAGCTTTAACCCTAATAACTCCAGTCACCCTTGGTATACTAAAGAACTGAAAATCCTTCGAAATAGAAGGAACAAAGCTTGGAAAAAGTATATCAGTTCCATGCCATTGGAGAACCAAGTTGTTTATATCTCTCTTTTCGAAGAGTTTAAAAGACTCTCTTTTGATCTTTACAGTGAATATCTCATAAACATGGGAAATTCACTGAAACAGGACCCAAAAAGTTTTTGGAATTTTGTCAATTCTAAAAGAAAATGTGATGTTTATCCTATTAACTTCAATTACAACAATATTGTCTTGAACTGTAACTCAGAAATCTGTGATGCTTTCGCAAGTAATTTTAGTCAGTCTTTCATCGATACTCCTATTTCCTTGGATACTGACTTCTTTGCCTATCTGCGAAACTGTCCCCAGGTAACCTTTAACAACGTTCTTATCGACTTTGATAAACTTATAAATTGTATGTGCCTTCTTAAGGAAGACTATTCTTTTGGACCCGATGGTATTCCGCCCATTGTTTTAAAAAAATGTAGGACGGTCTTGGCTATTCCTTTACATAATATTTTTGAATTGTCGTTAAAGCTAGGAAAATTCCATAGCATGTGGAAAAACGCATACATAACACCTGTTTTCAAAAAAGGTGACAAGTCAGATATTACTAATTATAGGCCCATATCTAAACTGTCTTGCATTCCTAAGATTTTTGAGCAAGTTGTTTGTGAGAACTTAGCCTTCTACAGTAAAAATATTATATGCTTTGAACAACATGGCTTTATGCAAAAACGTTCTACGGTGACAAACCTTCTAGCGTTTTTGCATAAATGTCTGAATTCTGTAGAAAGTGGACAGGAAGTTGATTGTGTTTACACAGATTTTTCCAAAGCGTTTGATCAACTTTCGCATACTATTATCAAGTTTAAATTGAATTCATATGGATTTCCTCCAGGATTCGTCAAATGGATTTCTTCTTATCTTGATAATAGATCTTACCAAGTTAAATTCAGAAACTCTTACTCGAAACCTTTCATCGCAAAATCGGGTGTTCCACAAGGTAGTCACTTAGGACCCCTTTTATTTATTTTAGCTATTAACGATGCTCCGTTAAGTGTTCGAAGTAGTAAAATTCTTATCTTTGCAGATGATATGAAGATCTTCAAAAATATTTCATGCAATGAAGATCGCGTTCAACTGCAAGATGATATAAATAAGTTTGTTGTATGGTGTGAAAAGAATTATTTGAATCTTAACCCAAGAAAATGTCAGACAATGACAATTTCCAAAAAGCGTAATCCTACATCTTATGATTATGTTATATCCCATCACATATTATCCCGTGTCTTTAAAGTAAGGGACTTAGGAGTTCTTTTCACATCTAATTTAGATTTTTCAGAACACATTAATAACATCGTCAATAAAGCTAATTCAATGTTAGGGTTTATTAAGCGTTGGTCCAAGGAATTCCTTGACCCTAACGTTTCCTATGCATTGTACAATAGTTTGGTTCGACCCCATCTCGAATATGCATCACAAGTTTGGTCTCCTCATTATGCGATACATATTGAGAGACTAGAATCAGTTCAACGCAATTTTACACGTTTTGCCTTTAAAGGGCTTCAATGGTTTGACCCCAATAATATCCCTTCTTACGATGATCGACTTGCATTTTTCCAGATGCAAAAACTGTGTCAAAGGAGAACAAATAATGATATAGTTTTCCTTCATCAAATTATTACTGGTGTCACTGATGCTCCAGATATTTTGAGTTCTATCTTCTTTAATTACCGAGGTGGAGATTATATTTTGCGTTCTCATAATCTGATTAAAGTCCCCCAACATAGAACTAACTACGGAATGCATGAGCCACTGACAAGAATGAGTAAGCTATTGAATGCGTATGAAGACTTATTTGACTTTAATATCAATAAAAACAAGCTTAAACTAATCCTTAAAACCAGTGTTCCACGTTCTTAAATGTTTTTTGTATTTTTTGTCTCATTGTACTTTTACTTTTTTACTTACTTACTTACCTGACAAGTGTCTTCTACACGCTTATTTATTGTTTTTTTTCGTGTTTTTATAATTTTTTGACTTTAAAATTTTAAAATTTTTGATTTTAAATTTTGCATTTTTACTTTTTTTTTGCTTTTTGTAAGATTTTTTTTTAAATTTAAATTTATTTTGTTTTTCCTTTTTGTACCTGCTTGAATTAAGCAGTCCCTAACTCTTGCCTTCCTAACGTTCGAATCGCCATCGCTTTTTTTATTTTATTTATTTCAAATAATTTGTAATTAAGTGCCGATACGACTAGCAACCGTAATTGCAATCGTACTCGGTGAAAATGGACCCCAGCGCGTGCGGTATCTGGGGGGGAAAGAGGCGTGGGAATAAAAAAAAAAAAAAAAAAAAAAAAAAAAAAAAAAAAAAAAAAAAAAAAAAAAAAAAAAAAAAAAAAAAAAAAAAAAAAAAAAAATGTTTTTTTCAACATGATTCGATAGCTGTGGGACTATTTTGTTAACGAGTTTAGAAAGCAGAACTGAAGCACAAAGTTCCAATCTAGGTAGGGTTATTCGTTTCACTGGTGCTACTTTGGTCTTGGCACACAAAATGTGCGAACAAAATTTTGTATCGCCATACATCACTCTTATACATATATAATGCTGCTGAGTATGCGCGCTCAGAAGAATCGCTAAACCCATGAAGCTGAATAGATACAGACGGATCAAAACCTATCCATCGAGGAATTTTTATATTTTGAATAGCAGGAAGTGTCGATGAAAAATCTGACCAGGCCTGACACGTTAGGGGCTTTAAGGGTGAGTCCCAGGACGTCCCATCTTGCCAAATTTGTTGCATCATAATTTTTGCTTTAATTATAATTGGAGCAAGCCAACCAACTTTGTCGAATAATTTCGCAATTGCAGAAAGCACTTTCCGTTTGGTTATTGAGACTAAATCTAAACCCTCACATTCGGCTACGAGAAAAAATTCGAAAATATCGGTGGAAGCATTCCATTGCAAACCCAGCATTTTAGCACGAGATTTTTCTTCAAGTTGAAGAAACTCTTGGCACAAACGATCTTCTGGAGGAATAGAATCTAAAAGTTCGGAGTGATTGGATGTCCATTTTCGAAGACTGAAACGCCCAGAACTTAAAGCTGCCACCAACTCTTGTTGAGACTTCAAAGCAGTTTTTATATGATGGGCACCGGAGAGAACATCATCTACATAGAATTCATTTTGGATTATATTCGATGCCAAAGGAAATTGAGTGCTTACATCATGGGCTAATTGTTTAAGTGTACGGATTGCAAGATAGGGCGCGCAATTAATTCCAAATGTAACAGTTTGTAGTTCATAGTCGCAAATAGGCTGATCGGTTGATGGTCGGAACAGAATTCTTTGGAATGGCGTATGATCGGGGTGAACATAAATTTGCCGATACATTTTTGTAATATCCGCATTGAAGACATATTTGTAAAAGCGCCAGATGAGAATGAGACAGACAAGATCTGATTGCAGAGAAGGTCCAGTGAAAAGAAGATCATTCAAACTTCTCCCGTTCGAAGTGGAGCACGATGCATTAAATACAACTCGAGTTTTTGTCGTTGTGCTTTCAGGTTTGATGATAGCGTGGTGGGGTAGGTAGTAGGAGCGTACTTTGTTATCCGTTTGAATTTCATAGGGTGCAACCTTTTTCATATGATTAAGCGTTAAATATTCTTGTAACACCATATTATATTCGAGTTGAAAAGCGCTTGTCTTGGCTAAATGATTTTCGGTACGGAGATAATAATTTAAACAATTCTGCCTTGAATAACCAAGAATGGAATTTTTATCCTTAAAAGGAAGCTTACAAATATAGCTAGCGACCATCTTCATTTCGAGTTGTGGTTTCTAAATAATATTGTTCGCAAAATTCATCTTCAAAAGATGATTTTGGTTCTAAAATTTCTTCAATTTCCCAAAACTTTGATAATTCCTTTTCAAGGGAAACTTCACTATAAAAGGAAAGGCAAGTAGAGAAACATTGAATTGGGTTGTCGATCAGAGGTCCCGATAGAATCCATCCGAATATTGTGTCTTGAGCAACCAAAGATCCGAAAACATTTGACTTGAGACCATTTCTAATAAGCAACGGGTATATGTCCGCGCCCAGAACCAGGTCAACTTTTGAGCTTAAATGAAAATGAGGATCTGCTTGGGGAAAATCAATATGTAGAGAGATCTCAGCTTGATTTACACAACACGATGGTAATTCTCATGGCAGGCGACTTAAAACTATAGCGTTAACACTTAGACTTAAATCTGGAAGTTGACTTGACTTTAATATAAGCGAACAAAGCTTTGAAGCTCTTGCAGTGACCCGTGCATTTATTCCTGAAATGTGAGCTTGTATTGGTTTTATTGGAAGTTTCAGGTTTTTCTGGGCTTCTTCAGAAATGAAAGTTACTTCCGATCCAGGGTCTACAAGTGCACGAAGAGTAAAAATCATTCCATCATATTCAATATTAACTAAAGCAGTAGCTAATAAAACTCGATTGTGATTTGAACTAAAGTAGCATTGAAAAGGGTGTGAGGTAGATGACTGAGCTGGAGTGGACTGTATGTAAGAGTGATCAGAGTTTGAGTTCGGGTTCGTGTCATAATTTGAAAAGTGAGCTTGAGCAATGTGTGGACGGTGGAGGAGAGAATGGTGACGTTCTTTGCAATGAAAACAAGTATACGTACTTTTGCAATCTGTTATGGAGTGTGAATTTGCAAGACAATTTGTACAATAATTAAAGGATTTTACTGTTTCAATTCTCTCATTAATTGACATGTCTAAAAACTTTTACAAAATCGTAAGGGATGGTTAAGATCACATAGCTTGCAAATAAACATTGTATTCTTGTTGTAATAAGATTGAAATGATTTTTCACGAATGGGTTGAAATTGAGTATTTCTTTGAAAATTTACTTTGGACTTGGGTGCATGACGAATATCCAATACCTACTGTTTCTAAAACCTGAAAACGAATCCATTTCAGACCATTTTGGTAAATTAAGTGGATTTTTTATTGATTGTTCCCAAAGTGAGAGGGTGATATCTGGTAAACGGCTTGAACAAAGGTAAATGAGTATAGAATCCCAGTTAGCGGTATCTACATTATGGGCTTGAAGAGCAGATAAAGCGTCATTGATTTGTCTTTGAATGTTTTTGATACCAAAGCTCGACTCTTGACTTAATTGTGGCTAATTAAATAAAATCTTAAGCTGACTATTAATCAAGATTCATTTATTTTCGAAGCGATCTTTTAGAGCTTTCCATGCGAGATCGAAACTTTCAGACGTGAGGGGAAATCTCTCAACTATGTTATTTGCTTCACCTCGAGTTTTTGATCGGAGATGATAAAGTTTTTGAACTTCACAGAGCTTAGGGTGATTTGCATACACAGCCGTAAACATGTCCCTAAATGAGGGCCATGTTTGATATGAGCCGTAAAAAACGTCTGTATCACACGGTGGGACTTTCAAATATGTCGCTTCATTTTGTGAGTCTAGAGAAACGCTGGAAGCTATATACGGTTGATCTTCAATTAGAGATAACTTTTTGTTGAGACTTATGATATCACTTAAGCAATCGACAAAATTGTCAGATGTTGTTTTATATTTTGCCTTTACTGACTTTAATTTGTTTTCATCATCTGTACACTCTTCAGAACGGATAGCAAAAGAAAAACTTTGTTTTACATAAGCCCATAGACTGTTTAATTCAAATTTATAGGCTTCTAATGAGCTTGTGGTAAGGTCTGCCCAAGGTTTTTTCCCAAAATCAGCACAAAATTCAACTAATTGATCCGTCGCAAGAATAAAATCATCAATAGCCATGTTAAGAACACTTTTAATTAAAAAATAAGAATAGACCAAAATGCGTAAAAGGAGTAGACAAATGGAAGGATTCTCACCACTCACCTGCTTTAAGACCTGGAACAGACTTAGGAATTGCGATTACGCACAATCACTTTAATTTTGGTTTTTTGATGTGATTTTACTTTCTCAAAGGTAATTCGCTGGACTTGCAAATATGTAAAGGTAACTTATTTGAAGAATATATATGGAAACCACGTGCACAATATTTTATATGTGCATCTCATTCAATTTCACATTGATTTTAAGAATTCTTTTAGTTTTAAACGATTTACGATTTTTTAAATTAATTTATGAATGCTTATTCAATTATTTGAACCTTTCTTTTATATTACTTTTACATTAAACTTAAAATGAAAGTGAATTACTTAGCACGAGGTTTTATTTCTTTTCTCGTTTGCTCTTTAACTTATACTTGCAACAGCTGAAAGCGATTTGTTCTAAGTTGACTAATGATAAATTAAAGCTGCCTATCATTCAATGCTCAAGCCTGTGAAATCGCACTTGTACGATGTACGTACCTGACTGAGTGTTAAAGAGAGTCGCTTGCGATTTTGGTGATTGAGTTGATTAAGCTGCAATAATTAATTGAGATGTTCCAACGTGATGATAACGATGAGTAGATTGTTGTTTGTCTTTTATTAAGCGGGTGATGAGAGGAACTCGATTTCCAGTTTAAGAGAATTTTTTGTGTTGGGTAATACGATAGCCAGTGTTTGTTTTTATTAATTATGAGTTTGTGGCGTATGTTAGTGATGAAGTGATGATTTTGATTGAGTTTAATCTGATTAACTTCGAACAATTTTTTCCTTTAGATCCGGCTCGATTGGACCATGTTGATTTGTGGTTCGAGAAAAAATAGAATATACCGTGAAATTAAAGTATTGGGTTTAATTAAAGATGCTTTTTATTCTTAGTCTTACCTCGTTAATAAAAAAAAGAATTAGTAATGCGGAAATGGGTTGCTTGATGGGAAAGGAGGACATTTTTATTGAACGAAAGCTTAACGATGGTCTAATATATTGATGTGAGATCCATCTGTATTTCAATCTCAAATCCCACCTGAACATATACTTATTTGTATTAATAAATAATACATTAAATTAAAAAATATTTTTTTATCACAAAACTAATATTCAACTTTATAAATAAAATAAATAGGTAAATTAAATTGTGGGATTCCAAAAGCTTACTCTTTTGTTGTCAGTTGGATGGTTCCAACCATTATTTATTCAAAAAAAGGACAGCTAAATATTGATGTTGATGTTATTACAATATTTCTTATACAAAGTACATAATATGTATTTCCTTTTTGCCTGGTCATACAGATTTTTATATGAATTTCTTGCGATTTTATATTTGTTCCAATCTTCCATATTATCAGTGAAAACTGCCCTATCGTGTACACAATTTTTTTCTGTCCTATAAAGTCTCAATTCATCACATACCACTCCGCACACTTTTTATCTATTATTACATTTTTAGTTAATTTTAATAAGGAATTTTTTATTATTAAAAATAAAAAAAAATAAAAAGAGTGGCGCGACAGCTCTTCAGGAGCCAAGGCCTAAGTGGCTTACTCTCATCAACAATCCTCTGAGTGCGTGTGAAGAATTGAGGGGACCTACAATTTAACGCCGATTCCGAACGGCAAAGTTGAGAAGCACTTTTTCATGACAGATTGATACTCTTGGAAGTTTTGTCAGGTCTACGCAATATGCAGTACCCGTGAAAGATAAAATAAAAACTTTATGGGCACGAGTAGGACTCGAACCCACGACGACGTTCTGCTTAGCAGCTAACGCACCTAACCACTAAGCTACGGGCAGCTGCTGTAGAATTTTTTATTGCTGTCTTAAATTTCACTGAATAATCGTTTAAATTATCTTGTACATTTTCGGTAAAAAAGTTTTTAAATTCATTTATAAATTTACTTTTTTCATATTTCACATACTTAATCGTGTTTGGTTTGCAAGGAATGGACAGTCTTTTATATATTTTAATGAACAAAGATTCATGATCAGATATTTTCCAATCATTACGCACTCTAACATCTGCCCTATAAGGGTAAAGTCGGTCATCACATAATCAATAAGCGATTTTAATTGCTGGGTTATCCTGGTTGGTTCTTTAACTATTTGTTGAAGACCAATAAGGTATTCGAATTGTTTTACATGATTCATTTCATATTTGTTAACGTTAATGTAATCTATATTAAAGTTTCGGATCTGTACCTATGTTAAAATCATATTCCAAACTTCACTTCCGTACAATTGTTACTGATATAATCCAAATTTTTATGTCATTCAGAATCTTTAATGAGGTTTTATATGATGATTTAAGTCCTTCTTTGACATAAATTGTAACACCTCCAGTGAATCTAGAAACATAAACATACTTCACAACTTGCTATATTATCCGTCAGATGTGTTTCAGTTAGCAAAATGAAGTCATAATTGTTTTTTGCAACGATATCCTCGATTAATGTAAAATTTCCCGTTAACTCTTGTACATTCAAAAATATCCCATTAAAAAAAGAAATTGAATTTTCGGAAGATTGTTCATTTAATTGCTAATAAAAGGTAGGTACGACTCCTCTTTGCCTCGAGTTTTTTTTAAGTAAACCGGACAATTATAGTCCAAAGTTTTGTGGATAACATCTAGATTCAAATTTAATCTATCATTTGCCGACTTGCAATTCACGCATTAAATTTTTTCTGGTTCTTCACAATTTAGAGAGTCATGCTCACCACTGCAATTTCTACAACCGGATTTTGATTCATGATTGAATCCTAAACACTTGAAGCATCTTTTTACTTTTAAATCTTCATAAATATTGCACCGATCCCAACCAATATTTACTTTCCCTACACCCATGCCTTCTTGAAAGCTTTTAGAATCTAATTCCACCACTGCGTTGTAATATCCAATGATTTTGACATTCTTCTTTTTATTTGCTTCCATTACTTTGACCCATTTGATTACACCTTCACTGAATGATTTGTTCTGCGCTATAAGCCTTTTCTCAACTTCTTCCTCACTCATATCATCATTCAGACCGGTAATAAATAATTTTTTTTTTTTTTTAAATATCGGTACTTAGGCCGTGTGTGAATTGCGTTAAAATATGTATTAAAACTTGACGTTTGGCTAAAATTTGACGTTTGGTTAAAAATGGGATCAAATTAAGCCATTTGCTGTGTGAATTGCGTAAAAGGGATTTTTTTAACTAACACCTCTGCGTAGAACTAAGAAATTTCCCTCATGATCTTAGAACTTCGCCTCAACAAAAAATGTTTTACTTTTTCCAAGTAAAATAATTTCGCGTACGAAACCAAAATTTAGAACAAAAAAGTAAATAAAAAGTCACCAGAAGCAATGAATAAACTATGTTTTATTTATTTTGCTCGCTTTTGTAGTGGTAATTTGATATTTTGAAGCAACAATAAAAAATATTCAGCCCTATCGCCAATTTTTTGGGAACTTTTTTCCCAGGGAAACAAAAATTACCCCGGAACAGAAGTTTCCTATCGAGAATCTCCCAAGAACTTTTATTTCCCAGGGAAAAAAGTATAGCAACCTTACAGGCCGGCTCCACTGGGCATGAACGATGCCCTGTTCATGAACATGTCTTGAGAAAATCCAATGGAGGCAGAAAAATCCATGCCCACACAGACATCTTGTCGAAGAATCTTGTTTTTTGAACATGGCATGAGTGTGGTTCAAAACATGGGCATGAATTTTGTAGTTTCGTGTACGTGTAAGGTTTTCATTTGAATGTAGATGTAAATCGAGTGATGAGTTTGTGTATGAGTATTTTCGCTTGTTCTGTTTCGTTTGTTGTGTTACGTTTAATTTTGTATTTTCTTACACCGCGTTTTCAGATAAAATGAGACGACATGACATAATTTGCCCAGGGAAAAAAAATGTTCTGTTTGTGGATTGGATTGCGGTTGTGATGTTGGGCAGCTGTATGCTCAGTGGAGACGCTGTGTTAAAATATTTAATTGATTTTCGAAGTTATTTTGAAGGCTTCAAATTTTAATAAAATATTTCGTTTGTGTCAAATACAAATCCAAATAAAGCAAATTGTGAATTTTCATACCAAGAAAAAATGGATTTCGCTTAATTTTTTCATAAATACTTGATAGTTCTTATTACTTATGAAGCCAAACTCGATTGCAAGCCCTGGTTACCGAGTTATTTGCATCGGAAGATATACTTTATATGGGATATGGGATCACAAGAAGTGAAGAAAGTAAGGACTTACACCAGGAAAAATATTGTTTTGGGATCATAGCTCAATAACCAGACCTCGCAGATATGTAGTTTTGGTTTTCAGTGACTGATAGAGGGCTTTGTTTTCGCGTATCATTTGCTATAGCCTACCTGGGAAATTCGTTAAAACGTATTTTACCTATTAGCTATTGACCTAATACGTCAGAGGTGTTTTCCTTATGGAACATAGGGTCTCTTGTACTATGAGCCTTCATCGTACTGATTCCTGTTCGACTGTTACTCGCCAAGCCAATTGTCTGTCGGCCCATTTTTCTGCTTTCATAATGTGAGCGGGTTCCACAACATGACAGTCGCCTTTTCGAAGCGTATGGCTAATCAACTGCTACTTTTCTCTTCGTGTTATAGAGTCTATGGGTCCCTGGCCTGTTCTCGCATGAAGTTCAGCATTGGAGATATAGTTGGGCCAGAAAATCATCAAGATGTTTCTGAGACGTCTATTAACGAAGGTTTGAAGCTTTCTTGTGCCAGTGTCTCTCATTTTCATAGAGAAGCACGGATTCAAAATTGGAGCGGAACAGTGGAGGTTTAGTCTTTAAGCTTATCTATAGCTGTCCAGAAATATTTGCTTGGATTGATGATTAAGTTCCACGGGTCATCCTTTAATTTTTCAGAGTTGATGCTTAGCCCCACGACTTCTGACTCTCTCTCCACCAGAAAAAAAAAGAAACAGTCTTCCAATTCACTTCATGTCAAGGCACAGCAAGTTTTTCCCTTACAACTAACTAGGGGAAAATTCTGTTCCACATATGGAAAAAGTTCGCTGGAAAAAATTATTGGCGAAACGAATTTTTCGAATTTAAATTTTTTTCCCATACTTGAAAATTATTCATGATAGCAAAGTTCCCAAATTGGGATAAAACTCCAGGGAAAATTTATTCTTGATAAGGTTGATTGAAACAAAAATTCACATTTTGGATGGTTGGTTTTTTCCCTGTAGTAGCACTGCAAAGCTTGTTTTCACAGCTGACATCTGTTATCATACTCAAAAGAGAAACATTTTTTTTCGTTTTTCAGGCCGTGTGTGAATTGCGTTAAAATGTGTATTAAAACTTGACGTTTGGTTAAAACTTGACACTAGCGTGGTGAATAAAATGGGTTAAAATTTATCCTGCTGTGGAGCAGGATAAATGGGTTAAAATTTTGACGTGTATTTTTTTCTCATGAATGATAGAGAAGTTTGCTTCAGTTTTGTTGTTTTGTTCTGTTCCTCTCCGTTTTATTTAGTTCTTTGTTTTGACTATTAAAAAATTGCTGTGTGTTATTACACCTAGACTTTTTTCATGCTGCGTGTTTCGTAGATTTTCTTTTGAACACTCATTCCGTCAATCTCGCATTATTACACTCGGATGTTTTTCGGTTGACTGTTTTTGAAACTTCTCTTTCATTGTTTTGTTCTCACACAAAGTCAAATGTCAATGAGTGAAAATTATTAAAGAAAACTGAATTTTTTATTCCATTTGAAATTTTCCGGCGGCATATTCGTTGTTTACTGAAGCACACTTGAAATAGAAATAAAGCAACTCCAAAAAACAAAGAAAGACGAGAATAACAAACGTCAAAAAACATCCGAAAATCTTGAACCCACAATTGTGGGGGTGGAGATTTTTTAAAGTATTACTATTTCACCTACTTTCTCTTTCGCACTTATTTGCGTCTTCCTAAAAACGTCTGAGTGTAATAACACACTTTCTCTTTCGCACTTATTTGCGTCTTCCTAAAAACGTCTGAGTGTAATAACACACTTTGATATTTCAATAAAATAAATAAAATTCTATGAATTCATAATATTTTCAAATCGAAAAACGAAATTGTTTTTTCTTTTGAGAATAGAGTACCGGCGGGAAACGTCAAACGAGATGACGTCTTGTCGTCGTGGAGGGCACACAACTTCAATTGGGTCGAAATTGATGAAACAAGGAACATAAAACATACCTTTTCCTGTAAAATTAATGAAAATTTATAATTTATTTAAGTTGAAAGTTTACTATTTTATCTTCTTTGTTTGTTGTTTGTGTTAAAATGTACAAAAAATTGCCTCCTTAGTGCTGTGTTTTTGGTTTTTGGTGTCCAACTTCCTTCTTTTTGCATCCAATCCCTTGCGTATACTTAAATCTTCATTTCCTGAATAAAAAATCTTTTTTAGATGCATTAATTATTGAAATATTTAGAAAAATAACAAAAAAAAAATCAAATTGTATGAAATCCCGCCATTGTTTGCCCTCCAAGACCTAATATTTGACAGTTGAAATTGATCGAAATTTATGCGCTGTCAAAAGGGAAAAAGCCCTATTATAACAGATGTCAGCTGTGAAAACATTTTTTGCAGTGTTACCAGATGGAAGGAACAAATCATCCAAAAAGGGAAATTTTCGTTTGAAGATATTTTACTGTTGACTCAAATTATCAAATTACCACTGCAAAATCGAGAAAAATGAATATAACAGAGTTTGTTTGTTATCTTAAGTGGCTTTTCATGAAATTTATTGCTTAAATTTTAGTTTTGTAATAGGTACACAAAATTATTTTACCAAGGTGGATAAAAACATTTTTTGTTGTTGGAAATTTCCTAATTCTACGCAGAAATGTTGGTTAAAAATATCCCTTTTAACGCAATTCACACAGAAAATGGCTAAATTTGATCCCATTTTATTCACCACGCTAGTGTCAAGTTTTAACCAAACGTCAAGTTTTAATACACATTTACACGAAATTCACACAAGGCCTTATACATCATTATAATATGTACTTCCAAGTTCTTTTTCAACGGCTAATTTCACTTTGTCTCTTTCGCCCGCACTATCACACATACATAATTTCAACTACTCCATTGTTTCTTGCAGAAATATAAGTTAATGATTAGGCTCGATGGGTCAACATGACTTTTCAAATCTTCCTTTGTTTTTTAGCACTTTGTTTTTCTTTAGGCTTAACTATATCGGGTGGACATTTTTGCAATTGACTAGCATATGTTCCCGCTTTCTCTTCACTTTGTTGTCGACATTCACCACTATTTAGTGCATTTAGTTTTTCAATAATTTCGGTAACCAATTTTTCTTGTTTAGTGGCACTCTCCTTATTTGCATTGACTGATTGTAAAATATCTTCTAAGGATTTTTGGATCGAACTTTTACTATGTAAATTGTCACAGATGAATGCAATGTCTTTATGAGATCTTATGGCATTTAAATCATATTCAGCCAAACCAGTGTCATGAAATAAAGCTTCACAGAATCCACCACATTTCACTTTCATTTTAGTTTTTTTTTTCGGCAAACCTATCACCGCACTTCTTACAATTTTCTTCCATAATTGTCGCGTACTTATTTATCGAATTGAAAATATTTTCCGGAGAAATTAAAAAACACGTCTATCTCGTTAACTCGCTGTTTACGTTCGCTTGTGCAAAATGACGGTGGTTAAGAGTTCATAGTGTTTTTGGCTAAGAATCCAAGTCTCGGATCCGTAGAAGCTAATCTTTGGTCGAATAATATTTATCAAATGTATGTTGAGACACTGTGATATCCTTATGGGTTGGTGGAATAATTTGTGCATACTTCTTTAAAAAGACACCGAAAAATTGAACCTCCATATTAGACTACGTCTGAGTCAGCCGTGGTGGTCATATGCCAAAAGTCATATAAAATTTATAATGCGAGAAGATTTTTTTCGATTAAAGTAAATCTCATGTCAATTAAAAAAATCATCTATGTTTTATTCCATTTCAAAGTAATTGAATAGTAACGGGTCATTGTGACGTATGCTCACTTTTCTTTATGATTTACTATATACTTGTGCTGGCCTTAGGTACAGAACTAGGTTATTGAGTAAACTATCTCGGGCCAACAACCAAAGCCAAAATAAGTTCGATCGAGACTGTCAAAAGAGTAGTTTTGGTCATACTATTCTTCAATTGCTTGCTATCTTTTAACAATAAATCTCAAATGGAAATCGTCTCAAGCAGCCCATCCAAGTGTCAATTATAATTACTATTTTTGAACGAAGCAGACCTTTATTTTTGCGTTTTTTCTGCTTTTGTCATCAAGTTTTATACACTGTACGTTTTTTTTTTTCATTTCTTGTCAACATGGCGTCAAAAAATAAAATATTGAATAAAATATGGTGGTATTCTAAAGGAAACGTGAACTCTTTCAATAACATGAACTTCCTGGGTTTTTCACAATATCGAGAGTCTTACTTACTTACTTATCCGGCTCACAATCCATGAAGAATCTCAGCCTGAGATACTGCAGCCTTCCATCGTGAACGGTCCCTCACATGCAGTCTCCAGCGCTCTTTTATCCGCAGTCACTTGGTCCTTGTACCGTAGGTTCGGTCTTCCTTGTCGTCTCGAACCTGGGGGCTGGGATGAGAAGACTTTCTTGGCTGGAGCGTTGTCGTCCATTCGCTCGATGCGGCCGAGCCAATGTAGTCGTCTTTTCTTGGCCTTCCGGACTACATCCACATCTCGGTTCAGCTCATACAGTTCTCGGTTGAACCTTCTTCTCCATTTGACATCGTCGCATACGGGACCGAAAATCCGTCGAAGAATTTTTCTCTCGAAAGCGCCCAGTATCAACTCCCCATTGTTACTTATCGTCAAACACTCGGCGCCGTAGAGTAGGACTGGTAAAATCGAAGTTTTGTATAGCAGACACTTTGTCTTTCGAGTGAGGAGTTTTGAACCCAGCTGTTTGGCCAAACCGAAACAACAGCGGTTCGCTAGGGTAATTCTTCTTCGGATCTCCACTTAGGTGTCGTTTGTGGGATTGATGTTTGTTCCAAGGTAGGTGAACTCCTTAACTACCTCGAAATTGCTGCTACCAACAGTGACGTTTTGTCCTAGGCGGTGAGCAGATGTTGCTTTGTTTGTTGATAGCATGTACTTTGTTTTGTCCTCATTCACTTCAAGACCAACGAGTTTTGCTTGTTCTTCAATCGTTGTGAAGGCCTCTGTTGCTGAACCGCTGAAGCTTGTTCCAAAATAAATATTCCTCCAAGAAATGCAGATCCAAAGCAATAGTTCTTGATAGATTCAATTTTATTTCCTAAAATAATTCATGTTATAATATATTTTACACAAAAGACATTTATGCTTACAATTGGTAGGGTAGGATGGTGTAAGAGTGCGCGGTTGGTAAGAGTGCGCAAAGCGATTTTCTACAATTTCAAAAGGCATATAAGACTGAATGCACTCATTTTGGAGAGATATAAATGAGTTTGAACAGCTGTCAAAATTTCATGAAAATGCGATTGTAAACAGAGGTGTAAGGTACGTTTTAATTTTGCAGCTCTTTTTCTTTTAATTTTTCTTGTAAATCAAATCAAATTTTCAGCTTTATTACAAATAATAACAACTAACAAGGCACAAGATTTTGAAAGGTCGACAAATAGAAAACATTGAGGGAACAGGTAAGTTTGGCTATAAAAGCAGGGTGAAATAGATATATATTTTTCGAATACATGTCTGAACGTGTAAGAATGCGCACCATGAGGAAGGACAAGAGTACGCGTGCGCACTCTTATACGACATGTTGAATTATTTGCTTAAAATTATTTAAAGAAGGTTTTCTTAATGGCAGGCCGTTTCCGGAAGAGCCAACAACATCGAATGTCGATACACTCACCACATCAGTCGTAGAACCAGCTGGGATGTCCATCTCTTCGCCAATCTTACCACCAGACGCAGTGATGTCTTCACCAATTTTGGAGCCGGCTGAAGATGCAGCTTGTTCATCAGTTTTGGAGCCTATGTTTCATCTATCTATTGATCATTTGGACAATACTGCACAAGAACTAGTGTCAGAATTAGCCACTGACCCACTGCAAAATAAGCCCAGTAGATCCGAATCAAATAATGATTCGTTTTTGTCGGTATTTGACGTTGCGCCCCTGCCCCGAGGGGATCTCACAAGGTCAAATAGAAAGACAAAGAGGTCGGAGATAATAAGTAGCTCTCCATTCAAGCAGCAGCTGGAAGAAGCAATTCCTACCAATAAGAAACCAAAGACAAATTTGACAAAAAACAAAAAGCCAGTCAAAAACCCCAGGAAGAAGAGAATGGCACTGCCCAGGATGTCTTGAAATTTACTCGGAGCCATTATTCGAAGATTGGATCGAATGTTCCTCATGCAAGGAGAGGTGGCACGAAAAATGCACTGCTTTTTCAAATATAGGCAGTTTTATCTGGGACTTTTATGTGAACTAACTCCTGCGCACTCTTACAAACTAAGCTGCGCACTCTTACACAATAACATGGATAAGAGTGCGCAAATAACCTTACGGGATTTTTTGTTAATAACTAATGAATTAATTCTTTTTTGTTGCTTGTTTTAAGTTTTTTTTGTTCCTTTAATTATAAACCAAAAAGTGAATATAAATAAAGTGGTTAAATTCTGTTTGTTATTGTTTTAATTGGTGTTTTGTCTAAAGTGCGCACTCTTGCACCATCTTACCCTATCCTTTCAAAGCGGATTAGCAACGAATTGGCAATCTTTATTAATCTTACAAAAATTCTTTTATACTTTTCTAAAATGAATATTATTCAATTATTTTAAAATATATTTTTTCAATCGATTAGACTTACATACATAAAAATGGTATTCTTGAACAACGAACGCACAATGACTTTTAATTTTCTATTTTCTCAATTCTTCGAAAAATTTCTTTGTATACAAAAAAGGCGGGAAGCTGGTGACATCACTTAATTATCTTCAAATAACCAAAAAAAACTTTTTGCTAAGAGATGAATGTATAACTACGAAAGAGATGAATATATTTGTTTATACTAGTACATTAGTCTGAGCTGCCACTTTGATTAAAAACATTATACCATTCATCTTACTAATTTGGCTTGATGACAGCCTCAATCGCAGCTCTCTTGGATCGACCGATGATAATATGTCTATGTCGTCGTCCGCAGAGCCTAGGAGCTGGGTGGACTTGTTAAAGATAGTGTTTTCACCCCAGCCTTGGGCACTATCTGCTCCAGGACTATGTTGAAGAAGTCACGTGACAACGCATCTCCTTGTCTAAACCCTGCGCATGTTTGGAATAACACGGATGAGATGAGGATCAACAGAATTGACAATTTCGTGATAAAACTTGTTCGGGGTCACATTGCGAGAGCTATGACTTCGACGAATAATTTGATCTTTGCGCCGTTCTATCCGAACGACGAATATTTTGATAGTGCACGCTCGAGCGGCTTCATTCCACCAGAGGCATTCCTCTATTTAGATATATGCGGTCTGATACAAGACAGATTGGCGATCCCGCTAATCTACCACGTCAGGCGGAGAACCGTCGATCGGCGGCTCCTTTACCATCGGGACGTCCTCGCTTTCTTTCTTTTTATTTTTTTAAATTATTTTTCCATAAAATACTAACAATTATAGTAGGAATTAAGTATATGTATTTGTTTTAAAGTTCAAAATATGCTTGAGGTTTTGACCGCAACATGGGCTCACAATTTCACAACATCCAACACTTTTTCTCCTCGCCTTACGCCATTTGCCGAGAAGTAATATAATCTCTTTAATTTCAATTTAAGGAACCAAATTGTTTTTCACACTATTCGTATTCGGCTTCAAAGTAAAATGAATTTCAATTCAATGATTCATTCCTTGAATTCAAAATAATTGTGTTGCAAAATTCGAAAAGTTACTCCATGAATAATTAATACTTTCAACAAAATATCTTTCAATTCCTATTAACGGATGATTTTGACGAAACCCGAAATATAGCTTTAATTGCCGAAGGTCTAGTCTAATATGGCCCTAGAGATTTCGTTTTAATTTATTGGTTGTAAAGAGAGCGCCCTCTCTTCCTAATAAAAGTTCAAAACTCGATCCTTCGCACTTTGGAATGAGAAGGTTAATTTTGATTTGAGAAGCAGCAACCGTGTTAATTGAGAAACTTTCATTTTGTTGATTAAGTAAAATTTGGCAGTTCTATCATTTTGTTCGCCCTTAAAGATTGCAAATAGGCTTAGAAACCAATAAAAATTAATATTTTTTTGCTTCTTTTTTAATGGAGAATTTAAATTTAAATAATTTGTACAATATTATTGTGTTACAAAAACTTAAGAAGAATGATTCAAAAATCGCTTTTTAATTTTGTGAAGAAGGAAGACCCCAAGAAGGTGAAATGTACATCGAAAAACTACGGCTGAGAATTTATGTAGATGAAGCTGACAAAAGCCTGCTATAGTTCCCTGTTCCTGATTTCGACGTGCGGATACACTGCCACCTATTGTGCACTCCTGAAACTATCTACACCATTAAATGTGTAAGGAATTCTAACACATTATGAAAGAAAGTTTGAAGTGTAGAATATTTGCTTTAAACTGCCTTTGAGGTTGTTATGTCGTCGAAGCTGATGATTTCATCACACGTTCTGGCAAAAAACAGAGGAAGACCCTTTTTACAACACAATTCCAATCTTTGCGGTACATCGTAGAGGAAAGTTCCAAGAATACGTCAGCACAGTTTGCTGTTTACCCTTATAAAGTCCTCGGTGTCGCGGCCGCTTTGACAGAACTTAACATAGTTGCCCGGGTCCTTTGGTTTTTATTTTTATGGAAAAAGCCACCAACACATATCAAAAATCAAATCAAAGTAAAACTGATGGCATGGTATCGAGGTCGCACAACTTAATTGCACTTGCATGTCATAAGGACATGAGAGGGAAAAGTTGTTACCCAAATAACCAACAGAGCGTCAGCCAGCCAAGCCAACCCAGCCAACTTGCAGAAACTTCGATCCGTTCCATACCCAAACAAAGGACCAAAAGCCATTGCTTTATCGGTCCCGTTCACAATAAATTGCCATGCCATCCATCTACCTACCAGTATTTACCTCATCATTTCAATTCATTTAATTAAAAAATGTTTACTTTGGTTGTGTACGTGAATGAAAACTCCATGTTTGCTTGCTGCTGGCCCCCTGCCATTTCACCCTATCATCGCCTCCATTGCGTGGTCGTCATGTCGTTGCAAAACGAAAGGGCTTGGACTTGGATCTTCTGAACTGGCTGGATGGTTCATTAGCTTTCCGCTGCGCCCTTTCACTTTCGAATCCAACCACCATCCTTAAAGGGCCATGAGCATGAGACCCGACAAAATGGAGCCAAATCGAATTCATTGTATGGACGGGTGTATTTTTACTCAGACACCATGTAGTTTAACAGACAAAAGCACAATACCATCAAGTCTCCGCTTTGATAAGGATTTATAGCTCATTTTATCTAATTAAACTTTGGTCCTTTTTTATGCACTGATAAAAGTCTGCGTAGAAGCGAACCCTGAAGAAAATACAACTTAGACTTAGGCAAACATTTCCCAGCCTCGGAAAATCATCCTCCACCTCCATATGTCTAGCAAAGACATTGCCATTGATAATAATTTAGTAAAGTAAGACACTTTTGATATAGTTCCCCAGGGTGTGTTAGGAGAAAACGACTTGAATCCACTGAATGGCAATCTAATTGCCGTTCATATGATTATATTTTGAACCGCAAATGTTAATAAACAAAGCAAAAAAAAAAACTCACACACACGAAACAAGATACCCGACAAGGACAATCGCACACTTTGGCTTTATCTTTGTGCGATGTCATGTCCTCAAAGCTTGGGGTTGGGGGAATAAAATCGACAAACTTTTCTAACAATTCTCACTTGCCCAGAGCTATTGGGACGGAGCAATTTCCTTCAATTGCACGCAAAGTGTTGTATTTGACAGCAAATAATGAGGCTGGCTGCTGGAATCATGGGAGCAGCTTTGAGCGAAAGAACCTTTTTGCAGTTACCTACCATTCTGAAGTTTTTCCCGATGCTGACTTATCTACAGTTATGACCGTTCTTGTCGCGGCAAAGAGAACAAGGTCGGTTGTTATGCATCTGAATAAATTTAAAAAAGATATCATATAAACAGGGTGATTTGCAAGCACGAAGCATACTCTGGTTTCTGGTGCACGTAAAGAATGAACATAATTATGAAAAATCAAAGTCTTCGCCCAAATAAAAACATGAATAAAAAATGTTTCAAATAGACAAATAATTCATAACCTGACTGCCTGTCACAGCTTGGTTACCGTCAAATCATTTTTTATGCAAACACTTTGTTATTATTCTTCTCGTTCAACATTGTAACTAGAGAATATGGAAACAAATTTGACATTCACTTTGTGACACCTGGAGCTGAAACAACTTTTTAAAGTGGCTCTAACTTCGTAAGTTATGGAAATATGTCAAAAATATCTTCACTTTAACTTTAACATTAAAAAATTGTCTTAAATGCTTAGAGTAGCCCTGGAAAAAGTCTGCCTGAATTACTAGGTATATAAGGTTGAATCTCATACGCTGACTATTTGCAGTTGCGCAGGATTACAGGAGTAAAAATACAGCAACATGCAGACTTTAAAACTCGATAATAACATTCCCACCCACTGTGGACACTCAACAGATGTTTAACACATCCAGTTCACCAGGAAAGTATTATAAGAAGACCTCCACTAACCTCGATCAGACACATTCAGTTCATTTGCATCAAGTCAGTCAAGCAAGACACATCAAAGAGTCAACATCAGGTGTAAAAAAGAAGGAAAATTCATCAGGATAACCAACAGTCACCCAACAGCGGTCAAGGGGTACACTTCGTAAGACCAGCCAGCAAAAGCCATAAGAACCTGCCGGCGAAAGCCGTAAGACCAGCCGGCGAAAGCCCAAAGACCTGCCGGCGAAAGCCGTAAGACCAGCCGGCGAAAGCCCTAAGACCAGTTTGAGAAAGCCGTAAGAATCTGCCGGCGAAAGCCGTAGGACGAGTCAAAATCAATCCGTAAGACCAGGGCCCTATTGCACCAACAACTTTTCACTTTGCAACTTTGCAAAATAATAGTTTTCTGCAAAGTAAAAGTAAAAAGTGTTTCACCAAAAATGAAAAGTTCTCGACTTTTCACTTTGCAAATTTCTATGTTTTTTTGCAAAGTGAAAAGTGTGGGCGTTTCACCAACTTAAAATGTAACTTTTCATTTTCAGTCCTAATTTGAAAAGTTGCAAAGTAAAACAAATATAAGGGTTGGGCTTCTTTTCCTTGTTATTACGAATATAAAAAATATGTGAACAACTGTTTCGTACGAACTTGCTCCTGTTTTCCAAATAATAACTCATAAAAACATTAAAAATAAAAACATGTAATTAAAATTCATTAATAAAAATTTAAATTTAAATATTTATCTTCAAAATACATTTAAGTCTGAACTTGGACCAGTGGCTTAGGCTGTAGATGCGTTTAAAGACAGACAGACGGACGGAATAGCCGGACCCACTTTTTTCGACTTCTCTATCGTCGTAATGTCATATCTCATCAAAATCTCAACTTATTTTTGCGAATTCAATACTTGCCATACTATATTCTATGTGGCGCAAGTAAAAAGTAAACAACTCCACTAGTGATAAAAAAGTGCAAATGACAAAAACTAAATTTAATGACAGAATGTCATAGAAATAGATATTAATAGTGCAGGTTTTTTTCAAAATTTTCAAAATGAGTCGTACTGATAAGAACGCCAAAGAGTTAGCTGTTTTGGAAGTAGTAAAAAATAAAAATGTAATTTTTAAATTTATTACGATTGCAATACTTACACACGCTACCCGCTTAACCGGTAATCACTACCTACTACCCGCTACCTTCTACACGCTATCTACTGAGCCAAACATTCCAAGCTCTTATTATTAATGTATAGTTTTGTAGTTTAGTGAAGAGCATAAAACATATTTGCAAGAATGTGAATAAGGGCAGTGATATGGAAACAATGCCGTTTCAATGATGACAAACAGTATAGTATGCACATGTTTATTTATCTTTTATTATTAATCCTACCTTTCACATTAATAAGCTCTAATGTCACTATCACTACTGCGATCAATAAAGAAACAATAATAATAATCGACGAAATTTTCATGAAACCTGAGTAAGAAGTGGCTCTTAAAAAGTGGTAGGAAGTTGAAAATTAAGGACTGAATTTTCTTTTTGACATTTCTTAATGACAGACCACACAAAATTATTAAAAACAAACAACGGCCCAAGAAATGCAAAAACAAACAGTGTGGGTGAGCCATCCTCAACAATTAGCGGTATAAAACTTAGTTATAACTTATAAACCTATTCTCATACCTACTGATACTGAATAAACATATAAAATTTCATCAACATCGGTCAAGCCATTTCGGAGGAGTATGACCACTAAAACTGTGACAGAAGAATTTTATATATTAGATAATAATCTATTATAATGAAATTATATATAAAATTGAATATAAAACAAAAATAAACGAACTTATCACAAACCGCAAAGAAAATTTTTGCTTTGCATATTATTGAAAAGCTTTTCAGTATTTGAAATGCAAAGTGCAAAGTTTTTTCGTTTGGTGAAACGAAATCAAACAATTCTTTGCAAATTTGCAAAACTTTTCACTTTTCAGAAAAGTACTTTTCACTTTGCGAATTTGCGGTTGGTGAAACAAAATTTGCAAAGAAGGATTTTTTTGTTTACTTTTCAAAAAATTAATTTCCTCTTTGCAAATTAGCGTTTGGTGAAACAGAATTTGCAAAGTAAAAGTGAAAAGTTGCAAAGTGAAAAGTGAAAAGTCGTTGGTGCAATAGGGCCCAGATAGTGAAAACCGTAGACCAGCAGACTAGGAGCAACTGCAGTGAAGAGCAAGAAAGAACGTAACTCAGACGAGCCAAGTTTAGAGCGGTCCAGGAAAGGTGACCAATACATGACCGCAAGGACAGTCTTAAAACATCTACAAAACCATATTTATTGTAACCATTACAAAGGGATACGTAATAAAAATAATAATAATTGTACACAACTTTAGTTTATAGTGCTTCTTTAGTCAAACCCTGGAACCGGCGAGCAAAACCTCGGCCTTTGATAAAAAGTACCTTTACAACTGGGTGGCGGAAGTTAACTTTTTTTCAACAAATAATGCCTATTTTTGCAACACATACCAATCACCCTGTGTACAAATCGATGAGATTCAAATCTTTTAATAAGTTTAAAATCTCTCTCTATGTAGGGTATTTACAACAAGTTTGAATGTCGTTGTGTGCAAACATATATCCATCCCGGCCGAAAGCAAAGTTTCGGTTTCAGATGGATTTTCCATAATCCTCGACATTTGATAAAGGCCTTTGTATACAAAAGCACTAAGCAATGAAATTGGCTTCCAATTATTTTACTTTAGGACTGTGTTGGTTTCTATGAAAAAATTAAGGAGAAATAAAGGGAGCTATGAATGTTGCGTTGAAAATTTTTAAAATGGATATTGTGGGAAATGGAAATTAAAATAGGAGAATTAGTCGGAAATGGAAATAATTCATATGCCTAACGATGGATGATTGATGAGAAATTTGCATGAGCACAAGTAAATTGAGGTTAGGTTGGTTAAGTTTTGAGGCCCATAAAGCTGGACTGGCGTTTTAACAATTAATTAGTTAAGAGTTCATTGAACGCTGAAGGAAATTTTAAAATTTTTGTATGTTATGTTGTAAATTATTTAATAATTAACGTTAAGCTTCCACTTTGTGAGGAAGAATGATAAATTTATGATTAGATTTTGGTTTCCAGTATATAGGTTTCAATATTGAATTTTAAAGATGGTTCTAGCAAATTGAGCATTGTAAGGTTTGATTCCCAAAAAGAAACCGACCAAAAATAATGTCAGATATATGGAACACAGCTTCTACAATGCAATTTTGTAACGAAATAGGACTTACGCCCCCCTACTCCTCGTAGACCACCCTTACAACCCCGGCATATGAGGCCGGTCCGGGCAGCAGGAGGTAGAGGGGTGTCCAGGCTCCGACCCCCTTTCGGCATGTTGGCAACCGGCTAGATGCTCGTCGGATGGGGTGAGTCCTTGGAGTCAAAGCTCTGGACGGTCGTTACGACAAAAAAAAATCATGCCTATTCAAAAAAATTACGGTGGAACCCGATGACCTATATTAAGGGGAGGGGCGACTCACGACATTACTACTGTCGAAACACGAATTTAGTTGACTTGTATGCAGATGTTTGCAATGATTTAGATATATAAGCTTGTAATTAGTGATAAAACTAAATTCATGACTTTTAATATAAAAGGTAACAGTTTTGATGAACTTTCTATTCATTACCATGCACCAACCTGTAGTCGATTTGCTATGGACGATATGATTTTTAATAATCAAGTAAACTGTCATGAACATTGTTTTTAAATAGAGCGTGTTGAATGAATCAAGTACTTGGGCATAATTCTCGACCAAAATATGTGTTGGAAAGACCACACTGCGGTATTTAAATGGGGTAGTAAGACAATTGTTCCATCTAAGTATGTACTGCAATCTGCCAATTTTAAAACTAGTTTATAATGGCTTATTTAAATCTAAGCTTGATTATGGTATTTCATGTTGGGGTGGTACCTATTTCAATAAATTAGAACCCTTGTTGATCTAAGCAAAAACACGCAATAAGAATTTTATGTAAGGTTCACCGTTTAACTCCCAGTTTTTGAGCTTTTCAGAAATCTTAAAATTCTCCCTCTCTTAGATTTCATTCAAATTATAACTTGAGGATTAACATAAAAAACGTCGTTACTATTCCAAATATTAAAAAAACCCACTTTACTCATTGTTTTAATGTCTCTGCACCGAGCCTTTACAATAATTTACCTGATAGTATAAGATTTGAGAGGGTGAGATCTGTATTTTTATCAAAAGTAAAAAATTGGCTATTTTCATTTAATCATTCTGAAATTAATGCTCTATTTACAACAACAATATAATTGCTTACTTTTTTCTTAACTTGTTTGAATTCAAATTTTCTTATTTTTTGTATTATTTATTTGCATTTGATGTCATATGTTCATTTATTGTTCCCCACCAATAATATTTTATATCTTGTTTTCTTTGTAGTAAATTTTTTTAGTACTTTCATCACTGTCATAGACAAAAGATTGTACTCAGCTATTTCTATTTCTTACAATATTTTTATGTTTTTGTTTTATAATTAATCAACTTGTTATTGAGAAATCATTGTCAAGAAATATAAATAAAGAAAAAAAAAAAGAAAAAAAAATAAATAAATAAAAATTTATTTGTGATATTATATATATGTATTAAATAAATAATGTTAAGACAAAAATTTACCTAAAAAAAAACTGCCAAGGTGCACCTCGT
Organism: Sphaerophoria taeniata; assembly: GCA_943590905.1. Taxonomy (NCBI): domain Eukaryota; kingdom Metazoa; phylum Arthropoda; class Insecta; order Diptera; family Syrphidae; genus Sphaerophoria; species Sphaerophoria taeniata. The sequence goes on along the minus strand of OX016540.1, from coordinate 183,766,609 downwards.
CGATTTCTTGATGTTTCGTTGATGGTTCAAAGATGTACATATATATTAAAGGGACCAAAGCTATATCAATAAGTATATATGTAATATTTTTTGTTTCACTTTCGAATTTCATATACATACATGCACCTTTATACATACTTATATATTTTCTATCTTTCCTTGTCCGTGGCTTAATGGTTAGGTGCGTTGGCTGCTAAGCAGAACGTCGCGTCGTAAGTTCGAGTCCTACTCGTGCCCATAGTTTTTATTTCATCTTTCGCGGGCACTGCCTCTTGCGAAGAACTGACAAAACTTCCTAGAGTAATAGATAGATAGAAAGATATATTTTATTTCGCTTAAATATTTTATAACAAGCCTGTGGCCGCACGTTTTACATTCAGAGATTTGAAAAACATTACATTTTTCTTTCTACTGCAATATTATTTTTCAATGAATAAGAATGTAATTAATAAGAAATTATGTACTTGAAGAAAAACACGATTGAAAAAACCTTCATGCGAATAGAAAAACAAATTATAGTAATAATAATTAAAATGACTAAATAAATTTGAAACCACTTCTTGTATTGTTAATTTTTACTCACAATGATCTATTAACAAGGTAGGATCTAAACCAATCTCTCATAAAGCTTCGAATACCAGCATTTTCCAATTTAAACAACATGATTTCGTGATCAACCATATCAAAAGCTTTAGTGATATCGACAAACAGGCCAGCTGAAAACTTTTTAATATCAAGGTTAATGAAAATATCGGAGCAAAATTTTAGAGGAGCGTCTTCCGTAGATTTACCTTTCTGAAACCCAAATTGTAAGGAACTAAAAAAGTTGTTTTTATTTAAGAAATCAATTAATCTGTTTTTGATCCTTTTTTCAAAAATCTTACTTAGGTACAGAAGATAGAATAGAAATCGGTCTATAATTGTTCACTTCTTTCGCTGATCCTTTTTTAATAATAGGAACAATATCTGCACACTTCACCGCATCCGGAAATATTCCTGAAAAGATGCTTTGGGTAAATAAATAAGCCAAAACATTAACTAAGAAACAAGCTTTAGTTTTAAGCATATTATTTGAGATACCATCAGCTCCACAAGTCTTCGAATTTTTGAGCGAACCAATACTTCTCAAAAGTTCAAATGCAGTTATGGTTTCGAAAAAAAAATGTGTTTTGGTTAAAAATCTCATTAGTGATTGACAAAAAAATTTGGATTATGTCAGTAACAATTGCATACAGAAGTGAAGCTCGGAATATGATTTTAATATACAGATCCGAAACTTTAAACGTAATTCAATTTTTTGATATTCTTAATGAATGGATACCCAGAAATGTGAATGAAAATGAATATTAAACAAATATTAAATCGCAAGGAATTCATATAAAAATCTGTGTGTCCAGGCAAAAAGGAAATACATATATGTAGGTACTTTGTATAAGTAATATTTGAAAATTTTCTCATTCAGAATCTAGACTTCGTTGTAATAACATCAATATTAAGCTGTCCTTTTTTGAATAAATAATTATTGTAGCTGTCCGTGACTTAGTGGTTAGGTGCGTTAGCTGCTAAGCAGAACGTCGTGGGTTCGAGTCCTACTCGTGCCCATAAATTTTTTATTTCATCTTTCACGGGCACTGCCTTTTGCGAAGAATTGACAAAACTTCCAAGAGTAACAATCTTTCATGAAAAAATGCTTCTCAACTTTGCCGTTCGGAATCGGCGTTAAATTGTAGGTCCCCTCAATTCTTTGCACGCACTCAGGGAATTATTGATGAGAGTATAAGCCACTTAGGCCTTGGCTCTTCAAGAGCTGTCGCGCCACTCTATTTATTTTTTTAATTTTTCCATAAAAACTTTTTGGATTCTAAGTTATCGAAAAATTGCAACAATTTCGTGTTGATACCAAAAAATCCACCAAAACATCTTGCATAAAGTTTATAATGGATTCATTTCAGTTTTCCATATAGATTATAATGATTTGCTTCACAGATTTGTTTTGATTAAATATTAATATTTATTGTTAACAAAAAGCAGATATGTGATGATTGCTGAAGTGCTTTCTTGTAAAAAAAAAAAAATTATTGCACATATTGCATGGTTTTTCGGGAAAGAAATGTTATAAAAAATCCCGTTTGATTGGGTGGCCAATAAATTATTCATAGGTCTACAAATCTATTTCAGTAAGCGAAACGTACCTAATAATCTACGGTCAATCGGGCTTAAAAGAGATTGAACTTTCAAATGGGTTTAAATTTGTTTAACTCCATATTAAGATAATGCCTATAAATTTGAGTGCAGTAAGGTTAAAAGACATCATTATTCCATTGGACAATCTTCTGGTGTCTACAAAATGTGTACATTATTGGTAAGTCCCTAAAAGTTCAGTTTCAAACTATTTAAATGCTTAATCTACAGATATTCTTAGGCACTTTTGTTCTTCTTCTCTGTTGTCTCAGCTCAAGGATATAATTATTACTCTCAGAATAATAAAGAAATTGATTCGGACAGTCAACAACATCCAGGATACAATGCTTCTCCCACCGTTCAAACTATTACACAACGAAATAAGGAATTCTTGTTATAGGTAATCTGCTCCCGATGAACACAATGAAGCAAATGACAACATTGAAAGTTCAACTGTGAAGTATAAGAATTTGCGTATACTTTACATCAAGGCACCGGAAAACCAAATTGGCCCCCAAGTTGCGAAACATATTACTGAGCATCAAACCGGTATCTTTATCCACAATCGGGGAAATGATTTTTCGGAAATTTGACAGCCATTGCAGGAAGTTCCATTACACAAACCTGAAGTACATTTCGTAAAATACAGAACATCTCAATATGCCCTGAACGCCGAAAGAACAATTCAAGCGCAATTCGAAGCACTTGGTGAATCTCAAGTTGCAGATTCCACAATATTTCAAACAGTAACAAAGGCTTCATTTTTGCCTCCTGGAATTGTTTGAAATTATTATTTGATGTTTCAAAAACATAGGTAGGTATTGTGTTAAGATAATGAAATACAAATGAATCACGTTAAATCTAATATCTAACTAAGGCATTATAAGATCTATTTAAAGAAAAGAAAATCTATAACCAAGAAATTTGTTATCCTACTTTGTTTATATTGTCCAGACTTAATTCAATGGGTCAGTCAACCAATGCTAGGTTCTCGTTCAAGTGTTCTGCTTTTATTTGGAGCACCTACTTTCCCAATTTTTATTTACTGCCTCATATACTTACTTACTTAGCCGGCTTCCAATGCATGTAGGAACTCACTGCAGATTGCCATCGGGAACGGTTCCTCGCATGCATTCTAAAGTCTTCGAAACCAAGCGCTCTGGCATCCACACTTGATGTGTCCAAGCCAATGTAATTGTCTGTTTGTTTTGAGTTTCTGGACTGCTTCCACATATGCTGATAAAGCATGTTGAATCTTCGTCTGTTAAGATAGCGATATCTAAATTTATGTCAAACAAAGCAGCAGGTAACAAGATTTGGTGCAAGATTTGGTCGGAGGAAAACTTGGCCTACGAATGCAGCCTCGACATTTTTTGCGCCTGATCCTCAATAAAGGATTAGTCTCCTAAATATCGCCTACAAGATCTGGTCTGCAGTTCTGTGTGAAAGTTTGAAGCTTTTCGTCAACAGCTTGTTAGATCCTTATCAATATGGCTTCAGACCCGGAAGGTCCACCCAACATCGACGACGTCTTGGAGCCAACGTCAGTATAGACAGATTTAACTCTGAGGTAGCTTAGGACTTTGTCCACCTGGACCCTCTATAAGCTCAGACAACGAAACCAGAAGCTGAAATCAAGCGAAGAATCAGTGTTGCCAATCGCTGCTTCTTTAGACTTAGAAGTCAATAGAGTAGTAAAGTTATTTCTTGAGCAACTAAAGTGTCACTGAAACCCTTATCATCCCGGTCCTCATGTATGGTGCAGAGACATTGACCTTGACACCATCGGATGAAAAGCTTAAAGAAAAAAAATTCTTCGAGTGATTTTTGATGATCCTCTGCTGTTCAGCGACACTGGCCTAGCAAGTTAAGGTTCAACGACTTAGATGGTTAGGTCATGTAGAGGAAATGGAAAATAATGCTCCATCCCGTAGAGTCTTCAAATCTCACCCGGAAGGTCGTCATGGTGTAGCAAACACGTAGAGAAGACCTCAACAAACTTGGTTCGCCAAACTGGAGACAGCTAGCTAGGGATCGAGCTGGCTGGAGACGCTTGTTGGTTGAGGCCCTTGTCCGAAGTGGACTGTAGTTTTAAAGAAAGAAAAAGAAACAGACTAGAAATAATTTCTTTTCAAAATATGTATGCTTTTTTTTTTTACTTCCAATCAATCTATGTCTGAAAGCAGCCATCCATCGGTCACTGTGTCTCGCGTGCGCATGCGTCTTTAATTCGTCAAAAGCAAGCAGTGAGGTTGAAGCGTTGTTTATCCATCTACTCTCAATGTTTCCGAGCCATTGTAGTTGTCGGTCACGTTTTGGCTTTCTGGACTGCTTCCACATGCTGGCAAAGATCATATTATTACCCATTTCAAAATTCGTCTTTGCGTACTACGTCGAATATCGGTCGAACAATTATTCTTGTCCAACTAGCCGCTGCTGTAGAATACAACTCATAAATCAGATTCTTGTACAGTGCGAAATTAAAAAAACTATTGATTTTATAACAACTGTGTAAAAATGTATTTTTTCGTCAAAAAATAAAACAAAACAAAACTAAAACTATATAACGGACAACAATTCTCGCTAGAATTATAACAATGAATAATCACATGATCATTTCTTGATAGCTGGTGGCAAGTAAGCCTTCTGCGCTGCTCCACTTGATGCTGATCCTTGTGCAAAACTTCCAGAAAGCTGGGAAGCTGAGCCTTGAACATTCGAAACTGGAGCACTGGAAGCATAGTCAAGAATTGGAGCAACACCCTCGTTAGAGCTCTTTGAGCTTCCACCAAGAGAATCATATTGAGCTTGGATGGCGCGTTGGGCGTTAAGAGCATCCTGAGCAGTCCTGTATTTAACAAATCGGACTTCTGGTTTCTGTGAATGGACTTCTGAGATTTGTTGCAATTGCTGTGAAATTTCTGAAGCATCGTTTTGCTTCGTAAGAACATAGATGGCAGTTTGATCTTCGGTAATTTGCTTGGCAACTTGTAGAGCGGCACGGGCAGCGGAATTATTTTCTGGAGCCTTGATGAAGATAACACGAAGATTCTTCTTCAATGTTGTTGTGGAACTTTGAGTGTTACCACCGGCTGGGGCTTGTTCTTCGGGGGCACTGTACAAGTAGAATTCTTTGTTGAGTTCAGTGACGGTCTGTGATGGAGCGCTATATCCACCACCACTGCTTCCTCCGGAACTGTATCCACCACCACCACTACTGAATGAACCTCCTGAGCTCAATCCTCCTCCACTGCTGTATCCACCACCGATACTACCACCACCGTGGCTACCTCCGCCGATATTGCCGCCGCCAAAATGGCCACCTCCAAGGCTACCACCTCCAATACTGCCGCCTCCAAATCCACCGCCACCGATTCCACCAAGGCTTCCTCCACCCAGGCTTCCTCCACCGAGACTGGCTCCACCTTGAGGAGCATAGTTGTATTGGGCTGAAGCAACAGCAACTAGGCAAAGAGTCTAAAATGAAAATAAATCATGTCTAAGATATTTAATCCTTCAAATTCCAATCTTTGATGTGTCTTACCAAAAATCCACGCATTTTGGTGTTTACAATAGGAACTCAAAACAGCGAATGATACCCAATGACCAATCTGCAGGTATTTTTATATCCACGCTTTGAGAAGATCATCTTGAATTCCAGTGTCAGTGTCAGTGTCTTACATGAGTGTTCGCATTGGCTCATTAGACACAAGCTTGCTTTTCTTCTTCTCCTCTTCTTCTTCTTCTTCTTCTTCTGAAGATAATAGGTCTAGTTTGATACGGAAAATTTGGTAACACTTATACCATGCCTAATTATTTCCAAACATGCGATGCGCTGATATGCAGATTGTTATTCAAATGATGAGGTCATTTTTCAGACTCCAGCCACTCAGTTTCCATCCGTTATGGGAGTTTCAATATGTACCAAAGAAGAGACAGTTTGGAAACTTCTTTCCCTGCATGTCTGCTAGCACTGGGTTGTATTTGCAAAATATTCAAGTCAAGGCCACATATTTTGTTTGTTTTTACAGTTAGACATTGGATGGTATTTGATTGATCACTAATTTATTAATAATTTTCTATGAAATTCAAATGTATGACTAACACAAGTTTCACTTTTTTTTATTATTAGCCAGATACTTTCGATGCCTTATAAGGTTAGATGGATGCCATAATTTAATAATACCTTATAAAACTAATATATGTAACTATTAAATTAATTAACTAGCCTACTAGGTCAGAAGTCTTATGTGTATAGAGATGCGGTGAAGTCTGTTGTAGACTTTTAGTGGTGTTGCTTAAGCTTTGTCCTAATGGATTGACATTGAACAAGGCACCCGAACAACCAAATCATCCGGGGTACTTTGAGGACTTTGGATCAGTGCTTCATGAAAGTGTTGCTATGATACGGGGAGTACGGGAGACTTGACCATATGGGAGACATGAGCCACTCTAAATAGTTTACTCAAATATCACTCAAATGACTCATGAGTATACCAAACTTTTTCATTCTTCGATGTTCTACTTGCAAACAAAAATTATTCTAGATCCTCAATTTACTCTGGCTGGTGAATGGAAAAATTTGTTTTTTGTCGAAAATAATAACTTTTTTTTTGTTTTTGTTTTTCAAGATAAAAATTTTATTTAACGTGGTAGGTAAAAAAAGTTGTCATGTACTCATAAAACATCAATCGACTTTGTAAACATTAAAAGAAAATCAAGCTATCTTCTATTTTACAAAATTTATTAATCATTGATTGCGAAAAAACATGAGCGGGAGACTTGAGCCATTTTTTTAGGGGAGACTTGGCCATAGGCTTTTGTGGTAAGTTATGATCAGATGTGTTTCATTCTTTTTTAGATATTAACATGCCATTAGCATATTAAAGAAAAGAAGGAGCATTGCAAATAGTATAGTGTTTTGCAAGGAAACTATTGAAAAGTCGTTAACATGTTGTGATTTTAATAAGGAATTAAGTTATTTATTTTATTTTTATAAAACACGTTTAATACAGATTTTGTTTCCATACAAAACACCTCAAATATAATGAAATTGAGATTTAACAAGATATGAACGGATTTTATTATCTTTTGTTTTGTTTAACTCGAAAAATTTAAGTATGATCAACTCTCCCCAAGAGGGTGGTCAAGTCTCCCGGCTAAGCGGGAGACTTAAGCTAAAAATCTGTTCTCACTTATTTTGGATTTGGCAAAAATCACTTGGCTGTACATAAAGTTTATGAAGCTTATTTTGAAGTAGATAAATTTACCTATGAAACATCTGCTTGAAATGAATAGGGATATTTTTATGAACGATTTAACAAAAAGTGGCTCAAGTCTCCCGGACTCCCCCTACATTTCTGCATATCCATCGATCACCGAATTCTTCATCCAGCCAATCCTTGACATCGCAAGCATAGTGGGCCGGAGCGGAGCACCATCTACTTTTAAATATTATGACTTAACTTGATAATTCGATGAATGAATTTGTTTTTCAAGTTTGTAATACCACTTATTTAGTTAATTTACCGTTCATGCCCCAAATTTCACTCTCACTGAGAAGAGGTAAGGTAATTAGGGTTTTGACAGCCAGGCTTGAGTATTCTTTTAACCCTAGAGGATGTAAAAGTAGGTGTAGGTGAACATCGGTCTTGAATTCTTGAATATTACAATGACTGGGGAAAACAGAGTGTGGAAGAGAGTTCCACATTCGCGTAGTAGGGCTAAAGAATGATTCACTGTACATGACAGTACGTCCAAAGTTGAACTGATGGGTATTCCTGGAGGCGCAGGTATTACGGTTGAATATTTTAAGGGGAGGAATGCAACTGGCTATTTCACTACAGCATAAACTGTTGAAGTATCGGTAAAATAGGGTAAGGCATGAGACATTACGCCGATGTTCTAGAGACGTAAATGACTCAACGATGGAATTGTCACCAATCATTTTGAATGCTCTTCTTTGGATACTGCCCAGAAGACTTAGAGGTACGTCAACGGAGCACCAGCCCAGACGTGAGAGTTGTACTCAAGTTTTGGATGTATGTAAGTTTTGTAAATGATAGCCAGATCAGAAGGGGAAACACATTTCTTGCATCGTCTTAAGAAACCTAAACTTCTTGCAGCATTTTTGGCGACATCGCATATGTGTTCGTTTCCACAAGGCACATACCGAGAATCTCGAGATGTTCGGTCTCATTGATGCAAGTGGCACTCATGGATAGTGGCATGGGAGGAATATCTCGCTTTAACCATACAAGACAGCATTGAGCTTTCGAAGTATTAAACTCTACGCGATTTTGTAATTCCCATTGTACAATCTGTTTAAGCCCGAATTTAATTGAGCTTATCATATTTTGCCTTTGCAGTTCCACATGCGAAGAGGAGGGATGTGAGTCTGGAAACTAATAAGAAAAGCTAGGGATACTATCGTCAGCGAAACAATTTATTGGATTAGAAGTTACAGACAAGAGATCATTAATAAAAATGAGAAAGAGGTTCGGAGACAAAACGGAGCCCTGGGGCACACCAGCATTTAAATTGTGGGTTTCAGATTTGAATCCGTCCAATACATCTTGTAATGAATGCGAATGCGAAGGCCTTACTACCGGTCACTAAGAAGCTTTCGGTCATCGAGATATTGAGCTGATAGTATATCAGCGTTTCCATGACTTAAGAATGAAGGGACGCAAGTGCAATCGGAGGACAATTGGAGGGAGAAGAAGATTTGCCTTTTTTTTGGAATTGGCTGGATAAATGCTGTTTGCCAACTGCTCGGAAAGATGGAAAAGCTTACGCAAGGGTTTTGCCAGCGTGGAAGAACACTTCTTCTGAATAATAGCGGGTATACCATCCTGACCAGCGGATTTATGTACGATTGCGCAGTGTTAAATTTACCTAAAAACTATCAAGTAGACGAAAAAACCAAAAATTCGTTTAAATGTATGTTTTTTGGGTGTACCTATCAATTTTTTTTTTGTTTTTTGTTGTATTATTGTTTTGTTCATCGGGTAAAAATAAGAAAAACATAATGATTATTACGTAGTTTTTGTAAAAAAATTACCTCAAAGTCAATATTTTGTTCGGGCAAAAAAAAAATGAACACCATTTCAAGTTGAATATCTGGCAGCCCTAAGAACATATCAGCCGAATTTAAACTAAGTTTTAATGTTTAGTAATTCATTAATTGTTCTAAGATAAAGTCCAAAATAAGATTCCGTAACACAAATACTAACAGAGAAATTGATCTTACACCATGGGTCAGGGTACATCAAACTCAGCCAAAAAGAGATGAAAAAGTTCAAAATTAGACTTTATTGTAGGACAATAATTGTTTTCTTAGAATATGACCAAGAATCACATCCCAAAGTATGGTTACGAGTTATAAGACACCCTGAATGTTTTGTAATGTTAAAAACTCATTCACCCTCAAACATTTCAATGCCATTAAATTTGTCAATACATTTTTGATTTCGACTATGACTAGCAATCATAAATCCAGCCCTGTATTTCTCTGGTTCATTAAATTATTCAGTTTGTGGGTGATCAATTACATATATCTTTTCAGTGTCACCGGAGGTATCTAACCTATTAGCGGAGTAAGATACACCAAAGCGGGTTTGTTTTGGTCTACTTTTTGTTTTACAACCACATAATTTCAAAGCCTACAGCTATCATTAAACAAGTTTTTGTTATTTCTTTTTTTTTCGTTTCTCAAGTTTGTCTTCGAGATGCAGCAATCGATTGGTTTAGGTTATAAATAAATCAAGAAGAAATAAAAAAAAAATAAGATTACTATTTTCGGTATGTGGATAGATGGAAACTCAGTTGGTAAAAAAGTGTTGGAAATTTCACGCAATCTAATTAATTTCTGACAAATTTAATTTCACTCATATGTTTGCTTTGCTTGATTTGTTAGCAAGTGAATGATAGCACGATAATTTTTGTGTGCATTGGAAACAATTGTATTGAATAAGTTCGTTCCGCTGAAGAAACACAAAGACAAGGTCGTTTTGAGATGTTATAAAATAATGATTAATGAAAATTGGCTTTGGGGTCAATTTAATCAATAGGTTGCATTTAAGCATCATTTTCTTTTTAAAAATCCAAATATTAGTAAATGAAGTAACAGACGCATTTGCTGTTGTTGCAAAAGTTTGCTTGTAAATATTTTTTGAACACAACTCATAAGTAGTGAAAATATCGTATGATTGTTGTGAGATTGCTTGTTATCGAGGCGTGGGAAAGAATTGATTCCTCTCTTTTGGATAACTTTGAGGATTGTACGTCAAACGTTTGAGAGACAAAGAAGATTGGTAAGTGTAAGCACGTACTTTGACACAATCGAGGATTGCTGATCGTCTATCAAGAATTTCCCAAAATATTAGGAATAATATATGTATAATCAAATCTTCATAGAAAATTTTGTTTTTGCCATAAAACTATGGTAAAAATTTTGTTGCATGTTAATGGACATATTTTGTTTGGATTCATTTTTTTCCAAACAGAAATGCTTGTACGATAACTGTTTGCTATGGAGAATTTTGTTTTTGTTACTTACAGTCTAGGTCAGTTAACAAACTGCTAATATCCCTCGAGAAGGAAGGCTCTACAATTTGCGTATGCCTATGATATTGCTATCGCCGCGCCGCGCCGGCCGTCACAGGAAAACATCCTTATACCCTGAATGACCTCCTCCAAAACGCAATTAATATGCTCACAAGATGGGCTGATAACTGTGGACTTAATAAAGCGTCCGCCATCTAAGTTTTTTTTTTCAACTAGTGCTTACTTCGTGAATGGTAACACTTAGCTCATGTCAGATGTAAGTATGTGACAGATAATTAGTTTTATCCATCCGCTGAACGAATATGGTTGTGTATACGCTTGAACAACGCATTGAAATATGGGCCTGCGATCGACTTAGAGAAGATGCCGATTTTGCCAAAAAAAAATCATCTTTTCAGATGAAGCTCATTTTGATCTTGGCGGGTATAGAAAACCCGCACGCATGCATTGAAAAGCCGATACACCCAAAACGGGTCATATTTTGGTGCGGATTTTGGTCCAGAGGCATAATTTGGCCATTTTTCTTCGAAAATGAGCAAGGAGTGGCCGTTACAGTCAATGGCGATCGTTATCGGGCCATGTTGAACGAATTTTTGTTCACAAAAATTGAGGAAGGGGATATTGGCAACATTTGGTTACAACAGGATGGCGCTACGGGCCACACAGCCGAAGCTACACTCGATGTTTTGCGCCCTGTTTTTGAAGATCGCATATCAGTGGGAGCGAGTAGGTACAGCTATAAGACTCAACGCCTCATCTCAATGGACCAACAATAATGTAGGACATTCCATCATTTTGAACTTCTTCGGTTCTATACCAAAGTACATAGACTACACCATTCCAAAACCCCAATTCGGGAGAAACTTTCAGGTCTCCATTCCATGAATGGGAAAACAAAAAATTCCTGGAAGACAGGAGCATTCATTTTTATACAGATGGATGGTGAGTACTCAGAAAAGCGTAATCTAAGCCTCTCATTCCGCCTCCGAAATCATTGTAGCGTCTTCCAAGCGGAAATTTTGGCGATTAAAGAGGTTCTATCCTGGCTGGCTAAGAGAAAACGTGATGTCAACTTCTGATATCCGCATCTTCTCTGATAGGTTAGGTTAGGTTGAACGGGCTGTTAGTTGATGTTGCTACCATCACACTTAGATCAATGTAGATCCATTGTGGTACCCCGAAGTGTTGTAACTTCCTGAAAAGATATAATAACCTATGAATCATGTGGTTCGTTTAACCATTTAGAGGTCTTGACAAAGTTTAGTAAACTTTTGCCTGGCAGTTCTGATAGTTCCTCTAGTTCATTAAAGAAGTTGCCTAGAGTTTTCTTCCTAGCAAGACAGAGCGAAGGACAGTGGCAGAGAAAATGAGCAGTGTCTTCATGCTCGTTTTCATCACCGCAGCCTCTACAAAGGTCATCAGTACTGAGCCCCATCTTCTTCTTATGGTAGCCGAGTAGGTTGTGTCCTGTAATAATGCCGATAAGGGATCTTAGGGAGGGTTTATTAAGAGTTAAGATCCAATCGGATCTTTTCTTATCGTATCTAGGCCATAGCTTCCTGGTGTTAACACAGGTTTCTAGGAGATTCCATCTGTCATTGGATTTTTGAATGATGGTTTTACTGACGTTATGTTTCAGTTCACATAACGGTATCCCTATATGATGGTCTATCTGAGAGGGTTCCAGTGAGGAGCCCTCCCTAGCAAGTTCATTCGCCTTTTCGTTGCCTGGTACATCACTGTGGCCAGGAACCCAGCAGAGTCTTACGTTATGCTGTGTGCCAAGAACCCTTAGCTCTTCGCGACAGCAAGAGACAAGCTTCGACTTGATTTGGGTGGCAGAGATAGCTTTTATTGCTGCTTGGCTATCAATGAAAAAAAATGATGTCCGCGTGTGATATCGCCATCATGGATATATGTTTAGAAGCGTTTTTCACTGCCAAGATCTCAGCTTGGAAGACGCTGCTATGGTCGGGGAGCCTGAATGATTTGGCAAGGTTGAGGCTTTCAGAGTAAAAGCCTGCACCTACTCTAGTATCCATTTTAAAATTGATCTTCTAAAATGGATCTTCTCTGATAGTCGGGCTGCTATTAAATCTCTTGATGGTGTCTCAACCAACTCTCAAACGGCCCTCAATTGTCGATCATCTCTTATAGAGATGGCACAGCAATTTAATATTCACCTCTGTTGGGTGCCAGGCCACAGAGACATCACAGGAAATTGTAGAGCCGATGAACTCGCTAAAAATGGAACCGTTATACCTATCTCACCTGAAAGGGAAAAGATAGGTACACCGATAGCTGCAAGTAAACTTTTGCTAAAAGAAACAGCCTTAACCATAACAAGCTCTAGGTGGTATAATTTACCAACGTGCGCAGCCACAAAACTCATAAGGCCGTCACTTGAAATAAAAACTCTAAGGACTTGTCTCAAAGCAAATTTCATATAAGCTCCCTAATAGGTGTCCTTACGGGACACTGTCTTATAGGGAGACACGCAATACCTACGTTTTGGTGTAGTGTGACTTCTGCAGGAGCTGTATGGACGAAGAAGAAATAGAAACAATCTCTCACCTTCTCTGCACATGCCCTGCTCTTTCCCAAAGACGCAAACTTCATCTGGGAGAATATTTTTACGATAACTCTTGTGAACTAGCTAACAAGGATATTAAATATCTTCTTCGCTTTATAAGAAGCTCAAAATGGTTCGACTAGTCAGAAGTAATTCCCTAGATTCCTTTTCCTTTGGCCTAAGTGTGTGGATTCTGTATCCACTCCACAGGTCCACAGCCACTTAAACCTAACCTAACCTACAGTCCAGGTCGGACTAGGGCCTCATCCAACAAACGTCTTCAACCAGCTCGATCCCTAGCTAGCTGTCTAGAGTTTCGCACACCAACCTCCAAGTTGAATCGGTCTATTCTGACGTTTGTTCCAAGACGTCGATGTTGGGTGTCCATTCTTGTCGACAGGATTAACTTGGACTTGGACTCGTAAGCCGTATAAACGCTCCACTGACATCACGCTCTGTTCTTATCCAATTATATCAATGTCATCTGAATCAGGCGCGGATCTAGAATTTTGATTTGGAGGGGGTCACAGGATAGGAAGAAATCAAAAATAACAAAAATAACAAGAATAACCAAATAAACACTGCAGGAAAGGTTAAAACGGTTCGAAATTTTTAATAAATTCACATATTCAGAAGTTATGAGCAAAATTAATTTTCTAATATAGTCCAGTTATTTTAGTAATTTAAACCCCAATCTGTGTAAAAATTCCTAGTGGGCTAGATCTTTGTGTACACCTTTATTACGTAGCTCTTATGAGTTGGTTATTTTAGTAATTTTAAACAGAAACTGAAGATTTTGATATGAAAGAAGAAAAAACAAATGTGAGCGCGTACTAGTCCCTCTACTCCGAAAACGGTTAATTTTATAGAAATATGCCTGAGGCATTATTTTTAGATAATCTCAAGACGAACAATTTGACCACTATTGACCTCCGGGCAATAGGTCGCGAAATATTCACGAAAAACTGAATTTCGCGACCTTTTGACCACCATAACTTTTTTAGCCGGCACGGCGCGATATCATTTTCGATTTTCACATCTTCATAAGAGGAACGTAATAAAGATGTACACAAAAATCTAGCCCACTAGGAATTTTTCCGCAGGTGAAACCTATAATGACTGGATTACGTTTTTGAAAAATAAAAAAAAACAAAGAAATGTGTTTACTTTTGTTCAATACACTTTCGAATGAATAAAAAATCAAATTTGACAGAAAAAATAAACTAGCTTCCCGAACCACCGTTTCTTTGTTTTAAACACCCAAACAAATATTTTTTTAGAGCCAGTTCGTCATAAGGTTTAAAGTCGATTAAAAAAGGTTTTGATTGTGGTATTAAATTAAATGCTTAATTGCCATAATTAAACAAGTACCTAGTTAGTGAGAAATAAAAAATTCAAACAATTATAGGAAGTATCAATTATACTAAGTATCTATAGCGGTGACGTGAAATAACGTCCGACGAAATAAGCTATTTTCTGAAACCGAAAATCTCGTAACACAGTTGAATGTGAAGTTGAAAGTACCACGCGTTGTTTCTTGTCAAAAACATCGATATAACCACAAACAGAATCAAACCCCGGAGGAATATTTCCGGAGAGCAATTTACATTCCTCTGTTGGACAACGTTGTGACGGACCTCAACGAAAGGCTCTTTCCAGACCTGATGAAGCTTTTTGGGTTTACAGTGTTTCTGCCTCGGACTTCCTATACAACGGAGGACATTGAAGATTTCAGCTTGTAGCAGAAACGTACCATGATGCTTCTGAACTCCCCCTTCGAGCATTACTGCCGAATTTGAGTTGTGTGTAGCTAAATGGAACCGAATTGGTGAAGACGGCGGTGAACTCCCAGATTCGGTTCCTCTCGCACTTGATGCGTGTGATGAAGTAATTTATCCGGCTATTTATAGACTGCTTACGATTTTGGAGACGCTCCCTGTTACTGGAGCCACTGCAGAAAAGAGTTTTTCAATTCTCCGTCGCCTCAAAACTTGGTTGAGATCAACTATGGCAAAAGACCGACTTACCGGGCTTGCATTGCTACACACCAATTGTGAAATCGAATTGGACAGCGATGCGATCATTAACAAATTTGCGAAACAAAATAGAAGGTTGGATTTTGTGTTATAAATTATGCTTTTGGTTGGAACTTGTAAACAGATTGTAAACAGATGCTAGAATATAAAGTATAGCTTCAATCCAAAACAATAGGTATAGAAAAAAATAATAAAAAATGTTTTTTTTTTCTATTTTTTTTTCTGAGGGCAAAAAAGTAAGTTAATCGTGGTCTTTTGGTAAGTTCCCGGTTCTTAAGTTTGCAAAAACTAGGTTTTGTTCGTTTGGTTTTTTTTTTTTTGTTATTGATTCAGCTCTATTTTTAAATTTTTTAAATACGGCCTGTTTGGGGGGGTCATGACCCTCGTGACCCCCCTCTGAATCCGCGCCTGATCTGAATATCCCAGTAGCTGCACGGACTTTTGAAAGATTGTGCCTCTGGGGTTGACGTTGGAGTTTTGCACAATCTTTGAACAAAATGATTAATCCAGGGAAAATCCATTACTTTTCTACTTTATTAAGTCTTCATAAAACTCCAATTACAAAACAAATAGTGAAAGAAAGTTAATTTTTCATAAATTAATCAAGTCCAGATGAGTAAAAATAAAAACAAAGATTTGCTTAGATTTGCTTTTGGTTTTTTTTTTCATTTCTCAAAAACGAAAAGACATTTTGCATCCAGTTTTCTGTCTTCGACTAACAATTAACAACGGCATTGAATTTTTAAAACAAAATTAGTACTTAATTACATAAAATTTTGATAAAAATTAGTTCAAAAATGTTTTTTTTTTTTCAAAATTTTGAGTTTGAAAATTTATTTTTTTGAAAACTATTCCTTAAAACAATTTATTTTTTAAAACAAAATGTAAGTAGAAGTTCTGGCTTCCCAAAAAGGTGTTGTAAACGAAGCCGTTGATTTTTAATATTTTTTTTACAAAGTAAGTCAATTTTTCAAAAAATTGCCTCTCCCGGCTAAACGGGGGGGAATAGAACCCCCTTCCCTTACAATTTTTTTCTTGTCTCAACTCAGCCTACAGGCTTTAGCTTTTAGGCACAACGCTCGTGAATCACCCTATAAGTAGACACTGTCATACGCGGCCTTGAAATCGATGAAAAAGTGGTAGGTATCGATTTGAAGATTCTGGGTATTCTCCAAGATCTGCCGTAGAGTGAATATTTGATCGATGGTGGACTTCCCCGGTCTGTAGCCACACTGATAAGTAGATACCTATCAGGTTGTTGGTGAAAGGTTTCAAACGTTCACACAGCACGTCAGTAAAGATCTCGTAGGCGATATTTAGGAGACTTATCTTTAGGATCGGGCATACGCCGCTGAGGTCCCGTTCGTCAGTCATGCTTTCCTCCAACCAAATATTACAGATGATCTGGTGTATACCAAATCATCTCCAGCTGCTTTGTACAGTTCGGCGGCTAGGCCGACTGCTCCAGCGGCTTTGTTCGACTAAAGTGGTCTGCTTCACCTAAATTGAATGGTTCAGCATAGCTGGCGGAATTTTTCTCATCATCGTCGTTATACAGCTTGGAACTTTGGTTCCTCTAAGATGTTCCCATCATGGTCTCTACTGGCTTCGGTTCGGAGTGTAAAACCTCTGCAGGTTTGTTTTACCATTTTGTAAGACTTTCGAACCTTGTTAATGTTGTGATATCCCTCTATCTCCTCGATCCCGTGCTTCTCATGTTCCTTTTTCTTTCTGAGAAATTTGTACTCCTTTCTCCTATTCTGCTCATAAAGCTCGCGAACGGCTCGAGTCCTTCTTTTTAGCGCCACTTTGTTCGTTAAACCAGTGGTTTTGTTGTGGTAGCCATATAAACCCTAGCTCTTCAGAGGTGGCATCTCGTATAGCTGCTTTGCAGTGTGGCTACTGGTTATCTAGGGTTTGTAGCCGTTTGACGTCGAATTTCCTCTTAGCATAATTATACATCTATTTTAGTCGATCGGGAGACGGGTTTCAAACGTCTATTCCAATATTGTATTATGACGGTACAATCGAGGACATTACAGTTGACGTCCAGTATGAATACCCAATATAGCGAATTTGCGATATAACGATCGCTTTTTAAATTTACATAAACATTTATCAATAGCGAACAATGCTCACAATTTGCTATCCGATATAGCGAACGAATGCATAAATTGACATAAAATGAACCTCTTTTTGTTGACTTTAAAATTTGTGTAATCTGGTTCTCATGACAATACTAATATTCGCTCATAAGTGTTTGACTGTTTGGTTTAAATAGATCAGAACGGTATCAAGCTTTTTAAACTTCCCACAGGAAGTAATAATTGTAATGGACCGATTTGGTGAATATCCAGTTTTTACATATCTCCATGTTTCGAGGTCACTATATTTCCATTTTTCGACGAAATCGGTTAAGCAAAGGAATGAAAATAAACTTAAAAAATGTTGAAGCAAACAAACAAACTTTTTTAGTACGAGAATGAACCCGCGATCGCAACCAACTTCATTGCTTGGTTTACTCTAACTCACTCTCATTCTAACCGTAAACGAATAAGGACCATTTATTATTAAATAAAAGCTATTCAATAAACTTTTTTATTGACTCTTAATCTTTGCCCAACAAAAAAATAAATAAAATGCTTACTGAATTGACAAAAGTTTATTGCTCTTTTTCTAAAGTTACTTTGAGTAGGAGGGCACATTGTTATTTTTTAGGAGGACCATAAGTTTTCGGTTGGGCTAGCACAATAGTACGTGGAGTTGCTTTAGCCTTTAGCGCTGCAGGCGAAATGGCGTATGGATTTGCCCGTGTATGATTATCTTCATATTCCTTAGGCTCAGCTAGTTCTATCACACGAGCAGAGGCCTTTGCCTTCTTTGCATTAGGCTGAACTCCAAATGGATTCTCTTTCAAATCACTTACTCCAGCACGCTTTTCAGCTCTCGTTGCTAAAGCTACAGTACGTGCGGTTGCTTTATATAACAACGTTCTGGGTTTAAGTTTGACTGGAGGTTGACTTGATACAAATTTTTCGGTAAGATATTTTGGTTTACTCAATTCATTAATTTTAGCTGTTGCCTTATATTTTTTTATGTTTTTAGTAAGAATCCATATGTAGGGACTAGTTTCGAGACGCCTTTTGGGCTTGCAAAGGTATCTAAAGCGATCCATTATTGAGATATCTTTCCACATGTGAACCTATTAAATGTTATAAAAATATTTCTGGCGATGCTCAAATCAATTCAAACCGTTATACCTGTTTGGGAGGTCTAAACACTTTTTTAGGATGCGCAAGACGATTAAGAGCTCTTCTGTGCATTGCCCATTCTCTCTTAGACCATTTTCGAGGGCGACATCTTTAAGGAGAGAAATTATGAAGGACTAAGAGCCAGTTGCACATTCGAAAAATAAAGGTTTGTTCTACATAAAGTTTTAGTTTTTATATGGGACATTTTTAAGTTCTACATAAAAAATTCCCATACTTAAGTAGAACTTTATGTAAAAAATAATTTTATGTTCCGAATGAACAACTGGCCCTGAGACACATTGGCAGTGAAGTTCCATACTTTTCTTTGGGAGGTTGGCAATTTGCCAACCGGCTATACATTGAGAACAAACTTTTTTTAAGGGTAAGACTGAGAACTTGAAATCGTCGTCGTCCTAAAGTATTTTTAAAGCTTTCTAGGACATCAACCAATCTTCTGCAAAAAGAAATATTGTTGGAGAATATCTTAGCAAGCATGTAAATAAAAATGTCCATACCTTGATGGAGGATAGGCAAGTTGCTCGGTTCGAGTGTGAACAGGATGATCTCGAATGATTTCAATCTTCTTTGGACAAAATTGCAACCCGTTTGATTTTGGCAAAGCTCTGCATACAACATTCTTTGGAGTGCTAAGGAATTGAATTCGACGTCGATGTCGTTTTGGTTGTAGTTGCGCCATACGCCTTGCAATTCTTGAATATTCCCTGCAAATATCTTCGGTAAACCAACAGACTTGTGGGTTCATTTGGTGATATTCAGAAGGGGAAGTTTGACACGGATGCATTTTTTATTATTTTTTACTTTTTTTTTTAATTTTTAATTTCGTGGTTTTTTTACAAAAATTTTGATGTTTCTAAAAGGATTTTATTTTTTTTTTGATTTTTAAAGCTTTGTAAAGTTTCACAACATTTTTTTTTCTTTTTGTAAAGGTATATTCCGCCATAATATATGCTTTTGGTGGCGCTACAGTCCAGGTGGACTGGCCATCGCACGCCGCCGGCCGAGTTGGTTGAAGTCATCGTCAACTTGCGCGTGCCAGCTGAGCCTTGGTCTTCCTCTACTGCGTCGTCCCTCTGGGGTGGATTCGAAGACTTTATGAGCCGGAGTATTGGTGTCAATCCTCTCCACCAGGATATATACATGTAAATTATATACTTAACTTATTTCTATTCCCAAAAACGAACACCTTTTGCCATCATTGGAACACAAAAGATCTAGAAAAGTCTTTGAAATAAGAGTAATAAGCCATGATAAAGTTTATAGACAGTCATAAGATATTTATGTAAAGGGTCATTCATTTCGCGGTCCTGTGCCCAAGCCAAAGTGTCATCTGAAGTGTCATGATAATAATTGAATATTTGTCATTTACGACCAATGATGCTATTAAGGGCAAAATCTTCTCAATTTTCTCGCTGCATCAAACCACAGGTGGAGTAGCCTAATCAACTGTATCATATCTAGAAGAACATGGCCCACCTACAATAAATCCCGTACTAATAACCTTATTTGCAGACCCAGGCAAGACATGGGCACTGGACCCATGTTCTGTAACTTAGGTGATAACTTATCGCAGTGATAAAAATGAAACAGAAAATTCCACTTTTATCACATCTGCTAAAAATTGGGTTTCTGTAACTGAGAGTGATAACTTAAAACTTCCAATGGAAAGTCCAGTGGAATGTGGTAAATTTGATACTGGAAATTTGTTTACTTCATAATTTTGTTTATTTTTCAGTATTTTTTTTTTCATTCACCCTTATTGTAGTAGTCGTTTCACTTGAACGACAAATTTCATTTTCAAAAATTTGTATTATGAGTGGCGTTTGTGCCTGGCTACACAGGGATTTTTCAGTGCCCTAACGAGTGAGTTTGTAGGCAAGAGAAACGAAACGTACAGGGGGAAGATGCTCACGAAGCGAACTGAATTTTCTGCGTGAGCAATACAGTTTCATTCCTAAATCGTTCCTCGTTTTGATGTCTGTCTTTTTTTTTGACTTGACAAAGACAGCCAATTTTAAATTCAAATTAATTTTCATTTTGTCGTGACTTTTTTCGGATGAGCTGAGCATCCATAGAGAAATCAATTTGAAGGAAAAAAAAACCTAGTCATCGTTTTTGCAACAAAAATAAAAATATAACACGCGAAAAAACTGCAAGCATACTCTTGGGTAAGTTAATATATTCGGCATAGAATGTACCAGCTCTTTTATTTGTTGGTTGGTTGGTTTGCTTAACAATATTTTACCATTCTTCAATCAACGCCAGTTTTTGCGGAAATAGCGCGCTCTAGGTCCGAAGATTGTGGTCCCTAGCTAGCTGCCTCCAGTTTTGCACTCCAAGTTAATTGAAGTGCTCTTCTACTTATGTGCGTCACTTGAGTCGCGGTCGTCCTCACCTGTGTCCCTCACAAATAGTGTCGAAGGCTTTCCGGACCGGAGCATTGCTGTCCATGCGCTCTTAATGACCGAGCCATCTGAGTCTATGGACCTTGACCCTTCTGGCTAGGTCTACGTCGTTGTACAACCCGTAAAGTTTGCTGTTGTATCTTATTCTCCATTCCCTATCAATGCTACATATTTATAATTTTTATATTTCGGAAGCATGTTCCTTATTCTATATCGTCATTTAACCAATTTCTTCTCTCTTAGCTTGATGACAAACCACGAAAACCACTCCACAAGTCATGTCGCATTGAGAGTTTGGCAAATGATTGGGCAAAAAGCTTCAAAGACGTGTATGATTTTTGCGTCAAGCAATCTAAGGAGAATGACAAAGGCAAAGGCATAGGGAAACTAGGACCTTGAGTAATCTTTGAATACCTGGCCGCTCAAGTCTGGAAGCAACAAAATACTTTCGAAGTACTTCGGCAGCTTCTTCTGTTATATCGACATTCCGTTTGGTAACAACGGAAAGATATTCTCGTATATCATCGGGACAAATAGAAATTTCATCAATAGTTGATTTGAATGGTTCCACAGAGGCCTGCTCCAGCATCAAGTCTACAAGCACTTCATGATTTTCTTCTTCGACGATCAGAGGTACACCGAAAATTCTACAAAAAAAAAGATGTTTTCAACGGCAAGAATCAACTACGTCCAGTGATACTCATTCGAAAACCTTACTAAATGTATTTTTATCTTTCGCGTCTTGTTTGAATACTCGCCAACTCCAATGGACTAGAAAGTTTGGTCCATTCAACCGGCACACGACCGCATTCGACAATTTTTAACATTTTATGGACCCTGACTGGCCTCAATCGATTCCAATCGCCTATGTAGAATATTCCACCCTTGACCAAAACAACTGAATAGCATTCGATCCAGGTGAATGGACTATTCTTTTTCGGCGCTGGAATTTTGAAGCCATCGTGCGAATCGACGAATCTCGGCACAATTACCAATGTTCTCCATCAAGTGATTAGCCCGATTGCGATTATCCTCCAATGAAGCAATGCTCAACAGGAGGCCGATTTTCAAATGCACAAAGCATTCCAAGGGCACTCGATCTTGGCACAATTGCGATGCCAGTGAGTAGACAAACGAAAAATCTGAGTATTGTAGCTTGATGGTTTCATAGAGACGAAGAACTGACTGGGGGATGTTACTAAGATCGTTCGTTTCGTTTTGTGATGAATGGAGTTCTGCTCGCGTATTAGTTTGGCTTGAGCCTTCATCCTCTAGAGATGTTTGACTATAGCTAAGGGTCAGAAAGTCAATGGGCGATCGTTGGTAGGAATTAGTTGATGTTGGTGATCGATGTATTGAGCTCGGCAAGGTCGATTGACCTGAAGTGTTTGGATCTCTCGAAGCCTCTGCAGCACGACGCGCGACGGGAAGTACTTGGGCCTATTGAATATGGATCGATCTCGTCTACTTTTGGTTTTGAACTTGTATTAAAGCTAAATCTACTGGGAAACTCGGGATCTGGACTGAACTCAAATTCCATGTCATCACTATTAAGAAATTCACTCAAGGGACGCTTCGGGTAGGTTTGAAATTCGTTTTCTCTGCAATACCCTAACTTGTTCTTGCTTTTGTTCCTAAAGGTACTGACCCATTACCGTACCGATCCCAACTGGCCTGTTCGAATCCCACAGCAATTTGAAGAGATCCTTTTTCAAGGCTGGAAGAGTAATAAGAAGTTCAAGTACGATTGCTTCCTTGCAGTTGTTGCCGCGGGAGAACAGGGAAGACGGTCTCAAGAATGGATTCAATAAACTTCACGTAAGATTTCATAATCAACTTATCTATATTTGTGCATGCTAAATATTTTTATTTACAGAAACTGGCTGATGAACGTAAGAAGAAACGCGAGTTAAAACACCAGCCTAGCAGCGCGAGGCCAAGGAGAAACAACGCGCCGAATGTCTCCCAAACTGGTCACGGAGGGCGAAGAGAAGATCCGCAAGACGGCCCTAAAAAACATGTAAAGAACTGCAAGCTCGAAGAGACCAATCGAAATTTGAAACTCCAAGAAGAACGCGAGAAACAACAACCTGCCAGTCGCAGTCGTACTTGTCTTGGGAGGACAAAATCGATAGTTTCTTTTCGGTGCAACTGATGACGCCCGACTTACAGGCCGGTTAAGAAGGCATGTTGCCGTTCAGGGCAATGCTAAGTAAATTAAGTTTGTCATCATTAGAGTATGTCTGCAGAAGACGAAAAAAGTATAGCAGGCTATATGTTATGTTTGTTCATTGTAAAAATTGCAGTTAATTCAAAATGTTACAGTTACACTGATTTGTGTTTTAAAGGGAAATAAAGTCATATTTGTTCAAGTATAAACGAATTCGGCATATTTAATCGTAAAACTTGACAACCAAGCGACCATCTATTGGTCCACATTGAAGGTCAGGTGCTCTAACGAGTTGCAGTAATCACCACTTGTCCAGGGGATCCGTTAAACGCAGACAGATACCCAAGAAGTCATGTTTGCATCATTTCTCTCGAAATGATTGATTATTGATTTGTTGTCATAATTTACAAAAACGTCAAACAAAAAAGAGACATTTCATGTTCCCCGAAACGAAATGGAAAAGAAGAACGTGAGTAAGCACAACAGTGTGTAGCCACCGCACGTGATTTTTCAGTAGCTTGAAAAATCCCTGTGTAGCCAGGCACTTTAAGAGTCGTTTATTGAGTCGTAACGCCTTACTCTGAGTGGAACGTAACTTTTTGTATGAGAAATTGAGTAATGGCGCTCATTTGTATTATAACTGTCGTTTTACTCGACTATTACGACTCTCAAAACGCTATTTTTTGTCGAACACAAATTTTCAAACGACTTGGCGAAATTGGAATTGGAATTGGAATTTAACATAAAAATAACTAGCCCAGAGCAGATGAAGCGCCTCGCCGAGCTGATGTCAAATGGGAGTCCATAGCCAATATGGGTTGGAAAAGAGTGGCTAGAAAGGTTATTCACCTCTATGAATGTTTCCCCCTCCTCGTAAACCACACTCACAATTCATACCTACAGCCGTATGAGGCTGGTCCGGGCAGCAGGAGATAAAGGGATGCCCAGACTCCAGCCCCTTTTTAGCTCGTGAGTAGGGAGCCGAAGGCTGGACGGCCGCTACGTTTTCAATGCCAATTTAATAACAAAAACAAAAAAATGTCGCGAAACCGCTTCTCTCAACTCAACTCTCAATCTCTCAACTGACATCGATGCCTTTCACGCTGAAAGAGAAAAGAAAACTCGCAATTACACTTGATGGACTTGCAAAGAAGGGGACATCGGCAGAGATTCCTCTTACGTGGAAAAACACAAACCCTTCCCTATATCCTCGATACTTGGCAAACGTGTCGAAGAGCATCTCACGGTTCCGAAGGAATTGCTTTTTCAAGAAAAAAAAAACCCCGAAGAAGCAATAAATCAACTTTCTCCCCAGTCAACAACAACACCAGCCTGTTTCAGTCCTTGAAGAAACGATCTCTCCCGGAGTGCGCATTTATGAAGAATATACCACGTCCAGAACACAGAAAAATCCTGCCCTTCAAAAAACCAGAGCGCTGCAGCTCTTGCACGAACGTCTTTGTCCCTGCTACGAGGCCAGGAAGCGGATTTTGGTAACCCAAATCAGAATTGTTATGGAAAAGCTCATGAAACTGAGAAAAAGTTCCAGGAGAAGAAGAAATCCTACAAAATTGAAAATAATTTTGAAAACAAATGACATTTGAATTTAAAATTATATTTGTCAAATTTTATTTGTTTTTGTGGAACGCGGGTTGATCGACAACGACTGGCGTTTAAGTATCATAATACCGACACTAACGCCCAATTTCTTGACAAAGTTCTAGCCCTTAAAACTCGGTTTAGTGAAATTTTAGAACTCATTTGAGTTCTAAGTCATTTCTTCACCAAGTTCTAGTGCGTTAGAACTTCGATTTAGAACTTTGTTATAGTTAGAACTTCGATAAAATTAGACCCTCGAATTCGGGGGTTTAGTGCCTTAGAACTTCGATTTATTAGAATTTCGTTTTTTCAACGAATTTGCTGATTTCATATTGGACAACGGCGTCGAGCGTTGGTTGGGAAAAATTGGTATTTACTTTGTAGCATTTGTTGGTAATGAATTATTGTTGGTGTTGTCAGACGACCGCGGCACCGTTGTTTCGGTGGACAAAGCTGTTGACACCTGAGCTGTCGGTGGAAAATTGACGGTTTGAGATGGCGTCATTAGGGTTGTAGCTTTTTTTTTCAATCAGAGAGCATGGGATATGGGAATCGTCTGCAGGAGTCATATTTAAGACGTCGAAATCTGGTGGCATTGCATCAGAACCAAATGATGCTAATCTTGTTGGCAAATGGTCAGTGAAGTATACTTCGGCGATGGCGACAGCTTAACGAAAGCCAAAGCCTAAGTGTAAGCCACTTATCATTAACAATTCTCTGAGTGCATGTGATGCACAATTAAAGGCCGATCCTATATTCAGTTAGGGGACCACTCGTCCCGATTGGGGTACTCAAGAGGAAGATAGACCTTAAATTAAAAGATAAAATCGATAACTCGTGGAAATCCAGGGACGATTGCGCAATCTCTAGAAGTTTATGGCCTAACACAAATGAAAAGGAAACTCGGTATTTTCTATCGCTGAGTAAAAGGAACATTAAAATCCTGATAGGTGTACTAACGGGTCATTGCGCAATCCATTTGCACAATGGCCAACAAGATAGGGGCATTTGCACCTGATTTCTGCAGGAGCTGTCAGGATGAGAAGGAAATAGAAACCATTAAACACCTGCTCTGTGACTGTCCGAACCTTCAAACTAGCCGACTCCGTCATTTCGGAAACAGGTTTGTTGGAGAACTGGATGATCTAGCACAGGTCTCAATGGCAAACATGAGGAAATTTATAGATAGCACAGGCTAGTTCGTTAACGAGCCAGTCTACGTTAATCGGCAGAATTGAGGAGCATCGATGTTAACTTTTATTTCTTTTATAGGGGATAACAATGGACCAGTAGGCCCCCGTGTACGCAACAGCTTCATGCTGTGAACACCCCTTATCACCTAACCTAATCTAACCTAAAGGCCGATCCTGAACGGCGAAGCACTTTTTTCTTGACAGTTTATGGGATATGGGCACGAGTAGGATTCGATTTCGCGTAACAGCTAACAGCCAACACACAAACTAATGGCGTTTTCAATTGGCAATCTGGAATCTGAAAAAAGCATTCTGGTTTTAAAATCACAACTGTCACTTTTGCAAATTGAGCGCATTCAAAATGCTTTTTTTCACTTACAGATTAACAATTAAAAACGCCATAACACGCCACGGACATCACCGAAATAAACATACACATAGCTACACCGTACACACATATGTACAAACACAAACAAAAAATTAGCGCAACTTCAAAAATTATATTTATTTTGTTTTGAAATGAAGGAAATATGTGTCAAAAATTACTGCCGGGTGACTCAAAAATTTTAAAAACATGCTAGAACTAGGTTCTAAAAATGACAAGTTCTAAGCGCTTAGAACTCAGTTATGATTTTAGATCGAGTTCTAGAGAAGTGAAGAAATGCCCGAGTTCCAAATTTTCTAAAAAACTAAGTTCTAACGTTAAACCGAGATTTACTAGATCGAGTTTTAAGGGAACTTTAGAACTTTGTGAAGAAATTGGGCGTAAAACGCCTTAAAAGTGACTCGACTCAAAAAGTGAGAATGTCGTTTAAGAAAAACGCCTATCAAAATAAGGGTGATTATTTCAAGCAACTGAGGATTTTACAAATCGAAGTAGCCAAATTCTCTTTTTTCAAACTTTGTTTTGCATTTCTTTCATCTGTTACGTCTGTTACTCTGTTCAGTGTTCGATATTTCCATTTTACAACCCGACGGTCGAGTCAGGCATCTTTTTCTACATGAATTTTCTTTTTGTTATCTCGGTTAATTGAAGTGCAACATTTCGTATAAAAATCAACAAATTGCATTAGCAATTGAATATTGCAAAACACAAACCGTAACTACAACATGCTAAAAGCTTATCAAATTAGACATTAAAAAGACGCCTTACATCGCGTTCCGATCGTGTTAAATGTGTTGATATACATCCAGCCGAATGGATGTTGTGTGCCCTATACAATGGCTACGTACACCATGAATTATGAAAACCAACAATTGGTCAAAGATTTCGAAGTTTGCGATGTTCCGGTGCGTTCGGAACGATTTGTGGCTCGCAAGAATTGGCTTATCACCGGTTCCAATGATATGCAAATCAGGATATTCAAGATTCAACTATAACACACTGGAGAAGGTGCATTCGTTTGAAGCGCATTCGGATTATATTCGATGCATTGCCGTGCATTCAACTCAGCCTTTGGTTCTGACCAATAGTGGTAAGCATTGCTGATGAAATTCTGCTAATTCTTAATTGAATTGGAATTGTTTGTCTAGATGACATGTTGATAAAACTCTGGAATTGGGAAAAGTTGTGGGCTTGCCAGCGCAAGCCCACACGCACTATGTGATGCAGATTGTGTTCAATCCAAAAGAATAACACATTCGCTTCGGCGTCATTGGATCGCACAGTCAAGGTCTGGCAGTTGGGTTCGAATTTCAATCATTTTCGCATTTGCATTCGGTCGCAAACGAATAAAATGCAATTGAATTTATATTACGAATCAACTATGTACCTTATGCCTGATCACCGGACTCGGTTCAACTGAAGTTCAACCCCAATTATATTCTATCTCAATGAAAAAACTCCCGGCTCTGTTGCTTTTAGTGAAAGTGTAGAACTCAATCGGCTAACACTAGCCAGATCGATACAAACTGGTTCAGGTAACTATTGTCTATATTTGTCGAAATATTTGAGCTCTTAACATCTTTTGACTTTAATTTAAGGTGACAAGTGACAAGTTGCAAGTGGGCCAAACATTCACTCAAATGCTTCCCCCCAGCTTTGCGGGAATTCTTAGCTCAAAACAGCACTCCCTTGGAGAACAAACAACAACTCAAGAAACCTGTGGGCGAAGAATATTGCAATTGCACAACAATATTGAATGAAAATAACATTGCCCATTTCATCCGAACGAATACGAACCCTCTGTTCTTGTGTCTGTTGTTCAAGATGAATTGGGAAATGGAGAGTAGCTATAAGTCCAGTTGTCTTCATGTGAGTTTAAACCTTCAAATCCAATGATGGTATTGTTATTTTTAGGATTCGTGTTCGAGCGCTTTCAGCACATTTACTATTTGGTAAATGAATTAGCGAATTACAACGGCAAGGACTTCATCCACAAATGTCTGGACACAAAAATTTAAATTCCACGTTGCCAAGGGCATAAGCACAGAGAAAACGAAAACTAACCGGGCAGCTCAATCAGAAACTCCGAATGTCCCTAACTCCTCATGTATTAAGGAAACAAGACTTCATTGCCATCATCAGAAGCCCATCCAAGACAAACGACGGCTTCCGTAAAATGCTTCTTCTCAAGAAACCCGCGTCCTTAAGAAACAAAGAATTTTAAAGTGGATTCTTGAAAATTTTCTATTTGTAAGTAACAAGTACTTTTGTTTTTTTTTTCATGGGAGCACAAACAACGTTGAAAAGAAAGAACAAAATAACAGAAAATGTTTTTTTTTTATGATTTGATCTTGATAGGAAATCTTGTTGGTGTTGGCCTGCGTACGGTTCGCACCGTTCCGTTTCGTGGGATGAGCGCTTTGCAGAATCCACTGCGATGCTTGACACGAAAATTCCGAAGTTCTCCCTTGCGATGCGGCATGTCATGCCACGACGACCGACGTTCACCTTCAATTTCGACTTTTGTTATTTCGCCCTCTACCTCCTCTATCCTCTTGGATATAGGATATTTTCATCGCTTTCTCCATGAGATATTTTGCTCCTGGGCCCTATTGCACCAACGACTTTTCACTTTTCACTTTGCAACTTTTCACTTTTACTTTGCAAATTCTGTTTCACCAAACGCTAATTTGCAAAGAGGAAATTAATTTTTTGAAAAGTAAGCAAAAAAATCCTTCTTTGCAAATTTTGTTTCACCAACCGCAAATTCGCAAAGTGAAAAGTACTTTTCTGAAAAGTGAAAAGTTTTGCAAATTTGCAAAGAATTGTTTGATTTCGTTTCACCAAACGAAAAAACTTTGCACTTTGCATTTCAAATACTGAAAAGCTTTTCAATAATATGCAAAGCAAAAATTTTCTTTGCGGTTTGTGATAAGTTCGTTTATTTTTGTTTTATATTCAAATTTATATATAATTTCATTATAATAGATTATTATCTAATATATAAAATTCTTCTGTCACAGTTTTAGTGGTCATACTCCTCCGCAATGGCTTGACCGATGTTGATGAAATTTTATATGTTTATTCAGTATCAGTAGGTATGAGAATAGGTTTATAAGTTATAACTAAGTTTTATACCGCTAATTGTTGAGGATGGCTCACCCACACTGTTTGTTTTTGCATTTCTTGGGCCGTAGTTTGTTTTTAATAATTTTGTGTGGTCTGTCATTAAGAAATACATTCAGTCCTTAATTTTCAACTTCCTACCACTTTTTGGACGCAGCGTTATTTTGGAAGGAAGCAAAGAGAATATCCTTGAATTGAAAAAATAACGAAATGATAAAGCTTTTTTATTTTTACCACTCCCAAAACAGCTAACTTTTTGGCGTTCTTATCAGTACGACTCATTTTGAAAATTTTGAAAAAAACGTGCACTATTAATATCTATTTCTATGACATTCTGTCATTAAATTTTGTTTTTGACATTTGCACTTTTTTATCACTAGTGGAGTTGTTTACTTTTTACTCGCGCCACATAGAATATAGTATGTCAAGTATTGAATTCGCAAAAATAAGTTGAGATTTTGATGAGATATGACATTACGACGATAAAGTCGAAAAAAGTGGGTCCGGCGATTCCGTCCGTCTGTGAGTCTGTCTTTCTGTAAACGCACCTACAGCCTAAACCACTGGTCCGACTTCAAACTTATATGTATTTTTGAGGTAAATATTTAAATTTAAATTTTTATTTATGAATTATAATTACATTTTTTTATTTTAAATGCTTTTATGAGTTATTATTTGGAAAACAGGAGCAAGTTCGTACGAAACAGTTGTTCACATATTTTTTAAATTCGTTATAACAAGGAAAAGAAGCCCAAATCTTATATTTGTTTTACTTTGCAACTTTTCAAATTAGGACTGAAAATGAAAAGTTACATTTTAAGTTGGTGAAACGCCCACACTTTTCACTTTGCAAAAAAACATTGAAATTTGCAAAGTGAAAAGTCGAGAACTTTTCATTTTTGGTGAAACACTTTTTACTTTTACTTTGCAGAAAACTATTATTTTGCAAAGTTGCAAAGTGAAAAGTGAAAAGTTGTTGGTGCAATAGGGCCCTGGGCTTTTTCTCAAACTTCTCGCCACCTCCGTCATTTTCTTCAGGCTGTTGTTACTTGCTGTTGCTATTTTTTCTTTGCACTTGATTGATGAGCTTCTTGATTGTAACCAAACGCTTTGTTAGTGGATGATTCTTGATTGAAATTCCCTTCGATTTCACACGCAAATAGAAGGCAACATTTGTGCCTTCGTATATCATCAACGAATTGTCTCTTTCCTGACAAAATCAAAAATTGTGAAGTGCATTTTTTTTTTCAGAAAACTGTAATTGGACTTACCTTATACATTTTTACTCTCAAATAAGCCAGAAAATCTTCTTATCACCACCTAAGAAGCAAGTGATAATAATTTGTGCTTCAACTGTCAAAGTTATCGAAGTTAAAAGATACAGAACACCAGTTATCGATAATTTTCCAATGTTTCTGTTGAGTTCGTTCCGTGTGATAAAATAAACGAATGTCAAAGTTACAGAAACCCAACAACGTGATAACTTGAAATTTGTTTCGATTCCTTGCGTTTATCACTTTTTTCTTGCGAGTGATAAGTTACAGTGTAGGTCCAATTAGTTAATAAGAACAAGGCTCATATAATTATTTAAATAATAGTTTTTATTTAAACACTTCAACAACTTAAACTAAAATATATTTTTATTCTTAGGCTCAGACTATTCTTATTCCGACTGCCTCACACGAGAGCTTGTTTTCAACTAACTAATTATATAAGATTCCATCAAGCTTATTCTTCTTTTTCTTTCGTTTTTCTTTCTTCTTTCGTTTCGCCGTCAGTAAAATCAGTAGCGTAGGGAGTTTTATTTAAAATTCAATTGGGTGAAATGATCATTACATTACCCCCTTTCCAGCCGAAGGCGATGAAACACTTATAATTGGAATTTAATTAAAAAAAAAATGATTTCATATTTATTTATAAGTTTTGACAATTTATTTTTAAGAACCAGTCGCAAATGTGACTTGCTTTGCAATTTTTCTTTGATGCGATGAATCAATTACAAACGCGGGCTTTAGACGGTCCAGGGATACGGAAACATTTTTACCTCTTATTTTCAGGATATAAAATTTTCTGAGTCTTTTTAAAACCTTAAAGGGTCCTTCATATGGAGGTTTCAGTCCTGTCTTATTAGGTGGTGCGCGGACAAAAACCTGATCGCAATCTGATAGATGTTTTGGAATATAAACGTGAGAGTCTTCGTGGCGAGTATCTTTAGGACGTAATGCATTCATGCTGTCTCTAAGTTTGGCTATTAGATTTGGTACATCATCTTCACCAAAAGACTCACCTGAAGATTGTGAGGTAAAAAAGTCTGATGGGAGTCGTATGGTTTGCCCATAAACCATCTCGGCTGGTGAGCAGTTGATACCTTTTTTTTAGACGTTCTGATTCTCAAAAGAACCATAGTTAGATATAACGATTACCGTTCGATACGTCTAGAGGACCGACCAAATCCATATGGACATGCTCAAAACGATCGGTAGGAGCATTAAAGTAACCTAGAGGTGCTTTGGTGTGTCTATGAATCTTTGAGCGCTGACACTGAATGCAAGATTGCAAATAAGTCTTGTTCTCCGAGTTCATTTTTGGCCAGAAGTATCTATCCGTAAGTAATTTTCTAAAACCTCGGATTCCAGGGTGTGCGAGAGAATGCAAAATAGAAAAAACTGCATGCCTTAGACACTTGGGTATGTATGGCCTATTCCCTTTGTTGGATGTTTCACACCATATGGGACGGTTAAACAATGGGAATGCAATTTTTTCGAGCTTAAATGAAGACTTATTTTTGAGTGTCAAAAGGTGTCTCAGCTCTTCATTCCTGAGCTTTAATAAGATTTTCGGGTGAAAAAACTTGCAAATTATCAGAAGAATTACTGTATATGGCGTTTTCTTCAGGTCGCGATAGAAAATCAGCAATCTTGTTGTTTTTACCGTTAATGTGTCTTATATCATTTGTGTACTGAGCTATCCATTCTAAATGCCTAGTTTGTCTCGGGCTTCTAGTTGCTTTGGTAAATAGAGCTGTATTCAGAGGCTTATGATCTGTGTACACGACAAATGTTCTGCCTTCTAAGAAGTAATTAAAATGTCGTACCGACAGATAGATGGCCAAAAGTTCTCGACCAAAGGCTGAAAATTTAACTTCAGATGTACTTAACTTCTTCGAATAAAAACCTATCGGTTTCCATTCTTTATCGATGAATTGCTCTAGTACGAATCCAACCGCAAAGTTAGATGCATCTACTGTGAGTCGCGTAGGTGAACTTTCGCTCGGATGTACTAGTAAAGTAGCTTCAGACAATGCTGTTTTAATTTTCGAAAAAACATTTGAACATTCTATTGGCCACATTCGCTTTTTTGCTCTTACTGTTGCTAAGAATTTTTATTTGCTTATAAATTGGAGTCAATAGTTCAGCAAGTTTATGAATGAATCGATGGTAGAAGTTTACCATTCCAACAAAACGTTGAATTTGCTTCAAGGATGATGGGCTGGGAAAATTTTGAATTGCTTTTACCCGTTCGTCTGAAGGTAAGATTCCCGCTTCAGTTATTTTATGCCCCAAGAAATCTAAACATTGCTTCCCAAACTCGCATTTACCTAGTTTAATCTTTAATGGTTAAACCATGCTCTGACAAACGCTCAAATAAGATTCTTAAATGTTTTAAATGCTCATCTTTGTTTGGACTCGCTACGAGTATATCATCGATATAAACATAAATAAAATCCAAACCTCTTACAACCTCGTTCATGAGCCTTTGAAAAGTTTGCGCTGCATTTCGCAGGCCAAAAGGCATCCGCGTGAATTCATACATTCCGAAAGGAGTTGTGATTGCGGTCTTAAATATGTCTTCTTGCGCGACCGGAATTTGGTTGTAAGCGCGTATTAGATCTATTTTCGAGAATATTTTGCAACCTTGTGCATTTTGCGAGAAGCTGTGAAGATGCGGAATGGGATACCTGTTTGGCACTGTAACACAGTTTAAACCTCGATAGTCCCCGCACGGACGCCAGTCATATGGTTCTTTCTTGGGCACCATGTGTAGGGGAGAACAGGTGGGCGATGAAGAAGGCCGACAGATACCTAGCTTTTGCATTTGTTCGAATTCAGCCTAAGCAGATTTATATTTTGAACTATCCAATCGCCTTGGTGTCGAAACTGGTAAGTGCCCGGAGGTTACGATATAATGAACAACTTTATGTTTAACTGGCATGGTGTAATCTGGAGGGCTTGTTAGTGAAGGAAATTGTCTTAGTAAATTCCCGAATTCATTGTCGACGATGGAAAGGCGTGGCGATTCAAAATCCGATTTATTTAAGGCTTGCACAGGTGGATAGGTTTGTTAAACGATCAGTGAGTCGATGGTGTTTAATATCTACCAGTAAGTTAAAATAACCCAAAAAATCTGCACCTATAATTGGTCTAGTGACTGCAGCCGGAGTAAATGTAAAAGAAAACTCGCGTCGAAGGCCTAAGTCTAGATTAAGTAGCTTTGTACCGTATGTTTTTATTTGCGGTCCATTTGCCGCTGTAAGGTATTCTTCTGAAAGGAACTTTGTCTGGTTTGCGTAGAGACTATGTGGTAAGACTGAAATTTCAGCCCCAGTATCAATTAGAAAATTTAACTTATTAATTTTACATCTAACGAAAAGTCGGCGATAATTTGTATACCGAGTGTC
The DNA here is from genome assembly GCA_943590905.1 of Sphaerophoria taeniata. Classification (NCBI taxonomy): domain Eukaryota; kingdom Metazoa; phylum Arthropoda; class Insecta; order Diptera; family Syrphidae; genus Sphaerophoria; species Sphaerophoria taeniata. The sequence continues at coordinate 183,732,427 of OX016540.1, read as the reverse complement.
CGCCGTGGATACACCCGGCGAATCTAGTTTTTTGTATTGTTTTTGATTTTGAAAAAACATGGTGGATTACAGTTCCTGGCTCTCTCGCCGTGCACACGATGGAACCAACATGTTCTTTGATTGCTTCCACTTTTGCTATTTTCTCTTCTTAAATTTTTAAAACCGACACGGAACGATGTGGCGAACGGCCTCTTTCCCGAAACGATAGCTTTTTGATAGACGATTTGAGCTCATTTATTTCTCTCATTAACCTCTCTTCCATATTAGAATTCTGACTACCTGAAGACTGCTGTATTGAACTAACACCCGCCGTTTGTGTTGTTTCCCAAATTTTGTCAGCTAAATCTAATTTATTTTGAAATGGTTGACCTATTGTCACAGCTAAAGGGATACTTATTTGCGTGGGAAGTTTTCTTTTCCAAAGAGACTTTATTAAATCCTCACATAAGGTGGAAATGTTTCCGGCCATGGTTATCATGTTACGGTATAAATCTGATGGCTTGTGGTCACCTAAATTTTCAGCTGATAAAAGCTGCTCCAAACGGCGTTGTTCAGAAAGACTATGGCGTTTTATTAAAATATCTTTCAAATTTTGGTATTTGTTATCTGCAGGAGGATTATTCAACACGTCTATTATATTGTTTATAGCATCGACTGGAAGTGAGGCTAATACGTATGTATATTTAGTGTCATCTTTTGTAATCTTTCTCGTTGCGAACTGTGCTTCAACAGCAATAAACCACGCTGCTGGTGCCTTCTCCCAAAAAGTCGGGAGTTTTAAGGACGACATTTCAAACGTGTTATAAACTTGTTCAATAGTAGAAGACTATCCCTGTGACGATGAAGATTGAGCTGCGTCACCTACTCTTTTACTCTCGCCTCCCTCTTCAAACATATTTAAAAAAAAAAATCACGAAAAGAAAGAAGACGAAACTAAATAGAATTCGCAATTGGTATAAAAAAAAAATGTTTCCTTTTTTACTGTGTATTTATATTCCCTATGCTTTCGTGTTTGGCTTACAAGCTACAAGCTGAAAAAAGAATTAAAATGAAGAATTATGTTAAAAGAGGGGGGAAAAAAAGTAATAAATAAGAGCACAAAAATTTTAAGAGTACAAAATGCATGCAATTTTTTTTGTTTTTTTTTTGTTTTTTGTTTTTGGTATGTTATGTTTTTAATTATGTACTAAATATTTGTTAAGATAATTATAATAAGTTATTTTGTATAATTTGTAGTATCTTGTTAATTATGAATTATTGATCTTCGTTAGAGTTGAAAACTTGCTGCGTGCTTCTAAATCCAAAAGCTTTGCTATAGTAAATGCTGCTGCATTGCATTAAGATGAGGCAGAAATGATGAAATGATGATAAACGGGATAACAATGTGGTGTGATGTTGAAAAACGGGACACCAAGTGCGTTTATGTATCGGTATGTTAAGCGAAAATGTGACTCTCGTGGTTTTTTTTTAATTGAAAACGGTGTTTTACATGCATTCACTTATACACACATATGCATTACTTTCATGGAAACGGTTCTTTGAGTCGAACTGTGTTTTAAAAGAGATCACTTTTATGAAATGCATGTATTAAGCATTTAGTATATACGGAACAGAAACGGTTCTTTATATAAAGTTAACATGCGATGGTAATGTTATTTGGCACAATCGTATGTTTTATATTTTTTATGTTTTTAATGTTTGTTGCTTTTAATTTATTTTTTCGTTGTTCAAACCGGGGTCACCAATATGTAAGTCCAATTAGTTCAATAAGAACAAGGCTCATATAATTATTTAAATAATAGTTTTTATTTAAACACTTCAACAACTTAAACTAAAATATATTTTTATTCTTAGGCTCAGACTATTCTTATTCCGACTGCCGCACACGAGAGCTTGTTTTCAATAAAACTAATTATATAAGATTCCATCAAGCTTATTCTTCTTTCGTTTTTCTTTCTTCTTTCGTTTCGCGGTCAGTAAAATCAGTAGCGTAGGGAGTTTTATTTAAAATTCAATTGGGTGAAATGATCACTACAACAGAACATGGGTCCTGGGCAGGGTCGTTGCAACATGCACCGGGCACTTGCCCGTTGGGGAACACGCATCTAAGCTGGGCATTCCACACAATACGTTCTGTCGTAGTTGTGGGTACCAGCGAGAAAAGGAAACTGTTCTTCACTTCATGTGCAAGTGTCCTGCGCTAGACAAAACGGGAGCCAAATTATTGGGAAAGTCCTTCTTCAATTATTTAAATAAGCTTTCCGAACTGAGAATCATATGTGGCTTTTCTTACAACCAAGAAGAATTGCTACTAAAATTCAATGTTTTTTGGCGTGTAAGAAATGTGCAAAAACGAATCAATCCCTTTTTTGAATGTCTATGTTGTCTGGTCAGCTGTGAAATTGTTTTGTACATGATAATTACAACAACAGAAAATTCAGAAATGTCAAACTCGTAGTATGTGTGTAAAATCCGTGTATAAGTATATGTAAATCCGTCTCCAAAAAGAGATTCGAGAGAAATCAATCCTTCGAGGAAAAAATTCTATTTCCTTGTGAAAGAAATGCGTTTAAGGGGAAAAAAATTGCCACTTTTACGTCACGGATCAATTCTTGGGTTGTAAGAAAAGCCACAATAGATTTGATCTCTTTTCTAAACGCAACAAAGTGGATTTAATGCGTATTTTAAACAGTTACAGTTCCTCTTCGAACCTGAGATCGCCAGCTAGCGAACTCAAAACAATAGCTTAGAATCTTATAAAGAGTGTTTTTTTAGAGGTATAGAACTTTAAATTGCAATAAAACAACGGTGGAATATTCGATTGACATGATTTTTATTTATTCGAAAGATAATCTTATGGCATTACATTTTAAATATGATTTCTGGCATATGACTGCCACGGATGGCTCGGATGTAGTCCAAACTTGACGTCCAATTTTCGATGACTTTTTCCAACATTTGTGGCCATACATCGGCAATAACACGGCGAATGTTGTCTTCCAAATGGTCAAGCATTTGTGGCTTATCCGCATAGACCAATGACTTTACATAACCCCACAACCAAATATTAGAGGTGAAATCAACTATATGTTTTCGCAAAATTTTAACTAAAGTTGAAAAGAAATTGATGATTTTTTGTAAATATTTTATTCGAATCAACAAACTGACTTTCGAAAATAAGGAAATTTATTCAAAGCGAATAATTTTTTTACTTAGGTTTTTGAATGGAAGAAACAATAGTTGAATTGACGAAACAAATAAGAAATTTGAAGATATTTCGTAAAAAAATTTATTCAAATCAACTACACATTCTTCAATTTAGATAATTCTTCGGTTAGTTTTTTTTAGGTCTAATAATTTGTAACTGAAGAATTTCGTTCAAACAACAAGCCCTATTTCTTTTTATTCAAATCTGAAATTGCAGGTGGCCATGGTTCAGAGGATAGAGTAATCGATTGTTAAGCTGAACGTTACGGGTTCAAGCCCCAGCTTCGGCAGCAATCTTTTCTACAAAAATCGCCAGCTTATCTGAGGCCACCTATGCGATAACATGAGACAATACAAATCTAAGTCTCCTCCACGTAGCCACGTAGGTTTCTGTTATGTGTGCTTTCTTTCTGTCTGTCTCTCTCTGTTGTATTAATGTCTTGTTCTGTCCCAGCCGATGGCCTCAGTCGCCGGTGCTGCTATGTGTCTGTAGTTCGTTACATTCATGTGCGAAGTACTGTGAAATGTCAATGTCAATGTCAAATCTGAAATTTTTTCGTTAAAATTAAAAAAAAAAATATTCATTATGCCCTTAGCCCTTTAGCATTCTACTTAATCAACGAAACATTTTTCGATTTGAATAAATTTCGTCAAATTACTATGAAGGTGTGTTTCTTTTTTGTAAGTTTTAAACAGTAATATAACAGTAATTTGAATAAAAGTTTAAAATCAACGAAAAAGTTATTCAATTTGAAGAATTTTCGCTAACCGATTTACGCATCTGCAAAATTAACGAAAAATTCCCCGATTTGAATAAATTTTGTCATATTTTCAACGTGCGTCTTTTTCTTATTGTCTCTTAAGTTAAAAAAAAAATGCAATATTCAGTACTTCTGATCTATCAATTGAACCGTGAGGAGCGAAAATTTGTAATAAAATAAAATGTAAAAAAAGCGTTTAATTTGTATGTTGTGTTTAGTTTGTGTCATTTGTGTCCTTTGTGCTGTGTTTGTTGCACCTTGCTGTAAATACAGACTTTTTGGTGAGTTAAAACCTTTTTGTAATCTTGTTGCTTGTTTTTTTTTGTGTTTAATTGTCCTTTGTAAAACAATAATTTGGTGCTTAGCAGCTCGCAGCTTAGCTTCAAGCTAGACGGCAAAACAGTGGCGGACTATGAGAACCTTACAAAGGAAAGGATGGACCAAAATTTGCGAATTTAGCCATTGATGCTCATCAATGGCGAGATTTTAAACCCAATTGACATCATCATTTACTTGAACTTTGCAATCTCTGCATTTGATGCCTGTTTTAAGATTTTTCGAATGTTTAATCTTGAATATCCAGCACCGTCAGTACTTACTTGTTTGGACATTCATGCAAAAATATTTTTATAATTTAACAACAGAGTACGGCGGTGAAAGTACGGCCATCAACTGTTTAATTCAATTGAAAAAATAAAAAAAAACTATGTTTATGGAAAAATAAAATAATCTAAATAAATTTCGTTGTTGTTGTTCTTACGGTGTCGTTATTACTTTCATGGTCGAATCTTTAGTATTTTTTCAGCATTTTCATCCAGAGCTACTATTACGTAAATTATTTAGATCTAAATCAACAGATTAAGTAAGGCATCTACCATTACTGATTCTCAATTGTATTCGGCTCGATTCAAACAAATACGTGCTATCTTATAGTTGATTTGAAGAATGCATTGTGAAATTGAATATTTTTCTTGTTGAAAACACAAATGTTTTTATATAAACCAAATAAAGAAAAAGTTGAATTGACTAAACTAATTAGTCAATTAAAGAAATTTTCATCAAATTCACAACTCCTATTATAGTCAAATTAATTAAATTAATATTTAATTTGACTAATTTGTGTTATTTACATTTAATAAACTTTCGTCAAATTAACGATCTTATTTAGTAGAATTGAATAAATAATTAACTAATTTTTTTATTCAATTGGATAATTATTATTCAAATCAACAAACGTAAAATAACTTAAAAGAAATCGTGGATTTGGCGAATTTTCTTCAAATTCACAGCTGACTACCAAATATTCAAATTTAATAAATAAATTATTCCAGACAACAAACGGATTAGTAGGGTGTATATTAAACTACTTTTCGTCAATTTAACCTGGATTTAGTTGTTTTCACCACCTTTTTTGGTTCAATGTTGGAGACCAATTCACAGATCCAAAACGTGAAATTAGGCGGTCACCAAGTGTCTTTCAATAAATCGATTGTGGCACGAGCTGTTTGACATGTTGCGCCGTCTTGTTGGAACCACAGCTCCTGAACATCATGATTGTTCAATTCAGGAATAAAAAAGTAAGTAATCATGGCTCTATACCGATCACCATTGACTGAAACGTTGTGGTCATCATCGTTTTCGAAGAAGTATGGACCAATGATTTCACCAGCCCATAAAGCGCACCAAACAGTCAGTTTTTCTGGATGTAACGGTGTTTCGACATACACTTGAGGATTAGCTTCACTTCAAATGCAGCAGTTTTCTTTGTTGACGTAGCCGCCATTCAACCAGAAGTGCGCTTCATCGCTAAACAGAATTGGCTTACGAAAATCGGGAACGAAGACGGCCATCTCGTTTTGGGCCCATTCGACGAATCTACGCCTTGCTTGATGATCATTGAGTTGGATTTTGAAAGCACGCAAACCAAGATCCTTCCGCAAAATCTTCCATAAAGTGGATGGACACAGATCCAGTTCCTGTGCTTGATGGCACATGGACTCATTCGGGTCTTCCTCAATGCTACGCTCTACAGTAGCAATAGCTTCTTCTGTACGCAGCGTACGGTGTCTCTGGGGATGCGAGTTTTCAATTAGAGTAAACGTGGTGTGAAAACGTTCCATGGTTAATGGAATTAACTGCTCTGATGGACGATTTTGTCGACGATAAAATCGACGTAGTGCGCGATACGTATTCCGCACAGAACCATTATTTTCGAAATAAAATTGCACAATTTGCAAGCGTTGTTCAGGCGTGAGTCTATTCTTGATGAATTGCCAAATCAAACTGAGGATAAATCACTTGCAGCTGTTAAATCGGCCGCCGCGCCGGCCGCCGCGCCGTCTTGAAAAGTAATGCCAACCTATGGCGTTTTTAGTTGGCAATCTGGAATCTAAACAGAAGCATTCTGTTTCTGAAATCAGAAGGGAAATTCTCTTCTTTTCAGAATCAGAACTGTCACTTTTGCCCAATTGAACGCTTTCAGAATGCTATTTTTTACTTCCAGATTGCCAATTAAAAACGTGTTGGTGTTTGTTTTAGATGATGGCATACTAACAACTTACACTGGACTAGATAAATAATGAGCCGGCTTGATAACACAGTTTCCTGCGTTTAAGGCAATTGGTCGCTACAGTTGTTGCTTGCCATAAGTAACATTCGACTTGAAAGTGATTTTTGTAATCTTCACTGAGAAAAATATCGAGTTCAACAATGTTTTCAAGCAAATTAACGTTGGAAATCAACACCTTCAAGGTAATCTGTATAGGTAGTTCTCACCTTTTTAATATCGTAGTTCACCTTATAGATGTACCTTTTCCATTTCATACAAAAGCTCTTAAGTATTTTCTTTTAATACACTTTCAAATCTGTAACGAAACAAGATTAGTGTATTCAAATTAAGTTTAGCCTATAGTTATGGTAAAAATATTTATATTTGATTTGGAAGCAGATGACGAAAATCAAGAAGAAAACCAGTTTGTTAAAAGTTAATAACTAATTGGCTAATGAATTATGCATTGTGACGACAGAAGTCGTTTGAACAACATAATTTGAAACTAAGTTTAGTATTTAAAGCAACGAGTTGTTAAAATGATGAATTGGATCTAATTATGAATTATTGATTAGAGTTGGACTTAAGTGTAACGAATGGCGGCATTTATCGTAGTGTGAGGAATAAATTGTAGTTCCAGAAGAAGACAGAAACAGTAATTCAGGTCAATCATTAGTAGCACATAGCCAAACAGAATTTAGCTGCAGTTGTAGTAGTAGTAGGAAAAATTGCGACCACAGGCAGTCTAGCTCGGTGACCCAATTAGCATTGGATTGCTGGGAAGATGGTCTTTCACAATGATTTGCCTATCCTTTTGGCCAGCGCAGAACACTTACACAGGAAGTGAACAATAGTTAAGTTTTCTCGCTGGTCCCCAAAATTAGGACAGAAAGTATTGTGGGGAATATCCAGCTTAGCTACGTGTTCCCAACAGGCCAGTGCCTGGTACAACAACCCTGGCTTTGTCTACGTCTGCAGTTCGTTGAAGGTGGGCCATATCTTTCAAGATAATAGTACCTACAGTTGGTAAAGCTATTCCACCTATGGTTTGATTTAGGGTGAAAAATTGAAATGTTGACTTTTTCTGCGAGTGAGCTATGAAGGGTTCGAGCTTGCCTAGCCAGATCGTCAGTCCGTTCATTACTAGCAAAGCCACTGTGACCCGGAACCCAGACAAGAGTGACTCTTAGTCCATGTTCATGCTCGAGAGCTCACTTCGGCATTGTTGGACTAATTTAGAAGATGATGGCTTAGTCAATCGCTTGAATTGTTTATATTTAATGAACATAAACACGGCTTAGTTGAAAATTCTGGGGATGGTATCTTTGTGTTCTTCACATGCTGTAATTTTTCTACAGTTAAATAAGGTGTTGGTAATATATTAGAGTGTAGTTAACATTTGTGTTGAATGAAAAATCATGTTTATCTAATATGAAGTAGATGTTTTGAGAAAGCTTGTAGAAACCTGCAACCAGCTAAGAAGGTTATAACGGCCACTCCGACTCCGATGAGCAGAGGAAATATAACTTTGTGGGTCTAATGCATGCTGACGATTTTCTTGAGGGAAGACTTAGGGCAAAAGAATAAGTTTAAGGCAAAATGAATAAGTGGGATGTTTTTATTTCATCTTTTACGGGGACTGCCTCTTAGGAACAAATCAAAAATCTTCCAAGAGTATCAATCTGTCATGATAAAAGTGCTTCTTCACAAGCACCCAGAGAATTGTTGATGAGAGTAAGTCTCTTAGGCCTTCGCTCTTCAAGAGCTGTCACGCCACTGTATTTTTATACCCAAAGAAGGCGAATTCTCCTCTCCCTTTAATAATTGACCGATTGCATTTACGTCCCTCTCCCTTCTTTCTTAGGCCATGGAAACACTGAAAAATTATCATACTTAAGAAATATCTGGAAGAACTGATGGCTTATCTCACCGAACAGTGGAAGAAATCTTTACATGTTTTTGAGAAAGTTAGATGATTGATTTTGATATTTCAAAAGCATTTTATAGAGATTGACACAAGGTTCCTTTATCGAAAATACGTGCTTTCGGTTTTGACGAATCCTTACTTCTTTGGATTAGAAACTTTCTTTCGAACCGTTCTACACAAGTTGTACTAGACGGGTTCAAGTCAGCAACCTACATCATAAATACTGGTGTGCCTTATCTGTAACTTATAATATAATACATTGTAGCGTTGACGAGAGTAGGTACCTTAAGCCACAGACAAGTAATTATATAATATTATTTTATTATATTATATAATTATATTATATAATTACTTGTCTGTGCTTAAGCCTTACATATTCGTACCTAGACACACATACCTCCTCTTCGAATGTGGAAATGTGGAATGTGCAAAAAAAGATAAGCTCATTAAACTCGGGCTTAAAAAGCATTCTGCAGTGGGGAATAAAAACCGCGTAGAGTTAAATGCTTCGAAAACATAATGCTTTCTTTTATCGCTAAAGCGAGATATATCCTTTTAGCCACTCTCCATTTGTCCATGAGTGCACTTGCATACTAATGAGACCGAACGATCACATATGTGATGTCACCTAAAATGCCACAAATCTGTAGGTTTTTTATGACGATGCAAGAAATTTGTTTCCCCTTCTGAAATGGCTACCATCTTTACGTCCTAAGCTTGAGTACATCTGCCTCGTCTTGGCTGTTGCTCCAGTGATGTACTTAAGTGTTTCCCTAATGCTCGCACTTTGCTTTGCCATAAAAAGGGAATAAAAACCCCTTGAGCATGCGCTAATTAAGTATAAAAAAAGTCCTACTCGGGCTCAAATTTTATTTGTTGAAAAAAATTTTTTGAGCTCGGAAATTCGTCGAAAATTCGTAATCACGTCGTCGTGGTCAGTCTTTTATTTCAAATGTGAATGAAATAAGTCGCACTGAAAAAGTTTTCCATATTATGTTTGTTGATCTCTCGGTTCTATTAAATTTGCATAAATTTTGTAGAAGATACTTACGCACTTACTTATTCCAAAAATGCAAAAGGGAAGAGATAAAGGGTGTGCATTTTTCAGTTTTTTTTTTTATACACACACTCAAGGTTTTTTTTTACCCTTATTATGCCAGAGACACAGTGAGTGCTACAGGAAGGAGGAAAGGGGTTGTAAAGGAGGTGCCGGTGTATATTGGTATTAAATTCCTGAACATTGCCATGATTTGGAACGATAGAGAGTGGAAAGGAGTTCCACATTCGCGTAGTACGGCTAAAGAACGATTTTCTTTACTTGAAAGTACGTCCGAAGTTAGGCTCGAAGGTAAACTGATGGGCATTCCTAGAAGCGCGAGTATTACGGGCGAACTGTTTAAGGGGAGGAACCGTTGAAGTAACGATAGAACAGAGAGAGAGACACGTGGTCTAAGGAGGTGAATGAATTGGTTATGTCTCTGTCACCAATCATTCTTAGCGCTCTTTTTTGTATACCGTCCAAGAGAGTATTTAGCTGGAGCACCAGCCAAGAGATGGGAATAGTACTCAAGCTTTGGACGGACATAGGTCTAGTAGATAATAACCAGATTAGACGGGGTGGAAAATTTTATTGCACCGCCTTAAGAAACCTAAACATCTTGCGGCATTTTTGGCGACATCGCACATGTGCTCGTTCCACAAGAGGTGGTCAGTGATGCAAATACCGAGAATCTCGAGAAATTCGGTCTTATTGATGCAAGTGCCACAGTGTCAGGGTATAGGTATATCTCGCTGTAACGATACAATACAGCATTGAGTTTTCGAAGCATTAGACTCTACGTGATTTTGTATTCCCCATTGTAAATGTTGTTTAAGTCAGAGTTTAATGAGCTTATCGTATTTTGCATTTCTACATCCGAAGAGGAGGAATGTGAGTCTGGATACGAATAAGAAAAGCTAAGGGTACTATCGTCAGCGAAACAATTTATTGGATTAGAAGTTACAGACAGGAGATCATTAATGAAAATGAGGAAGAGGGTCGGAGACAAAATGGAGCCCTGGGGCACACCAGCATTTGTATTGTGGGTTTCAGACTTTAATCCGTCCAGTACAACTTGTGTTGAACGGTTCGAAAGAAAAATTCGAATCCTACGAAGGAGGGATTCAACAATACCGGAAGCACGCATTTTCGATAAAAGAGCAAGATGACAGACTTTATCAAATGCCTTTGAAATATCAAGTGCAACAATCTTACTTTCTCCAAAACGATGTAAATATTTGTTCCACTATTCGGTGAGATAAACCGCATCAGATCAATAGTGGACCTGTTGCTGCGAAAGCCGGACTGGCGGTCATTAAGAAGCTTTCGGTCTTCGAGATATTTCTTGAGCTGATAGTTTATCAGCGTTCTCATGACCTTAGAAAGAAGGGACATAAGTGCAATCGGACAACTGGGGGGAGCAGAAGATTCGCCTTTTTTTGGAATTGGCTGGAAAAATGCTGTTTTCCAACTGCTCGGAACGAGCAGAGAAGAAAAGGATAGATAGAAAAGCTTACGCAAGGGTTTTGCCAGTGTGGAAGAACACCTCTTAAGAAAAATAGCGGGGATAACATCCGGACCAGCGGATTTATGTTTGTTGAAACCTTTTAGGACTCTCGCCACAGCACGGGTGTGGAAGAACATCTCTTCAGAATAATAGCGGGGGTATCATCCGGACCAGGGGATTTATGTTTTTTGAGACCTTTTAGGACTCTCGCCACAGCACGAATGTGGAAGAACACCTCTTAAGAATAATAGCGGGGATACCATCCGGACCAGCGGATTTATGTTTATTGTGATCTCTTAGGACTCTCACTACAGCACGAGTGCGGAAGAGGATTTGTCCCATGGAATCATTGACGCACACAAGAACTGGAGGAGTCATGACACTCTCTTACAGCAAAGAGTTGAAGGCGAACTGCCTAGCAAAAAGGTTAGCTTTCGCTAGAGAGCTAACAACTGGAGTGTCATTGTCAACGAGCGTTGGGACCGAGGAAGGAGAACAATTTTTCATTTTTTTTTTACAAATGACCAAAAATTCTTACTGCCTTTGGGACATAGCAGTATTTTTTGCCTTAATTTTTGGTCATGTAAACATTTTATTCCGGTTTTCCTCGGTTTGATTGGGGTCTACCACGAAACGTCGAATGCAAATATACCGAAAACAAAAATCTCGAATGTAAAAATCTCGAAAACAAAAATCTCGAACGAAAAAAATCTCGAAAACAAAAATCTCGAATATAAAATCTCGAAATACAAAAATCTCGAAAAAAAAATCTCGAATGCCAAAATCCCGAAAAAATAAATAAATAAATAAGTATTATTTTTTCGAGATTAGTAAAATTGTTAAGATAAAAATAAAGGTTGTTTTTTTTTTTTGTTCATTTGGGATAAATTATTCATGTCTTCCATAGAAAATCAAGTTTTGTTAAACAGTTAGACAAAAAATTTAGTTTACAAATGCGAATGTTCAAATGCTTAGCTTTTTTAGCTCAGTGAAATTCGTGACTATTTCGCGCATTGAAAAATCAATTTTCCGGAAGTAAAAAGCAAATCGGGAAAGGGTTTGACTGAAACTAGATAGGTACAATAAACCAGAAATCTATATATTTTCAGTCTTTGGTATTGTGCAGAACTGCAGACCAAACAGAGGGATCTTACCAAGAACTAAAAAAAAGTTGAGTCTTAGCATAGAAGAATTAAAGTTTTAGTTGGTAAGCCGCTCGTTGGCCTATATACAAGCTGATTGATATCTTAGCGCAGGAGTCAGTTCAGGCAAAATGAAAAGTAGATAGACTTGAGATGGGGGAAGAATTTAAAGTCAGGCGGGAAAATGTCCTTAAAAAAAAATATTGAAAATAATGGAAGAAAAAGAAGAAAGAAGCCATACCGGTTACTTAAAAAGCTTAGCTCAAAACTCTTTTTTGTAAATTTAATCTTTTGTTGAATTTTGTAAAATATTGTTGTATTTTGTACAATTTTGTTCAATTCTGTTGTTTTGTTAAAAGTTAAAATAAATAAAATTATGAATTAAATTTCAAAAACATGTTTTCATTCAGAAATACAATTAAAAAAAAATCTCGAAAAATCTCGAATTACCATTTTTTTTCGATATTTTTTCGAGATATTGTCTTTCGACCTTCTTGTACGTTCGAGATTTTTGTACGTTCGAGATTTTTGCATTCGAGATTTTTATTTTTTTTTGTTTCGAGATTTTTTACATTCGAGATTTTGTTTTCGAGATAACGTCGTGCTCCCGTTTGATTGGCTCTAAAACTCCGGAAATTTACTTCTTCTTCATGAAAATGAAATGGCTCTTTCGGTTTCGATAAAATTCTGCTTAACAGTTCTTTAGGATCTGCGTTTTTAATTTTTCGTTGAGAGCTCAATGTTTTGAAAAGATTTTCCAGCACAACTGTTTTTAAGTTCTCGATAGCTTTTTTCCGATCATAAGTTAAATAGTTGTTTTTAGTTTTCTTAACCTTTCTCAACGAAAATTAATTAACTGGTTTTCTTTTAATTTACTGAAAAACAAATTCACTCTACATATTTTTACAAATAAAAAATAGTATTTTCAATAATTATGTACAACATCAAGGGTTATTGTATACGAATTTATTTATTTATTTTTATATATAATATATTTTAATTTAAGTTAAGTTTATTTTTATTTATTTTTTTCTTCTTTGATTTGATCCATTATACAGTGTGACATTTTCGTACATTTTTTTTATTTAAATATTTGTTTCATTTTCTCTTTATATATTTAAGTATCTCATCCATAAACATCAACAAATTAAAGATTTCATTTATTTATAATACATATTAAATTTCTCTTAGAAATTATATCTCTTTTTCCTCACACCTCCTCCATATCGATTTTTTTTTATTTATAAAATATTTCTTGTTAATTGTTGGCCCCCGAAAGAAAAAAATTAAACTACCACATTTTTGTTTAAAATAATTTAAATGGAATGCAAAATACATTAAATAAAAAAAAGGTGAGCAAATTTTAAAATGTTGTCTTCTTAGTAGGTAAATAGTTAAGTAATTTGTTTTATTTTTAAAAATTAACTTGAAGACTAGATTTTCTCGAAACACAAATCATATCTAAGAAAGTTTATTTTTTCTTTAGTTTCGAAGAATCTGTAAGTAGGTACATTTCATGTATAAATATTTATTTAAGTGGGTTAAATAGTTAAATAGCTTGTTATTGTATATATGTATAATTTTTTATTGAGGAATTTAAATTGCTGTAATATATAATGATTAAATGTATAGTTTGGTATATAAGTATATATATATATATTTTTTTCTTTTAATAATAGTCTCATACACGTATATTACATAGACATTTTTTTATTTAATAAGATTATGAACAGACATGCATTTTTATCTTTTATTTACATTCTTAATGCATGGATGTTTTATAACGTTTTTGTGATGCAATCTATTGTAATAATTCGGTAAAAATCTGTGTATGGTTTACTTTCTATTTTTTTTTATCAAATACGTTAAGTATTGTATATTTTACCTTTTTTATAACATTCTCTAGTTCCAGCAGTAAAATGCATCTGCCATAAATCTGTTGTATATACAATTTTTGTCGTGTGGTGTTCTTTACATTGTAAAAGTTCTGTAAGCTTATAGCCACATAGAATTTTAGTATTGTTATGATTAAAATCAACAAGAGAATTGTTAAGAAATTGTATATTATATCGATATACAAGAATGTAACTGTTTTATGTGCGCTTCCTTGTTTGTTTTAACTTTTTGTTGATACACGAAGTTGGAAGTTGTTTTTAATATTTAATAACATCGTTTTACATTATTAACATTATTCTAGTGTTTTTAATTTATGTTGATAGCAAGATAAGCACATGTTTACACGTCAATTAAAAACAAATTGTTTATGTTGTTGACTAGCAATTTGTTTATGATAAACTTGCAATTTTGTTTTTAACAAAAAATTTAATATCAGGAAACTATCCCATTGCATTGCTGGGACACAATCCCAATGGGCTGGTAAAGGAAAGTTAAAATTCATAAAAAATTAAATATCACTAAAGAGAAGACCATTACGTATAAATTTTAAGATTCCATATTTATGAATTCTTTATTTGTTGTTGGACAATAATCCACTTTTAAATCAAAAGCAATAAAAATATGTAGCTCCAGGAAGAATTAAACTTTATGATCTTAGCTGAAGAAAGCAGCCTTGGAAAAAATTTCGCACCATGTATGTGAACTAGAATGAAAAAGAGAGCAAGAACCGACTTTAATATTACAGCGAATCTAGGTCGATCCTGAAGAAAGGAGACCATCTAAAAAATGCTATGTTCAGTTTTGGCATCCCTACCAAGCTCATTCGTCTGAGCAGGATGACAAAGGAGATTTCACTTTTACAACATTCGAGGTAGTTATGGACATTGTCTACCTTGGTTCCAACATCGATAAGCTAAAAAGAGTTCAAAGAACTGCCTGGATTGGAACATCGACAGCAATTAGATCTTGCCCCACTGACGCACTCACAGTCATTCTGAATCTTTTTCCCATTGACGTTCACATTGACATCTTAGTGTTTTAAGACTGAGACAATCGGGTATGTGGACTGCGAAGTCTTTCGGTCATAGTAAAATTCTAGATCTATTACCTAGAGAAATAAAACTAGAACCCTCTGATTACACGTTGCCAACTTTAAGCTTTGGTAAGCAATTTAAGGTTGAAATTCCAACTAGGTATAAAATTGGCAAATGAATAGCCCTACAAAGGATTTTGACATCACACTTTACACTGATGGTTTCAAGATGGAACTCGGTTTTGGGGCTGGTGTCTTCTCCGAAGAACTGGGTATTAAAAAAAATCTTTAGACTGCCCGAAAGATGTAGCGCATTTCAAGCTGAAGTTCTAGCGATTAGACAAGCATGTAGGATTTTAAAACAAGCAGTCAAATCTAACGAAATTACAAATTCGAAATTCGCAATCCTTATTGATAGCTAAGCAGCTATCAAGGCTATAAACAGCAACCTGACTAAGTCCAGAATCGTTAGAAATTGCAAGCAAGAGCTCGCAAGGTTTCAACGACAATGTAAGAATTAATCTAGTCTGGGTACCAGGGAACAGTGACATTCAAATTAATGAAATTGCTGATGAACCTTCAAATATCCCTAGCTGAGGAAGTTAGGATTTCCTTCGGAGTCATGAAAACGGATATTCAACACAATTTTCTTAAAAAATCTAACGTAAGGTGGAAAAATCTCACCAACTGCAATATCTCGAGACAGATATGGCCCACTTACGACCAGAAACGTATCAAGGAACTTTTGAATAGACCCAGGTCAGACATTGGCAGGATAGTTGACATTTGCACAGGCCACTGGCCAGTCAGACAACATGTCTTGAATCTTGGTATTTATCACAACGAATTTTTTCAAAGCTGTAGAGGAACGGCGGAAAGAGAAACACTCCAGCACTTTTTGTTTGAGTGGACGGGCCTTCTAAATGCCAGAACAATGACTTTGGGTTCTCCCTTCCTACGCGAGCTTAGCGTACTCGCAAATATTAAGATTAGGAACTTGATTCTCTATCTTAACAAAACCAATTTGATTTAAACACTCCAAATCTCTATTATGCACTGTACTGTGCGTATCTTTTTACAATTTATTCTTTTTAGGTAACTTAGAGTTTATGGTATCAAAACGGCGTAATTGAAGCGTAATTGAAGCGCAGAGGCTGCCAAGAACAGCCAATATAACCTTCCTACCTACTTTGGTTCCGCTATCATCACGGACAATGACATCAGCGGAAGAGAACGTCTTTGGCAGTTTCGAGAGAGATATATGGACCTGTCTGAATCGACGGTGAATGGAGAAGAAGACTTAACCACGAACTTTATGGGTTGTACAGCCACACTGACCTAGCTTTGGTCAGGACAGGACCTTATAGTAAGGATCCAACGACTCAGATGGCTTGGCCACATGAAGAGGATGGTCACCAATTCTACGGCCCCCAGAGGGACGACGCAGTAGAGAAAAACCAAGGCTGCGGTGGTGCGCTAGGGACCGAGCTGGCAGGAGAGGTTTGTTGGTTGAGGCCCAAATCCTCCCCGAACTGTAACACCACCTTAAGTAAGTAAGTAAGAATCTAGGTTAAAATTTTCCAGGGTTTTTCCGTGAAATACAAATTTGAGAACTCATTCTCCTTGAACAAGTCAAGTTACTCGGTAGCATCCAATATTCATAAAACTTTTTCGTCGTAAATATGCTATTTTCAGCATTTGCTTCTTTCAGGACTTATTTTGTACTGTGAACGGCTTGATGTTACTGAAATTCCCAATGTGTAGTTTTAAAGAGTAAGAATGTTTAAAAAAAAAATCTCCGACACGACCATTTTGTCTTATAATACCGATTTTCATGATTTGGATAAAATTTTAAAGAGTTTAGGGTGTGTCGTTGGATGGACTTTTGTTTTAATATTTCCTTCTTGATGCAATACACGTTCAGGAATTCAATTTTTTAAGCTTAAAAGAACAAAGGCTGATAATTGCACAATTTACGAAAAATAAGCATTATGAGGCACCAACTTGGATTTGAGTTCAAAGAAGTTCTACCACTCTTAGGAAACAAAACGCAATATACACAGTTGATTAGCATAAATCTAAGATTTACTTTAGATTTGACAACCACCAACCATCGATGAAGTCAGCATAAAATTTAATATAACGATAACTTTGAAAATGTAAATGTAGGAGACTTTATAAGATAATATTCACTAGCAGCCATATAAATAAGAAAACGCCTATTCCACTCTTATTCTCCAGGTTAACTAACCCAAAAACTATTAAGGTGGAGGAGCACGAAATCATTTCTGAGGAAGAACGATTCCAGAGACAATGTAACATATACATATAACGAAGAAGACTTGATGACAAAAATTAAGCTTGGGAGACTCCGGTGGGATGGACACCTAGCTCGTATGAGCGAAGAGGAACCGGCCCGGAAAATCCTATGCGTTGGACCTAGCGCTCTAAACCAAATTTGCACTGGAAGTATGGCGTAGGTCCGAACCGAATTTCAGTTGTGGCGCAGATGAAGGGAGGAACTTCACTAATCCATATACTAAGAGCTAATCTATGGGTTTAAATTTCTCAATAATTAAAAAAATTTGTTCTTGTTATAGTTACCAAAAATTCCCTTTGTTGTTGGTACTTGACTGTCGATTTGTTGTTTTTTTGTTTTTATAGATATACATATATAATTTGCACCCACACGAGGGATTCTTTATACCCTAATTATGCCAGAGACACAGTGAGTGTATTCGGAAGAAAGGAAGGGGTTAGAAAGGAGGTGTCGGTGTACATTGGTCTTGAATTCTTGAACATTGTAATGATTGGGAAAGACAGAGTGTGGAAAAGTTCGCGTAGTTCGGCTAAAAAATGATTCTCTTTACTTGAGAGTACGTCCGAAGTTTGGCTCGAGGGTGAACTGATGGGCATTCCTAGAAGCGCGAGTATGACGGGTAAATTGCTTGAGGGTAGGAATGCATTGCATATTTTTCTAAAACACTTACCGTAGAAGTAACGATAGAATGGAGAGACATGAAACGTTACGAGAATCTCGGGATGTTCAGTCTCGTTGATGCAAGTGCTACTCATGGACAGTGGCAAGGGGGTTTATCTCGCTTCACCGATACAAGACAGCATTGAGTTTTCGAAGCATTAAACTCTACGCGGTTTTTAATTCCCCATTGTTCCAGTTCCACATATGAAGAGGAGGGATGCTAGTCTGGAAACGAATAAGAAAAGCTAAGGATGCTATCGTCAGCGAAACAATTTATTGGATTTGAAGCTGCAGACAAGAGTTCATTTATAAAAATGAGAAAGAGGGTCGGAGACAAAACAAAGCCCTGGGGCACACCAGCATTTATGTTGTGGGTTTCAGACTTGAATCCGTCCTGTACAACTTGTATTGAACGGTTCGAAAGAAAATTTCTAATCCAACGAACTAGGGATTCGTCGATACCGAAAGCACGCATTTTCGATAAAAGAGCAAGATGACAGACTTTATCAAATGCCTTTGAAATATCAAGTGCAACAATCTTACTTTCTCCAAAACGATGTAAAGATTTGTCCACTGTTCGGTGAGATAGACAATCAGATCACCAGTGGACCTGTTGCTGCAAAAGCCGTACTGCCGGTCATTAAGAAGCTTTCGGTCTTCGAGATATTTCTTGATCTGATAGGCACTGTCTGTTAAGTTAGATCGTTAAATTAGGTAGGTACATCTCAATTGGAAATATGTTTTCTTGCTTTGCTTTTTACAAAAGGCCTTGTTTTGCTGAAAAAAAACATTTGCCTCTGTAAGATAATGCGATGAGATTTTATGTAAATATGTGTTAAAAATAATTTAAAGAAAATGTTTGCAAACCAAGTACCTACATATTAACAATTTTAATCGTGTAATTTTTCAACAAACAAAACACACTCGTACAATAAACTATATAATATTTTTCGTGCCCGAATCTAGCTTTGGGTTTAACAATAAAAGAAAACACAAAAACGGTTCCTTATAAGTTAATTATTTTAAATAAATATTTTTTCAATAAAACTGTTGAATATTCTATGACTTCAGCAAATTATTCTTAAAATGTTTCAAATAAATCAAATAATAAAAATAAATATTTTTGATTGGGTTTCAATTGTGAAAACCACAGCCTTCCTGTATCCATGTCTGGGATGTTGAGTAGCACTCTATAGTTATTTTAATGCATTTTCTTTTCTTCGTGGGCTTTTTTGACAATGGCCAGTTTTGAATGGGGAGAAGCCGGTGATAAGGACCTATACGGGGGGTCCTTCGTTCCATGCAATACTAGAGACCATTCCTTGATCCATCCAGATCTCGGTTGTTGTGAATTGAAACGAGCCTTAAAATGTACAATAAAATAAATATCAATATATTTGATATTATGTCTATATACAAAGTGTTTTAATAATATAAAACAAAAGTGCAGAATATCTTTAAATTGAAGAATGTTAATACTCTTTTTTCAACTTCTAATGATTTTTCACTGAGTTCAACTGTTTTTGATTCAGAATTTAAATTAAATAAATAAATAAATTGTCTTCTTTTCAGAATCAGAACAGTATTGCCAATAGCAAACGCTATTAGTGTTACAAAACACCATATTTCTGTATTCAGGCAATAAATTTGATCCCATGGTTCGAATAAGAACACTAACCAACAAGAAACAGCTAGTTTTTGAAATGGCAGCTTAAGAACATCGTCGTATCAAGTACCAAGTTCTCCCGACTTACTCGTATACATGCCAACATGAACTCTCATCACTGCCTTGTTACAATGATATTTTAATGGCGGAAAGCTAACAGATTTTTACCGGAAGTTAAACAGATGCCTCAAGGTCATCGAGCAAGAACCAATGCCTTCAGCGATGGGGAACATAATAGTAAAATCGCAGTCGATGCATAAGTTTTGGAAAGACCACTTCTGTAAACTATATAACGGCGACGACGAACAGAATCCCGCTCACAGACAGCAGCCTTTCATTAGACACGACAATTGCCAACAATTCTGTGAAATGTGGCTTCAGACCAGGAAAGTCAACAATCGACCAAATTTTAATTTTTCGGCAGACCCTCGAAAAAACGTATGAACTTCAAATGGATTTTAGGCCTGCGAATGACAGCATCTACAGAGAAGAACTAAGTATATAATGATAAGTTTTGTTTTGACATCCCTGTCAATATCGTTCGCTTGTGTAAAACGATGATGGAACGCTCATGCTGCGCCATCAGTTGGCAACGAGCTAACGAAATATTTCGATTTCGAAAAAGGTTTCAGAAAAGACACTGTTATGCAATTTCTTTAAGATCGTGATTAAGAAGCAAGACTTCACCGTCAACAACAGAAGCAATAGCTTCCAAAAGTCTGTTCAATTTCTCTCGTACGCCGATGAAATTGATATAATGGGAAGAACACAGTGTGATGTCAATGGCGCCTTTGTGAGAATTGAGACAAAAGCGGCAAAAATGGGTTTAGCGGTAAGTGAGTGCAAAACGAAGTATATGCTGTCTTCGAGGAAGGACAGGCAACCCCGACACGGCTGGGAAGGACGTCGTAACAGACGCATATTACTTCAAGGTAGTAGAGGAGTTTATCTACAAAGGCTCTGCTATTAACACGGGCAATAAAACCAGCGACAAGATCAGATGAAATATATCATTTTTTCTTTGGGCTAAGAAAGCAATTGAGTGGAAAAGCTCTCTCTCGATCAACTAAGGTAAAATTATACAACACCCTGTTCAGTGTTCATCCCAATCCTGCTATATGATGCACTGTCACCGTACAGTCGTGTTTTCGTTCTGCTCCTACCTTTATTTTTCTTAAACGTTTAATTTACCGTCCCCTTTTTGCCCAATAATAAGCGTCTGTTTCACAATATACAAGTAAAGTTCTGATTAGTTAACCAGCACTTAAATTACCTGGCAGTTAAATCCTCCTGTTAGTGAGTTTAACGTTTCACATTCATCCTTCTGATAAATTTATGTTTCGGGTAACTAATTGCCAGTTATTTCAGTTTTCCAGTTAAAAATGTTTTGACAAACATGAAATCTAAGAAATAGGTTGAAGTATTTGCTATATTTTTTTTTATCAGAGATTCAACCCTCAGATCCATTTTTTGACGTGTCGAAAAGAATATGAATTTTATTGGAAAAAATGAAAATTATACACATACGAATCCTAGCTTTTCGGACTTTACATTTTATTTTAATTGAAAAAAATTACAAATGCTTGCTTTTTCCGACTTTTAATTCTATTTTGATTGAAAAAAATGACTTTAACTTCTATTAACTGCCAGTTAACTACTTTATAGGGCCCTTCATCCTCCCTATAAGTTACTTGACACTTTAACTAATAGTTAGCTCTACTCAGATATTGTGAAACTCTATTTTGAATTTTAACTGCTAGTTATCTTCCAAGTAGCTTAATTGGGACTTTACTTGTATAATGTGAAACAGACGCTAAATATTTTTTCTTCGTTGCACAATAATAAATATTGCTTCTGCTGACCTAGTGTGTCAATAATCAATTTATTACAAACAACTATAAAAAAAAGCAAACTAATTAACCCACTACCCACCTACTTAACGTTTGTGGGAACTACTACCACTCGTTCTGAGTCGGTTTGAGCAAACTTGCGTCAATATATTTAAATGACTATAAAAAAAACTTCTTCTTTTACTGCGTGGAATGCAAGAAAATATCAATCTCTGATATTATGATTGCAGTGCAGTGTATTAAAGAGTCGTTTTCTTCTGAAAATGCTGAGTTAAAAAAAAAACTGCGAAACCTGTGTAATAAGTTTGATAATTTGTCTATTAGTGTTGAAGAAACAAACAATCAATCGGTACAGGCAGCATTGCAAAACCAATCTATCGTCAATTCCCTTCAAACCCAGCTCAAGTCGCTCCATCCTCCTCCCGATTGTGATTTTGCCAGTGCTTTAAAGTCCCTCCAATCGGACATTGACTTAAAGTTAAATTTTTTAACCACGTCCGCGAATGAAATGCACAAGATATTGACATCACAGTTGAGTCATATAAGATCAGACATTGATGTGCACCTACAAAGTACCTCGTCCCATGGTTCCCCTTCCCCAAAAATGAAATGTCGGAACAAATGCTCTCTAAATTATATGGAACTTAACCTGCATGATAACCTACGATGTTCATAACCATGAACACCATTCTCTTAGTGTTGAACGGGAAGTAGACACTTTAAAAGCGCAATCGCGTATATTGAGTCGCTCCTCAATGACGTGCTCAATGAACCGAAAAGAACGCCACGTAATATTAACGTATCCATACTGAATGAGATCTTGTCAGTGAACACCAACACTGTTGCTTCTGAATGTTCATTGTTCAATTCAATCCACCGCATTGGCATACGTCTGGGATAAATGCAGCTCTCTAGAATGGACAACATGAAGCTTGGCGCTCAGCTTAAATCTATACCTGAGTCTAATAATAAGAAGTCCAATTCAAACCCCATAACTAATTCTGACCCTAATTCGACTCTTAAAGTGGGTATCTTCCAGACTTTTCACTCTTATCTCTTAAACGGAAAACCTCTCCTAGCTCCATTAAACCTCCGGCTAAACGCGTTTCTTTTAACCTACCACATCCGGGACTTGGTTACCGTCCTCCAATGGTTGATCCTCCTATGAATAGTTTTGCTTACGCAAATTTCCTTCACTCTCACACCTTTAATCCTGCATCCTCTCCAACATTAACGAACCACAAGGGTTTCTCAACCCAATGATCCCTCCTAATGTCAAGCTCACGAAACAGTTATCCGAGGTCAATACTGATGACCGGTATATTATTTCCCGGCTTAGAGATCATAAAATCTATAACAATGTTTGTCTCTACCTGGCCTTCTTGCGTCATAAACCAGATTCTGTTTGCTTCGAGTGTAAGACAAACACAAATATTAAGGTTTTCATCTCCCAAAAAGGTCTCCCCACTAAACGTGATGCATTGATGAAAATTTTCCTGAAATTTCATAATGGCCTCGAAATTTCTCCTCAAAAAGTTAAGGAAGACCTATTCTCTTTTTCCTCCTTTATCACTTCAAAGCGCATATCTCATAAATCCAAAAGTGCCGTACAGATATGAAGAACTTCTATCGTTCCTTACCTCATTAAGCCTAAATGTCTTAGCCTTTCTTCGGGTTATCTATGGCCCCGAGTGCATTGATAGAGAATGGAGAAAGAGATGCAACAGTGAGCTTTACGGGTTCTACAATGACATTGTTCTATCCAGATGAGTCAAAGTCAAGCGATTCAGATGGATGGATAGATAGATAGATAGATCTTTATTCAATATAATAATTAGTACATACATAAAGTCATTGAGAAAAAATTGAATATTTAAGGCCATGACATATTTGTCGTCTGCCCGAGTGGCAAAATTGCTTGAATCTTTTACAGTACTTTTTTTTAACATTTTTTTTTTAACAGTTAATAGGACTTTAAGTTTAGTTAAAACAAAATTCAGAGATACTTTTTACGCATCTTGAGATTTGTAATACTTAGATTGATTTCAAATTGATTCTTTCTTATATATTTTAAAAGGCTTAATTAATTATTTTGGATCTGTAAGTAAAAAGTAGCTTCCAATCACCACCATTCAGAAAATCATGCACCTCTTCCTCCTCTTAAACATTTTTTCCGAAGTAGACTCGCCTTATTTCCTTTAAAATTGGACAGATTCCGATGAACTGATACACATCTTCCCGTGCTTGTAGGTTACACAAGTTGCAAAGACCTGGACCCTCGTTTCGATGCGGCATGGCATTCAGCTTGATAAGCTCACCTCTGATTTTGAAAATCGTTCCAATGACATAACAGGAATAACGACTGTTGAAATAGTAATATACACTCTTTCTGTCGACGCACGAGCTTTTTCCATAAAGGCATACCTTCATTTTCGTCAGTGAGAATGATGACTTCGTATAAATTCTTTTTTCAGTTAACTACATCAGAACAAAAACATAAAATGTAAAAAAAGAGCCAAGTTCTCTTATGTGCGAACAACACTGTGTAAACAGTTAGCCACCAAAAGTAATGAGATCTAAAAGAACGCCAAGTTCTGGCATGTAAAAGTGTTATATTTAATATTTTAAATCATAGAAAATAATACAACAATATTAAAAGAAAATAGAAAATAGTTTGGATGAAAATTTACAAGTTCACTGTTCAAGTTTTAAAATGTTATTAATCACGCTTCAAACAAAAACTTGCCAAGTGAACTTGTAAATTTTCATCCGAACTATTTTCTATTTTCTTTTAATATTGTTGTATTATTTTCTATGATTTAAAATATTAAATATAACACTTTTACATGCCAGAACTTGGCGTTCTTTTAGATCTCATTACTTTTGGTGGCTAACTGTTTACACAGTGTTGTTCGCACATAAGAGAACTTGGCTCTTTTTTTACATTTTATGTTTTTGTTCTGATTTCACATCTTTTTGCAAAGTTTTTTTTTTTATGGAAGCATTATGCAAACTTTAACAATATAATTGCTCTGCCAATTAATAAATAAATAATATGTAGGTTAGGTTCGACTGGCTGTCTAGATATCACATTCAGACGTCAAGGGTCCATTGTGAAACCCATAACTCATGGACTTTTATGTAGTTAAGCAAACCATAATTCTAATTTTCAACATCCTATGACCATTTTAAGAAAGTGGGTGGCAGCCATGCCCCTTTAATGAAACTGCAATTTTGTACTTATATTTTCTCTTATACTCACCCGAAACCCTATCAGAATTTCGAATTTAAACATTTTCGACCATTTTAACAAAGTGGGCGGATACCACGCCCCTAAATGGAAATAGATTTTTTTCTAATTTTTTTATGTTTTTCAACCAAAACCTTACAAGAATTCCAAATTTCAACATCCTACGACCGTTTAACGATAGTGGGCGGAAACCACGCCCCTAAATGAAACCAAAATATTTTCCTTATATTTTTCCTTATATTCAACCGAAACCCTGTAATAATTCCGAATTTTAAGATCCTACGACCAGTTTTAGAAAGTGGGCGGATACCACGCCCCCTGAATGAGCAAATTGAAATTTTCGATTTTTTCCTTTGTATGCACCCGAAAACCTACCACCGTACCAAATTTTAAGATTCTGCCATTGTTAGAAGTGCTTCATAATTTTGATGATCAGTGAGTCAGTGAGTCAGTGAGTCAGTCAGTGAGTCAGTCAGTGAGTCAATTACGGTTTTTGAAATTTTTGTTGTTCAATATCTCAGGAAGTAGCGGTTCAACAAAATAATTTTTTTTACAGGGCCTTTGTGCCCATGAAGTTAATACGTAATTCAAATTTGAAGCTTCTAACTCTATGGGTTCAAAAGTTATGGGGGGTTAAAAATGTGCTTGAGTTCGATCCTGTAAAAAGGGGGTAGTGCTAGAACTTGGCTGGGCACTACCGTGCCCTTTGATATGTTGCTCACTTCCCAGTTCATCGTAACACCACGATCGTCCGCTATTTTTGTCCATTCCTTGATAAAAAGAGTTTTATTTTGAATTGCATGACGTATTATCAGCTTAGGCAGCCTGGAATTACTCATTTTTAATAGAAGATAGTCAGCATTCACTTTTAGAGTTGAGATGAACATATTGTTGGCAGACCAGATTCTTAATTATACATAGATATATGTACTTTGGTGTCTTAATTGTTAAGTAAAAAACTTTTGTTAGAAAAAAACATAATACACACACTTTGAACTAAAAGTTTGTTGCAAAAGATCCTTTTCCAATTCAAGGAGATTGCTATCTTAGCTTTTTCCAGTTTAGTTTTAAGGTGTTTTTCCATTTTCAAATTAAATGTCAGATCCATACCAAGCTATGAATTTTTTTTTAACAACTTCCAGTGTTTGTTCTCCAAATTTCCATTTTCACCTCTTGCGAATCTGCCAGCTCCTTTTTGAAATATCATCACTTTCAATTTTGCCACATTAACTTCCAAGCCCCATAGATTGCAATACTCAAACATTTTATTGGTCATCTTTTGAAGAGCGCATGCAGTCTCTGCGAACATAACTATATCGTCTGCGAACATTATTGCTTTTATTTTTGAACTTCCAACTTCAACTAAACACAATAACCAATCCACTATATCATCTAAAAATAGTGCAAATAAAAGGGGGCTCAGATTACAGCCTTGTTTGACTCCGCTGTATATTTCAAAACTTTCTGATTGCTCTTGACCATTGTATATTTTCGCTGTAGTTTGCTGGTATATCTTTTCCAACATTCGCACGATTCAGATGGCTTGGTCATGTAGAGCAGATTGACAAAAATGCTCCGACACAATTCCCAAGAGAGGAAGAAGTAGCAGAAGACCGCGACTTAGATGGCGCGGAAGTGGAAAACGAAAATAATTCGTAGCGACCCATCATTCTAAACATTATATTTTTATAATTACTGGGTCCATGTTCTGTAACTCTCACATCGAATAAGTTTTCGCATAAACAGTGCAAATCATAACAAAACTACGATGGAATGGGTCAAAAATCTTGTTTTCGCATTCAACGGAATCTGTAACTTTTTTCACTCGATCAGGAATAACATGAAATGAAAACATTGGAAATACTGGAAAAATGTGAGTGAAACTTTGTCTGTTAACTCTGAAGTCGAAATATTGATTCTATTTATCTGTCAAAATAACTCGACAGCTCTCAACCAAGTGAGTAGTCGTAGTGAGATATATGTTTTTTTTAAAGAATTCAAATTTTAGAAAGAATGGCAGAAAATAAACAAAAGGTAATTTATTTGATTTTGACTCTTGTTTAATTATACAAAGGTTAATTATTATTCTTTTCCATAGAAAAATCAGAAGATCTCTATGGATAAAAAAGAAAAATTGGTTGAATATGTATGTATATGTCAACACATTTGGAATTTGCCAGGGGCCAATTTGGGGGCCCCAACGGAAATATTCAAAACCAATCAAACTGGGAAGACTTGTCCATAGTTTTGAATGCGATGGGAGGAAGTAGCAAAACAACTGACCAGTGGAAAAAGGTAAGGTAAATAATGCAAACTTTCTCAGACTTACATATTCAAAGTTGTTTTTTTTTTTTTTGTTAAAGTGTTATTAAAGCCTTCAAGAGCATTAAATGAGTGACTAGTGAGTGAAATATTTTTAAGATCCAACCGTGGTTACAAAAAAAAAAAAAAAAGTCAAAAGCGTTGTGAAAAAATTAAAACATTAAAACTCTTCAAATCAATGAGGTCAATTTTTTTCTGATTGAACCACTTCTGTTGATTTCAATTGAAGTGGAAGTGGCAGCTATTAAGATGATCCTCGAGACTTTAATAGTTTCGAGGAGCAAATCTTGTTCATAATGGGTGTCGATGCTGTGGATGGTGATGTTGTCACACCAGAATCCGGTGTTCTCAATATTTGTGTAAGTTGGTTTAAACATTTTATTTTAGGTTTTTTTTAATTATACGATTTTCTATTCTTGTAGAAAGACTCGTAACAAATCGAGATGGCATACGATTTTTCAAATGACATATCACCATCCAAAAGAAAAAAAAAACGAGCTGACAGCTATATAGATAACGACCACCATAGAAGAACGATCGCTTCCATCTTCAATCTACAAGAAAGCATTATCAGATGCAAAAGAAATGCATGAGGTTATGGTAACTAGAATTGGTGGCATCGAAGTCCAAAACGCAATTATTATAAAAAAAAACTAGATATAATAACGGGCGCCAACAAAACCTAGTTGATTTGTTTCAGGCACTTCTACACACATGTGCAATGTAAATTTGTTTGTGAATCAAGTAGTTTTTTTTTTTATTCTTTGAAGTTTTTACTAAGGTTAAGTTTTAGCTAGTAAGTTTTTTTTTAATTTATTGTATAAATAAAAATATATTTATGATCATATTCATGAAAACGGTACAAGGTCATAACTCAATTTTGATTTTACCGTGAAATGCAAAAATGATGGACCAGCAATAATTTTTAGAAATCGAAGTCTAAGGCTTTGATTCATAATTGAAGAAGAATATTGGGTCCACTATGGCGTATACGTACTATTACATTATTGTTTTCTAAACACGATTCTGTTGCTGATGCTGGTACAATTTATAGGGGAGTCAATGAAGCGAAAAATACTGCCTGACCTGACAATTTTTTTACTGTGAACCGATTTGCATGAAATTTTGGAATTAGGCTCATCTTACCCTTAACTTTAAAGGTGAAAATGATTTGAACTGCGGAACCACCCTGGGGTTGGCTGCCACCCCTTCTCGGGGGTGAATTTTTTTTTTCAAAATAACCTCGGATATCGATAGAAGGCCTAATTTTAAGCAAAAAATCTTCTATAGAGTTTTCCAAAAAATCCAATACTTTTCAAGTTATTGGCAATTGAAAATTCGAAATTTTTTCACGTTTTTCATCGGTTTTTTGCAAATATCTCCAAAAATATACGTTTTATCGAAAATTTTATTGAGAGCAAAACTGTAGCAGGTAAGACAATGAACAATTTGGTTTTTTATAAAGTATTCTAAGTGCAGTATTAAGCTAGATATTAAATAATAAATAAATATTATATTTGGAATTCCGAATTCTCTCGGCTTCTCTTAAAAATTGGTCACTGGCCATTTCGACGTTATTTGACAGTCCACGGTCGTCTTCTACTTCGTCTGTGGATATGCTTTGATTTTCATTTACCTTTGTTTTGTGGCATCGTATTCATCTACCGACGGAAACTTAATCCATTTTGGTATAAGATGCCTCTGCAAAATGAGTGATATTTCCTTCACTGGCCGTGACACCATCGTTCTACTCATAGGTACGGAAAAATCCTGCACGATATCCTTTTGAAATTACCCAGTTGCGAAAAAATGCAAAGCGGCACACATTCGCATCGGCTTGGGAATAAAAATAATCCGTACCCCTGTTTTCATATACTGACTCAATTCCTTTAGCAAAATATCCGCTGAAGCGGTAAAGCTCACGAAACCTTTCTTCGGACATTTCAAAAGGATTCGTGGTATCTCATAAGTAACGCCTGTGAATCCGCATCATGTTTCTGTTATCAATTGCTGCACTAATCACAAGGACACTATACATTTTAACTGTTTTTAACGTTCTTATTTATTATATCAAATCATTTGAATTAAAATATCTTGATACAATTTTTTAAAGATTAATTTAAGCTGTCACTGTGAGTGAAAAGTAAAAATTCCTTCCATTGAAAACCGAAAATTTTAATTTTCACACAGGCTGTTTTCGCATCATATTATACATACAGTTTATTTTCCAAGATAGAGAAACGGTGGAATATTGTGTTCCACCTTGAATCGAATGGGAAACTTTTCGACCAAGTTACAGAACATGGATACTGAACAATGTTTTCAAAACCCTTCTGGTATAACCTTAACCTTAGTACTTTTAGTACCTCTTTTAATTTTCAAATAATGACGTTTAAGTAAATGTGTACACTGTACAATGATTCAAATTTTGAAATAATGACAGTAAAGTCAATGTCTACTTGATATAAATTTATAAAATTCAGTATTATAAGGCCGAAAGAAATTGTGAAAATCACTCGTCATTCTAATCTGCTCGGTAGAGTGCCTCAGCCAAAGATTTTGACAGTATTCAAATAAAGAAAAGTTGTAGTTTCGTTTTATTTTACATTGATTGATTCCTTTATTCTCTAATTCCTTAACTCTGTGATCCCACAGCCCTTAAATAAATTTCAGTATGGTAGAGTTACCTCAGCTTCTGAAATTTGATCTTCCCTCTTTTCCTCTAATCCACAACCCACAAATTTTTATTATGAATTAAAAACCTGGTGTAGCCATTGATTTAAATGAACTTACCTCAAGCTTCCACGTGCCGTGGGGATACTCGCCCCACGTGTGTGTTGTCATAAACGGCCACTTAGTAAATCCATCTCGATGATCATCATCATTAGCTCGTCGTGATAAAATCATAGATCTGCTGAAATTAATATTTCAAAAAAATAAATTTAACACAATTGAATCAATTGTCATTAAAGACAAATATCATGAAAAATTCCTATCACCTCGTTCCCATTGGCGATGTCAAAAACAGTTCCAAATCACCACGTCTGGAGGCATTGGCTGTTATCACAGCTTGAACATGTTCTAAGTAATTCACCTCAGTATCTGTTCCTTTGCATGCGTCCGTTTTGATTTCCAAGTAAAGTGACTTTTCGGCTGCTATTTGACTTTCGAATTCAAACAAGAAAATCTGTAAGTCAAAGTTCATTTCAAGGAATAGAAAATATTACTGTGGCTCAGAAACGGCACCAGCTTCACAATGGTATCGCGGAGGGACTGTGCGCCATTGTTTGGCTAGAGTCACCATTGCTCCAGCATCTAACACGCCGAATCCAAAGAGATGATTAAATTCCAGACCGACTCCATTCATGGTCCAGTGGAAACGGTTCTTCGCATCGAATAGAGAATTTCTTTTTGATGTCAGGACAGTCAAGTGCTGGATATCACGCCATGTTAAACTTGGGCTAGATACACAGTTGTATGAAATTAAATATCTTCCGCTAGAAAAATGCCTTACTTTGCTTCCAGGGCTAATGCAAACACTCCAGCTGCTTCAGGTGCTGCTGCACTCGTTCCCGAATGGGTTGTTGTACACTTGCCGTATAAATCCGTAGTTGCGACCCCAGTATTAGGATCCTTAGCGCCATTACTGAACGTACTAGCTAGAGTCGATGAACAGCTTTCATCGTAGTGAGCATTCTGTCCATCGTTTATCGCACTGTTTATGGAAATGGTCCACATAGAAGCTGCATATCCATCGCAATTACAATCGTCCTCCTCGCCACCATCACCCGATGCCCATACATAGATATTTCCTAACCCATTTCGTCCCTGGATTGAAGTAAAAATTAATTATTTGCATTTGTTGTTGGGCGTTTTCATAATTCATAATTATGTGACTTTTTAAGTACCTCATTAACACCCTGGACAATGGCCCTCATTGTTGCATTACGTGGCCCATCAACTGTCTTGCCGTCATCCGTTGGACCCCAGGACGCGCTGTATATATGAATCTTATGTGGTTCGTGTCCCATAGAATTGGCCTCAATTAAGTCCGTCATATACGGCTGGTCCAGCATTCGTATTCCTTTGGATATAAAATAAACAAGTTATGCTCTTGTACATAAAAATATAATTAAATGTTATGTATGTCATTTTACTTACCCGCAATTTTACTATCGTAAGCAACTCCTACCCCACATATTCCATTGTCACGTGCGGCGGCCACTTCTCCGGCGCATCGTGTCCCATGACTGGAAGAACAAAATAATAAAGATAAAAGATGTATGGGTTCATCAGAATGAAGGAAGTTTCATATTTATAGATATATCTACCTGTTAAACCAATCATCCGTGTATCGAGGATATGGATATGGATCGTTACTGCTAAAATCGTAACTAGCTTCCGCATTCTGAAAAAAAGAAAGAAGGTTTTGTTATTGATATGGAACTGAAAAAATTTTAAAAACTTCGATTCTTAGTTTATGTGTTACAGAAACAAGGTAAATAAGTAAAAGAACACTAAAATAATTTTGTAAAGTTTCTGCAATTTGTTTGCGGTTTGTTCAAACAGAAATGTTAAAATAATTTTAAATTTGAAGGTTTATTCCGGGCTTCACCTGATTTGTTGGTTCGAATGAAGTTAAAGGATAATAACAAAAATTTAAACCCTTATTTTAGCTTTTTTCACACAATTGTATTGAGGATATGGAAAGACCATTTTTCCAAGCTGTATAATGGCGATGACGAGCAAAACTCCGACAGCAATACAGAACCATTCAATTTGGGTGCAGCAGGCAAACAATTCCACCCACCCGACATTGACAAAGTGAAGATAGCGATATCTGAACTTAAGTCGAACAAAGCTGCTGGAGCAGACGGGCTAGCCGCCGAACTATACAAGCAGCTGCAGATGATTTGGTTAGAAGCATGCACTAGCTCATCTGCACAATTTGGTCGGAGGAAAGCATGCCTGACGAATGGAACCACAGCATCGAATGCCCGATCCTCAAAAAAGGAGATCTCCTGAACTGAACCAACTACAGAGCTATAAGTCTCCTTAACATCGCCTATAAGATGTTGTCTGCCGTGCAATGTGAACGTTTGAAACCCTTCGTCAACAACCTGATAGGTCCTTTTCGGTGTGACTTCAGACCCGGAAAGTCCACCATCGATCAAATATTCACCTTACGGCAGATCTTGGACAAAACCCAGGAACTTCAAATCTATACCTACCACCTTTTCATCGATTTCAAGGCCGCGTATGACAGCGTCTATAGAGACCAATTATATAGAGCAATATCTAGTTTTGGCATCCCAGAAAAACTCGTCCGTCTGTGTAAGATGACAATGGAAAACTCATGCTGTTCCATCATGGTCGGAAAAAACCTAACAGACGCATTTGATGTCAAAAAAAGTTTTAGACAAGGCGATGCGTTGTCATGCGATTTCTTCAACATCATCCTTGAAAAAATTGTGCGAAGCTCCAACGTCAACACCAGAGGCACAATCTTTCAAAAGTCCGTCCAGCTACTAGGATACGCGGACGACATTGACATAATTGGAAGAACACAGCGTGATGTCAGTGGAGCGTATGTGAGTATTGAGACGGAGGCCAGGAAGATGGGTCTAGCGGTTAACGAGGGCAAGACCAAGTTAATGCTGTCAACAAGAAAGGACAACCAACATCGACGTCTTGGAGCATTCTTCAACGTAGACAGATTTAAATTCGAGGTAGTTAAGGAATTCGTCTACCTAGGATCCGCTTAAAAACTAAGACAACAACACCAGCGTTGAAATCAAACGAAGAATCACTTTTACCAATCGCTGCTTCCTTGGACTTAGAAGGCAATTGAGTAGTAAAGTCCTCTCCCGAGAAACTAAAGTGACACTCTACAAAACCCTCATCATCCCGGTGCTCATGTATGGTGCAGAGACATGGACCATGACAACATCCGATGAAAACGCTTTGGGCTGCTTTGAGAGAAAATTCTTCGAGTGATTTTTGGTCCTGTCTGCATAAATGGAGAATGGAGACGAAGATTCAACCAAGAACTGTACGAGCTGTACAGCGACACTGACCTAGCCAGAAAAGTTAAGGTCCAACGACTTAGACTTAGGTTGGGCATGTAGAGTGAATGGAAAATAATGCTCCAGCTCGTAGAGTCTTCGAATCAAACCCGGAGGGACGTCGCAGAAGAGGAAGACCGACTCAGGTGGAACACACAGATGGTAGAGGAACTGAACCAACTTGGCGTGCGAAACTGGAGACAGCTAGCTAGGGACCGAGCTTGCTGGAGACGTTTGTTGGATGAAGCCCTGGTCCGACCTGGACTGTAGCGCCACGATAAGTAAATAAGTAAATAAATTTTTTTTAAAGCAAATAAATTATTGTAATCGAATATCATCTGAGATATAATATAAATTTGCAAATACCTACCTTTTTTCGGTTTCAATGTAGCAAGGCTTAGCACGTCACAGAGAATTACTCGCAGTTCGACTTAATTTGTTTTTATTTTTAACGGTCTTACATGTTCTATGTATGGGAAAATACTATGGGATATAGTATGGGAAATAGTATGGGAGCAATACTATGAATTGATTTTTTGCAATTAGGCGTCTCAGTAATCCTTATGTGAAATGTAAATGCCCTACGATTATGTAACGGTACAAGACTTCGTGTCACATAACATTATTAGTGCTACAATCTTCACTGGCGTAGCAATGGTGAAAATGCAATCATTCCAGTAATCCCCATAATTCCTACAGATTTACCATTTCAATTCAAAAGGCTGTAATTCCTCATTAAAGTGGAATTATCATAATGATAGTTAATAAAGCGGAAGGGAAAACACTTACCGTAGAGCGGGTGAAACTAGAAAAGCCGTGCTTCTCCCCTTTGTGTATCTATTACTGGCATACGCATAATCAATCAACCATAGATTAGGACTGGTAAAATCAAAGTTTTGTCAGGGTTGCAAAAAGCTCACATTTCAGCTCAGCTCACAGCTCAGGTCAAATTTGAGCTAGCTCACTTTGGCTTAGCTCACCCAACAGCTCAGCTCAGCTCACCCAACAGCTCAGCTCACCCAACAGCTCAGCTCACTTTCAGCTTAACTCACTTTCAGCTCAGCTTACTTTTAGCTCAGCTCACTTTCAGCTCAGCTCGCTTTAAGCTCAGCTCACTTTCAGCTCAGCGCACTTTCAGCTTAGCTCACTTTCAGCTCACTTTAAGCTCAGCTCAGCACACTTTCAGCTCTGGTCAAGTGAGCTGAGCTATTGTAACTAGTTCACATGTGAGCTAGCTCAAAATTTGAGCTGAGCTGTGAGATGAGCTAGGCTCACTTTTGAGCTGTTTAGCAACCTTGAGGTTTATATAGCAGACACTTTTTCTTTCAAGTGGGGAGTTTTGAACCCAGTTGCTTTGCCAAACCGAAGCAGCTAGGGTAATTCTTCTTCGGATATCCACTAAGGTGTCGTTTGTGGGATTGATGTTTTTTCCGAGGTAGGTGAACTCCTTATTTCCTTAACTATCTCGAAATTGCTGCTACCAACAGTGACGTTTTGTCCTAGGCGGTGGACAAATATTGCTTTGTTTGTTGATAGCATGTACTTTGTTTTGTCCTCATGCACTTCAAGACCAACGAGTTTCACCTGTTCTTTAATCGCTTTGAAGGCCTCAAGCACAGCTCTCTTGGATCGACCGATGATGTCTATGTCGTCCACATAGCCTAGGAGCTGAGTGGATTTGTTGAAGATAGTGTTTTCCGTGCTCACACCTATCTGCTCCAGGAAAATGTTGAAGAAATCACCTGACACCCTGCGCATGTTTGAAACATTTGTACACTGTACTGCGTATTGTTTAGCGTCATGCGGCACAGCTGGATCAGTTTGTTCGGGATTCGAATTCAGACATCGCCATCATAAGCTCTTGGCGGGGGATGCTATCATAAGCAGCTTTGAAGTCTATGAAAAGATGGTGGGTTTCGACTTGAAATTCGTTGGTCTTTTCCAGGATCTGCCTCATTACGAATATTTGGTCTAACGTTGTTTTGCCTGGCCTAAAGCCACACTGGTACGTGCCGATTATTGTGTTGCAGAATGGGATTCTTTGTATTCAACAGCAAGCAGGGATATGCCACGGTAGTTTTTGCATGACTTAGCATAGGATTTTTGCAGATGGGGCATATGGAGCTTATCGACCAGTCAATGGGTATGCATTGTTCCTCCCACACTTTGTTGGTGACCTGGTCCATGCGGTTCATCAAAAGACCCTCCCATATTTAAAGAGTTCCGCAGGTATGCCATCCGACCCGGCGGACTTGTTATTTTTTTAGCTTTTCGATGGCTCTTTCTACTTCTACTCTGCTGGGGGCTGGGACTGGGTCTTTATTGACTGGTCTGGCTTTTTTTTCGTCATTAGCTCGCTTGACATTTTGCACATTCAGCAGCTGTTGGAAGTGCTGCTTGAAAACATCTACAGTTCTCAGTGCTTCGGTGACTAGGTTTCCTTAAAAGTTTCGAAGAGCCTGTGTCCCGGTTTTGAAACCAGAAACTAATTGCTTCGACCTTTTAATGAAGCGCCAGGCGTTGTTCTTGGTCCGACACTCTTCTAGATCTTTGAGCTGAAAAACTGCGGATGCTCTTTTCTTCCTTCGCAAGGTCATTTTTTCATTTATCCTTTTTGTTCGGTGCTCTTCTCTTGCTGCTCTTGTTTTTGTTTTTCGTTGCAGCATCTGCACATGTGCATTTTCCGTCTCTCTTTTCAATAACGCGAACTCATCACCAGAACCACAGGTTCTTTTTCGGGGTGGCTGGTAACCTATGGTGGTTTCGGCTACATTTTCTAATATTTCGCGATATTGGTTCCACAAGGTGTTGACATCTCTGGTATTTGGGAGGGCGGCGGAGAGTCGCTCACTCAGGCGCTCACTGTAGTCTCCGGCATTCTCCGAGGTGATAAGGCAACCGATGTTGAACTTCTTTGGGCCGCACGTGTTTTTTTGTCGTTTGATATTCGAGCTTTAAACTTTGCTCCTCGGAAAGTTCGCACGCTCAAGATTTTGGATGCGTGCCTTGCGCCGATTAGCACATGGTCGATTTCATTGGTGGTTCGACCATCTCTCATGACAGCTGTAATAAATGTCGCATTTTTTTTCTTTTCATTGTCCCTCATTCTATCCATCGAATTTCCTGGATCGCAGTAATGTCTACCTTATACTGCGTCAGGACAGGTTCAAGTGTAGAGTGATCTTACATTCCAGGTACAAACTCTCAATGCATAGCCTGGTTACCATAAGAGGGGGGTCATTTTCCGAGGCTACTATCTCTCTCATTACTTTCAAGTTTGTTTTTTACTGTAGGGAGGTTGTTAGCCCCTCGCACTAACCTCCAAATTCGTAGCGTCGTTGTTTGAGTGCTTTTATTTCTCCATTTTGCACTCGCGCTTCCAAGTTTAGTTATATAACTAGTGATATAACCAGTACCCAACACCATACCCCGTTTTATAAATACCAGCCCCTACCTGTCTTGGAAAATTCCCACTCTAAGCTTTACTGATAGAACAATAACGACAGATCAACACATCCTAGCAAACAGACCTGATCTCATCCTGTTCAACAAACCAGAGAAGAAGATAGATATCTTTGATATAGCGGTAACCCTAAATCGGAATTGGAAAACTACTTTCTGCACAAAGATATCTAAATATGCCGGTCTGCCCATCGATATAAGGGCCATGTACAATATGGAGAGGGTATATGTGACTCTGATTGTTATCTCAACAAGGGGCCTTGTCCCAAAAATCTGTGTAGACATCTTAAACAACAAAATATGGAACAGCTTTTGCCTCATAATATAAATATAAACAGAATCCTTTGCGGAGTCCTGTGAAGTTAGCAAAATGATTGTTGAAAATTTAATAAAAAATGAGAGTTCCCGGTAGCAAACCAAGAGTTCTAGAGTTCCTCATACTTTTTTCAAATAGTTCTGGCGAATTAAGGCTAAAATTCGAAAAAAAAGTTTTTTGGGCTAACTTCACGCAGCAAGGACATTTTTCAGAAAATGAGTTCTGATGATGTATTTCAACTTAAAATCAAGAGTTCTAGAGTTCCTGATGACTTTTAGAAAGAGTTCTGCAAAATTGGAAAAGATAGGGTTACCTTAGGTTCCTATTGAGTTAGAGCAAAATTTTGAAAAATCCAAAAAAATCAAAATAGAGGAGTTCTGATTAGAGTTCCCGGTAGACAATGAATAGTTCTAAACATTTTATTAATAACTTTTTTTTCTAAAACTAATAATTCAAGAGTTCTCGCAAATTAAGGTGCCCATCGACTTAGAGCAAAATTTTGAAAAATCCAAAAAATCAAAATAGAGGAGTTCTGATTAGAGTTCCCGGTAGACAATGAATAGTTCTAAACATTTTATTAATAACTTTTTTTTCTAAAACTAATAATTCAAGAGTTCTCGCAAATTAAGGTGCCCATCGACTTAGAGCAAAATTTTGAAAAATCCAAAAAATCAAAATAGAGGAGTTCTGATTAGAGTTCCCGGTAGACAATGAATAGTTCTAAACATTTTATTTAAAACTTTTTTTTCTAAAACTAATAATTCAAGAGTTCTCGCAAATTAAGGTGCCCATCGACTTAGAGCAAAATTTTGAAAAATCCAAAAAAATCAAAATAGAGGAGTTCTGATTAGAGTTCCCGGTAGACAATAAATAGTTCTAAACATTTTATTAATAACTTTTTTTTTCTAAAACTAATAATTCAAGAGTTCTCGCAAATTAAGGTGCCCATCGACTTAGAGCAAAATTTTGAAAAATCCAAAAAAATCAAAATAGAGGAGTTCTGATTAGAGTTCCCGGTAGACAATGAATAGTTCTAAACATTTTATTAATAACTTTTTTTTTCTAAAACTAATAATTCAAGAGTTCTCGCAAATTAAGGTGCCCATCGACTTAGAGCAAAATTTTGAAAAATCCAAAAAAATCAAAATAGAGGAGTTCTGATTAGAGTTCCCGGTAGACAATGAATAGTTCTAAACATTTTATTAATAACTTTTTTTTCTAAAACTAATAATTCAAGAGTTCTCGCAAATTAAGGTGCCCATCGACTGAGAGCAAAAAGTCGATGGGCACCTTAATTTGCGAGAACTCTTGAATTATTAGTTTTAGAAAAAAAAATTTTAATAAAATGTTTAGAACTATTCATTGTCTACCGGGAACTCTAATCAGAACTCCTCTATTTTGATTTTTTTGGATTTTTCAAAATTTTGCTCTAACTCAATAGGAACCTAAGGTAACCCTATCTTTTCCAATTTTGCAGAACTCTTTCTAAAAGTCATCAGGAACTCTAGAACTCTTGATTTTAAGTTGAAATACACCATCAGAACTCATTTTCTGAAAAATGTCCTTGCTGCGTGAAGTTAGCCCAAAAAACTTTTTTTTCGAATTTTAGCCTTAATTCGCCAGAA
The DNA here is from genome assembly GCA_943590905.1 of Sphaerophoria taeniata. Taxonomy (NCBI): domain Eukaryota; kingdom Metazoa; phylum Arthropoda; class Insecta; order Diptera; family Syrphidae; genus Sphaerophoria; species Sphaerophoria taeniata. Next base: position 183,693,831 of record OX016540.1, on the reverse strand, counting down.
CTATTTAAAAAAAGTATGAGGAACTCTAGAACTCTTGGTTTGCTACCGGGAACTCTCATTTTTTATTAAATTTTCAACAATCATTTTGCTAACTTCACAGGACTCCTTTCCGGCCCATACATACATTAATTTAATTAAGTTAATTGGTATATGTGTTTGCATAAAAGCATTTAAGGCACCACACAAAAAATCAATTTGATCATCAATTTAAACTCAAAACAACTAACAGACTAGCATCCAGTATTATAACTTTTTCAATTGTTCAACTTCCAAACTTTGATAACAACATTATGCAGAATTCACTCGGAAGTGATAGCTGACTTTTGTTATTGAGTCATCCAACTTTTCTCACTTTCTCTCGTACAGTTTGAACTTTTATCGTCCCCAGTCTACAGATTTACAAAGAGCGAGAGAGACACACTCAGGATTCTTCATATCGTAACTTATTTCTATACCCTTTAATATTTGCAATTTAAAACTTATTTTCTCATTATAATGTACCTGTTACTGTTACAAACGCATGCATAAAATATTACTGCAATAAAAGTATACTTTTAAGGTTTTGATATGAATAATGCAGAATAACGGAATCATACAAATATCATGTGCTTGAAGATCTCAAAAAGATTTAATGTCTTTCTGATTTAACATCAAAAACGAAAACTCATTTCTGTAAAATCATACCTTGATATTGGTAATTCAAGTGATATCTAGGATAATTACGTCAAATGACAAAAAATAAAACTTCCAAGAACTCAATTTACATAACCAATAAACAGTTTCCTATCTGTTTGCTGACTTCGAGAAGAAAATGGATATTCCATTTATTTTCTTATTCAAACAAAAGTATAGCGACGTACTTAATCGCAAATCTTAATTCCCTGTCTCCGATTTCAAATTTATCCCAACAGTTTTTGTTATTTAATTAAGGTTGATTCAGCCTGGAATTAATGCAGTTTGATAAGAATATTAACTGCTATTGTGTGATTGAAAATCCAATTAAAAATTGTCTGCTGTCCTTTGCCAATTCATGGCCAGGTGTTTGAACAAACTCATGCCAAACAACGATGAGCAATATAGTCACACAGTTTACTCGTACTGGGTATAATTCAATTCAGGTACCTACTCCTACATATACAGTGTTCCACAAAAGTCATGGTATAGCATACATAATTTAGTCACAATGCTTAAGATATTTCGCAATAAAGCAAAATTTCAAATTTTTTCAACTTAATTTAGATAGCAGATTCACAATCGTTCCTTATTTCAATAACAAGAAAAGAAACATTTTTGCCATAAATAAATTTGAAAGAAAACAAAACAAAAAAAATACACATGAATTCTCTTCCACAAAAGTCATGATACACTTGGCAACTCCTGTAGGTTTTCAAACAACTGTGCAACGGTAAATAGTTTGATTAATTTTCTTATGTCAGTAAGCCTTGTTATTTACACGAAACAATTGTTTGAGCTAGGTCTTTTACTATTTCTCTGTAATTTATGGTGAAAAAAGTCATGAAAATTCGAGGAAAGGGGTTTACTGTAGAAGAAAGGCCCTCGATCATTGATCTTCATGAAAATCAAAACAAAATTTACTCCAAATGTGATATATTATATTAGGTCTGTTCCAGACTTTTTGTGCACTAAATTAGACAATCTGTCAAATTCTGAGGAGTGGGGAGAAAACTCTCTCAGAGAGAAAAAAATCTAAAATTTACAAATTCAAGAAACCAAATTCAAGAAAAAAATTTACAAAACTGGATTGTTTTTTTTTTTCTGTTTGACGTATGTCAAATTCTCATTTGACAGAACTCATATTTCTGCCGGAAGAAATTCTTTGGGCTAAATTTGTCAGGGTGGGAAAATTTTTTACTCTCGTGAGCGCTCTCTTCTACACAATTTTTGAAGTTGGGAACAGACATTGACCAAAAATAACCAAATATTACTTACTTCGGCAGGTTCAAACTGAGTGTGGAACGGACCTATTATTTCTAGAATCTGTTGCACCATTCAAAACGTAATCAAGCGCCTTAAAAACCAACACACGTCGAATACAAGTCGCATATTGTCCATCAAAGCTTACTTTTCGGGATAAAACAAAAAACAAGCACTTGGTAGCCCAAGAGTTTGAAAAGTACAATGAAAACATAATTCATCCTGATACTGTGCGCCATACCATAATTCAAGCTGGGTTTAAGTCTCGTTTACCTAGAACGAATCTGTTAATCAATGAGGTTTATAGAAAAAGGAGGATTGCGTTCACGAAACAGTAAGTAAAACGTAAAAGAGGATCCTGACTTCTGACACAAGGTAATTTTTTCAGACGACCGAAGTATATAAGAATATTGTTTTTGCTTCAGATGGTCGGTTTAAAATATGGCGAAAGTTAGGGGATGCGGGATGCCTCATTTAGACAATAAAACCCGATGGTGGAGGTTAAATCGTATGGGGCTGCATCTGGGAAATCTTTTTTTAATAGCAAATACCATGGACCAACATATTAAATTTAATATTCTCAAAGAAAATGTAGAGGATAGTGCGAGAAAACTGGGTCTTTTAAATAATTCCTACTTTCAGCAAGTTTACGATCCCAAACATACTGACCAATGAATGCGTTTGTGGCTAATTTACAACACTCCTCTCTTATTAGTGACCCCTCCCCGAAGCTTGAGTCAGCGTCTATCGCAACAAAACGCATTTAGTCAAAGAAAAGCAGAATATTGGCACAAACTTGCTCTGAAAACTTAGTCAATTCAATGAAAAACAGACTTAAAGCCATTATAAGGCCGTGTGCGAATTCAGTTAAAAATGGGTTAAAACTTGACGTTTGGTTAAATTTTGGCACTTCGCATTGAATAAAATTATTAGACTAGCTGCGGAGCAGGTTAAAATATGACAGTAGTGGTTAAAAAATTCATCCATTTTTATTTTTTAACCACAATTCATCCAATTTGCACACGGCCTAAAATTGAGAGGTTATCCAGCTTAAAATACACAAACAAAATACTGTGAGATGTTTTTCTTCACTTTTTGAAAGGTGTGCCATGACTTTTGTGGAAGAAAATTCATGAGTTTGTACCAAATTTCATTTAATTTTAATGTTCCAATTGTGGTTCCTTTTCATGTTCTAAAAATAACATGCGAATAAAAATGAGCTCTTATGAAATGAAAAATTTTGAAATTTTGATTGTTGTGGAGTTTTTTTTTTAACATTATGACTAAAAATGTTTGCTGTACCATGACTTATGTAGAACACTGTACCTATGTAGGTATGTGTTGAGAGATTTTGTTGCATCTATAGCAAAAAAAGAATACAACATACAAAATGAAATTGCAGAACCAATCAAATAATATAAATTTGCTGTCGAGGTTCATTTGAATGTACTGATTGGTCGACTTATAAGGTGGACATAACCTCTATCCAGGAAATGCGATGGAATGGACCGGGCAAAAGGAGGATGAAAAACTGCGATAACTACTACGGCGACTGCTTCAGAGAACAACAACAGCGTCTGTTTGAATGTGGCTCTGTCGTTAGAAGCGGGCTTCAGAGCTGTCAACGACCGCCTCACGACAATCCGCATAGAGGCTAAATTCGGCAACATAAGCCTAATATGCGCTCATGCCCCCACAGAAGAGAAAGATGACGACACCAAAGACAAGTTCTACGAGCTCCTCGACAAGACATACGAGCAATGCCCTAGCTTCGACGTTAACATCGTCTTAGGAGAATGATGCTACCTCGCTGGGATTCTCGCGACCACCAAAACGAAACCCCTGCGTTGATGATGAATGCAGACAGGTACATGTAGCCAAGCAAGAAGCATACAAAGCAGCGCTGCACAGGAGGACGAGATCAGCTCGAGAGCTCTACGAGCAGAAGAAGAAAGAAGAACAAAAGCTTTTCAGAAAGATAAAGAGAGAGCATGAAAATCGATCTATAGAAGATGTTGAGAGACTAAAAAAGAGGCATGAGGTCATAAGTTTTACCAAGAGGTAAAACGAATGACCCAAGGTTACTGAGCACGAACTGAAGCCTGTAAAGACCAACAGGGAAATATCGTAGTAGAGTCACATTCAATGGGGAGGATATGGATGGACCACTTCTGCAGACTGTACAACGGCGATGACGAATCAAATTCCGCTGTCAGGTAGAATGAACCATTCAATGAAGATTACGCAAGCCAAGATTTCCGTCTACATGGCCTTGAAGAAGTGAAGACAACAATATCTAAGCTTTAAAACAACAAAGCCGTGGGAGCTGACGGCATCACTGCCCAACTCTTGAAAGCAACGGGCGATGACTTGGTAAGGAGCATGAACCAACTCATCTGCAGAATATGGTCGGAAGAGAGCATGTTTGTCAACAAACTGATAGGTTAATATTAGTCTAGCTTTAGACCAGGAAAGTCCACCATCGATCAAATATTCACATTACGGCAGATCCTGGAAAAAGCTCAAGAACTCCAAATCGACACCTACCATCTTTTAATCGATTTTAAGGCGTATGACAGCATCTATAGAGAAGAACTACTGTTAAAAGCCATATCCAGCTATGGCATTCCTAGAAAACTAATTCGTCTGAGCAAGATGACAATGGAGAACTCACGGTGCTCCAATAAAGTCGTTAACGACCTCACCGACGCCTACGATGTCAAAAGACTTTAGACAAGGTGATGCACTGTCATGCGACTTCTTTAATATCATACTGGAACGAATATTGCAGAACTCCCGCGTTAACACTGGAGGCACTATCTTCCAGAAATCTGTGCAACTACTCGCGTACGCTGATGATATTGATATCATTGGGAGAACGCAGCGAGGTGTCAACAGTGCTTTTGCGAGTATACAAACAGAGGCTGCAACAATGAGTGTAGCGCTAAATGAGGGGCAAAAAAAGTATATGCTGTGATCAAGAAAGGACAATCAACACCGACGACGTCTTGTACAAAACGTCACGATAGACACATATAATTTTGAAGTAATTAGGAACTTTGTATACCTTGGATCCGCTATCAACACGGGCAATAACACCAGCGCCAGCGCCAAGATCAGACGCAGAATAACTAAGAGAGCTAAGATAGCAATTGAGTAGAAAAGCCCTCTCTCGAGCAACCGAGGTAAAACTGTATAACACCCTCATCATTCCTGTTCTGCTGTATGGTGTAGAAGTATGGACCTTGAGAAAATGGGATGAATGTGCTCTAGGCTGTTTCAAGAGGAAAGTTCTTCAGGTCATCTTTAGCACCGTGAGCACTGATGGGGAATGGAGAAGAAGATACAACAGCGAATTTAACGGGTTGTACAACGACATGGACTTAGCCAGAAGAGTCAAGTCCCAGAGACTCAGATGGCTCGGTCATTTAGAGCGGATAGGGGCCGAGCTGGCTGGCAGAGACTGTTGATTGAGAACAAAGTCCTCAACAGACTGTAGCACCGCCTTAAGTAAGTAAGTAAATATCTGAACTAACAATAATCAGGCAATGTTTTTAAAATTATTGAGATGCCAAACAATCAGGAAATAATATTCGATTCAGAAAATGATTTGCTCTATACACAAAACTTAACAGACAAAAAAAATATTTAGTAGGTATATAAGTAGAACTGTCCGGACACTAGGTTTTCGACCGTCCGGAGACTAGAACTATCGTCCGCAGACTTAGGGAATTTGTCTTTTTTTTAGAATTCATACTGTTAAATTAATGAATTAAGTTACTTTCCATTCATTAATACACCGAACTTGAACTACAGGGAAATATATATAGTTGCAGAAATTTTTTTAGATTTCAATGAAACACAAAGATATTTACATAGAAAGTGTAACGAAGTTACAGAATAAAACAACAACCAACAACAACCATGAATACAAGCAAAACGACAACACACAACATAGCGCCGAAATAAAACAACAACCAACAGCAGCCATTACTAGGAGCATAAAACGAAAATGAAAACAACAACAAACACACAGCCGAAGTATACAAACAACATCCGTCCGTCAATAGCAGAGTACAAAATGAAACAACAACAAACACACGAACAACGAAACAGAGAGGCAGCAGCACAGTAGTTACATGATCGCACGTGCAGCTGCATGATTGGTACTTTTCTGTATTCTTTCAATTCACTCCTACTTGTTACTCGAAATTTATCAAGTAGGAGTGATATCGACCATGAAAGTCAGACTTCATTCGGTCTCCGACCGTCTAGGTGCTCTGTTCAGTAAATATTTTTTATTAAGAGTATTCCTGAGGCATTTTTTTTGGTTAGCGCCATAAGGAGCCTCGAAAAAACTTTTGCTTCGGCTTTTATCGCCTTGACTAGGTATTAAATCCCACTTTTCCGTCAAGGCTAGGGAAATTACCCCATTGCTTTCTTTGTTTTCTTTATCGCCTTGACTAGGGATTAAATCCCACTTTTCTGTCAAAGCTAGGGAAATTATGCCATTGCTTTCTTTGTTTTCTTTATCGCCTAGACTAGGGATTGAATCCCATCTTTCCGTCAAGGCTAGGGAAGTTATCCCATTGTAGTATTGGTAGTAGGTATTGTTCCGGCTAGGGATTAAATCCCATGTACCGTCGGGACTAGGGAAATTATCCCATTGTAGGTATCGCTTCGACTAGGGATTGAATCCCATGCACTGTTGAGGCTAGGGGAAATACAAGCAATCTGTATAGGTATCGCCTAGACTAGGGATTAAATCCCATCTTTCCGTCAAGGCTAAGGAAGTTATCCCACTGTAGTATAAGTAGTATTATTATTGTTCCGACTAGGGAATGAATCCCATACACTGTCAGAACTAGGGAAATTATCCCGCCGTTAAATTCCTAGAACTAGGGATTGAATCCCATCCGCCGCCGTTTGTTCTGGGAATCCGCCGTTTATAATCTTTCTTACTACAATAAATAAATTTGAATCGAATCCTTCTTTAAAACCGAGTTTTATTTATTCTTTCCTCGGAGAAACCTGGGCAAGCTGCTCAGCTGAGAAAAACAAAATAACATCACAAAAGTAAAAAAAAAAATTATCTGTCCGAAGACTAGTTACCCTAGTAAATTTTCGAAAATCAAACATCAAACTTAATATTTTTAATTAAATATCATATTTTTTCTTATAACATTTTCCTAAGAATTCAACACATGCATGTATTCACAAATAGTCGACCCAATTTCCACATTTACAAATGCTCACACAATGTCACTTGTTAAGATATTGACATGACTTTAAATTACAATGAAAATTAACGGCGTGTTGGAATACATATAACGCATTACCCTTCGCATAAGTTTAAAGAAGGTATATTCGTTAGAAAGCAATTATATTTGTTAAGTGTCTAAGAAACACAATTTGTCTGTTCCTTATAACAATTTTACTTCACTCGAATAAATCTACTTTGATCCTTTCAAGGCATCATTTCAGAAACCATGTATGAATCGAAATTGAACTTGTACCTACTTAAAAGTAATGACTTAACATGCTTCGAAGAATGTTATTCCAAAGTTCTACGTATTGCTCAATTATTTCAATACTCTTTCATTTTTTCGCAATTCAACACAACGTCGCTCCTTAAACCATATTTCGTCCTTTCAAAGAGTTTATTCGTGATGCCTTAACACGTTTCATTATTCAACAATTTAGCATAATCATTCATGTGTTCTTCATAATAGCATGACAGATATTTTTCTCGAAGAAAGGATATAAAATATTAAATTTCAAATCTGAGAACAAGAATTTTTACCTTCTATATGCGTTGCAGGTGATGAGCCTCGTGCGTGTAACGTGTACCTACTCTTTTCTTTCCAAAAAAAAAAAAAACAAAACACCGCAGAAAATTCTACTTAAATAACTTGATTCCCAGACATGTGCTTAATCCTTGAGAAGGTCTGAAAACTTCACAGCTAACCCTTAATTTAATGTGAGAAACCACGAAGGAACCCAGAAAAGCTGTCATTCTTTGAGTTATTCCAATGTAGTTTACATATACTCAAAGCAAATATCGATTTAAATGCACAAACTTCAAACTTGTGTTAGTATTTCATGTTCAAAGGATTTACTACTTACATAATTGTACTTCAAATCAGGATGCATGTAGTCGACTCCTGTGCAGAGCGAAAAAGAAAAATTAATACAAGAATAAAAAAATTAAAATCTTTATTCGTGCAATGATTTGATTTGTGCGTGATGAGCATTTAAAATCAGGCAAGGAGATCCGGACATTCTGTTGCCACTTCCACACCACGCACAACATCATGATGGCAAAAGCATTTCTACTTACCGTCGTCCATAATGGCAGTGGTGACATTTTTGCCAGTTATTCCTTGGTCCCATGCTGCTTGAACATTCAGGTCAAGACGCACTTTGCCCCCATTCTGGCCAGTGTTCTTCAAATACCATTGAAACGGGAAATACGGATCAGTTGGCTCGACTCCCTGTGTACTGGGCACGCCATTTATCGAAGCATATGGAAGTCCGTGGATAGCAGGAATAGCAGGACGTAATCCACGTTTTACTCGTATGAAGCCCGGCTGTTGTATGGCATTGTGAATCTGGAAGCGAAAAACAAGAAAAGAAACACATAACATACAATATACTGGTAGGACGTGTTCCATGACAACAAGAGTAACGAAATTAATTCAATGTAATAAAGAGATGACATGCTGGGGCCTAGCGCAGAAAAGGAGAGTTATTTTCGGAAGCTTTATCCAGTAACGCACATGCAGGATTTCATTATATTTTGTTGTTGATGAAATTATGCGAATTTTCAAGGGAATTCGTTTGTACTCATTTCTTTCACATATGCCGACCAAAAGGAATATTTTGTTTACTTGGGTTGTTTGGTTCAAATGGAAACATACAAACATATTATTCTTGAGTAAATCTGATTATACACTTCGTGTCAGTTGATAAGAAGAAAATAGAAGTCCGGAGTATGGCAAATACTTCCATTAATTGGGAAGCCTTCAGTTGGGTGTTGTAGGATCTGGAGGCATATGCTGTATCTTTTCCTACACCCCAAGTGCTTACTTTACCTCCAAGTGGTAACCACCGGGTACTGGTTATATCACTAGATGTAACTTGCCAAACTTGTATACGCAAGTGCAAAACGGAGAAAAACAAAATCACTTAAGCAACGGCTAACAACCCCTCTAACGGGGCTAACGGGGCTAACAACCCCTCTACAGTAAAAAAACAAAAAACTTGAAAGTAATGAGAGAGATAGAAGTCTCGGAAAATGACCCCCCTCTTATGGTAACTAGGCTATGCATTGAGAGTTTGTACCTGGAATGAAAGAACACTCTACACTCCAGGTGCAACTCAAAAACTTGAACCTATCCTGACGCAGTATAAGGCAGACATTACTGCGATCCAGGAAATACGATGCATAGAATCAAGGACAATGAAAATAAAAATTGCGACATTTATTACAGCCGTCATGAAAGACTGCACATATTTGGATGCGGATTCGTCGTGGGAAATCGGCCTGGCTGTAAACCGCATCAAGGCCACACTACAAAACATCAGTATAATATGTGCACACGCCCTTACCGATGATGCTGAGGAGTCTAGCAACTTACGACCTCCTACATAGAGCCTACGGAGCCTGTCCAGAGTTGAGAGTACGACGTTAAAATCGTATACTCGGAGACTTCAATGCAAAAATCGGGAAGGAAGACATCTTTGGCGGATTAGTTGGAAAACACAGCCTCCACTAAGCTAAACAGATAACGGCTCCGACTAATCGACTTTGCTGCAGCTCGTAATACGGTGATAAGTAGCACCAAGACGAAAGATCTACACAGCAACCAGGCGATCTCCGGATGGTCGAACCACCAATCAAATCGACCATGTGCTAATCGGCGCAACGCACGCATCCAACATCTTGAATGTGCGAACTTTCTGAGGAGCAAAGTTTAGAGCTCGAATATCAAACGACAAAAAAACACGTGCGGCCCAAAGAAAGAAGTTCAACATCGGTTGCCTTAGCACTCCGGATAATGCCAGAAACTACAGTAAGCGCCTGAGTGTCGCTCCGCCGCCCTCCCAAATACCACAGATGCCAGCACCTTGTGGTACCAATATTGCGTAATATTAGAAAATGTAGCCAAAACCACCATAGGTTACCAGCCACCCCCGAAAAAGAACGCGTGGTATAATAATGAATGTGCGTTATTGAAAAGAGAGACGGAAAATGCACATGCACAGCAAGAGAAGAGTACCGAACAAAAAGGAAAAATGAGAAAAAACCTTGCGAAGGAGCCATCCGCAGTTTCTCTGCTCAAAGATCTAGAAGAATCTCGGGCCAAGATCAAAACCCGCCGTTTCTTTAAAAGGTTGAAGCAATTACTTTCTGGTTTCAGAACCAGGACAAAGGCTCTTCGAAATTGTGAAGGATATCTAGTCACCGAAGCACAGGGAATTGTAGATGTATTCAAGAAGCACATCCAGCAGATGCTGAATGCGCATAATTTTGAGCGAGCCAATAACGATAGAGAAGCGAGCCCTGCCCCCAGCACAGAAGAGGTAGAAAGAGCCATCCAAATTCTAAAAAATCACAAGTCGATCGGAAGGCATAGCTGCGGAACTCCTTAAATATGGAGGAGATCATCAATAAAGTGTGGGAGGAAGATTGCATACCCGCTGACTGGTCGATAAGCTCCATATGCTCCATCTTCATAAAAGGCGTGACAAATCTCTGCTTAATGTTGCAAACAAAATCCTATCCAACGTACTGTGTAATAGTCTTAAACCGTTCTGCAACACAATAATCGGCACATACCAGTGTAGTATGTGGCTTTAGGCCAGGCAGAAAAACGATAGACTAAATATTCACACGGAGGCAAATCCTGGAAAAGACCTACGAATTTAAAGTCGAAACCCACCATCTTTTCATCGACTTCAAAGCTGCTTATGATAGCATCTACCGCCAAGAGCTTATTATAGCGATGTCTGAATTCGGGTTCCCGAACAAACTGATCCAACTGTGCCGCATGACGCTAAACAATACGCAGTGCAGTGTGCGAATGGGTAAGAGCTCACCCGAGTTATTTCAAACATGCTCAGGGTTTAGACAAGGAGACAGTGATGGATTTAAGCTTATTGCCGTCCTAGGCCCCTTTCGGTGCGCCGCGCCGCACAGTGGTTCCATTCTATGGACATTATGGAAAAAACCTATTAAAACTTAATGGATGGACCGATTTTGTTGAAATTTTAAATGTTCAATAAATATTGTGAATTTTAATTATTGAACTTAAAAAAATTTTTTTTTTTTTTTTTGTAATTTTAATTCAAAAAAAGCTAACAAAAACGAACGTTGTATTCATTAGGATGGTCTTTAAGATAAAATTAATGAAGACATCCGCTCAATCGTCTCCAAATACATAAGAAAAAATCCTCTAATTTTTTCAGATTCTTATCTATAGCCCTTACTGGCCCTGTATCGAAGTGAAATTCTAAAACCAGGGACTTTGAGGCTGTTTTTTGGATTATTCCCGTATATCTCCAATTCGACTTCACCGATTTTGTTCAAATTTTGCACAATTATACTTAACATTATCCTTAGTGATATTGCATTCCAATATATTATTTAAAATATATTCTTCAATAACAAAAAAATCGGAAAAGAGATCCATTTTTGTAGTACCTTTTGGGTTTATAACACTCTTTTCTAGATTTCTCAAAAACGGCTGAACCAATTTTTTGGAAATTTCTTCAACACGTTTATATGCAAAGTCTTAATACAATACAAATAATACAAATTTCATAAATATTTTAATTTCCCTGATTTTTTCACAAGGAAATTAGACCTCGTGATTTTGCACTCAAAACGTTCTCACGATCAAAGTGACTAAAAGTGACCGTTAGTTTTAACAGGAAACAAAAAATGTAAGTGCCAAAAGTTAGCAACGCTTAGCTCTATAAAAATATGTCCAATAAACAACTTTTAAGCCTAATTCTCGAAGTACCTTGATTAGAAGCTATTATTTTTATTGAAAATCAAATTAAGAAATATTGAACGGATTATGAATGCAAAATGTTATATTCAACATAAAAATCACTTTTTGTTTGCCTAAAATTGATTCTCATTCAAAAAAATTACACATAAAAACCGCTTCCATTTTTTTCCGAATTCTGAAAATTATAATAGACTCAACATTGAATTGATGATATGGAGAACCATAGTGAGAAAAGAACATAATTTCCTTTTTTTTCGCATTTGTATATTTATACAATCGAAATATAGGATCAAAATTGCTGAAAGAAATATTTCACTTTTGGGGTTTTTTTCCACTTTGAAACCACTGTGCGCCGCCCTTTTCGATTGCTGATGATGGAGTACATACGCTCTTAAATGCATTTAGGTTAGTTACGTGTTTGTTTAATTCGTTTTGCGTTAAATGTAGTGGCGCAAAATTATAGTCCGCTAATGAACAGTTTTAGTGTGATACTAGCTTAAAATGACGTTTCAGTCATGAGCATGACTCAAACTTTATTTTAAGCCAGCACACACTATTTTTTCTTAAAACCGGACTATAATTTTGGGGCAGCGTTTTTTGTTAAATTAAATTTAAACAAATGTGTATCGACTCGAATGAAGTCAAAATAAGGTTTAGTCAAATCAGGTGCCGAATTACCGCTTCCGTGATCGAATGAGTGAGTCTCATCAGTTATCGAACGAACGAGTAAGCCCATTGGGATTATGGCACTCGTTAGGTCACGTATCGTTTGAGAATAAAAAATTGTAGTAGTTTTTATCGAGTCTCGATTATTTTGAAGGAATTTTGAAAGGTTTGACAAATAAAAAAACAAAAACTTGAGCGACATAGCGAAGGCAGAAATATTAATGTTTTTTTTAAATGAAAAAACACAGTTTGACTGAGCAGAAAACGAGATTGGTGGAGCCTTGAAGAAGAAAATCTTGACCTTAATAAATTTAGCTAAGAATTTCACAATAAAATGACTCAAAGAAAAAATTTAAATTTTTTCTTATAAAGTTCCTCCCTTCAGTGAGCTGTTTGTGTGTCGAATGAAATAAAGCTCGATAGCTGAGCAGAAAATTTAAAATTTTTGTACTAGAAGCTCGATACTGAAACTCGATAACTTTAGAGGTAATGCCAAAAGCACAGAAACACTCACAATTCAGTAACGTATTATTCGATAACGGATGCCGTATTTCGGCCCCAGATCAGATTACAGACCTGTCAAAAAAAAATCTGTGTTTCTTTTTTAGCTCAGATATATCGGAGCTAAGAAATTTCATGCTCTGAGCTTAATCTATTTGCTCAGGATAAAAAGACCGAGCAAATAGAGCAGATAGCTGAGCGAAGACAACTTCAGTTGTTTTTTGGGATTTTACAAACAGAAAACAAACAGAAAATTAAAAATGGATGTATTGGGAATACAGTCACGCGTCTATTGTAGGTGAAAAAAATTGTTAAAATAATAATAAGTAAAAAATTACATTTCATCATTTACAATCGGAGGACATTGAATATGATCTGCTCAGATCTTCGCTTTGACAAATCCGTGATCTGATCTAATCTGCTCAGAGGAAAAAAATAAAAACGCCATATATATTAATTAAATTCATTGGACTTCATGCCGTTCAACGTGGAACCGTTATTCAAAACATAGTTTGAATTCTAATAAAAATGTGAGGTGTTTTCTCTGGGTCTGGGGGGGTCATGAACCCCGCAACGCCCCCCATCCCCTCTCGATCCGCCACTGACCCAACTGTATAATAAATGAAACCAATAACTCGACGCACCTCTTCTTGGACAAATACGAAGCTGTATTTTGTGACAAAATTTAAATTAAGTTCAAGCATTAAAACTAAGTAGAGCCCACGACGTGTTAGCTGTTACGCGGAACACGTGGATTGGAATCCTACTCGTGCCCATAAAGTTTTTCGTCTAACACGGGTACTATCTCTTGGGAAGAACCGACAACAATTCCTAGGATATCAATCTGTCAAAAAAGTGCTAGGCTGAAACTAGGCTGAGAAATAAATGGTAACACAAAATTGCAATGCAAGAAAGTTTTTTTTATTACAAATAATATTTATGAGTGTTTCTTTATTATTTAAGCGTCCTAGAACTTAACCAAGAAGTCCCCCAATGAGAGGTAAACCGTCTAGAAGTCCACCAACGAGAGGTTAACCGCTGAGAAGATTGCGGGTTTGACGCGAGTATGCGACATCTTCATTGATTTCCAAAACTGCAAGGAATAAGCCGAGCAAAACGCAGAAAATGAGGGAACACAAAAGTTTAACTATTAACTTTTGAAAATACGTTACTGCTTCTATACCTAAAAAATACTGTTTCCAATGCCACGAAAACAGAATGCTTACTGCTCAATTACAGTCTGAATAAATATTTGTGTTTTCGCATTCACGAAATTAATTTTTGTATTTGTTTGGTTTGTGTAAAATATTGAAAAAACATGACAAAAAGGCCTAAAAAATTGAATTTCCAGCAAGTGTTCAGCTGTTACTGGAGTAAGCACGTGTTAACAAGACTTTGACGTCAGCGTTTTAAAAGAAAAACGATATTTACTTTCAATCATTTTTTTTTTTAAGTCCACCAGAGCAGAGACACCAATGTTTATTGAAATTTACATTGACCACCAAATACTTGTTTGAAACCCAGTAAGAATAGAGACATATTTCTGTGACAAATTTGTTATTACTAGGCACTTTCGAAAGAAAAATTCTTCGACGGATTTTCAGTCTCGTATGCGACGATGGCGAATGGAGAAGAAGGTACAACCGAGAACTGTATGAGCTGTTCCAATATGTGGATGTAGTCCAGAAGGCCAAAAAGGACGACTACATTGGCTCCGCCACATCGAGCGATTGAACGACAACGCTCCAGCCAAGAAAGTCTTCGCATACCAACCAACAGGCTCGATACGACAAAGAAGACCGAACCTACGGTACAAGGACCAAGTGACTGTGGATGCCATAGCGCTTGGTTTCGGGACTGGAGGGTGTATGCGAAAGACCGTTCACGATGGAAGGCTGCAGTGTCTCAGGCTCATCCTGAGATTGTGAGCTGGAAAAGTGAAGAGAGATACTATTTTTTTTGTCAATGCGAAAACTGTAACTTGTTGACTTTGTTTTCACATTAAAATTCATTTTGAACAAAACTCTAATACCATCCCTTCACATCTTAAGTACCTAATGTTTTCGCATTTTACATAAACAGGATTCGTTTATAACAAAAATCCATCCATAAGAACTACTTTTCTAAACGTTCACACTAGCATATGTTCAGAGCAAACAAAAACAGAAATCGCCCCTAAAACCGTTATTAATAAACAAAACACGAGTAAGTATGACTAACCGTATTTTCAATTTGGTTCAGGGACACTATACCACCCACAGACCAACAATCAACATTACTTTGGCCTTGTTTTTAATTCCCAACTAGCCTACAACGCAACGATGCCACCTGCTGCTGATCCGGAATGACATAGGTATTTTCTATTTCTACTCTAGTAAACGTGAAATGGTATTCATGTAAACTCATTAGAGTGGCAAATGAATATTTGCATACTAGAGCAGAAAAAACAAAAAAATTCGTTATTAACGAATTCCACAAAAACCGTACCAATTCTCCTTCGTGGTGTTGTCATTTTTGGTGGGGAAAGTAGTTGAGTTTTAATAAATAAGTCTTAACTGAAAGACAGACACTCAATAACTCGAAACAATCGACAACATCCCCGTGACGGAGCTTTTTCCATGCAAACTCGATATATCGCACATTGATGAGGTTCGACTCTGTTTTTCGTGTTGTACCTAGAAAGAAGCAGACGAAAGATCTTGGGGTAAGAACTCGTTTACCATTGCCATTTAGTAGGCCACCCAAGTCTCCAATGTATATGTATGCATGATGGGTGACATAATACCGTTAAGATGAAGTTGACTGACAAACTCAATTTCTCTAAGGCCAGTGTTATGAGGCTGTGCCAATTCATGGTTATATTGATTGTTGATGTCGAATCGAGTCGCTGCTCTTAGGGGCTTTCAGTCGCCATAGTAAGTACTCAATGTTGGTCTCTCTCTCTCTTTTTTTTTTTGCATGGGTTAACTGGAAAATGCAAATTCTTGGCGCCCAACAGTTTCTTTATTTTTAAAACGAAAGCAAATAAGTTCCTTTTTTCATTGACCGTAATGGTTCTTGACTCTATTCTACACAACTCATCGTGTGCATACATTTGGATTCCTGAATTGGAGTTGGTCTGATTCCGAGTATTTGTATTACAAGCTTGAAACAGTCACTGTCAGCAGGCTGTGGTATGTTTTTAGTTTTTACTCACCGATAGTTGTTACATTTTGTTTGACTTTGATTTTGATTGAACGAGCAAATAATGGAATGGAAAACTGAAGGTTTGAAACCACTTCACAGCCATAAACCACCATATTCAGTATGCTCAAACACATTTCCACTTTGAAAGGCAATTTTGTGGTTTACTTCGTTGATATAATTAGATGATATTAACCTGGATTGAGAATAACCACTGACCCAAGAAATTTTAATGAAACTTTCATTTCACCATGAAGCAAGAAGCACCCAAATCGCATTTGCTTTAGAATTTTTGTAATTAAGACTGACAAACGTTGCCAGTGTTTGTTTCGTATTTTACAGACAAGGAGCACAAAAATTAGAAATTACATTTATACTAGACATAGACAACCGACAATTTTTAATCTGTTACGATTGGTGGGTTCCAAATAACTGGAGCTGCGACGAAAATTTACAAAAATTCACTTATCTGCTCGCAAATACATTGCATCGGTCGTTTCGAATCTAACGGGGGTTGCGAACAAAATCTACGAAAAAAAAACCTTCATCATAGCCACACCAAAGCACACATTATTAAAGGAAGCCCTAAACTAAACGACGAACATGCTCGTGTTCGCCTTAAATTCGTCATAATAGGTAGATGGTTCGCTGTTGCCAAACATTTTCGATTTTCTCATTTTCGTATGTGAACAAACATGTAGGGAGATAGTCGAAAGCAAACCTAATTTTTTCTATGAAATAACCATTGGCGCAGTGACTTAGCTTCTCTTTTTGACACATCCTCACACACACCTTAAAGAATCAACACGTACGAATTACGAAATGATGTTCGCCAATTTTGTATTCGCCGTGTAGGGAATAATGCAAACGAGCATGTTGTGTGTGTGCCGTTGCCCTACAAGGCTGAAACCTTCTATTTCTTATTAATTTTTAATAGAAATTGTATTCTCTCTCTGTTTTTTTTTTTTTAAATGTATTTTCAGTAGTCAGCCGCTTATATAAACGTAAGGGCCGACTTAAGAAGATAAAATTAGCAAATGATTTGTTTCTTTAACAACTTAAATAGGTACTGTGAAGAAAAGCTTAGTTTCAAAAAATATCTTAACATTCCAGCACTCTGAAAATGGATAGTTCCGAACAGAAAGTAAAACGCGAATTCCACAAGTACCTCGAACGTATTAGTAAAAATAACAGCGCAATTGGCCGATCAGAGAAGCATACAGGGTCCCTCGAGGTAGCGACTACAAGATCGTATCCATGGTAGAATTGTAGAGAAGCAAACAAAATGGGACCGGAAACTTGTCTTTAGCTTAGCCGGAGAACACAATCTTGTTAAGTGGCTCATATACCTTGCCAAGTGTGGCTTTCCTCAGAAGCGGACAGACCTCTTGGTGACAAACGTCTATCTTAAGGACAAACGTAGGACTGCTTTCAAAGATAGCCTACAATGGAAAACGTATTATTAGGCCTTTTCAAGATGTCACATTACATTATGAACTGAGGGACTCAGAACAGCAGAGGACGAGCGATGGGGACGTATGAGTATTTACAAGAGATTGACGCAGCCGGTATTTTAGAAGACCCCTCAAGATTCTTAATGGAGATGAAACATCATTCAGCCTATCTCTAAAACCAGGAGTCGCACAGAGGTTAGGTTAGGTTAGGTTATATGGGCTGACAGTTGATTTTGTTACCGTCACACATAGATCAATGTAGATCCCTTGTGATACCCTGAAGTATTGTCAGTGTGATCTCGATGGGGAAGGTCCCCCTGTGCTGTGTGTCGTCCTTTAGTCCGTCAACGTTTTTTTTTTATTTCGTCGCGTCTTTGTCTAATTGTTACGTCGCGTCGTTGTCTGTTTCAAATTAAAAACAACAAAACCCAACAAAAAGAAACAATAGAAATAACAAGAAAAAAAATCACATCCAACAATAAAAAAAAAAACACACAAAAAGAAATAGCCACAAAAAAAAAAACCAACAAAATAACAGTGATAATACGAAAAAAAGCAACACACAATAAATCTCCCACAAACAACAATAAAAAAAAAGAAAAATTGCATTACAAAAAAATAATACAAAAAAAAAACAACGCAGCACTCAATTTTAAAGTACATAAAAAACAAAAACAAAAATAGCCAAACACAGCACAAGTGAGTACCTTCCTTTCTTCTTCCTTCCTCTTGATCTCAACAGTTGCTTGACTTACCATATGCATCGCATTGCAATGAGTTTTTTTTGCTCACGCAATGTAAGTATATGGTGAGTCGGCAATAACGGATGAATAGAGAAATTACAATTTGAATTCCAGGGTCGGATCGACTCACGTCGCCGTTAAGGCATAACACTAACGGGGGCGCTGTTTCGTAAAGATACCTTTTGTTCATAGGGTAATTTTTCTTAGATTTTCGTCTGTTTTGGTTTTTATTTTTTAAATTGCAATGACTGAAGACTTCAGAGTCGATTATTGTAATATTCGCGGGCTTAGAATAAATTTTCTGGCTGCATACATCCACACTGTATCTAACAGGCCAGCTGTTTTGGCGTTAAGTGAAACCCAAGTAGGTGAGAATTCCGATCCTACTGAATTTCTCATTCATGGGTATAGCTTAGTGCCACTATTCTTTCCCCACCATGGTCTCGCCGTTTACATTAGGAGTGATGTAGCTTATCAGTTCTTGCCTCAATATGGACGTTGCTCCAACTCTTTTTTTAATTTTATATGGTTTAAATTCTCCGTCAATAAGCACATCATTCACTACTGTTTTCTCTATCGAAGCCCAAACCTGGACAGAGCTTCAACTTCTCGTGAATTTGACGCTCTGTCTGACTCCATACAAAGAATTGTATCCTTGTACCCTCACACTGAAATCGTTATTACGGGCGATTTCAATGTACACAATTCTTCGTGGCTTCTCCATTCGGGCCAGACAACACCCGAAGGAATGTGTGCCGAGATTTTTGCTGAGTTTAACCACCTTACTCAGCTTGTCACTGAGCCTACTCGAATATCGGACATAGATGGCCAAGCTGAAAATACTCTTGACTTGTTCCTTACGTCCGACCCTGATAAATACACTATCAATGTATTAACGCCTCTAGGCAGATCAGACCATAGTATTCTGTGGTCACAATCCATAACCGCTTAAGTCGAGTTAGGTCGTAAATGACTTATTGATGTAGCCGTGTTAAGAAAATTAAACTCTATCGTCAATCAAAATTTTAGATCTGTATCTTTTCTTAAACGAAATTTATAAACAAAAAACCTAACAGCTTAAGTCAGTTTTTTAAAAATGTCATAAGCCAAAAAGACTTAACTTGAAAAATATATGATTTTTCATAACGGCGGTTTCATAAGTTAAGTTAAGTTTTTTAAGTATAAATATTTAGATTTGCCATAAAAACCTATCTCAAGATAAACTACTATGATCTAGATAAAAAAAAAAAAAAAAATTGCCATAAAATCATAAGTTGAGTTAGGAAAGTTTTTGTCTTCCCATATTTAAAAATTGTATTTTTTTCTATTTCTTAACTCAAGTTAGGCTGTTATTCCCCAATGCAAAATAAAAAAATAATTTTCCTAACTTGAGTTAGGCTGTTATGGAAAATTAAATTTTAGATTTTTAGTGCACCTAACTTAAGATAGGTTGTTATGGCATCCTCCATTCTAGTAATTTCAAAATAATACCTCGAGTTAGGCTGTTATTCCGTATTTGAATTTGAAAAATCGCGAATCTAAGTAGACATAGGTTTTTTTGTCTCGAATAAATTAAATTCAAAATCGTGGGGAGATGAGTCATAACTTGATTTAGGCTTGTTGTGACCGGTCGCATCCAAACAAAACAAATAGTGAAACATTTAAAAGTGATGGGATTTTACATTCCACCACCACTAATCGCTACTAAAATTCGATACTTTTTGGGTTCAATGTAATTTTCACTCAGTTGCTTTCTTAGCCCAAAGTAACAGCGATTAGCAAGAGTAATTCTTCGTCTTATCTCAGCGCTGTTCTTATTGCCCGTGTTGATAGCGGAGCCTAGGTAGACAAACTCCTTAACTACCTCGAAGTTGTATGCGTCTATTGTGACGTTCTGTCCGAGCCGTCGATGTTGGGTGTCCATACTCGAAGACAGCATGTACTTCGTTTTTCCCTCATTTACCGCTAAACCCATTTTTGCCGCTTCTGTCTCAATTCTCACAAAGGCGCCATTGACATCACGCTGTGTTCTTCCCATTATATCAATATCGTCGGCGTACGCGAGAAGTTGAACAGATTTATAGAAGATAGTGCCTCTAGTGTTGACGGTGGAGTTTTGGATTATCTTCTCAAGAACGATGTTAAAGAAATCGCACGACAGTGCATCGCCTTGTCTGAATCCTTTTTTGACGTCGAATGATTCCAAAAGCTCATTACTAACCTTGATAGAGCAGCGTGAGTTCTCCATCGTCATTTTGCACAAGCGAACGAGCTTGGCAGGGATGCCAAAACTAGACATGGCTTTATACAGTTCGTCTCTGTAGATGCTGTCATACGCGGCCTTAAAATCAATGAAGAGGTGGTGGGTATCGATTTGGAGTTCATAGGTTTTTTCCAGGATCTGCCGCAACGTGAAAATTTGGTCGATGGTAGACTTTCCTGGCCTGAAGCCACATTGATAAGGACCAATCAGATTGTTGACTAAAGGCTTCAGACGTTCACATATTACGGCAGAGAGGATCTTGTAGGCGATATTAAGCAGACTGATTCCTCTGTAGTTGGCGCAGTTTAGAGGATCTCCCTTTTTCAGGATCGGGCAAACAATGCTGAGGTTCCATTCATCGGGCATGCATTCCTCCGACCATATCTTACAGATGATTTGGTGCATGCTCCTATCTAGATCGTCGCCTGCTGCTTTGAACAGCTCGGCGGCTAGACCATCTGCTCCAGCGGCTTTGTTGGATTTCAGCCGTGATATTGCTTTTTTCACTTCTTCTAGGTCGGGTTCACGGAATTGTTGGCTGTCATCGTGTATGAGAAAAGGCTCCTGTCAGTGTCTTACGGCGGGGTTCTGTTCGTCGTCGCCGTTATGCAGTCTAGAGAAGTGGTCTTTCCAAATCCCCAGCACTGACTGCGGTTCTACTATGATGTTCCCTTGTTGATCTCTGCAGGCATCGGTTCTTGTTCGATGACCTTGAGCCAGCTGTTTTACCTTCCGAAAAAACCTCTGAACTTCATTCCTGCTGTTAGCTCTCTCAACATCTTCGATCTGACGCTTCTCATGCTCTCTCTTTTTTCTCCTGAGAAGCCGGCGTTCTTCTCTCCTCTTTTGCTCGTAGAGCTCACGAGCAGCTCTTGTCCTTCTTTGCAGCGCCGCTTTGTATGCCTCCTGCTTGGCTGTATGGGCCTGCCTGCATTCTTCGTCAAACCAGGGGTTTCTTTTTGGTGGCTGTGTGAAACCCAGCACATTAGAGGCGGCATCTCTAACTGCATTTTGGCAATGTTGCCACTGGTCTTCGATACTTGATGTTGGCGGCATAGGACTCCTTAAGAGGTTACTTGACACTCGATCAGAGAAGGATCTGGCGATCTCTTGCAATTGTAGCCGTCCGACGTCGAATTTTCTTGCAGCATTTCTTTGTTTTGGCCGTTGTCGGGATATTCGTAGCACTGCCTTGGCTACAACGAGGTAGTGGTCCGAGTCGATGTTGGCTCCTCGGAAAGCTCGAACATCTTGAATGCTGGAAAAGTGCCTCCCGTCGATCGCAATGTGATCAATCTGGTTGACGGTTGATTGATCAGGAGATCTCCATGTACCTTTATGGATGTTGAGATGTGGGAACCAGGTGCATGCTACCACAACATTTCGCCCCGCAGCAAAATCGATCAGCCTGAATCCGTTGTCGGAAGTGGTGTCGTGCAGGCTGTGCTTTCCGACTGTTCTTCCAAAGATGCCTTCTTTTCCCAGCTTTGCGTTAAAATCGCCGAGGACAATTTTCATGTCATAGCTGGGACATTGCTCATATGTTTTGTCGAGGAGCTCGTAGAATTCGTCTTTGGTGTCGTCCTTTTTCTCTTCTGTGGGGGCATGCGCGCATATTTAGCTAATGTTGCCGAATTTAGCCTTGATTTGGATTGTCGTGATGCGTTCGCTTACGCATTTGAAGCTCAAGACTTTTTGCCTGAGTCTGCTTCCCACGACGAATCCGCATTCAAAGAGTCGCTGCTTTTTCTCCCGGTAGCAATCCCCATAGTAGATGTCGCAGTTTTTCATCTTCTTTTCGCCCGGTCCAACCCATCGTATTTCCTGGATAGCGGTAATATCTGCTTTGTAGCAGTTGAGGGTCTCCGCTAGTTGTTCGGCAGCACGCGGTCCATTAAGGGACCTAACATTCTTCGTGCATATCCGAAATTCGTTATCCCTTATATGTCCCTCATCGTTTCGGAGGCCTGTTGTTGCTTCGCAAATAGATTTTTTTCTATGTAGTCGGGAAGTCACCCCGACGTACAACGTAGTTCGACCTAACTGGAACTGAGGACGCCACCGTTGATTCCAAAAAGAAATTCATCCCCTGGAAGTGCCTTGGTGGGAACACTCCTGCGTTGTGGGGTAATTAGTAGTAACAGCCTACTCCGCTTCGACCTGTTGACCATGGGAGGCCCTGCTGCGAAACCAAGTTTCGCGATCGCATAGCTCTAAGCATCGCAGTAGTAGTTACCGTAAGCCGCTCCACCACGTAAAGGCTTACCCAAAAATAAAAAAAATAAACTGAAGAAAAAATAATAAATTATTTCTTCTTCAGTTTTATTTTTTTGTCGTTTTTTTTCAATTATAATACATATGTACGTAGCTAAAATGTTTTTTTTCATATTATGTACATACATTTTTGACCTTTGTTTTTTGAAAGATTGATTGGACATCACAAAGAATGGTGGAAGAAATGAAAAAAAGGCTCAATTGTTTAAATACTTGGATAACGTGTTGTTAATAAAAAATAAATAAATAAAACAATTTAACCTTTATTTTAAATGCATTGACTGTATCTTAAAATCATGGTGTTCATTGTTTAAAACACTGGTTTAAAAAAGCTTAACTCGGCATAAACTCTTTTATCGCGACATTTCACTGAAGGCAAAACGGCCTAACTGCATATAGACAGATAAATAATTAAACTTTAAAGTACCATAACAGCCTAACTCAATTTAAGAAATTTGTTTGAAAAAAATATTTATAGCAAAACAACTTAACTGCAGATATGCAATTTTTTTTTTTAATTCGCAATAAGCCATAAGAGCTTAAGTGTTATTTTCTTAAATAACTCTTAAAAAAAAAATCGAATAGTTATTTACTCTTCACACAGGATAAAAGAGTACCCCTTCTATTTTTTTGCATTCAAAAAACCAAAATATAACAAGTTTCCTAATCCCAGTGAATTTTTGAAACTTTAAACTGCTCTCCTGAAAAGTATGAAAAATAGACTTAAGCGGTTATGGCTTGTGGCCACAGTTATATCCGCAAATTTCTCGTGTCAAACTAATCCAGTTAGAGAAAGAGCTCCGAAGAGAACCGTATGGCAATACGAGAAAGCCAACTGGGACGGTCTCAATAATTTTTTCCGGATCTTTAACTGGTCACTATGCTTCCTCGATAGTGACATAGATTCCAGCGCCGATATGATTACTAATATGATTATTTTGGGAATGAAAACTTTTATCCCGAATAGGGTTAAAAGCATCAAACCCAAAGAAAAGTCATGGTTTGATTCAAGCTGCAAAGAGGTTATCAGGGAAAAAGAAGTAAAGTTGCGGTGTTTTAGAGCCAACCCAACTGAGGAAAACCGGAACAAGTTTAAACAAGCCAGGAAGGCCTGTAATGCCCATATTCGACGGACCAAGTTTTTGCATGACCAAAAATTAAGGCAAAAAATTCTGCAATGTCCCAAAGGCAGTAAAAATTTTTGGTCATTTGTAAAAAATATGAAGAATTCTTCTTCTTTCTCGGTCCCTACGCTCGTTGAAAATGACACTCCAGTTGTTAGCTCTCTCGCGAAAGCTAACCTTTTTGCTAGGCAGTTCGCCTCCAACTCTTCGCTGCCAGTGAGTGTCATGACTCCTCCAGTTATTGAGCGCGTCAATGATTCCATGGGACAAATCTTCTTCCGCACCCGTGCTGTGGCGAGAGTCCTAAAAGATCTCAACATACATAAATCCGCTGGTCCGGATGGTATCCCCGCCATTATTCTGAAGAGGTGTTCTTCCACGCTGGCAAAACCCTTGCGTAAGCTTTTCCACATATCCTACTCTTCTGGGCTCGTTCCGAGCAGTTGGAAAACAGCATTTGTCCAGCCAATCCCAAAAAAGGCGATTCTTCTTCTCCATCCAATTATCGTCCGATTGCACTTACGTCCCTTCTTTCTAAGGTCATGGAAACGCTGATAAATTATCAGCTCAAGAAATATCTCGAAGACCGAAAGCTTCTTAATGACCGGCAGTACGGCTTTCGCAGCAACAGGTCCACTGGTGATCTGATGGTTTATCTCACCGAACAGTGGAACAAATCTTTACATCGTTTTGGAGAAAGTAAGATTGTTGCACTTGATATTTCAAAGGCATTTGATAAAGTCTGGCATCTTGCTCTTTTATCGAAAATGCGTGCTTTCGGTGTCGATGAATCCCTTCTTCGTTGGATTAGAAACTTTCTTTCGAATCGTTCAATACAAGTTGTATTGGACGGATTCAAGTCTGAAACCCACAACATAAATGCTGGTGTGCCCCAGGGCTCCGTTTTGTCTCCGACCCTCTTCCTCATTTTCATTAATGATCTCTTGTCTGTTACGTCTAATCCAATAAATTGTTTCGCTGACGATAGTACCCTTAGCTTTTCATATTCGTTTCCAGACTCGCATCCTTCCTCTTCGGATGTGGAACTGCAACGGCAAAATATGATAAGCTCATTAAACTCTGACTTAAACAGCATTTTACAATGGGGAATACAAAATCGCGTAGAGTTTAATGCTTCGAAAACTCAATGCTGTCTTGTATCGTCGAAGCGAGATATACCCCCTTGCCACTATCCATGAGTGGCACTTGCATCAATGAGACCGAACATCTCGAGATTCTCGGTATGTGCATCACTGATCACCTCTTGTGGAACGAGCACATATGCGATGTCGCCAAAAATGCCGCAAGATGTTTAGGTTTCTTAAGGCGATGCAAGAAATTTTTTTCCCCTTCTGATCTGGCTACCATCTACAAAACATACATACGTCCTAAGCTTGAGTACAATTCTCACGTCTGGGCTGGTGCTCCAGTGACGTACTTAAATCTTCTGGACAGTATCCAAAAAAGAGCATTCAAAATGATTGGTGACAATACCATCGTTGAGTCATTTACATCTCTAGAACATCGGCGTAATGTCTCATGTCTCACCCTGTTTTACCGATACTTCAACGGTATATGCTCTAGTGAAATAGCCAGTTGCATTCCTCCCCTTAAGACATTCAACCGTAATACCCGCGCCTCCAGGAATGCCCATCAGTTCACCCTCGAGCCCAACTTCGGACGTACTGTCAAGTACAGAGAATCGTTCTTTAGCCGTACTACGCGAATGTGGAACACTCTTCCACACTCTGTCTTCCCCAGTCATTGTAATATTGAAGAATTCAAAACCAATGTTCACCGACACCTCCTTTTACATCCTCTATCCTTTCCCTAATGCTCGCACTGTGCTCTTGGCATATAAATAATGACAAAAATCCCTTGAGTGCGCGTTGATTATAAAAAAAAAAAATTGTAACTTCTGAAAAAGTAATTTAACCTATGAATTCTATGGTTGGTCGAGCCATTTGGTAGACGCCAAGAGGTTGGAAAAATCTTTATACTGTACAACATGGAAACGAACATGAGACGATCACTGTACTTTTTCACTTCAGTGACGACACCTTTGCTTGTGTTTCCCTATGTGCTCCCTCCTCAAACTGTTGCAAAAAGTGTGCCGGATGAATGGGTCTTACCTCTTAGGTAGATCTGAAAGTAGGTGGATACAATCCGACACGTTTTTTTCAATATGTGGCCAATATAGTTTCAACGAACGGATTATGGAAAGTAATATTAAAAGCTCAGGACTGCTTTAGGTCGATGGCCACAAATCCCTCCTTTCAATGGAATCAAGCGACTTCTGTGTATTAACGAAATCATCTTTTACGCTCTTTTACCCAATTTAACACATAATACAAGATTGTTTTTAATTAATTATTTGTTGTATGTTGTCTTTTATTTATCTAGAAATTTTTTAAAAAAGGTTTGTTAATACATTTAAGATTTAACAACGGCTTATAAATTATAAATAATTAATTTACTAAAGGGAGCTGACTACTGACAACTCCCGTGGCCGACTACTGGAATTTAAGGGGCCGACTATTAAGGAATCCGACTTCTATTTGAATTATAGTTAAATTTGTTTTACGTAGCAAATATTTTTTGAAACCCCCCCCCCCCCCCGAAATTTTTTTCTGCGTTCGCCCCTGATGAGAGTGGCTTTTCCCCTAATCTCCTTATCTAGTTTTGCAATAGGATTGCGCTTTAAGGTTAAATAAAAACTACTTATAATTATTTGTTTGAGGAATACACTCAGCAAACAGGAACAAAATCACAGCAACGCATAGCAACGTGGACTGTGTAAATACCCCGGAGATATAGCACGAGCTTGCAATGGAGTTCCTATTCCTACCGTATTTCCAGCCTCACCAGATATGATTTTCATATAATTGTATTCATAAATGTTCATAAAGGCTAAATTCACCAACATCAGACTCATCGGCGCTCACGCCCCCACTGAGGAAAAGCATGAAGACAACTAAGACAGGTTCTACGAGCTCCTCGACAAGACCTATGAGCAATGCCCTAGCTATGACATTAAAATCGTCCTTGGAGATTTTATTGCTAAGCTGGGTAGAGAAGAAATCTTTGGTGGAATAATCGGACGACATAGCCTACACGACACCACCTCCGATAACGGATTTAGGCTAATCGACTTCGCTGCGGGGCGAGACGTAAAGGTAGCAAGTACGCGTTTCCCAGATCTCGATATCCACAAGGGAACATGGAAATCTCCTGACCAATCAACCGTCAACCAGATCGATCACATTGCGATCGACGCACGACACTTCTCTAGCATGCAAGATGTCCACACATTCTAAGGTGCCAACATCGGATGCGGATATCCCGATCAAGGCCAACACGTGAAAATAATAGGAGGAAATTCGACGTCAAACTGCTATAATCGCAAGAGATTGCTAGATCCTTTTCCGATCTCCTCAGAAGTCCTTTGCTGCCAGCACAAAATATAGAGAACCAGTGGCAACACTTCCAAGCAGCCATTAGAGATGCCGCCTCTGAAGTGCTAGGGTTTACACGGCCACCACAACGAAACCCCTGGTTTTACGATGAGTACCGGCGAGCACATGCAGGATGCAGCTAAACTCGAGGCATACAAAGCGGCGGCGCTGCAAAGAAGGACACAAACAGCTCGTGAGCTCTACGAGCAGAAAAGGAGAGAGGAGCATAAACTTCTCAGAAAGAAAATAAGGGAGCATGAGAAGCGCGAGATCGGTATCGGTATGTCACAACAGGAACGAGATCCGAAAGTTCTACAAAAAGGTGAAACAAACCTCCAGGCCCAGGGCGTACACACCCCGAACCGAAGCCTGTAGAGAAAATCATGGGAATATCGTAGTAGAACCGCAGTTAGTGCTGAGGATATGGAAAAACCACTTTTCCAAGCTATATAATGGCGATGACGAGCAAAACTTCGCCAGCAATACAGAACCATTCAATTTGGGTGCAAAAGGCCAACAATTCCACTCACCCGACATGGACCCCACCCTGGAAAAGACCCAGGAACTTCAAATCGATACCTACTACCTTTTCATCGATTTCAAGGCCGCGTATGACAGCGTCTAGTTTTGGCATCCCAGAAAAACTCGTCCGTCTGTGTAAGATGACAATGGAAAACTCACGCTGTTCCATCATGGTCGGAAAAAACCTATCGGACGCTTTTGATGTCAAAAAAGGTTTTAGACAAGGCGATGCGTAGTCATGCGATTTCTTCAACATCATTCTTGAAAAGATTGTGCAAAGCTCCAATCTCAACACCAGAGGCACAATCTTTCAAAAATCCGTCCAGCTACTAGGATACGCAGACGACATTGACATTATTGCAAGAACACAGCGTGATGTCAATGGAGCGTTTGTGAGTCTTGAGACGGAAGCCAGGAAGATGGGTCTAGCGGACAACGAGGGCAAAACCAAGTTAATGCTGTCAACAAGAAAGGACTACCAACATCGACGTCTTGGAGCAAACGTCAACATAGACAGATTTAACTTCGAGGTAGTTAAGGACTTTGTCTACCTGGGATCCGCTATCAACTCAGACAACAACACCAGCGCTGAAATCAAACGAAGAATCACTCTTGCCAATCGCTGCTTCTTTGGACTAAGAAGGCGATTGAGTAGTAAAGTCCTCTCCCGAGCAACTTAAGTGGCACTCTGCAAATTCCTCGTTATCCCGGTCCTAATGTATGGTGTAGAGACATGGACCATGATAACATCGGATGAAAACGCTTTGGGCTGCTTCGAGAGAAAAATTCTTCGACTGATTTTTGGTCCTGTCTGCATAAATGGAGAATGCAGACGAAGATTCAATCAAGAACTGTATGAGCTGTTCAGCGACACTGACCTAGCCAGAAAAGTTGAGGTCCAACGACTTTGAAGGTTGGGTCATGTAGAGTGAATGGAAAATAATGCTCCGGCTTGTAGATGTAGAGTCTTCGAATCCAACCCGGAAGGACGTTGCAGAAGAGGAAGACCGCACCTCAGATGGAGAACACAGGTGGTAAACGTAAACCTGAGACAAAAATTGTAATTCAATATGCGTGGATGGTCATTTTCAAGTTTTAACGAACGTTTTGCACTTCATAATGAGGGTCTATTATATAGCGTTATTGATTGCGCAATAGAAAAGTGTTTGCCTAATTTCAATCAAATTTTTTATGAAACATTCTCTGAACTACGACCTCTAAATCTTAAATACTTTTTAGTTTATTCTTACCAGAGGATGACTCTTCAATATCCTTGAGTGTGTGATACTTCGACGAGACCTCGCATGTGGTAAAGTTCGATGCTTAAAGTGATACTCATGGCCGTTTCCACCAACCAACTGAAAGTAAAATTAAAAAGACATAACATTTTTTATTATACCATCATTTCCAACAGAAAGCTAAGAGATAGTAGAAAATGTAATATGAAACACCATCAAAGAAATATTACGATTCCCAAAGAAAAGGCTCTACGTTTGTATAGGGTTGGGTTGTTAGGGGTGTTTAATTCTATGCTCGCAAACAAAAATATGTAGGTATATAATAATGTAATATTAAACCCTTTCTCTATAAGACAATAACATTTTAACCGTCGGTGATTGCAGTTAACATCTCAAAGGATTCCTTTAATTGGCGATGATTTTGAATTCGTTACGTTGAAAGGTCAGATTTCGAAACGAAGTTAAGACAAAAAAAAGTTAAGTTGAAATGTGGTATGTGGGACATGTTATGTTTAAATTATTGAGTTTTATTTATGAATGGCATCTATTTTTCATAATAATGTGTGGAAAAGGATTAAACGCATCTCTATATGTAAACAGGATGCCCGGTAATTCGTCTGCCAAGCTTTGGGATATGATTCTTAGTCATATTCTAAGAAAAAAATTGTTCTACAAAAAAGTCTGATTTTGGACTTCCCTGTCAACTCAAGCTCATGTACACTTACATACTTACTTACAGTATGTAAGGACGATACAACCCGTTGTTGACTTGGGCCTCAACAACAGTCTCCGCCAGCCAGCTCGGTCCCTAGCTAGCTGTCTACAGTATTGCACTCAAAGTTGATTGGGTCCTCTTCCACTTGAGTACACCACCTGAGTTGTTGTCTTTCTCGACTTCTTTGTCCCTCGCGAATGATATTAAAGGCTTTCCGGGCCGGAGCATTGGTGCCTACCCGCTCTATATCACAGAGCCATTTGAGTCGCTGGACCTTGGCCCTTCTGGCTAGTTCCGTATCCATACAGCAGGACTGGGATGATGAGGTTGTTGTATAGTATTACCTTAGTAGGTCGAAAGATGAACTCAGTTGCTTTCTTAGCCCAAAGAAACAGCGATTAGCTAGCAAAATTATTCAACGTCTGACCTCGGCGTCAGTGTCCATGTTAATAGCGGAGCCTAGGTAGGCAAACTCCTCTGTCAACTCAAAGTGATATGCGTCTATTGTGATGTTCTGTCGGAGCCGTCGTGTCTGTTTTGGGTTTCCTTAAGCGAAGACATTATAGACTTTATTTTGCCCTCATTTACCGCTAAACCGTTTTTTACCGCTTCTGGCTCAATTTTCACATTGACATTGACATCACTCTGTGTTCTACCCATTATGTCAATATCATCGGCGTACACGAGAAGTTGAATAGACTTTTAGAAGATAGTGCCTCTGGTGGAGTTTTGCTTTATCTCCCTAAGCACGAAGGTAAGGAAGGAATCCCTTTTCAAATCAAAAGATTCCATTATCTCGTTGCCAATTTTGATGGAGCAGCGTGGGTTGTCCATCGTCATTTTGCACAAGCGAACGAGCTTGGTAGGGATGTCAAGACTAGACATAGCTTTATACAGTTCATCCTGTATGTGCTGTTGACTTTCCTAGACTTAAGCCACATTGACAAGGAACAATCAGATTGTTGACGAAAGGCTTCAGACCTTCAAATATTACGGTAGAGAGGATCTAATGAGCGAGGTTTCATTCATCGGGCATTCTCGGATCATATCTTATAGTACAGATGATTTGATGCATGCTCCTATCTAGATAATCGCCTACTGCTTTGACCAGCTTGGAAACTAGACCATTTGCTCCAGCGGTTTTTCTTGGATGTGAGACGTGATATTGCCGTTTTCACTTTATCTAGAAAAGGGCTCACGGAATTGTTGGCTATCAACGTGTCCAATGAATGGCTCTTGCCAGACAGCGGGATTCTGCTCGTTGTCACCGTTATGTAGAGTAAACCCCCTGAAAACAGAACTGATACTTTTCACCAATAGAAGGAAAATACATTTTTTCGAAATACCAAAAAAAATTTACACCCCACTTAGGTATAATATCAGAAAAAGCAAGATACCTTGGAGTTATCTTGGACAAGAAACTCAACTAGGGTCTAAACATACAAGAAAGATACAAGAACGCCATGATTGCACTCTTCTCGTGTAATAGGATTCTGGGAAGAAATTGGGGCCCAAATCCTAAGATAGTCATGTGGATGTATACAGCCATTGTTAGACCCATTCTAACTTATGGCAGTTTGGTTTGGTGGCAAGCTCTGGAGAAATCCACGAAATTAAAAACACTTACCAAAGTACAAAGAATGGCATGCATTAGCACTACGTGGTGATGAGGCCTACCCCAACTGCGGGTCTCGAAGCGATCCTTAATCTCACTAGACTTATTTGTACAAGTCTCGGCAGCAAACCGCGCTCTTCGACATAGTCAGACCAACATCTGGAGAACTAGTCAACACGATCATACCACGATTCTTACAAAATACGTTGGCAACAAAGTTTGTATAGATTACATGACCCCTTGTTTAGGCTTCAATAAGCACTTTATTGCCAGCTTTTCCAACAGAGAAGATTGGGAAACCAGTGTCCCTTACACTAATGAATCGAACTTTACCATATTTAATGATGTTTCGAAAATGATTAATGGAGTAGGGGCAGGTTTCTACTCAGAAAATCTTAACCTTGTCAGTTCATTCAGACTTCCTGACCATAGCAGTGTCCAGTGTCTTCCAAGCCGAGATCTTCGCAGTGAAAAACGCTGCAAATCAAATATCCATGATGGCGATATCACACGCTGATATCACCTTTCTCATTGATAGCC
Source organism: Sphaerophoria taeniata (assembly GCA_943590905.1). NCBI lineage: Eukaryota > Metazoa > Arthropoda > Insecta > Diptera > Syrphidae > Sphaerophoria > Sphaerophoria taeniata. The sequence goes on along the minus strand of OX016540.1, from coordinate 183,661,584 downwards.
AAGCAGCAATAAAAGCGATCTCTGCCACTCAAATCAAGTAAAAACTTGTTTCCTGCTGTCGTCGCGACGAGCTAAGGGTTCTTGGTATGCAGCATAACGTGAGACTCTGCTGGGTTCCTGGTCACAGTGGTGTGCCGGGAAACGAAAAAGCGAATGAGCTTGCAAGAGAAAGCTCAATACTTGATCCCTCTCAAATCCCTCAATGCGAATTAAAACAAAACATTTGTAAAAATATAATTCAAGAAGGAACTAATAGTTAGAACCTACTAGAAACCTGCGGTAACAACAGGAAATTCTGGCCTTATTACGACAAGAATAAATCCGATAGAAGTTACAATACTATTGGTCTAAGTGTGACGGTAACAAAACCAACAGTAAGCCCATATAACCCAACCTAACCTAACAACGTATCACAAAACACTTAACTGAAGAGAAAATACAAGAACAATAGAGAATTATTTAAATACTCAGAGCATAGAGTAGTTGATTGCTAAGCCGAATGCTACGGGTTCAAGCCCCAGCTTCGGCAGTATTCTTTTTCTACAAAAATCGCCAGCTTATCTGAGGCCACCTGTGCGATGATATGAGACAGTTAAAATCTGTGTCTCCTCCTCTGTGCCACGTAGGTTTATGTTATATCAGTCGTGTTTTTTTCACTAAACTAAAACTCACTTTATCTGTCAAGTTCAATTTGTATGGACCTGAGGGTTACGTCTCGGATTACAAAAATTAGCAAATACTTCAACCTAAGAGAGTTCATAACTCAGATAAGCTCATTTCATTAGATTTGCGTAGCAAAATAATTCTTCTTAACGCCATCAGCGCTGTCTTCATATCAATTATTGAAAGTTCTATCGCCGGCACAACTGTCATTTTTTTACTGGCCTTTTTATGGACTGCAATCCAAATTGTTGTTGTTTGCCATGGGAAATTTTGCTGTGCTGGCTACTGAGAAGTGAAAAAAACACGGCTGTCGTTATATGTTCTTCCCTTCTATGTATCTTTCTGTCTCTCTCTGTTGTATTAATGTCTTGTTCTGTCCCAGCCGATGGCCTCAGTCGCCAGTGCAGCTATGTGTCTGTAGCTCGTTACATTTATGTGCGACTTACTGTGAAGTCAATGTCAATGTCAATATTTAAATACTTAATTTTTTTTATTTGAATTTCGTAATAGGTACAAAATTGAACTTAATAAAATCTAAAATCCACTTATTTATTGCTTCTCAGGCGGAACAGAGTTTGCCGGGTCAGCTAGTAGTATTTTAAATAAAAATATTGACAAAATTATTTGGCCCTAAAAAAAGAATGTTTATCTTTTTGTTCCGTCCAGTTTGTATTCCCATCAACAAGAATTATTTATCATAAACATGAATTGCAATGTTTTTCGTTCTCAATAATTCAATAGCCTACCCATTTGTAGCATTTGTCTTTTTCTCACAGAATACATAAATGTCCTCAACTGCCCAGCATTGAAAATTTATGAATTTGGACGTATTCTTAAATAGAGGTGGTTGAAATTTTCGGGCACAAAATTTGTCTATGGTCTTTGGTTGAATATTGGTTGTGTTTGCAAATTCTTGCGTTTTTTGTCTCGGCTTTTAATCACACATACAGTGCCTTGCACAAGTATAACCGCACCTGAATAAATGCGTTTTATAGAAAACCTACAATAGGAGTGACTCCTTACTATTTTTTTTATTGAGTTGCATCACTGATCAAGCAAATTGAGAAGAAAATAAAGTACCGTTATTTCCTCTCCTGGGTGTTTAAAAATTAAAAACTGATTTTGATGTATTGCAAAAATATAACCGCATAAGCACAATGCAAATCTCTTTGAAGCTGTCACGTGTCGGTCGCGACAAGAGGCGTTTAATCAATGCTGCATCCAATTCGGTGCATTCTATGCCGGAATTTCGTGACGAATCGGGTTTAGGAGTTTCGGTTTCAACCGTTTCTCGGACTTTAAAAAGCAATGGAGTGATTGTTCGGGACAAAATGGTGCCAGCTCAAAATCTAACAGCAGCCCACAAACAAAAATGATTGGAATTTGCCCGCCAAAACATGAATTGGGATTGGAAAACCGTAAGTGACTTTCTGTTAATCTACACTAAAATCTCGTTACTCCAAATGGCATACTCGAAGAAATACAATAAAAATAAAATAAATAAATAGAGTGGCGCGACAGCTCTTGAAGAGCCAAGGCCTAAATGACTTACTCTCATCAACAATTCTCTGAGTGCGTGTGGAGAATTGAGGGGACCTTCAATTTTAACGCCGATTCCGAACGGCCAACGACAAAGTTGAGAAGCACTTTTTCATGACAGATTGATACTCTTGGAAGATTTGTCAGGTCCTCGCAAGAGGCAGTACCCGTAAAAGATGAAATAAAAACTTGGCCTGAGTAGGACTCGAACCAACGACGTTCTGCTTAGCAGCCAACGCACTTACCAACTAAGCTACGGGCAACTGTCGTAGAAATACAATACTTAGTAGAAATACAAGCTTTTAAGTACATATAAATTGAGCTGGTATGTTTTAGGGGTTTCCACATATTCAATTTTACATGTTAATCAATTTTTTTTTGTCCGAGCAATATTTTGACTGAGGTAAATTTTTTGTGTTTAATAGCACATTAATATTTTTACCTGATGAAGCAGTCAATAATAACAAAAATCATTAATAAGTGAACTCACATTTTATGGTACTTGGTAAAATCGAATTTAGGGTTTTTACCTAATTTTATTGCATCTCTTGTTAATTTTTCAAGAATTGATAGTTCTTAGGTCATTTTCAACACTGTGTAGTCATGAAGTATTCTAATGCCTACCTGTTTTGCTGTAAAAACCCTAATTATATTGCCTCTTCTCATAGTACAGTAAAATTAGAAATGTAAATGGAAAAAAATAGAGGCAAGCTGAAATTTTGCAGGTCGTTTCTGGTATATGTAGTGAACTTAAATCCAAAATGGCGACCACCTACCCCTTGCAGCAGCGTAGTTAGGGGTGGATTTGCACTGTCACGCCCACTTTTGCTCTATTTGCGTTTCTTGGAAACGGCTTGAACGATTTGGATGTACTTTTCTGTATTCATTCTTATAAGCAAGGAAAAAATAAAAAAAAATATATTTTCTAAAATCCGCCCACTGAAACGCCCACTTTTCTTAAATCTTTGTTTCTCAGAAACGGCTCCAACTACTTGAATGAAATTTTCAGGGTTTGTTCCTTTAAGCCAAAAAAATATTTAAAAAATGCTTTTTGTAAAATCCGCCTACTGCCACGCCCACTTTTTTTTAAATCTTAGTTACTACTCAGCAATGGCTCTAACGATTTGAATGAAATGTTAAGAGTCTGTTCCTTTAAGAGAGAAAAATATGAAAAAAGTGCTTTTAGTTATATTCGCCCACTGCCACGCCCACTTTTCTTTTCTTTTTTTAATGAAATTCTCAGGGTTTGTTCTTTTAAGCGAGAAAAATGTAAAAAAAATTCTTTTAGTAAAATCCGCCTTCTGTCACGCCCATTTTCGCTATATATTTGCTTCTCAGAAACGGCTCTTACTATTAAGGCGAAATTTTCGCAGTTTTATTTTGTTAGCAAGAAACAAATTTAAAAAGGTCTTTTTAGTAAAATGTGCCTAGTGCCACGCCCATTTATATGTTATATATGTTATAAAAGTATATTGTATTTGACTTCTTTCATGGCACACGAATTTTTTTCAATTTCGTTCTCTCAAAATATTAAAAATTTGGCGTCATTTGGTATTTGCTTTTTATATCAGAAGGTTTATTAAATAGGAGTACCTACTAAAAAAAATTGGTTTGCTTATAATCAGAAACCCCGTCCTCAATAAATAAATTGTTTCTTGATTAGAATTGGACGAATTACGTGCGCTTCAAAATGGAAAATGTATGTTTTTTATGCGAACAAAATTTAAACAAAGGAAGTATCACAGTTGTGAGAGAAATAGGGGTGGCTTCGCTTTTAGCAGCAAGTATCAGCAGAGGCGATGAAGGAAATACAAATTATTCAACACGCTCGGGTTTCCCGCTTCCTTTTGTACACTGATGTATTATATAAAAAGTCTTAAATCTTTTCTCACTCGTAAAAACAAAATCTGAAAATTTTACTCAAATAAAAAGAGATGTCTTTTAGAAAAGATGTACAAAATTAGGGGTGGCAGTGGGCGGATATATCCAAAAGCACTTTTTTCATATTTTTCTCGCTTAAAGGAACAGACTCTTAACATTTCATTCAAATCGTTAGAGCCATTGCTGAGTAGTAACTAAGATTTAAAAAAAGTGGGCGTGGCAGTAGGCGGATTTTACAAAAAGCATTTTTAAAACATTTTTTTTGGCTTAAAGGAACAAACCCTGAAAATTTCATTCAAGTTGTTGGAGCCGTTTCTGAGAAACAAAGATTTAAGAAAAGTGGGCGTGTCAGTGGGCGGATTTTAGAAAATACATTTTTTTTTCCTTGCTTATAAGAATGAATACACACTGAAAAAAATAACCGTTGTCATATTGACAACTACTGGTTGTTAACCGAAAATTGTCATATTGATCAAAAAAAGTTTCAATGTGATGTAAATTTTCAAAAGTCGTCTCAAAATCTAACAAGTTGATAGTAAATGGGACAATTTGAAATTTTCAATATTTTGTTGCTAGTTTGAAAATCAAAGTTGTCGTTTTAACACCTGAGATGATCAATTAGAAGATAATGGTTGTCAATATGAAAACCTTAGGTTGTCCGTCAGTTAATTAAGAACTTCAATCATCATTTGTACAACAATGATTATCAATATGATTACTACCTTAATGCAACAAGTGCATTGAAAATAAAATCATCAAATTAACAGTTGCAGTTGTTAATGTGATGACTGAATTTTACCGGCATCAAATTGAAAACTAGAGTTGCTTTATTGATAATTTCGATTGTTAGAATATAAATCAAAATAAATAGAAGTAAACAAAAAATAAATAAGTTCTTTAGCCAAGACTTTTCGTTGACAAAGTATTGAAACCAATGTTGTCGATATGATGATGGAGTTTTTTTCGTTATCGAAATATGACGTGATCTAAAATGGAGCTTTATTTTCAAGACGAAATTGGAATAATTTATGGAAATAAAGCCGCATCTTACTTGGAGGAAATAAGTCCATATTTACAAAACAAAAACAAAATTGACCACATCCTTCCCAGAGGAAGTTATTGTAATGGGACCGATTTTGTGAAGTCACTAGAATCCAAATCAACCCTTTTTATCATGACATATGTGTCTTAGTTTTTTGACCTCCATTCAAAAACCGCTAAACCGATATTGCTCAAAACCTAATCAGCTTTAATAAGGCCGAGTGGTTCGCGAGATAATCGAGCACATACGCACATATGAACATACGTACATACACACATACAGACATCATGATAAAAAGGGTTGATTCGGATTCTAGTGACCTCGAAACATGGAGATATGCAATAACTGGATATTCACAAAATCAGCCCCATTACAATAACTTCCTATGGGACGTTGAAAAAAGGTTCTATGAGAGGAACCGTTTTGGAGCAATACAAAAATAATTTGATTATACTAAAAACATCAGGGTTCCAAAAAAAAAATTACCAAGGATGTTTTAAGAAAATGGTAGGTGCCGTTTTTGAGAAAATTTAAACTAACATTAATAAATAGAATTTTTCGAACTATTGTTGTTTATGATGACGATAATGATCATAATTTTAATGCATAAATGACGAGTTTTTGTTTTTTAATTTAATTTTTCAAAACTAGACTTAGAGAGCTTTGCAAAAAATCAAAAAAAATTATTTGCAAAGCCTTCCAAGTCGAGTTTTAAAAAATTCAAATCTTTAATTAAATTAATCATATTTACAATTGCGTTTGTCAATACGATGATTGACCACATCAGGTTGTCATATTGAAAAATATGGTCATCAAATTGACAATTATTGTTTTTAGTATGAAAATCGATTTTATCTTGAATTGAGCAAGAACAAACAAAAACAAACGATTAATTGCTTATGCCGTTATCAAAATTATTGTATTGAAAACCATAATTGTCAAGTTGAAACCGTAGTAGTCAATGTGATGCTTTAACCGTTTTTAAAAATCATATTTACAATTGCTGTTGTCAGTACGATGATCGACCACATAAGGTAGTCATATTGAAAACTATGGTCATCAAATTGACAATTATTGTTTTCAATAAGAAAATCGAGTTTATATTGAATTGAACAAGTAATGTATTCCTCATTTAGTAGTTGTGCATCAAGTCAATCAGACGTTCGTGAGTGAAGTTTTAAAAAGTGGACATATATACAAATAAATCAAGAAAGAAACAAAAAATAAATCAAGAGTTAAATAGTCGTCTTAAACAATTTAATCCCAAGCAGAATATTGTTACAGGTAAGGTAAGAGTAAAATAATCAAGAATTAAATACTCTTAAACAATTTAATACCAAACAGAATATTGTTATAGGTAAGGTAATTAATAAAAACCTGTTCCTATTAAATAAATAAATAAAGAGTGGCGCGACAGCTCTTGCAGATCCAAGACCTAAGTGGCTTACTCTCATCAACAATTCTCTGGGTGCGTGTGAAGATTTGAGGAGACTTACAATTAAACGGGTAAGTTTGAGAGGCACTTTTTTCATGACTGATTGATACTCTTGAAAGTTTTGTCAGTTCTTTCCGTGAAAGATGAAATAAAAACTATTGACACGAGTAGGACTCGAACCCACGACGACGTTCTGCTTAGCAGAACCAATAAGCTACGGACACAACGATAAGTAGTGAAAACTTGTTCTTATCAGCATTAATAAAATAAAAATTAATTTTCCATTGTTTATAAGACTTATATATGTAAGCAATTATTAACATTAATATTTGTACCAATACCTGCACCAACTCCAACAACAACACCAACACAAGCACCTATTTCAACATTAATCTCAAAAACAATACTAACACAATCGCAAAAACCAAGCTCAACACCTACAACACCAATACCAATACCAAAAGGAACACAAACAGCACCAACAAGAGCAACACCAACAACAAAACCATCACCAACACCAACTATAACACAAATCCCAACATCAAACCCAACAAAAGCACCAACTCCAACATCAACCTCAACCATAATACAAATACAATCGACAAACCCAAGCTCAACACCATCACCAACACCAACACCAACACAAATACCAATACCAACAGCAACAGTAACACCAACTATAACCATACCAACATCAAATATAACAAAAACACCAACACCTGCACCAACTCCAAAACCAACACAGAAACCAACACTAACACGAAAACCAACACCAACAGCAAGACCAGCACCAAAAACATCACCAACATCAACAGCAACACCAACATAAACACCAACATCATCACCAACACTAACTCCCACGCCAATACAATATTAGATACTAACGCAATTTCATGGTATTTTCTATGTTGTAGATTGACATTGACTTTCAATTCATGTACCCCGAAAGTTCTTCCATCCTTTCGTATTGGGACATTGGGAGCCAACTTTCAAAAGGATAAGTACGTATTGGACACTCAAAAATACAAAAGAAGCGGATTTTGAGAAAGGTAAACTTATTGATTCTTAATAGAAGTAATTCTAATTGTTTCTTTTAAAATTATTATAGATGAAGCTATTTTGCGAGTACTTAAAAGTGTGCACAATTTTCTTATTCCAATGAAGTACCACCAAAGGAAAACCACCGACCAACACCAGCACTAACTAAAAACAGCAGCACCAACACCAACTCCAACACAAAAACCAAGCTCAACACCAACATCACCATCAGTACCAACCTCAACATAAACACAAACACCAAGCAACACCAACACCAACACCAGTACCAACACCAATAAATTCATCAATAATAACACCAATTTCAGTATCAACCACAATACCAACGCAATCACAAAAACCAAGTTCAAGACGAACACCAGCACCAACACCATAACCGAAACCAGCACCATCATCAGCACCAATTCCAACATCAATTCCAACTACAAAACCAAAACAATTGCAAAAACCAAGTTCAAATCCAACACCATATTTTATTAAGAATTATAATGTAAGTATTTTCATATGAATTATATGTATGTATGTTTATTATATTTGTACGTTGACTTAGTTGTAATAATAAATAATTAAACATATTCCAAAAAACTAGATCTGCCTTATATTTTAAACAATTCTTGCAACTCATATTTCAGAAAAAGGGGTGTCCTGGATACGAAAGCGGTAATCTTAGGTATTGAAAATCGAAATTTTAAAGGGTATCATAATGATTGTAATATTGCAAGCCAAACAAATTTGAAATTTTCAAATTAGCAACCACAGTTTTCAATATGACAACCGTAGTTTTCATATTAACTACCGTGGTTTTAAATTGGTTTACTGTGTTATTCAATATGACTACTGCGGTTGTCAATGTGAAAATCATGATCCTAAAATTGACAATAATGATGTTCAATCTACCAACCACTGTTTTCAATCTGACAACCGTAGTTTTCATATTAACTACCGTGGTATTTAATTAGTTAACTGTATTTTTCAATATGACTACTGCGGTTGTAAATTTGAAAATCGTGGTTTTCAAATTAACAAGAATGATTTTCAATCTACAAACCACTGCTTTCAATTTGACAACCGTAGTTTTCATATTAACTACCGTGGTTTTAAAATGGTTCACTGTGGTTATCAATATGACTACTACGGTTGTAAAGTTGACTACCGTGGTCTTCAATTTAAAAGTAATGGTTATCAATAAGCCTTCCTCGGTTTTCAATTTGATAATTTGGGTTTTCCAAATGACTGCTGCAGTGTTTAATACGACTGCCATAGATTTCAATATGACAACCATGGTTTTCGATTTGCCAACGCAAATTATCAATGTGACAATCCCGGTTTCGAATCACGAAATTGAAAATTTTAAATTGTCATATTTACTACTGCGGTCATTGGTTGTAAATTGACAACAAAATTGTCAGTTGAATGTAAAAATTTATCAATATGACTGCTGTTTTTGGTTCAGTGCAGAAAAGTTCATCCAAATCGTTCAAGCCGTTTCCAAGAAACGCAAATAGAGCAAAAGTGGGCGTGACAGTGCAAATCCACCCCTAACTACGCTGCTGCAAGGGTTAGGTGGTCGCCATTTTGGATTTAAGTTCACTACATATACCGGAAACGACCTGCAAAATTTCAGCTTGCCTCTATTTTTTTCCATTTGATCACTAGAAAAATTGCTCTATTTACTGGACTATCAGGAAGAGTTAAATTTGGAGTATGAATGTTTTATGGATAAATTAACCAAATGAGTGGTAAGGAATTGAAAAAAAAAATTATCACAAAATCAAGTTAAGGCCTCAGTTATAGCTATCAGTAAAATCCATCAATAAAAATTGAAACATCTGGAATCTGAAATTTTTTACTGATAGGCGTTTATAACTATCAGTAAATTTACGCATTCGCGCCGCAAACAATTTCGTTTTTACTGTTCATCTCATCAGTAATTTTTTCAATGATGACACCGGAACATTAAAAAAATGAAACGCCATCAGTAAAACGAAATGGATTTTTTTTTGACACTTGGCAGTCAGTTGTTCAGTAAAATGAAATTTCATCAGTAAAATTTATAAAATGGATTTGTTAACAATATTTAACACTAAATGCATTCTTTTTTTTTTGGAAAAAAATAGTCGAAATGTATTTCCAACTTATTTCATCAAAATTTTCCTCAAAATATAAGCTTAAAATATTCAAAATAGCAAAACAAAATTTTTACTGATGGATTTTACTGATAGCTATAACTGAGCCCTAAGTCACGATGAGTACTGGGCCACAATGTTTTTCGGTTAAATAGACAATTTAAACCATAAAATTCGTTTTTAAGTCAATTCACATTTTTCGGTATGAAAATGTTTGTACGGAAAGTCAAAGAAAAAATGTACCTAGGGGGAGTCCGGGAGACTTGAGCCACTTTTTGTTAAATTGTTCATAAAAATGTCCCTATTCATTTCAGCCAGATGTTGCATACATCTTTTTAAAGGTACATTTATCTACTTCAAAATTAGTCTCATAAGCTTTTTGTACAACCAAGTGATTTTTGCCAAATGCAAAATAAGTGAGAACAGATTTTTGGCTCAAGTCTCCCGCTTAGCCGGGAGACTTGACCACCCTGTTGGGGAGACTTGATCATACTTAAATTCTTCGAGTTAAACGAAACAAATATAATTAAATCCGTTTATATCTTGTTAAATCTCATTTTCATTATATTTGAGGTGTTTTGTATGGAAACAAAATCTGTATTAAACGTGTTTTATAAAAATAAAATAAATACCTTAATTCCTTATCAAAACCACAACATGTTAATTGCTTTTCAATAGTTTCTTTGCAAAACACTACTTTGCGCTGCTCCTTCTTTTCTAAATATGCTGATGGCATGTTAATATCTAAAAAAGAATGAAATTCGTTCATTTTCAACACATTTTACAACAGAGGCGAGACTTCAGCCTATGGTCAAGTCTCCCCTAAAAAAATGACTCAAGTCTCCCACTCACGTTTTTTCGCAATAAATGATTAATAACTTTTGTAAAATAAAAGATAGCTTGATTTTCTCTTAATGTTTACAAAGTCGATTAAATGTTTTATGAGTACATGCCAACTTTTTTTACCTAACACGTTAAATAAAATTTTAATCTTGAAAAACAAAACCAAAAAAAAAGTTACTATTTTCCACAAAAAACACATTTTTGCATTCACCAGCCAGAGTAAATTCAGGATCTAGAACAATTTTTGTTTGCAAGTAGAACATCGAAAGATGAACAAATTTGGTATACTCACGAGTCATTTGAGTGATATTTGAGAGAATTATTTAGAGTGGCTCATGTCTCCCATATGGTCAAGTCTCCCGGACTCCCCCTTAATATAAAGAGAAAGACCTAATTTGTACAAAACTCCATTGGCATTATTTCTCTCTTTTGACTTCTTTCCGAGAAAAGTGAATACATGTGTTGTTAAAATAAAAAAAAAATGTTGGTTCTTATCCTTTGTTGTTGCAAGGCCAACAAATAAAATACAAACAAAAGTTTCGCATTTTGGCGAATGAAATTAAGAAGGCAAAGTGCAAGGTGTTTAAAAGAAAGATTAATTTAGAAAGGACTAATATCCAATATTTGTATTAATGGTTTTGTACTTACAAACTTTATGCCTGCTTAAACTTTTATGTTGAACTTGTCTGGTCTTTAATTATTAGTTTAGAAAAGGATCACTTATGAATGCACTACACACACCATAGAATAAAATATAATAGCTTGAGAACTTTAACCATGAAGTTTCCCATTTTAAGTTGGTGAAACTCAAAAGTTTTATGGGTCTGATAAAATTTAAAAAGATTTTTGCTAAAAGTGCTTATAGTGTTTGTTTATGAAATTGAGCATTAATCTCATAGATTCTTATATGCTAAATTATTTCTTTTTCTTTGAAAATGTTCGAGTATCATAGACAAATATCAAGCGACAGTTAAGATGACACATTTTAAATTTAACTTGAACAAAAAGTTTGAGACTTTCATCTAAACACATAATTTATAATTTCATTGAAAAGTTTTCTAAATTTCCATAAACGACTTTCTAAATAATCGTCAAACATTTAATTATAGCAAGCCCACCTTCGGCTTAACGAAAAATATGCGTGACAACTCCGAAATCCAATTTCTTTCCCTTCGCAAATCATCCGCCAAAGATCAGACCTAACCTGAAAGAAGACAGGTTTCCTGTAATTCAAAAACGCCACCATTAACCTTTATGTATCCTTTCTTTTTTCTGCAACCCTTTGGCAATTTATTTGTTTGTTTGATTTTTGTTCATGGAAGATAAGTAATCGTCGTCGTTGGGTTTATATAAAATATCCTTCGGGTGAATTGAATTCCCAATCAAAAAGCAAATATAATTCCCATTTGGTATTGGGAATTCGATTTAAGTGGGCTAAACTCGGATATATGTATCTTACGGACGCCACAATGGGGCAGAATGGCCTAAATGCTGGCATCAAATCAACCATCAAAGCTAGGAACTTGAAATTTGGCATGATTACACCTTACATGATTGTAAGCAAATTTAAAGTTTTTGTTGAGACCACGCCCACCAAAAACGCCTACTTTGAAGAAAAAAAAAAATAGTGTATACCACATGGTATGTTTCTTTGTTGAAAAAATTGAAGGATGTAATTATTAATTATAAAACTATACCAACACAACAACAAAATATATGTTAACGAATAAGAACATATATTTTTTTTTTAAATAAACTTTTTTTATTAAATAAACTTTTTTTTATCAAAAACAACAAAAAAAATCGCAAACAAAATAACATAAATTTAGTTTTCTTCCTCTTCATCACTCTCATGTATTTCATATTCAATGCCACTTAGGCTAGGTGCTGGAACATGTGGAGACTTCAGCAAACTGATTGCTTCTTGTGGTAAATGTTGAATTTTTTTTTTCGGAACTCTTCGCAAGCTTGTTAAAACGGGGTCCGATGATAATAGAAACAAATTAAAAATGTCAGCGTTTGTGTTCTGACGGCTATTTTTTCGGGAGTGGTGCTCTCTGTACTTTTTGAAGTCTTTGTTACGGGCTTCTTGAGCTTCTTCGCTCAGCTGACCGATAGGCAATAAAGCGTTTGAAATAATTTCATTTCCATGAATAAGATATTTGTGAACAGTAGGTGGCATATAGTACCAAGGGTACTTAAGAACGAAATATCTCGCAGTTTCATGTGCAAATTCTCGAAACTTGTCAGCATCAACCTCATGACCACATGCAACTACTGTCATTATTACATGCATTTTTTTTATCAACTGAACATCTACTTTTGTTATTTCAGCTGAAGTTTCTGCATGTTCAAAAAAACGGCGGGCTGTATTGCCATCATTGGAATTTCCGAATCCCGGCTTTGGTTTGTCAACGATCAAACCCAAACGCTCTCGAAACTTCTTTTGAATCTGTTTTTTCGTTTCAGCAACGATTTTTTTATGCTCTTCTTTCCTAGCTTGCCATTGTTTTATTTCTAGTTTATATGAAAGGTGTAGTATACATTCGAAAAAACGGATCCATCCATGCAATACAGATAAACCAAACTGCAGATTTTCTGTTTTAACTGGCCTTTCTATCATGGCATCAATAGAGTTAAAGTTTTTTGATGTGGCATTACAAATGAGACACTTTTGTGTAGAAGAATTTTCAGTGATGGCGTTGCAAACCTTTCCATCTATCATAGCAAATATTAAGTTGTGGCTAATGTTGAAAGTATTTTCACCAACTTCAACAAGACTATGCCGGAGCTCTTTTATTTGATTATCTACTCTTTGTTTTTCTGCCACGGATACTGCCGTAGATTCTTTAATAAACTCAATTTTAAGAGGCCTACAGTATCTAGTTGAGCTTGGACGAGGATTTTGCCAAATTATTTTTTCACCAGATACCAAACGAAGTGGAACAACGCAGGTAATGAAAACAGAAGAATCATCGGCATCAAATCCATGAAAAGCTTGCTTATATGAACTGTGGCCTGAGCTTCCGTCAAAGCCCCACTTCGAGTATAGGCTCATAGTTCTGCGTTCCTCAAGCCCTAGAGTTTCGATAACATCTTTTTGAACAGTAAGCAAACGATTCACTGTAAGGTTGAGCAAGCTTTGTAAATCAGTGTATACAGAAATTTCTGAGATACTGAGATTCGCAGGCTCTGGATAGCAACTTTTTTTGCATTCTTGTACAATTTTATACGACGGAAATACTTTGGGAGCTTTTGATCGTATAATTTCATACTGAAAGCGTGACAGATCTGCTTCAATTATCATTGCTAGAGCTTCTTCTCCATTCATTGAAGTTGGTTCAATTGAATCTCTTAAAGCTTTTCTGCATTTTTCAGCATAATTAGGGTCTGTTGTTGCTTCACGCATTAACTTTGCAGCATTTGACTGCCCAGAAGCCCTCAAACCCATTTCAGTCGCATAAGTCAACTCAGCGAGAGACGTTGACCTCCTCAACTCTTCGGTTTTTTGTCGTTTTGATCTTTCTGATCCTTCTTCAAATGCCACTTCCGGGCGACCACGTTTACAATCTCGAAAACATTTAAATAAAATAGGTGTTTGCAGCCACGCAATGTTTGCTTTCAAAAATTTTGTTTCTATGCGACAAGCTTTTTGCCAGCGCACTTTAAATTTCGATTTAAAATCCGTTATTTGATCATTAATAATATTTTCATTAGCACCTCTACAAAGGACCCGTTTTAAAATTTCTCCCCTCAAAAACTCGATTTGCGTGTCTATTCCATTAAGATTTGAGCTCTTCATTATATCATATAGCTCTTGCCTTGGAAGCGATATAGTTTTAGAACATATTCGGCCTACGAAGTAATTAAAATTTAAATTAAAAAAAAAAATTGATTTTTTTTCGAGAGTGACGTCACCAACAAAAAAATTAACTGCTCAAGAAGTAGCAAAAGGTAGCAGCTACAATGTGCAGATTCTAAGACTAGACAAATCACTTTTCACAAAAAGATATAACACTAAGCGGCAGGTCACAGCCAACACATCTAAACACCTTAGGATATTGGGTAAATACAGAACAGACACAGTTTTCTAACACATTTTTTTATCTTTAACCACAGATTAAAATTACAAAAAAAAATTTTTTTTTTAATTGAAAACTATACAATAACACACCTGAGCTTACTGATTCCATTGCAATTTTTTTTTTTTCGATGCCAACAAACTGTAAAAAACAGCACACAATTTAAGGTAATCACTCAAAACAAAAAAACACGTCTGGCTTCGATAGAAAATATTATCAAATGCTCACTTTGTAACGATCTGCTGAGGATCACGTGGTCCCAATTTACTCTCTCATTCGTTTTTTGCATTCTCTATCCTATTTAAAATAAAAATAAAACGGTAGTTTAGTCCAAAGCTCAACTTGAAAATTTGATTAAATGCCACGTTTAGTAGTGTTTTGCCCCAGTGTGGGACGTTACGGTATACGTAAATTTTGAGTTTGTACAATAATTCAGCTTTTTCGACATGACTAAACATATTCAAAGAGTGTAACGAAATCGAAATGTTATCTTTTAGAAGGTTATCTCCATCCCGTATTTTTAAAAATAACATACCTAGTATGACTGTTTACCTGCGGGAATTTTCTGCGGTATATCTCGCGTCACCGTCGTTTTTCATTGAAATTCGGTTCTTTCAAGTTTAACAGAAAAAAATATTCCAGCCTGTAGGATTTTCATGTCCAACTTTTTAATAGGTATGGTATTGTGTCTATATGTTGTTCAAAATAAGTTAATGTAAAGACGTATTAGGTTCTCTCAGCGATTCCTTATTACACTCCAGGGAGTATTTCTTTGCTTTCTGACTTTAATTCACAAAAAAACATAATTTTATGACTTAGGCATACCCCACAACATATGTATAGGCTGATGGCATTGAAATTGATATCGTGATATTTTGATCCTTTTTTTGGGTAATATACATTTTGGGTTACAAGTTTTAACGAATTGGTTCGTAATTGGGAAGAAGTTTCAATTTCATGAAATTGGAGGCTTTTCCACAAGTAGATATTTAAATAAATAAAAAATAGAGTGGCGCGACAGCTCTTGAAGAGCCAAGGCCTAAGCGACTTACTCTCATCAACAATTCTCTGAGTGCGTGTGAAGAATTGAGGGGACCTACAATTTAACGCCGATTCCGAACGGCAAAGTTGAGAAGCACTTTTTTCATGACAGATTGATACTCTTGGAAAATTTGTCAGATCTTCGCAAGAGGCAGTACCCGCGAAAGATGAAATAAAAACTTGGCCTGAGTGGGACTCGAACCAACGACGCGACGTTCGGCTTAGCAGTCAACGCACTTACCAACTAAGCTACGGGCGACTGCAGATATTTATTTGATATTATATTAGCCATTTTAAAACTGGAGGACAAAAGAGTAGGGAATAAGGCATTCACAATATCGGACGAAGACAAGCATTTTCTTCACTGGAAGTTGAATTCAATTTGAGAAGTCTTACAGTTCATAACCGTTGTCATATTTTATTAAGGAAATATTCGACATCGAAGGACTTTCTCCAACCGACGCGACGGTTGCTCTTGGCTTCAACGAGCTAACGAGCTAGTTTAAATTTTTATGACTGTATGTACGTACCTACTTGCAAAGCCGATGAGCTCGCCAAAAACGGAACACTTCTGCCTACTGTTAGACAAAGACATAACATTGGAACACCACTTTCTACACGCAAATATCTTCTCAAACAATAGCCGCGTTTTATTATCCTCACTAACCCATATGGGTTTATTTTTTATACACAAACCAACAACAACCTGGGACCCCGATAGCTATCGGGGTTTATTTTGTAAGTCAAAAACTATGTTCTAAATATGGCGGATAGATGGCGAGTGTGAGACAAAAAAGAAGTTATTGTAGAAAGATTTAGTAATATCAGCCGTATTAATAAAAAATAACGCGTATTCCACTCTTAGCCACAGTTTTATAAAGCCATAGGATAAGAGTCAATCCAATTAATTAATAAAAACAAGTTGTTTGCGGAGAAGCAAAATAAAATTTAGCTGAGGGTTGCGTCTCGGATAAAAACATAGCTTAAACTTCTACCTTTTTAACCCAGATCGT
This sequence comes from Sphaerophoria taeniata, assembly GCA_943590905.1. Lineage (NCBI taxonomy): Eukaryota > Metazoa > Arthropoda > Insecta > Diptera > Syrphidae > Sphaerophoria > Sphaerophoria taeniata. Next base: position 183,644,863 of record OX016540.1, on the reverse strand, counting down.
TTTATTATCACGGGGTAACCCATATGGGTTAGTGAGGATAATAAAACGCGGCTAATATGCCGTAGAATCAACAAATGCTAGATGGTCACAGGGTACCACCTGTCTAGCAACCAAACAAATATGACCAAGCATAGACCCTTCTTCTTAATGCACTCACTGTGTCTCTGGCATAATAAGGGTATACAAATTTTTTTGAGTGGGTGTATATTATAAAAAAAAGCATACAAAATATAAACTCTACAATTGGAGTCAGAACAGGACACTGCCTCATAGGTAGACATGCTTTGAGGCTAGAGGTCTACACAAACGACTTCTGTAGAAGCTCCATGGACGAGGAGGAAGAGGAAACAGTCCAACACCTTCTATGTACACATGTCCGGCACTCTCGGCACTCACTATCTCGGTAATACCAGTGAACTGGCAACGATCGACACAAAATGTCTCTCTAAATTCATTAAAAGTACAAAATGGTTTGTTTAAGTTCATTAAATCATTAGTCATTACTCTCCCATGAGTAACTTCTTTAGTGGTATCAAAATGGACCCTTGAGGTCTAAGTGAGTCAATAACATCTAGACAGCCACTCCAACCTAATCTAACCTAACCTATGTACCTACTTCGTAGATAGTAGATTTGATACACTCGATAATTATATCGGCACTAGTTAGGCTAACTATTCATTCGTAAAGTCGAAGTGTAAAACTAAATAAATAGAGTGGCGCGACAGCTCTTGAAGAGCCAAAGCCTAAGTGGCTTACTCTCATCAACAATTCCCTGAGTGCGTGTGAAGAATTGAGGGGACCTACAATTTAACGCCGATTCCGAACGGCAAAGTTGAGAAGCACTTTTTCATGACAGATTGATACTCTTGGAAGTTTTTTCAATTCTTCATACCCGTGAAAGATGAAATAAAAACTTGTATGGGCCCGAGTAGAACTCGAACCTACGACGTTCTGTTTAACAGTTAGCGCACCTAAACACTAAGCTACGGGCAACTGCCGTACCTGCTGTCGAAGTGTAGAGATTTTTCAAATTCATCGTTAGATGAAAAACTAATGTTCTTTCTTCTTCTTCTCTATTTTCGACGACAGTCATGATATCGAATGGAATCACATTCACAACTCTCTGGGAGATTCTCTCCCATTCCTTAACGTTTTGGCCCCACATGCAGAGGCGGCGTAAGGCGTGGGCGACGTGGGCCATCGCCCACGGCCTCACGGTACAAGGGGCCTCGCGCCTCAAAAATGTTTATGTATTGCTTCAGTGAGAATAAAATAAAAATGGAAATTAATCAATTTTGTTGTGAAATATTTTTTTTTCTTAGTCTGGCAACATTTGCTTACGTGGCGTAACTATCGTGAGTAAATCCTTGCCGCGCCGACCAATGCGGAGAATTTCTTGTTTTATTTGTTTACTTTCTTTGCTAGAAAGCCAACAAATCAAATCAAAGTACCACACGCCCGCAACGTAGTCGCTATCAAAGATTAACTAAATAATAAGATGGGAAACTGTCTTCCGTTTTACTCCCTAGATCCCGCAATTTTCATTTTTTTTCCGTGTACATGAAGAAATGAGCGTTGTAAAAACAAAGAGAAGAGGTGAGATTTTCTATTCTGACAATTCTCTTTTTTTTATAATCGCTTTTGCAAATTTACTTGATAGAATTTTAAAATTGTCATAACACGTTTTTCTTAAACGCACCACGAAAACAATAAAAGTTATTATTTTGGATGTGTTCCAAAACTTTAGGCCGATGACATACTTAGGTCTTATATTAAGGTATGTTGGAAGGCAGGAACGCACTCAAATATTTAAAAATATTGGCGCAAAAATATAGTTCGCTATTGAACAATTTTAGTGTGATACTAGCTTAAAATGACGTTTCAGTTATGACTCAAAAGTCATTTTAAGCTAGTATCACACTAAAATTGTTCATTAGCGGACTATAATTTTGCGCCATTGAATTTAGGAGTTATCAAGTAAGTTTTATTGTCAATTTGATTCTTGTTCCCGAAAAATAGAAAAAACATGAAAAAAAGCAAACAGTGTTGCTGTTCTTCTTCCTGGACAAAACGTGAAAATATTCGTCATCTTAAATTGCATTACATAAACAACTTCTTGTTTCATTTTTCCTTAGAACGTGTCATAAGTCTCTCGGCCACTTATCGTTTCCAAAAACGAATGCAATTCAGTTTTTCATTGTTTTTGCAGAGAGCATCTCCGTGTTAATAATACTAAGCTTTCTTTCATCTTTCATCTTCATGCCTCAGTGCTGGAAATTAAAAATACTAAAACTTTTAATATTAGGCGTGTTTTTTCTACTTCTCATTTTATCAACTCACTTTAAAAATAGAAAAAACTGTTATACTCACTTTATACACATTTTAAAATATTTTATTTAAACTGTCATTGAAGAAATCCAATTTGATAATATTTCCTCAAACACGGCAAATAAATGGATAACGAAACAAAAAACGTAAAAATCTCAAGATAAGTTTTTGAAAATATTAATTTTGTCCAGCCGAAAGCCTTGTAGCTAGTGCTGTTAGTTAGTAAGATTAATTTGTAACATTTATGTTCAGATTAATAAATAATAATAATAATAATAAATATTAATTTTGTTATCGGCACAGATACTTTTACAACTACTTGAAAAGTTTTATTTGCAGACAATTCTAAAACAAAAGCTAAAAAAATACTTTTTTCGTTTCACATAAAATTTCTTAATTGATTTGAGCGCTGCCTGAATTTCAATATAAATATTTTATCCTCACTATTCAGTTGCCCGTAGCTTAGTTGGTAAGTGCGTTGGGCTGCTAAGCAAAACGTCGTTGGTTCGAGTCCTACTGAGGCCAAGTTTTTATTTCATCTTTCACGGGCACTGGCTCTTGCGAAGACCTGACAAATCTTCCAAGAGTATCACCTGTTATGAAAAAGTGCTTCTCAACTCTGCCGTTCGGAATTGGCGTTAAATTGTAGGTCCCCTCAATTCTTCACACGCACTCAGAGAATTGTTAATGAGAGTAAGCCACTTAGGCCTTGGCTCTTCAAGAGCTGTCGCGCCACTCTATTTATTTATTTTTATTCGTTTACTGAAAAAATATTACACAGTTTCGTTTGTTTTTGTTTCTCGATGAAAATAAAAAAATGAGTAGCTACTAAGTAATAGAAAAAACAAGCCTATTGTTAGTTCGAATGAAAATAAAAAAATTAAATTTCTTAGTTTTCGAGAAAATACAGAAATTCATTGTTTCAACTTAACTTACGTGTTTTCTTACTTTAATTACTCTTAATTTTAAATTGATAAGGATGTGCACAATTTCTATCACCGTCACGATTAGGAAGAGCCAAATATTGAATTTTAATGAGCAAATTTTACTTCTTTTTTTATATTCGTTTCCCTTACCCAAAGTTACACTGTTTGTGCACAATTCCAGTAAGAACAGCCTCTGCTGAAAGGAGTTTTTCAAAATTAAAATAAATAAAAAATTATTTTAGAAACACAATGAGCCAGGAAAGACTTTCAGCTTTGGCTGTTTTATCAATTGAATTAGACATAGAAATAGCATCTAGGCTGAATTACGAAACAATAAATTAAATAATTTAGTAAAGTTAAAAGCAGGAAATTTCTGTTCCTTTAATAAAGAAATACAAATATTTAAAATTGTTTTATTTAAGAAATGTATACCTACAAGGTGGAGACGACAGTTTGTATTTTTATGAATAAGAACTTTGCAGTGTTAATTGTTTTTTTTTTTAAATTATTTTATAAAATCCGCCTTCAGGTCGCCACAGAACAGGGCCTCGCAAAATCTGTCTTGCCCACATAAAATTTTGGTCTTGCGCCGCCACTGCCCACATGTACCTATGGTTCGCTGGGTTGACCTAAGGAAACGTCGCGTCGGTATAGATGAGTGTTCTCCAACAGGCCAGTGTTGGGTGCATGTTGCAACGACCCTGGCTATGTCTTGCCTTAGTCTGCAAATAAGATTATTTGTTCAGGATTTATTGTAGGTAGGCCATATCTTTCTAGGTAGGGCTACTAGAGTAATATTGACTCTTACCGCGAGTGAGCTATGAAGGGCTGATCCTTGCCTGGTTAGCTCGTCAGCCCGTTTCTTAACCTTAAAGCCACTGTGATCCCGAACCTAGACAAGAGTGACCCTGAGTCCAATGTTCCCGCTTGCGAGCATTGTTGGAACCTGATTGTCCGAAAAGATAGCTGTATTACGGGTTTGATTTGGATCTAGTTTTAGTAATTTGCATGGAGACATTTTACGACTTGAAGAAAATTCCTGCACCAACCCCACACTCCATATTCAAGCCATCAATAAAAATAGATGTGTAGAAGCCTCTCGTCACTAAGTCATCTTCCTACTTCTTACGGGATATAATAATAATCCAATTCAAAATCAATCAAAAAGACAAAAACAAATTATGCAAATTAGTAGAAAAGCAGCCAACCATATGTTATTTAGGTAACAAATCGCAAAGGCGACAAAAAACATTTTTCTTAATTTCTCCAACTTCAAAATGTAGCGCGGGATTAAGAATTCATTTGTGAGATAAAAATTGTAGAGATAAAAACTGTTTTTTCCCGATTTGCGTACTAGACTTAAAAAAAGAATGTCATCGTTCTTAAAAGGATTACCTACGAATTTAAAATTAAAATTACGCTTACTAAAAAATCAAACGTTCCGTCCCTGTAAATTATCTACGTTGTATTCAAAGTAGGTATTTATCAGTGTTTTTCAAAATATATAGCTCTCTCTTCATAATTATTATCCACAAATAATAGAGAAGAGTGTCACTGCATTTTATGTATCATTCGAAAGAGGCAAACATTGCTCTACCATTTTACCAAACCAATACTAGATGGAGAAGCGTTTAAAAGAAAGAAAAATCGATGTGAAGTTGTGAAGAAACATTGTATCTTCATCCCTTTCTCTATCGCTACCTCTCTCTGCCTTTACTGTCTAGGGTCTACTACAGTGAAATGAATGTGTATACCTAACCTATACAAATGCAACACACAAATTTCAAGTTCAGTAACATTGCTCACATGGAAAACAGCTGTATGCACGTCATTTGTATTGCAATATGAAAAATGTGAGAAGCATCGGTCTATTCACTCTCGCACAAGGGATTATTCTTGAAACAAGAACAAATGATTACCTATTCCATAAAATGTGTATTCTTACTTCTTCTTAGTTGGTTTTCGTTTGCAAAGAGGAATACAAAGTGGAAGTATTTTGTGATAATTTTTTGTTTACTTTTCCTTAAGATTTCGTTCAGTAAAAAAGGTTAATATAAAACAGAACCTTCATACGTGTTTTTATAAATTAAAATAAATGTATCAGTGCAATGGAAACAACAACTTATAAAAGGGTAAAGTGTGATGTGTTTTGTCTGTAGATTCGGTGTTTTGATTTGATGTTAGTGAACTGAATAAACGTTCCTTTTTACCAACACGTGCAAAATTAAAATTGTTTGTGATTCGTTTGGTTATCTTTTTCTTGTTTATATTTTGATACAAACTAAAATAAATGGAACATTTTTTGAGTGTTAGCTTAAAAATCTGAAAAAAATTGCATAAAGTGACTTAAACTGCATACTTTATGGACAACAAGTTGCAAATTCAATATCATTGAGCACCGACAAACATAAAGCAAACTATCCGTCATCGTCGTCGGTGCCTGCAATATTTATTTGGGTATTCGTGAGATTTGTATCAATGATCCCACTTTTCGTTTTGTTAATTTTACTACTTGATTTTCGTACTTAAAAAGCATTTATTCGACCAAACTGAAAAAAATGCATACTTTTCGAAGAAGGTTGATTTTTCATTCCATAAATAAAATTGAAAATCAATGCAGATTATTATATTACATATATATGTACTAACAGTGTTGGAAAAAATAATAGAAACAAAGCTTTTCATAATACCTACTTAACCACGAATAACTATATACAATAATTAGTTCTTTTTTGGTTAAAAATGGTATAGGTATTTTATTGGTCTCATACTTGGCTGTAAGGTTGTACTTCATTATGTTGCAATTAATTTTTTGTTTAGGTTAAATGGTGAAAAATCTGATAAAATTGATTGTTTTTCCTGGAAAAAATAATACACTAGTCAAAACAATTAAAGGAACACTTGAAAAAACTCAAAAATGGAGTGATTTTTTATAAGGCTGTATCTCAGTAGAAAAAAGTCGGATTGAAGTGAAATAAAAAGTTTTTCAAAGGTTATCATTTTTTCTTTTCAAATTATTTTGAGTTAAAAAAGTACCGTTAGTCGTTTTTGCTTGAGCGTAAAAAATGTTCACTCAATTTCAAAATCGAAAAAAAATAAACTTTGAGTTGTCATAAAATGAGCGGAAATTTTTTTTCAATCCAACCAATCTAAGATTCAATTTTGCTGGCTATAATTCACTGTTTGGTTCAGATCGCTACGATTTTTTTTCTAATCAAAAAATGGGTTTACATGTAAAAACACAATTTTGACTTTGGACCCTAATAACTCTGCTAAATATTGATTTACAAAAAAACTAAAGACAGATTTGAAAAATTCATTAAATTTTCTACACAAAAACATTTAAAAAAAATAAAAATATTGTTTTTTTCAATATTTTCTATAACTTTAAAAAAAGGTCCAAAATACGCATTTTTCAACTTTTTCAAAAAAACTACCGTTATTTTGTGCTTTTCAGTGATACAACTAATCTGAGGCTTTATTATTAAAGCTCATAAAATTTCCTTGATTTTGGTGAAAATTTCCATCAATACGATTAACCGTTTCTCTGTTTTGATCAATCAAACTTACAAAGCACTTTTTTTTCAATTTTAAGGAAAGTTTTTTTTTTGTCTTATTTTTCTGTTCTTTTGAATTTGTTTATTTTTTAAATTTTTTTTATTTTTTTCATTATCATTATGAATTTGTGAAATTCGGACGAGTTTTCATCAAAATCAAGGAAATTCGTCCGAATTTCACAAAGTCATCATGATAATGAAAAAAATAAAAAACAGTGTTCCACAAGTCATGGTACACCATACATTTTTGGTCTCAATGCTTAAAATATTCCGCAATAAAGCGAAATTTCACAATGTTTCAACTTATTTTATCAGATTCACAATGGTTCCTTATTTCAATTACAAGAAAAGAAACAATTTTGCCATAAATAAATTAAAAAGAAAAAAAATACGTTAAACACATGAATTACCTTCCAGAAAAGTCATGGTACACTTGGCAATTCCTATAAGCTTTTAAACAACTGTGCAACGGTAAATAGTTTCTCGTTATTTACGCGAAACAACCGTTGCTGGCTATTTTAATTGTTCTGTGTAATTTTTAATGAAAAAAGTCATGAAAATGCTAGAAAGGAAAGTTGGAGAAAGGAAAGAAAGAACAAAATTTACTCCAAAATATGATAATATTTTTTCTACAAGCCGTCGCACCCAAGATCCATTATTTATAAGTTCGAGCAAGACAAGTGGAGAGCTTGAAAAGTACCATGAAAAAATAGATCATCATGAAACTGTGCGACGAGCCATAGTTGAAGCCGGGTTAAGGTATCGTTTACATGGAAGGAATCTGCTAATAAGTGAGGTTAAAAGTAAAAATGAGGATTGCGTTCGGGTAATTTTTTCAGAGGAATCGAAGTACAATGTGTTTCGTTGCGTAAAAGTACGCCGAAAGTGACTGGATGCCTTAAATCCGAAGAATGATGTAGATAATGGTATGGGGCTGTATGACTGCATCTGTGGTCGGAAATCTTGTTAATAGAAAAAAACCATGGATAGTGCGAGAAAACTGAATCTCTTCAAATATTACTACTTTCAGCAAGATAAAAATGTATGCTGTACCATTTTCCTTGAGACATTACGGGTGTTTCTATCCATTCGAACTTAGTCTTACTTTCAAGATCAATAATTTTTAATAATTTTTCTTTCAGGCTGTCATCCATAGGAGAAGAGGGATCCCACATCGAAAATGGAGCTGTCATGAGACTACCCACCTCGTGAATTATATCAGAGACAATGATTTTGAAGTATTTATGATCATTGTTAGAAATTTTAAGTACATAGTACCTAATTTACCTCATGTTATTTTCAAGAAACCGACTGGGAGAGTTTATTACCAGAAGTTCTTACACATGAACCATTTAAACATTCAATGGACTTTGGTTAGAAACAAAACAAGAAACCTCAGAACCTCATATGAAAAAGCACTTAAATGGCTACATTCCGAAGATGCACTCAAAATGCCAGAGGGACTAACGAAGCGAAGTACGAATAATTTTCAATTAGGATAGTCGGGAATTCTTTAATAATATTATTTTCTTTTTCTGTTGAAAGGTAAGATCGAGAAAATGTGTCCTCATTTTGATGTCCTGAATGAAGTCTTTTGTGAGCGAACAAATCTCCAAAAGTTAAGATCTAGTCCGAGCAATGAGAATTCGATGTTGGAACTTGAATATCCTGTTCAGTTATATTCTTCTGAACACGGTTCTCTCAATGACGAAACAAGGGATATAAAGATTGAAGATATTACGGTGGAAGAAAAAATGATAACAGAAAATGATTTCGCTCCACAGAATCAACCACTTCAAAACCGGAAAGCTAGTGAAGCTTTTGACATCACGGATACAAATGATACAAAACACAATTCCTGCGAATGTATGAAAGAAGTTGTACGAACGATGGCATCCTACATAAATGACCGGAATGATTATCAACAAGCTCGTCTTGATTTGGAGCGAAGTAAATTTGAATTTGAAAAGGAAAGAATAACAAAGGAATTAGAGTTCAGAGAAAAAGAGTTGCAACAAAACGAAAGGCTTAAACTACTAGAAATAGAATCCAAGGAAAGAATTCTAATGAAAGAACTAGAATATAAATATAAGGCGGCTTAATTTTGTTTTTGTTTTTTTATCTGATGTAATATCTGTGTATATTAACTCTTCACCAAAGTGTCATACGCAAGTATTCTTTGTTATTGAAATCCAAATCCACCACATTTGTTTTTTTTTATGTGTGTGGATCATAACGTCTTATTTTTATATTCACTTTTTAAATGCAAAAAATGTCGATACATTGTACTTCATCCATAGCAAAAGCATGGGTTAATTTTCTTTAAGTTTATGTCAAGTAATCCTAAGTAATAAAACAACATATTTCTAATTTTGAAAACCCTTTTTTTCAATCAGTTTGGTGAATAACAGTAAAATACCGAGATCCAGGTCAACCAAAGTCAGATTCCCTTGGCTTAGCCGTACAAAATAAGTTTCTGGAAAACGGAATAAACAAATGAAAGTGAACGTTTTATCTTTAGTGTCCGACGGAATTTCGATTTTCAGCCGAATCCAAAGCCGAAAGTTTACCTACTAACTTATGGTGGCGCTACAGTCCAGGTCGGACCAGGCCTCATCCCTCATCCAAAAAACGTCTCCAGCCAGCTCAGTCCCTAGCTAGCTGTCTCAAGTTTCGCACTCCAAGTTGGTTCAGGTCCCCTACCACCTATGTGTTCCACCTGAGTCGCGGTCTTCCTGTTCTGCGACGTCCTTCCGGGTTGGATTCGAAGACTCTACGAGCCGGAGCATTATTTTCCATTCGCTCTACATGCCCCAATCATCTAAGTCGTTGGACTTTAACACTTTTCTGGCTAGGTCAGTGTCGCTGAACAGCTCGTACATTTCTTGATTGAATCTTCGTCTCCATTCTCCATTTATGCAGACAGGACCAAAAATCACTCGAAGAATTTTTCTCTCGAAGCAGCCCAAAGCGTTTTCATCCAATGATGTCATGGTCCATGTGTCTGCACCATGCATAAGGACCGGGATGATGAGGGTTTTGTAGAGTGTCACTTTAGTTGCTCGGGAGAGGACGTTACTACTCAATTGCATTCTAAGTCCAAAGAAGCAGCGATGGCAAGAGTGATTCTTCGTTTGATTTCAGCGCTGGTGTTTAACGTGTCGTACACCTCACTACGGCGTATTTTGCATTTGGATTTGCATCTCTATACTTACAAAGTTTAAATCACGCAACAATTAAAGCCTGCTGACCCCTCTACAACGCCGTAGATACGCTTCTTGGGTTTTGGAACAACAGACAATAATACACCGATTTTTCAAACAACATTTTCTTTAGCGATGAGGCACATTTCTCACTAGGTGGGTATGTTATATAAACACACTAAATTGCCATATATGGGGCTCAGAAAACCCGCAAGTGAACGGAGAGGTGCCACTGCATCCAGAAAAAGTTACTGTTTGGAGTGCTCTATGGCCGAATGGTGTCATTGGTCCGGCGCGGCGGATGGTTACAATAATTTCGGAGCTTTATGGTCAAACGATAACCGATTTCTCTTGGCCGATGATTGAAGATCATAACTTGGACGATATGTGGTTCCAATAAGACGTCCCAACAAGCAACACAACACGACCAAATATAACTCAATTGCGTGAGAAGTTTCCTGGTCGCGTAATTTCACGTTTTGGCGACGTCAATTGGCCACCAAGATCATGCGATTTGACAGTTGACACCGTTAGAATTTTTTTCTGTGAGGCTGCGCAAAGTTCCATGCTTAGCTAACGCATAAGAGATCGAGATACCGATTCCGATACACGATCAGTGCTGCCATTCGTAGCATAATTATGCTACATGTATGATAATTGTTGCTCCCGTATGATGTAAGATTGGAAACTATTATCATACGCAAAATGTATGATAATTTGATAATTTTCAAAAAGGTATGGAAAAAAATTCAGATCTACTTCATTTCACTTTAAATTACAATTTCTATTCTCTAGGAATTCTAGTACATACTTTGATTCCATTTCCATCACTATGTGACATATTAACCAAGTGAACTATGTGTATGTCAGCAACTTCCATTCTTAAAACGACCCCATACACGGCAATAATGAAATAATACTTCGCAAAATTTGGGTTCTTCCGAAAGTTAATATAGTGAACGCCTTTTTTCAGTCTGAAATATATATTTTAACAGTCGCTCATGAGCAAATTTGTTTCACATACAAAGAAAGCTTGTTCGATGTGCGCTCTGGGTCGCTCTGTGGAGCTCTGATTCCCCACTGAGCTGTTCGATGTCGCTCTTTTTTCACCCGGTGACATTTCCACCGTGTTCGGTGTGTATTCAGTGCTCGCAACGGAGGATCACTGAACCGCCCCAAGTTTTTTTCGGGCGAGAATTTGGGAGTTGTTCGAAACAACTGTTGCTATATTACTCCAGTCATTTTAGGTTTTATCTGCGGAAAAATCGAGTAGATCTGTGAATTAAGAAAGCCACACGGAAAAAGTCTAAAGAGGCCAAATAAAACGATGATTTACTGTGTGGCCGCTATGTGGATGCAAGAAAATTGGATTGATATATTCAAAAATATGTAGACATTGTCGTGGCCAATCATGCTTGAACAAAGAGTCAACCAATAACGAAGATTTCGATTTGTCAAACCCTTTTAATGAAATAGAAACTGAAGATTTTGGTATAGAAGGCAAAAAAATATTAGAGCAAATGTGAGCGCGTTCTAGTCCCTCTACTCCGAAAACGGTTAATTTTACAGAAAAATGATGATACCGTTTTTTTAGATAATTTCAAGACGATCAATTTGTCCTTCACCTGTTTTTACCTCCGGGCAATAGGTCGCAAAATATTCACGAAAAACTGAATTTCGCGACCTTTTGACCATTATACTTTCTTAGCCAGCACATTGTCAATGTCGATTTTTGACATCTAGTAGAGGAAAAGGTGGGAATATGGAACCTGTTGTTAATTAGGAACCCCCCTCTAAAACCAAAACAGATAGTGCCATCTCTTAGCGAATAGCAACATTTCGTGAAGTCTCATAGCAAATACTCATATTGCCTAGATACACAACTTTTGCCTTGATCATTTCGCCGCAAAGCTGTTTCCAACAACCGAGCAAAAAGGAAAACTTTTTTTCATTGTTTTTGTTTGTCTCGAAAGTTCATAACGGTTCGTGTTTTCGTCTGGTTTAAAATTCATAAATATTTTTAAGTGTTCGGATTTACAATTTCTAAGGTAAGATTTTTTTAATTTCCTTGAATAAGTCCCGAAAAAAAAGTTTTTTATTAAAATATGCGGTCTTGTAATATGGAACCCGTAGAGGATTCTAATATGGAACCGGGTTCCATATTACCCTTACGTCTTTTTACTAACGGTGGACGTGGTAGTAATGGTGTGAACACCTGACACAGAAGTCTTGATCAATTTGAAACAACATCAGCATCCCATACTGCAATATCTTCTGGTGATTCTGTTCTTTCGGAAAGCAGCAAAGGTCGCACCCCAACAGAAGCAGACAATGATGTAAGTGGCATGTTCTGCTCCCAAGGCCGAATAGCCTTGATCATGATCATCGTGGTGAGGTTTGGGTGCTGTGCCAATCCTGCAATCTTTGGGCACTTAATGATTGCGCAGGATGCGATCATGACTATTATGTATGCAATTTTTGTACTCAGAGGTAAAATGTTATTTTAACATACATTTAATATGGAACCCAGGGTTCCATAAAAGGAGCATAAAATTCAAAAATGTTATAAGTACTTTTTTTGATTAAAGTAAAATATTAATTTCAAAAAGTACTCAGAACATGTTTTTTTTCTTACATATATTGGAAAAATATATACTTACTAGCTTACCCGTGCCCTCTTTGATGGGCAAAATAAAGTTTCTTTGATAGAACTCTCCATTTAAATTATATGAAATACAATTTTTTGTTACTTATAAAATACAAAATTTATTCTAAAACTTTAACATAAACATTTTTTGTTTTTCCTTCTTTAAATAAAAAAAATAAATAGAGTGGCGCGACAGCTCTTGAAAAGCCAAGGATTTAGTGGCTTACTCTCATCAACAATTCTCTGAGTGCATGTGAAGAATTGAGAGGACCTACAATTTAACGCAGATTCCGAACGGCAAAGTTGAGAAGCACTTTTTCATGACAGATTAATACTCTTGGAAGATTTGTCAGGTCTTCGCAAGAGGCAGTGCCCGTGAAAGATGAAATAAAAACTTGGCCTGAGTAGGACTCGAACCAACGACGTTCTGCTTAGCAGCCAACGCACTTACCAACTAAGCTACGGGCATTTATTGTTTAGTATCAATAAATAATGACGATGGTTTGCCCACACGCGAACATGCAACATACAGCTGTCCGTGAGAAAAAACTATATTTTCTAGATTTATGCCACAAATTTCCATTGATTGACCTTGAGCCTTGTTTATAGTAATTGCGAAAGCCAAATCGGATATTGTAACCGTTTGAAATTGAAAGGTAAATCGGGAGGAATCATTGGGATTCTAGGAATTAGAACGTCTTCACCTTTGTATTTACCTTTCAAAATTCTTGCTTCGATGATAGAACTGTTTAAACGTTTCACTGCAAGTCTTGTTCCATTACAAAGTTTCGGCTGACTAATGTTTCGAAGCAAAATGATAGGAAAACCAATCTCAAATTATGTGGTGGCAAGCCAGACAAATCAATTGAGTTCAAAAACTCGGTAAGATAGTTCACGACATCATCCTCGTCAACAATACTATCGATTGATTTGAAGGACACTAACTCGCCGGGTATTTCACTTTGAATCGACCAATTCAGTTCAGTGACTTCCTGGTTGGTACCTGCCAAAATAGCTCTATCACTCAACCAATCGTGGTTTAAATAATTTGAAGCAATATTCGGGAAAACACTCTTCATTAATTCTTCTTTGCTTTGTGTGATATTGCAAACATTTTGTGGAAATGTTATCATACCAGTTAAATTTTCTACAGGCATTGTTCCATTCCCAATAGTCAAGAGTTGTTTTGAAAATTCCGCTGCAGTTGGATCATTTTGCAAATACACTCGAACATTTGTCGTGAGGTGCAATTTTTTCACATGAATTCGATGATTTCAAACATGCATTAATTTCATCAGCTGCAGTAGATCGAGGTATTATCGGTAGAGTTTGTCTAAAATCACCAGATAACAACACCAAAGCACCGCCAAATAAATTTTGATTACATCGAAGATCTTTCATGGTTCGATCAAGTGCCTCCAAGGATTTTTCATGCGCCATTGTGCACTCATCCCAAAAGATTATTTCACATTGCTGCAAAACTTTGGCCATTCCTGATCTCTTTGAAATCTTGCATGTTGTTGCTTCAATGGAATTAACATTCAAAGGCAATTTCAGTGAAGAATGTGCAGTTCTACCACCATCCAATAGTGTAGCTGCAATGCCAGACGACGCCAATGCTAACGCTTATTTGCCTTTCGATCGTATTTCTGCTAAAATCAAAGAGATTAAAAACGTTTCCCAGTGCCACCAGGTGCATCCAAAAAATAAAAACCACCATTTCCGCTTTGAATGGCTTGCATGATTGAATCATAAGTTCTTCTTTGTAATTCATTCATTTTGGGCACCTCTTGTAACCGGATAAATTTCAAAGAACGGAAATAGATAACCGATTTTTTATATAAAAAGTTCTCCCACAACCGCACGCTCTCATAACCGGACACGGACACCAATTTTCATAACCGCCATAGAATGTCGCTCTCCCTTGAACGGACAAAACACATCTCTGTATGGCGTTGTATAGTTTTTGCGTCATGAGCGTTGAGCATGCAAAATGTTAAGGAAATAAGATATTTACAGTCTTACATACTTTGTTATGTTCTACCTTTTTCTCTTCTTCACTATTTCAAATAAACGGAAAAAATGTGAACTTTCCGCAAATTAATCAAAATCCATAAGTCTATTGGATGCTATTGAAAGGGCATGGAATCAAGTAGGTGCAACAATGATAAAAAAAAGTTTTATTAAGACAAAACAATCTACAACTTGATTACGAAGATTGGTTGCCTAAAGACGAATTGCCGTTGTCCACAATTGCTGAAACTTTAAAAACAATGAATAGGGCTTTTGCAGACGGTAATGTATCGTTTCAAGATTATGTCATAATAGTCTTATCATGGGTAATAGTTTTATTTGCGAAGACGATAACCTTGAAAGTTCATGCGTTGACGGTCTGGATGAAGCAGAAAACCATGAAATTGATTCCCAAGAAGAAGCAGATTCCGATATGTTTGATAATAACCCGTTAAAATCTTATGAAGAGGCCCATAGTGAAATAAGGAGATTAAAAAACTTTTCGTTAGAGAAAAATAATTTAAAAGCATTTGGTTTATTGGCCGATTGGCTGAAAATATGCCATTTAGTTACCAATATGTGCGCCAAACTAAGATTTCTAATTGTTTTAGCAAAATCATCGATTGTACTTACGTGAATCTTGTGAATCTTTGTTTAAGTCTCTTAATATGAACGAAATACATTAAAAATTAATCCCAATAACACTTCTATTGTATGCATCTTAAGGAATTTAGATTTGTTTGTTCCCTTAACCAGACATCTTCCATAACCGGACATCTTCCATAACCGGACAAATTTCTCGGTACCGTCGTCAGTGTCCGGTTATGAGGGAGTTCATTGTACTTACTTATGTATAAATCCCCATTAGCATTGCAAAGCGAACCTGTCATGTACAATTGAATGGCAAAAAAATTTCAAGTATAAATTTTTTTAAAAATGAATAACAAAAATGTCAATCATAATTTTTTTTTTCGATAAAAAAAATATTTGACGAAAATATTTGAAATAATTTTCATAAAAAATTGAGTATTCGTATATTGATATATTTTACTGAAGTGAGAAAAGCATTGTTTCTTAACATTTGAACCATTTGTGATTTGAACAACATAGTTTTTTTTTGTTATTAACCTTCTTAAGTTATTTCTCTTTAGTTTAAACCAAAAATTTAGAAAATCGGTCAACCGGTTGTCAATTTGAAAAGATAACATAAATTTAACGAATTAGTCTTTTATATATATAGATGATTATTATTGAATACTATTTAATGTCTTCAGCTAACGGGTATGGAAAAAAAGCTAAAAAACAAAATGGGGTTCCATATTCCCACCTTCTCCCCCTAATAAAAGTGTATACAAAAATTCAGCAAACTAGGAATTTTTTCGCAGATTAGGGTTTAAAATTACTAAAATGACTGGACTATATAACAAAGTTAAGAAAAAACAGAGCACTGCTAATGTGTTCGATGTGAAACGAAACCCAGAGAGATTTTTCAGTTTTTTGACAGCTCCGTTCAGGACAGTAACAAGCAACAGGGCTGGTTACACCGAACGAATCTTTTAATAGCTGCAGCTTGGCTTGAAATCGATCCAAATTTGTCTACGCAATACCTATCTGACAACTAGGTGTAGATATTTACTTTTGAAAAATCAAAAAAAAAAAAAAAAACATTACACGGAATTTAAAAAAAAATGCAATTAAATTGGGCTCAATTTATGAACGTATCAATTCAACACGAAAAAATTGTTTGTGTATGATAATTTTCCCTCCGGTATGATAATTTCTATCAAATAGTATGATAATCCATTCAGAAGAATATGGTAGCACTGTACACGATATGTGTGCGAAAAAGTGGTTAAAAATTACATCAAAAGAATCCCGTGCTGCGAAAACGAACACTTAATGGCAAAGTCCAAACTTTATAGTGAAATAACATTTTTATTTTTTATTTTTATTATTTTATTTATTGTGTGTTTTAAAAATGAATGACCCTGTATGTATTGTAATTATACAGTTAATTGCAAATATAGTCAAATCCAAATTTAAACATTGAATTTCGTTTACATACAAACATTTTTATCCTAACATAGCTAAAGGTCCAAGATCTGATGATGGTTGAAATGTTTATTAAACTCGAATTCTTTGCGAACATCAATAAATTACGTTGTTGGTCTTAAGAGTATATAACAGAAACGTTCATGGTACCACACCACAGTTTTAGTGAATGTAAACTCAATTATAAAAATAACTCACATTCAGAGTGAACCATAAATTATTCAAAAGGGGATGATTTTGTAGAATTTCATATCGGGAACGGGTCGTTATTCTGTATTCCAAAATTCTGTATGAACAAAATTCTGTATCTGAAGAAAAAATTCTTTATGAACATAATTCTGTATTCCATTATTCTGCTTTTCTATTATTCTGTATTTCAAAATTCTGTAAATCCAAAATTCTGTTTTTCAGAATTCTGCAAATCCATTATTCTGTTTTTAGAAATTCTGTAATTCCAAATCTCTATCACTTTTTCGCACTCGCTTCATTTTGGATTTTTGGGCACTTTTTGAAGGAAGATAGTCTCTTCTAAAATGAGGTGTTTCAGATACAGATTTTTGGATAATCTGGCTTGAATTAAAAGCTCTATTTTGAGCTGAGGACTTGACTGAATTGTTTGCGGCTACAGTATCACACTCGTTTGCACATGGCTCATGCGAATGTTTACCAGATTGTTTAGTTATAGTGTG
The DNA here is from genome assembly GCA_943590905.1 of Sphaerophoria taeniata. Taxonomy (NCBI): domain Eukaryota; kingdom Metazoa; phylum Arthropoda; class Insecta; order Diptera; family Syrphidae; genus Sphaerophoria; species Sphaerophoria taeniata. Next base: position 183,627,447 of record OX016540.1, on the reverse strand, counting down.
CACATTATCAATCAATTTTGTTACAACACGAGCTTTACATTTTTTTTTTATTCGCTTAGCGCACGCCCAATTAAATGTTTTTTTTCGTTGTTCTTTCGATGTAGAACATAAAACCATCGACAAACAGTTTATCCTTTCCTTTATTAGATATTAATAATTTAATATTTGCCATTTTTTCTGAATTCAATTTATCACGATTAACTTATAACACTTAACTTAAGCTGTCGAACGCAAAATGTGTTTTCAAGGTATGTGATTCATGTAAACCATATGCAAATTAGTTGGAGAGAGGTCCGTTACATTATAATATGCAAATTAGTTGGAGAGGGATCCGTTACGTTAGAATTATAATCTATTCTTCAAGGTTCTGCATAGAAAACATCAAAAATCTGTACTCCTAAATTCTGTAAATGATAAAAGAAAAATTGTTTTGATAATGAAAAAAAGTGCGCACTTTTTTTCATTATCAAAACAATTTTTCTTTTATCATTTACAGAATTTAGGAGTACAGACTACAGATTTTTGGAATACAGAATTTTGAAATCCAGAATTTTGTATTTACAGAATTTTAGAATACAGAATTTTGAATTTACAGAATTTTAAAATACAGAATTTTGAATTTACAGAATTTTAAAATACAGAATTTTGGAATACAGAATTTTGGAATCCGAATTTTGGCCCATACAGAATTTCGACCCCAACCCTTTCATATCCTGGGTGAGGAGAATGGTTGAGACTTTGCGTCAGGATGAAGTTATAACAGAGATTATTTTTTATTATAATCTGATGTATAAGAATTAAGAATTATTATTATTCAGTGTAAAATATCTAAGGATTTTGAGTGGGAGGACAATAGTGGGGTACCCGTACCTTAACATGTTTTTCTTGTTTAATATTTATGGAACAATATAAGGGCTTTATACTTTTATCATATTTTTTTTTTATAAATTATAAATTGTAATTATGCTTTATAAAAAAATTAAACGGTCAAACTAATTTTTTTAGAATGGACTTGTCCCTCCAAGGGGTAAGCATTGACGTGGCGGAGCGGATTACGGTGACTACTACTATGAAGCTTAGAGCTATGCGATCGCGAAACTTGTTTTCGCAGAAGGGCCTTCCATGGTCAACAGGTGGAAGCGGAGTAGGCTGTTTCTATTAATTACCCCAAAACGAAGGAGTGTTCCCACCGCAGCGAATGAATTTCTTTTTTTGGAATCAACGGTGGCGTCTTCAGTTCCAGTTAGGCCGAATTACTACTACTACACCTTTACGGGCTACTTCAACATATTTGAAGCCCAGGCCGCAAAAGGAGATTTTTCCGGCTCTTGCACTTGGAGTCACATCAAGTACCTGGTACTCCAGGTTGGGGGTTGTACGTAATCGGATTGACATCCCGATTACGTAGAAAAACATTTAGTTGCGTAGCAACAACAGGCCTCGGAAACGGACGAATACACAGATGACGACCCAAGCAAATGTTTTAAGGACAACGAATTTTGGATATGCACGTGGAATGTTAAGTGCCTTAATAGACCGCGTCCTGCCGAAAAATTACCGGAGACCCTCAACTGCTACAAAGCAGACATTACCGCTATCCAGGAAATGCGATGGGATGGACCGGGCAAAAGGAGGATGAAAAACTGCAACATCTACTATGGTATTTGCTACCAAGAGCAGCAACAGCGGCTCTTTGGATGCGGATTCGTCGTGGGAAGCAGACCCAGGCAAAAAGTCTTGAGCTTCAAGGCTAAATTCGGCAACATAAGCCTAATATGCGCGCATGCCCCCACAGAAGAGAAAAAGGACGACACCAAAGACGAGCAATGTCCTAGCTATGAGATTAAAATTGTCCTCGGCGATTTTAACACCAAGCTGGGAAAAGACGACATCTTTGGTGGAACAGTCGGAAAGCACAGCCTGCACGACACCACTTCCTACAACGGATTCAGGCTGATCGATTTTGCTGCGGGGCGAAATGTTGTGGTAGCAAGCACATGGTTCCCACATTTCAAAATCCTAAAGGAACATGGAGATCAATCAACCGTCAACCAGATTGATCACATTGCGATCGACGGAAGGCACTTGTCCAGCATTCTAGATGTTCGAACTTTCCGAGGAGCCCACATTAGTCGGACCACCACCTCGTCATAGCCAAGGTAGTGCATATCCCGACAACGGCCAAAATAAAGAAATACTGCCAGAAAATTCGACGTCGGACGGCTACAATCTCAAGAGATCGCCAGATCCTTCTCTGATCGAGTGTCAAGTAACCTTTGCCGCCATCATCAAGTATCGAAGACCAGAGGCAACATTGCCAGAAAGCAGTTAGAGATGCCGTCTCTAATGTGCAAGGTTTCAAACAGCCACCAAAATGAAACGTCTGGTTTAACGAAGAATACAGGCAGGCCCATGCAGCCAAGCAAGAGGCATACAAAGCGGCACGAGCTGCATGGAAGGACAAAAGCTGCTCGTGAGCTCTACGAGCAAAAGAGGAGAGAAGAACGCTGGCTTCTCAGGAGAAAAAAAGGAGAGCCATCAACAAGAATGAAGTTCGGAGGTTTTATCCGAAGGTAAAGCAGCTCGCTCAAGGTCATCGAGCAAGAACCGATGCCTGCATAGATAAACAAGGGCACATCATAATAGAGCTGCAGTCAATGCTGGGGATTTGGAAAGACTACTTCTGTAGACTGTATAACGGAGTAGACGAACAAAATCCCACCATCAGGCAGGAGCCTTTCATCGGCTGAAATCCAACAAAACCGCTGGAGCAGATGGTCTAGCTGACGGGCTGTTCAAAGCTGCAGGCGACGATGTAGGTAGGAGCATGCACCAAATCATCTGTGAGATATGGTCGGAAGAATGCATGTTTGCCTGATCCTGAAAAAGGGAGATCCTATAAACTGTGCCAACTACAGAGAAATCAGCCTACAGAACATCGCCTACAAGATCCTCTCTCCCGTAATATGTGAACGTCTGTAGCCTTTTGTCAACAATCTGATTGGTCTTTATCAATGTGGCTTCAGACCAGGAAAGTCAACCATACACCAAATTTTCACTTTGTGGCAGATTCTGGAAAAAACCTATGAACTCTAAATCGATACCCACCACCTTTTCATCTATTACAAGGCCGCGTATGACATCATTTACTGAGACGAACTGTATAAAGCTATGTCTAGTTTGGCTCCATCAAGGTTGGCAACGAGCTTACGGAATCTTTCGTTGTCAAAAAAGGATTCAGACTAGGCGATGCACTGTCGTGTTTAACATCGTTCTTGAAAAGATAGTGCAAAACTCCGCCGTCTACAACAGAGGCACCATCTTCCAAAAGTCTGTTCAACTTCTCGCGTACGCCGATGATATTGATATAATGGGAAGAACACAGCGTGATGTCAATGGCGCCTTTGTGAACATTAACACCGGCAATAACACCAGCGCAGCGCCGAGATCAGACGAAGGATAGCTCTTGCTTATCGCTGTTTCTTTGGGCTAAGAAAGCAATTAAGTGAAAAGCCCTCTCTCGAGCAACTAAGTTAAAACTGTACAACACCCTCATCATCCCAGTCCTGCTGAATAGTGTAGAAGCATGGACCTTGACAAAATCGGTGAATGTGCCTTGGGCTGTTTCGAGAGGAAAGTTCTTCGGATCATCTTTGGCCCCGTGTGCATTGAAGGAGAATGGCGAAGAAGATGCAACAGCGAACTTTACGGGTTGTACAACGACATGGACCTAGCCAGCAGGGTCAAGGTCCAGAGACTCAGATGGCTCGGTCATTTAGAGCGGATGGACACCAATGCTCCGGCCCGGAAAGCCTTCGACACTATTCCCGAGGGACGTAGCAGGAGAGGAAGACCGCGACTCAGGTGGCGCACACAAGTGGAAGAGGCCCTGAATCAACTTGTAGTACAAAACTGGAGATCGAGCCGGCTGGCGGAGACTGTTGATTGAGGCCCAAGTCCACACCGAGCTTTAACGCCACCTTTAGTATGTAAGTAAGAATGGACTTGTATCTATGCTTAGCGTATGCACCATACTCAATTGCATTTCTAAAAAAGGATATGAAATTTAAGTTGAATGTATATTTCTGAAGTATTCAATTCTAGAATGTTTCCTGATTCATTTCCTCTATAGATTACCATTAGAGTTTAGATATTCAATTTTCAAGGTAAAGTTAAGTTTTTAATTCAACTGACTTTATTGATTGGAATAATGGCCATGATTTAACAGAAAAATTAGCAACCATGGGATATAGTCTTGGGTAAGAACTTGAAAGATACAAAGCAAAGCAATCACATTTTCAATTTCTCTTCGTGAATTGAAAATATTATTTGAAAAATTTAATTTATCTTCCGCAAATAAAATCAAATTATTTATGACATTATTGATTACCCCAGAGCACACCATTGAAGGTTTCTTTTTCGTGTCTCTTTGATAATAAGGTCTTTATCATTTTTGGAATATTATAAAAAACAGAAAAAGTAGAAACAGCTGAATCCATTCATTATGCTATCTCGAAAAAATAAAACATAATCATTACACTCTTATTATACGTTAGGAATTTTTAGTTAATATTCCTGAATACCATGTGGTGCGGGTGAGCCATATTTTCGAAGAATACTTCAACTTCATCCCTGCCATTTGCATGTCAAATTTGCACAAAATAAGTAGTTTATCGGATCTAAAGTGCTGACAGCGTTGTTGGGTATGGGTCGTAACTCGTAAATTAGATTGAACTTGCTCGAGTAAGTGTCGTAATATTTGCACAGACTGTTGTTACGTTAAGTTTTATTACTATGTGGATTAAGATATTATTATGGATTTTTTTCCTTAACTGGGTTTGTTTGGTATCCAATATACCGACGTACACATGATTTCACTGAAATAATTTTAACTCTTGGTTGGAAAAAAAACTAATTAAATATAATATCGGCGTGATGACGTTAAATGAAATACTTAAATGAGAGCCGATCGTCGCCAAGTCTAAAAAAACAAAATAAATAGAGTGGCGCGACAGCTCTTGAAGAGCCAAGGCCTAAGTGGCTTACTCTCATCAACAATTCTCTGAGTGCGTGTGAAGAATTGAGAGGACCTACAATTTAACGCCGATTCCAAACGGCAAAGTTGAGAAGCACTTTTTCATGACAGATTGATACTCTTGGAAGTTTTGTCAGGTCTTCGCAAGAGGCAACACCCGTGAAAGATGAAATAAAAACTTTATGGGCCCGAGTAGGACTCGAACCCGGCTTAGCAGCCAACGCACCTAACCACTAAGCTACGGGCAACTGCCAAGTCTACCTGAAACAATAATCTGATTTCGTGCGATTGCGTCATCCACGAAATATAAGCTATTGCGTTAGCCAGACATTTTTTTTTTCGAGACGATTCCAGAACATTAAACATGGTCGCCGAAGGATAAGTCAAATTGCTCGTGGAAGCGCTAAAGCAGAATAACTTACAGGGAGCAGCAGATCAGTCTAATGATGTGAATTACCAAATTATGCCAGATTTCAACAAATCCATTAGAGATTTTAATGGAAAAGAAAATGATTGCGAGGCGCGTGATTGGTTATGTTCTGTCAATGCGGTGGCCGATCTCAACATGTGGTTGGATGCTTTTCGATTTGGGGCGGTCAGGTTTCATTTGATTGGAGCTGCAAAGAGCTGTTATACATCGTTAACAGTGCCCTCTTGCACTGAATTTAAATCCTTGTTCGAAAAAACATTTACGAGTCCTTTGGATACAGCAGAGAAATGGAAATTGTTACTCGAACGAAAACAGCGAAGACATCATCGATTATTTCCTTGAAAATTTGCGCATGTGTACCTTATGATCTGAATTTGAGTTTTGAGGAAACAAAAACACAAATTATAGATGGTATCACATCCAGAGAACTGAAACAATTTCTATTGGGTGGTACACTTGTACACATGCTTGTACCAACGAAGTCGTGAGAGATATCAAACATTATTATCAATTAAGTGGAAATACATCTTCAGATCCTGTTGCAGGAAAGAGAACAGTCGTCGAGTACAGAAGTCATTCTGCTGTCCCAGTAAAATGTTCCATATGCAAAAGCGGACACAAAGATGAATTTTGTACTCAAAGTAAACTTAAAAATGATGTTTCGATGTTTTGCTCCTGGAGCATTATAAAAGTGAGTGTAAAGTGCATATTAAATGCATTCCTTGTGAAAGCCAGGTCAAATGATCGAAAATTGCCCTGAGACTAAAACAGATTTCCGTTCATCCATATCAATACCGGCAAAAATGAAGCAGTTTACAAGGCAGCATGTGTGAACTCATCTGAGTCCATCTAGAGATTTAAAATATTATCAAACAGCAATATTGAATGGAAACGAGATGAAGGCATACATTGATAATGGAAGCAAATTTTAATGATTAGAGAATCTTATGCCAATAATTTTTAGATTTCTTCATTGGGCGTGTTCGAGGCTAGTCTTGAAGTTGATCAAGCAGAGGCGACCGAACTGTGAAAGTTCATGTTGTTCCAGATGAATTTTTTTAGATTCCGCTTCTAATTGGACAACTATTTACCGAAAGCGAATATATTACCATTGTGAAGCTAGGAAACAACATTCTAGTTTTTGAAGAGCGACAAATCAAGGATGAGGACGAGGAGTGCTTTAAGGATTTGGTTGTTCCACCTTTACCAAAGCAGGAAGTCAAATTGTGGGCGAAAGAAGTAACATTCATTCTGGCAGGTTGTAGCGGCTTTATTACTGCATGCGCTGACGAAATGGCGGAAGAATCCCATATTTTCATTAATGGAGGTACTAATCGTGGAGGATCAATAATTCCAAGTTGTGTGGTGAGCAATTGAGCATGAAAGATGAGATCAACATTCCAGTTGTCAATTTGAGTTCGAGTAAGATCGTTTTCGAGAAGGGAATTACTGAGATTCGGAAACCTGTGAGTACACTTGTGCTGTATCAAATGTAGATAATCCTACAATTTCTGCGAACGCTAGAGAAAAATTAATAAATGTTCTGGAAGACTATCGAAAATGACAGAGTTAGGTTGTACAAGCGAAGTAGAGTTTGATATAGAGCTAAATTCAGAGGTTCCTGTAGTCTATCGCCCTTATAGATTGAGTCATAATGATAGAGAGTTTATAAGGGGAGAGATTGAAGAAATGAAGGCTGCTGGAATATAATTCAAGATTCGCTATCTAACTATTCGAGCCCAATACTGATTGCGTCAAAGAAAAACGGTAGCAATCGTGTTTGCATTGACTATCGAGCGCTCAGTAAGCTGACCAAAAAGATTAAGTATCCGCTTCCAGTTTTGAACGATCAGAGAGATAATTTGAGCAACAAACGTTTTTTGTCGATGCTCGATATGAAGAGCGGTTATAACCAGATACCTGTAAATCGTGAGTCTCGTAAATAAATAAATAAATAAATAAATAAATAAATAAATAAAATGAAGAAGAGGCTATAGAGAACCTGACCAAAATAGAATTGCTTGCGGCGGCGGTGGGCGTGCCAATTTAAAACTAAATCCGATAAAGTGCAAGTTTTTGTAGAACACTGTTGAGTTTCTTGTGTACGAGATTGGAAATGGAATTGTGAGACCCAAAGCAATGAAAATAAATAGTGTAGCTGAGCTTCCGCCGCCACAAAATGTTCACCAGGTTAGACAGCTCATTGGCTTGACCAGTTATTTTCGTTCCTTCATTAAAGACTATGCATTGATTGTCAAACCCTTTACTCTTCTTACTCGTAAAGAAGTCAAATGGACTTGGACAGATGCTAAAAGCTCTAGTTTTGAGTTATTGAAGAAGAAGTTGATTGAGCGGCCTGTTCTATATTTATATTCACCAAAAGCGAAAACCGAGGTACACACCGATGCGTATAAAGAAGGTTTAGGAGGAGTTTTGCTTCAACTACAACCTGACAATAAAATGCATCCCGTAGCTTATTGTAGAAGGCAAACTAGTAGAGAAGAATCAAAGTAGGTATCATTCAACTGAGCTCGAGGCATAAGCGGTAGTTTGGACACTGGAAAAGTTCAGAGTTTACTTGATTGGCCAACGCTGTTCGAGGTTCTGTAACAAAAAGACGTCTGATCCCTCGAATTGGAATATGGTGGTTAAAGCTAATAGAATACAACTTCGATATTCAACGTCGATCTGGAGACAGAATGAAACACACTGATGCACTCAGCCGTAATCCGTTTTCTGAAGCTGAAGAGACTGAAACGGTTGCAGATTTAGTATGGTTTTATTCTATATTAGAAGAATACGATTGGCTAATAATGCTCCAGAAAAGAGATTCCAGAATTTCCGAAATAGCTGAAATACTTGAAAAGAATTTAAAGCGAGTTAACACACAGCAATCAATTTTGCATTGATTTTTCACGCTTGAACCATTTGCGGATGTAATGCTAAAGGTATGACTATACGGAAAGCTTAGAGTAAATTGCAGGAAGAAAATAAAACCAAAAGAAAATTACGAAAAGAAAGACGCCACATATCGAGTATTACATTAATCGCAGCTCAGCGCTTAATTTTATTCATCTCGTCAAACACCAAACTGTCAGCAAAACGTCTTTTGTCAGAATGAAATGCCCAGTTACATTTTTGTAGATAACAATGAAGTATTCACCTTAAAATCTTCCAAAATCAACAAATAATAATAATTTCGGTTTTTCATTCGATCATGCTTTCACATAACAACAATGAATAAGTTCCAATTAAAAAATACACCCTTCCTAAGAACTTCTTGTGTATTTCCGACCAAGTTTATTACACTGCCCTTCTTTTATCTAAGGGCAAGGGCACGGTAGTGCCCAGCCAAGTTTTAAATGCTTCGAGAATAGCCACAAAGGTACATACAACATACATACCTACATATATTACTTATAGGCAAATTTACTACATAAAAAAGTAAATCCACGTAAATAACTAAAAATGACATGACCTTTAAATTAAAAGAGCTGTAGTCAGCACCGCTTACCCAACCGTTCTCTTTTGCGTTCATATCCAAAAAATGCTCAAGAAGAAGAGGGCTTCTGCAACCAAAAAATTTCAAAGAAATCCACATTAACAAAAAAAGGAAAAACAAAAAGGAATTATGAAATGATAAAATTTCTTTACCGCCCACGAAAGCAAAACTTTTAGCAGTACCTTTAGCAAAACTTTGTAAGACCATATAAACATGATACTAATCCTTTTCAAGCTTAACTATGGATTTAGGAAAAAGGTCCAACTTTTTGAACGAACTCTTATCCTTTACCACACAAAATCCGAGGTATAAAGAGATATGTTCAGGGAACCTTACCTTGAATTGGTTGGTTTTTCGTTCAGCGACCCTTATACCATTCATACCTAGAACATTCTTACAGTCATATATTGTTTTTTTTTTTTTTTGCAAAACCAGGTAGGAAAGGTTTGTCGTCGATAAAACCTAGAAGGGAAAAGCTTTTATTTCTCCAGAGTTTTTAGTTTTAGTCGGAGAACAACAGATTTTTTTGTGTATTTGATAATTATTGTTCTTTATCACTTTTATCTCCATATCCCACTCCGTTGGTTAGAAATTTCAAAGGGTTTACCTTGCCAGCAACACGGCAAGCATAACAAAAAGTAATCCAAGAAAACTGAAAGTCGGTAAAATAAACCGCACCGAACACACCTACTGAAAAATAAAAGAATGATTGGTGGCACAGACACATTAATCTGTAAAATCAAAAGAGTAATTACTCACACGTCACACTGCTGTGGTAAACGATTAATGTCAAATGTCAGGGTTTTCATTTTGAAATGAAAAGTGTGCTTGGCGCTAGGAGGTTGGTTATGATATTACATCTTCTGTTTGAAGAATTTTAACCAAAAATGTATACCTCACAGTTTCGGTGTATAATTAAAATATAGCACAACTACTTCACTATGAAAACCTTCAACTAAAATACAAATGAAGTGACTAGAACTAATCACATTTTATAATTATATTGATAAAGCTACTTCAGAAGAAAGTTTGTCCTCCCCAATTTTAATTAAGTACGGCCGCTGCTACTTCGGTTCGGCAAAACAACTGGGTTCAAAACTCCTCACTCGAAAGACAAAGAGCCATATGCATAAACGGTAGTAAATGCTTTTACTAGTCAATTTTGATAGTATTTACTTTTTTTCGTATGCATAAACTTCAAGTAAATACTTGAATAAAAGCTTTTACTAGAAGCAAAAGTATTTACTAGGTATGGATGAATTTTGGTAGTAAATACTTAAAGTGATATGCATAAAAACCTTTTACTACTAGTATTTACTTCAATTTTTACAAGTTGCTAAAGAGCAACTTGAACATTTGCTAGTAAATACTTTTGGGTGTTTGAAACGAACATTTTCATTTGCAAATCAACATTCAAGGCGATCGGTTCAATATTTTTGCCAAATGGCCGCGTTTTTGCACATTAATGCTGAACAAGTTTACAAGGAACGAAGATCTCCAGCAACAAATAATTTCAAAATGCTTTACCGCTTTGAAAAAGTAAATGTTGGTTGGCTTTCTAAATTCAGCTTTCCTTCTTGTATTGGAGCCTTGGATTGCACACATGTTGAGACACCTGTGATGTAAAAGAATGTTTTACAAGTGTTGTTTATGAGTGGCCAGGTTCAGTTCATGACTCCAGGATTTGGAAAAACAGTTTTCTTGAACCAATTTTAAGAAATTCAGTTAAAACAGTTCTTTTGGCAGATCAGGGATATGGAATCACCACTTGGTTAATAACACCATTTATAGAAACCCAATCACGAGCAAGGTGCAATCTTACAACAAATTACATACAAAAGAGAGGGTCATCATAGAACGATGTTTTGGTCAGCTTAAAAGTCGATTCCCAATATCCCAATATGACAAAACTGTATACGGGTGCAATTAAAAAACGTGGCAACTCCAATAATGGCATGTTTTGTTTTGCATAATGTTGCAAAGTATTTAAATGAAACCCGACGACTTCGAAGAAGAGGACAGAGGAATTAAAAGCGAAACTTCCAACGACCACGGACGCAGTTCTGGTGCACCTGAAATCAGGCTTTTTGTCAAAATCTTATGTACAATTATTTTCGTTTTTTGTCAAGATTATGAAACAACCACGCGCCGTATGAGAATTTATAATTAAAAAATCAACAACAAATACTTCAGCTCAAAGTGATGAAATCTAAATACCTAAATTAAAGCAAAGTTAAGGTTTTTCTTGTTACTTTTTAAGTCTAGTATTCCATTTTACTTTATTTTTCAATTGCTGTAAGTAAATGCCTGAGTCTTCCGATGAATATGTAGTTTTTACTTGGATGAATCTAGTATTTACTACTAGTAAATGCTGGCTTGCATTTACTTTTTTTTATGCATACCAAATGAAGTAAATACTACGAATCTGAGCTTTTACTTGTTGATCTAGTATTTACTTGAAGTATTTACTACTAGTAAATACTAGATTTTTATGCATATGCCCCAAAGTGTCTGCTATACAAAACTTTGATTTTACTAGTCCTACTGTATGGCGGCGGCGGTCGTAACGTTTTGTGTCTCTCTCTGTTCTATCGTTACTTTTACGGTAAGTGCTCTAGTGAAATAGGCAGTGGCATTCCTCCCCTTAAATAAATCGCCCGTAATACTCGCGGTTCTAGGAATACCCATCAGTTTACCCTCGAGCCCAACTTCGGACGTACTCTCAAATATAGAGAATCGTTCTTTAGCCGTACTACGCGAATGTGGAACTCACTTCCACACTCTGTTTTTCCAAATCATTGCAATGTTCAGGAATTTAAGACCAATGTACATCGGAATCTCTTTTCCAATCCCTTTCCTCCTTCCTAAGGCACTCACTGTGTCTCTGGCATAATAAGGGTATAACAACCCCTTGAGTGTGTGCTAATTGAAAAAAAAAAATAATGTTTTGGGTTACTTTCAATTCATTAATACACCAAACTACGGTTTCAAAACAATGAAACACTAATAGAAAAAGAGATGTTTACATTGAAAGGGGAAACAAATTATCTGTTGGGGGACTTATGCCGTTACCCTACACTGGATGAAATATTATGCATACATATTATGAACATTACTATTTATATTGTTAAATATAAAATGTCACTATAATAATAATATTAATAAATAAAATATTTAAAAAAATTCATTATAGGGATATCTCCCGGTTTTTGCATAAAACATAATGGTCTTTTTTAGGTGCCGCGTATGGACCTTAAGGACAAGTTAAAGCACATTCGTTCATCCTGTAATACTTTTGTGATGTTCTGTGAGTTTTCAGATTATCTCCTGCATAAATTAAAAATTGCTCAGGCATGCTATGCTTTCTGGATGGTTTGTTGTTTTTCAGCTTTCGGGTAACTCTTTTTGTTTATAAGGTGAAATAATCAAACCAATACTTAGAGCCAATTCGCGTAACCTCCACTCTATGCTAGATGACAAACAAAGAATTCTACCCAGCAGGAAAATTCTGTGATGCTACCCATGTTGAAACAGTAACGAAAAATTCCTTTGAAATAAAAGTCAAACTTTTTTTCAACCTTTCGTTGGGCTAAAGTCCCCTATTGTTGTTTGTGAAAGGCGGATATGCATTTCCAAAATGAAAAATGTTAAAGGATGTCAATGTCAAAGCATTCTTGTTGAAGGTTCTAAGGAGCTTTAGAAATATTTGCTTGTGTCCCACTTCAGTCTCACTCAATTTTGCACATAATTGGCGTTTTAAATTCTCACCCATGCTTGGATAAACAAAATCCTGAGCCGTAAATAAAGCATGAAGAATATATCCGTCTTCGTCCTCTTGGTTCATAAAAATGTCATCCTTGAAATGTCTAAAAATATTCGCACTGCGTACGAGTATTAGCTTATGTGAGATATCTACGCACACTTATGTCATAGATTCTACGAAGGAAGGAACATTTAATAACTTCAGTTGTTATTATTATTTGTAAGGGACGAAAAACCTACTCATAAAAATTTCCTTTTTACATTTTCCTTCTATTTAAAACCACTTTTTCAAGTCCCTTTTTCAACACATTGCGTCATTATTGTCAACACGTGCAAAAGAGTTATCAACAAAAAAATTCACACAATGCCGGGAAAATACAAAAACAATTTAAAAAACATTCAATTTTAGAGTATGTTTGCTATAGAGGATGAATTTACAAGGTTTAATAAATATTAAGCTTTAAGGAACTGAATGACATAATGTCTACGAATGTAGGCGTTCGTTGACAACATTGGCATAATTTATTCATGGAAGTACGTGTCCTTTTGAAGATAAACTTTATTGCTGGGATTCAGACAGCGATGATCCCACGGTAGGTTCGTTATTTACTTTTCAATAATTAAAATAAAATCAGATATCAAAGAAGACCTTCGCGTAAATGTGGGATGCAGCATTGGAAAAAAACAAATATTCCCTTTTTTATGGTGTATTAGTTTATTGGTGTTGATTATGAACCTTAATTTTAAATAAAGTTCGAAATTTGAGAGAGGGTAGCTGCACCAGTCTCCGGATAGTACCCAGTGTTCGAATTTTCCACGCTAAGCCCAAAAAAGAGAATCCGGATTTCTTCTTATCATATCGGCTGTTTAGAAAATATCTTGAAGATGGAAAGCTTCTTAATGACCGGTAGTAGGGCTTTCGCAGAAATAGGTCGACTGGTGATCTGATTTCTTATATCACCTTTGTATAGTTTTGGAGCAAGAAAAATGTTTGAACTCGATATTTCAAAGGCATTTGGAAAAGTCTGCGGTCTTGAAAAAAAATTATTGGACAGATTGAAGTCTGAAACCCACAAAATAAATTACCCAGACCCAATCGACTGTCTACCTTCCATTTAGAAGATACCTTCAATGCTGTAGCCATAAGTGTGTATCGATCCCAAGCACCGCTCTCACAACAAAAGTCCCTTCCTTTACAAATGTAAATGAAGGTTCTTTGGCTACATGAATATGAAATCTAGCTGGTGCCCAAATTAGGGCAAGCGAAACATTAATTGCGCAGTGTGTTCGCCGTTCGGTGAAGGTTTTGTGTAACCAGCTGGAAGTGGAACCAGATACTTATCGTCAAATCATCTTGGCTGATAAAGCTAATTTCTTAATGGCTTTGTAACAAGCAGAGTTGTAATTTTGTAGAGTTGCCAGAATAGAATTTAAAACGGACTAGTTCTAGACTTTCAAATAAAAACTGTTGTTATGTTATGGCATGCCGCTTACGGAATTTCTGAAGCCATCCATCAGAGGCCAGAATTTCTTCAAGATATTCTGCAATAAACTTCACCTTGTGCCTTCTAATTATAGGTCCGGATATGGGAATATTTTTATTTCTTACCATTTGAAAGTGAAACCACTCGATTTTTTTTTTCGTCAACAAAACTACTCACAGATATACCCAACGAAACGACCGACGCACGTCTTGTATGATTTTCCACTGAATTTGATTGCGATAGTTCAATTAAGTCATTTTTTTTAATGTCCGCAGGTTGAGATTGTCTACTTTTTTTTTGTGCAAAAGCTTTTGCACGCCCAAGGGCCCAAGAGAATATATTTTACCAAATTAAGGCTGATATTCCGTCATGAGAAATTGTCCATTCAATTTCTAAGCTAACTAGCTGTACCCTGCCCCTGCGCGCGTTGCTACACGAAGCCACCGACTAAAATTAATTTGAAAAGAAAGACACTAAACAATTATTCAATCAATTTTGTTTTCTATAATTTGGAAAAATTGTGTCATTGCAGCGTTTTTTTACAAATCGATATTTATTTTTGTCCATCTGATGCGTAAATTAATAAATCAGACGCATGAGCACTGAGCAGGCATCATAGAGCAACCCATGTAAGAGTACCTAACATTTATATGAAAAAACAGCATTTGCTGAGTCAGTTAGTAATAAAATACAGCCAATATTTCTCCTGGTTAATGCAGTTTTCCGTTAGTGCAAGCATTTTTCTAATCGGATTTGCATTTCCGAAAATTAACATTTATATGGCAAAACAACGATTGATAGGTTTGCTAGTTAATTCGTACCAACTGAGAAACCTTTGAACGCTCTGGAAAAATGGGGTGTCCACATTTTGGTTCTCTCCGTAAGAACCATCCTCGTACTTTAAGAAATATTCTAAAAAAAGAATTAGTGAAATCGCTCCAACTATTCTCGAGTTTTGTGCTTAGCAACACATTTAGCGAGATGTGAATTAAAAACTTTGTTGGTATGGGTCTGAGAGTGGGCCATTGGCCATTGTCGTCAGTTTTTGTTTTACTCAAACTGATGATGACCTGCACCTGAAGCCATTCACCGCATTTGTCTTCTAGTCGGTCTTTGTGGTCGTCTGGAACCTGGCCATTAGGAGACAAACAAGTAACGTGCGTCGAAACATTTTTCTCAAAAAAGAGGACAGTAAGAATTTTTTCTAGATACTGATATACCAATAGCACATATTTCTAACGATTGAAATCTGCAAGAAATGTAAAAAATTACTAGAAAAGAAGAAAGGAAATCTCGAGTTTAATATTTCCAACAGTAAAATATTAGTTACAGACATGTCATTGTCGAAAAGGACACGGGCTCATTTATGACCATTTATCAATGCCGGAAGTTGATTACTCACTAGTTTTTTACTGGATAGATTTTTTTTTATCGGGTTAATCGAAGTTAATTGTGTATTTATGACCAAAATTTAATGACGACAAAAATCTGACACTCATGAAATTGAGTCATAAAATAGTCGTAGTACCTACTCGTATATATTATTTCTGGGATTTTCATTTTTATTATCTTGCTGATATTTGATAGTTAGTTGCTGGGTACTGCAACTACCGCACAGAAATACTTAACTAGTAACAAAGCTAAGTGGCCTGCATACAAAAATGACGAGTGCTTTGTAGCGATATGATAATCATATTTGATTAAGTAGAGAAACGAACATTAATCATTAGCGTTCAAAAAACATAAAAATGCTTTTAGTGAAATTATTTGAAAAATTATGCATGCGGGTAAAGGTAAGCAACAGGAATAGATTTGCTAATTTTTGTAAGGATTAATGTAAAGTTCTTCACTTTTCTTTCTTTTTGAAAAACAACTTTCACAGATGCACCATCGATAGTTAGTTAAAACTTCAATACAATTACTGTAGGATGTGCCGGATGTGCAACTTTGGTATACCTACATATAAATATAAATGTAAGCTAAGACTTCACCGTCCATTTTCAGTTTAGGGTAATAATAATACTCATCACGTACGATTTTGGTGCAAATTGCTTTCATACACTTCAATAAAAACAAATTCCATGTTGCTGAATGTTGAGTATGTCTCTTAATTCTACATTTAATCACGTCCCTGAAAAAGACACTTACTTTAGTCTTTTCCATGTGGACAGCTCATGTTTCTACTATTCCAAGCTCAAGTATTTGTATACCTACACATGTGATGTATTTATGTATTGATATACATGCAATTGACCAAAACCCTCTTAGAAATTCTTCTGCATTTGATGTGTGTGTGGATCCTGTGCAGTATCTTACTGTATAACTAAGTTTTGCAGAAAATTCCCTAAAGGATTGCGTTCTATATTATGTGAAAATTAAAATGCCGTTATCAAAAGTGAAATCACAGAACATTTTGCCTTACGAGTGTTTGCCGGTATCACGATACAGTATTTTACGGATATAAGAAACACTCATATAAGAAAAACTCGCTTATAAGAAACGCAACCTAAAACACCATGTCTTTTTCTTAAATTTCTCTCTGAAATTGAACGTATATAAGAAACTTGCATATAAGAAAAACACGTTTATAAGAAATACATTTTAATGCACACTACAAATTTTCAAGAACAAAAAAGGACGCATATAAGAAACTAACTTCAGCTCTACTTTAAATGAATTTGATGTTGAATTCCGTTACCTTGAAAGCTTTGAAAATTCAGAATGTTTCGGAGAAATAAACGAAAGAGATCTCAGAAATGAGATGCAAATGATGACAGATGGGTCAGATGGGTACGAGGAATCAGATTTAGTTGAACGAGAAGACGAAGGTTTACAGTTACTACCACCGCCAACTAGGACCGAAGCAATTGAAGCGTTCTTTCTCCTAAAGCGGTTTTTTTGATAATGACGAAGAACAGAGTTTGGATTCTATTCAAGAACATCTTTTCAAAGACATTTCTAAGGATAACATTCAGAAAAAATCGAAGACTATTTTTTTATATATTGCTGACATATAAACAGTTCCTATAAATATGAAGCTTGTATAATAATATTAGGTACTCTCTGAATTTAATTGTGCAGGTATGCAATATTTTGCTTATTGAAGAAAAGACTTATTTTTATTTATTTTTGTTATATTAAGCGTCTGTTTCACAGTGTATAAATAATGTTCTGATTAGTTACCTGCCACTTAAATCCTTCTGATAGTGAGTTCTGTGTTTCACATCAAAAAATTTGTCCAGTTAAAAATATTTTGACAAACATGAAATCAAAAAAAGAAGTATTTGCTATATTTTTTCATCAGAGATTCAACCCTCAGGTACATTTTTTGAAGTGTCGAAAAGAATATCCATTTTATTGGAAGAAATGAAAAAAATTTGCCTTTCAGACTTACTAGGGACGAGGGATTTACCTCGATATCGTTATGATAAATAAATATATTTTGCTTGAAAAAGATTTTTGTCTTTTTCTTTAAATTATCTAATATTTTTTATAATTTTATTTTTATTGAAAACAAATGACAAATCCTTGCCTTTGCAGACTTTTAATTCTATTTTTATTAAAAAAACAATGGCTAATCCTTGCTTTTTCAGAATTTTTATTATTAACTATTAACTGCCAGTTAACTACTTTATAGGGCACTTCATCCTCCCTATAAGTTACTTAACACTTTAACTACTAGTTAACTCTACTCAGATTTTATGAAACGCTATTTTGAATTTAAACTGCTAGTTATCTTCCAAGCTGCTTAACTCGGACTTTACCTGTATATTGTGAAACAGACGCTAAATATTCTCACGTTTGAAAATAAAAACTTTTAGTTTTTTTTTTTTTTTTTGAGGTCATAATTTTCAAAAACTTTATACATTGTTTTTTATAAGACATTTCTTTTCTTATATCCGTGTTGCTTATGTAAGAAATTTTCTTTCTTATATCCGTTGTTTGCATATAAGAAAAACTCGGATATAAGAAAGAAATGTCCGGGATTTTCAGACTTTCTTATAAGCGTGTTGCACTGTATTCATGAAAAATCCTATAAAGGAAACAGTAATGGATGATGTGAAAATTTGAACCACATATTATTAAAGAAAGGATTTAAACAAGAGCTGTACTGTGGTTGAAATTGGTAAGCACATCACTTCTAATATAAACGCCGAGACCATGGAGCGAAAGGGATAGTGGCACTTAGTTATACCCTTGAATATAAAATTCAGTAGAATCAGTAGTCTCAGCACTGGCCTGTTTAAAACATTTCGAAGGTACGTCGACAGAAAATTCGTTCTTATCTTAACCCACGAATATTACTATAATCGACCCTGTCGATGAAAAGCCATAGAATATTTTTTATTCTGTTATATTGAGGAATTTACTTCATATAGAGACCTAAACCAGTACTTAGGTTCTTCCTTCTTCAGATAGTAAATCAAACAAACATCCAGTTTTATTTAATTTCAAATCGAATTTAGACTCAAGTTCCTCGTTTGTTATGTAAGCCAACTAGCCAACAGAATTTAAGATAGTTTTTCTGTTTTCCTTTCGACACAAAGAAATGGTACCGACAGGACCAAACTGATTTTTCTATTTTAAAGGTACAAGACAAATGAAACTCCTTAAACTGTACTAGTCGAAGGTTGTTTGGAGGGAGATACATTTGTTCAATAAAATGAGGGAATTATTTAACAGGAAATGTACTTGTTCTTCGAGGAAATGCTTGGTTTTATTTTTTGCCTTTTTTTCTTTCGATATTAAGGTATGACTTTTTATAACTTGGCGTTGGTCGATAAAAATAAAGTTTAATGTGAGTCATTTCTGTTTAAAACTGAAAACGAATGAAAAATTTTACCGGTCTCTTTGTTAAGACTGTATAACGTTTTACTTGGAAAGTTATGATCATCCTGTTATAATTCTTTTTCCTCAATGTTGCTTTTTACGGATGCATCTAACACACACTTTCCATAAAAAAAACTAGTGGTCAGTTTTTGGTCAGTTATTTAAAAAGCAGAAACATGCAATTGTATTTAATTTTAAGTTAAGAGGTAACTACACACATTCAGTGCCGAATAGGCTGAGTATGCTTAGGTCTAGACGCCAAATTTCAGAGGCGGGACGAATCATTGTGTGTTTTTTTTTGGCATACCCATCCTCCATCCAAAGTAAAGCAAGATCTTACACGTAGTACAAAAGCAAACTTCTTACTCTAGATAAAAGGAGAAGAAGGATCCTACTCTGAATAGAATAGAATAGAATTTCTATTTTCGATTGACTCTCGAATATTTCGTTGGTACAATTGAAAGATCTTGTGTAGTGTATCTCGAAAACCTTTCACCCTCCAAATACCACAAATATTATTTTTTCGTTATAGGCTGGGAGCCCCCATACAAGAAAGTTCCGTCATCGCGCCAATGAAAAATAAAAGATAAGACAGAGACGAATAAGATTCGCTTGATCGGCGTGAATTTATATAGCCGGAAAGGTCGCGCTTAAAAGAAACAAAAAAAGAATCCATGATAATGGAGACATATCACCGTCATTCATGTATGCGCTGCCTTTCCGGCTAAATAAATTCAGGCCGACCAAGCGAATCTTATTCGTCTTGGTCTTATTTTTCACTAAAAATTTTAGTTGGTACGATGACGGAACTTTCTTGTTTGGGGGCTCCTAGACTATTACTTCGTGTGTGAAAAAAAGAAATAATACTTGAATGATGTGAAATTTCGTTGTTTTATTGATCCATGGCGCTGAAAACTTATGGACATGGAAAGAGAAAAAACATCATAAAGCAACGCAGGTGGATATGGTTCAGAGGATAGAGTAGTGGATTGCTAAGCCGAACGCTAAGGGTTCAAACCCCAGCTTCAGCAGCATTCTTTTTCTACAAAAATCGCCAGTTTATATAAGGCCACCTGCGCGATAACATGAGACAATACAAATCTAAGTCTAATCCTCTGAGCCACGTAGGTTTCTGTTATGTGTGCTTTCCTTCTACGTGTCTATCTGTCTCTCTCCGTTGTATTAATGTAGTGTTCTGTCACAGCCGATGGTCTCAGTCACCATCACCAGTGCTGCTATGTGTCTGTAGTTCGTTACATTTATTTGCGAAGTACTGTGAAATGTAATGTAATGTAAATCATAAAGCAAAACGTTAGACGGTGTTTTTTTTTTGAAATCCTACTTTACTGTGGATATATTTTCGAGATAGATCTTATCATTAAAGGACAATTATTCTCAAATAATAAAAATGTATCCTACTGTCCTATTTTCCTATTTTTAATTGAGTTCTGTTCATTAAAAAAATAAATATGGCCATTTTAATTATCTAAACGTGTAACTACTTTTATTTTAATTGAATTTTTAACTAAACTAAGAAATATATAAATAGAGTGGTGCGACAGCTCTTGAAGAGCCAAGGCCTTAGTGGCTTACACTCATCAACAATTCTCTGAATGCATGTGATGAATTTAGGGGACCTATTATTTAACGCCGATTCCAAACGGCAAAGTTAAGAAGCACTTTTTTCACGACAGATTTTTTTTTTTCAGTTCTACCCGTGAAAGATGAAATAAAAACTTTATGGGCGCTAGTAGGATTTGAACCCACAACGTTCAACGTAGCAGCCAACGCACATAACCACTACGCCACGGAGACTACTACTTTTAACTAAATTACTAATATATTATTCCCTCTTTTCTGAAAAAAATAACAAGTATACGCCCCAGTGAATGTATTGAATACAAAACTTTCTACTTCACAAGTCCAATAAACTACGAGTTTTCGATTTAAGAGGTAAGAGCAACAAAAGAATTGATGAGCCTATACTTGTAAAATGTGTAAATCTGCCACTTACACATGTGTAACGGGTGTTTATTTTCGAGGTATAGAACTTTGAGTTGGCATTACTTTTCAAGACGGCGACCGATTTAACAGCTGTCAAGTGATTTATTCTCAGTTTGGTTTGGCAATTCATCGTGAATACACTCACGCCTGAACAACACTTGCAAAATGTGCAATTCTATTTCGAAAATAATGGTTCTGTGCGGAATACGTATCGCGTACTACGTCCATTTTATCGTCGACAAAATCGTCCATCAGAGCAGTTAATTCGATTAACCATGGAACATTTTCGCACCACTTTTACTCTAATTGATAACTCGCATCCCCAGAGACACCGTACGGTGCGTACAGAAGAAGCTAATGCTACTGTAGAGCGTAGCATTGAGGAAGACCCGAATGAGTCCATCCGCAATCGAGCTCAGGAATTGGATCTGTGTTAATCCACTTTATGGAAGATTTTGCGGAAGGATCTTGGTTTGCGTGCTTACAAAATCCAACTCGTTCAAGAATTGAAGCCAAACGATCATCAAGCAAGGCGTAGATTCGTCGAACATCTGGTTGAATGGCTACGTCAACAAACAAAACTGCTGCATTTGAAGTGAAGCTAATCCTCAAGTATATGTCGAAACACCGTTACATCAAAAAAAAAACTGCCTGTTTGGTGCGCTTTATGGGCTGGTGGAGTCATTGGTCCGTACTTCTTCAAAAACGATGATGGCCATAACCTTACAGTCAATGGTGATCGGTATAGAGTCATGGTTACTAACTTTTTCATTCCTGAATTGAACAATCATGATGTACAGGAGCTGTGGTTCCAACAAGACGGTGCAACATGTCACACAGCTTGTGCTACAATCGATTTATTGAAAGACACGTTTGGTGACCACCTAATTTCACGTTTTGGACCTGTGAATTGGCCTGCAAGATCTTGTGATTTAACACCGCTAGACTATTTTCTGTGGGGTTATGTAAAGTAATTGATCTTTGCGGATAAGCCACAAACGCTTGACCATTTGGAAGACAACATTCGCCGTGTTATTGCCGATATACGGCCACAAATGTTGGAAAAAGTCATCGAAAATTGGACGTCCAGATTAGACTACATCCGAGCCAGCCGTGGCAGTCATATGCCAGAAATCATATTTTAAATGTAATGCCACAAGATTATCTTTCGAATAAATAAAAAATCATGTCAATTGAATATGTATTCTTTTGTTGTTTTATTGCAATTTAAAGTTCTACACCTCTAAAAAAAACACCCTTTATACATACTTTGATTAAGTTTCAAGAAAAACATATTACCTATCCATTGAATATCAAAGAAAAATTTCATCAACCAATAAAAGTTCTTTCTATTTTCTCATTATTTTTTTTTTCTGCAGGGAAAAAAAACTCCTTGTGAATTGCACTTTTTAATAAAAAATACATAATGATGCAAAAGTTGAGCAGTAAAACTTTAGCACTTATGCAGTCCTTATTATCGTCAACTTCTCAATGGAAATAATAAAGACAAACACGAATACAGCAGCACTGCTATTTTAAATGGTGACAAAGTTAATCATTTATCTTTTTTCTCATATGAGAATTGTTTTCAATGCCTTGACGTTAGAAGTTTAAAAGTGTAACAATATAAGAGAAAAAAAATGCAATCTCTTTGAGATAACATATACGGTATATGTTTTGGAAGTTTTGCACAGCAAAATAGATACATAAGATGTAACTATTTGGAGTTTTCCTTTCTTCTTCAAACTTTGAGAAAGGAATGAAAAACAAAAATGAATAAACATACTATTGATTTAAGTAGGGTACACAACAATTTTTTTCATAATTCCAAAACTGTCGTTTTTGAATATTTAATTTCATGCTGCACACTGCGGTTACAATAAGGTTTCTTTTCACATTAAGGAACTTCACAGATTTTTAATATCTGTTGGGCTGTTTAGGAGTCCAAACTGAAAAAAAACAACCAAACTAATGTACACCCATTTTTATACATAGGTAGAAATTTCCTATTTTACTACGGTTGCAATGAAAATGTACACTCGGGCGTGTACGTGTTTTTTATGAGTTTTTTATATACGTTTTTTTTACTTTTTGTTTGTGAACTTTACGTTTTTTTTGTATCAATTGTATTTGTTTGTGTCCAATTCACAATATGACAATGGTTGTCAGCCAATATTGTCAATATTTGGGCATAAAGCTTCCACTGAAGCGTCTGGTTAACTTCCATATTCTCAACTCGACCCGACAATCGGGCAAACAAAACACAAAAATGATATACTTACTTCCTTAAGGTGGCGCTACAGTCCGGGGTGGACTTGGGCCTCAACCAACAAACCTCTCCAGCCAGCTCGGTCCCTAGCTAGCTGTCTCCAGTTTCGCACTCCCAGTTGGTTGAGACCATCAACTTTCGCGCGCCGCCTGAGCCTTGGTCTTCCTCTACTGCGCCGTCCCTCTGGAGTTGATTCGAAGACTTTACGGGCCGGAGTATTGGTGTCCATCCTCTCCACATCTGAGTATTTGGACCTTCACTCTCTTAGCAAGGTCAGTTTCGCTGTACAGTCCGAACAGTTTGTGGTTAAGGCTATGTTTATGACCGAACATAAACGCATCTCGCGATGCGACGATTATCGCTCCATCGCTTGTTACATTTTCGCTTGCGTTATCGCTAGCTATTGAGTGTTTATAGTAGAGCGAAACTTCGAGCGATTGAATGTTTGAAATATTAAAACTTTATTTAAGTTTTGGCAGTGAAGAAAGCAAAAAACGCGCATTGACTAGGAAAGTTTTATTATTAGAAACCAGCAATTTATTGCGTAAAAAATATTTAACTAATAAAAGCATATATAAGAGGTTTCAAGTGCATCCAATTGTAACAGAAAGAAGAACTTACGGTGAATTTCATCATCTTCATTCACGACTGCTAAAATTTTCTGAAAAATTTAAGGACTACTATCGTATGAGCAAAGAAACTTTTGAGTACATCTTGGAGCAGATATCGGCAATGATTGAAAAAAAAAACAGAAATCAGAAAGTACATAGTCCTTACTTGATCGCTCGTATCGCTCAAAATATCAAAATATTTTGATTGCAAATTTTCGTCGCTTTTGTCGCTTGTAATCGCTCAATTCGCTTTTCGCTAAATCGCTTTGTCTAAACACTTTCATAAGCAACAATGAATTTAGTCGCTAGTAGCGATTCTCGTCGCATCGCGCGATGCGTTTACGCTCGGTCATAAACATAGCCTAAATCTTCTCCTCCATTCACCGTTTATGCATATAGATCTTCCGTTGAACTTTTCTCTCGAACCGGCCTACGGTGCTCTCATTTTGACAGGGTCCATGCTTCTGTACCATATAGAAGGACGGGGATGATGAGGGTCTTATAGAGCATCACCTTAGTTGTTCGGGAGAAGGCTTTACTACTCAATTGCTTTCTTAGCCCGAAGAAACAGCGATTAAAAAAATAAATAGAGTGGCGCGACAGCTCTTGAAGAGCCAAGGCCTAAGTGGCTTACTCTCATCGTGTAAAGAATTGAGGGGACCTACAATTCGATTCCGAACAGCAAAGTTGAGAAGCACTTTTTCATGACAGATTGATACTCTTGGGAGTTTTGTCAGGTCCTCGCAAGAGGCAGTACCCGTGAAAGATGAAATAAAAACTTTATGGACACGAGTAGGACTCGAACCCACGACGTTCTGCGACAGCGATTAGCAAGAGTTATTCTCCTTCTGTGTTGAGAGCGAAATTATATGCATCTATCGTGATGTTTTGTCCAAGACATCGCACAGTGGTCCGATTCATACATGTTAGACGTAAAAAAGTCAAGTGCGACTCACTGTTATCTGTGCAGTGGTAAACAATAACGATGCCCAACTGAACTTATAACATCAATCCACATGACGTTTGGTTGACTATATAAAAAAATCTGTCACTTCACATTTTTAATTTTTAATCTTTTTTGAACAGCTGTAGCTGGTTTTGTTTTTTAACAAAGAAATGCGATTAAATTACATCTTGTGTCAAATAAAATTATTAAGCCAAGCGAAAGAATTTTTTACGTCTAACATGTATGAATCGGTCCACTGTGCATCGGTCGCGTCGGGTGTCATTTCTCGATGACAGGATATACTTTGTTTTGCCCTCATTGTCTGCTAAACCCATTTTTTCAGCCTCTGTCTGTATACTCGCAAAAGCACTGTTGACATCACGCTGCGTTCTCTCAATGATATCAATGTCATCAGCGTACGCGAGTAGTTGCACAGACTTCTGGAAGATAGTGCCTCTAGTATTGACGTGGGAGTTTTGCACTATTCGTTCCAATATGATGTTAAAGAAGTCGCATGACAGTGCATCACCTTGTCTAAAGCCTTTTTTGACATCGAAGGCGTCGGTCGGTGAGGTCGTTACCGACTTTAATGCAACAGCGTGAGTTCTCCATTGTCATCCTGCTCAGACGAATGAGTTTTGTAGAGATGCCAAAACTGGGCATGGCTTTATACTATTTTTCTCTATAGATGCTGTCATACGCAGCCTTAAAATCGATAAAAAGATGGTAGGTGTCGATTTGGAGTTCTTGAGTTTTTTCCAGGATCTGCCGTAATGTGAATATTTGATTGATTGTGGACTTTCCTGGTCTAAGGTCACACTGATATGGACCTTTCAGTTTGTTTTCAAGCGGCATCGGCATCAGGCGTTCACATACTACTGCAGAAAAGATCTTATAAGCTATGTTTAGGAGGCTGATGCCTCTGTAGCTGGTGCAGTTTTGAGGGTCTCCTTTCTTCATAACATTAAAACTTTTTAATTTCCAATGCTCATCATAAGTCATATTAATTTTCTTTTCAATACACACCGAAACATCGGGCAAGGAAATTTGGTCCTCTCTATGGTTTTTCTTTTTCTTATTTACCATTCCTAGGGACAGTTAATAATTGTTAAAAAAAAGAGTAGCTTTTCCTTGAAAAATAAATATAATTAACTTTTCATCTCAAGCAAAAGTTATCCTTACTTCTGTATAACAACCCTCCCGGTAGAATTGAAACCGTCCTTTTTTATAATATCCAAAAAATGTTTGTTTGTGTGTTCCACGTCTACCCATTACCATAGTTATTTTCTTTTGTATTTGAATTTATTTTGTTTGCAACGAGTATATAGGTACATAAATGGATCTATCTATAAATAGCCTCAAATTATGCAAAAATATTTACTCAAGTAAAGACAAATTAAGTTAAGCCTCGCGTGGGTATTGAGATGATTTTCATGGTGAATACATTAATAACTAAATCAAGGAGGATGCTTGGAAAAAAGTTTCTAATATCTTGTCTGCTCAAAACATTAGAGAATAGAAAATTATCACCATCGGAAGTTAGTCTTACGACTTTCTTCTGCGCGTGGATTATGGATAGCTGTGTAGATATGATTCAATAGCTCTTTACACAGCAAAAAGCAAATATATCTTTTTTTTCTGTAAGATTTATCAGACTCCTTCTAATAGTCTTTTTGGTAACCAGGATAATTATTAAGACTCTGAAACCTTGGGACAAATTTTGATACGTCAATATAAATGTCTGCAGCTAGAAACTTATTTGTGTAATTTTGAAGATTAGTTTCAAATTATGATAAGACATCATACGGTGAACTAGAATTCTGATAAGAACACTACACAGGTTTGTCTTTAATTTATTTCATTCAGATGGTCCTTACAGCGAGTAAAATTAAACGTTAAATTTAATCATGCTATTGCTATTGCAAGAAAATTCATTGTCGGACGGCTACAATCGCAAGAGATTGCCAGATCCTTCTCTGAACGAGTGTCAAGTAAATTCTTAATAAGTCCTATGCCGCCAACATCAAGTATCGAAGACCAGTGGCAACATTGCCAGAAAGCAGTTAGAGATGCTAGGTTTCACTAGCCACCAAAACGAAACCCTTGGTTTGACGAAGAATGCAGGCAGACCCGTGCAGCCAAGCTGGATAGGCAGGAGCAGAGCTGCGCTGCATAGAAGGACAAGAGCTGCTCGAAAGCTCAACGAGCAAAAGAGGAGATAGGAACGCCGGTTTTTCAGAAGAATAAAGAGGGAGCATGGGAAGCTTCAAATCGATGATGTTGAGAGAGCCAATAGCAGGAATGAAGTTCAGAGGTTCTATCGGAAGGGAAAACAGCTGGCTCAAGGTCATCAAGCAAGTACCGATGCCTGCAGAGATAAACAAGGGAACATATCATAGAAGAATCGCAGTCAATGCTGGGGATTTGGAAAGACCACTTCTGTAGACTGTACAGCGGCGACGACGAACAAAATCCCGTCGTCAGACAGGAGCCTTTTATCTTACACGATGGTAGCCAACAATTCCGTGAACCCGATCTAGAAGAAGTGAAAACGGCAATATCACGGCTGAAATCCAACAAAGCCGCTGGAGCAGATGGTCTAGCTGCCGAGGTGTTCAAAGCAGCATGCGACGATCTTAATAGAAGCATGCACCAAGTCATATGTAAGATATGGTCAGAGGAATGCATGCCCAATGAATAGAACCTCAGCATTGTTTGCCAGATCCTGAAAAAGGGAGATTCTCTAAATTGCGCCAACTACAGAGGAATCAGCCAACTTAACAATGCCTACACGAACCTCTCTGCTGTAATATGTGAACTTCTGAAGCCTTTCGTCAACAATCATTTGTTTATATTTCATTTTTTGAAGAATTTAAGAAACTGTCTTATGAACTTTATAGTGAGTATTTACTTACTATGGGAAGCTCTCTGGCGTCTGACCCGAAAAGTTTTTGGAAATACATTAATTCTAAGAGGAAATGTGATGTTTATCCAATGAACTTTACTAGCAATAATGTAGCCCTCAACTTAACTTCTGAAATATGTGAAGAATTCGCAAATAATTTCAGCAAATCTTTCATCGATTCTCCGGCTGTTGTGGATAAAGATTTTTTTTCAATATATACGTGGCTGTCCACAAGTATTGTTTAATAACATCTCGGTAGAGACTGACGACATTATTACAATTCTTTCTAACCTAAAAGAAGATTTTTCGAGTGGTCCAGATGGTATTCCACCTATTGTTTTAAAAAATTGAAAGTCTGTATTAGCACCTTCCTTCCGTAATATTTTCGAACTGTCTTTGAAATTAGGAAAATTTCCATCTATTTGGAAAAACGCTTATATTATACCAGTCTATAAGAAAGGAGATAAGGCCAATATCGCCAATCATAGACCAATATCAAAGCTTTCCTGCATCCCTAAGGTGTTTGAACAAGTTATATGTGACAGTTTGGCATTTCATTGCAGGAACATCATCTGTCACCAACAGCATGGTTTCATGCAGAAACGTTCCACTGTCACAAATCTTCTTGTTTTTATAAATCAATGTGTTCGCACTTTGGAATGTGGTCAGGAAATCGATTGTGTCTATACAGATTTTTCCAAAGCTTTCGACCAGCTCCCTCACGCTATTATAAAATTCAAACTTAATGCATATGGCTTCCCTCCATTTTTCATCGCTAGGATTTCTTCATATCTTGAGAATAGGTCTTATCAAGTAAAATTTAGGCATTTTATCTCTAAGTCATTTTTGGCTAATTCGGGAGTTCCTCAGGGTAGCCATCTAGGGCCTCTACTTTTTAATTTAGCTATAAACGATGCTCCGTTATGTGTACGTAGTAGTACAATTCTCATCTTCGCAGATGATATGAAGATTTACAAAAACATCTCTTCTAGTAATGATCATATTCTGCTACAAGATGACATTAATAGTTTTGTATTGTGGTGTGAGAAAAATAGTTTAAATCTAAATCCAATGAAATGTCAAACAATGACCTTTTCAAGGAAGCGTGCACCGTCTTCATATGACTACGCTATCTCACAGCACATTCTAACCCGTGTAACTTCCGTTAGAGATCTTGGAGTTTTTTTTACTCCTAAGCTAGATTTTTCTGTACACATTAACAACATTGTGAATAAAACCAATTCAATGCTTGGATTTATAAAGCGTTGGTCAAAGGAGTTCCGCGATCCAAATATCACCCGCGCCCTATATAATTGTTATGTTCGTCCTCACTTAGAATACGCTTCCCAGGTTTGGTCACCTCATTACGATATTCATATTGAGAGGATAGAATCTGTCCAACGAAATTTTACTCGTTTTGCCCTCAAAGGTATCCTATGGAGTGATCCCTTAAATGTCCCCTCTTATGAAAACCGTTTATTAACTCTCCAGATGGAAACATTGTCAAACAGACGAAAAAACAATGACATGGTATTCTTCCATCATGTTACAACTGGTGTAACAGATGCACCGGAACTCCTTGGCGCTATATCTTTCAACCATCGAGGTGGCGGTTATAATCTTCGCAGGAAGGACATGGTACAAGAACCTAAACATCGTACCAACTATGGATTTAATGAGCCCTTGACACGAATGAGTAGGCTTTCAAACTGCAATTCAGACTTATTCGATTTAAATCTAAGCAAGAATAAACTAAAAAATTTGCTCAAGACCAGTGTTCTACATTCTTAAATGTTTTTTGTTTAATCAATGTTATTAGTTAATTATTTATGTATTAATCTTGTTTTGTTAACTGTCTTGTTTTTGTTCATCTTTTTACTTTGTTTTCTTATATTTTTTACTTTAAAATTTTTGTTTTTAAAATTTTGTACTTTTTTGCTTGCATGCATTAAGCAGTCCCAATCTCTTGTCTTCCTTATGTTCGTGTCGCCATCGCTTTTTTATTTTAGTAATTTTAAATAATTTCTAATTAAGTGCCGATACGTATAGCAACCGTAATTGCCGTCGTACTCGGTGAAAATGGACCCCGCGTGTGGTATCTGGGGGGGAAAGAGGCGTGGGAAATTAAAAAAAAAAAAAATCAGATTGGTCCTTATCAATGTGGTTTCAGACCAGGAAAGTCAACCATCGACCAAATTTTCACTTTGCGGCAGATCCTGGAAAAAATAAATGAACTCCAAATCGATACCCAACACCTTTCATCTATTTTAAGGCCGCGTACGACAGCATCTACAGAGACGAACTGTATAAAGCTATGTCAAGTTTTAGCATCCCTGACAAACTCGTTCGCTTGTGCAAAATGAAGATAGAGAACTCACGCTACTCCATCAAGGTTGGCAACGAGCTTACGGAATCTTTCGATGTCAAAAAAGGATTCAGACAAGGCGATGCGCTGTCGTGCGATTTCTTTAACATCTTTCTTGAGATGATAGTGTAAAACTCCACCATCAACACCAGAGGCACTATCTTCCAAAAATCTGACACAGAAGCGGCAAAAGAGGGTTTAGCGGTAAATGAGGAAAAAACGAAGTATATGCTGTCTTCGAGGAAGGACACACAACACCGACGGCTCGGGCAGAACGTCACAGTAGACGCATACATCTTCGCGGTAGGAGTTTGTCTACCTAGGCTCTGCTATTAACACGGGTAATAACACCAGCGCCGAGATCAGGCGAAGAATAACTCTTGCTAGTCGCTGTTTCTTTGGGCTAAGAAAGCAATTGAGTGGACAAGACCTCTCTCGAGCAACTAAGGTAAAATTCAACACCCTCATCATCCCAGTCCTGTTGTATGGTGCAGAAGCATGGATCTTGACAAAATCGGATGAATGTGCCTTAGGCTGTTTCGAGAGGAAAGTTATTCGGGTCATCTTTAACACCGTGTGCATTGAAGGGGAATGGCGAAGAAGATACAACGGCGAATTTTACGGGTTGTACAACGACATGGACCTGCCAGAAGGGTCAAGGTCCAGAGACTCAGATAGTTCGGTCATTTAGAGCGGATGAAAAACCAATGCTCCGGCCGGAAAGCCTTCGACACTATTCCCGAGGGACGTAGAAGGATAGAAAGACCGCGACTCACGTGGTGCACACAAGTGGAAGAGGACTTCAATCAACTTGGAGTGCAAAACTGGAGACAGCTAGCTAAGGACCGGATGGGCTGACAGAGACTGTTGATTGAGGCCCAAGTCAACACCGGACTGTAGCGCCACCTTAATTAAGTAAGTAAGTAAGTAAGTAAGAATATGAAGTATTGCATCCTTTTACTAATTAGAGCTGTAGATTTACTACGTTTACAAGGCGTTTTGCAAACGAGAACGGCATAGCGCCAACCCTCGTACTTTACAGTCAATAATGGGGCCCAGCAGTCAACGTTTATGAGTTATGACCGTTTGCCGTTTTATATTCGTGTTACAAGGATAACATAACATTTTGGGTAATTTTCATTTGAAAATTGTTTCCACTCGTTTCTAACATTTTCATAACTGTAGGCATGTTTTGCCATAAGTATGATAAATACCTACAGTGTTTTAGATGCAAAAACACGAAATGTTTAGGTACCTAACCTACTATATCTCACATTGATCACATGACAAAAAAATGTGGACACGTTCAGATAAATTATATTCATGACATTTAAAAGTTCAAGAAACATCCCGTATGACCTATTATTGCATTGAGAACCCGTGCCAACTAAGAAATAAAACAACAAAAAAGAATGTACTTAATTTGTTTATAACTATTACCCAGTTGCTTTAACTCTTACAAAAGAATAAAAACAAATAATTGCACTCCATTTCCGAAAGAAGCAGAACAGCACGAAGGTAGGCAATAGCAATATAACGTGGAATAGCGGTTAAAAACAAAATGACGTCTTTCTTCACAATTGCAAAGCAAGTGGTTCATAAAACTT
Source organism: Sphaerophoria taeniata (assembly GCA_943590905.1). Taxonomy (NCBI): domain Eukaryota; kingdom Metazoa; phylum Arthropoda; class Insecta; order Diptera; family Syrphidae; genus Sphaerophoria; species Sphaerophoria taeniata. The sequence goes on along the minus strand of OX016540.1, from coordinate 183,595,697 downwards.
AAACACCTATGTACATATACAAGGTCAAGTTAAAGCAAAACACACACAAAATAAAACACCTTTATTAGGTTTTCGAACGAATGTTGAATTATTTTAAAGTCTCTATAAGTTTAAAACATAAAAATAATAAATTTCTGGTATTTTTAATATTTATTTTTATTGGTAAACAAAATGAAAAAAGTGATAAAAGAAAAACCGAGAAAGAAAAGGGAAATGGTGTTCATGACAGATACACAACAAACTTGAAACCCAAATTCATTTCGCCCATTTGCAAGTTCAACGTCAAAGTGTGTTTTTCATTGATTTTTCTCAAAAATCACATAAAAATAGAAATAACGATGCAAGTATAGACTTTTGTGTTGCTTTTTTATTGCTAATTCACTTACCGGGCCTAGATTATCAAATCCATATTGAGCTGCAATTTGATGGGCCAAGTCGTTCTCAACACTTCGTCGAAATCTAACTAGAAAAGAACTGGTAAATACGTCGTTGCCAAATCCTGGCCCAGAGGAAGCATTCGAAACACAAATTATTGACAAAACCACACTAATCAATGCCCAACAAAGAACAGATCCTTCAAATTTTAACATCATCTCATAGAAATGCATAAGTTTTAAGAGATTTTATTTTGAGGAAAAACACAAACTTTCACTTTCGTATTTTAGATGCAATACTTAACAATTTTATTTAACAATTATTGTATTTCCTGAAACTGTTGTTAAGGAATTTCACTGTTGAGGTTAGGCGTTTTCTGAGATAAATATTCGTTAAACAAAATAAATTGCTCGATTTGTTCGACGGAATCGAGCCACGACACGAAAATTATGTGTATTTTAAATTTTTATCTATTTTTCACCCGCGCAATTTGTCCGTTCGATGAAACAACGACCAAGCAATTTCGTGTTTCGAATCGAAAAACCTTTTGGGGGTTCACTATATACCTTTGGTAGGATGGCTTTTGAGACAATTGAACTTGTGCTTGTGTTAGGGATAGCGGAGCTTTTTCTCATATACATATTGAACTGTTTGAATGTGCACAACTGCACACAAAAGTTATCTTCAAATAAATGTGAATGAATATTGGGGGTGGAAATGAACGAAAATTGTCTGGTACGCCTGTCAAAAGGAGCACAGACGTCAGCACTTTCGATAAAAGTGGCATTTTTTTTATTGTCGCTTTTCGGTTCTTGAATTGCTTTGCATATTTACATCCTGTCAGTGTAGAATAAAACTTGAAACATACGAAAAGTTGAGAGACTCTCAAATTCTAAACGTTTAGTTTTGATGATTCCTTAGACAGACTCTTTGAAGGCGGGCAGGGGAAGATTTTATTTCATGATTTGAAAGAAAAAATTAACTAGTTTTGGGAACAGCTGTTGGAAAACGTTTTAGCTGCATTGTCATGTTTTCATTGGAATTGATTCATAGATAAAAATTACCAATATTGCCTTATCATTTACTCTGAAAGAGTGAGTTCTAATTGCAAATTCCGGAAAAGAAAAATTAAAATAGAATAGATTTTTTATCAGGCCTGATAAACGTACGAACGTTTTTTTCATCACAAAATATGTTGGATATAGGACACTCACCACTTGTTACAAACCTAATTCACACACTCTATTATAAAAAAAAAAAACATTTAACTTCCTTTAAATGTCGATTATTTTTCATTCCTAATTTTTCTCTTCTGTTCAGCAGACTTGTTTTCATTATTTAAATCAAAAGGAATCTTTTTATTTAACTGCGCCACTCATCACTGCGTCTTCCAGACATTCGATTTCTTTAATGGTTTTCGGATCAGTGCGTATCTGGTTCGAGTTCTCTGAAGGAAACATTGTTGCATCCAATCCATCCAACGGGTCACTATACATGGAATCATCATTAGACGAATATTGATCAGAAACGCTTTGGTCATAGCTGTTTTCAAGAAATGCCTCAGAGTTCTCGGCATTTTCCTGAAACGAAAAGGAATAATAATTATTATCTTTAGAACTATTACCCTTCATTTGGATCTTATTCTCATTGTAGATAAATCTGACATCTCTGCTTTTAATCACGCTTCGTTTGCATGCTACCCAAATTCTATAAGCCTTTGTTTCTTCCGCATAGCCGACAAGGATGCCCTCTTCTGACTAACAGTCAAATTTTCCAAGATTTACACCCTTTTTCAAGGCATAGACTTTTGCTCCAATCTTTCTCAGAAAATCGACGTTTGGTTTGGTCCCGCTGTATAGCTCTTACGCCGTAACATCTTCGTTATATTTTGGTTGGACATCGGTTTCTCAAAAACGCAGCTGTGTTGACCAATTCTCCCCACATAAACTCAGGTAACTTCCCTTCATTCATTAAACATCGAGCCCATTTCATGAAAAATGCGTAACATCTCCGTTATATTTTGGTTGGACATCGGCTTCTCAAAAACGCAGCTGTGTTGACCAATTCTCCCCACATAAACTCAGGTAACTTCCCTTCATTCATTAAACATCGAGCCATTTCATTTAAAATGCGATTGGCTCTTTCAGCGCAAATGCATTATTCCACTTTCCTTCAAGTAGTTTTCGAAATCCTGGCCGCAGTACTCCAGTCCATTATCAGTCCTTAATGTTTCTTGCCGGTTTTGATGGTAGCTAGAATGGAAACAGCCAACGGAGCTTTCTGGCTAGTGTCGGCTTATCTCGGCCATGACCACCTTGGCCCTCTCCCTGGTCAGACTCTGGAGAATATCATCACTGAAGCTAAACGGCAGAAAATCAGCCTCGTAATTGGAAGCGATGTTTACGCTCATCATACAGTGTGGGGGAGCACTAACATAAACGAAAGAGGTGAGTCACTTTTTGATTACATCCTTGGTACTTGGAAGCGAACCTACTTTTGTCACTAAAACAAGACAAGAAGTTCTTGATATAACTCTAGTCTCCGACTCAATTCATCACATGATTTTGGACTGGAAGGTATCCAGAGAGCACTCATTCTCTGACCACAAATACATCCAATTCCAAATCCAAAATCTAGTCCAATTAAATTTCGTAATTACCGAAAAACCCATTGCACCACTTATAAAACTACACTTCAGAGTTTAATTAAACCAGGACTTCTAAGTCCCTCTCTTAATGGGAGTGAACTTGACAACAAAGTCAAGGACTTAACCTTAGCTATGAACAGATCGTTAGAGATTGCCTGTCCACCTGTATGTGTAAGGGGAAAAAAGAAACCACATTGGTGGACCTCGGGTCTCGATTCGCTCAGGAAAGAGTGTAGAAAACTCTTTAACAAAGCTAAATATACTAGACAGGCTTCTGACTGGGACTCATACAAAAGTTCCCTAAATAAATACAAAATGGAACTAAGAAGATCTAAACGATCGTCCTGGCGATCCTTTTGTGACAGAATAGAAGAAACCTCTGATGCCTCTAGGCTACGAAAAATTCTTTCAACAAATCCAGTGATGCCCAGCTGTATGAAAAGGGTTAAGTGAAGAATCTCTTAACTTGCTACTAGACACTCACTTTCCTGGTAGCTCTCAAAATGTAACCTGTAACAATCAGTTACACGCAATTACTTCTACATCATTTACACAAGGTCTTATCACAAGGGATAAACTGCGATGGGCTATCAACACCTTCGAAACGTATAAATCGGCAGGACCAGACGGCATTATTCCAGCTGAACTCCAAGAAGCCTCAGACATAATAACAACAATCCTTGAGGTATTGTTCAATAGCTGCTTGCATCTGGTCCATATTCCCTCAGTATGGAGAGAAGTGAAAGTTGTTTTCATACCCAAGGCGGGAAAATGCTCGCAAGTTAACCCTAAAGATTTCAGACCCATAAGTCTATCATCGTTCCTTCTTAAGACATTAGAAAGACTGATAGATATACACCTCAGGGCAAACATTGATACAAGACTCATGTCTAACTCTCAACATGCCTACTGTAAGGGAAAATCGGTTGAAACAGCGCTACACACCTTAGTACGCACTATCGAATACTCCCTCCATCATATGGTTGCATTCCTTGATATTGAAGGCGCTTTTAACAACGTGGACACATCTGCAATAACATCTGCACTGTCAACTCTGAATGTGGAGAGTTCGCTTGGAGAGTTAATTCATTTAATGCTGAATAGCAGAATAATTAACTCAGAACTTGGCGGCTTTTCCGCAAGAAGATCTGTCAGTAGATGTACGCGGCGGTGTTCTCTCCCCTCTTCTCTGGAATCTGGTAGTTAACGAAATTCTTACCTGTCTGGATTGGATAGAGAGGGATTCAGAGTGATAGCCTATGCTGATGACGTTGCTATAGCTGTTTCAGGAAAGCATCTAAATACCTTAAAAGAACTCTTACAAAACGCTCTAAACAAGCTATCACTTTGGGCGAATCGGTGTGGTTTAGGCGTTAACCCACACAAAACCGATTTGGTCCTATTCACTAGGAAATATAAAATCCCGCACATCGACCCTCCTTTTATAAACGGTGTCCAATTAAAGTTTTCAGATGAAACTAAATATCTGGGTCTTATCTTAGACAGAAAACTAAATTGGAAGAGCAACATACTCGAAAGAATAAGAAAATCTACGGTAGCTCTTTTCACCTGCAAGAAAGCCATTGGTAGCAAATGGGGTTTGCAACCCAGAATCACTCATTGGCTATACACATCGGTAATCAGACCGATTTTTCTTTATGGTGTGTCAGTATGGTTGACTGCCTTGGACGTAAAAATGAACTGCGATAAGCTTAGTAAAGTGCAACGCTCAGCATGCCTAAGTATAAGCGGATCACTTCCTACGACCCCATCTGCGGCACTAGATACCCTACTCTATCTAACACCTCTGGACATAATCGGCAAACAAATAGCTGCTAGTTCTGCTATTCGCCTGAATGCCTCTTCACAGTGGACTAACAACAACATTGGCCACTCTGTTATTCTTAATTATTTAGAATCAATTCCAAAGACTACACCATTCCTCAACTACAGTTCTATAGAAACTTTCAAACTTCTATCCCTTCCCGATCCTTCTGGGAAAACAAAACATTCCTGGAAGACGAGGCAATCCACTTCTATACAGGTGGATCGAAAACCAATGATGGGGTTGGTGGAGGCGTGTACTCTGAACGAATAAAACTAAGTCTCTCATTCAGCCTTCCAAATCATTGTAGCGTGTTTCAGGCAGAACTTTTGGCGATTAAGGAGGTCCTGTCTTGGCTCAGAGAAAACGTGGTATCCACATCTGATATCCGGATTTTCTCAGACAGTCAGGCAGCTGGACTCTGTCTCTACAAACTCGATTACGGTCCAAAACTGTCGATCGTCTCTAATGGAGATGGCACAACAGTTTAACATTCACCTTCACTGGGTGCCGGGCCATAGAGACATTCCAGGAAACTGCAAAGCCGACGAACTCGCCATTTCGTATTTTCTAATTACTTCTGCAGAAGCTGTATGGATGAGGAGGAGGAGGAAACAGTTCTTCACCTCCTCTGCACCTGTCCTGCTCTTGCTCATAAACGTAGGGTCCACTTAGAGGAATACTTCTACAATGATCTAAACGATCTCGAACACATTAATATAATTTCTACGTTTCGTCAACTCTAATTGGTTTCAATGAGCTTTCGAAGAAAAGCCTTCTTAGATTCATGTGGTATCACAATGGGCCTTTGATTGGCCTAAGTGTGTCTCTTAACATCCATGACAGCCACTTTAACCTAACCTAACCTAACCTAACCTTACCGGTTTGTGTTTTTGCAAAAGCCTAAAATTTTTTAAATGCCTGTAGAGCTTCGTTTTTTCGTTTCAGAAAATAGACAAATATTTTCCGCGAGAAATCATCTATGAACATAATGTAGTATTTTGCTTTTCCTAGAGATTCCATTCGCATGGGGCCGCAGATGTCTGAGTGAACAAGCTGCAATAATTGTGATGTCTTCTTTTCGTTGCTCTTTGGGAAAGGTGGCTGAGTCTGCTTCGATTGAATACACGTTGTACAAGTGGTGACGTCATCGTTGAATTTGTCCGGCAGCCCGCATACAAGGAATTCAAATTGACATGTCCAAGCCTTTTGTGCCAAACAAAAAGTGATCCATAGCGAACACTTGGTATTCCAGTTGTACTGCTTAAATTTGCCTTTTCATCGTTGATCAAAAAATATAACCCGTTCCTTTTTTCCGCTTCCATCATCAATCGATTCGTCTTATCCAATATCTTGGCTCCAGCACCCTCGAAAATTATTTTATAACCTTGATTTGTTGCTTTGTGATCGAAATGAGGTTATCCGTCAATTTTGAAACATATAAGGTGTCGTAAAGGTAAAACGGTTCTGTTCCGTTACTATCACGGATCCCAGATTTAACAGTTCCAATTCCAGTTACGTTGACAAGGTGGTTATCTGCTAGTTTCACATGACTTTGTCTATCAGTCTTACATATAGTGACGAATTTTTACTTCTCAGCACACATATGGGAAGTTGCCCCGCAGTCCAGACACCATAGCTTTTCTTGATTTGATTCTTGCGGATTCTGATGAGCACTCCCGTAGTACAAAACCACATTCGCCATCGAATCCACTCTGAGTTTGCCTGGCTTTGTCACTTTTGCTCCAGCAATCCTTTGCCATGTGCCCCCGCTTTCCGCATTTTCTACAATTGTAAGGAAAACCATTAGTATCAGATTTTACCTTGAAATTACTTGTGTTCTTCTGGTGCTTTTGGGGTTTAAAATGCTTTGCACTAAACATGTTGTTGTTTATGGGTTCCTTTCTTCTGTCACCGACTTCCAAGAGTCTAGTGCACACGGTTTAAACTTCACGATATGCGCTTTGCGCATCAAATACAGACCGAATGTCTCTGTAGTCTTCTGACAGTCCATCAAGAAGCACTACCGCAAGTAGATCCTCATCCAACGTAGCACCCAACTCATTCAGTCTATTGGTTATAGTTTTAAACTACCGAACATATTCCGTTATTGATTGCCCTGCGTTCATCTCTAAACTGGTCAGCTTCTGATACTCTTCTGTTTTCTGACGTGGACCTTTTTTTGGTGTCAAACCGCCAAGAAATCCTAGACCTCCTTTGATGTTTTAAGGTTCGCCGCCAAAGCCACTATGTTTGCCTCCATTGATATAAGCAATTCTGCACGTGCGTCCAAGTCTTTGTCCTCCCACTGTGCCTGTTCAACTCCAGCGGCCTCCGGGCAAAGGATTTTTCCCTTTACATATTGAAGGAATCTGCCACGATGCAGAATGGCTTCCATTTGAGCTTTCTAGATAACATAGTTGTCACCTTTCAGTAGAGGTATCCGGCCATGTGAGTATCTAGCGGATAAATTTTGCATCAAATTGATTCTTCTTTGGTTTGATGGTGCCCTGGGCCCATAACTTGATGAGTATCGCAGTTAAATAAAAAGATTCCTTTTGATAAAATGTATTTTATTTAAATAATGAAAACAAGTCTGCTAAACAGAAGGGAAAAATTAGGAATGAAAAATAATCGAGATTTAAAGGAAGTTAGTGTTCGCAAGGAATATTTCGTCAATTTTAAGGTCAATATAATGGGCCTAGAGAACATGCAGCTTGTGCAGTTTTGATCGCTTTTGCACTAATTTTTGAGAATGACATACCTGTTGAAATACTATACTGTGTGCTCATATAATCAATTTAATATCAAAGTAGTTTATCAGAGTGGGGCAGGGACATTACTCCACGGGACATAAGTCCATAATGGACTTATGTCCCACTTAGTTGGGACATAAGTCCGTAAATCGATTTTGGACTAAAGTCCCACTTTGGCGGGACATAATTCCGCAAAAAATAATTCTGGATTTATGTCCCATTTCTCAATATGTTTTGTTTTTGCTTTTGGACGAAATTTTATGGTCCTGAAAATCCGTTGTCTGAAGAATCGAAGTGATTTCATTCCTCTTATTCAGTTTTTTCTCTGCTTTGATATCCAAACAATTTTCTTATATAAATACAGTTATTGTATTACAAACAAATAAATTGGCTTCAATAATTTGAATCATATGAATGTACATACATTTTTTCTGACTTGCTACTCATTAGAGAGGAAAGAAAAGGATATGGTGCCGTGTCATATGGTCACGTGTCATATGACACATTGTGAAATTATCATATAGCCATATAAGGCTATTTTTCACTTTTCAAGAGCGTTATTTCGCCATATTTACTTGCGACATTTTGTTATTGTCACTACAGAAAACATTATGAATTTTTAAGAATACATTTTACTTTATTTTCTTGATATTAAATTGATTAATAAATTAAAGGAAAAATAATAACCTTTATTCGCACAAAGCGAAACGAGGGGTGCCCAAGAGATATGAAAATAAAACACACGCGCGAGCGGAAAAATAATCGTCATTCGCGCAGCGGAAAATTTTTTTTGCCCCACAGAGAATCAATTTGGGGTGTGAAAATAAAAAAATTCGCGCGAATTTTTTTTATTTTCACACCCCAAATTGATTCTCTGTGGGGCAAAAAAAATTTTCCGCTGCGCGAATGACGATTATTTTTTTTTTTTCATTTAAATTTTAAATCAAATAAATAAATAATTATAATCCATCTTTGTAAATTCATAATTTTTTCTAAAGATAAACTCATGTAAAAATAATAACGCAATTCTCTGGAATATTTGCACAGGAATTTTAGAAAGCATCAAAAGTAGTCAGTGTTGAAATACATTACATGAATATTTATCTTGTTTAAATTCCTTTTTAAATATATTATTTTTGTTATTTATAAATCTTTTTCTATTTAAACTTTGAAATATTGATATTTTTTCAGGAAAAAATTATTACAAGTGTCATTTGGCGCTTTAGAAAAGTGACAATATAGCTATATGACAATTTAACAACGTGTTATATGATCATGTTTCGAAATATGGCCTTATGACACGTAGCCATATGACACGGCAACCTAATTAAGTGAAGTCAGAAGAAATGAATGTAAATTATTTCGAATGTTTTATGTTTAATCATTATTGTTATACTTTATGACCATAAAGGCTCAAATTTTAAAATAAAATAATAATTTTGTTCATGGTGTTTGATGAATTAAAAAATTGTGGACTTATGTCCCATTTATCAAACAAAAATTGCGGAATTATGTCCCACCAAAGTGGGACTTAAGTCCAAAATCGATTTATGGACTTATGTCTCACCTAAGTGGGACATAATTCCATTATGGACTTATGTCCCGTGGAGTAATGTCCCTGCCCCTATCAGAGTTTGTTTATTGAAAAATATTTTCTTCATTAAAATTATTCAAACACATTAAATTTAATTCATTCTTCTGGAACAAGCGTAACTTACTACTGGTTAAGAGCGCAGCAAATTTCTAGAAGAATTTGTATTGAACGACTAATTTTTTTTGGTGATCCTGATATCAATTGTACCTAATTGCGTGCAATGGGAAACGACAAGAATTTTTTGGCTTCGATTGAAAGACTTAAGGGACGTGAAAACTATTCCACATTTAAATTTCCGATGCAGACATATGTATATGGAATATAACGGCAGTTGGAATGCAGTTCTTGCAACGGAAAAAGATGCTGGCAAGATAACACAGGCCAAGGCAGCAATAATTTTGAGCGTTGATCCAAGCAATTATGTCCATGTCCAAAAAGCTTCAACGGCGAAAGAAGTCTGGGAAAAATTACAGTCCACATTTGAAGACAAGGGTCGTGCATTTACAGGCACAAAACTAGAAAGTTGCAGTTCAATGGAAACATACGTTTCTACAATCATTATGGCGGCGGCTCAGCGTTTGAATGCTAAGAAAAAGGGAATACATTGCTTTAGCTGCAACAAAATTGGACATAAATCACCCGATTGTCCAACGAAGAAGTCAAACAAGGTTGATGAAAAAACCAAATCTGAAGTTTCTTTTAGTGCTGTGTTTTTAACTAGTTATTTCAACCGAGGTGATTGGTATATTGATTCTGGCGCGACGCAACATCTTACCATAAACCAAAGTTGGATTTTCAATACAAAGAAACCAGCAATACCTGAAATAACTACTAAAACGAAGGTTGAATCTTCTGGTTCGGTGAAATTACTAGCCGATGTAACTGGAAAACCGAATATGATCGAAGTAAAGAACGTTTTGTGCATTCCGAACTTGACAGCGAATCTTCTATCTGTAAGTCAGACGACAAAACGTGGACATATTGTTGACTTCTTTACAGATCGATGTGAAGTTCGAGGCCAACAGAACAACATTTTGCCAACAGCTTTCATGGTTGATGGTTTGTATCGCCTGAATAGTTTGCAACATTGTGATTTCATTGCAATTGCATCAGCTGAAAATAGCGAGACTTGACATCGGCGGTTGGGTCATTTGAGCTATCAGGACCTGAAGAAAGCTGGCTCAAGATCAATGGCGCTTTTGGAAACAGTACACGCAGGGCTGATGCAAAATATTTCAATAGGTGAAGCTAGCTATGCATTCGTTTTGTTTGAAGATTTTAGCAGAAATACTTTCACCTATTTTTTTAAATCGAAAGATGAAGAAATTCCGATCAAATAATGGAACTGAATTTTGCAATCAAAAGTTCGAGAAGTTGTGTGAGGCATGTGGTATTGAACGGCAGACGTCAACGCCATACACCCACAGAAAGTTGACAATAAGAACTTTGACAGAGCGTGCAAGGTGTATGCTACGGCTGAAGCGATGTCAACGGCGACGTATTTAAAAAATCGTTCTATATCTCGTATCTTGAAAGTCAAAACGCCAATTGAAATATGGAGCGGATCAAGACCAAATCTAATTTTTGTATCGCGTGCAATGGTACATGTTCCTGTTGAGGAAAGAAGAAAATTTGATCCAAAATCGCAGGTATTGATTTTAATTGGTTATTGCGAGGCTCTCGAGTGTACTTCAACCAACCGTGCTATAAGCAGTCGTGGTGTCATTTTTTGGAAAAACGATAACGATAGTTCTGAAACTGAAAAAGAAAGTTCTGACACTGCGGATACAAGAGTTCAGAAAATTGGTCAGGTGGCGGAAGTTAGTTTTGATGAATCAATCTGAAAGTACATAAATCTGACAGCGTTCAGAATACTAATGCTTCGGTCAACACTCTATCCAGATAGTGATTCAAATACCGAATTATCACAATTAAGAAAGTCATCTAGAGAACGAAAAAAGAAAGAATTTCCTGACTTTGTATAGTATCTAGCCTGTAGCAATATTGAAGAACCATTGACAGTGGAAGAAGCTTTGAGTAGTTCAAATAGCCATGAATGGAAGAATGCAATGAGCGAAGAATATCAATCGTTATTAGACAACCAGACTTGGGACTTGGTAGATTTGCCAAAAGACAGAAAATCTATAAATTGTAAATGGGTCTATAAAGTCAAAACCGATTCAAATGGCGAAATTGTCCGTTACGAGGCCAGACTTGTGGCCAAGGGAAGTAGCCAACGTCCGGGAATTGATTACGATGAAACGTTTTCGCCAGTGCTAAGATATTCATCGATACGGCTTCTGATTACACTTGCTTCGAAGTTCAATCTTGCCATCGATCAAATGGATGCTATTACAGCTTTTCTGCAAGGGGATGTTAAAAAAAAGTTGTATATGAAGCAACCAGACAATTTTGATGATAGAAATGGACGAGTATGTTTGCTTAGGAAGGCGATAAATGGGTTAAAGCAAGGTAGTCGTCAATGGAATGCAAAATTAAATGATGTCCTGGTTAAATCTAGATACATTACTTTCAAAACAGATGCTTGCATTTATTTTCGACATGAGAACAAGTGTATGGTGTTCGTTGCTGTCTATGTAGACGATTTGCTTATTTTTTCAAACAACAACTTATGGAAAAAATCAGTTGAAGGCAAATCTGAAGAAAAATTTCAGCATGAAAGATCTTGGACAAGCAGGAAGCTGTTTTGGAATCAGAATAACGAGGGATCAGAAAACAGGTACTATCACATTGGATCAGAAGAAATATATGTACCGGACAAATACTTGAACGCTTTGGGATGTCAACTGTCATCCTATTGATTCACCAATTGATCCGAACACCAAATTAACAAAGGATATGCCACCAAAGACAACATAATGAAGAAAAGGATATGAAAGATGTTCCTTACCAAGAAGCGATGGGGAGTATTCTACACTTATATTATAATTTATAACAATGTACAACAATTTGGAAAAGCGTCTTAATTGTAATGCCATAACACAGTTTTCGTATTTTTCGTCTTATGTTTAAATAAGCCGTTTTGAAAAAAGTTTCAAAAGTTAAAAATTCCAAAAGGAACAAATCACTAAGTGTATTTAAGCCACTTTTCAAAATAAAACATTCGTCTGTACAAAACCTTGTGAGTACTTAAGCCACTTTTCTCTTTTGAAATTCTGATTTTTGTCGACAGAAGCCTTTTTTCCAAAACATATTTAAAACAATGTTTAGACTTGTTTGTACTTAAGCCACTTTCACAAACTGAATAAAAAAATTATTGTGTATTTTTAGTTTTTGAACAGTGAATTATCGGATATAAGTCACTTTACCTATACAATCTTTTAAAAACTAGGAATTTTAAATTCAACTAAGTCGTTTTACTTAGATCAATGTAACCTGAATTTTAATAATCATTAAAAGGGCTTTTCTTGATGTAAGCCACATTATTTTTCATTTTGTTTTGTGATCCTTGTAGTTAAAGTCGTGTTAGAAAATTGAAGTGTTATTATTATTTTCAACGAAAGTCTTATTAAGTATTGTATATGTGTATTATTTAAAAAAGAAATACGTTCTAATTGTTTTTTAAATTATTATAAATATTTAAAAGAAAATTTGGTGTTAATTTTAAATATTTGCAAAAGTGAAAAGTAAGGAAAAACATGGAAAGAGCTAAAATGATTCTTAAGCTTGCTCTCCTTAAAAGCTATAACAAATCGAATCCTGAACCAACAAAAAGTGTATTATCAAACGGTATGTATCTTATTATAATAATGCTTAATTCTAAGGCGAGGTTACATTTTTGACAATGTGTGTTGAATTGATTGTAAGAAAAATTGAGTTGTGGGAATCGGTATGTAGATACCTAGTTACTGTAAACTTTTTTTTAAGCTGCAAAACATCATCATTTTTTGCAAACAGCCCCAAAAATGTATCTTTTCACTTCAAAAGTGTCAAAAATGTATCCTCGACTATAAATGAAGTCCAATTTTTACACGGAATTATATCCAGTAACTGAATCACTTTTTTTTTAAGCCGATAGGGCTTCGAGTACTCCAAGCTGCTCTTTGGTCAGAGAAAGAACTTTTTCAGCTTTTAAGAAGTTTGATGGTAAGAAATTGTTTTACTGTAAAATCTTAAGAAAATTCTAATTAGCGCTTTATTTCTTTTACAGAAAACGAAATTTTCGAGCCAGTTGTTTCTAATGAAACAGCAACAAACTGCGTTAGTGAGTTGCCTGTTTCCATTTCAAAAAAATTGAACGATGCGTTTGAGCCTGAATTTTTCGAGGACGATTCGTTTTCTGAAGACAGTGATGATAGCGTTGCAGATATAGACTACCAACTACTGGAGAAATCACCACAAACCGAGTTTTCTGATTCTGAAATAGAGGAAATGGCTATGCAAACAGAAGACAATTTATTTGAAACAATCGAAAATCCTGCAGAAGCAACCAAAGAAACACGAAAGGTAAGAAGTCGAAAAAGAAATTTGGGACAAAAATATACGATTCGTACTGGAAAAACTGTGCCCTCGAGAAAATTCACCCCTCTTACTGTTTGCCAACGAAAATGTATGGACAAAATTTCTCAAAATGATCGAGAAATAATCTTTAAACAATATTGGGAACTGGGAAATTATAATCTTAAATTGGTATTTGTATCTGGCTTGATTTCCATTGAGGAAAAGAAAACGACCCGTTCAAAACAAAGTGGAAAAACTTCACGAAATCGTCAGTTTTCATACAAATCTTTTTTAAACCTGCTTTGGGTAAAACTGATCGCTTCTTGAAAACTGTCATTTCAAAGAAAATTGAATCTCCCGGTACTGTAATAATGCAAGATATGCGTGGGAAGAAAGCTCCGATAAATAAAATTTCAGAGGCAAAGAAACAAGAAGTTTTGGATCATATCAGCAGCATTCCTGCATATGAGTCACTACACTCGAAAAAGCTCTTCACAAAAATATTTTGAAAGCTCCCTGACCTTAACGAAGCTTTATCAATTATACACAGAAACAACTCAGTTTCCGGTTTCGATATCTAAATACTCCGAAATTTTTAAAAGCCTCAACATAAAATTTAAAAAGCCCAAGGCAGACACATGTACAAAATGTGACATTATCGCGGCTAAAAAAGCAGTGGCTACTGAAGATGATCTTGCTGCTGTAGAATTGGAACAAAAGCTTCACCATTAAGATACTGATGCTGCTTATGATGCGAAAAAAAGGACATTGACAGAGCAAAAAATGTAGAAGGCTTGAGAGTTTTTACTTTTGACCTTCAACAGTGTTTTCCAACTCCTTTTTTGCAAAGCTCTATCTCTTTTTACAAGAGACAATTGTATACATATAATTTGACTGTGCATGACTGTATAAATGGCACCCCCACTGCTATATGTGGCATGAAGGTGTTGCAAACAGAGGTGGAAATGAAGTTGCTTCCTGTTCGCTTTAACCCTTACAATCAGCATCAAGCCTGACACCAACTACCGAGCATGTTATTTTTTACAGTGATAACTGTTTTGGACAAAATAAAAACAAAATGGTAGCAATAATGATGTTGATTGATTGACAAAAACGTATCATTTAATACATTAAGTACAAGAAAGCGATGATGTAATCAATTAACATTGGAACACTTGGAACCGCTGTATGAAGGCCCTAATAAAATAAGTGATGCGAAAAAAGAGGATCTGATGAGCCTTCTTCCATTGATCGATAAGCAATTCCATGATTTTTATAAAACCCTTAGCACGGAATCTACACCTGACTCTCATCCCGACCTAACGGAAAAAGAAGAAGATGATATTTTGGAATAATGAATAGACTTGTTTCTTCTGTGCCATTTCATTGATTTTGTATAACTTTTTAATTGTCTGTATATTTAATTTTTCATACCATGTTAAATGATTGAAATTTCAATAAAGCTACTAAATAATTAAAATAAAGATACTATCTACCGTGAAAATTTCATAAATATCTGCTAGGTCCTATAAAAGCCCATACCGGACATTAAAAAAAAAAAAACAAATATATATCCATTTTTATATGTAAATATATTTCTACGTTTGCAATGAAAATGCACACTCGGGCGTATACGTGTTTTTTTATACATTTTTCATTTTTGCTAAAATGAAAAAGAGTCCTATGTTTTTTTTCAATATTCAAATATAGAAAATGAATAAAGGCTTATGTAAACACAAGTTTAAGTGAAAACTAAGGCACAATTTGGAAAAAAGTCTTAAATGACTTAAGTCAATTTTAATGACAGAAGAAAAAAAGGCGAAAAGGCTTATATCTAATTTTTGTCTCTATCTATTTGATTTCAAATATTTTTTTTTAATTCTTGAATACCATAAAAAAGAGGAAAAAGCAATTGATTTATGGTTACAAACTCAGCTTCCTAACCGCAACAGTTTTTTGCAAATAACTTTTTTAAGTTATCCTGAAAAATGCTTAAAATCAACTTAAGCCACTTTGCCTTTTTTTAAAGATAAGGAACAAAATATTTAAATTCCAGTCACCTACAGGTGACACTGGGAATTGAAGAGTTTTAACAAAATTCGTTTAACATTTTTGGGTCGTCGCCGTCGGTCGTCGAAAACTTTTTTCTGATGGGAGATGTGAGATCTGACCTTTTACTATTTAGGCCGTGTGCGAATTCAGTTAAAAAGTGGTTAAGATCTGACGTTTGGTTAAATTTTGACACTTCGCATTAAATAAAATGTGTTAAAATATGACAGTAGTGGTTAAAAATTCATCCATTTTTAACCACAAATCATCCAATTCGCACACGGCTTTAGGTACATAGTGTAGTGTTTAAACGCACTTAAGGAGTTAAGAAAATGCGTAAACAAATATAATTACCAATTTAATTTTTCGTAAAAAAAATAAACACGTTAAGGCAAAATGAATAACTTAAATTTCATTTTTGTTCAAAATATATCGTGTCATATGTCACACCAAATCCTACCCAAACAAGCTCAACACGCTTGTCTTCATCTTCAGAGGCAAGATATCGTTTTGAGACGCTTTCGATCAATCATTTTGTGGTGCCATAACGCAGATAATCCAATTTGCGGATCTCCAAATGCACACACATATGTCATATTTAGAAAAAAATATAATAACAACATGCTTGGCTCTACTGTGTTTCGTGATGTTAGCTTCATGCGTTATGTCTAGGACCTAGGAGCGTGAGCGATGCTCTCATACAGATAACACTACTTTGACCATATGTTACTATTTTGCAAACAAATGACGTCATTTCAACACAACCATATTGCTCGCTATGCAAACCAACTAGCCCAACCGCTCATGTCTAATTTAAGGATACTAGCCAAAGAAAGCAATATGTGAATTATATTTTGGGTTAACCAACGACTACGTTAGACTTAAAGTGATTTTTTAAGAACTTCCTACGTAAATATGTATGTGTGCACGTGTGTTGGTAGTTTCTCGTTGAAGACCTATTTTTCAGCGTTCTTATCTATGCATTGTGATTTGTGAATCCTTATGAGCTCACACGTGTTTTGGTGTTGTTTATTAGGGCCAGGGGTTTATTAAATCAAGCATTCACTTCACACCAACCTCAACTCATTAAAGACTGTGTTGTTGTGGAATGAAGGCAGGTACTGAAGGAAAAGCTATTCAATAATGGCCGGCCGATGTAATTTGTGGGATTGAAAAGCTTTTGCTAACAATTCACATGCGCGAAAAATATTAAACTTCAGAATGTATTTGTTGAGTTTGCTCAGCTATTAAGCATTGAGTGTATTTTAACGAGTTCATACATAATTAAACTAAAACAAATAGTCCAGCAAGTTGTTGTCAAACAAGAGTCAATTGCTTTATTAAGCATGCATACGGCATACCCATAGACAACTCAAACAGAAATCAACTTGAGTCCGTATCTTTCAATTAGAGCGAACAAGAAGAAGAAAATTTCTCTTTGAAATAGTTGTTACTGTTTGTTTGGAAATCACGGTAAAGATCCTTCATTCATCCTTTTTATTTCTTACACACGGAATTGAGGAATTCTTTTAATGTTGAAAGTGAACCTTATTAAGGCCTCATGCCTTATTAGCGTCTCCAGGAAGCTCGGTCCCTAGCTAGCTGTCTCCCGTTTCACACGCCAAGTTGGTTCAGGTCCTCTACCACCTGTGAGCCGGAGCATTATTGCCTCAGTCATATTTCTCTAAAATTAACCGTTTTCGGAGTAGAGGGACTAGAACGCGCTCTATTATTTTTACATAGACGGACGTGTTTTTCTGGGATGCCAAAACTAGACATTGCTCTATATAATTGGTCTCTATAGACGCTGTCATACGCGGCCTTGAAATCGATGAAAAGGTGGTAAGTATCGATTTGAAGTTCTTGGGTCTTCTCCGAGATCTGCCGTAGTCTGAAGCCACACAGATAAGGCTTCAATCGTTCACACAAATCTTGTAGGCGATGTTAACTAGATCACTATACACAATAATTAATAATTTAAAATATGAGTGCGACCCATGTTGTCCACACGACTAACTTCCCAGAGCGAAATTTCCAGCCGATGCGTTCTGTTGTAGTTGTTTTCAAAGTTGAATTCCATAAGTTCATTTGAAAAACAGTTTTCTATTAGTGAAAGCATTTTTCTAAGCGGATTAGTATTTCCGAAGATTAATATTTATATGGCAAAACAGCGTGGGTCAACTAGTATTCATATATAGTCTATGATACTCCTAATTTTTTTTTTTTTTTGCACACTAAGGGCCAGTTCGTTCAAGCTTGATCATCTTTAATCAAGGATTATTCCAGTTGATAATCTTAGAATTCGTTTGTTCACAAAAATTGTAATTAAGAAATCTATGATTTGGGCAGTTAATCTGTGATTTCGTTAATCATCCAATTTTGCTCGATTAGGACCATTTAATCAAGGATATACTATAGTTCAGTTTTTTCATACTTGATTTACGCACTGACATGATATTTGAACTCCTTCAATTACTTGATAACTCAAATTTATCATCTTTTGAAAACTTTTCAAATGAACCACTCGTCCAGAGCGCACAGTTTTTCAAAACCCAGAATTTTTCAGAAGAAACCTTCTTAAATTTTTGTGTCAAGGGTTTTCCCTTCGATTACCAGCAGCTAAAGAGGAGGTATTAAGGCTAAATGAACACAGCTATAAGGAGATACATATTAGTAGACAGATCTTTTTTTACGGATAAAAAATTTTATTAAACAAAATTACAAAAATAAACTTAAACAAAACTATTCCGAATGAACACCTTCCCGCACCAAAATACTTATTTTCCTGTGCGGTCCCTATCGGTACTTGCTCTTTCCCTATTAAGCAATAACTCGATGGCAGGGAATTAAATAAGCAATTTCATTGCTTGCAATAGCATTTTCCACAGGTCAGGAAGCTTTCAGTTTATTCATTGCAACAGCAACATCCTCCTTACTCCATGTCTCTTTTCGGAATATTACATAGCTTTTGCCACACTTGAGCCTGGAAATCGGGTCCTTGCAGCATGAGACGAAAGATCGTCTGTGAATTGGTTTCGATGAAAATATTGTTCACCACGTCAGATGCTTCATGATTTGTGTCCTCTTGCATATTGGCTTCGGGGAATCTCTTGAATAGCTCTTGAATATGGGTATTGCTTTCTTTGTCCACGAAATGAAGATGGCAAATGGCATCGTTTGAAAAGGCTACGAAACATTTGCCAAATCGGGAATCCGCATAGCCATATTTTATGTTGTAGTGGGATTTTTCTGATGCGATTTCGAAGGAAAATATTTTAAATTCCAGTAAAACCAATTTAACTGGTTCGAACTTCTTCTGACTTCTTTCACATTATTATTCTTTAAAAATGTAATTAAAATATATTCATTTACTCACTATGAAATAAGCATAACGATTGACAGCAAAATGAAATAAGAAACTAAATCCTTGATAAAGTTTTGACAGTGAAACTGACTGATAGACTGTAAAATGGAACGATTTGTAGAAAAACCATGATTTGTTAATCAAGGTGAAAAAAAAGTGAACAAACGCTCTTTGATTATCATAGATTCTTAATTATGAATTAAGGGGAATCCGTGATCTTCAAATTGAAGATTTAACCCACTCTCAACGAACTGGCCCTAATTATAACATTTTTTGCACTATTGTTGTAATTATTGCAGAAATTATCATAATTTTCATTTTACATATTAGGGTTGTCTTAGATTTTTAATTACCATTAAAAAACCGCTATGATTTCGCTCAAAACCTAATAAGCTCTTAACAACACAATACCGCGTCGAATGAGACCAATTTCATGACAATACGATGAGTGGTTCGCGAGATATTCGAGCTGAAAAAACGTAACGCACGTACGCACATACGAACACACATACACACACACATACATTATCATAAAATCGCTTGATTCGGATTGTAGTGACCTCGAAACATGGAAATATGCAAAAATTGGAGATTCACAAAATCGGCCCCATTACAATAACTTCCTCTGGGAAGTTAATAATAGCTGTGTTTTATTGGGAACTTAGCTTAGCTTAGCAATAGGAATTCCAATAAAACGCTATAGTCAGTTTTGAACTAAGTTTCGTTCACCAGAATGTCAAAAATCGAAACATTCCAAACGCCATCTTTACACCTATCTGAAAGCAATTTTTTTTTACATTGAGTTGCTATGGTGAAAAACTATTTTCAAATATCGAAAGCTTTCAAACGCCATCTTGAGACCTATCTGAAACAATTTTTTTTACATTGAATTGCTATGGTGAAAAACTATTTTCTTCAAAAGGTTTTGACATTTGATAAACGAAAAACACAACGAAAAACTCAAGTGTCGAATTGCTGAAACCTTATCTTCAGGAAATTCCTAACTTATTAGCTTATAAGCTTTCGGTTGTTGTTGTTTGACATGTAATTCCTATTGCTAAGCTGAGCTAAGTTCCCAATAAAACACGGCTAATAAAAAGGATATATTTGGACTCAACAGAGAAATGACTTTACTGACGTATAACGTAAATTCGTTATACAGCCTGGAAAAGAGGACAGCCTTGAACATGTTCATGAGGAACAACAAACCGGATATTATACTAATCAGCGAAACCAACATAACTAGGAGGAACAACATAGACATCGTGGGATACAAAACCTTTCGACAAGACAAAACCGATGACCGAAGAGGAACCGCCATAATGATGAGGGACTTAATGTCCGCATCAAGTCAGGAAGTACTGATTTCAGGACTCCGTACAAGTGAAGCCACAGCTGTCCGTTTAGATCTGGGATACGAAGAAACACTAGCCATCATCAGCTCATACTTCAAATGCGACTCCACCTCTGGAAATATTCATATCGACCTGCACACCCTCAACCGAGCAGTAAAACAATCGACATATGGGCTTATTGGCGGTGAGTTCAATGCGAGACATCAACGTTGGCTAGATACTTCCGACAGCACCGAGGGCAAGGCTGTTGTGGACTGGATGGATACCAACAGCGAAGAGCATTCTTTGGTCGTGGTCTCACAGCCAAAACCAACGTTCCCGAGAACACCATCAACATTAGACTTCTTCCTTGTTACATCTAATTTTGTTTTTATACTTCCAGAGATTTGCAACTACACCTGCTCCATAGTGCCAAGTGACTCGGACCACGAAGCAGTTTTACTTTCAGTTAAACTGAATCAACCAGCCATACTAACAGCAAGGCCTCAAGCGGAGTTTATCAACTACAGGAAGCTCAACATCGAAAGACTGCAGAGAGACGTCGAAGACAATCTTGACCTTCCACCCACAAACAGGAACCTAACCACCGAGGAAATTGACAGCGCGGTCGACAACCTGGAATCAGCTCTTTCCAATGCACTTGAGGTACAAAAAGTACCCAAGTCTTGAAGGACCGTTACCAGCATCTACCGGAGTACGTGCAAGTATTATACGCCCACAGACAGAGGATAAGGAAGCGCCTCCAAAGGATACTGCATCGGGAACTCAACACCGTCAATCTGGAATACAGGATAGCCAAACAAGAACTGGAGCACACCAACATAATGTTCCGAAACGCTATTCAACACCACAACGACATCGCGTTCAAGAAGAGGCCGCAGGCCATTAAACCAGGACCAGACGCATTCAAGGAAATAAACCGCCTTATTGGGAAAAACAAGTCACTTCCGGAAGTAATGCTCATTGACAACATAGAGCTTACAACAACAGCAGACAAGGTCGAAGCCTTTGCCAACCACTTTGAGCAAAGCTTCACACCTTCTCCATCAGCAGACCAAGCCTTCCGTATGGAAATCGACGCCTCCATCCAATTGATCCAGCAACCCAATACTGAAGCAGTTCAGTTCAACGATGCCTGTCCAGCTGATGATCCAGCAGAACACCAGCAATTCTGCAATCAGGAGGAGATTGCAGAAATCATCGGCAGTCTTAGGCCAAAGAAATCAACTGGAATGGATGGTGTTTCCAAATTTATAATAAAGAAACTTCCGCAAGTTGTGATGATAATTCTAGCGATTATCATCAACAACTGCATAAACAACTGCTAGTTTCCACATAAGTGGAAAACAGCAAAAATCGTGGCCATCCCGAAGAAAGGAGCAAGCAACCTGGTCTGCAACTACCGGCCTGTATCCCTTCTTAACAACATGAGCAAGATTCTAGAGGAAATTATAGTCAGGAGACTGAAAAGATTTTGCAACGAGCGCAGCATCATCCCCGCAATGCAGTTTGGTTTTCGCAAAGGTCACTCCACATTAAATCCCTTGGTGAGATTCCAAAACGACGTCACCTCAGCTCTCAACAGTCACCGTGTTACAGTAGGATGCTTTCTGGATGTTGAGAAAGCATTCGATAGCGTCTGGATTGAGGCTCTCATCCACAAGCTCCGTATTTTAGGTATCCCTCAGGCACTAATCAAAATGTTATTTTCTTTTCTTTCTTCCAGGAAATTCTTCGTGGAAGCTGATAATAAGAAATCAACAACAAGGAACATTTTGGCTGGAGTGGCGCAGGGATCGAAGCTCGGACCCTTTCTCTACAACTTAATGACGTCGGACCAACCTGTGCCATCAGACTGTGAGAATCTGCTCTTTGCAGATGACTCTCTCACATACGCCTCATCCATCTCACCTGTCCTAGCAATCCGAAAGGTTGAAGCCCACGTATGCAGACTCTACGAGTACTACACCAAATGGGGAATCAGGATAAACACCGCCAAATCGGAGTTGGTCTGCTTCAGGAGACAGGTTTTCAACCGCAGCCGCTGTAGATCGGCGGCAGCATGCAGGAACCAATCACTGAAGTTCCCTAATGGATCAACCATCAAATATAAAAGGAACGCCAAATACCTGGGAATTAACTTCAACGAGCTGTTTCGCTTCAACCCGCACTCAAGAGCTGTGCTTGCCAAAGCCAACCTAACCTTCCACCGCATCAATCCCCTATTGAAGAAGAGGACCGGACTCAGTAAGCCAACCAAACTGCTGATCTACAAGCAACTCCTCAGGCCAGTGATCAGCTACTGCTTTCCAGCATGGTTTACAATTTCGAAGACAGCGATGCAGAAACTTCTTTTATTCGAAAGGAAGCTGCTAAGGATTTGCACTGGACTACATTTTGATAGGCAAAGGCGCAAGTACTACAGCAATAAGCGGCTCTACGAGGAAGCCCGGATCAAGCCACTGGACATATTTCTAGTTGACGCAGCTAGAAAGATGATTGAAAACGTAACCAACCACCCCAATCCGCTGATGAGAAGGATGACCAACGAGGAACGACATCCCGAACCAAGGTACCTGAGTGCCATGGATATCCCCGAGAAATTGACAACGGACAACGCTGAAGCAGTTTCCTTTTATGCTGACCTGGAGTCAGCATATAAACGCGGCTAAATGCCGCAACCCAACCCAAACCAACCAACAATAGGACAACCAGGACTGAACACCCTGAGATGAACCACGCCATGGAATACATTTTAAGCCAATTATAATTAAGTATATTAATATTTTAAATTAAGTCATTGTAGATTTTTAGGCCGATTTTGTGTCAAATTAACTGTATTGTTAAGTGTTAAATAATTTTAGGAATAAGTAACATTGTATAGGTATATATTTTTTTGGTTCAATAAAACAATAATGTAAAAAAAATGCAACAGAGAAATGATATCTCAATCAATAGAAATTATCGGTCCGGTTCTTATGAAATTGATACACACTTCGCTGGGATCAGGTAAATTCCCTGAAACATGGAAGGAATCTGTGGTTGTTCCAGTTGAAAAGATTAGTAATACAAATAAATGTGAAGAATTTAGACCGGTGAATATGTTGCCAACGTGTGAAAAGGTGTTAGAAAAAATTGTTGCCGAACAATTTCAAAATTACTTGGAGGATAATAATTTGTTCATTGAAGAGCAATCGGGATTTAGAAGAGGTCATTCATGTGAGACTGCGATTAATTGTGTTGTGTGGAAGTGGAAAATACAAATTGACTGTAGAAATTCGGTGTTAGCTGTGTTTTTGGACTTAAAAAGAGCGTTTGAAACTATTGACAGAAATATATTACTAAGAAAACTATGGTTGTATGGTGTGCGTGGGCGTGGAATAGAATGGTTTAATTCTTATTTTACAAATAGAAGTCAAAGAACTAAAGTGAATGAAGAAATATCTAATCCAATCCGTAATGATCTGGGTGTACCTCAGGGTTCAGTGTTGGGGGTATTTCTTTTCCTTTTGTATATGAATGACTTTAAAAAATGTCTTAAATATTGTAGTATTAAGCTTTTTGCGGATGACAGTCTTATTTATATTTGTGGAAATGATAGTGAAAGAATGTGCGAAAGGCTGAATGAGGACCTGAGATGAGTTGATATTTGGTTAAAAATGAACAAACTATAAGTGAATGTGAGCAAGACTAAATGTATGAAATTTAGGGTAAGCAATGATATTGACGTGTGTATGGATGGTGTGTCGTTGAGCTGTGTTGAAAGTATAAAGTACTTGGGTGTTATTATTGATGCAAAACTAAATTTCAAGGAACATGCGAGTCATATTTGTTCAAAAATCTCCAAGAAAACATATTTTTTGAGTAGAATACGAAAAAATTTAACAGTTGATGCGTCTGTTCTTCTGTATAATGCCCTGGTTAAACCACGTTTCGACTATTGCTCTACTCTGTTGTTCGGTTTGAATTCTGATGTTAAATTAAGGCTTCAAAGATTAAATAACAAAGGGATGAGAATAATCTTAAAGATGAATATTTACACTCCTATTAGTGCTATGCTTGAATGTTTGAATTGGATGAGTGTTAAACAAAAGCTGACTTTGGATGCAATCGTTTTTATCTTCAAAATGAGAAATGGAATGCTGCCGGAATATATCTCGGATGGAATCTTAGAAGTAGCGGAATTTCAACCGCACAGTCTACGGAATAGTAACAATCTGATGCCAGAACGCTGTCGTTTAGCCAGAACACAAAACTCCATTATGTATGACAGAATTAATTATTTTAACAACCTCCCGACCGTTATAAAGAGTGAAAATAGAATAATCGAATCCAAAAAAAAAGCTTATTAATTTCGTTAAAAATAATATCACGTGGTAAAAATACAAAAAATACAATTTATATGACAATATGCAATCGTTTATTTTAAAGTTATATAAATATAACTAATAATCTTTGTTTCTTTCATTATCTTAATCTAGGGCTAGAGATTTAAATAGTGCCCAATCTTACAGACATTGTGAAGATGGGTACTCTTGGCTTAAGCCAGGATGGTATGCAGAATCTCTATTATTAACTAGACTTATACCTCTGTAGTTGTGCATTTCAGATGATCTCCTTTCGTGAGGATCGGACATACGATGCTGAGGTTCTATTCGTCGGACATACTTTCCACCGACCAAATTTTGCAGATGAGCTGGTGCATGCTCCTAACCAAATTATCTCCATCTGCTTTGTACAGTTCGGCGGCTAGCCCGTCTGCACCAGCGGCTTTGTTCGACTTAAGTTAATATATCGCTATCTTCACTAAGTCAATGTCGGGTGGGTAGAATTTTTGGCCTGGCTCACCTAAATTGAATGGTTTTGTATATCTGGCGGAATCTTGCTCGTCATCCCCATTATACAGCTTGAAAAAGTGGTCTTTCCATATCCCCACTGACGATGGTTACACTACGATGTTCCCATGATGGTCTCTACAGGCTTCGGTTCGCGGTGTATAAGCCCTGGAGGTTTGTTTTACCTTTTTGTAAGACTTTCGAACCTCGTTCCTGTTGTGACATCCCTCTATCCCTCGATCGCGTGCTTCTCATGCTCCCTTTTTTTCTTTTTGAGAAGTTTGTGCTCCTCTCTTTTTCTGCTCGTATAGCTCACGAGCTGCTTGTGTCCTTCTTTGCAGCGCCGCTTTGTATGCCTCTTGTTTAGCTGCATATGCTCGCCGGCACGCATCGTCAAACCAGGGGTTTCGTTGTGGTGACCGTGTTAACCCTAGCACTTCAGAAGCGGCATCTCTGATGGCTGCTTTTGCAGTGTTGCCACTGGTTTTTTATATTTTGTGCTGGCAGCAAAGGACTTTTGAGGAGATATTCGGAGACACGATCGGAAAAGGATCTAGCAATCTTTTGCGATTGTAGCCGTTTGGCGTCGAATTTTCTCCTGGCATTTTCACGAGTTGGCCTTGATCGGGATATCCGCATTCGTACCTTGGCTACAACAAGGTAGTGGTCCGAGTCGATGTTGGCACCTCGGAATGTGCGGACATCTTGCATGTTGGAGAAGTGTCGTGCCTTGGTGCGGATTGCCGTGATGCGCTCATTCACTCAGTTGAAACTCAAGACCTTCCTCCTGAGTCGAGCTCCAACTACACATCCAAATAGACGTTGATTATATTCCCGGTAGCAGTTGCCGTAGTAGATATCACAGTTGTAGGCCCGGACCATCCCATCGCATGGCGGTTTATAGCAGTCAAGGGCTTCCGCTAGTTGTTCGGCTGCACGTGTTGTGTTAAGGGACCTAAAATTCCAAGTGCAAAACCGACATTCGTTGTCCGTTTGCGTAGGTCGTCATCATTAATTCCGTCCGTATCCGAAGCTTGTTGGTGGTTCGGAATTATAGTTTATTTATGTGGCCGGGCAGTCACTCCGACGCACAGTGGTTCCATTTGTATGAGAAGTTCGGTCAAAACTCTAAATTTAACTTTAACTGATGGAAACTAAATTAAATTATTAAAAAAGTAATTTTTTACGTATACCTATTATTTTACTTTCAAAAGAATTACATCAATAAATTTAAAATTTCTTTGGACAAAGTCGATTTTTGATTTTTTTTTTAAATTTCTTTCGTTAAGCCTAGTATACAGTTCTTCAAAAAAAAAAAAAATAAACTAATGTATTTCTTATGGGAGAGATTTTGCCGAAAAAAAATATTTTTCATTTCACCACTGTGTCATCCGAGCTGTAAACCAAAATCGAAAAAAAAATTATACTCACCTTGATTTTTTTTCACACAAAACAATGTGTAGCTCATTGTTTTGGCAGAAAAAAATTTAAATATTCGACATAAGTTTCACAGTGACAGCTAATTTATTTCTCAGAAATTTTTTTATGAGCAAAAATTTTTGTTTCACCTCTTATTTTTTATTTTTTCGCAAAGAACTGTATACTAGGCTTTAGAAAGCAAAGGGTCTGAAGTCAACAATAGTCTATTTAACAAATCGGTGTTTGTTGACGTCCTTGATATTTTTCGAGTGTTTTTAGAACGAAAAACTTCACATCTTTGTTTTTGGCTTCAGCTGCCTCCTCCGTAAATTAAAATCTTGGGCACTGAAGCTGGCAATGGTTACCAAGGATATTCTGCAACGATTTCTCAGGCTGTTTCTTGAGTGAATTCATGAAAAATTTCGGCATTTATTGCAAAACAGCTAGCCAAAGTTTTTAAAATGACAGCTCATCTTTCTATAACCGACTGTTTTACTCCAGTTATTTGTGAAGATACAAATGGGTTTGCAAAAAATCTGGCGGGCAGTATTTCCATCGTTTGCATTGCCTCCACCTTGTTTCGGCTTGTCGACTATAAACCCAATCTGCCTAAATTCTCCTTGAATGTTTTTTTTTTTTGCGCTTCCATAAGATGTTTCTCACTACTCCCCGTACGCCATTTTTTAAAGTCCAACCTATAGGCTAAATTAATGAAGAATTCAAAAAACCTAATCCATGCATACAGGGGAGATATGCCGAAATCTAGGAAATCTTCATTTCGTTCTTTCTAAGGAGCTTTCAATGTCGTTCATATTGGTAGGTTTTGCTCCACAAATATAACAAACTTGTTGTGAAGCCGTATGAGACAAGGCGTTGCATACCTTACCATCAACCATTGTCAGTTTTAGTATACGCTTTACGCTGATAAAAAGGTCCGATATCTTTATAATTGTTTCATTCAGTTCATTTATTTGGCTCTGTATATACTGTTGCTCAGCTGGGCTCAAGTCTGCCGTTTCTTTTTTCAGGCAGTATCGAGTTGATCCTGGCCGAGGATTTTGCCATACAATTTTCTTTTCAGACTCAGAACCCATTTACGGAAAAAGTTGTATTGGAACGTATGAAGTTATAAACATGTCCGAATCGCTGAATTCGCCGGATATTTTTTGCTTGTATTCGGACTGTCCACTGCTTCCATCAAAGCCCCATTTGCCGATTAGAGTAAGATGACCTAAATCAAGAATTCATTTAGCCACAATGAAATTATATTTTTAAAAAGACGAACACAAAATTATTCTACCTCATGTGCTTTTATTCAGACCAGCGACACTATTATATTGGCAATTGAAGTTATCGGTTGCAACAAACACGAAACACTTTTTCTATTAACACAGCTAAAAAATGAAAGGACAAGTTTTACAACATAACACAACTTTGTTTTTTAATTTTTTTATTACCGAAATCATTCTCCAAATTTTAAAAAATTTGAAGTGCTGGGTAACATTCTTGTTTGGCTTTAAGAACTTTTACATAGCTTAGAAAAACATCGACTTCAGTTTTTTGGTTTACCAAGTTCCTGATGATTTGGTAATTTTGCCTCAACCATGAAGCATCATTCGTATAAAGTTGTTTAACTTGAATATTTTCTTTGGACTGACATTTTTTTAAAGGCACAAGCAATATCTTGATCGACCACGTGAACGATCTCTGCAAGACGTCTCCTCTTCTACAAGACAAGCTTTCCAAAAATAACTTTTTTGGTCTGCCTTGAGGTTTTTGTGAGATATTCTCATCTGATTGGTCTTGTACAGAACTAAAATCTTCTTCGAAATCAAGCCAAGCACCGTTTTTAGACAAAAGTACGTTTTTCTTCTTTGAACAGGCCTCCCACCTCCTTTGAAAGCATTTACAAAATTAATTATCTTCTTTTTTGCTTCTAAATCATCAACTTTATGAATTTGTTTAAAAATTTTCCAAGTTTTGTTGGCTCTTGAAGCACTGCCAACTTTCTTAGCTTACTGTCACTTAACTGTCCCGTTCTCATAGATAATTACTGCATTAAAAATAAACAATTTGATTGTCTTTAGGTTGGAGTGGCTGTCTAGATGTTATTGATTAACCTTGAAATTTTGACTTTTGACCTATGGGAGGAAGGTGTTCACTAAGTAGTTCATCCTGACTGGAACTGTAGACGCTACCGTTGATTCCTTCCGCTGCCGCCTGTTGAAAAGGAGGCATGCATTAGTGGACGAGACACAGTGCATTCATGAGGACACAAGTGTCCACAGCAACCTCTGTCTATCAACTTCTATTCTCCAACTCTCCGCGGTGAACATCGGGTGCCTAGTACCTTTGGGTTCCAACCCCAGGTAAAAGTTGTTGGCGGCAGCAAAGGGAGAGAGAGGGGGAGGAGGTATGCGTCCAGTCTACCCTTCGAACATCCAGACATTCTATCACCAGACTATGTATTTTAGTGATAAGTTGGTGCATGCTCTTAACCAATTCATTTCCCGCCGCTATGAATAGTTCTACAGTTAGGCCGTCGATTTATAATAAAAAAGGGACATAACTTAAGAATAACAATTTATTATGCAATAAAAAAAAATCGTATGAGTTATCACAATTGAATTTAAAAATTCTCAAAAACAGAAATCGAATGTGGATGTAACAATGAACTTAGCATTAGTATTAATTCTTCTTATGTGGAATTCATGTGTTTTAAAAGTAAATGCTACCAAAGTGTGTTGTGTTGATGTAATTTCGTGTTCTGGTTTTACTGAAAGACGTTTACCGAAACTTACTATTTGGACGAATTGTTGTACTACTGGGATATCGCTTTATTTTAGCTGTTTCGGCTTCCGGTTTTGAAGATGATCCAGCTCTAGATGCAGTTTTCGAATTTGGCGACTCTGTTGGCATGGATTTATACCGCTGCAGAGATGTCCTAGGCTTTTTTGCTTCCGCTGCAAGCACATCATCATCGATGAGCGCAAAATAATCATCGAAAGAATCTTGAAGAAAGTCGTAGTTGGAAGCTTTTGCCTTGTCATTGTCTCCACCCGCTTTTGGAATTTTTTCAAAGGAGCTTTCATGCTCCTTATTGCAACTTCTTTTCAGTTGGCTCTCAATTGATGTTTCGACCTGTTGCGATGCTTCCAGTAGCAGGCCTTCCGAATCAGAATCATCTAGGAGTAGATTCAGGTCATCGTGTTTAGGCGCAAGAGACTCGTCTTTCTTCTCATGTGGTTTTCTCTCATCCACATTGTTTTCCAATGACTCCAAAACTCCATCAAAAGCAGAATCGTCAAATAAATCACTTTTTTCATTTTCATTTGAACAAAAAGTCGAAGATTCTGAAGATGCTGGTTTGTTTTCCAAGAAATCTTCCTGTCCATCCGACGATTTCGATGAAGCTGAGAATTTCTTTAAAATTATCAGCTCCATTTGTTCACACTGTTTCTTAATTACGTCCTCACGTTGAGATTTTATGGCTTTTCGTTTTTCCAATTCGACTTTGCGAATTTCTTCTTTTCTCTCCAGGGAACGTTTTTTACGGAGTTCTCTGATATTGGTGCTGTTTGGTGTGGACTTTGATGCAGCGTTTGGTAAGCTCTCGGTTGGTTGATCTTCTTGCGTCCATCGCCAGGTGACATCTGGGCTATTATTGGATGACTGGGAGAGCCTTGAACAGGGAGAAAAGTCTGCATCATTGGACGGTGAATAAGGAACATTAAATGAAAATTTCCGCTGAGGTGGAGTGCCTTGTATGCCGGCATCAACGTTTGGGATGGCAACGGGGGATGATGGTGGCCCTATGAAGTCCTTAAGGCGATTCTTCGGAGATGGTGATGCTAAAATTTAATTTTTCAGAATTAAAAGTTCGATTTTTACTGTTTTTAATTCTTGTTTTTACCACTCGTACGATTTCGCAAACGTGAAGTCAAGGAGAGGGATTTTCGAGACAGTTTAGGTGTCATTTCCATTTTTATTTTGAAAATTTTGATCTTTCTTATTTTTATGTAAATACAATCGTGTTTCAAAAAGACTTTTGAAAAATGCGGCAAACAAAAACGCGAAATTCAAAATTCAAATGGAATGTCAAAAACTGCTTGACAAAAGTATCCGCTGTACAAATGACAGAGTTCAGTGTGAATATTCTTTTGAGAGATATTTGATTGCTTAGGCCGTGTGTGAACTGTGTTATACACGGATTCCACTGACGGTAATCACGGGATTTAGCGAAGTAGATTAAGAACAAATGTCGGCTTTTCGAAGATTTAGGGTACATATCAGTAGATCAATACTTAGAATAATAGTACATTAAGCATAACTCCACGTTTTTGTCTATCCTAAATCCGAGGAAAGTCGAGATTTATTCTTAATCTACTTCACTTAATCTCGTGATTAGCTTCAGTTAAAACAGCATATTATGATGTTGGTTAAATTTAACCACTAGGATCGTATTTTAGCCTGCTCTGTAGCTAGTTCAATTTTAATACATTTTATATACCATGTATCTACTGTCAAGTTTTAACCAAACGTCAAGTTCTAATGCACGTTTTAACGTAATTCGCACGCGTTTATAACGATTCTTTATTGGAGGGGAAAGAACAGATTTTTGGTTTTTGGAACATTGTGTGCAAAACGACACCTTGGGTCTGGTCTGAAACGGCTGTTACAGGTTTTGAAATAAATAAAACGCGTCCTGTGTGAATGCAGTCTAAGCTAGCCTGTCTTTAAATGATACCATTATTCGGAACCTGAACTACTGCTGACACTTCATTTATATGTCAAATCAATTTCACTGAACGCACTTTTCTAAATGTCAATCCGAATCCGAACGAAAGTTGTCTTGTAAGAAGTTTGAGTGGTGATGTGTACTCATAAAAATATTTAATTTTAAAACCTTTTTTCAACTTAAAATACCGAAAACATAAAGGATATCTTCGTTTTGTCCCATTCCAGATATAAAAACAACAATGAACTACAATCCAAATCCAGCTGTTCGACAGCGTAAGTTTCAAAATTGTAAGGAAAACTCTCAAGCAAGTACAATGACTGCAAACAAAAAACATCGATTGCTTAATTTGGATTTAATTTGTAATTGAATTTGTTTAAAGTAGATAGCAACAAATGTGTGTTCTAACATTGAGTAGACGTTTGAATAGTTAGCCTTTATCCTTACTGATGCTTCCGATTTTGAGATTCTAATGTAATTCGCAGTTTGTCTTGTTATTGTTTTCCAATTTGGTCTGCCGGCCGTATTCTTAAGCTAAATATGTAATCCAAAGAACTGTTTGCATGAATTATAGATCAAGGCCCTGCGGGCAGAAAACCTAGACGAGTAAGTGATGTAAATGCACTCGGGGCAAGTGTACCTCCAATTGCTTCTCCACAATATCCACAAGTTGAACCGATGATGGTGCCGCAAAATATTCCATATAGCGGCAACCAAGGACCTTACATCAATGGTTCTTCAATAAATCAAGATTATCAGTACACAGCAATTCCGCAACAACAACAACAGCAGCCACAGCCATCACAGCAACAGCATCCAAACTTTCAATCATATCCAAATGTACCACCTCAACAAGCTGGAAATATGGGGAATGTCCCTCAGTTGCCACCACAGTTTGCTATGTTCCAACAGCCAATGGTCCAAGATATGGCAATGCAATATGGTCAACGATTAGCTGATCAGGGCAAACAGATGGTCGAGAGTCAATTTGGGAAATATGTGCCGGTAGCAAAGCTCAAGTACTACTTCGCAGTTGATAACAGTTACGTGATCAATAAGTTAAGGCTACTGTTTTTCCCTTTCACGCACAAGGCAAGCATTCGTCGATATAATCTTCGTAAGAAGATTGTTTTAACTTGATTTTCTCTTTACAATAGGACTGGTCTCTTAAGTATGACCAAGACAATCCAGTCCAACCTCGCTATGATATTAACGCTCCGGATCTGTACATACCAACAATGGCATTCGTAACATACGTTTTGGTAGCCGGTCTCATGCTTGGCATGCAAAGTCGTTTCTCTCCCGAACAACTGGGAATTCAAGCGTCAAGTGCTCTAGCTTACAGTATATTTGAATTAGTTGTCTACTCAATTACTCTCTACGTTGTTAACATCAAAACCAGTCTCAAGACTTTGGATTTACTCTCATTCTCTGGATACAAATTCGTTACAATCGTTGCATGCCTGCTGACTAGTACTATCTTTCACAGCCTTGGTTATTACCTAGCTCTGATCTACTCCAGTCTTACGCTTGGTTTCTTTTTGGTAATGTTCATAACTCTCTTAGTCAAATCATTAACGTAACATTATTTCAGCTGAGAACACTTAAAACGAAAGTTCTACTGGAAACTACAGCCGGCGCAACTGATGGTCCGATCAATTACGATCCTTATGGAAACCCACAACAACTCGATTATAGCGGAGATCGAAAGAGAAAGCTGTACTTCTTGTTCTTGATTGTTGGGGGACAAGCTTTTCTCTCGTTGTTACTATCGAAACATTTATATCTCAGGGAATCAATTCCACCAATTGTCGCAGGAGCAACCTTGTAAATATTTTAAACTTGTTGCGAATTTTGAAATATTATTTGTTGCATTATAAATGTCAAAATAAGATGCTTTGGTTTGAAAAAAAGGGCTTTTTGATTTTTAAATAAAAGCAGTTATAACAAAAACAAGTTTCCCCAACCAAAATCATGATTTAAGTAAAATTATTTTTTTATATTTGTAAAACTGAGACACAAATACATTTATACATTAAATATTGTACTCAACGATTTAATTCCACTTGTATTATCTCAAAGTCGCCTTATTGCCTATAGCATTATAGAAAACTTAACGAACGATTGAAAACATTATCCGACTGAAGTTAACGAGAGTTCTTGGTCTTCGTTGTTCTGTGTATTATATATGACTGATATAACCGATTGACAGAGGAACATATATCCACCGCCTAGGACAACGCGTCACTGTTGGTTGGTAACAGCAATTTCGACGTAGTTAAGGAGTTCACCTACCTTGGAACAAACATCAATCCCACAAACGAAACCTTAGTGGAGAACCGACGAAGAATTACCTTAGCGAACCGCTGCACAGTGGGACGACCCATAGCAATAAATAAAAAAAATCAAATGTAATAGCGGTACTTTTGAGTGATTGGTAAGTCATCACAAATGTATACAGGTTCTAACTGGATCAATTTTTTTTGCATTGACCAAATAGTGCAAAAGTTATAGAGCGGCGAACATTGATAAGTTTAATTTATTTTCTGGTGTTGAAAAGTGAAGTGATTTTAATTGAATTTCTTATTACTCCCTAAATTTCGTGTGCGGTAAAAAATTAATTTAACTATGGATAATAACACTCGTCAAGGTATTTAAATTAATGTTTAGTAACAAATACATGTTTATTGTGTGGTGTGTTTTTTTTTTTTATTCGTGATTTTCCAAGTGTGGGTAGAACAAAAAAATTGTTTTTTGACTTTAAGTAAGATTTTCTTTTTTTAGTAGAGAAAATCATTTTTTTGATTTTTTTCTTCCACTTTGCCTTTCACCATTCTTCGAAGAAAACCATACATACAATGACGAATTTAAGATTTTACACACATGCAATAAAAGTAAAAAACTAGACCTATTAGAAGCACTTGAAATTAACAAAAAGAAAAACACAAATACTATATTAAATGATATGTTAGAGTTAAATAGATCACCTTTGCTGAATTTGAATTTGCCCTAGTCTTACACCACACATTTATATTACATGTAATTATGTTTGTAAAGTATTTGACTATGTATGTTTACATACGTATACTTAATTTATAAATGTAATTGTTATTGATGTTTGTTTTAACATTGTTACATGTAATCTAAATTTGTAAAGTAATTGACTATGTATGTTTATGTACGTATATTTAAGTTATTTAAATGTATTTGTTTTCGTTAGCAATCTGATACGTTTGAGTGAGCTTTTTTAGTTTGAATGCTTTAGTCTGAAGAAGGTACTGTGTGCCGAAACAGCTGTCGCAGAAAGTAAAGGTAAAGTGGAAGAAAAAAATCAAAAAAATGATTTTCCCTAATATTAATTTCTACCACCAAGTAGAGGCCAAGAAAATTAAAGAATTCTTTTTTTAGCCCTAAAAGGCCCTCTGGGGTTTTTATGGTTTTAAACTCAGTAAAGTTCCTCCAAATGAATCAAGAAAAATAATCTTGCCCAATTTTGCCCTGTGATGTGCTTTTTGTTTCCCAGCCGAGGTTTCGCTCGTCGGTGCCAAGGTCTAATGAAGAAAACACGAAACTTCAAAGATAGGTCTTTCGAACCTAATGACAAATTCTTTATTAGAAACACTTAATAACTACAATTATTAATATTAATGTAAATTCAATAGTTTTTGGTTTTGGTTCTTCTTAATGCGTCACTTCCGGTATTGCGATCGGACTTAGATATTGCTGCCGCCTGTAGAGTGACTGGCTTCCTGGTCGTCTGGGTATGGCTTCACTACTGGGCTTCCTGTTCCTGTTTCCGCTTGAGCTTGTGGTATTCGTTACTCGACCGGTTTATTTCCGGGGGATCAGCAGGTACGTTTAAGGCCCCTGGTGGCACTACACGGCAGGCAATAGCTCTGGTGGATCAGCAGGTTTATTTAAGGCCCCTGGTGGCACTACACGGCAGGCAATAGCTCTGGTGGATCAGCAGGTTTATTTAAGGCCCCTGGTGGCACTACACGGCAGGCAATAGCTCTGGTGGATCAGCAGGTTTATTTAAGGCCCCTGGTGGCACTACACGGCAGGCAATAGCTCTGGTGGATCAGCAGGTTTATTTAAGGCCCCTGGTGGCACTACACGGCAGGCAATAGCTCTGGTGGATCAGCAGGTTTATTTACGGCCCCTGGTGGCACGCAGCACGGCAGGCAATAGCTCTGGTAGATCGGCAGGTTTATTTACGGCCCCTGGTGGCACGCAGCACGGCAGGCAATAGCTCTGGTAGATCGGCAGGTTTATTTACGGCCCCTGGTGGCACGCAGCACGGCAGGCAATAGCTCTGGTGGATCAGCAGGTACGTGAATGGCCCCTGGTGGCACGACGGACAAATCTCCTTCGATATTTAAAACCCCTTACCGCTGGTGGGGGGAAGCTTTAAAATCGAAATTGCGGTTGCTGCACGGTCGGTAATGAGGACAATTTCCTTCGCTATTAAAACCCCTTACCACTGGTGGGGGGAAGCTTCAACAACGAAATTGCGGTCGGCGGCGGGAATGACCAATAACACTCAGTCCAAAACCTAAGTTGAAATGACAACTTATCGTAGTGATGGAAAGTAGTGGTAGTGGTGATTTTAGTACGAAAGTACTCATCACCATATAAACTTTACTACAAAACATGAATGTGAATTGTATGAACATGAAAGTTAAACTTTCATGTGTTTCGGTATAGCTTGCTGCCATGCAATAAGAATGTTATCGATGATGAAGGTAAACACGCCATGTGTTAATGAGTCATACGATATGCTTTGTTTATGCATTGTCTGGTATGGATTCAAGGCCAAATGAAATGTATGCAATATATGCACGAATTAGTTTTGCCTGCATATGGGATTTTTAAAGCGAGCGTGAATCATATGAATTCGAAATGCAAAATTGGCCTGTATATTTAGGATTTGATGGAAAAATTTATGTTGTTGTATGAGAGCATGTAACGCTTCGTTACATACCCCCCTCCTTTCGGAGACGAGAACCTTCTCGTCTAAAAAAAAATTAAAATTTACTTCTTTCAAATTAAAAAAAAAATATTCTGTAAACAAAGAAAAACACAAGTAAATGAAAATAATAATAAAAAAAAAAAAAATTCTTAATAACGGAAAAAAAACTTCATGAAAAAAACTATTTTCAAAATATCTCCATCCTTTTCTACGGCTCATAAATGACCTTCTTCCTGAGGCCTCGGCATTCTAAAACGGCCTCCCCAGGCTTGATTACTCTGGCAATAACATTGCCGTGCCTCCTCGTAAACTTCAGCCTTTGACGCCGGAACTTCTTGTTATAGCGTGGATGCCCGGTGATGTTTATCCCTTGGAAAGGATCAACAGGCTGTTTTCCGTTCTTAGTTATGTGAGGGGCGGCTATTGTTAACATGGCCGGAATCATAATTTGGTTGGTAGTCATCCTAGTCGTATTAATGACGGCGGTCGAGGAGCTAGCGGCGATATGGCTGACGCCATCCACTGGGACGGCGACGGCGGCGGCGGCGGTTTGGTGGTTAATTGAAGTTGAAGTTGTAGATGATCGGTTGGCATGTTGCTTTCTGAAGACTCTTGGTGATTGTGGCGGTCGGCGGCTCTCGAGTCCAGATGAGGTGGCGTGTGTTTTGGTGGAAGTCGGAAGTTGTTTTGAAGTTGAAGCGGCGGCGGCGGCGGATGCGGTTATCATGTCTACGGGTGCTTTTCTTTTCCTTAGGAGCAGGCTTCTTGTGACGTCTTTCCTTCCACTTGTTTTCGGGCGAACTTCTGTTTCTTTATTCGGCGGTGCGGCTCTGTTCGTGGTTTCCTTCATGGTTTTGGCTCTTACTCTTCGACTCCCTGTAGTGGATGCAGCCGAAGATAGCGGTAAATTCGGTAAGAACACCACGGACCTTATCTCTGGTTTTGTTGTTGCTGGTCGTGTCGGCTGCCTTTGGCATGGCTGGGGTGCTGCGCCTCGTTGGTCGGTCATCGGTCTGACTTCGGCGGCGGCGGTTAAACTTGAAATGAGGACAAGCTGAGAGTTTTTCCCTTTATTATGGCTCGTATTTTCGAAACCTTTGAGATCTTTAACATGTGATATTACGGTACTTCTCTTTTCATTTTTGTTTGCTTCTACATGTTCTCTTTTACTGGGCCTCCATGGTAAGTTATACCCATAAACTTGTCCTTGTGCAGCACCTTGCAGGATAGGGTAACACCTTTGTGTATAAGGCTGGTCGGATTTAAACTTTATGCATTTAGCGGCTGCATTAGTGGGCTTAGGAAGGTGCTCAAATTTGGGCAATTCTGCATTGAGTAGGTCGGTTAACTGCCCTTCCTGTTGCCAAGACAATGGCTTGCCACTAAGTAATCTAAATTCGTCGCGGTCTGGTTTTTGCACGTCAATATTGCTTGACAGCGGGATTTCCTTTCCACTTAAAGTCATCTTAAAATCGATGCTTTGAAGGATATCTACGCCCAACACCATTTCTTCGCTGAGTTGTGGCATATAGGTAACCTCCCCTTGGACCGAATGTCCAGCGATGTATACGGTAACGAAGTAGTGTTCTTTGCTTTCGACTAGTGCCCCGTTTGCCAGATGGGTCAACTGCCTTCGTCGTCGGAACGGTGTATGTTTATCTAGGAGGTATTGACGCGTCGAGAAATTAATGAATGACCTTGTGGCTCCGGTGTCAAGTAATGCCTTTAAGGACTTGCCTTCGATTGTGACTG
The DNA here is from genome assembly GCA_943590905.1 of Sphaerophoria taeniata. NCBI lineage: Eukaryota > Metazoa > Arthropoda > Insecta > Diptera > Syrphidae > Sphaerophoria > Sphaerophoria taeniata. Next base: position 183,557,555 of record OX016540.1, on the reverse strand, counting down.
ATAGAAAACATCGTGCGTCGGTTCGGGGTTCGGGATTTTCTTCTACTACTGAAGTTGCTGGTTCGGGGTATTCTTCGGGTTTAAATGATGTTTTCTCCGGTTGATCTTCGGTTCGTAATGGACCTACGGCAGTAAATGACTGTGTAGGCTCCTTGGGGCGGCAGGAACATTGCGGAAGGAGGCATGTAGTCTTTAACGATGAGGCGCGATCTCTGTGACAATCACATTCGCTTGTGAGGCGACCATCCTGACCACAGTACGAGCAGAACATGCGGAACGGACGGCGGCAATTCTTCTTCGAGTGTCCCCGCTGCTTACAATTCCAGCAATGCGTGGACCTGTCATACTGGGTAGGTGGCAAAATTGATCGGTCGGCGTTATGCGCAAAAGATACTCTTTGTGAATTTGACGTCATTCTGTTACCGATGATGGGGGATCGAGCTGGCGACGGTGGCGGTGAAGCATGCCTCAAACTGCGGTCTTGGCTTTGAATATATTCATATTCTTCTGCCAATTGCAAGAGTTCGTCCAGGCTCTCGAAGTCCCTTCGTTTTATGTACAGATGGTATTCCGGTCTGAGACTATCATAGATCCGGTCTACACTTTCTGACACCTTCATGGTAGGGTGAAGATGTATCAAATATTGAGTAGCTTGTATGTAATCACGGGCTTTCTCTCTGGGCCCTTGTCTCTTTCTCATGATTTCATCCTCCAATTTATGGATGAAACGGGGTGGCAGGAAATGGCTCATGAAAAGATTACGGAAATCAGTCCAATCTTTCAATCTGTCTCGGTTAATTCGGTACCATTCCAAGGCTGGGCCCCTCATGACTTCTGGTAGTGTTTTTAAAAGGTCGTCGAAGCATATGTCGTAGCATGTAGCTAACTCTTCGATTCTTTCCAGGAACTCTAAAGCGTTTCCGGAGGAGTCAAATTTCAAGTTCCATTTTCTAACCGTGTTCATGACCTCTGCGTCATGACGGTGAACATTATTGGTAGACCTTTCCAACATGGAAGGCTCTGGTGTGAGAATGCGATTTTGGTTATCGACGGATTTGTCTGTGGGCTGCAGGCCGGATGTCTGGGTAGCAATAGCGACTCGGGTAGGAACATGGAGGTGTACTTCCTTCTCATTCTGAGATTGCGGAGTTTGTTTTTCCTCACCCGTGCCTCGGGTTTCTTCCTTATATTCCCTCTCACTCGCGGTCTTTGCGATTTCTTCGCATAGATTTTGCGTAGACTTCCTCTGTCTGGCTTCTTTAACGTGGGTGCTGAAACGCGCCCTTAAAGCGTCTAAAGTACCACTGGTGTCTAATCCCAGACGATCCATTTTCTCTATTAGTTCCTGTTTCCGGAGAAGGTACATGGCTCCTAGGCTAGCGATGTAGTCAAATCCTTCTTCCGTTTCAGACATGGCGTTGTGTTCGGTTGTACTTCCGGTTAAGTGTTTCTTGAATTTGTCTTTGCGGTATGGACCTGTAGGTCCCTGCTCGGGCGCCAATTTGTGATGTGCTTTTTGTTTCCCAGCCGAGGTTTCGCTCGTCGGTGCCAAGGTCTAATGAAGAAAACACGAAACTTCAAAGATAGGTCTTTCGAACCTAATGACAAATTCTTTATTAGAAACACTTAATAACTACAATTATTAATATTAATGTTAATTCAATAGTTTTTGGTTTTGGTTCTTCTTAATGCGTCACTTCCGGTATTGCGATCGGACTTAGATATTGCTGCCGCCTGTAGAGTGACTGGCTTCCTGGTCGTCTGGGTATGGCTTCACTACTGGGCTTCCTGTTCCTGTTTCCGCTTGAGCTTGTGGTATTCGTTACTCGACCGGTTTATTTCCGGGGGATCAGCAGGTACGTTTAAGGCCCCTGGTGGCACTACACGGCAGGCAATAGCTCTGGTGGATCAGCAGGTTTATTTAAGGCCCCTGGTGGCACTACACGGCAGGCAATAGCTCTGGTGGATCAGCAGGTTTATTTAAGGCCCCTGGTGGCACTACACGGCAGGCAATAGCTCTGGTGGATCAGCAGGTTTATTTAAGGCCCCTGGTGGCACTACACGGCAGGCAATAGCTCTGGTGGATCAGCAGGTTTATTTAAGGCCCCTGGTGGCACTACACGGCAGGCAATAGCTCTGGTGGATCAGCAGGTTTATTTAAGGCCCCTGGTGGCACTACACGGCAGGCAATAGCTCTGGTGGATCTGCAGGTTTATTTAAGGCCCCTGGTGGCACTACACGGCAGGCAATAGCTCTGGTGGATCAGCAGGTTTATTTAAGGCCCCTGGTGGCACTACACGGCAGGCAATAGCTCTGGTGGATCAGCAGGTTTATTTAAGGCCCCTGGTGGCACTACACGGCAGGCAATAGCTCCGGTGGATCAGCAGGTTTATTTAAGGCCCCTGGTGGCACTACACGGCAGGCAATAGCTCTGGTGGATCAGCAGGTTTATTTAAGGCCCCTGGTGGCACTACACGGCAGGCAATAGCTCTGGTGGATCAGCAGGTTTATTTAAGGCCCCTGGTGGCACTACACGGCAGGCAATAGCTCTGGTGGATCAGCAGGTTTATTTAAGGCCCCTGGTGGCACTACACGGCAGGCAATAGCTCTGGTGGATCAGCAGGTTTATTTAAGGCCCCTGGTGGCACTACACGGCAGGCAATAGCTCTGGTGGATCAGCAGGTTTATTTAAGGCCCCTGGTGGCACTACACGGCAGGCAATAGCTCTGGTGGATCAGCAGGTTTATTTAAGGCCCCTGGTGGCACTACACGGCAGGCAATAGCTCTGGTGGATCAGCAGGTTTATTTAAGGCCCCTGGTGGCACTACACAGCAGGCAATAGCTCTGGTGGATCAGCAGGTTTATTTAAGGCCCCTGGTGGCACTACACGGCAGGCAATAGCTCTGGTGGATCAGCAGGTTTATTTACGGCCCCTGGTGGCACGCAGCACGGCAGGCAATAGCTCTGGTAGATCGGCAGGTTTATTTACGGCCCCTGGTGGCACGCAGCACGGCAGGCAATAGCTCTGGTAGATCGGCAGGTTTATTTACGGCCCCTGGTGGCACGCAGCACGGCAGGCAATAGCTCTGGTGGATCAGCAGGTACGTGAATGGCCCCTGGTGGCACGACGGACAAATCTCCTTCGATATTTAAAACCCCTTACCGCTGGTGGGGGGAAGCTTTAAAATCGAAATTGCGGTTGCTGCACGGTCGGTAATGAGGACAATTTCCTTCGCTATTAAAACCCCTTACCACTGGTGGGGGGAAGCTTCAACAACGAAATTGCCGTCGGCGGCGGGAATGACCAATAACACTCTGTTGATAAATAATGCAAAAATTTCAAATTGATTAAAGAAATAAAACGCGATTATTTTTCTCAGAAAAAACGTGCAGCCAAAAATGTCAATTTTATTCAAGAGTTGAAAAGTAAGTATACATAGAAAAAAGGCGGAAAACGGATTATGAGTATGACAGGCTAGTTTCTTGTCGAAAAGCTTTAATTTTTAGCGCTAAGCCAAAGAAGTTTAGCATTGCCAGAGTGGCTTACAATAAATAATTTATAATTTTTGAAGTTAATATATTTATTTGTTATTTTATGTAACATGCTCCCCACCTTGAAGCGTTGAATTCGATTCAATAGGTAATAAACAAACTTCAGAAACAGCTCTCGTCAAAGTGGTCGTAGAAGTTCTTACAGTCACAACCCGCACATGCTTGTCCTTTCCAGGATGTAGTTTGATAATACGAGCCATCTTCCATTTAAGTGGAGGGAGATTTTCATCTACTAAAATTACCAAGGATCCAATGACAGCGTCTTCAGATAATGTTTGCCATTTGGTTCGCTTCTGTAGTCCTTGAAGGTATTCCGTAGACCATCTTGCCCAGAAGGATTGCATTGCCCATTGTATCTTTTGCCATCGGGAAAGTCTGTTGAGGTTTTCATCTTGAATGTTTGTTTCAACTATCGCTGTTAGAGGACCACCTATTAAAAAATGACCAGGAGTTAAAAATTGAAAATCATTTGGATCATTTGATAAAGGAGTGTAGGGCGTGAATTTAATATCGCCTCAATTTGAACCAAATAAGTGTTGAGTTCAACAAAGGTCGGTGATATGAGGTGTAAACTTCTTTTCATGTGAAACTTGGTAGACTTAACTGCCGCCTCCCAAATGCCACCCATATGGGGAGATCTAGGTGGTATAGTCTTCCACTCAATGCCATCTTGGGCACACATATTTAGAATCGCCTCATTTTGTTCCCTTTTCATGAAGAGATTGTATAATTCGTGAAGCTCGTTCCTTGCTCCTATGAAATTGAGTCCGTTATCACTATAGATTGTCGAGCACAACCCTCGTCGACCAATAAAGCGCTTCAGAGCTGCTATAAAGGCAGCAGCAGTAAGATCTTCAACAAGCTCCAAATGAATAGCTCGCGTGATGAAGCAAATAAATACTGAAACGTACGCCTTTGTTGGAGTTACACCTCGCCGACGGTGATGAATCAAAAAAGGACCGCAGAAATCAATGCCAACAGTGGAGAAAGGTCTTGCAGGAAGCACGCGTGATGTTGGTAGATCTCCCATCAGTTGATTTAGAGGCTTTGGCTGACATCTGTTGCATAGAATGCAGTTACGAACAATACGTTTTGAAAGAACCTTTCCATTAAGCGGCCAATATTGTTGTCGAACCACAGCCAATAGATTTTGTGGACCTAAGTGCCCGTGTTTGTTGTGCAAATATCGAATGATTGTTATTGTGTATTCATGAGTGGAAGGCAGCAAAATAGGATGTTTTGCGTCGAATGAAATATTAGAATTTCTTATTCTACCACCTACCCTTATTAATCCATTTTTATCTAAAAACGGTGTAAGAGATCGGAGGTTACTTCGTTTGTGGACGTACCCCTTTTTACGTAACGATTCCAAATCGGCATTAAAGCAACTGTTTTGCACCACATGCAAAATCTGTCGTAATGCCTTTTTCATTTCATCTGTTGTTATAGGACCACTCAAACGCTCTGGAATTTCAGTTTCGCTAGGTAATATGCCAAGATTGATCTTCTTCCTTAAAGTCATAACGAAGCAATTATGAATAAAGCGATTATTATACGCAATGACTCGTTGTAGTTTATTATAATTGTTATGATATTTGATACTGATTATGAGATCTTTTTCAGTTTGGGTTACGAGAGCGAATTTCACAGTACGTCGTTCTAAAAGATCTTCTTCAATTTTATCAACGCCTTTGAATGAATGTGGCCAGTTCTCTTCAGTTTTACTTAAAAACGTTGGCCCATAAAACCAGAGGTTTGAAGCAATTAATGCAGAAGGCCTAGCTCCACGAGATACAACATCTGCTGGATTTAATTTAGAGCTGACATGTCTCCATTGTTTTAAGCTGGTTGTCGCTTGTATTGTTGCAATGCGATTAGCGACAAATGTTTTCCAGGTTGAAGATTCTGATGACAGCCAAGAAAGGACGATCGTGGAATCTGTCCAATAAAAAATGTCTTCGAAGTCAATCTTAAGAATGTTTGTAATCCGATGAGTAAATTGTGCTGCCATAGTAGCGGCACACAATTCAAGACGGGGAAGACTTATGATCTTTGACGGAGCGATCCTTGATTTGGCTGCTAAAAGTCTACATTGAATAGAACCATCTTCCAAAAATGATCGAATATAAATACATGTTCCATATGCGAGTTCAGAGCTATCTGCAAATGCGTGGATTTGACACCTTGACTTTTGAGGAGATATAGCCATCCGTGGGATTCTCAATTCTTGGAGAATATTTAATTCGCATCGAAAATCTAACCATCGTTTTGCATAAGAATCGGGCAGAGACTCATCCCAAGAAAGCTTAATTTGCCAAAGTTCCTTCATAAATATTTTAGCAAGAACAAGCACTGGAGAGGATCGAACAGCTGGGAAATGTCAGATAGAATCGTTCGTTTTGTCATTTGAGAAGATTGCTTCGGATTTCCGGTATTGTATAGGAATGCATCTCTAGTTGGGTCCCAAATTGTTCCCAACGTTTTTATAACGCTTGAACCTTGCATTTCAAAGTGTGTTTCTCTTTGGTCTAAAGGAATATTTTCCAATAGAGATGAGGAATTTGAACACCATTTTCTTAGTTCAAATTTTCCTTTCTGTAATGCCGCTATTAATTCAGCTTGAATTGTCTTAGCCTCATCCAGTGAATCTGAACCGGTCAATACATCATCAACATAAAAATCGGATATGATGCATAAGGAAATTGTTCTTTTTCATCATTGGAAAGTTGTAGTAATACTCTGGTCGCTAGATAGGACGCCGACGAGGTTCCATATGTGACTGTGCACAGTCGATAAACACGAATTGGCTCATTTTCAGAACTTCTCCATAAAATAAGTTGAAGGTTACGATCTCTTGGGTCTAATATTACCTGGCGGTACATTTTTGTGACGTCACTGGTAAATACGTAACGATGCATACGAAAGCGAAGAATGATTCAGAATAAATCGGGTTGAACGACAGGTCCGACCATTAAAATATCATTTAGCGAGACGCCACTATCTGACTTGGATGAGCCGTCAAATACTACTCTAGTTTTGGTAGTACTACTGTCGGGCTTAACAACACAATGATGGGGAAGGTAAAAATGTGGTTCAGAATGATCAATGCACTCAACAGGTTCCATATGGTTTAGCTCAATATATTCCTTCATGAATTCATTATAACTTAATCGAAGTTGTGGATTTCTTATAAGTTTCCTTTCTAAATGTTGAAAACGTTTTAAGGCTATAGTGTAAGAACACCCTAAAGCCTTTGCATCACATTTCAATGGTAATCGAACTTGGAATCGACCACAATCAAGGCGACAAGAATTTTCAATAAAATGTTTCTCACACGAAATTTCTTTTTCCGAGTATGTGCGAATTAATGGAGAGTGATCCTCTAGTTCCCAAAACCTTTTCAATTGTTCATCTAATGAACTTCCATCGAATGAATCCTCTATTGTCAATGCACATTGAACATTAGGATTAGGTAAGGTCGTGTAATTTCCACTTACGATCCACCCAAGGAGAGTATTTTGGAGAATTGTTGTGTTGTTGTGAAGTCGTATTTGTCCTTCCAATAGAAGAGAGAAGAATAGCTCTGCTCCAATTAATAAATCAATTTTTTGTGGAATGAAGAAGTTTGGATCGGAGAGCTTTATTTCTGATGGAATTCCTAAGTCGACAGTTATTCTATTAGTTGGAAGAAGACCGGTTATTTTTGGGAGTATTACAGCTTCAATGGGTGAAGAGAAATTTGTGAAACGAGAATTGATCGTAAAATACGCCTTAAAGCAAGCTTGCTTTGTGTATGACGATATGCCAGAAAAAGACTGATTTGATTTTTTACGAACTGCATTGATAAGAAGAGCGAATTTTTCGTTTACAAAATTTATTTGAGAACCAGAGTCCAATAGAACACGGCAGGCAACGCTAGAGCCTCGATTGTCGATTGCATAGACTATTGCTGTTGCTAGGATAGTCGTGCCTTCTTTATGTTGTGTGGAGGCAGTGAAAGAAGAATGAGCGACCGGAGGAGGAGGATTGCACGAATTCTGGGGAGTGTATTCTGAAGCATTTAGATTTAAATGAGAGTTTTGAATGTGGATCAATGAGTGATGCCTTTGGTTACAGACTCGACAGCTACTTAAAGACGTGCAAGTTTCGGTGATATGATCTGGTTGAAAACAATTTTCGCATAGTTTGAGCGTCGTAATTTTTTGTTTTCTGTCAGCTGGTGACAAACGCAAAAATCGAAAACATCTCATCAAGGTGTGGCCAGACTTAGAGCAATGGTAACAAGATGATTGATGCTTTGTTATAGCAAAAGTCTTAGGTGTGTTTTTGAATTTATTATCTACCTTACTGCTAGAGATCACCTTCATTATTGGTAATTGGCCTGCCATACCTTCTAATATTTGACTTCGTTTTATTAAAAACATCGAGATCTCTTCATAGGTAGCAAGGCGATCAGCAGGTGCTTCTTCTTGCCATTTGTTAAGCGATGTTAAGTCCAGCTTCGAAGTTATGATATAAACAATTAGATCATCCCAATGTTGAGTAGTTCGGCCAAGTGATTTAAGAGATCGTAGGTGCACATTAAAGGTGTCCAAAAGCGTTCGAAGTGACGTGGGCGAAGCTTTGATGACTTGTGGTGCCTCAAATATCTGCTTTAAATGTTCGTGAGCAATGATCCTTTTGTTCTCGTAACGATCTTGTAGCATTTTGATTGCGACATTATAGTTAGTGTCGGTAACCTCCAACGACTTGACGATTAACGCTGCGCTTCCACCAAGGGAGCCAAGAAGATGATGGAATTTGCTCACGTTGCTGAGATTTGGTTGACAATGAACTAAGGAGTTAAATGCATTGAAAAACGACATCCATTCAGTGATAACACCTGTAAATGTAGGAATATTAGCTTTGGGCAATTTAATGAAATCTGCATTTGCGTGTAATTGGTTGCTCATGTTTTTCGATGTGCTTTCAGCTGCCGTAGTGGAAAATTTTCCCAGTTTTTCTAAGTAGGCTTCCAGTTTTGGTTGAACGGTGTAGTAAAGCTCTTCAAATTTTGAACGATCGTCCCTTGCAAACTCCTCCGCATCGGATTCTTCTAGTTTACTTTGAAGCGAAGAGAATAACTTAAATGCTGTTTCCAGAGCTTGGAGTCGAATTGTTAGCTCCTGCTTGGTTGCTGTCGCAGCCTTTTCTCTTAAGAACGTCTCGACGCGCTCCATTTGTTTCGTACAAACCATTCTTTTATTGCGAAGTTCTTCAGGGTTTTTCGACATTTTTATATGGTGTGAAACTAAGATTCCGTGAAATTAATTTGATAATAATTGACTTTAACCGGCGATCACGTCGGGGTCACCAAATTTGTTGATAAATAATGCAAAAAATTTCAAATTGATTAAAGAAATAAAACGCGATTATTTTTCTCAGAAAAAACGTGCAGCCAAAAATGTCAATTTTATTCAAGAGTTGAAAAGTAAGTATACATAGAAAAAAGGCGGAAAACGGATTATGAGTATGACAGGCTAGTTTCTTGTCGAAAAGCTTTAATTTTTAGCGCTAAGCCAAAGAAGTTTAGCATTGCCAGAGTGGCTTACAATAAATAATTTATAATTTTTGAAGTTAATATATTTATTTGTTATTTTATGTAACACACTCAGTCCAAAACCTAAGTTGAAATGACAACTTATCGTAGTGATGGAAAGTAGTGGTAGTGGTGATTTTAGTACGAAAGTACTCATCACCATATAAACTTTACTACAAAACATGAATGTGAATTGTATGAACATGAAAGTTAAACTTTCATGTGTTTCGGTATAGCTTGCTGCCATGCAATAAGAATGTTATCGATGATGAAGGTAAACACGCCATGTGTTAATGAGTCATACGATATGCTTTGTTTATGCATTGTCTGGTATGGATTCAAGGCCAAATGAAATGTATGCAATATATGCACGAATTAGTTTTGCCTGCATATGGGATTTTTAAAGCGAGCGTGAATCATATGAATTCGAAATGCAAAATTGGCCTGTATATTTAGGATTTGATGGAAAAATTTATGTTGTTGTATGAGAGCATGTAACGCTTCGTTACAGCCCCAAGTACTAAAAATCACGTTTTTTAGGTTTAACCCCCTGTGTCAAAAATGGCCAAATTTTCGAAACGTTGCTTGATAGTGCAAGAACAAGTAAAATTGATAACGTGTATTTAAAAATTCAACAACTTCTTGACATAGAAGAGCCGACAGAAGAGGTGGAGGTTCAAATGAGAGAAATTGCTAAATTGTATTGCCTCAGGGTAAAGCAGAAGTGGGAGCAGTCTTAAAGAACAGTCGATCGGTTCATGAGCGCTTATGAATCATGTCTAAGTTCTAACTTGATAATACCCAAAGCTATACTTGATTGCGTAAGTGATAACATCAATTTAAAAAAAGGAATTCCTCATTAACATTTTTAACATTTAACCGATTTAATCAAAAATTATTCACGCTTATTTTGAGATTCGAAACATTGCGATTTCAAACTTTTGAATCGAAAGAAATAACATACAACATCAGACAACACGGAATCAAACCAAATCCAATCAGAATCGCACCAATTAAAGATCTTCCAAGTCCAACTGATGAAGTAATGAAACTACACCTCGATCATTTTTGGGAGTAATTACATTCTACAGCCGATACGTTGACAAAATGAGAACACTAAGAGGTCCATTGGATGAACTTCTACAGAAAAACATTAAGTGGAAGTGGACAAATAAACATCAACAAGCCTTTGAAGATTTAAAAAAAGTGATGCTATTGCACCAACAACTTTTCACTTTTCACTTTGCAACTTTGCAAAATAATAATTTCCAGTAAAGTAAAAGTAAAAAGTATTTCACCAAAAATTAAAAGTTCCTGACTTTTCACTTTGCAATTTTCTATGTTTTTTTGCAAAGTGAAAAGTGTGGGCGTTTCAAAGTTGCAAAGTAAAACATTTTTAATGATTATTTGACTGGGCTTCTTGTCGATGTTATTACAAATTAAAAAAAAAGTGTAAACAACTCTGCTCGCTAGTGATGAAATAAAAAAAATGAGAATGTCAAAAACACAATGTCATATCACGTTTTCTACTTGCGACATATAGAATATGTATATGGCAAGTATGGAATTCGTAAAAAAAAAGTTGAGATTTTGATGATATATGACATTACGATGACAGAGAAGTCGAAAAAAGTGAGTCCGGCGATTCCGTCCGTCCGTCTGCCTGCCTTACCCTTAACCACTGGTCCGATTGACTTCAAACTTGGAATTTAGAGGTTTGAACAAATACGCGTGGGTCGTTTTTTGGATTTTTTTTTTAAGATCAAAATTTAGGGTAGTCAGTATACAATTTTTTTTGGCCAAAAGAGTTTCAATTTTTTCAAAAACAGCTCCTACGATTTTTTTAAAACATCCTCGTAAATTTTTTCTCGGAAATATTTTTGTATTGCATCAAAACGGTACCTTTCATAGAACTGTTTTTTTTTTTAAATATTTTTTTCTAGAAAAATAAAAGTGATATTTTTTTCTGAATATATATTGCCCAAATAATATTTTGTTTTCAAGAAAATTTCAACAAATTTTGTGTATTTAAAAAAAAATATTTTTTAACTTTTTTTTCAAAATTCTCTATCTTGAAAACGAATCAATATTAAAAATCGAAATTCCATTGTAAAATTTATATTTACATATTCTTGAATACTGCATACCGAAATTAATTTTAAGACATTTTTGAAAAATTTTATACATAAAAAATTAATTTAAGAAAACCAAGGATTTTTTTATTAAGAAAATTAAATATTTCTTAAGAAATCATGACATCAATTTTTTCAGATAAAATGTATTTTTGAGGTAAATATTTCAATTTCAATTTTTATATATGAATTTTAATCACATGTTTTTATTTTTTAATGTTTTTTATGCGAGTTATAATTTACAATCCAGGAGCAGATTCGTACGAAGTCGTTTACATATTTGTTTTTGAAAACCAATGAGGTTTTCGAGTCTTTCCATTCGGTATAAGCGATTCCCGAACAAAAATTTTCACGCAAAAAATGAAGTTTTCGATCTATGTGTGATTTTTCCAGTTATTCGACTCCTTGAATGAAACTTTACCATGAAAATTTCATAAATATTGGTTTGGCTATTTCTGAGTCCATACCGGACTTAATACACACAAACATAGAAACATACATCCATTTTTATATGTATATTCTGTTATTAATTATTCAAAATAATAACGAAATTAAATAATAAATTGAATAAAAAACAAAAATAATCGGATTTATCACGACAAATGACCAACCGAAAATGAAATTTTTGCTTTGCATATTATTGAAAAGCTTTTCAGTATTTGAAATGCAAAGTGCAAAGTTTTTACGTTTGGTGAAACGAAATAGGAGAATTCTTTGCAAATTCACAAAACTTTTCACTTTTCAGAAAAGTACTTTTCAGTTTTCACTTTGCAAATTTGCGGTTGGTGAAACAAAATTTGCAAAGAAGGATTTTGTTTACTTTTCAAAAAATTAGTTTCCTCTTTGCAAATTAGCATTTGGTGAAACAGAATTTGCAAAGTTAAAGTGAAAAGTTGCAAAGTGAAAAGTGAAACGTTGTTGGTGCAATAGGGCCCAGATTTGCTGCTTACACACTACAACCCGAAGCTGTAAATAATTGTTGCTGTAGACGCTTGTAACTATGGCCTTGGTGGCTGTATCTTGCACCGATTTCTAGTTCAATCAAAGCCATGGAGCACGTTCACTCACCTCATCACAACGTAAATACAGCCAAATTGAGAAGGAAGCCCTTATTTTTGCAGTGACAAAATTTCACCGATTTATATATGGTAGAACTTTAACACTGCAAACTTATCATAAGCCATTGATTAATATTTTTGGCACACGTAAAGGTATTGCAGTACATACCGCAAATCGACTGCAGAGATGGGCATTGCAGTTGATACAGTATGACTTCAAAATTCAGCATGTTTTTTCAAAAGATTTTGGTCATACAGATATGCTTTCACGATTAATGAAAACAACCGACACACCAAAAGAAGACATTGTCATAGCATCCATCAGATTTGAAGAAGAGACTCAAATGATTTTAGTTGAATCCATAAAATCATTACCAAATATACCGAATATCGACAACTGCATAGAAACGTATGTCAAAGGTTGTGGCTTGTGGAAGATGTGCATCAGCAGCGAAAATGCCACAGAAGACTCTACTTCCTTTCTGGCCACTCACGCAGCATTCTTGGGAACGCATTCATATTGACTTCGCAGGACCAAGAGACGGAGAATACTTTCTTGTCATCGTCGATGCATATTCCAAATGGCCTGAGATATACCAGATGCGAACAATAACATCAGCATCAACTGAAGCTTAGCTACGTGAAACTTTCGCTCGTTTTGAAAATCCAAACGTATCAGACAACAGAAGTTTTTAAATCTTTCTGTACTCAAAACGGCATTCAGCACATTCGAACAGCTCCATATCATCCTCAGTCAACGTTTTGTGGATTCCCTAAAGAGAAGTCTGGCTCAAATGAACGGGGAAGGAAGTATCAGTGAGATTTTATAAACTTTTCTACTCACACATCGCATAACACCCAATCGCATTACTCTTTCAAACCAGTCTCCAGCTCAGGTAATGTTTGGCCGAAACATTAGGTCTGCACTAAATATTTTACTTCCAACTTCAAATCATGTTATCGAACAACGAAATGAAGCTATAGAAACAGCATTTAATCGTCATCACAATGCGAAAAATAGACAATTTAATCCAGGCAACCTAAGAAAAGTTAATTACAATGTTCTCCTAGATAACAATTTACTCATTCGTTCACATGCAAACCAAGACAAAGCAAATGAAACTTTTGAGGAACATTCGAAACCTCAATGAAATGCATTGCCTTTGGATCTTCTACAAGAATTCAGCCGTGAGATGACTCCATGTGCAGGTTACCAACAAACAACAGAAACTACCGAAGCTATGGATATGGAAATAAATACAAGGGATAATCTTCCTGATTTGAAATCACCACTGAAATAAGCAACACAAACTGAAACGACCAACACAAAGATGATAGTCCTTAGCAGAAAAGTGAAAATGTAACATCATTGGAAAGTCGCAGTAAACGAGCTCGAAGAACTCAAAAGTGGATGCAATCATGTGATGGAAAATTACATTTCCTTACAAGGGGAGGTGTTGGCAACACTAATATTTGGCAGCACCTTATTAACAATTAAAATGTAATTACTTTTACAAAATTTGGCAGCACCAATAATACAGTAGAATCGCGATAGCAAAAACACCGTCTTACGTGAACACCGGCTAACGTGAACACATTTTTTTTTTTACATTGACTACTCTGTAGCGTGAACAGTGTGTGAAAGCCCTATAACGTGAATAACTTTTAAATGCGTTTGACATAAAAAACATAGCTTCCTTTGATCGTTTTTCGGGTTTTCAAATCGTTTTACTGAATGGGGAATCCCGTTAAGGATTTTCCAGGTATTATTTACTTTAGTTTGGCATTTGTCTTACTCACTGGAACATTTTCAAGCAATTAATCCAGAGGTTTGAACATTTTCTCCTGATGTATACAGAAAAACATTTGATTCGAATTATGCCCTTCTATGTAGATCATATTTCGGTTGCTGATGTCCATGAATTTAATGAAGATCTTCCAAACGACACCGAAACGAACGATGTTTTGATCAGTGACGAATGTGAAAGCGAGGACAGTATTCTGGAAACAGCACATACCAGAATAGAGCCTAGGGAAGCAATCGACATTTTCAATAAGGCTTTGGAATGGGCTGAATATGAAAACGTTAATACAGCAGACATCAGCGTACTTAAACGACTTCGCGTTTTCAGCCAAATAGAAAAAAAGAAAATTCAGAAAAGGATTACGCATTTTTTTCATTAATTGCAACACAATTACATTTTTTCATGTACATTTACATTTGAAGTAAAAAAAACATATGAATTTTAGTTGAAACAAAGGTCTAATTTATTTTAAAAATTTTAAGAAATACACCTTCGTCAACATGAACAACTTCGATAACGTGAACACGCTCGGTTTTTAATAGTTCACGTTACCGCGAGTCTACTGTAATTAAAAAGTAATTACATTAACAACATTTGGCAGCACCAAAAAGCAATCACCAAACGAAAAGATGCCTCCTATATCAACCACCAGCAACCAGGTATAAAAGGCAGTTCAAAAACTGACATCGTCATCGAAAGTTAAGTGGTAGTTTAATCCCAGTACAGTGGTACATTAATCCCAGTTCAAGTCAGAGATAATGGAAACAACTTCCCAAAAACTTCAAAATAGTCTCTTAAAATGTCGAAATGCCATCTTCAATGACTACACGAGCACCAAATCCAGTGGTATTGAGTGGCTTAACAATTTTTGTGCAGAAATGAAAATGTTCACCAATATTCTACGTAACTTCCTGATATTCGAATGCTCACAAATGGACGAGACAACCGGAACCATGTTCCTCTGTTTGACGCAAATTACAACCTGTATAAGGCACCTCGAAAAAACTATGAAGTCTGAAGAGTCCGGTGGATGCATTATATCAGCCTCACGTCAGCATTTCCTCGATCGAATTATGTGGTGTTTGGATCGAATGAAGGGTACAATTAATTCGGTGACCAGAATGTCGACAATTGTTGAAGAATCAAACTTTGTCACTTTGATGGACAAAGTCTTAGAAGAAATCGCTCCATACAGCTCGTTCAATGAAGGTATATCATTTGTCTTAACAAAGCCGAACAAAACGCTGAATCCTTGTTTGCAAACAGAGAAATCCGTTCTCTTGTCGATCAAATCTTAAGCCACACCTTAGCCTTTGCAAATGTTACTCTCAAAAATGATAAAAAGATCATTAGCATTCTCTGTCAAAAAACCATTCGCGACTGCATGGCTTTCCAAGAAGAATGCTCACTCTCTGACGAAAGACCGAATATAAATAAAAGTGACCGGAAACTTAAAGCAATGTCTTTAGAGAATTCTCTCTATCAACTTGAAGATTTTATTAATCAAAGTCTCCTGCGGTTAGTTTTTAATACTTTTATAGATTTCAACAAATTCTCGATCCAAAAACTCCGCAAAGCTATGCAAACGAATATCGACGACACTGTTCTTGATGAACTAATCGCTGATTTCGATGTCAACATCGACCGCACAACACAAATTGGTACCTTCGCGATTGCCTTTGCCCCGAACATGCGAATTAAAACAGCAGTTCGTAGCTCCCTAGCCTCACTGGAGTCTCTCGATTCGTGCATAATCCCAGCGTTGCAATCAAATCTCGATGATTATTCGGAAATACTTGAGCAACACTTCAATGAAGAGATCGACAAGTTCAAAGCCGCTATACAAGAGATTATTGACAGTAACGCATTCTGCACCTGCTACTTAGAAATGCTATCGGAAGTTATCAACACGACATCGAAAGAACAAAATTTAAAAAAGGAACAGTTATCGGATATTCTTGAAATGGGACTTATCCTCAAGGAACATCTGCATCTCAATAGCACTTATTTGGATTTTCATAAAGACTCAGACAAGAAAACACTAAACGAAAAGTTTATTCTGATGCTAGAGGAATGCTTAGCGATTCTAGCTTGTTTTAACCAAGTCGAACCCGAACGAATCATAAAACGCTTCAAGATTCTACGTTCCATCTTGTCCAAACTGAGAGACCTGCTGGCCGCTGATGATAGAAAAACAACAAAGAAAGTTCCGATTCCGGATGTATTTATCACATCTGACGAAATGTGTGAATCAGAGAGATTGCTTGAATCTATCGGAATAGCACCGTCAAGTGGCAGTGGCATTCTCTATCGAAATGAAGTTAGTTCATGCAAGCTACAAAGCGTTTCTTTGAGACCGAACTGCTCCCGACTGAACACGTCTACTCTAGTTCAAGATGATGGAAGAGAAAATTCTTCAAGGCCAAATGTGGCAAAACAAATTCGTCGAAAGGATAGTTTAAGGACAACCATGTTTAAGAGACAAAAAACAAACGAATCTGAGAAATTGCACCAAATCTATTAGGAACAGGCGCAAACTCGGGAAATAAATAAGATTCTCCAAGAAGTTACAACAAACATTTCCTTGAGACAAACGTCTGACAATTCATCTATGCAATGAATCTCCATGATACTAATATTCTTACATACATACATTTTTATGTAATTTTTCTTAGGGAAAAACTAAATTTAATCAATTTCAAGCTTACAAAAAATGTTGAAACTGTAAATGTTCAAATATATCTTTCCATATATACAACTTGGTAGTATTTTTTCCTTTGTCCACTTGTAGGCTTATCTGAAATAGAATTTGTTGTGAATTTATATGTTACTAGCTGACCCTGCCAACTTCGTCTCGCCGCCGCTTCAGAGCAACTCCAATAACAATTTTCCCTTGCAAAACCAATGAGTTGTCCGAGTTTTTCTTCAAGAACTTTCTATTTTCCATTCGAAAACCCATTTTGAAATATTCCAGTTATCCATTTGAAAACCAATGCACCTGCAATAACATGCAAAAAAATTTAAAAAAATTTCCCTAAGTTTCATCTACAGACTAACCCGAACAAAATTAAAAAATAGCCAAAGCCGACCAGCCGTTTGTGAGTTATGCGGTTACACACGAACAGGATTTCATTTATATATATTGTAATGTGTATACACTTTATTTATCTCATACGCTCTGTTTCTCCTTCTATTGTAATGTCTAATGTGTATACTTTATTATCTCTTACTCTCTGTATCTCTTTCTATATTTAATGTACACACTTTTCTTACTCTCTTTACTTACTCTGTATCTCTTGTTTATTTAATGTACATACTCTCTTTACTTACTCTGTATCTCTTGTTTATTTAATGTACATACTCTCTTTACTTAATATCGTTTAATTGTAGTAGTAAACACTCGTGAGGGGCAATAATTAATTAAGATTAAGAGAAACTTTTTGTTTAGCATTAAGAACGTTAGCCCCTACAAAAATCCCAGTATTTTTTATTTGTAAATAGAGAGCTTCTCGAACTTTCAGCTTCCCCAAGAACCAATAGGAACCAATAGTAGTTTCTAGAACCCATCATTTTTTGATATAAATAGCCGTTTGGTGGCGAGGCGAATTAATTAATTGTGAACTGCGATAAAGAAAAGTACTCTGTGTTTGCAAAGTTATAATTGAAAGTGTTGAATAAATAAGTTTGTGAGTGATTTGAATAAAGTGAATTTGTGTTTTATTTAAAAAGTGAATAAGTTTTAATTGTCGGACCAAGCCGAATATTACATTGGTGTCAGAATAAGGGATTAAAACTTATTGAGAATAAATCAGTGAATAGTGATTAAACTATTTTGTTTGAAATAGTGAAGTTAAAAATTAAAAAAAAAAAAAAAAAAAAAATGAGTAAAGTTTTGAAAGACTTAACTGTCTCTGAGCTAAAGGCCGAATTAAGCAAACGTGGCTTAAGTGGGGCAGGATGTAAAATCGAACTCGTAAAACGGCTACAGGAATATCTGGAAGAACAAAATGAAGACCCAGATACGTTTGCTTTCGAAGTGGAAGCAAAATCGAAAGAGGTAAATGCAACTGCCGACTTATCTACCATGATGACACTTCTTCTAGCCAAATTTGAAGAGAATCAAAAGAATGTTCTGGAGCAACTAGAAACTCAAAGAAACGAGCAAAAGAAGGAGCAAGATAATGTTCTCAAGCAACTGGAAACTCAAAGAAACGAGCAGAAGACCGAGCAAGAGAATGTCCTCAAACAACTACAAGCTCAAAGGGATGACGTTCGAGATCGGTTTGATGAACAGAAAAATCTGCTAGAAGGCAGGTTTGCGGACTTCGAAGACAAAATCAATACTCTCGATGAGCGTGTCGAAAAACAAAATTCAACGACTAATGCACGTTTCAAGAAAATAGACGAACAGATCGAAACCATTACAAGCGAACTAGAAAAAGTGCGAAAGACGAAAGCTCGAGAACCTTCTGGTGAGTGCTCAAGGAAGAGAGAAGTGAATCCTCCAAGCTTTGATGGTCAGATACCGTGGTCAATCTACAAGAAACAGTTTGAAGCAGCAGCGTTAACAAACGGCTGGGACGATGACGAAAAATACATTGCTCTTACGCTTGCCTTGAGAGGAGCAGCTGCTGAACTGCTACAAACCATCCCAGCAGAGAAGAACGGTGACTTCAAAGTTCTGGTAAACGCAATCGAACAGCGGTTTGGGGATAGCCACATGACAGAAGTCTTCCGAGTACAACTAAACAACAGGGCACAGAAAAGAGGTGAAACTCTGCAGCAGCTTCAGGCAGATATCGAGCGATTAGTCCACCTGGCATACCCAACAGCTGGCAACGAGATAATAAATCAACTTGCTGTTGAAGCCTTTGTGAGAGCTGTGGGCGATATAAATCTCCAAAGGGCTATTCGCACTGCCGGAAAGCAAACACTACCAGAAGCATTGGCTTTCGCTCTAACAATGGAAGCCGCAGAACAAGCTTCCCAAAACGTGCATCGCGTGAGAGAATTGGAAGTCCAAGAATGCTCTTGTCAGAAGGCTACTCTAGAAAGGAGTCAGCGAGACGGACCAGCACGATGCTGGAACTGCAACAAGACCGGGCATCTTCAACGACAGTGCAGATTACCGCGAAGAGGAACCACATGCCAACACTGTGAACACAGAAATATGTCAACTGGTCAAAGTTACACCTACAATAATGTCGCTTCCCAAGTTGTTACCCACCCCACCAACTTCGAGGGACAGAAGCTGGCTTCTAGTACCGATAGCTACAGAAACACCATCCAGGTTTCTCAAACGAAACGTGACAACAAGAGCCTGACCGTGGAAGCAAGTATAAACGGCAACAAATGTGTGGCTACCATCGACACCGGTGCCACGGCGTCCATTGTACGGCAGGACCTCGTTAAGAAGACATGGCTCCACAACACCAATAGCTATCGTCTAAGGACTGCAACTGGAGAAGCCGCAAAAGTCTATGGTGAGGTACGTCTTAAGATCCGGATGGCAGAGTTGGAATTCTCTCACCTGTTTCTGGTAGCAGATATATGCGACGAGTGCATTGTCGGCGTCGATTTCATGAAAGATCACGGAGTGATATTGGACATAGGGAACCAAGTCCTGAAATATCGAAACATCGAGATTCCGATGATCTATGGGATCCACTCGCATGAGACCTCGTTATCTGTGAAAACCGTCATCAAAGAAGATCTCACTTTGCCTGCTTCTTCA
This sequence comes from Sphaerophoria taeniata, assembly GCA_943590905.1. Classification (NCBI taxonomy): domain Eukaryota; kingdom Metazoa; phylum Arthropoda; class Insecta; order Diptera; family Syrphidae; genus Sphaerophoria; species Sphaerophoria taeniata. The sequence goes on along the minus strand of OX016540.1, from coordinate 183,537,696 downwards.
GAAGTATTCGTGTGGACGAAATTGAAGGGTAAGCCTGGCAGCCATCGATACCTCATGGTCGAACCAGCATCTGTAAAGTCCTCCCAAAACGTTACCATTGGGAAGACTCTTGTTAGACCTGTAAAGAACATGGTTCCCGTACGAATACTGAACATCAAGCCGTACGAAGTTAAGCTTAGAAAAGGTGAGATTGTCGGACAATGCGAACCTGTATCAGCGATAACAAGGATCAACGAAGAAGAGTCAAGGCAAACCTCAAAATCTGAAGAGCTGAACTCCATAAAGACCAACATTCTCAAGTCAACTTATCTTGGTCACCAACAACGAAAAACTGCAGAAGGTCTCCTCGAAGAATTTGCAGACATCTTTTCGTCATCGCAAGGGAAATATGGCAGAACACAACTGGTTCAACATCGAATCAACACCGGATATGCAAAGCCGATTCGTCAACCTGCAAGACGCCTTCCACTAGCCAAACAAGGTGAGGTTGAAGAACTGATAACCACCATGAAAGAAGAGGGTCTGATCGAAAACTCTAAAAGCCCTTTGGCGTCTCCAGTGGTCCTGGTAAAGAAGAAAGACGGATCAACCCGCTTTTGCGTGGACTATCGAAGGTTGAACGATGTGACCAAGAAAGATAGCTACCCTCTGCCTAGGATCAGCGATACTCTGGACGCAATGGAAGGAGCACAATGGTTCTCAACTTTGGACCTGAAAAGTGGATACTGGCAAGTAGAAATCCATCCTGAAGACAAAGAGAAGACAGCGTTCTCGACAGGAAACGGATTGTGGCAGTTCAAAGTGATGCCTTTTGGACTGTGCAATGCTCCAGCGACTTTTGAGCGCCTTATGGAATGCGTCCTGCAAGGACTCACTTGGAAATCTTGCCTGGTCTATTTGGATGACGTCATCGTATACGGGAAAACATTTGACGAACATTGTACAAATCTGAGAGCCGTGTTTCAAAGACTTCGAGAAGCCCACCTCAAGCTCAATCCAGAAAAGTGTTCACTCTTCAAAACCGAAGTGAAATACCTGGGACATATCATCTCATCCCAAGGAGTTAAGACGGATCCTGATAAGGTTGACACCGTGAAGAATTGGCCAACACCACAGGACAAACATCAACTCCGAAGCTTTCTGGGTCTAGCCACCTACTATAGGCGCTTCGTCAAGAATTTTGCTGAGATCGCCAAGAGTCTACATCAGCTAACGGAAAAGGGAAAGCAGTTTAAATGGTCAGGTGAGTGCGAGCGCAGCTTTCAAGAGCTCAAGCAACGCTTGTGTAATGCACCAGTGCTGACCTACCCGACTCCAGGAAAACCGTTCATCATTGATGCTGATGCCAGCAATGTCGGGATTGGTGCTGTATTGTCACAGGTACATGATGGGGAAGAAAAGGTGGTTGCCTATTACAGCAAGGTACTCTCGAAGTCGGAAAGAAACTATTGTGTGACCAGAAGAGAACTTCTTGCACTGATTTTGGCAACAAAGCACTTCCATAAGTATCTCTATGGACAGAAGTTTCTTCTCCGAACCGACCATGGAGCACTAAACTGGCTTTTGAATTTCAAGAATCCAGAGGGTCAAGTGGCGAGATGGATTGAGAGGCTGCAGACGTACGATTATGAAATTCAACATCGGAAGGGGAAGCTTCACTCAAATGCTGATGCACTGTCTCGGAGACCATGTAAGCAAGACTGTAAGCATTGCAGACGCCAAGAAGAAAAAGAAGTGGTCACTGTCCTACGAACCAGAACCGATCCCATTTATGGCTGGAGCAACGACGAGTTGAGGAAGGCTCAACAAGAGGACCCAGATATTGAACCCATCCTCGCATGCAAGGAACACCAGGAAAAACCAGAATGGGCTGATATCTCCGACCGAAGTCCGGCTCTAAAGGCCTATTGGGCACAGTGGGACTCATTGCATGTCCAAGAGGGTGTCCTTCGACGTAAATGGGAATCAGCAGATGGAAAGTCCTATGTAATGCAGCTAGTCTTACCGAGATCGAAGATTATGGACGTTCTGCGAGAGATGCATGATGGAGTTTCGGGAGGCCATCTAGGAGTAAACAAGACGCTAGAAAAGGTTCGACAACGATTCTATTGGCTACATGCAAGGGAAGATGTCGAGAAGTGGTGCCGAAAATGTGATACCTGTGCTGCCACCAAAGGCCCGAACAAAAAAAATCACAGCCAAATGCAGCAGTATAATGTCGGATCACCCTTTGAAAGGATTGCAATAGACGTGGCGGGTCCATTTCCGGAAACAAATAATGGAAATCGTTATATTCTGGTCGTCATGGATTACTTCAGCAAGTGGCCAGAAGCATACGCCATACCGAATCAAGAAGCCAAAACAGTCGCAGACCAAATTGTGTTCAACTGGGTGAGCAGATTCGTTGTTCCATTAGAACTGCATTCCGACCAGGGAAGGAATTTTGAATCAAACATATTCCAGGAAGTTTGTGGGCTTCTTCACATCAAGAAGACAAGAACAACACCACTCCACCCACAATCTGATGGCATGGTCGAACGGTTCAACCGAACCCTTAAGGAACATCTTTGCAAAGTTGTGGACGACAACCAGCGAGATTGGGATCGACACATTCCACTGTTTTTGATGGCGTATCGAAGTGCAAGACATAGCTCAACTGGCCATACACCGTCTGAGATTTTGATGGGAAGGAACATCAGATTGCCGAGCGAAATAAAATTTGGATGTCCCACGTCGGAACCGCAAGCCGAGGATGACTACTTGGATGACCTCAGAGAAAGACTCCTTCAGATCCACGACGATACTAGGTCAAAAATAAAGATGTTCAGTGACCGAATGAAGACACGCTACGATATACGAGCGACAACAACAGAGTTCCAAGCAGGAGATCGAGTGTGGCTTTACAATCCCCATCGACAAAAAGGGTTGTCACCGAAACTTCAACGGGACTGGGAAGGTCCATATACAGTGATTAGCAAAATCAACGACGTCGTATACCGGATACAAAAAGGAGTCAGAGGTAAACTTAAAGTCGTACATCGCGACCGACTACATCGCTACAGTGGTGATGAGAATGATGGATTTGTTCGGGACGATCAATCCTAAGGAGGGGGCAATGTAATGTGTATACACTTTATTTATCTCATACGCTCTGTTTCTCCTTCTATTGTAATGTCTAATGTGTATACTTTATTATCTCTTACTCTCTGTATCTCTTTCTATATTTAATGTACACACTTTTCTTACTCTCTTTACTTACTCTGTATCTCTTGTTTATTTAATGTACATACTCTCTTTACTTACTCTGTATCTCTTGTTTATTTAATGTACATACTCTCTTTACTTAATATCGTTTAATTGTAGTAGTAAACACTCGTGAGGGGCAATAATTAATTAAGATTAAGAGAAACTTTTTGTTTAGCATTAAGAACGTTAGCCCCTACAAAAATCCCAGTATTTTTTATTTGTAAATAGAGAGCTTCTCGAACTTTCAGCTTCCCCAAGAACCAATAGGAACCAATAGTAGTTTCTAGAACCCATCATTTTTTGATATAAATAGCCGTTTGGTGGCGAGGCGAATTAATTAATTGTGAACTGCGATAAAGAAAAGTACTCTGTGTTTGCAAAGTTATAATTGAAAGTGTTGAATAAATAAGTTTGTGAGTGATTTGAATAAAGTGAATTTGTGTTTTATTTAAAAAGTGAATAAGTTTTAATTGTCGGACCAAGCCGAATATTACAATATATAGATTTTCGGGTAAGAATACCGTTTGATGACATCCCGAGCTCCGCCTGAATCTTGGAAGAAGACAAATCAAGAACAGCAAGTCGTCCTACAGATTGCTTTGTTGTGCTCGTCGGCTATAAATCTTCTTGCGAAAATCATTCGCACGAACTATTTCAGGCATGCGCCGTAACTTCTCGAAATGTTCTCCAACTAACATTGTATTAGGTGTACGTTTTGGATCGTCTGTATGTGTTTTTCTCGTACGAACTTTTATTTTTGAGGTACGAATAGGCAACACTAAGACTCCGACCAACTTTGGTAGCTATAGCACGCACGGCCAGTCTTTGTTCTTTTAACGAATCAATCTTAGCTCTTTCGACACTATTTAAAGCTTCTGATCTAACCATTTTTTGTATTATTATTATCTATACTAATATATATATATATATATATATATATATAATATTATAAACAGGAAAGGTTTGATTTTTTGTTTGTTTGTTTGTTTGTTTGTTTGAAATGAATAGGCTCCGAAACTACTGGACCGATTTAAAAAATTCTTTCACCGTTGGCAAGCTACACTATTCCCAAGTGACATAGGCTATGTTTCATTTTCAAAAAAATTAGGGATCCTTGCCAATGTTAAAAAAACATACTTTTTCCACCCCATTAAAAAAAAAAAAAAAACATATGATCAATTTCAAATATTGAAAATTATGTTTGTCAGATGTCAGATCTGAAATTATTTATTTAAATTGAAAATGTATTATTCTATGTCAGTGAAGAAAATATGTATGTATGTATTCATCAAATACAAATATTGTTTTCCACCGACAAAAAAAACGTACACTTGACATTTTTTGCAGTCGATATACATATTTTCTTTTTTAGATTTGTTGTTTTTGAGATATAATGGGCGTGGGAAGCGGGTAGTGGAGTAGCGGGGAAGTAGGTAGCGGGTAGCGCATAGCGTGGTAATGGGTAACGGTAGTGAGTAGCGGGTAGCGTGGTAAAGGGGTAGCGGTTAGTGTGTTGAAGTAGTAGGTAGCGGGAAGCGGGTAGTGGGGTAGAGGTTAAGCGGGTACCAGGTAGCTCTGGAGGGTAGGAGGGTAGCGGATAGTGTGGTAGCAGGGTAAAAAAGTGAAGGCACTGCGAAGCGTGGCAGGGTACAGCTAGTTATTATTATAATTTTATTGAAATATAAATAAATTATATTAACAATTATAAGATAAGTATAGCACTAGCTACCAGGGCTTTCGGCTACAACCATTTTTTTTTTAATTTCAATTAAACGGCGGAACATTTCAACTTTTGATTTGGTATACCAATCAACTAAAGACGACTCTCATAAGACATAACCAATGGAGATAATGACAGTGAAAGATCGTGTGCTTATTCAGTTGACGCAAAAAAAACTTAGTTTTTTTCATATGGAAAGCTTTGCAAGAGAGCGAGGAGAAAAATAGCGGTACTTTTAATATTTTCTGTTTTTTCAACATCATCATAAGGAATCAGTTTGCATCATCAAATGATACATTAACGCTCAAAGCACAGATAATAAATTTATACAGATGTCTCATCCCTGCAGAAAAAAATGAAACATATTTTGCTCGTAACAGACAACGCCGTAACAGACAAGGAGCTTTTTGAAGCTTTTTTCCATGCCTAAGTATTCCTTTATGGGCAATGAGGCGAGCGAAAATAGATTTTTAATGCATTAAGTGAATGCGTTAAAGCTTTTGGAAAAAGCTTTTTTTTGGTAGCTTTCAGTATCATTTCTCGCCATAAGGGTGAGACATCTGTATAAATTTACTATCTGTTCTAAAAGTTATGAAAAAATGGACAGCAAACCTCAGAAAAATTGTGTGCTTATTCAGTTGAAGCGAAGTGTACGTTCTAAATCCTCGTTAACACATAGGACACAATTTTCAATGAGAAATAAACATAACCATTGATTTCATATGCGTGAAACAGATTAAACCAGCAACAGCACCAGCGCCGTCAACAGCAAACAGCACGCTGGCCAGCAAATATTTTTCAAACACATTGCCACCAGCACCAGCGACGTCATTTCATCTGTTTTGACATTTCGTTCTCCTTGTTTTCATGTTTGTTTTATTTTTTGTTGTTTGGTGCCTCTGAATTTTGTGCATTGAAAGTTGTCAGCAATGGACCAGCAACAGCAAATTTAGGACTTTGACCAAACGTTGCTGTTGACGTTGCTGGTGCTGGTTTATTCTGTGTCGGACGATTAAAATACATGGGTTCTAAAACAATGGCCGCCGCTGTTGCTGTTGCTGGTTCAATCTGTTTCTCGCTATAGCTTTCAGCCAGGGGCGAACGCAGAAAAAAATTTCGGGGGGTTTCAAAAAATATGTATTAATTTGTGTGTTTGCGTAGTCTTTAAAAATCCTTTATTTAGTTGTTGGACATGAAACTTAGTTTTTTCGATTTGTTGATATTTGCAGACTAGGAACAAATATCGCTATTTGCTACCTAAAACAAATTTATTAACTATAATTCAAATAGAAGTCGGATCCTTTTATAGTCGGCCCCCTAAATTCCAGCCACGGGAGTTAGCTACCTTTTGTAAATTAATTATTTGTAATTTATGAGACGTTGTTAAATCTTAAATGTATTGTAATGTGTAGGGCAACCAAAAATATGCTCGAGCATGTTTTTTTTGGAACGTCGAATTTGACAATTGACAAGATGGAAATACGTTTCATGAAAAAACAATCATTTTGGACCCCATTCGTTAGAGCATATTTTAGCATATTTTGTTATAAATGCATATTTTTGCATATTTTGCTGTAAAATGCATATTTTGGCATATTTCACCATTATTTGTAATTTTTGTTGCAAATTTTGGAGTAAATATTTTTTTTTAAACTTTTTTTCGAAAAATTCATTATGCTATTCAAGTATTTTATCCAAAAGTAACGCATCTTACTTGTGAGGCCCACAGGCTCCATAGAACTTGTGAAACAATTTCCAGAAGTTAATATTTTCATCGCAAAAGTGAAAAAAGTGTTTAAAAGCTTCGTCAACAATAAGGGTATTCAAGGATATTGCACCGGAAACACCACTTCCTTCGCAACCGATTACGACTCGTTGAGTATCTTGAAGGGAGGCAGTTTACTTGTAGAAATGTTTAAAAAAAGTCTAAAGTGTTTTCGAAACACTAAAAACGAGTTGTTAAAAAATTGTTTTATTGAAGTGGCATTAAATGTGACTGGATATTTCTATCATCCAATTATACATTTTTATCGAAATGTATTGCACAACTGGAAACAAGCGGCTTCAGCTAACATAAAATTTTTGATCGATGCCCAAGTTAAAATTAATACGGTCGACTCCAATATCGAAATAAAAAAAAGAAATATCGATATTTCGGAAAAATTAGAGGGCTCAAATTGTTAATTAGGGCAGAATTTATTCGTGCGCTGCATCTGAAATAATGGCATTAAGGCTTGCACGTATAACTGGCGGATGATGTGGCTACAAAAATGTTTTTAAAGAAAAAAATTTAAGTAAAACTGTTTTCCTTTATTGCAACAAAAATTTTAACAAATATTTTTTTGTTATTTATTCTGGTTTATATTTTGATTTTTGATTTTTGGTATTTATTTATATTTTTATGTTTTTGTTTTATTGTTCTTTTATTTCTGTGGTCTCAAGGAAAAACCGCCAAAGTCGATTTTCAACATTTTTCAGGAGAGACGTTTGAAGTTCTTAGAAATAGCGCAAATTACAAATTGCTATAGAATGTCATTGCAGCATTTGATCGCCTTGAAACTAGTATAGAAATGAAGGTATTTTAGCGCAATTAATAAAAAATATAACATTTTACTAAACATTGTAATGAAAAGCGTGGGAAGAAAATTATACACTTTAGCTGTTTTTCCTTGAAGAGAATCCAAGTTTTCATTGAATTAAGTTAAGTTTAGTTGTTCTTCCTCGTAGAAATATAGAATTTTGCTATGCCAACTGGACTTTAGTTATTATCCCCAAAAAAAAAATTGTGATTATAGAAAAATATCATCGAGGAAGAACAACTAAACTTGACTTTAGTTGTTTTTCCTTAAGTAAGGAAAGAAAAGTATAGTCTTAAGTCAACTTTAGCTCAATTTTGATTGAGTTAAGTTATTTTTCCTTGAGGACGATGAACAAAATTGACTTAAGTTGTTATGTTTTTGGGAAACAGCATGTCCAATTTTTATGAACCAGAGTTTAAAATTTTTTGAAAATAGATTCGGACTCCCTGAATTTAATGGCATTAAAAGCTCAATTTTGACTAAAGTCTACTTTAGCGGTTTTGTCTTGTGACCACAGATTTGTCTCTAAGGATATTTTGACCACTCTTTATTTTGTTGACAAGTAAATAAATAAAACAAAAGATCACGAAATTTCAGATTTTTTGGTTTTTCGAAATTTTTTAGAGCATATTTTTAAAGCATATAATTGGCTTTTAAGAGCATATTTAAAGCGCTATAAATGATTTTTATAGAGCATATTTTTGGTTGCCCTGGTAATGTGTATACACTTTATTTATCTCATACGCTCTGTATCTCCTTCTATTGTAATGTCTAATGTGTATACTTTATTATCTCATACGCTCGGTATCTCCTTCTATTTTAATGTCTAATATGTATACTTTATTATCTCGTACGCTCTGTATCTCTTCCTATATTTAATGTACACACTTTTCTTACTCTCTTTACTTACTCTGTATCTCTTTAACTCTAATATCGTTTAATTGTAGTAGTAAACACTTGTGAGGGGCAATACCTAGTGATTAAGAGAAACTTTTTGTTTAGCATTAAGAACGTTAGCCCCTACAAAAAGTAATCCCAGTATTTTTATTTGTAAGTGGAGTAATGTTCCAGAACATTCAGCTTCTCCAAGAACCAATAGGAACCAATAGTAGTTTCTAGAACCCATCATTTTTGTTATATAAATAGCCGTTTGGCGGCGAGGAAATCTAATTGATTGTGAACTGAGATAAAGTAAAGATACTGTGTTTGAAAAGTTATAATTGAAAGTGTTGAATAAATAAGTTTGTGAGTGATTTGAATAAAGTGAATTTGTGTTTTATTTAAAAAGTGAATAAGTTTTAACTGTCGGACCAAGCCGAATATTACAGTATTAACAACCCTTTTTTCAAACATTGTTTATTTATAAATAAATAAAAGACAAAATACAAAAAAATATTAATTAAAACCAATCTTGTATATCAGTCAAATTTTCAACACTTTAAAAAACTACGTCTTCGTAACTTTGTTTGAAATTTGTGATTTTTTTTTTGTAAAAAATTCAAATTCGTAATGTGTGTTGTATTGGGTAAAAGAGCGTACAAGATCATTTGTGGCTATCGACTTTTTTTTATTACTTTCCATAATCCGTTCGTTGAAACCACATATTAGAAAAACGTCTCGGATTGTAGATATCTACCTACTTTCTGATCTGCCTAAAAGCTAATACCTACCCATTTATCCGGCACACTTTTTGCAAAAGCTTGAGGAGAGATAGGGAAACACAAGCAAAGGTGGTAGCATTTGTCCATCGTCACTGAAGAGAAAAAGTACAGTGATCGCCTCAGCCTCATATACGTTTCCATGTTGTGCAGTATAAACATTTTTTCCAACCTCTTTGCCACTCCTGGTTTTAGAGATAGGCTGAATGATGTTTCATCTCCATTAAGAATCTTGAGGGGTCTTCTAAAATACCGGCTGCACCAATCTCTTCTAAATAGGGTGTTTTCATAAACGTCACCCTAACTTAGGCCTAACTTAGATCTGTTCATAAACTCAGAATCTTTTTTTCGGACTTACTTAAAATTGTACTAAAGCAGGCCTATCTATACGCGTTCTGCAGAAAACGATTGTACTAACGCAGATTTCCGACTTTTGTGAAAACACCCATACTCATACGTCCCGATCGCTCGTCCTCTGCTGTTCTGCGGGACAGTTCATAAATCATAATGTAATGTGATATCTTGAGAAGGCCTTTAGTTCATTCAAGAAAAAATGCCACTGAAGGAAAGATAGGGCATTTGCCTCTCATTCTGGTAGCAATAGCTTCCATATGTCTATTTCAAGCAAAAGCTCTGACGTGGTTCCCATACTTTGCAAATTAAATCACCGGAATTCAAAGAGTAGTGTATGCATGATTACCACCTGCTGGCGATTTAAACTAATTTAATAAAAAATGTTTATCTTTTTCCACACCACCAAGAGGTAAGATAAAGCGAGAAACAGATTGAACCAGCAACAGCACCAGCAACAGCGGCGGCCATTGTTTTAGAACCCATTTATTTTAATCGTCCGACACAGAATAAACCAGCACCAGCAACGTCAACAGCAACGTTTGGTCAAAGTCCTAAATTTGCTGTTGCTGGTCCATTGCTGACAACTTTCAATGTACAAAATTCAGAGGCACCAAACAACAAAAAATAAAACAAACAGGAAAACAAGGAGAACGAAATGTCAAAACAGATGAAATGACGTCGCTGGTGCTGGTGGCAATGTGTTTGGAAAATATTTGCTGGCCAGCGTGCTGTTTGCTGTTGACGGCGCTGGTGCTGTTGCTGGTTTAATCTGTTTCACGCATAAGGCAATTTTCAGGCAAGACAACTTTGTGTCTCCAGGGCGACGCGACGCAACGATATTTAATTTTGTATCACTGCACTTTTTAATTTATCACATGTCTCTATTTTCACTGCAATAAAATTTATTTCAATACAATTTTACTTATGAGGCACAAAATCAATTATTTATCTCCACAAAGAAATAAAACCACGACACTATATGAACAAAAAAATCGGAATAATAAATATATAACTGCATTCCTGCATCGTTTTCAGACAAGCAAGTAAACAAAAATATTAAAATTGAGGCGGTAACACCTAACCCTCTCACCTCAATAAATGTTGTTCTTAAAAGCTTTAAAACAGAAAGCTCTTTCACAAAATCCTTTGAAAAAGCTCTTGGGGGTTGCTTCCGAAGGGTAATGGCAATGCTGTCATTTCACACATTGAGAGAAGAAAAAAGAATACGATCAGTAATTTCAGTATGCCTCTGCCTTCAGCATGCAACATGAATGGTCATGGAGGGATGTACAACTTTTAAGGGAAAATAAATCAATTCGTGTGTATAAATCAGTACCGGCGCGCTTGTAATTTGGGAGCGAATTTGTTTTCTATTTCTATGACGTGTGTTTAGCAGCCAGCTCTGCTTAAAAAAGCTCTCAGTGACATTTTTTCTTGAATGAACTATAGTAATACGTTTTCCCTGGTAGGCTATCTTTGAAAGCAGTCCTACGTTTGTCCTCACGATGGACGTTTGTCACCAAGAGGTCTGTGGGCTTCTGAGGAAAGCCACACTTGGCAAGGTATATGAGCCACTTAACAAGCTTGTGTTTTTCGGCTAAACTAACGACAGTTTCCGTTAACATTTTCTTTGTTTCTCTATAATTCTACCATGGATACGATCTTGTAGTCCACCTCGAGGGACCCCGTATGCTTCTCTGATCGGCCAATTGTGCTGTTATTTTTACTAATACGTTCGAGGTACTTGTGGAATTCGCATTTTGTTTTCTGTTCGGAACTACCCATTTTCAGAGTGCTGGAAGTTAAGATATTTTTTGAAACTAAGATTTTCTTATTATTTGCCTACACTACCTATTTATGTTGCTAAAGAAACAAATCATTTGCTAATGAATTCAATTTAAACTCACTAATCATAAAAGGTTGACATAAGAGTACTTGTCTTCTAAAGTCGGCCCTTACGTTTATATAAGCGGCTGACTACTAAAAAAACATTTAAAAAACACTTTTTTTCGCCAATAAAGATAGATTACAATTTCCATTAAAACTGCATTTCAGGTAAATTAAGGAATAGAAGGTTTCAGCCTTATAGGGCAACATGCTCGTATGCATTATTCCCTACACGGCGAATACAGAATTTGCGAACATCATTTCATAATTCGTACGTATTGATTCGTTAAGGTGTGTGTGAGGATATGTCAAAGAGAAGCAAGTCACTGCGCTAATGGTTATTTCATAGAAAAAATGAGATTTGTTTGCGACTTTCTCATTACATGCGAAGGACGAAGCCTACGAAAATGAGAAAATCGAAAATTTTTGGCAACAGCGAACAATCTACCGATTATGACGAATTTAAGGCGAGCTCGAGCATGTTCGTCGTTAGGGCTTTCCTTAAGTATGTGTAATTTGGTGTGGCTATGATGAAGGTTTTTTTTTCGTAGATTTTGTTCGCAACGGGGGGGATTTAACCCCCAAAACCCCTACCTGCGTTCGCCTCTGCTTTCAGCTGTTAGGCCGTGCGCGAATTGAGTTAAAAAGTGGTTAAAACTTGACGTTTGGTTAAATTTTGACACTTCGCATGATTTGACTAGCTGCTGAGCAGGTTAAAATATGACAGTTGTGGTTAAAAATTCATCCATTTTTATTTTTTAACCACAATTCATCCAATTCGCACACGGCCTTAAATGTTTCCAGTTCCAGACTATCGATTCATCAGTTATTACCACTACGATTTCTTTTTCAAATTAACTTCAAATAAATCGGATTAGATGTACATTTGTTTCCTTGCTTATTTTATTTACTTCTTTTTCATTTAAACTAATTTGTTTTTAATATTTTTATTATTTCAACATGATAAAATTATATAATATATTCTTACTCTCTTACTCTTTATTAAATCAACGTAAAACTAAATAATATAATTTGATATAATCAATATTAAGAATAATATAATACACGACGATAAAATCATTCATTAAAATAACATTAAGGCAACGCTTTCAACGTACCTCATTATCATTAATTAATTTATCAAAGACTGAATAAATAGAAATCAAGAATTTCATAAGAAAACAAATGTTATTAACATTTTTGTTTAGATCACTTACACGTTGCTTTTACTTTTTATTTTCTTGTTGGTAATAAAATGTAGAGGTTTCCCTTTTCCTTATTTCAAAAGAATTTTTTTTTCATTCATTGCATTTTAATAAAATCATACAAGCTTAGTTTAACAATTATAAAAAATCGGAATTTTTTATTTCCCTGTTTTCAAGATATTTTTTAAGGATTCATTTACAAACATTAAAAAACAAACTTTTATCATTTATCTATTCGAAGAGATGCAAACAAATATCCAAACAATCCGATTATCCTATTAAAAAACAAATTATTTGCTTATAAAATTTAGTCGTTTACAAAAATTACTTTTACACAAATGTTATGTACATACAAAAAAATCTTTGGTGTTTTACAAAAATATTAAGTTTTGTCAACCGCATCACGAAACATGGGGACCTTTTTTTTAATATACAGTGATCCACAAGTTTGCGAACTTTTATAAAATCTTAGAAGAAAGAGGCATTACTCACAAATGGTAAGTTATGAATTTCCGCATTGAAAATAAAGTGGTTTGCATAAGTATAATCGCACCTGAAAAATGCGTTTTATAGAAAACCTACAATAGGAGTGACTCCTTACTATTTTTTGTATTGAATTGCATCACTTGAGAAGAAAATAAAGTATCGTTATTACCGTTATTCGAGTATGCCATTTGGAATAACGAGATTTTAGTGTAGATTAATAGAAAGTCACTTACGGTTTTCCAATCCCGATTCATGTTTTGGCTCCAATCTTTTTGTTTGTTGGCTGCTGAAAGATTTAGAGCTGGCACCATTTTGCCCCGAACAGTCACTCCACTGCTTTTTAAAGCACGAGAAACGGTTGAAACCGAAACTCCTAAACCCAATTTGTCACGAAATTCCGGCAAAGAATGCACCGAATTGGATGCAGCATTGATTAAACGCCTCTTGTCTCGAATGGCAGCTTCTGCGGACCCCCGGGTCTTATTTTTGTCCCATAAGATTCTGGATCTTTTAAAAAATTTCGAACGACACGATCCGATCGTGAAATTCTTCTTCCAATAGCCCTAAGACTTAGGCCACTTGACCGAAAAGCCAAGATTTTGCGTTTTTCAATTTCGCTTAAATGCGTATCACGTGGAATTGTTGTTTCTTATTTGAAAGCACTGAAAGACTGAATGCAGCTTCTAAGAGATTTGCATTGTTTGGTAATATATTTGCAATACATCAAAATCTGTTTTTAATTTTTAAACACCAGGAGAGGTAATGACGGTACTTTATTTTCTTCTCAATTTGCTTGATCTGTGATGCAACTCAATAAAAAAAAAGTAAGAAAACACTCCTATTGTAGGTTTTCTATAAAACGCATTTATTCGGGTGCGGTTATACTTATGCAAGGCACTGTATTTCAATGAATCTACTTTCAAGAATGCATTTTGTAAAAAAAAAAAATAAATGCAATGTTTTCATATCAATGAATAATTGACAAACAAAAAAAAAACAAAAAATCTTCAAATTCTATCCACGAAAGCTTGCGTACGCTTTGTAACACTTCTGCATTACTCTACAAGTAATGATATTTTCTTCGCACTTCTTATTTGATTCTTTGAGTTTTAAAGATAGAAAAATTTGTTGCTACTTGTGTAATTTGCGAAATTCGAAAACCAAAAATGTCGAAAAAAGAACTAAGTTTGAGTGAGAGAGTTTATTATTAATCTTCATGTGAAGCAACGCTCCTATGGTAAAATTGGAAAAACACTGTCAAAAAGCAAGTCAACAATCCAAAGGACTATTGATCGCTTTCAAAGGCAAGATCAGGCCGACCATCTAAACTATCAGTAAGGGACAAAAGATTAATAGGGCGGATGGTAGGCCAGAACCACTTCGCGACAGCCAGGGGCCTGATTATGGTATTCGTGGCGGATCGTTTTGATAGCGAGTTTGATATTTTTCAATTATTGCTTTCGCGTTCGCCTTTCTCGTTTTGAATTCGACCAATTAATGAATACGAAGGCAAATTTGAAATAGTGTTTGCTGGCGAGTTGAAAGCCGACAGCTTTTTCTAGGCGGATTCACAGGCGAAAGAGTGTTTATTATTATTAACTGTTCAATTTTGTAGATTCTTTCTTGCTTTTAATTGCATAAAATGTGAGTTAGCTTTATTTTTGATTTGCTTCTAAATAGTCTCCTGGACACCCGCAAGCTTGAGGATTTCTTGGATTCCTTAAATTCCTCCCTTTAAGAACATATATACAGCATAACTTATCCCATTTTTTTAATTTAATTTTGTTTATTGAATAAATCACAGAAATTTCAAAAATTCAATGATGTTTCAAACACAATTTGTGGAAAGCCGCAAACCAAAAGTAATTTCGCTCCGCCGCGAATTCGTTAATAAGGAAATACGACGCGAGTCGAATTTGAAAGGTCGAATTGAAAACGATTCGCCTCGAATCTCATAATCAGGCCCCAGGATAATCACATCGGAGCTATGGACTCATCATAATATTAAAGTGCACCCAGACACGGTAAAAAAAGCCATAATTGAAATTGGATATAAGGCGTGCACACCGACGGAAAAGCCATTTGTACAGGGTGCGCCAGAGAAACTTACTTATTTGAAAAAATTTCCGCGCGGTGAGTTGGGCGGGTAGAGGGGCAAGAGGGGGTGCATCTGGAGGGGGAAGTTCCCAAGTTTGTTTCTCCCTCCAGTCAGTTGCCATCATGCTCTGGTCTAGAGAGCAGCGGGCCTTCGCAGTTGAGAGCTTCTTTTCTAACGGTCGCTCACTTGTTGCTACGGAGCTCGTTACAGGAACATGATCGAGGAATTTTTTCTTCCAAGACTCGAAGAAATGAACGTTAGGAACGTGTGGTTTCAGCAAGATGGAGCCACAGCACACACAGCACGAGACTCAATGAATTTGTTGCGATAACATTTCCTCGACCGCCTCATCTCTCTCAGAGGCGATCTCCAATGGCCGGCACGCTCTCCAGATTTGACTCCATGCGATTTCTTTTTATGGGGTTATTTGAAATCCCTGGTTTATGTCGATCGACCATGGACCATAGCACACCTCAAGAACAACATTCGCGACGCCATTGCCAACATACCGATTGATATGCTGCGAAGAGTGGATACGAATTTCAAAAATCGACTTCATCAGTGTATGCGCAATGGGGGTCGCCATTTATCCGATGTCAATTTTAAGACTGCATAAAAAAAAAAATTGGGATATTGTATTCTCAAATAAAAAAAAAAATTTAAACAATAACTGAAGTACTTTTTTTTTATTGACCTTTCAAATAAGTAAGTTTCTCTGGCGCACCCTGTATATTAAATTAATCGGAAAAAAGGCCATTCGCCAAAGCATACGTCAACAAGCCTCCAGAGTTCTGGCGGAAGGTAATCTTCTCTGACGAGTGCAAACTGTGGAGCATGGAGATGGGAGTGTTTTGGTATGGGTTTGTATTTCGGCAATGAGTCAATATGTGTACATTGATATTCTCAAAAGAAATTTGAGATCCAGTGCAACAAGATAATGATCCGAAACAAACCGCACATAACACAAGGATGTGACTGTTGTATAACATCCCTCACCTTCTAAAAACTCCTCCGTAAAGCTCAGACATCAACCCGATTGAACACGCTTGGGATGAGTTGGAAAAGAAAATTAGGACTCATGACATTCGAAACAAAGAGCAATTGATGCTTTACTGTGCGAATGGACCAAAATAAACCGGTTTTATACGGAAAAACTTGTTGGGTCCACGAAAAACAGATTAAAAGAGGTCATAAGGATGAAAGATATCCAACGAAATACTAACACCAAAAGTAATTAATGTGTTATTCAGTCTTGGACAATTTTTTAAATTTTCTTCTTGCTTATCTTACAGCTGTACGCAAACTTTCGTGGATGCAATTCAATGACTTTTGTATGTTTTTTCTTCTTGGGTGTAATAAAAATAGCTATTTGCATTACTTTCTTTGAAAAACTGAATTTTTGAAAATAGTCTTACTTATACATATGCACGAGGATATTTTATAATTTACCATAATATATGTTAACAGCCTGATTCTCCCCCTTGTGAGGAATCACAAGTCATAAGCCCTTGTGACTATTTCTTGTGAGGATTGTTGTGATTCGATAACATTTGTCGGATTCTCCCATAATCCTCACAAGAAAAGTCACAACGAAACTCACCACAGCCAATGTGAATATGGAAATGCGTTGCCAACGCAACATATGATGCGATTTCGTCAATATTGGCAACGCAAACAGAGATTGTGTATGGGCTATGGGGGTTGCTTTTATTATTGTAGTGTAATTTCAAAGTCGATGAGCAATGATCGTTAATGAATAAAGAAAAAAGAAAAAGAGCGTATGTCTTTTCTCTTTCCTTCCTTTTTTTCACTATATTCATTCATACTCATAAATCAAAATGTCAAATCTCAAATAATTTTCTAGTTATGTTATGACCTGCTTTGAAGGAGATCACAATTTCGATTGTTTTTGTGACTCTCACAAGTTGTGACTTTGGGGGAGAATACGAAAAAGTCACAAAATCAATTTCACATCTTCTTATGACTTGTGAGGTATCAGTGATGATGGGGAGAATCGGGCTGTAAAATCACTACTATTTTCAGTATTTTTTCGGGGTACGCAAACTTTTGTGGATCACTGCAAGAAGAGATTTATGTTGTCAACTTATTCTTTAGTACTTTTAGTTAATTTGCTTGTATCACAAAATAATTGTTTACAATTCTTTGATCTGTGCTGTAATGCTCGCTTGTTTACATCTTTTACAAGGACGGATAGGTTTTAAGTTTCGTTTTTTTTTCTATATTTGTTTTACCATTACTTATAGCAACTAGACCGTTAGTTTATTGCAAGTTGATACACATGGGAAATGATATTGTGTAGCTTTTGGAAACAAAGTTAGAGAGAATTTAAGGTGCAAGATTTGACAGATAACTTTATTGCGCTTTTATGTCGGGATACATCAACTTTAAAGAAAAAAAGGACAAAAAATCTAATTTTTAAATCATTTATTGCAACTTGAGTGGGGGATTCACGATACTTATTTATGGATCCATTGTTTGGTGGCCCGGTCTCAGCAAATCTTACATAGTAAACAAGCTTACAAAGGTGCAGAGAAATGCTTGCGTAGGGATTCAGGGGCAACGGATGCACTTAACGTCATCCTGAACCTTCTTCCGATTGACCTCTTCATTAAATATTAGGTGTCCTGCAGTATCATGAGACTAACAGAAATAGGCTGCTGGAAAACCAGGTGCCCGATTATGGGATTCGCGGCGAATCGTTTTGCTATTGCTAGCGAGTTTGACATTTTTCAATTATTGCGGTCGCTTTCGTCTTCTTCTTTTTGAATTCGACCAATTAACGAATTCAAAGGCGTATTTGAAATGTCATAATGTTTGCTGGAGAGTTGAAATCCGACAGCTTTTTATTGGCGGATTCACAGACGAAAGAGTGTTTATTCAGAGTTACCACTGGGACTCATTTGAGTCAAAAGGGACTCATTTTTGTTTATGTTTGTTATTGCATACGGGTTTGTTTGTTTTAGTTTAGTCTACAACAACTAACACGGCACTAAGTGATGAGACATTTGTCGTAAGATTAAGCTTGCTATAAGCTATCTTCGGCATTTTCTGAGAGTGTGATTTTTGATAAGCTGGCTCAGGGACTCATATTATCAAATTTGACTCATCTTTTTAAGTATTCTACAATTATTAGTGAATGAAAAAAAGAGTTTATTTTCATTTCTGCATGTTTATTGATATTCATCTTCTCATGCAAATTATAACATGTAAGCAATACTCTTGCAAAACAGGCTGAATTAATGATAACCAACAAATGTAGCTTAAAAATAAAAAAAAGGCCGCTATCAACTGCCAAAGTTCAGAATCTTCTATTAGAAGAACCTTTGTTTTAAAAATAAAATCTATCGAACGTTCTTTTACTTCGTTCGGGGACTCATTTAAATTTTAACATGCGGCAACACTGTTATCATTATTAACTGGAATATTAAGTGTCAAACCACTGGAATATTGGAATACATTTTCTCGCTTCGTCGCGAATTTGTTAATAAGGAAATACGACGAGAGTCGAATTTGAATGGTCGAATTGAGAACGATCCACCGCACTAAATAGCACTATGAGATAATAGTCCGTAGGGTAGGAGAACAATACTACATTATATATAGGATTTTCAAATCTGTTTAGAATCTTACGAGGTATGGTATCGAAACGGCCGGCGGCGCACTCAACGCAAATTGTGTCCTACGCGAAAGTAGAAATTTTAAACGAGATCACACCACCATTTATTGAGAAAAAAAAAACACATAGAAAAATGGTCTAAATTGGAGTCATGCGTCATAATTTATATAAGAAATCGGAAACCCGATCCCGACCTAAATCACCTCAGGCTACTTGCACACAAACCGATTCTGGACGGCCGATTATTTACCGGTCGTCCAAATTCCAACAGTGAACCACATCTGGAAACGGGAACTGGCACACACACCGACCGCTGATCGGTGCCGGCAAAATGCCAGTGAGCAGCCGGTCACTGCCACTCTATCGCCGGCAGTATCGGGAAGTAGTGGCGTACGTGATTATATACATGCTTGCAAACGCACCGATTTTTTGCCGACCATTCGACTGCTCTCGCTTGATTCAGTGTGTGAAACTGACTACGTTACGTTGGAAATAAGATATTGCTTTTGAGGCATGTCCTTCTTCTCTTCACCGCCCCACACTCATATTTTCAGGACTTACTTTCGCTTCATCGAGATCTTGAACTCATAGCCTCTTAACTTTAATAGCGCCTCGGTGAATACCACCCTGGATGTTGGCATTTTTGTTAAGCAAGGCAACCATGTTTATTCGAGTCTGAGAAGCGGATGCATTGTGTCTTCTATTAGCTTAGACAACAAGTTTGTAGATTTGACGAATTTAGAGGTGTTTTGAGTTGTCTTCGCATATTACATAGCAGCGATCCTCTAATTTACGAAGTATGCTTTGGAGTCATTATGTTGCTGAAATTTTTTGTGCAGAATTTAAACTACTTTGAAATTAAGTTAATTTCCATGCGTCTGGAAGAATGTGTATATCACGCCTGTCTTCAAAAAAGGGGGTAAGTGGGTAAGTCGCTTATTGTTAAAGCTTTCTTGTACACATAAACTATTTGAACAAATAGTAAGCGACGGCAAAACATCCTATGCAGTGAATAACATGGCAGACGCGATCAACGGCCCTTAACTTTCTTGCGTTTACGCGCACATTTTTTAATCTTTTGGAAAATGGACTTTGTGTTCACCGAAATTCATGTGGATGTCCCTGCGGGCTTGTAACTGTTACATATTAAAACAATAATATGAACAAGTTTAAAGTTGAAAAGTGCTACGGATGGAGCACCTTGGTCTATATCTACGTTTTCATTTGAATTGTAACGCAGTCTATTTACTTCGTATTGAACATTTTCCCTTCCACTTGTTTCCGTTACTTTTTTCTTACTTATATATTTGTATATTCTTAGTTTTAAGCGAATCTTGTTTTTCGGGTTCTCTTCAACTACAGCCACAGAACAGACAACATCTAAATAAAATTAAAGTTAAGTAAGTGGAAAGTTTTTTTTATTTGTGTTTTAACAAACATAAAATTGGCGACGAGGATTTTTTTTTTGTATTCAAGTGTGCAAGTTATTAAAAAAATAAAAATGTCGCGCCTTGTTGGAAACATTGAGCCTTTTGTTGCGGGGAGTAATTTTAAGGCATATGAAGACAGGTTACGCCAGTTCGTCAAAGTGAACGAAATTAAAGAAGAAGGTTGTACTCCGTTGTTCATCACGATTGTAGGGGCAGACATCTACGAAATATCGATGTCCCTAAAAATTCCAAGGCTTCCAAGTGAAAAATCGTTTGAAGAACTGATCGGTTTACTGCGTGATCATTTCGCACCAAAGGAGAACAAAAGGGCAGAGAGGTTTAAATTCAATAAAATCTTCCAACTTCCAAGAAGATGGAGAATCGATGTGTGAATTCATTGTTCGTCTTAAGGCTGCGGCACAAACATGCCGATTCGGAGATTTTCTCGACGAGGTTAAGGAGGATACCAAAATTGCCAAATATAAGTCTCTCATTTTGGATGACACTTTAGCTGACAGATTCATTGTCGGTGTCAAAAGTGAGAAAATTCAAGAAATGCTGCTTCGAGATGACTCGCTTACCTTTGATAAAGTGTGTCAACAGGCACTTAATGTCGAAGCTCTCAAAAGGCATCGCGTACTATTTAGCCTATATCTCACAATGCGGTTTACCATCATCAGACAAAAACTACGATGATTCGAACTCAGGACGGGGTCCACGTGGCTCTAAAAAGAGTTTCAACAATTCAAAATTGAGCCGCAGTAAGTCAAACTGTTTTCGATGTGGCCGAAATGACCATCAGGAGTTCCGTTGTCCCGCTAAGGAGTGGGTTTGCTTTGCGTGCAACAAAAAGGGATTTTTTCCTGCCTTAAGAATAGAACTTTTCAAGTAAAGCTCATATTTTCGGCAAACTTTCCGGTAAAATCTGATGTTCCGCAGGGTAGTAGTTTAGGGCCTCTTTTATTTGTTTATCCATTAATGATGGACACCGATATATGTTCGAAGAATGGAAGTTCCTATCTTTGGAGATTATATGAAGATCTCTTAGAAAATAATAGATAACTTTGATCGCTTTCTACAGCAACCTTAACCCGTCGAAATGTCAGAGAGTGACAATCTCATAGGAAAGAGCAAATTCGACTTATGAGTATGCTATATTTCAGAAAATCCTCTCTCGTATGTTGATTGTTTAGACCAGTAAAAATCCGGTGAGTGTGCTAGCACCCGATACCGGTTAAATACCGGTCGTCCAAAATCGGTGTATGTGCAAGTAGCCTTACTTGAAAATATAACCTTATTTCCTTTCACAAGCACAATATTAACGAAGGCAAATTGAGAAAAAAGAAGAAAACTCTTAATACAATCAATTTAAAAAATGTTAAAACAAAATCATTAGATAAATTAATTTATGTTCTTATTCTTTCATTTGAAATGAAATTGTACACAATATACATTTGTTTGAGTTCAGTTTTACAATGATGCTAAAAATAACTATAACAATTGTGGTTTTATAACATAATAGGCTTGGGACTCGAACTAACACATTTACAACTGTACTAAGAAAACAATAACACAAAAGATAAGTTTCGTATTCAAATACATATTTTACTTACTATTTCATTTGTCTTTGTTTTTATTAAATATTTGTTAATGTTCTACTTTTGAATTCGTCGCCATTTTCATTTTAGATATGAAGCTGTTGTTTTTTTGTTTTGTAATAATTTTTTATCAGTTCCTTGCATTTTACATGTAATGCCGATCCTCTGCAATTTGAATAGCTTTGGATTTTTAGTTTACGTTTTGTTTGTTTTCAAAGTCTTTTTATGAATAAAATTGTTTGCTTTGAGTTTGCTGTTTGTTTTATAACCGTGCTGATTATTTTAAACTTTTATAGTGTATATAGTATTATTATTTTTATCAGATTTTCGTGACAAATTGTAATTATTAATTTTCTTAAACTATACTACTGTACCTCCTGGAGGTGCACTGGGACTAGGCGACATATGTTGAGGAACATTCTGAAAGTAAATATCAATGAAATAAAATCGTTTTGATTTCCACACGGTTAAATGAAAAATCAGTGAGAAGAATGGTTTTTTTTATAAACTACTTCTACGTCGGAGATGTTCGAAGGGTAGACACGTGCATTCAACAGGACACAAGTGTCCACAGCAACCTCTGTCTATCAACTTCTACTCTCCACCTCTCCGCGGTGAACTTCGGGTGCCTAGTACCTCAACCGAACATTGGGTTCTAACCCCAGTGGGAAGTTGTTGGCGGCAGCAAAGAGAGAGAGAGAGGGGGAGGAGGTATGCGTCCACTAAGGCATGCCTCCTTTTCAGCAGGCGGCAGCGGAAGAACTCCCAAGATGGAATCAACGGTGGCGTCTACAGTTCCAGTCAGGATGAACTACTTACTGAACACCTTATAGGGCTACTACGACATATTCGCAGCCAAGGCCTATAAGGAGCGGTTTGGCCGGCTCTTCGTCTTAGAGTTAAACTAAAGACCTGGCCCTGCAGGCTGGGGGTCGTGCGTCGGGGTGACTGCCCGGCCACATAAAGAAGACATGGTTCCGAAACACCAAAGCCTCGGATACGGACGGAATTAATGATGACGACCCACGCAAACGATTTAAGGACAACGAATTTCGGTTTTGCACTTGGAATGTTAGGTCCCTTAACAGACCACATGCAGCCAAACAACTAGTTGAAGTCCTTGACATCCATAAAGCAGATATAACTGCCATCCAAGAAATGCAATGGGAACATGGGGCCTACGTAAAATGAACAACTGTGATATATACTACGGCGACTGCTACCGGGAACAAAATCAGCGTCTATTTGGATGTGGATTTGTAGTTGGGACTCGACTCAGGAAGAAGGTCTTGAGTTTCAACTCAGTGAATGAGCGCAACACGACAATCCGCATCAAGGCTAAATTCACCAACTTCAGCCTCATCTGCGCTCACGCCCCCACTGAGGAAAAGGATGAAGACACCAAAGACAGGTTCTATGAGCTCTTCGACAAGACATATGAGCAATGCCCTAGCTATGAAATTAAAATCGTCCTTGAAGATTTTAATGCTAAGCTGGTTAGAGAAGAAATCTTTGGAATAATCGGACGACATAGCCTACACGACACTACCTCCGATAACGGATTTAGGCTAATCGACTTCGCTGAGGGGCGAGACGTAATGGTAGCAATTACGCGATTCCGACATCTCGATATCCACAAGGGGACATGGAAATGTCCTGATCAATCAACCGTCAACCAAATTGATCACATTGCGATCGACGCACAACACTTCTCTAGCATGCAAGATTTCCGCACATTCCGAGGAGCCAACATCGACTCGGACCACTACCTTGTTGTGGCCAAGGTTCGAATGCGGATATCCCGATCAAGGCCAACACGTGAAAATGCTAGGAGAAAATTCGACGTCAAACGGCTACAATCGCTTTCCGATCGTGTCTCAGAAAATCTCCTCAGAAGTCCTTTGCTGCCAGCACAAAATGTAGAGTACCAGTGGCAACACTGCCAAGCAGCCATCAAAGATGCCGCCTCTGAATTGTTAGGGTTTACACGGCCACCACAACGAAACCCCTGGCTTGACGATGAGTGCCGGCGAGCACATGCAGCTAAACAAGAGGCATACAAAGCGGCACTGCAAAGAAGGACGCGTGCAGCTCGTGAGCTCTACAAGCAGAAAAGGAGAGAGGAGCACAAGCTTCTCAGGAAGAAAAAAAGGGAGCATGAGAAGCGCGCGATCGAGGAGATAGAGGGATGTCACAACAGGAACGAGGTTCGAAAGTTCTACAAAAAGGTGAAACAAAATTCCAAGGCGTATACACCCCGAACCGAAGCCTGTAGAGACCATCATGGGAACATCGTAGTGGAACCACAGTCAGTGCTGAGGAGCTGTAAAGACCACTTTTCCAAGCTGTATAATGGCGATGACGAGCAAAACTCCGCCAGCAATACAGAACCATTCAATTTGGGTGCAGCAGGCAAACAATTCCACCCACCCGACATTGACGCAATGAAGATAGCGATATCTAAACTCAAGTCGAGTAAGGCCGCTGGAGCAGACGGGCTAGACGCCGAACTGTACAAAGCAGCTGCAAATTTGGTAAGGAGCATGCATCAGCTCGTCTGCAAAATTTGGTCGGAGGAAAGCATGCCCGACAAATGGAACCTCAGCATCGTATGCCCGATCCTCGAGAAAGGAGATCCCCTGAATCGCCTACAAGATCTTGTCCGTCGTGCTCTGTGAACGTTTGAAGCCTTTCGTCAACAACCTGATAAATCCTTATCAGTGTGGCTTCAGAGAGAAAAATTCTTCGAGTGATTTTTGGAAATGTCTGCATAAATGGAGAATGGAGACGAAGATTCAATCAAGAACAGTACGAGCTATTCAGCGACACTGACCTTGCCAGGAAAGTTAAGGTCCAACGTCTTAGATAGTTGGGTCATGTAGAGCGAATGGAAAATAATGCTGCGGCTCGTAGTCTTCGAATCCAACCCGGAAGGACGTCACAGAAGAGCAAGACCGCGACTCAGGTGGAGTACACAGGTGGTAGAGGACCTGAACCAACTTGGCAAAACTGGAGACAGCTAGCTAGGGACCGAGCTTGAGACGTTTATTGGATGAGGCCCAGGTCCGACTTGGACTGTAGCGCCACCATAAGTAAGTAAGTAAAAGCTGTATCATAGCTGGGAATGTAGCCAAAAGGCGACGACTACATTGGTTCGCAAATCGCAATCATTGACCGGATGGAAAACAACGCTTCTCCCTCCCACCAGGTTCAAGGCCATCACGAACACCGAACCTTCGTTTTAAGACCAAGCAAGTGCGGATGCCAAAGCGCAATGGTTTTGACGACTTGAAAACGATCCCAAGAGAACATACCCGATTTCAATGACAAATATCGTCCATGGATTGAGGACCCTAAGAAAGGAAGGTATGACGCACAACTTTCATTTCAGCCTCAAATCTAAAATTTCAAAATAAACCCCGGTCTTAAATAAAAAAAATGCAATTAAATTCTTACCGATGAATATGCAGGCCTCGCCCAAGTATAAATAAATCCATCCTGACAAGCCGTTAAAAAACAATCTTCACGAAATATCAGCGCCGTCAGCCGTTCATGAGCTATTTTCTTACACACCAGCGGCTCTAATAGAGGACACTCATCAAACCGGGGACACGATTGTGTACCGATTAGCTTCATTGGATCATACGATGTAACAATCGCCCCAGTCGGTGATTGCAGAGTCGAAGACTTTGATCCCAGCTTTAAAGTGCCACCGATGCCATTGCCGTCACTTGTATTCGATGCTGTCATAAACGAGGACTGGTGCGTGCTGCTACTGCTACTGCTTCCACTTACGTATGACTTAAACAATTTTCGATGACTGTTGTGTCTGGCCCCGCCACCACCAACGCCGCCGCCGCCAGGGTGATTCTGATGATTATTGTAGTGGTTATTAGTCTGACTGATATCAAAAACCGTTGTAGTCGAGGTGGACGATGAGTTCGTCGAAGAGGATGAAGACTTCTTCTCATTGCTGAAAAAATTCGATACTCGTTGTGTTAAAGTGCTCAGCGTTGATAGATTCGAATCAGCTGATTTGGTTGATGAACTGCCCGACGATGATTTCGTATTCATATTGGAATTTATATTATTAACCACACCAATGCCAACACTGCTACTGTTGCTGCTGCCCACGTCGATAAGATCGGATGTGGTCGCACTGATGCAATTAGGGAATTTTAATGGGTTACTAGATGCTTTACTATTACTACTATTACTACAATTTGATTTGTTTGCTATAACTACATCGGCTGTATTGTTTAGACTCATCGGCTCTGCTCCCGCCGCCGCTGTCGATGATCCAGAACCAACTGCAGACAGAGCTGCTATATCATTTGCCGGTGATGCTGTCGACGAAGACGACAACGTACAATGCGCTGTTGAAAATTTACCTGAACTACTATTACTACTATGCTTACTGCTACAATTACTACTATCGTGATCCTTGTTAATATTAGAATTCGGGTTGCTGCCATTGCCATTGATGACACCCGACGACGTGGACGTCATTGCAATAGGTTTGATAAGTTTGATGTCATGTATGTCTCCATTTACATGCGCACTAGTATTGTTTCCCAGGGCAGTCGTATTGTTGGGAGTGTCATTCATGTTCGTGCTGTTAACTCGTTGGCGTAGTGTCAAAGGATGCCGAAGGACGTCCTCGGTTATATCCCAAAGGCACAATTGAGTGTCCTGACTGACGGAGCCCAGACGATAGCTTATTGCGAGTTTGTCGGGCGCTAAGCTCTCTCGAAACGAATTCGGACGATGTCGTGAATTCGGCGTTGAGTTCTTCTCACCAGAAACTCCACCACCACAATCGAAACCGTGATTGGAGTCACTACCGCTACCGTACCGATGATTACTGTACTCACTGATTTGATTTTCATCATCCGAAAAATCTCCACCATCCCAATTGGAATAACAAGTTGTATAAGGATCGAAAGCCACCACCGATACCCATGATCGATGGCCCTGTCCTCGAGCCACAACTCGACGTTCGTGCAATGACCAAACAGTAACCAAATCATCCTCACCACCTACTACTATGTATTTTCCATCCGGTGACCAGCAAACACATAGAAAACCACCGAAATAGGATCGAGCAATACCGAGCAATTCCATTGTGTCATAGTGAAAGACCCGTAAGAATCCATCCTGAGAGACGATGGCAAGATTCGAGCCGCAAGGTGAGAAACAGAATTCATTTATACTACAATTCTCCGTACCGAATACCCATTTGTAGAGAGGATTGCGTGTGGACTTTGATTTACATGTGAGAATCGTAAAACCATCTCCCATTTTGAAAGGCTGGTAATTTGGCGAAGTTGGCGTACAGGGCAGTTCTTCATTGTACAAATAAAGATGACCAGATGCATGAGAGGCTAAGAATAAATTTGGCGAACGTGGTAGCCATTTTAAGCAGGTTACTTTTGTTTTGTCAATAAGGCGCTAGAAACAAGAATCAACATTGTAAACTCAACTTGTTGTGGAAATTTGTAATACAAACCTCTTCATTGTAGATTTTTCTCAATTCGCGTGGGCCCGGCTGGGGTTGGACCAACTGTATTTGACCTGTTGTGAATCCAACTAGAAGAGGCGCTCCACTTGGTGTAGCTGCGTGTGCATTAAAGTCATGGCAACTGGGGTTTGTGCCTTTGTAGAACTTTTTATCAATTGGTTTGCTCAATTCGGAACCCTGTTTTCACCATGGGGAAAAAAATGTATGAGAATTTAATAAAAAAAAACAAGAAAGTTCAATCTAGTTCACAATAGTCTTAATAGCTCATGAGCCCCCATACAAGGAATTCCCGTCATCGCGCCCACTAAAATTTTAATGAGGAATAAAAG
This sequence comes from Sphaerophoria taeniata, assembly GCA_943590905.1. NCBI lineage: Eukaryota > Metazoa > Arthropoda > Insecta > Diptera > Syrphidae > Sphaerophoria > Sphaerophoria taeniata. The sequence continues at coordinate 183,509,948 of OX016540.1, read as the reverse complement.
TTAAAGCCAAGACGCGTAAGATTCGCTTGGTCGGGGCGTGAATTTAGTTAGCCGGAAAGACCGCGCAACTGTTGCAATGTGGTGAATGACGGTGAAATGTCTCCATCATCACGGATTCTATTTCTGTTTCTTTAATTACACGCATCCTTATGTTAGATGAAGAAATACCTTGGTTTGCTTGCTTTCAAACTGCTGAATGTCAATGAAAGCACATATTTGGGTGCCGATTCGTGGGAAATCGTGATTAGTGATTGCCTAATCAAGGCTAAATTCGGAAACGTTTTAATATGCGCGCATGTCCCCACAGAAGAGAAAAAGGACGACACCAAAGACGAATTCTACGAGCTCCTCGACAAAACATATGAGCAATGTCCTAGCTATGACATGAAAATTGTCCTCGGCGATTTTAACGCAAAGCTGGGAAAGGAGGACATCTTTGGCGGAACAATCGGAAAGCACAGCCTGCACGACACCACTTCCGAACAACGGATTCAGGCTGATCGATTTTGCTGCGGGGCGAAATGTGGTGGTAGCAAGCACCTGGTTCTCACATCTCAACATCCATAAAGGTACATGGAGATCTCCTGATAAATCAACCGTCAACCGGATTGATCACATTGCGATCGAAGGAAGGCACTTGTCCAGCATTCTGGATGTTCGAACTTTCCGAGGAGCCTCGTCGTAGCCAAGGCAGTGCTACGAATATCCCGACAACGGCCAAAACAAGGAAATGCTGCAAGAAAATTTGACGTCGGACGGCTACAATCGCAGGAGATCTCCAGATCCTTCTCTGATCGAGGGTCAAGTAACCTCTTAAGGAGTCCTATGCCGCCAACATCAAGTATCGAAGACCAGTGGCAACATTGCCAGAAACGGTTAGAGATGCCGCCTCCACCAAAACGAAACCCCTGGTTTAACGAAGAATGCAGGCAGTTCTATGCCGCCAAGCAGGAGCCATACAAAGCGGCGCTGTATAGAAGGACAAGAGCTGCTCGGGAGCTCTACGAGCAAAAGAGGAGAGAGGAACGCCGGCTTCTCAGGAGAAAAAAGAGAGAGCATGAGAACCGTCAATTCGAAGATGTTGAGAGAGCCAACAGCAGGAATGAAGTTCGGAGGTTTTATCGGAAGGTAAAGCAGCTGGTTCAAGGTCATCGAGCAAGAACCGATGCCTGCAGCGATAAATAAGGGAACATCATAGTAGATTCGCAGTCAATGCTGGGGATTTGGAAAGACCACTTCTGTTGACTGTATAACGGCGACGATGAACAAAACCCCGCGGTCAAACAGGAGCCTTTTATCGTACACGATGACAGCCAACAATTCCGTGACCCTGACCTAGAAGAAGTGAAAACGGCAATATCACGGCTGAAATCCAACAAAGCCGCTGGAGCAGATGGTCTAGCTGCCGAGCTGTTCAAAGCAGCAGGCGACGATCTAGATAGGAGCATGCACCAAATCATCTGTAAGATATGGTCGGAGGAATGCATGCCCGATGAATGGAACCTCAATATTGTTTGCCCGATCCTGAAAAAGGGAGATCCTCTAAACTGCGCCAACTACAGAGGAATCAGTCTACTTAACATCGCCTAAAAGATCCTCCCTATTAATATGTGAACGTCTGAAGCCTTTCGTCAACAATCTGATTGGTCCTTATCAATGTAGCTTCACGCCAGGAAAGTAAACCATCGACCAAATTTTCACGTTGCGGCAGATTCTAATCGCTGTTTCTTTGGGCTAAGAAAGCAATTGAGTGGAAAAGCCCTCTCTAGAGCAACTTAGGTAAAACTGTACCACACCCTCATCATCCCAGTTTTGGTGTAAGGTGCAGAAGCATGGACCTTGACAAAAGCGGATGAATGTGCCTTAGGCTGCACGTACGGTAGTGCGAGAAAGCGATGCGATGCGAGAAGCGTTTGTATGCGAGAAAAATATTAACATTGATTCTTATGAGCGTGCGTACAGTCAAGCGATATCTTGAGCGAGTTTCTCGCATAGCAACTCGCTCCGACGAGTTTTTCAAGCGAGTTGAAGCGAGATTGTTTGTTTTGAATTTGATTGTGACGTTTGAAAAATAGAAAATAGAAAATTTATTTATTCCAGCTTGTGTTGTGTATGTGTTGTGTGTTTTCGAATTTGTTTTGGTGTATATTTTAATTATGAAAAATACTAAATAAAGAACATGATGAATTTATTCTTTCTTTCTTTCTTGTATATGTTTTTTTTCATCCTTTTACTTTCCTTCAACGTCCGGAAATATTAATTTTCATTTAAAAATTAATTTTCTAATGATGACAAGACTCCATTTTCTTGACACTTCTAGTCGCTTTTACTGTGCGCACCATCTCGCCTTAAACGCTTCTCGCATCGCTTCTCGTATCGCTTCTCGTATCGCTTCTCGCATCGCATCGCTTTCTCGCACTACCGTACGCGCAGCCTTAGGCTGTTTCGAGAGGAAAGTTCTTCGGGTCATCTTTGGCCCCTGTGTGCATTGAAGGGGAATGGCGAAGAAGATACAACAGCAAACTTTACGGGTTGTACAACGACGCACGTGGACCTAGCCAGAAGGTTCAAGGTCCAGAGACTCAGATGGCTCGGTCATTTAGAGCGCAAGGACCCCAATGCTCCGGCCTGGAAAGCTTTCGACCCTTTTCCCGAGGGACGTAGAAGGACAGGAAGACCGCGACTCAGGTGGCGCACACAAGTAGAAGAGGACCTCAATCAACTTGGAGTGGAAAACTGGAGACAGCTAGCTGGCTGGCGGAGACTGTTGTTTAAGGCCCAAGTCCACATCGGACTGTAGCGCCACCTTAAGTAAGTAAGTAAGAGCTCCTGGTTTTGACGTCTGGAGAATGCATGCGAGGGACCGATCTTGATGGAAAACTGATGTGTCTCAGGCTGAGATCCTACATGGATTGGGAGCCGGATAAGTGAGTATCACTATGCAAAAATACATTATTGCTAATTATCAGTAAAACCCCCCTTAACGAAACCCTGGACTTTTTATCTGTACTTGATCTTTATCTCCACAGTAAACCACTACAAGCTAAATGATGTGCTACCTTGAATTATCGTTTGTTATCTAATAATTCAATCTGCCACATTTACGATAGTTTTTTTGATTTATTTAACCCCCATACTATGCCAAGAAAACAGACTTAATTAACTCTATTAAAGTGAGCCATAGTAAACATGAGAATTAACTGTAACCAATTCTGCTCTTCCTGTGTTTTGAATTCGAATTTAGATTTTAGTTCATGTACCGATGAGCAACACAATTTGAATTGTTCCAATGCCATTACCAGACCAATGGAAAATCAAAACAACCTTTCTATGTATTGTTTGTAGTTTGGTGTGGGGGCGCGAGAGGGCAACCAACAACGCTGATGACGATGACGGTCCCAAAACAAACAAACAAATTATCAATTAGCGGCAAAAAGTTCGTTACCCGTCACAATCTTCGTCTATCCCTACCGCAGTCACCGCTAGCGTACTGTTTTCTTCAATGATGTTTAACCAATCATCGTAACACCACCCTCATCATATACATATAATCTTATCTTTGGGCCTTGGCTATTGCGTAAGAGCTCCAATTTATTATCTGTGCAAAGTACCTCATGTGAATGATGTCTACAACTATACTCACATACATTTGCAAATCTCTAGATCAAGTTCTTACCTTTTTGACGCCTCGAAAAGCATAAACATAAAGTTCCCTTCCAAAATTAAAACAAATTCGATCGCCACCAAATATTCCGATTCCGCTATGATCGCCATTCATGTGAATTCCGCTCGAGATTCCAGTGCCGCCAAGACGCGAATCAATTGACGAGGAAGATAAACCTGCTGCATTGGAATTCGAGTAGCTATTTTGTCGATCGTTGTTATTGTTGCCAGCATCTCCGCCAGCGCCAACGTTGTTTGCGTTACCAGATGAAGATAACGAATTTACCGTTGTATTGGCCACAGCAGAGCTAGCAGTAGAGGAACTATTAACAGCGCTGTTTGTGGTCGACGATAGCAATGGTCCATTTGTTGGACTTGGCAAGGAAACAATAGAAACTCGAACTTGCGGTGAACTCTGACTATTAGTATAACCAACTCGATTTGGCCGTGAATATTCGGATAAAGTCATCAGGCGATAAGTGCCTTCTCGTGTGACAAATTGAGTTTTTAAGTCATCCTTAGCATTGGGATCTAGTTGGCCAGCCATTATTGGTATTGTGATGGGTTGTATCTAGTCGTTGTTTTGTTGGTTTTCTCGTCCTTGCTCGATGTCTTCCTTGTCGTCTCTGTACTTCGATGATGATGTAAATAATAAATAAAAATGTAATTGCAAACTGAGTTGTTTTCACTTTGTGACAAAAACATTAGACTTTTGATAATTTTTGCAATTTTGTTTTTGTATGGATTGGTTTTTTTTTTACTATCGGAAAAGATAAAGCGATTTTGCCGAGGGAAATTGAGTTTTTGCAAGATTCATTTATGAGAAAGCATTTCGGTTTGTTTCTTTTGGTAGTTATTTTTAATAATTTATTTTATTTTTTTCGCTGCGAAGGGACGAAAATTTTCCACTTTTCAACTTTTTCACAACTTGACGGGTTTTTTGACGGAATTCATTTTCATGTATGCAAAATGAACTAAGAGCGAAGTTGAATATGATTCTGAATTCTGATAGGAAACATTCATCCGAGCTTTGATGGGACAAAGTGCAGGGGTGTTATATGAGTTTATCCATTTTAGGGTGGGAGCAGACCATGTTATGTAATTTTTCTTTCAACAAAGAAGGTTTGCTACTATATTTCAATTCTTTTTGTCATGAAAGAAATTTGCAAACACGTATGTCGTTTTCCATTGGTCTTTTTTTGACGTTTCTTCTTTTGACTCCAATGGAACGGGTTATGATGTATGTGTCATTCTTCGGACGAATCTGTTTTCAATACAGAAGAGATCTGCTTCTTCTCAGAAGCATTCCGTCTGTCAAAGTCAGTCCAATATAATGGTTTTAAGAAGACTTCTGGACTCTTCCGAATGCTGCTGGACGACCAATGGAAAACGACAGTAGCAAATGGGCGCATTTATTAAGGACGTGTGCGAATTCAGTTAAAAATGGGTTAAGACTTGACGTTTGGTTAAATTTTGACACTTCGCATTGAATAAAATTATTAGACTAGCTGCGGAGCAGGTTAAAATATGACAGTAGTGGTTAAAAATTCATCCATTTTTATTTTTTAACCACAATTCATCCAATTCGCACACGGCCTAATATAGTTTTCGAAATTCAACTAGCTTTGTGGGTGCAAAATTAAACTACAAAACTAGTCGAACGCAAACTGTCAAATTATGACAGATGTAATAGTTTATGTTTTATATGTGGAACATTTTTAATGAGCTGAATTTTCGTTTAGAGAACTTTTAATACACTTGCTCCTTATATGCTTCTTAACATTCTTATCCTGACGTATTATTATACAACTCGGAAATGCTGAATTTTTCACCAAGCTGATCGAACGATATTTTGGAGATCAATCGTCCATTTTAAATTCGACATTGGTTATCAAGGAACCATTTTTTCAAAAAAGGATTCAAATTTCGAAAAGATGAAAAGGAAAATAATTTGCCCGGTGAGTCACAGGCAAATTGGTATAGGTACGACTCATTTTTGACGTTCTTCACTTTTTATTCAATATTTCGTATTTTGGCCGTTTGCGAATTGGATGAATTGTGGTTAAAAATGGACCACCGGAATTTTATAAGTTTTGGTGTTTTCTTTCACTATCCAATTCTCAACATTCAGCTGGACCTTACCTCATTTTTGTTGCTGTTTTTTTGTCATTTATAGGGCTCCATACCTTTTGACAGCTAATAAATTTCAACCAATTTCAACTGTCATTTATCGTTCGTGGAGGGCAAACAATGGCGGCATACCGTCCCGTTCAAGTTCAAGCCAAGACGTAAGTGGCTTATACTCATGAACAATTCTCTGATAACGTGTCAATTTTCTCGAAACGTGCATTATTCGTTGAATTTCGTTTTTCGACACGCTAATCGAGAGTACAGTCTTTTTACTTAAATTCACCCTTTTACAAATAAATTCACCCTTTTTGCAAATCAAATTCACGATTCACCCAGTACTATATAAAAATCAAATAAAAAAATATGAGTGCGACCCATGGAGTCCACACGACTAACTTCCCAGAGTAGAAAAATACGTAAAAACATTAGTTGTTTAGCAAAATATTCAGCCGATGCATCCCGTTGTAGTTGTACACGCAAGTTGGTTCAAAGTCAAATTCCATAAAACTGATGATTTTATGAAAAACATTGGCGCAAAATTATAGTCCGCTAATGAACAACTTTAGTGTGATACTAGCTTAAAATGACGTTTCAGATATGACACAAACGTCATTTTAAGCTTAGTATCACACTAAAGTTGTTCATTAGCGACTATAATTTTGCGCCATTAAGTTTATCGAATAACAGTGGCGCCATCTGCCAAAAGTTGATCGTACCATTTCGTGGACTCATTCACAACTACTTTGCACAGTAAAATACAGCCTATATTGCTCCTAAATATTGTAGTTTTCTATTATTGAAGCAATTTTTCTAATCGGATTAGTATTTCCGAAAATTAATATTTATACGGCAAAGCAGCATTTCGTGGGTCAGCTAGTAATCAAATATAGTATATGATACTCCCGAATACTGTTTTTTTTTCCCACTAACTATAAGATTTTTTGCACTATTATTGAAATTATTGCAGATATTATCATAATTTTCATTATATTAGGGTTGTCTTAGATTTTTGATTGCCATTAAAAAACCGCTAAGCTCAAAATCTAATCAGCTCTTAACAACACAATACCGCGTCGAATGAGACCAATTTAATGACAATACAATGAGTGGTTCGCGAGATAATCGAGCTGAAAAATCGTAGCGCACATTCGAACACACATACACACACACAGACATCATCATAAAAAGGGTTGATTCGGATTCTAGTGACCTCAAAACATCGAGAAATGCGAAAATTGGAGATTCACAAAATCGGCCCCATTACAATAACTTCCTCTGGGAAGTTAAAATCATTAATCATCTCTCGATAGCGCAATCCATTGACCGTAACTGTTGCTCCAGCCTCATTTTCGAAAAAGTAAGGTCCAATGACCCCGCGGGACCATAAACCGCACCAAACAGTCACGCGTTGAGGATGGAGAGACTTTTCAACAATAACTCCTGGGTTTTCCGAGCCCCAGATGCGACAGTTTTGCTTGTTGACGTAGCCTCCGAGGTGGAAATGGGCCTCATCAGTCAAGATGATTTTTCGATGAAATTCCGGATCATTTTCATGCATTTCAAGGACCCAATCAGCAAAGACACGACGTTGTTGATGATCAGCCAGCTTGAGTTCTTGTGTCAACTGAATTTTATAAGCCTTAAGACCCAAGTCTATGCAAAATACGGTGTAATGACGTTTGTGGAATGCCTTATTCCAAAGAACGACGAGGAATGGACAAACCTGGGTTTTCTTCAACACTTTGGGCTACAACAGCAATATTCTCAGTTGTTCTTGAGCGACGTGCACGGGTTTTATTCTTCACATCACTAACTTGTCCCAACAGCTCGAATTTGTCCACCAATTCCTGTATTGCGGTCCGACAAGGTGCTTCACGACGACCCAAAAATGTTTTAGTTGTGCGTCTCTGCTCTCTGCCAAATATCGTATCGTTCCATTTTTATTAATGGCGTAGTTTCTACTTGTCAAATGTCAAAAAATGACAGCTTCAAAATTGACAACTACCGAAATATCGGGCTATTCAAAATAACACCTCTTATTAGAAAACCCTTTATAATAATAAAATAACTCATTTTTTATAAGGTTGTCTTAGATTTTTGATTGTCATTTAAAAACCGTTAAGCGGATTTCGCTCAAAATCTAATCAGCTCTTAACAACACAATACCGCAGACCAATTTTATGACAATACGATGAGTGGTTCGCGAGATAATTGAGCTGAAAAAACGTAACGCACATACGAACACACATACACACACACACTGACATCATCTTAAAAACGTTTGATTCGGACTCTAGTGACCTCAAAACATCGAGAAATGCGAAAATTGGAGATTCACAAAATCGGACCCATTACAATAACTTCCTCTGGGAAGTTAAAAATAATCAAATAATCATTTTTATCATGAATTTTTCAATATAAACCTACATAACTGCCTTCTAATAGGTTTATCTGTTCGCCAAACAGCTCTAGAACATTCTGCTGATCTCGCTTTTGATCACTTGTTGAACTTCATTCCTTTGAGTTTCTAATTATTTGAGGACATTCTTTTGTTCTTCATTCTTCTGCTTGTTTCTATTCTTTTCAAACTTTGCTATAAGAAGTGACATGTTAGGTTAGGTTAGGTTAGGTTATTTGGCTGACAGTCGATTTTGTTACCATCACACTTAGATCAATGTAGATCCCTTGTGATACTTCTGAAACAGTAATTTAACCTATGAATTCTATGGTTGGTCGAGCCATTTGGTGGACTTGATAAAGTTCAGTAGGTGATGGCCTGGGAGTTCAGTATAGGAGAATTATACACAGTTATTCGTTGAAGCATAAATTCTACTTTTTCATCAACTTGCAATTTTTTAAGTGAGATACAAGTTTCATCTTTTTTAATTCTGGAGGATGTAATATAATTTGTAGTTAAAAATAAAGGGCGCCAAATATTTGACTCGCCTGGGGCGCCAAGATAGCTAAGGCCGGCTCAGCACCACTGTGATCGGGAACCCAGCAGATTCTTATGTGGCTTTTCTTACAACCCAAGAATTGATCCGTGACGTAAGTGGCAATTTTTTTCCCCTTAAACGCATTTCTTTCGCAAAGAAATTGAATTTTTCTCTCGAAGGATTGATTTCTCTCAAATCACTTTTTTGGAGACGGATTTACACATTCTTGTACACGCATTTTACACACATACTACGAGTTTGACATTTCTGAGTTTTCTGTGGTTGTGATTATCATGTACAAAACTATTTAACAGCTAACCAGACAACACAGACATTCAAAAAAGGAATTGATTCGTTTTTGCACATTTCTTAGGCCGTGTGCGAATTCAGTTAAAAATGGGTTAAAACTTGACGTTTGGTTAAATTTTGACACTTCGCATTATTTGACTAGCTGCTGAGCAGGTTAAAATATGACAGTAGTGGTTAAAAATTCATCCATTTTTATTTTTTAGGCCGTGTGCGAATTGGATGAATTGTGGTTATAAAATAAAAATGGATGAATTTTTAACCACTACTGTCATATTTTAACCTGCTCAGCAGCTAGTCAAATAATGCGAATTGTCAAAATTTAACCAAACGTCAAGTTTTAACCCATTTTTAATTGAATTCGCACAAGGCCTTAGGCCGTGTGCGAATTGGATGAATTGTGGTTAAAAAATAAAAATGGATGAATTTTTAACCACTACTGTCATTTTTTAACCTGCTCAGCAGCTAGTCAAATAATGCGAAGTGCCAAAATTTAACCAAACGTCAAGTTTTAACCCATTTTTAACTGAATTCGCACACGGCCTTAACCACAATTCATCCAATTCGCACACGGCCTTAGGCCGTGTGCGAATTCAGTTAAAAATGGGTTAAAACTTGACGTTTGGTTAAATTTTGACACTTCGCATAATTTGACTAGCTGCTGAGCAGGTTAAAAAATGACAGTAGTGGTTAAAAATTCATCCATTTTTATTTTTTAACCACAATTCATCCAATTCGCACACGGCCTTACACGCCAAAAAACTTTGAATTTTAGGCCGTGTGCGAATTGGATGAATTGTGGTTAAAAAATAAAAATGGATGAATTTTTAGCCACTACTGTCTGTCATATTTTAACCTGCTCAGCAGAGGTGCGTTTTTGCGCTGACTATAATCAACTATAATCAACAATGGTTGACTATTTCTCGTTTTTGCACGCCAATCATTGACATAATATATATGGACTGCTAGTCACTTGTCATTTCCATACATTTCAAGAGAAGAAAAAAGGTACAAGCTACAGCAGCGCCATTGGTTTGAAGCGGCCAAATTAGTCCCAAAAAATATGTTTGAATTCACAGCGCACCGTCGCACATGGACTCTATAGATTGAAAATGGACTCGTTGTTTCTTCCTTGGCTCGGGGACTCGTTTTTATAACGTTTTTTGTTTACAGAACACAAATAAGTATGTTAAAAATTTAAAACAAAATGATTTCTGAAAGTATTTCATTTTTTTTTACGTGGACTCGTTTTTCAAGCATCTTGGACTCGAAAATATTTTTCCCTGCGGTAACACTGCACAGCGACCTCGTTGTTTATGTTTTTGTTTTTGTTCATTTTTGACAGCTGGAATCGTTCTTTTTTTGGCCACCCTGAACCAATGGCGCTCTTTACGCTGAACACGCGTGAAGTTGGCAACTAGCAGTCCATATTATAATATGTCAATGACGCCAATAGTTACGATTCGTAATCACAATTGTCGTTTTAGCGGTCTGTGTTGATGTGTCAAATCGTAACTATCTATGAGTTGAAAGTGGTTGGTGTGTCAAAGTGTTTTTTTTTGTATAATGGCGTTTGTCAATCTGGAATCTAAAAAAAACATTCTGTTCTGTTTGTGCATTTTTTACAACCGCGTAGTCGTCCGTATCCGTACTCGTACTGCCGCAAATTTAATTACAATCAAAGTATTTCTGTTCGTCTTCAATTATTTCATTACAAAATAAAGAAAATAAAGTACCCCTTACAAATTTTAAATTATCGGAAAAAAAGAACTTTATTTCGCCGGAGATTTTGCAAAAGGAACTTGAAATATTCAACTTCATTAGAAAAACGAAAACAAATCATGAGGAAATTTCTCTCGTGCACTTTTTTTTTGGTCTCAAAATGTGTAGTGTAGTGTGTGCTCGTAAAAACATTCTGGTTTTTAAATTCGAAGGGAATCCTCTTGTTTTCAAAATCAGAGTAAATTCATAAATTCATAATTTTCATAAATTCATGCTCTCCATTGCATGGGCTATGTCCATCGCGTCATCAATCCGGAAAACATTCTAATCGACCGCCATCAAACTGGAAGATTTTTGAAATCCCGCTGCCTTGAATCGTGACGGGCATGTGCAGAGTTCCTCGCCGGTTGGAACTCCTGATTACATTGCTCCAGAACTGCTCGAGACAATTTCCTATTGCAGATTGACCAAATCCCAGCAGAGCGTAAGTTCTTTCAAACCTCGAGTTTTAAACAAAACATTGATGCTAAAAACTACTTACAGGTCAGCTGTGACTTCTGGTCCATTGGTATTATAGGCTATGAACTCATCTGCGAAGTCACACCATTTCACGAGGACAATGCCACAATGTCCACGAGACATACTTGAAAAACCTCAGTCACTGCGAGGGGAGTCACGCCAAGGAAATGACCGCCTTTCCAAGTGACTTAAAAGTCAGCACCAATTTCAAGAATCTCAATCTCTCCCTGATCACAATTCCTTCCAATCGAATTGACTACACTGCGATCCGCAAATATCCCTATTTCGGGAGGACATGGCTGTGAAGTTCAGTGAACGACCGAAGAGCGTCGGCGATATACCTACTCGAGAAGCAGTACCAAAAATTGGAGGACAAGTTGGCCGCTGCCCATGAGCAGATGATTGTCGAACGTCATTCGGCACGAAAGGCAAACTTAAACCTGTGGACGGTGGAGAAGCAACTGGAGCACAAAATGTGCGAAAAGGCCGAGCAGGAGAGGCTGAAGGAGAAATCTGAGGTAAGGTTTTTCATCTCCAAATAGAATTCATATAACGTTTATTGTATTCTTTAGGTCGTCGAACAAATTTTAGAACAAGAAACTCCTTCTTGAACGGGAAAAGTCCTCAAACGCCATCGATGCGGCTTCAGCTATCGAAATCAAGCTCAAAAACCTCGAAGACAACTACGAACGACTTAAGTAAGCATGCAAGATGCAACATCACCGACAACCAGCTGACCGAAGTCGAGGCAATGCTGCAAGCCGAACAGAAGCGCAGTCAATCGTCGCAGGAGAAAATCGATGTCCGGGAGAAGGACGAAGCCATCAGTAAGCTGAGGGAGATAATCAACGAGAAACATGCGAACAAACTCGTCGCCGAAGGACGGTGAAACCGAGACACAAGAAAAAGTGGAAGTCCTTATTATTATTATTGCTTTCATGTATTCTGTCGGCAATAAAAAAATTTGTTCATTGGTTTCAAAAAATAAAGACTTTCTCCGTTTATTTATATAAAAGCACGAACTAGATATGGAATTGGTAGTTTTTAAGCGAATCTGGAAGCAGCAATTAGGAGAATATCAGGAGCTGGCTTGTTTGGAACAGCTTGAAGATTTCTTTATGGAGGGTGGTCTTCAGTTCTAATATGCCATTTGCCTTTCTTGCTGTGGGTTGTTCAAAAATAAATAAATATGATCTTATTTCAATTGTCTTTAAGAACTTACCATATCAAGATCATTGTTTAATTTTTGCAATAAATTTAGACTAACAAAAATTGTCGTCTCTTTATCCATTTCAATTATTATGATCAAAAGAAAAGAAAAATATAACCTCAAAAGATTTGTTTTTTTTTTCTCGTTTGACAGATCAACCAAACCTAACTAAAAAGCGTTTTTGGATTATTTCAACTATTTCAACTATGACACATCAACTATGTTTTTTTGACATGAAAACTATAGTCAACTATCGTCAGCGCAAAAACGCACCTCTGCTAGTCAAATAATGCGAAGTGTCAAAATTTAACCAAACGTCAAGTTTTAACCCATTTTTAACTGAATTCGCACACGGCCTTAGCAGCAATTCTTCTTGGTTGTAAGAAAAGCCACATTACGTTGTGCTGCATACCAAGAACCCTTAGCTCTTCACGACAGCTAGAAACAAGCTTTGACTTGATTTGCGTGGCAGAGATCGCTTTTATTGCTGCTTTTGGCTATCAATGAAAAAGGTGTATCAGCGTGTGATATCGCCATCATGGATATTTGGTTAGCAGCGTTTTTCACTGCCTAGATCTCAGCTTGGAAGACACGCTATGGTCGGGAAGTCTGAATGAACTGGCAACGCTAAGATTTTCTGAGTAGAAACCTGCCCCTACTCCAGTAATCATTTTCGAACCATCAGTAAAGATGGTAAAGTTCGATTCATTAGTGTAGGGTACATTGTTTTCCCAATCTTCTCTATTGGGGAAGCTGGTAGTAAAGTTTTTATTGAAGTCTAAATAAGGGGTCATGTAATCTGTACAAACGTTGTTGCTAACGTATTTTGTAAGAACCGTGGTATGGCTGTGTGGACTAGTTCTCCAAATATTGGTCTGACTAAGTCGAAGAGCGCGGTTTGCTGCCGATTCTTGTACAAATAAGTCTATGGGGGTGAGGTTTAGGATCGCTTCGAGACCCGCAGTTGGGGTGGTCCTCATCACCCCCGTAGTGCTAATGCATGCCATTCTTTGTACTTTGGTAAGAATTTTAAGTTCGTGGATTTCTTCAGAGCTTGCCACCAAACCAAACTGCCATAAATTATGGGTCTAACAATGGCTGTATACATTAGGATTTGGCCCTAGAGTGCAATCATGGCTTTGACATGTTAGATAAGGCGTAATTTGCACCTATGTATCTCTTCCACTTGTGCTTCTAATTCGGTCTTCCTTGTGCTTCTCATTTCCTGCAGCCGTGAAATGAGTTCGGTTTTTAATTCTGCCCACTTAAGCCACGTTTGCTTAAATCGGCCTTTAACCAAATTGATCGGAAATCACTTCAAGATTTTTTTTTGATATAAAAAAGTTCAACTACAAACTACTTATTTTTCCATTTAAATGTGTTTTTCCATTTTCCGGTTGTAAATTCATTTTCCTGAACAGCTGGAACAACCGGAAAATAGGAAAACACATTTTAATGAAAAAATAAGTGTGTAATTGAACTTTTTTTTATGTTAAATAAATTCTTGGAGTGATTTCCGACCGATTGATATATAATTTGCACTTCTATTCAAAAGAAAACATAGTTAAATATCCATTCAAATATTTTTCCGTATCCATTTCAATGATAGCTATAACTGGCCCCTAAGCCCTAATCTACCTGAGTTCAAACCACAGTCACAAAATCAACATTTTTAATAAAATGGCATTTTCCCTTTCTTCTACTCGAATTACTTAAATTCCCAGTAAGTAATTAAGAAGTTATTAACGAAATAAGTTGTTTCACTGCGGATTTTTAGGATAAATACGAAGAACAGTGACAGAAGAGAATCACTACCGAAGAAGCACTGTTAACAGTTTAAACGTAAAAATTATTTAAAAATACGTAAAAATGGTTCAAACTTACGGATCGATGTTATTGCTGACATGCCTCTCATTTTTGCTGATCATTGCAGCTCCGCAAAATGAAGTTCAGGCGGACGTGCATATTGGCAGTTGTGTATGGGGTGCCGTCAACTACACCTCAAACTGCAACGCTGAATGCAAACGCCGTAGATACAGAGGAGGACATTGTGGAAGCTTTGGAAATGTTAATTGTTGGTGTGAGAAGTGAGATTTATAAATATCGTGCTCTCGAAAAATTCTTGTACACTCAATAAAATAAAATGAATTTTGTTTTCTTATATTTGAACATGTATTCAATTTTATTTATCATTGTTCCATAATTTTCCAAAAACTGATTATTTAAAACCAGTGTCCATGTTCTGTAACTTGATCGAAAAGTTTCCCATTCAATTCAGTGCCCCGGTTCTGTATCTCAGTCGTTAATTTAGCGAATCGTTAAAAAATGGAACAGATTGTTCCCTCGTTAACGATCCTGGAAAAGTTTGTGTTCTGTAACTACAATCGTTAACTCAAATTTGCGTCGTTAATTGAACTGGAATTTCCAGTGGAAATCGTTAAAAATTTTGACATTCCTTTCAAATAAAAATATTTATCAAAAATAAAAAAAATTTCATTATTCGAAAAATTCTCAACACAAAAGCGATTGGATGGCCGACCTTATAATGGTTAATAAAAAATCTGTATTAGATCGTATTTTGGATAGCATTCGGTGATGAAGATTGTTCAAAGAAAGGTATTTATCAAGTTGTCCTATAAATTTTAAAGTTCCCTTTCACATTTTCAAAGCCATTTTTTTTGTTAGCAAAAAAGTTCCCCAATCCAAAATCTCTGCTCATGCACGAAGACTATCAGCACGGTAACAAAGAAATCGCTGCTAAATGCGACAAATAATGTGGAAAGAAATTTATGAACCAACAAAAACTCGAATACCACATTTTGAGCCGACATTCGAACAATCGCAACTTTCAATGTCCTGAATGTCCGAAGAGTTTCAAAAACAGCTTTCAACTAAGAGCCCATAAGCAACTCCATGCAGAAAGAACAATCAATTGTCCTGAATGTGATGAGAAGTTTGCCCCCCAACGACTTGAGAGTTCATATGAGAATACATAGACATACTGGCGAATTGCCTTATCAGTGCGAGTTGTGTGACAAACGCTATAGAATCAAAGTGAGACCTAATTACCATTTATGCAAAAGCATTTGGGTATGAAACACGTTTGCGAGCTGTGTTCGAGTGAATTTAATAGCAAGCCAAAGCTGCGGTTGCATATGTTTGAGCATATAGGAATGCAGTATGTGTGCTACGAATGTTAGATGGGATTCAATACCTGATCGGGGTGAGTATTGTTGGGAATGAATTGGAGTGAAGAAAATCTTTATTATTCTCTATTTGCAGTTTAAGTCGCCATACTAAAGCAGTTCATAACTATATTATGACGAATTGCTTCAGAATAGACTGAATAACGAAATCAATGTGAAAAGAGGCACTGTAAGCGAAACTGACGATGTCGTCTTAGTAAAGCAAGAAAATATAATTGACGATACCGAATGTTTAGTTTGCAGTAAGTTAGCTCTGTCATTTATCCCATCCTTAATTATTTTTTCTTTAATTTTCAGAGTCATTCGAATCGATCGAATTATTAAAGAACTGAAGTGTATGACTGAAATTGGCGGAACAGACAACGTCGTAGAAATCTGTGGCGTTTGTAATGCCTTATTTGGCGCATGATAGGTTTCTTGATTTTTATGATAAAATGCCACTCGAAAGAAATCCAGTGCTTCATAAAAAATCTTTTAATTGCTCTACGGCGAGTACACAAATACAATGCCATACATAGAGACGTTAAGACCAGTAATTTTGTGTATAATCCCCACAGTTTCTCTTGGTCGACATTGGGTTGGCTCAAGAGATCGCTCCGAAAACTCACAGTCGACAGAAACACCACCGGCTACACCATTCAAGATGCCTCTGCGACAGCTTAACATCAACACAACTCCAACGAAAGTTACTTCTGCACAACTCCAGTCTGAGGGGCTCAGAAGACAAATTAAATCAGCCGTCCTCGGTGACAAAGCAATTCGAAAAACTGCCTTTGTTTTAGGACGCATCGTGACCATCAGTCACTGGACTAAGCCGCTCGACCTGCGAAAGCTTTGTGTACGTCTTCGAAATCACAGAAGAACAGGTTTTGCCGCGGAACTAGAGGCTAAATATACGACGATTATGCAGGGCACAGGAAGCAACATGGAGGTGTGCAAGAACTGCGAGCAATTGTTTTATGATTATGCAAAGAATCTTCATTCAACGGAGAGCGAGTGCCTACGATTTGTTGTACAAGCTGTTGGAATTGAATCCGCACAAGAGGATATCAGCCCAAGAAGCCTTGGAGCATCCGTTTTTTGAGGAAGCTATTTGTGAGACTGCTTTGGAACCTTGCAGTCTGAGAGGTTCAACGCAATGGACTGGAATTATTTTGTTTTTGTATTTTGAGAAAGCAAGCAAATAAAAGAGAGATGGTTCGAAGATAATTGTAAACTTTTGTTGATTTTCTAAGCATAATCAGACCAGTTACCATACTTACTTACTTAAGGTGGCTCTACAGTCCGTTGTGGACTTGGGCCTCAATCAACAGTCTCCGCCAGCCAGCTCGGTCCCTAGCTAGCTGTCTCCAGTTTTGCACTCGAAGTTGATTGAGGTCCTCTTCCACTTGTATGCGCTACCTGAGTGGCGATCTTCCTGTCCTACGTCCCTCGGGAATAGTGTCGAAGGCTTTCCGGGGCAGAACATTGGTGTCTATGGGCTCTAAATGCATGGCCATCTGAGTCTCTGGCTGGACCTTGACCCTTATGGCTAGGTCCACGTCGTTGTACAACCCGTAAAGTTCTCTGTTGTATCTTCTTCTCAATGCATACGGGGCCAAAGATGACCCGAAGAACTTTCCTCTCAAAACAGCCTAAGGCATTTGAAAACGTGTGCACCTACCATTCCATGCAATTTTTAATTTTGCAAGGCAATGCATTTTTCGAGTTTTGCATCAAAAACTTTCTATTTTTCCATTCAATTCTCTACAGAAAAAAACAACCATCTGTTGGGCCGTTTAGGAGTCCATACCGGACATGCAAACAAACATTCACTTTTATTTGCAATAATATAAAGCAATAAGACATTCGTATAATTAAATTTCAGGAGTAGAACCATCTCCGTCTACAGCGGATATGGTTATAATCTCCATAACCTTTTCATCCATCTCGGTGAGATTCGGGAACTGGTACTTGGACCGGTGGCTGGTGAAGAACGAACAATGCCAATATTGATGCTTGGAAGTTGTTGCTGGTTTATTGGATTGAACGATCGGCTGAGGACACTGGCATTAGTATTGCGTGGACGTGATTGGTGGACAATGACTAAATTCTCAAGATTGCCGCCACTAGCTGCACCAATAGTAGATGTTCCACTGCTGTTCCCTGATCCTGGATTCAAATTAGCTGCAAGAAGGTCGAGTTTATTAGAAATGTTCAAGGCTTTGTATGAATTATTCTAATTTACATTACGTGTAGCGAATAATCGGAACTCCGTCCAAACGACGGTCACTAGCTGTTGAGCGTGGCTGGTCGGGAGCATAAGCATGATCGAAGATTTCAATAAATTGACGAGTTTCTTCGTCAGCATCGGCTTCGCTGCGTTCTTCGCCATGTTCCTCGTTACCATCTGCAAATTGAAAAGTGGGTTTTGTTAGCATTGATGAAATGAATCTCAATGAATTTTAATCCTACCCAAAAGCATTTAGAAATAACTGGATCGTTTGGGTTGGCCGATTGTACTGCTTGGCGCTGTTGTTCAATGCGTTGTTGCGATGGTCCTTCAGCTTGAATGCTTGGCGGTAGAGAACGGAGTTTTCGTCGTCGTTTGGCCATTTTCTGAAAATAAAATGTTTTTATGAAGTTTGAAATTTGACAAATAAATTTTTTTAAATCAAAAATATTTGATTGCTTTCGTCACAAACCTAAAAAAATCAATTAAATCTGATAAAAAAAATCATTTGCGACTTACTTTTATCTTCGTACAAATTTTTATCGCCACCTAAAGTCCCGTGAGATAATTTGACAGCTAAAAGCCGTCAAATTAACGATTTGAACAGTTACAGAACGCAATTTAACGATATCCTTCCAGTGTTTCTTTTAGATCTGTTCCGGTAGTTAAAATTAACGATTGTCAAAGTTACAGAAACAGAACACATCGTTAATTTTCAATGTGTTTCAATTCGCAGCGTTTAACGACTGATTTTAACGATTCGTAAGTTACAGAACCGGGGCACTGTGCCCCGGTTCTGTAACTTACGAATCGTTAAAATCAGTCGTTAAACGGTGCGAATTGAAACATTTTGAAAATTAACGATGTGTTGTGTTTCTGTAACTTTGACAATCGTTAATTTTAACTACCGGAACAGATCTAAAAGAAACACTGGAAAGATGTCGTTAAATTGCGTTCTGTAACTGTTCAAATCGTTAATTTGACTGGTTTCAGCTGTCAAATTATCTCACCGGACTTTATGTGGCGAGATAAATTTGTATGAAGATAAAAGTAAGTTGCAAATGATTTTTTTTTTCAAAATAAATTGATCTTAATAATTTTTGACGTGACAAAGGAAATCCAAATATTTTTTATTTAAAAACTCTCGTTAGTAGAGATGACGAGATCTCTTTAAACAATTTATTTATTAAATTCCAAAGGTAACTATCAGTTTAAGTCTTTCTCTACACTTTCTACAAACATTTCCTTTTCAGAAAATGGCCAAATGAAGACGAAAACTCGTCACGAAACGAAAACGTTCTCTACCGCCAAGCATTCAAGCTGAAGGACTATCGCAACAAAGCATTGAACAGCGCCAAGTAGCACAATCGGCCAATCCAAACGATCCAGTTGGTGCTGCTGCGTTTTTCCAAAACCTTCAACCATCACTTAGGCAAGCTGTAAGTATTTGAAAAAGCCAATACCTATAATGCAAAATAATGATAACTTAATATCATAGATTCCTACGGACATGGAAGACTCGCAGATTGCAAGTTTACCTACAGATTTAGTTGCCGAAGCAAGCACAGAATCTAAGACGTGACTGGGAACATCGCAATTGTCAAACTCCCCATCGCTCGCTGCCGCCAGCAAAGGAAGAAGAATAGCCGAAAGCAAGTACATCAAATACTTCGAAATCATCCAAATCGGCTGTGAAGAAGAAGACACCATCAATTTTTGATGTTCTCCTCAAACTTGACTGTACAACGCAAAATCGGACACTGTCCGATTGCTAATATCCAAGTAAAATTCAACAACTCAGAATTGCAATTGAAGTTCTCACCACAAAGAGCGTTGATTGTCCATTTCAGTCAATGTTCGGTCAAGGTAAATGAAATTGTCATTCAATTACTGATCCAAGGAGTCATTGGTCTAGCCGAACACAGCCAGAAGTATTTATCCAAGCGATCGATTTTGGTGAGTTTTTCTACCCCAATATTCCATAACTAAACAAAATTCTTTCTTAGAATTCGCTTAAGAGCCATGAAAGATCTTAAAGCCGGCCAGCAACTTCACCATTCGTACACCTTCACCCTAAACGGAACAGCAGCTCGACAAGAACACATTCGAAATGGAAAATTCTTCACTTGCCGGTGTGAACGCTGCACTGACCCAACTGAACTTGGAACATATTTCAGTTCCTTCAAATACATCACATGTGAATTGGGTTTTCTTTCCTCAATTGATCCATTCGGTGAGTGAGAATTTGAACCATATCACTCTTATATTTATATCGATAATGGATTTACAGATTCCTCATCTGAATGGCGGTGCAATCACTGTAGATTCCAAACTCCCGCCGAGGGAATCCATAAAAACGTCAGCATCATGCAAGCCGAAGTGGCCGATGTACAAACAATGAACATGAGTCCGGAACGTCTGCAAGAGTCATCGTATGATCCTGCATCCAGCTCATTTCATTCGAACAATCCTCAAACAGAATCTCATTGAAATGTACGGTCGTATAAGTTGCTACGAAATGGTCGAACTCCCTGATATTCTACTCGAACGAAAAGAAGAACTGTGTCGTCAAGTTTTGGATGTGTTGAATATTTTTGTGCCCTTGGTGCTGCTTGCGAAGTCTCGATTTATTGCCAAAGTTGTAAGCATAGCGAACCTCAAGGAAAGAATTCAGGAGGCTGTACGTATTCTTGAGGAGTGTGTTAGTATACTGAAGTATGAAGAAGACAAATCGTCGCAAGAAGGAATGTTGGGAAGGGTAGCCAGTAGGACACTGGAATCGCTTAAATTAAGTCTTGAAGGATTGTAAGGAATTAAATTGTGAAGCTCTGAGCTAGTTAGTTTTGAATCTCATAAATAAAAGTAAATTAAAACAAATGGTACAATGTATCTTAACTTAAAACTATCGCCTTATCTAACAGATCTGTTTGATGGAGTCCGAGGTATTATTTCAACTTAATTAAGTTTTCTACTTAAGGATGAGTCCACGGAATTTATTTTCACTTTTTCAGGTATATTCCAACAAAACAATGTGAAAATTTATTATTTACAAGTAGACACTTTATCTTAACATTTTTAAATTTTTAAAACCAAATCAGTTCTATTGTTGAAAGTTCATAGCAGCCCCTGGTTGCATGCCCATCATTTGGCTAAACGCCATCATAGGATTGAATCCAGTATTATTGAAACCGGGACCAAAGGGATAATTCTGCATGCTCGGCAGTGTTCCAGTCATATTGGCATCATTTGCGGCTTTGGTGTAGTTGCTTGGGGTGCGGTAATCTTTTTTCGTTTCTTTGTCGAAACAGTTGCTTTTTAACTTGAATCTGAATCAGATTCTGAATCACCGCTCTTTTCCGATTTCCTCTTTTTGCGATTCTTTGATTCTGATTTGGACTTTTCGCATTCTCGACAATGTCTTGTCTTGTAACCTCAACTTCTTGGCTATTACCAAAAACCGAAACAGGGCGCTGGAATAGGGTGCGACATTTCTTTATTAAAATCAAAATATTGGCCCATACAAAATTGCATAAACTGCATGAACAACAGAAATGGACTCGGTATTGTGGTGGCATAAGCATTAGCTTTTGGAGGATATGCTTAGCCACAGGTGTTGCATACAACTTGCTTGGAGTACGAAGAATGGCTGCATCTTATGCATTTTTGTGTACATTGCCCAGATGAATGACTCTGAAAATAAGAGAAAAAAATAAGTAAGAATGGGATAAATGACATAGCACACTTACATCTGACTTGCAAACTAAACACTCGGTATCGTCATCGTCAATTAAACTCGATATGTTCTTGCTTTCCTAAACAGACAACAGCGTCTTTCTTTCTTTTTCTTTCCTGCTTGATTTCAATGGCTTGGGCATCGGTGCAAAGGCCTCTTCACTCGACACAGAGCTAGAACTATCAGAGCTAGATGAGGAAGAAAAAATCTTCTTCTTTTTCCGAGACTACTTTTTTGGGCTCGGTACTGTGGTGGCATGTAGCACTAGCTTTTGGAGGACACAGGTGTTACACACAATTTGCGATGAGTACGAAGAATGGCTGCATCTTATTCATTTTTTTGTACATTGCCCAGACGAATGACTCTGGAAATAAAAGAAAAAATAAGTAAGGATGGAATAAATGACAGAGCACAAGCACACTTACATCAGACTTGCAAACTAAAAACTCGATATCGTCAATTAAGCTTTCTATATTTTATTGCTTCTGATATATCCATGCCAATCAAGATATGATTGTTTTCTTCGAGGATACTTCCGGATAACCCCGAACCGCAACTAATGTCCAGGACCAGACATGGTTCATCTTCGGGCAGCATTAACAATTCAACAGCGCGTTCTGCCATTTCAACTTGAATCTCTATAATACGAGAATTGCTTGAATATTTCTTCGCTTCATCTTCATTGTAATGAATCACTGGAGGTGCTGAATGTTCTGGTCTTGTCGACATCGTTTTAGACTGTAGAGCCACCTTAAGTAAGTAAGTATGGTAAATGATCTGATTATGTTCAGAAAATCAACAAAAGTTTACAAATATCTACGAACCGTCTCTCTTTTGCTTGCTTTCTCAAAATACAAAAACAAAATTATTCCAGTCCATTGTGATTGCGTTGAACCTCTCAGACTGTGAGGTTACAGGTTACACAGCAGTCTCACAATAGCCACAGATTCCTACGACGTTGTCTGTTCCGCCAGTTTCAGTCATACACTTCAGTTCTTTAATAATTTGATCGGGATGGCTTGTCGGCACATGATGTTTGATGGCGTATTTTTGGCGATGCTTCTGCTGGATATGTTGATCTTTTTTCAGTGTCGCCAATAGCACTGTACTGAATGTCCCATTTCCAATGCGAGTAACATTGAAGATTCGATTTCGGGAATCTTTGAATTTAGATCAGCAACAGCTTCCTGGCTTTTGTTGGCTGCTGATTTTGTGGAAGCGAGTGATGAGGATCTTTAGGCACTTTTTCCATTGCTTTGTGTATTTTCTTGAGCATAGAATCCCTGATTGCATCTTGTTAGAACTCCTGAAACAATATAAATCGAATTATGGGATTGTTTTGCATGCGAGGCATAACTTACCCTGTCTCGTATTCGTCTTCAGATTAGGAGGTGGAGCTAGATGAGGAGTAGTGGGACGTGTTCGTCCTTGTGTTGATAGATTTTATAAGTTATTATTTTTATACTGCAAACGCGAATTTTCAATTCAATAAATGAAAGAAAATATTTATTAAAAATATAAATATGTCATTTCATTTTAAATGTTTTGAAAGAAATGTCAAAGTTAACGATTTCCACTGGAAATTCCAGATCAATTAACGACGCAAATTTGAGTTAACGATTGTAGTTACAGAACACAAACTTTTCCAGGATCGTTAACGAGGGAACAATCTGTTCCATTTTTTAACGATTCGCTAAACTAACGACTGAGATACAGAACCGGGGCCAGAGTTATAGACACAGTTTTACTCACATTTTTCCAGGCTTTCCAATAATTTCATTTCATTATATTCCAGTATCCATGTTCTGTAACTTGGTCGAAAAGTTTTCATTCGATTCAAGGTGGAACACAATATTCCAACGTTTCTCTATTTTGGAAAATAAACTGTGTCTATAACTTGATGCGAAAACAGCCTGTGTGAAAATTACAATATCCAGTTTTCCAGTCACAGTGACAGTTAAAGGGCGATTTTGTTCACTCAAATTTGAATTCAATTTTGTGACTTTCATTTTCAACTTTTGAAAAAATAGAGACAATCTTTGTTTTTCTCTCTCAGCTTCTTCTATTTTTGAAAATTGAATAAATGTAAGGTTGATTAACTCAAGAGTTCACAATTAAAAGTCGAAAACTAACCTTTGACTGAATAAAAAGAAATTCAAAAGTCCCAAAGTTGACTTAAACTTTGAGTGAACTAAACCGCCCTAAAAAAATCAAAATTGATGATTATAAAATTATCCTCAAAACACACAGGCAACAAAAATTTATGCAAACAAGACGGAAAAGTAAAAAAAATGCAATTGTAATTCTTAACCCTTAAACCCTACCCATCCCGGGAGAAACACTATTGCTACCCTGGGGTCTTAGGGACCCCAAAAAGTTTTTGCCCCAATTTAATGAAAAAAAAAACAATTTGATCAAAAATTTTATTTATTAACATAAAAGATAGGAATGTTCAATTATGAAAAATATTTTAAAAATCTACATCAAGACAATTTTGACACACTGAGCGGCTATGTTCGCCACAAAGTGGATTTCGGCAACTGCTACATCGTATTTTGGTCTTGCGGTCTTTTTCTCGTGGACACACGGCACATCTTTTTTTTGTAGTGGCCGAAGATGTTGACTCAGCCACAGGTCGCTTCTTTTCTAAAATATCTCCAATGAGGACCTGGAGATTGGATGGCAAAGTTGGCCAAATAAACCTTTCCTCCATTTGGAGTTTTATGGGTTCCAAGCAGCGTTGTGCAAAAGTGCCCAATTGGGCCATTTGGCCCTTAAATATGCTGTTTGGCCCCATGCCCCGGGCCAACGGGAAATGGCCCCAATTTTGTGAAATTCAAGTATTGGGTAAGGTAAACAAAAATATTAGTAATTGATTTTTGTACGATTGATTTTTGATTGATTGATTGAAATTTGAAAATAAATGGTTCCGCCGATGCTAGCCCTCGAAATTGCAAGCGGAGAGTAGGATCCGTACCAACAGAACTCATTTTATTGACTTCTGGTCGACCTTCATTTTTGATTGGACGAGTTCATTAAAACACTAAGCATGTGGTTGTTGTATTTTTCTTTTTAAAGCACTATTCACATGAGCACGAACGACGACCAACGAATGAACGAATATTCGTCGATTTTGACATTTCTTTCACATGAGAGTTTTTAATTCGTCGCGAATGAACAACCAAAACTCAAAGCAGGAATGATTTTTGAGGTTATACGCGCGCGAATATTTTGTTCGTTGGGAGTGTGGATGGTGTGTGGAACGCGAATAGAGTTTGATTTAGATTGATTTGATTTAGAAAATAAGGCTTCAAACGTATGTAAAATCACTTTTCTTCATTCATTCGTCGTTCGTTGGTCGTGCTCATGTGAATAGTGCTTAAATAAACTCTGAAGCAGCTATTTACGACAATAACTCCAAGTTGCTTAATAGAAAAGCTTCATTTATTAATGCTGTTGAGGTAATTTTCGGTTTTAAGAGCAGATATTTGTTCAAGCCGCTTACCTCAATCAAAAATTGAACATGCCATTAAGATTGTATTTATGTATTTGAACAACGATAACAACTTACGAGTTGCTTCCACCAATGTCTTTTTTCCGTCAATTCCTTTGAGGAGCTTGTAAAAATACATGTCTATTCATAGCAATTGATAAACAATAAAAAGTCTGCAATGGGAAACCAAAAATCAGTGGAGTCGTTTGCGCAATGCGTAGTGCATTGGCTTCCCAACTAGCTGGTCTAGGTTCAAATCCCATGATGTGAACTAAAGAGATTTTCGATTAAAATGAAAAATAAACAGACAAGCACCACTAATAAGGAGTCTAATGATCGGCTTGGCACCCGTGAAATAGCTATAACTCCAGCCAAACATAGGAAATGACGGAGAAAAGACATTGGTGGAAGTGCCTCTAAGTTGTTATCGTTGTTCAAATACATAAATGGAATTTTGAGCCGATGGCCTCAGTTGCCAGTGCTGCTATGTGTCTGTAGTTCGTAGCATTCATGTACGAAGTACTGTAATTTCAATGTCAATAAATGGAAATTACGGACGCAGCCTTACTGCAGTGTTAAATAACACAAAAACAAATTATAACATTAAGATTGTAGTGTCCGTGCCTAAGTGGTTAGGTGCGTTGGCTGCTAAGCAGAACGTCGGTGGTTCGAGTCCTACTCGTGCCCATAGTTTTTATTTCATCTTTCACGGGCACTGCTTTTTGTGAAGATCTGACAAAACTTCCAAGAGTATCAATCTGTCATGAAAAAGTTCTTATCAACTTTGCCGTTGGTAATCGGCGTTAAATTGTGGGTCTCCTCATTTCTTCACTCGCTGTTGATAAGAGTAAGCCGCTTAGGCCTGAAGACCTGTTGCGTCACTCTATTTATTATTAATATTACAAGCTAGGGAAAGATCATGGAATCATCGTGATTCCACTACTGAGTTGGCTACTGGCAGTAGCAGTCCATGAATAGTACCTATATCAATGAGTACCACAAATAACAATAAACAAATAAGTGCTATGGCTTTGGCTATATCTCTTTTTCTGGTTTGAATTCGTTTTCAAGCAACTGTTATGCTTTACCGCTAGCAAACCATCCATTTTTGTTGTCAACAACACAACTAAGCATTGAACATGTTTTGGAAGTTAAAAACTAAAATCTTTAGTAATGTACAAATCACAATCTCTCGCATCCAAGACTGTAGTTTCTTATTGTTTATTAGTAGCAAATTCATTGGCCAAGCTTTTTCAAGAACTTACTTATAAATTTTTCCTACTGTGTTTAAGTACCTGTATTTTAGTTTATAATTAAAACTAGATATTTTAATTTTTTTGAATTATTGAAAAAATTGTTGTTATTTCAAAACAAAATAAGTTTGCACGACTGAGTCATACGAACTTGATCTCACAAGAAATATTTAAAAATAAAAACATGTAACTAAAAATTTATAAATAAAAATTTAAATGGAAATATGTACACTTTTTATCATAAAAAATTTAATGCCATATAATTTCTTAATGGCTTGTTTTTCAACCTCTTGTATCATTTCGCCCCTTTGACCTGTATGTATCTCCTGAAGAATACGGCCCTGGCCTCTGAAAGTTTGACAGCATATTCGTACGTTCATATCCCACACTGGGGTAAATTATTGGACGAATCCATAGACAGGATTCTTCACAATGTGAATTCAAACAAAAAATCCCTGTTTACTCCGGTACTACAATATTATTGACTCAATAATATTGACTCAAACTCAATTTATTACCTACTTTTTAGTCAAAAAGACTAAAAAAAGTCAATTGACTTAAAGTTAATTGACTGCAGTCAAAAGACTTATTGACTAAAACCAAACTCGCTTAAGTTAAAAGACTTTTTAGTGACTTAACTGACTAAAGCCAGTTAAAAGTACTGCAGTTAATTAACTTTTAGTCAATTGACTTTATACAATTGACTGCAAGTTAAAAAATAAGTACTGACTGGTGACTGATCCTTTCCAGTTAAAGTACTTTTGTAAGTTAAAAGACTAAAAAAACAGTCTTATTCGTGACTTAACTAAAGTACCGAAATGACTGCAGTCTTTAAAACTCTGCTCCGTAGCTAGTCTAATTTTAACACATTTTATTCTATGCGGAGTGTCAAAATTTAACCAAACGTCAAGTTTTAACCACTTTTAAACTGAATTCGCACACGGCCTTCGCCTTATATATAAAATTTTCCAAAGATGTCCTTAAATTAATCTGGGTATGCAGTATTCAAGAATACGTCAATATACATATTTTCTTTGAATTTCTATTTTCAATATCGTTCCATTTTCGGGATACAGAATTTTCAAAAAAAAGTTTAAAAATTAATTTTAAGAATCAAACAAAAATTTTGAAATTGTTTGAACACAAAATATTATTTGGGCAATATATATGTACTTTCAAAAAAAGAATTACGCTGATCAAGCTTTCATTTTTCGAAAAAAAAACTTATAACAAAAAAACGGGAGGTACCGTTTTGGAGCAATACAAAATTATTTTTTGTACATAAAATACATGAATGTTTAAAAAAATTCGAGGAAGTTTTAAAAAATCGTAGAAGCCGTTTTAGAGAAAATTGAAACTTGGTTTTTGACCAAAAAAATTGTGTCTGTTTGGTGGCTACCATAAATTCGTTCAAACCTCTAATTTTCAAGTTTGAAGTCAATCGGACCTGTGGTTAAGGCTGTAGGTGCGTTTACAGACAAACAGGCAGACGGAAGGAATCGCCGCACCCACTTTTTTCCACTTCTCTATCAACGTAATGTAATATATTCTAGATGTTGCAAGTAAAAATAAGTGGCCCCAAAAATGTGTAAATGGCCCAAAAATGGCCCCAAGATTTTTTTTTCTGAGAACAACGCTGGTTCCAAGGCTAAGTTTTTTAAGAAATTTCGTCTTATTTGAGTTTTATTGGACGCCATTTTGAGGAGGACATACGAATTCACACCAAAAATATTTAAGATCCCATAAAACATAGCCAATGGCTATCGTTTCGTTCGTCTCGAAACACTGTTCAAAAACTTTAACTATCACTACCCTGGGGTCTATGGGACCCTGAAGCTCAAATATTTCCAACTGCACCACTCGAAAATTAATAAATGACCGATTTTTAGACGTCTGCTATGATAATATGAGAATTCCATGGGTGGCACTGGCGTGGGTTGCTTAGTATTTAAAATATTCAAAAACATGTATGTTTGCAATGGCGCTGGACCCCAGGGTAGGGTTTAAGGGTTAAAAAGTTTATTTCCTCCTCAAAAAATAAATAAAGAATTTATAGCTCGAGTAAAAACAATAAACGAGCTTGAATTCAGCTTCAAAATATTATCTCACTTGCTTGAGAGTGGTCGAGTTATTTTGACTGATAAGTCGAATAATTATTTCGACTTCAGAGTTATAGACAGTGTTACCACATGGACTCAATAGAGTCAAAATGGACTCGTTTTTTCTTCCTTGACTCGGGGACTCGTTTTTATCACGTTTGACTCGTTTATTTTCAGAACACAAATAGGTACAATTTATTGCTAGGAATTTTATATTTAAAAAAAAAAATCATATGTTTGAATCGTTATTTCTTGTCCTAAACGCTTGTATTTCGAACATTCAAACCATACAATTGATTTCTTGTATGTTAAAAATTAAAAGAAAAATGATTTCTGAAAGAATTTTAATTTTTTTTTTTACGTGGACTCGTTTTTTTTTTGTAAATGACTCGTTTTTTCAGCTTCTTGGACTCAAAAATATTTTTCCCTGCGGTAACACTGGTTATAGACACAGTTTTACTCACATTTTTCCAGGATTTCCAATAATTTCATTTCATTATATTCCTGATCGAGTGAAAACAAGTTACAGAAACAGTTGAATGCGAAAAAGAGATTTTCGACCCATTCCGTCGTAGTTTTGTTCTGATTCGCACTGTTTATGCGAAAACTTATTCGATGTGAGAGTTACAGAACATGGACCCTGATCGAGTGAAAACAAGTTACAGAAACAGTTGAAGGCGAAAAAGATATTTTCGACCCATTCCGTCGTAGTTTTGTTCTGGGTCCATGTTCTGTAAATCTCACATCGAATAAGTTTACGCATAAACAGTGCGAATCAGAACAAAACTACGATGAAATGGGTCAAAAATCTGTTTTTCGCATTCAACTGTTTCTGTAACTTTTTTTCACTCGATCAGGAATAACTTGAAATAAAATTATTGGAAATACTGGAAAAATGTGAGTAAAACTGTGTCTATAACTCTGAAGTCGAAATTTTTATTCGATTTATCTGCCAAAATAACTCGACGACTCTCAAGCAAGTGAGATAATATTTTAGAGCTGAATTCAAGCTCGTTTATTGTTTTTACTCGAAGAATAAATGATTTATTTATTTTTTGTGGAGTAAATAAACTTTTTAAGGATTAATTGCACTGCGTAAATGTTAGGAATCATAAATTTGTAATTTTCTCTTACAATGATGATGCTGATACGGTTTTGAGCTCGACGCCAACACAAGTTGACTTGATTTAACTTTTATCCTCGAAACAAATGTGCAACAAAAATTGGTACATGCAGCAAATTCTTTTTACTTTTCCTTCTTGTTTGCATACATTTTTGTTGCCTGTGTGGTTTGAGGATAATATTATAATCATCAATTTTTATTTTTGAAAGCGGTTTCATTCACTCCAAGTTGAAGTCAACTTTGGGACTTTTGAATTCAGTTAAAGTTTTAATGTTCAACTTTTAATTTTAAACTCTTTCGTAAATCAACTTTAGATTTTCTCAATTTTCAAAAATAGAAGAAAGTGGGAGAGAAAAACAAGAATTTTCTCTATTTTTTAAAAAGTTGAAAATAAAATCACAAAATTGAATTCAAATTTGAATGAACAAAATCACACTTAAACTGTCACTGTGAGTGGAAAGTAAATATTCCTTCCATTGAAAACTGGAAATTTCAATTTTCACACAGGCTGTTTTCGCATCATGTTATAGATACAGTTTATTTTCCACGATAGAGAAACGGTGGAATATTGTGTTCCACCTTAAATCGAATGGGAAACTTTTCGACCAAGTTACAGAACATGGATACTGATTCGTACTGTTTATGCGAAAACTTATTCGATGTGAGAGTTACAGAACATGGAGCCAGTCCAAGAAAATTTAATGTCGTTTTCCATTGGTCTTTTTTTGACGTTTCTTCTTCTACCTCCAATGGAACAGATTATGATGTATGTGTCATTCTTCGGACGATTTTGTTTTCAAAACAGAAGAGTTCTGCTCTTCTCAGAAGCATTCCGTCTGTCAAAGTCAGTCCAATGGAATGGTTTAAGAGGACTTCTGTGCCCCGGTTCTGTATCTCAGTCGTTAATTTAGCGAATCGTTAAAAAATGGAACAGATTGTTCCCTCGTTAACGATCCTGGAAAAGTTTGTGTTCTGTAACTACAATCGTTAACTCAAATTTGCGTCGTTAATTGAACTGGAATTTCCAGTGGAAATCGTTAAAATTTTTGACATTTCTTTCAAATAAAAATATTTATCAAAAAATAAAAAAAAATTTCATTTTTCAAAAAAATTCTCAACACAAAAGTGATTGGATGGCTGACCTTATAATGGTTAATAAAAAATCTGTGTTAGATCGTATTTTGGATAGCATTTTATTGGCTATGGAAAAGAAAAAGAAACATCCGCTGCGTTTGCCCAGGTGATATATATAAATTTGCCATTCCCGATAATGAGGATAGTATTGTTTTAGAAGAACGCGAAAGCGCTCATAAAGGTAAATTATATCGAATGCTTTATGCAACAACTGCATTAAAATTCCATTTCTTTGACAGGGAGCTACGTTTTGTAAATTGATTGAACGCCTAACGAACGTATCACACTTATGCAGATCCAATGTTTGTTAGGGCATTCCTAACAACCTATCGCTATTTCTGTTCACCACAAGCTGATTCAAGATTAGTTAATTTCGAAATGCCAGCAAGCGAATGCAAGAACAAACCGGACTCGGAAAAATTTCATAAGAATTCCCAACGTGAAGTTTGGAAACGCTATCGCAAGGAATATGTTCAACCTGTACTGTTTGTGTGTTAAATGTCATGCGACATTGGGTGGATCATCATTTTTATGAAAAGGATCCGATATTGCTGGAGACACTGTTGATTCGGTGATAAAGATTGTTCAAAGAAAGGTATTTAACAAATTAATTTATTAGAATTATTACCAATAATAAAACATGTTTCTCTTTCTTCATAGAAAAAAGAACAGGAAAAAAGTCAAAAACGAATAACATTCGCTTACGGCAACAGCCCTCCACCTACGAACATCATCTCCAAGTACCAGACCCTGAAATCAATCTACTCACGCTGCATCCTCTGGAGCTCGCTCGACAGCTAACTCTCCTCGAATTTAAACTCTACAAAAATGTCAAACCCTCCGAGTTTTTCGGTTCACCATGGACCAAAAAAGAAAAGGAAATCAAAAGTCTCTTGAAGCCTTATCAATCTCAAATCCATTGGTTGCTGTAAGCCCAAAAATCAAAAAAAAATCTATCTCCATTCCAAAATGCACCAATCCATAATTTTATTTCTACAAAGAATTCGAGGTAAAGTTTGGTGTTCTCTCAGATTTGTTGGCCTTTTTTTTAAATAAAAATGTACAGTCCTAAGGAGCCATTACATTATTCTGAGGCAACTCCATCGCCGTACTCGCAGCAGAGTGTGGAACTTTCCATTCCCATATCTCCTCAGTCCTCACGTTAATGATCCTACTACTCATGTTGGATATGAATCTTCGGCACCGCCACCACTTCCACCCAGGCGAAGGGACAAGGTTGAAAGTTTAAATGAAATGGCTCAGAAACAGCAGACTCCCGATGCGCCAACGGTAACTTGACTTGAGTTTACTTTCCAAAGATCAATTTAAAAATTCCTTTTGTTCTTTTACTAAGGTTCTTCCACGATATGGCGATCTAAGTCCGCCACCTTTGCCTCCAAGAGTTATAAGTAATTCAGGCACCTTACCAAAACAACAACAAAACTCAAATGTAGTTATAAGTCAACAACAACAACAAAATCATCACCACCACCAGCACCATCATCATCATCAGCAACAACAACAGCAGCAGCACAAACAGGATGCAGGAACAATGACCAAATTTCATCACCCTCAATCAACTATTCATCATTACCCAAAAAAACCGAAAACCTATGATGTGTATGATTTTTCTTCAGTGATACCTTGCAATAATGAGTCGAAAGGAATGCATACCAGCAGCAACCCCGCGTCATCGTCATCATCATCGTCATCGAAAACAATGCTTTGTGCCGCTGATGCAACGCCCAAACTTCCACCAAAACCTGTGGTCAGTGGGAGTATGTTCCACGCCGGTGAGTAGTTTTGCCATCTTGTCGAATTCTCAATTCAAATTATCTTCCTTTGCAGATAAAAATACAATGTTTCTCTATCCAAGTATAAACAATGATTAATTGATTGCAAGGCTATGTGATACTAAGCTGCTTTTGTTATAAGAATTATTTGCCACCTAAACAAAAACAAAAAAATTAAAACTTTGTAAAAAAAAGTAATAATATTGTAGACCATAAAAAGCATCATTGTTTTTGTTGAATTGAATTTTGCTACTTATTTCATTTTGTTTTGTTAATTGAAAGACATTGCAGTCCTCCATCGATCCACACGAGCAATAATAGACTGCCAATATTTAAATTTAACATTCGGATCTAAGATACAAAACAATGCGCAATACGACAGCAAACAAAGTCCAACTGCCGCAATCAAACAAACCTGACAATCGGCAATGAATGTTCAATCATTTTCCGTTTTCGCCAATACCTGAAAAAACTGACAGCAGTAGTTTTTGGAATCATCACTTGACCACCACTCACAAATTGAAATCAATCATAGTCCAAAAAAATATAAATGAAAATATTATAAATAGTCACGTTTAATATTTAAATACAAAATACAAAATGTAATTTTTAATATAATAAATAGGTAGTTAGAAAATAAAAATGAGGTGTTTTTTCAGACTTTTCCTTCAAGGATTTTCTATTTTTGGACTATATCTCTCTGATATGAGCCTGGGGCGTAAATGTGTAAAACAGCAGACAGACGTATCGGTATTGGAATAAAAGTTTTCCTCTGGCCTTGTTTGAGGTGTGGTGTGTGGATGAAATTTTTCCAACAGAATACATACTGCTTAACGGCTCAGTCGATATGCCTCCCTAAATCGCTCCTCTGGCATCTCAGGGTTGGTATTATCCCTGAGATTTCGCCTCTCCACTCGCATCCTATTTCTTCTTTCATGGGCTTCTGCATAACGAAGCAAAACATTATCACTCATGTACATCAAAAACTTGTTGGCTTTTGAAGGTGTGCTAGTTTTTGTTGTTTCACAAGTTGGCTTCGACTTCGATGGAGCAGAAATTACAACCTGAGCCGAGGTAAAGCGATCGTTTATGATGCCACCACGACCCATTTTCGGTTGATTTTTGTTTGCAGACGTAGAAGCGTCGGTTTCTTTGCTTGTTTTTTGATTGCTCTCCTTGACTTCCTTCATGAGATTGAGGATCTGTATGCGTACTAGCTCGGCTAAGCCCATGACTCCTTGAAGCAGCAATTGAATGACAATTTCATTTGCCTTGGCTGAGCACTGACTTAAGTGGACAATCAACTCGGTGACATATTCGAGGCCTTCTTCGGAGCAACTCTTTGTGGTAAGAACTTCAATTGCAATTTGAGTTGTTGAATTTTGCTTGGATACAATAGAACCGGGCGACGCTTTTTGGCGTTCGATTTCTTGGACACTGTCGACGACCTCTTAAAGCTATCAACGTCATCGCTTTGAAAATGATCTTCAACCTCATAGCCGGCATAGCTTCCGGTTCACTATCACTATCATGTACATCAATAACTTCTTGATTGGCTTTTGAAGCTGTGCTAGTTGTTTTTTCGGTTGCTGTTGTAACAGCAGCAGCAGTATTAGATGTGGTCTTGGGTGCAGGTTCGGTAGCATCAACCACGTTATCGTCCACTACAATTGGCCCAATTTTATCTTCCGTTGGCAGTTCGACTCCCAACGAGGTGAGCAAGCGTACAAGCTTATCGGTTAGCAGCTGAGATCTTTTGACCACACTCGTTGGCAGAAGTGACATCAATTGGACAAATGGCGAATCTTCGTACGATAGAGAATGAAGCTTGGTTCTATGGGGCTGTGATACAGTCAAGTTTGAGGACAACATCAAAAAAATTGATGGTTTCTTCTTCTTGACAGCCAATTTGGACGATTTCGAAGTATGTGACGTACTTGCTTTTGGTTGTTCTCGAGTGAGGTATTGTGGTCTGCTAATAAGTTTGCCATCGGTGCGGTTAATGTCGGTTTTATCGGCCATTTTGATGATGGAAATCAAAGAGTCAATTATCCATTCTCGGGTGCCGGCGTGATAACATAGATGACGAATTACACGATGCAAACGGAGGATGTTAAATTTGGCATCGTCAATGAATAGCATTAGCAAAAGTGATGATAGAGCTTCGACGTCGAGGAGGCTGCTCTCAGTTTCCATGAGAGCCAGGGCGACCGGTTTGCCCGGGAATTTAGGGAAGCTTCCTTCGTCTGGGGCGTTGAATGATGATGAATTGTATTGGAAAGATGGAATTCGAGATGGAAGATAAGCTGTGAACAAAATTAACCTCGGTTAAAAGAACCTTTGAGAAATAGAAAAAAATTACCTGTTCCGCCAAGAGCTCGTGTTGAATTGGCTTGCGAATGGGTAACTAAACGTTCATGGAGAGTTTGACGATTGCGATGTTCCCAGTCACGCCTTATATTCTGTGCTTCGGCAACTAAATCTGGAGGCAAACTTGCAATCTGCGAGTCTTCCATGTCCGAAAGAATCTGTAATACGAAGTTATCATTATATTTTTCTTTTTAGGGATTTGCTTTTTAAGATACTCACTTTGTCACCTTGTCTAAGTGATGGTTGAAGGTTTTGGAAAAACGCAGCAGCATCAACTGGATCGTTTGGATTAGCCGATTGTGCTGCTTGGCGCTGTTGTTCAATGCGTTGTTGCGATGGTCCTTTAGCTTGAATGCTTGACGGTAGAGAACGGAGCTTTCGTCGTCGTTTGGCCATTTTCTGAAAATGAAAAAAATGAAATGAAAAAAGTTTGAAATTTGACAAATAAATTGCTTTCGTCACAAAATTAAAAAAAATTAATTAAATCTGATAAAAAAAATCATTTGCGACTTACTTTTATCTTCAAACAAACTTATCTCGCCTCCTAAAGGCCAGTGAGATAAATTGACAGCTAAAAGCAGTCAAATTAACGATTTGAACAGTTACAGAACGCAATTTAACGAAATCCTTCCAGTGTTTCTTTTAGATCTGTTCCGGTAGTTAAAATTAACGATTGTCAAAGTTACAGAAACAGAACACATCGTTAATTTTCAATGTGTTTCAATTCGCAGCGTTTAACGACTGATTTTAACGATTCGTAAGTTACAGAACCGGGGCACTGGACTCTTCCGAATGCTTCTGGACGACCAATGGAAAACGACATAATTGAATACAGGGTCATTCATTTCTCGGCTGACATTTGATACGTGTCAAACTTAACTGTCATCTGAAGGGTCATAAAAGTTGAATGTTTGCCATTAACGAAAACCCACAAGTGATCGAAAAAGAATTCAGAAAAAGTTGCCGTACCCGTAGGTGTTTGAGTACATAAGGCAAGTCCGTTGATAGTGATTGTTTTGTTAGATTTCTCTAAAGCATTCGACACGGAGAACCATCATTTTCTATGTAGGAAACTTGAGAATCAATTCAATTTCTATGGATCTTCTTTAAAACTCATGTCATTGTATTTGAACAGCAGATCTCAAGCAGTTGTGGTAAATAACTGTGCATCAGGTTTTCTGACTCTGAACAACGGCGTACTCCAAGGTTCAATACTTGGTCCACTTTTCTTTATGATGTACCTGAACGATTTCCCATTGGCTATATTTTACTGTTCAGCGAACATGTATGCTGATGATGTATAACAATTGAAAATTTTCCCTTTAGGTCTTTTGGAAAATGCAACTTTTGAACCCCGCTAAATCGAAGTGCTTAGCTATTCCAAGAAAGAGTGTAGATACTTGTTACTTTCCAAAATTATACCTTACTAATTGAATTGAATTTGTGAAATTAGGGAAAAATCTTGGCATAACTTTCAACACAACACTCTGTTGGAATGATCACATTCGTTTGACGCTTGCAAAGGTTTATAGAAATCTGCGTACACAATATTCCCCTCTTGTTTCGAATAGAGTGTATGCACATTACATTGTCCCCTCATCAGGACTGATCGTCCCGAACAAATCAATCATTCTCATCACCACCACTAGCGATGTAGCCGGTGGCGATGTACAACTTTAGGATTTCTTATGACTCCCTTTTGTGTCCGGTAGACGACGTCATTGATTTTTTGTAACGACTGTATCCTCCCAGTCCCGTTGAAGTTTCGGTGACAACCCCTTTTGTCGATGGGGATTGTAAGGCCACAATCGATCTCCTGCTTGGAACTCTGTTGTTGTTGTTGTTCGTATGTCGTAGCGTGCCTTCATTCGGTCACTGAACATCTTTATTTATTTAAAACCAAATTTTATTTCGCTCGGCAGTCTGATGTTCCTTCCCATGAAAATCTCAGACGGTGTATGGCCGATCCCAATCTCGCTGGATGTCGTCCACAACTTTGCAAAGATGTTCCTTCAGAGTTTGGTTGAATCGCTCGACCATACCGTCAGATTGTGGATGGAGTGGTGTTGTTCTTGTCTTCTTGATGTGAAAAAGCCCACAAACTTCCTGGAATATGTTTGATTCAAAGTTTCTTTCCTGGTCGGAATGCAGTTCTAATGGAACGTTGAATCTGCTCACCCAGTTGAAGACAATTTGAACTGGGACTGTTTTGGCTTCTTGGTTTGGAATGGCGTATGCTTCAGGCCACTATCTGAAGTAATCCATGACGACTAGAATATAACAATTTCCATTATTTGTTTCCGGAAATGGACCCGCCACGTCTATTGCAATTCTTTCGAAAGGTGCTCCAACATTATACTTCTACATTTCGTCGCTTAGATAAATGTTTGTCGTATGTGAAAAATTGGGGTTTTGAGGTTTAAATGCAGTTTTGGTAATAGATTTTTTGCCTACAATTCTGTGCAATCCGTTTTTTTATATTTGTTTTAGTTCCCGAGATATTCAGTGTTCGTTTTGTCGTATCTCCAAGGTCACTAACGATTTGAGTCATTTTTTTGTCGTATGTGTAAGAAAAAGCTACACATACGACAAATTTTAAACATACGACAATTTTTCCCATGCAAAACCGGTTTTTCGTCGATTCGGAAAATAATTGTCGTATTTGCCTTTTCTTTGAACACATACGACAATAATTTACTGAAGTCTTAGTGTGCGTGTGCGTTTGTCGTATGTCACATAACAATTAACACATTCGTGTGTTATTTTTGGTCTCAGTTACAATCAAAGGAGTCGGACGCCGAGTCTTCTGCTCCGAGTTTGTCGGAAGAAATTTATGCGTAATGACTATGATATTGCAAGCAATAAATGTATGTTTTAATAACTTTTATTTGGTTTCTTATAATTTCTTAGCATGAGTGCCAAAATATTAGGTGAGGAATTTTCAGCTGACGATGAAGACAAAACGAATTCCTTAAATAAATGCATGCAAATGAATTGATTTTGCCAACTCTAGATTCGAATGAAATCCAAATGCGAAATCCGCTATCCAATTATAGGTGTGTTTTTTTGGCAAAGCTTTCCGTATCCACAGTAGTAGATTACAAAAACAACACGGTACTGCCGATAAAAGAAGAAGTTGAATCATACTGCGGATAGAATTTAGCAAAAATTCAATAATCGTCTTTAAAATGATAGCAGCGACCAACTTCTAAATACAAATATTTAACAACAACTGCAGATGCTTTTTTTCGGTAAATCTTACTGCACTGCGGATGCGGATAGATTTGCCAAAAAAACACACCTTATAGTAGTTCATGTAAGTTTCTGAATTTTCGTTTGTATCAAATCAAAGGTAGAAATTTAATTTCAATAGCATGCAGTGTAACACCAACAACTTCCAGAAAAAGAAAGAAGAACCCATCGTTATGGAAACAAGAAAGAGTCTTCGTGAGCATTGTCTTCCCTATGATGGAAAAAATGGCATAACAAGACCTGCTAGAGCATTGGGCCCGACCTGTACATCACTTTGTTTCTATAAATTGTTGCAATCATATTACGTTTATTTCTTTTTTCAACTACATTAATGTCGTTTTGTCGTATGTACAAGACTATTCCATTCAAACATTTGATAAATTTTTGTCGCATGTTTAAAATTTTTGTCGTATGTGTTTGGGAAACTAGCAGACTTGGTGAAATAGTCACATTCGACAAGAGAATTCTGAACAAAATTGGCTCTAAATTGATCCTTAACAACTATTTCGATTTTATTTTAACGTTATTGAACTAACAACTTTTTTTTTACATAAGTCATACAATTTTCAAGAATAACTGACGTAGGGTTTTTGAGAAAAAAAATTCTGAACTTTGATGTCGTTTTCCCAAAAGTAGCCAAATGTAACATACGACAAACATTTATCCAAGCGACGATTTGGCTGCGATTCTTTTTTTTAACCAAACGTCAAGTTTTAATACACATTTTAACTCAACCTTATTTTCAAATCAAACGGTTACAAAAATCTTCACCCCAACCTCTGTTGATTTGTTGAGGTCCTAGATGGCGTCGTACACTTATAGGGCCCATACACTACACATGCATGCATGCACAAACAAAAATTAGCACAGTCACGTTTCAACCATACACTACTCATGCAAACTGCATTATAATAAGTCTGTTCAATGAGTCTGTGCTGGACTGTATTGGACAGAAAAGTACAACATTTTCCTGTTCAATGACACTTTTTCTGTGCTAGAGTGTTCTAGAACAGTCTAGTTTGCTGT
Source organism: Sphaerophoria taeniata (assembly GCA_943590905.1). Lineage (NCBI taxonomy): Eukaryota > Metazoa > Arthropoda > Insecta > Diptera > Syrphidae > Sphaerophoria > Sphaerophoria taeniata. The sequence continues at coordinate 183,470,768 of OX016540.1, read as the reverse complement.
TCAATGAGTTTTTCTAGAACAGTTTAGCGTAGGTTAGCGTAAAAAAGAACAGGATTTTCTGTACTTGCTTTTGAGGAAGAGTAACCTAGAACAGAGTCATGACAACTGTCAAAGTGTTGTTGTTTCTTTTTGTCTTTGTTATTGTTTTGTGTTTTGAGGTTAAGTGAATTAATTCACTTAAGGCAATAATGAAAGATTTTTTGATTTTGCTCATAAAATAGTTAAAATTTATTTGCTTGATTTTTTAAAGATCTAATTCCTTAAATAAATTACATTTTCAAACATGTGTTGAAGAAAACAATGCAGGGAGTTTTTTTTTCTGATTTTAGTTTTCACAACTGACGTTTCGATGACTGTTCTAACTTGTCTGACATTAAGACTGTTCAATAAGAAAAAGTGTAGGTTAGAACAGCACAGAAAAGTGTAGAACAGAACAGATCAGCACAGAAATGTCAGACAAGTTAGAACAGTCATCAAAACGTCAGCTGTGAAAACTAAAATCAGAAAAAAAAACTTCTTGCATTGTTCTCTTCAACACATGTTTGAAAATGTAATTTAATGATACCCCCGAAAATAAGTAAGCGTCCTAAATAATTTATAAAATAAAGAAATAAAGTGTTTTTTCCTCCCCACAGCCAAATAATTTACGATCGTCTTCACGCACAATTGGCCCAATGCACTTTTGCCGGAATCAAATCCCAAACGATCGAAAAAATGATCCAACAAGAACTTAAAAACTACGAAATTCTATCGAATAGCATTGAGGCTAGCATTGAAATGGCCAACAAAGAAATCGAAACGAACAAATCCGAATTGGTGCTGGCCAAGAATATTCGCAAGAATCGCATGGAGTATGACGTCTTAGCCAGAGTCATCCAAACTGAACCAGATCGCGAGGAGACTTCAAAGCAACTTGAAACACTCAAGAACGAGCTGAAGAATCTCGAAGAAGAGGAAATTCGTCTCAATCGGAAACTTGACTATAGGAAAAAGAATTTCCATTTGCTGATGCATTCGATTAAGGAATTGCAATCGAAGTTGGACGATAGTTCCAGCGATGAGGAGGAATACGAGGAGAGTACTGAACGAATGTCTGAAGATGAAGACAATTTCTGGGACGAGATCAAGAGCAATGATGTGGATATGTTCTCTTCAACACATGTTTGAAAATGTAATTTATTTAAGGAATTAGATCTTTAAAAAATCAAACAAATAAATATTTACTATTTTATTAGCAAAATCAAAAAATCTTTCATTATTGCCTTAAGTGAATTAATTCACTTAACCTCAAAACACAAAACAATAACAAAGGCAAAAAGAAACAACAACACTTTGACAGTTGTCATGATTCTGTTCTAGGTTACTCCTCCTCAAAAGCAAGTACAGAAAATCCTGTTCTTTTTTACGCTAACCTACGCTAAACTGTTCTAGAAAAAGTCATTGAACAGCAAACTAGACTGTTCTAGAACACTCTAGAACAGAAAAGGTGTCATTGAACAGGAAAATGTTGTACTTTTCTGTCCAATACAGTCCAGCACAGACTCATTGAACAGACTTATTTCTGTGCTGATCTGTTCTGTTCTACACTTTTCTGTGCTGTTCTAACCTACACTTTTTCTTATGGGATTTTACATTGAGCCTTTGTATATCTATATTATAGTAGTTTCAGCCTAGAGAAACGACGACAGCGACGCGTGTTTTACCAACCAGAACTATTTATGTCGGTACTATAGTTCCCATGAATAACTGCCAGCGCCATCGACGAGTAAAGTTTCCAACTTAAAATTCTCGATGCTGAAAATACTATAAGGTGTATATACAAAGATTGAGCCAAGAAATTGATTCTTCACGGATGTGTGGCAATTTTTTTCCCCTTAAATGAATTACATTGGGAAAAGTATTGAATTTTTTTCTGGACGAATTGATTTCTCTGAAATCTCTTTTTGGAGACAGATTTACACATATTGTCACACGAATTTTCACACATACTACGAGTTTGACATTTCGGACAGTTTGATATTTGTTAATATTCAAAACGTTTGGTTTTTGTTGCAAGATTTGTTGAAAAAATTATTTTGGTGAACGTAAATTTACGAATTGTATTTAAATTAAAGATAATAAACATTTCAAATTGAAGAATATTTAATCATAAATTTGTTTTGATAGCTTTCACACACACATTCAAAAAAGAGATTGCTACTTTTGCCTTTACAAATTACATTGAACCCAAAAAGTAGCGAATTTTAGTAGCGATTCGTGGTGGTTGAATGTAAAATCCCATTATTGAACAGTCTTAATGTTCACCACACCGAATACGCTTACCATAGAGAAAAACAGAAAAGAAAAATCGTAGAAACATACAGAAAATAAAAAGAAAACACAAAAAAAAATGCAAAAAAAGTGCTGGTTATTGATTTTTATTGATTGTTTTGTGTTTGAAAGTAAGAAGAACAAGAACGATATTAATTTTTGCCGCAGATTTTGTCTCATAACTTTTTGTTAAAAACCAACTATTCAAGGATCGAAACTATTTAATTATCTTTGTTTAAACCAGGACTAAACTTGGTAGCAATTTATTTCATTTCCCTTTTTGACGGCTTGGCAAAAATTCTTTCCCATAAAGCAAAGGTAGGCAAAAACTTTTCATTTTCCTGGGCTTAGGTAAAAAAAAAATGTCTATACAAATATCTGAACGAAAATCGCAAGTGAAAAATCGTTTTGTTAAGAAATTGGTTTTGTTGTTCATTGTAGATGACCAATCTTCAGGAACAGCACGAAATTGTTAAAAAGAGCTTAATTCAGTTCGTTAGCGGACATATTCCTGAAGCTGACTTCAGTGTTGTTGACGAAATTGTCCTCTCTTACATTATATCGATTCTTGAAGAGGCCTCGCAGGATCCGTGCTTCGATGTTGAGGGCTTTACCGAAATGATGAGTGCCTACTTTGCTGATTTTTCACTTATTGATTCTGGAGTGATTTGTAATTGGATATTTAAATTAGAAAGTGAGCTATCGGAAATGGAGAAAAACCGTGGCAGCGAGACTCCGGCTAATATCTCTCTTCAGTAAGTTAATTTGTAAAAATATTAAATAAAATTTTTGTTGAGAGTTTGTTTCTTAGATCCTTGAGTTTGTCTGACATTATACCAGAGTCAAAACTCCGTGCTCGTCCTTCATCGATTTCCGAAAAGGACGACTGCTCCGGTCAGGGCTCTGTACCAGGCAAACGTTCTCAACATCTATCTGAAACTAGTGATTGTGGCTCGACAGACAGCTCCGGTTGTGACTACTTCCTCGACGAATGTGAAGTGCTTCAAGAAATGTTCCCCGAAACATCTTACGTTGAGGTTGTCCTCATAACTTTTTTCTTCTAACGAATTTTACAAACATTTCTTCTTAAGGTTAAACATTGCATTGCTATTGCCAAGGGTGACATCGATAGTGCAACTCAAATTTTACTTCATCGCCAGGAAACAGGCCAGTCTCTGACAGATAAGTCGGTTGCCCTGCAGGGAAAGAAAAACCAAGTAGTTAATGACACTGAACTAAAAAATCGTATCATTGCAAGGTGAGTAGTCTTTAGAGATATCAAATGAAACATTTCAACTTTTCCATAGTCTTCTTAAACAGAAAGAACAAACATGAATCAAATCAAAAGTCAAAAGTTTGAATGTTATTTGAAAACTGCACTGAATTTATATTGCAAAATGGTCAATAAGTTTTAAGTGTTGAATTAAATGGTATTATAGACTGTTGTCTTCTGAAGTTTGCACTCAACAAATTCAAGTTTGGAAAGGAATCGTTAAAAATATGGAGACTCTTAAAGCTGGACAGATTCAGATAATCTAGGTTCAATCCTTTTCTTTAATTATAACTGAGACAATAATGATGCTTTTCTGTGTGAACACTGCGCAGTTCCATGTAGGATCTCAGCCTGAGACACAGTAGTTTTCCATCGGGATCAGTCCCTCGCATGCGTTTTCAATTCGTTGAAAGCAAGCGCTCTGGCATCAGCAGTTACTTGATCTTTGTATCGGAGGCTCGGTCTTCCTGGGGGCTGCGAAGAGAAGACTTTCTTGGCTGTAGCCTTGTCGTCCATTTGCTCGATGTGGCCACGCCGATGGGTTCGTCTTTTTTTGGCTTTCTGGACTACATCCACACCTTGGAAAATCTCGTATAGTTCGCTGCTGAATTTTCCCCATTCGTCATCGTCGCATACAGGACCGAAAATCCGTCGAAGAATTTTTCTTCATTTACCCTTCTTTACTTATCTTCTAGCACTCGGCGCCGTAGAGTAGGAATGTTAAAATCAAAGTTTTGTACAGTAGGAACTTTGTCTTTCGCGTGAAGCGTTTTGAACCCAGTTGTTTGGCCAAACCAAGTAGTAGCTGTTCGCTAGGCTAATTCTTCGTCGGATCTCCACTAAGGTGTCCTTTGTGGGATTGATGTTTGTTCCAAGATAGGTGAACTACTTAACTACCTCGAAATTGCTGCTACCAACAGTGTTGTCCTAGGCGATGGACGGAAGTTCTTTTGTTTGTCGATAGCATTTTTTTTTGGTTTTGTCTTCATTCACTTCAAGACCAACGAGCTTTGCCTGTTCTTTAATCGCTGTGAAGGCCTCAAACAAAGCTCTTAGGGAGCGACCGATGAAGTCTATGTAGTTCGCATAGCCTAGGGGTGGATTAGTTTAGTATAGTATTTTCCGTGCTCACAAATGCCTTGCGCACTATCTGCTCCAGGACTATGTTAAGAAGTCACATGACAGCGCATCTCCTTGTCTAAACTCACAACAACTTAGATGAGCTGTTACCCTTTTGCACACTACACTGCGTATTGTTATGCGGCACAGACCACAGACATATACATTCAATTGTTGTGATCATCAGCACAAATCGACACATTCCGTTGTCGTACATTGGAACCCTCGCTGGCGACGACACATAAGCCAAACAACAGTCGTCAGCGAATATAAACTATTCACCCACTACCGAAGCTCGTATTCCTCTCATCATGGATAAGAGATACTTTCCACATGCAATGGGTATGTGCGCGATCGTCATACAATGACGACGACGACCACGAGGATGACGACGACGACGACGCTGACAAATCAGATATCCACGCCACTGAGTGTCTGATTTGTTTGGATTAGAACACGAATGGCCTGCCATAAATACAGCCGAAAGTGTTTATGGAGGAATACTTGAGCAACAAGCAATCGAATGAGAATGGTTTCGCTCCCACATTGGCACATTCCTTTTTGTGTGTCGTTGAATCGCGAAGGCCTGGACTTGGTACCAGGTCTTGGACTCGGTTGGTGTCTGGAGCTTTGTTTGAGTGGAGTTTCGTGAGTAGTCTTATTCGAACCTTCACCGCGAGCAGTCGTGATCAATAGTGCAACATTAACAGCTGTCTTTCCTGAACCTTCATCGTGTACAGTCGTATCTGAGCCTTCAACATAAAACAAGTAAAATTGAATCTATATCTATACTTCTATACTAATATATAAAGAGGAAAGGTTTGATTTTTTGTTTGTTTGTTTGTTTGAAATGAATAGGCTCCGAAACTACTGGACCGATTTAAAAAATTCTTTCACCGTTGGCAAGCTACACTATTCCCAATTGACATAGGCTATGTTTCATTTTCAAAAAAATTAGGGATCCTTGCCAATGTTAAAAAAAACATACTTTTTCCACCCCATCAAAAAAAAAAAAATATGATCAATTTCAAATATTGAAAATTATGTTTATCAAATCTGAAATTTGACGAAATTAATGTAATTGAAAATTTATTATTTATATGTATTCATACAGATTGAATAAAGAAAAATATCCCCTGGAGAAGTAAGGAATTCTTACGAAACGTTGGGAGAAAGAATGAAATAGTTTTTTATTTGCATTAATCAATCAATAAAAAAAAAATCTGAAATTATTTTATGTCAGTGAAGAAAATATATATTCGTCAAATATTGTTTTCCATCGACAAAAAAACGAAAAACTTGACATTTTTTGCAGTCGATATATTTTCTTTTTTAGATTTATTGTTCTTTAGGTAGCGGGTAGCGTATAGCGTGGTGATGGGTAACGGGTGTGAGTAGCGGGTAGCGTGGTAAAAAGGTAGCGGTTAGTGTGTTGAAGTAGTAGGTAACGGGAAGCGGGTAGTGGGGTAGAGGTTTAGCGGGTAGCAGGTAGCAGGGTAAAAAAGTGAAGGCAGGGTAAAGCTAGTAATAAATAAACTGTGATCTTATATTTCGTTAAACCAAAGAAAGGGTGTTTTTTTGTCTTCTCTTTTCTGGTGGTTTGGTTTTCTTGAGTCTTCTCCATTTTGGACCCGACCCATTAGGTTAGGTTAGGTTGGAGTGGCTGTCTAGTTGTTGTTGACTCAATTAGACCTCAAGGATCCGTTGTGACACCACTAAAGAAGTTACTCATGGGAGAGTAATGAACTTAAACAAACCATTTTGTGCTTTTAATGAAGTTAGAGAGACATTTTGTGTCGATCGTTGCCAGTTCACTGGTATTATCGAAGAAGGGATTACCGAGATAGTTATTCCTTCTATTGGAGAGTGCTGGACATGTACATAGAAGGTGTTGGACTGTTTCCTCTTCCTCCTCGTCCATGCAGCTTCTACAGAAGTCATTTGTGTAGACCCCTAGCCTCAAAGCATGTCTACATATGAGGCAGTGTCGTGTTATAACTCCAATTGTAGAGCTTATATTTTGTCTGCTCAGGGATATCAAGCCTTTCGACCGTTTTAGGTCTATGCTTGGCCATATTTGTTTGGTTGCTAGGCAGGTGGTACCCTGTGACCATCTAGCATTTGTTGATTCTAGAGCATATTGTTTGAGAAGATATTTGCATGTAGCAAGTGGTGTTCCTATGTTATTTTTTTGTCTAACAGTAGGCAGAAGTGTTCCGTTTTTGGCGAAATCATCGGCTTTGCAATTTCCCGGGATGTCTCTGTGGCCCGGCACCCAAATGAGGTGAATATTAAACTGTTCTGTCATCTCATTCAGAGATGATCGACAATCGTGGACTATTTGAGAGTTTGTGGAGACAGACGCGAGAGATTTGAGAGCGGCTTGGCTGTCCGAGAAGATTCGTATATCCTTGCAAGATATAACGTTTTCTTTGAGCGAGGATAGTGCCTCTTTAATCGCCATTACTTCTGCCTGGAATACACTACATTGATTGGGAAGTCTATATGATAGACTGAGATTCAGTTGTTTCGAATAGATACCACTTCCAACGCCGTGATCGGTCTTTGAATCGTCTGTATAGAAGTGTACCGCATTGTCTTCCAGGAGTATCTCTTCTTCCCAAGAAGATCTTGAAGGGATGGAAACATGGAAGCTATTCTCGAATACCATTTTTGGGATGGTATAGTCTAAGCTATCTGGGATAGATCTGAAATTTTCTAAGATAGTAGTATGACCAGTGTTGTTACTGATCCATTGAGAGGTGGCTCTAAGCCTCACGCATGAGTTGGCTGCCACCATTTTGGAGAAGATGTCAAGAGGTGTTAGGTTTAAAAGCACTTCCGGGGCTGCGGTTGGTGTTGAGCGAAGTGCTCCTGTGATGCACATACCTGCTGACTGCTGGACTTTGATGAGTTTATTTAGATTTACCATCTTGTCCATCTTGACCCGACCCATTCGTTAACGGGGAATAAATCCCCAACATGGTCTGTTAAGGGACCTTACATTCCTTTTGCAGTTTCGAATCTTGTTGACCTTATTTCGTTTGCATGATTCGTCATCAATAAATATATTCGTTTCCGAGGCTTCGAAACTAGCTTTTCCTTATTTGATTGGGTAGTCACCCCAAAGCACGACCCCCAACCTGAAGGGTCAGGTCCTTATTTTAACTCCCAAGGGCAAAGAGCCGGATAAACCGGTTGAGCGGTATATTAAACATAAATGTACCTATGCATGCGACCATAGTATTGTTCAAATTTTCTTATTTGTTGTTTTTGGTTAATGCAATATCATAACCGAGTATTTTCTGTTTGCTTCTCACAGGTATTCGTATGTTGACAAAAATGCTGCTACCCGAGAATACAAGCCATTTGTACCAAAAGTTGAACCAAAAAAACTCGTTCGCTATCGTGACAACAAAATTGTATCACTCAAAGGCGAACGCTACACCGAAATCAAGCGCGACGAAGATGCTGAATTGAAAAAACCCAAAAAGCAGATTAATCCGTAACTAAAGTTGATCAAGATCCACTACAAATATTTCATCAAAAAGAACCTTCAAATTATTTTACTAGTAACACACCATTTACTAAAATTATTACTAACCCAAAATCTATCCATCATCGTCAGTAGCAATTTACAATTATTCAATTTCAATCTATCAATGTGCATAAAAGTTGTAGTAGAAATTATCTTAGTCATAGTGTCAGCAGCTGAAAATGCCCAAAAAACACCCAAATTATTATTGCCATCACCAATGACACAAGCTTATCAAAACTTACTGCAGTCGCCATTGCAATTGCAGTCAAATTTAAAATTAAAATTTCAGAAATGTATCACCAGACTCGAATATAATTTAGGTAAAAAAATATTATTATTGCTATCCTTATTGATATCATTGAAGTATAAATTCGATAAGATAATTTTATTATTAGTTGGAAGATTCATTTTTTATACAAGTTATTTGCCAGCGCCATGTTTATGAAATAACCGTATGAATAGTTACTTTAAATTTAAATTAATTTATTATTATTATTATTGCATAACAAATACATTTGTTTGCTAATTGTGGTTGTGTTCATTTGGTGCAGTTGATTCTGGCCCTTCCAAATGAACACATCAAGACCTCTATAGACACGTATAGCATTAGGTTTGTTCGATGTGCGCTCCGGGTCGCTCTGTGGCGCTCTGATTTCGCAGTGAACTGTTCGATGTCACTCTTTTTTCGTCCCGGTTCGATGTTCGACGTGTAGTGCCCGACCGAAGGTCGATTTTCCGCCGAAGCCGAATATTAGGCTAACAGAAAACCTTCGGCCGAAGCTTAAGCCGAAGGTTTAATAAAGCGATGAATTCTCATTTCGAATAAAATAAAAGTACAAACGATGTGACAAAATGTGTATGGCAATTTAAAGAATTCAAAAATGGAAATTTTTTCCGCGCCTACTACGATTTTACACTAAACTTGTATGTTCAACAGTTTCAAAAATTCAAAAATTGATTTTTTTTCGGCGCCTACTACGATGCTCGGCTTCGGCCTATTTTATACCGAGGCCGAAGGTTTTGCCGAATGTCGTTTTTCTGGCCGAATTCGACCGAAGCCTAAGTCGGACAATATGGATGTGTATTCAGCGGGAGCGCTCTGAATCGCCCCAAGTTTTTTTCGGGGTGAGAATTTCGGATCTGTTTCTAAACAACAAAGAAAACAAAAGCACAGAGCACTACAAATGCGTTCGATGTGAAACCAAACCCAGAGAAATTTTTGAGTTTTTGACAGCTCCGTTCAGGGTAGTGACAAGCACCGGAGCGCCCCGGAGCTACCTTCATCGAACGAACCTATTATTACATTCACATTGTGGATAATGTAATAGCTCAAATCATATAGACTTAAAGGACGAAGTTTTTCAATTTTTTTTTTTACAAAGACACTTCAAAATAAATCTAAAGGTCGCTACACACCCAACAGCATGCTTGACAAGTTTGCTTGTACAATATTTTTGTACTTACTACAGTCGAGCTCGGACCAGAGCCTCACCCAACAAACATCTCTAGCCGGCTCGGTCCCTAGCTAGCTGTCTCCAGTTTCGCACGCCAAGTTGGTTCAGGTCCTCTACCACCTATGTGCTACACCTGAGTCGCGGTCTTCCACTTCTGCGACGTTCTTCCGGGTTGGATTCGAAGACTATGAGCCGGAGCATTGTTTTCCATTCGCTCAACATGACCCAACCATCTATGTCGTTGGACCTTCACTTTTCTGGCTAGGTCAGTGTCGCTGTACAGCTCGTACAGTTCTTGGTTGAATCTTCGTCTCCATTCTCCATTTGTGCAGACAGGACCAAAAATCACTCGAACAATTTTTCTCTCGAAGCAGCTTGTCATGGTCCATGTCTCTGCACCATACATTAGGACCGCGATGATGAGGGTTTTGTAGAGTGTCACTTTAGTTGCTTGGGAGAGGACTTTACTACTCAATTGCCTTCTAAGTCCAAAGAAGCAGCGATTGGCAAGAGTGATTCTTCGTTTGATTTCAGCGCTGGTGTTGTTGTCTAAGTTGATAGCGGATCCTAGGTAGACGAAGTCCTTAACTTCCTCGAAGTTAAATCTGTATATGTTGACGTTTGTTCCAAGACGTCGATGTTGGTTGCCCTTTCTTGTTGACAGCATTAACTTGGACTTGCCCTCGTTAACCGCTAGGCCCACCTTCCTGGCCTCCGTCTCAAGACTCACGAACGCTCCACTGACATCACGCTGTGTTCTTCCAATTTTTCAATGTCGTCTGCGTATCCTAGTAGCTGAACGGACTTTTTAAAGGTGCCTCTGGTGTTGACGTTGGAGTTTTGCACAATCTTTTCAAGACTGATGTTGTCATGTTGAAGAAATCGCATGACAGCACATCGCCTTGTCTAAAACCTTTTTTGACATCAAATGCGCCCGTTAGGTTTTTTCCGACCATGATGGAACAGCGTGAGTTTTCCATTGTCATCTTACACAGACGGACGAGTTTTTCTGGGATGCCAAAACTAGACATTGCTCTTTATAATTGGTCTCTATAGACGCTGTCATACGCGGCCTTGAAATCGATGAAAAGGTGGTAGGTATCGATTTGAAGTTCCTGGGTTTTCTTTTTGTACAAGCGTGCAACTTTTTCAATTCGCCTCCACACGATACCAGCATGCTCGAACATTTTTCACTTTGTGATGCGAAAATGTGTGATTCGGACGACGATTTTCTTGCTTTGGCTGCTTTTTATCTTATCCGTAAAAAAGAAAACACGAAAAAAGAAACGTGATGTGTGGTGTAAAGAGTGGTTACTGAAGAGAAGAAGCTACTCCCATATCAATTTACTGAGTGAATTGAAGATATATCCGCGTGATTGGCATAATTATCTCAGAATGAGTGAAGAAACGTATCTGAAGCTTTTGTCACTCGTAACACCTTTAATTAAAAAGCAAGATACGATATTTTTTTAAAATATTTTATATGCTCACCTTTAGCATCTATAACCATTTTTACTCGTTTTGGCATCGACAGAACCAACTTTTCACAAATATTTTTGATATCAGAGTCGTGAAACCATGTATCAATTATTGCTGAAATCAGCTTTTTCCTCGTGGTGCAATCCTTCTTTCGAAGCCGTGTCTTGATGATTGCCCACAAGTTTTCGATTGGGTTCAGATCAGGCGAGTTTCCCGGCCATTCCAGCACTTTAATATTTTTCTCCTCGAAGAATTGCTTCATTTTTTTCGACGTGTGGCACGGAGCAAGATCTTGTTGAAAAATCGAATTCTGCGCTGAAGTTCTTCTTCGTATAGTTGGAAGAAGCATATGCGTCTGGACCTCAGCTTATTTGACGCTATTCATCATGCCCTCAATGGGCTTCAAGTTCCCAGGATCCTCAAAAGTAAAACAGCCCCAAAACATGACTTTTGGCGAGTGTTTAGGGGCTTGGACGATATGGCCAGGTCGAAGTTTTTCTTTTGCACTTCTTCTCACGACACTCACCCTGTATCCTTGGACTTCGAAATGGCTTTCGTTCGAGAAAATTAATTTTTTTTCCAATCTTCTTGGGTCCAGCTCTGGTAACTTTTAGCCCATCTTAGCCTTTTTTTCTGCATGGCATTCGTCAGAAGCTGTTTTTTTAACGGTCTTCGGGCTTTTCGACCAACTTCAAGAAGCCAACGTCGAACCGTTGAGGCGTCTATTTGCACTCCAGCGGTTTCCAAATCTCTTTGAATCTCCCCGCTGGTCTTCCCAGGATTTATTACGCTGTTTCGGACTAGCATTTTGTCATCATTAGCCGTTGTTTTTCTTCTGCGACCACATTTGCCTTTCCTGCGTGCCTCAATTGTTCCTGTCGACCTATACAGTTTTATTCTGCCAACATTTGATTTTGGCACTCCGACATCCAAAGAAATCTCCCTAATCGTTTTCCCCGTGTGTTCACGAAGAGCGATGATTTTTGCTTTTTTTTCAACTGAGATATCCATTGTTACTTTTTTTTCGACAAATTCTTTATAAAATATGTGCCTAACAACATAATTCTTATGATAAGGGCATTTAATAATAATAAACCTAGAAAAATTGCGACTTACCTGCACAGAGTCAAAAGAAAGATTTGATTTAACTAGTTCATCAAGCACTTGCCATAAAATTCAAAAAAGAAACGCAAAAATCAAGGCCTACTACCAAATTCATTTAAAAAAATTGTTTGTCCCAATTAATTTGCACAAGACTGTATTACTCCCCACGAGAGATTAACAGCGACATTAAGATTTCTCGCAACCGGAAGGAGCTATGAAGATCTTATATATTCGACCATAATTTCACTGCAGGCGTTGAGTTACATAATCTATACTTTTCAAGTAAGATTATGTACACTGCATCCCTCTTCATCCCATCATGATATTCGGCAAATTTTATTCGCCAAAGACACGGCTGAATTTCGTAGGAATAAAATCTTCTAGTAATTCACGATTGCTCTTCTTCAAATCGCTCGACATGATGATATGGTGACATAAAGCTTATTTACGGTAGCGGACTACTAATTTATTTGTACAAGCCAAAAGTACGGGTACACACGTTCCGTTTTGCTTGTGCAAGCATAGCTTGCGCAAGTTTGCAGGATTCGAAATCAATCAATCATCAAGCGGCTTGCACAAGTGAAACGCTTGCGCAAAATATCCCTACAGACGTTACAGCTTGCTTGTACAAAAAGATGGTACAAGCAAACTTGTCAAGTATGCTGTTGTGTGTGTGTAGCGACCTTAAATTGCAACTAAAATTTGCAATCCAACATGTTGCCGATATATGTACATATTTGGTTAAGCGAAACAAAAGTAGTTTTTTTCAATTAGTGACGGGTGCACCATCTAAATGGAAATATTGAATAACTCGAACAATTCTCAATAGATTTTGAAAAACTAACTCGTGATCCATTTCGAGGTTCCCTCCTTAAAAAAAAAAAGAAAAAAAGAACATTCTTTCGCATTTATTTTTTGAAGATTATGTCTATCAAATGTTGGCCGCTACGCCGCAGATGGTCCATCCGTTGAGTCCAATTTTCGATGACTCGTTCAAGCATTTGAACTGGTAACTGGCAAATGACACGTGTGATGTTTTCCTCCAAGGCCTGGTTAGAAGCGGGTTTGTCCGCATAAACTTTAATCTTTACATATCCCCACAGGAAAAAGTCTTAACGGTGTGATATCACACGATATTGGTGGTCAATAAACCGGCCCACAACTTGAAACTATGTGCTCACCGAAGTGTTCTCTCAATAAATCCATTGATTGACTTGCTGAAACCAAATGTCGCCAAGATCACGAGCTTCAATTTGAGGCATCAAATAATCGGTTATCTTGGCACGATAACGGTCGCCATTGACGGTTACGTTCGCACCGTCATCATTTTTAAAAATATATGGACCGGCTCACAAACCACACCAAACCGTTGTTTTTTCTGGATAAAGTGGCAGTTCTTGAATCTCTTCGTCCCAAATGTGGCATACATACCCATTGAGCCAGAAATGGGACTCATCGCTAGACAAAATTTGCCTAGAAAACGTCGGATCTTCTTGGAACCTTTCAAGAGCCCAAAGCGATTTGTAAACGTTGTTCAGGCGTAAGTCTTTCCAATATGAAATGCCAAACAATATTAAAAAAAAAAAATAACATGACAGCATGACACGACTCAGACGTGATCTGTCAAAAAAAGGCTATCGAAAAAAGTATCTCTACTTGTAGCATATCGGGCGATATCACAGTGATATCGGTTCGAATGTTGACCTTAAGCTCGTCTAAAGTCTTCGGTTTGTTAGCATACACTTTGCTTTTCCGGTGCCGTTAAATCAGGTGATCTCGGTGGTCAGTCAACATCCCCTCCTTTCGATACCACGCGTCGTGGGAATCTGTTGACGCAAAAAATTCATCGTTGATTTCGCGTTGTTTAGTGGCTGAGACTGGTGGCACGAAATATTAGGATTCTCTGCAACACTCCGTTGAACAGCTCGATTTGAATGTGGACGATTCGCGACAGACACGTGATTCTCAAAAACTAAACCTAGGCGATGAAAAGTTTCACTTTAAGGCGCAGGACGATCGCGATACTGTTGACGATACGCAAGCTGTGTTGCAACTATTCATGGTTTAAATTGTTATGCAAAAACCTTTAGAAAATGTGTTCGACGACGCCAATCGGTTGAAATCTGTCAATATTTCCATCTACCACATTTAGATGGTGCACCCCATAGTATATGCCTTCGTGCGGTTAATAAAACAACCGTATTCTCGATTTAGGCTGCGCGTACGGTCGTTGGTGCGAGAAAGCGATGCGATGCGAGAAGCGTAATAAGAAGTGACTAGTCCGCTCTGTAAAAATGAGTCATCGGAAAAGGAATTTTCAAATGAGAATTGATATTCTAGGATGTTTAAGGTTCTAAAAAAAGCAGACAAAAATTTCAGCATCTTTACTTCCAGTTACTTACTTTCGGTGGCGCTCACAATGCAGGATGGATCTCGGCCTCAGCCAACAAGCCTTTCCAGCCAGCTCGGTCCCTCGCTAGCTGCCTCCAGTTGCGCACATTAAGTTGGTTGATGTTGTTCTCCAATTGAGCGCGCCACCTAAGATAAGGTCTTCCTCTTCCACGTTGTCCATCGGGGTTGGATACGAAAATTCGACGGGCTGGTGCGTCGGTGTTCATACGTTCCACATGGCCCAGCCCTCTTAACCGCTGAATTTTTAGCTTTCTGACCAGGTCGATGTCGCTGTAGAGCCTGTATAGCTCCTTCTCCACTCTCCGCTAATGCACACTGGACCGAACATAACTCGAAGGATCTTTCTCTCAAAGCAACCCAGAAGGTTCTCATCCGCTCTTGTCAATGTCCATGCCTCCGCTCCATACAGCAGGACTTCCTTGCTTCTTTCCTTGGTTCTTTGCGAGAGGGCTTTAGTGTTAAGATGCCTTCTTAGCCCGAAGAAACAGCGATTGGCAAGAGTGATTCTTCGCATTATATCTGCACTGATGTGGAACCCAGATATACAGTCTCTGACTATTTCAAAATTGTAACTGCACATTGTGATGTTCTGGCTGAGTCGACGGTGTTGTGTCTCTCTTCTCGATGACAGAATACACTTTGTTTTCGTCTCATTCATAGCCAAACCCATCTTAGCCGCCTCCGTCTCAATCCCAGCAAATGCACCACCGACCGACAGCTCGCTTCGTTCTGCCGATAATATCAATTTCGTCCGCGTAAGCCAGCCACCTTATCGCTTCAACTCGCTCGAACTCGTTTGAAAAAGTAGTCAGAAGAACTTTGGAGAGAGGTGCTATGCGAAAAACTAGCTCGAAAAACTCGAAAAACTAATTTCCATCTCAAGGGTTTTTCAATAAGGGCGGGTAAATGTGATTCGAAGCCCAGTCAGCGAACAAACGGTGTTGTGTATGGTCTTGAACTTTGAGCTCCTGGGTCAGTTGGATCTTGTACGGGTGTAGGCCCAAGTTCCGACGCAAAATTCGCCAAGTTGAAGTCTGCGAAAGGCCGAGTTCTTGTGCACGGCGAGGAATAGACTGCCTTGGGTTCTGCTGTACACTTTCACGGACCGCGGCGATATCCTCGGCCGATCTTGCGTTCCTTGAACATACCGGTGTAGCTGATTGTTTACTGGACCGGTCGTCTCAAATTTGGCCACCAAACGTTGAAGAGTCGACTATGAAGAGCCGCCACGCGTTAAATGGGCGCAATGGGCGCAACGTTTGCGTTAACGAACTCATTTTGATAATAAAGTTTTATCATTTGAACGTGCTGTTCAATCGTGTAACTTGCCAAGATGATTTGGCATAAAAAACTGAATAATAAACAAAAGATGTCAGATATCACCAAAAC
This sequence comes from Sphaerophoria taeniata, assembly GCA_943590905.1. Classification (NCBI taxonomy): domain Eukaryota; kingdom Metazoa; phylum Arthropoda; class Insecta; order Diptera; family Syrphidae; genus Sphaerophoria; species Sphaerophoria taeniata. The sequence goes on along the minus strand of OX016540.1, from coordinate 183,454,690 downwards.
AAAATGGCCGCCACGGGGCGCCAAAATCTACCCTCGCCAATTGAAAGACCCTTTAAGTAGGGAAAAAGTTAATCTATCAGCAAAGCTAATCATTTGAAAACAAACCAAACATAACATAACCAAGTCCTCCTAAAGCGCCTTTGTCCATTTTTTCTCCTTTTCCAAATCTATCAGAGATGAACTCTTAGTTTTGCATTGAATCTCATTTTGAGCCCGACAAATATTCAAGCTTCAAATACATCTTAACCTTTTGATAGCCAGACACTTACGCACTCTCTATTTCTACATACCTAGGAAATGATTTAACTAGATATTACCTACGATGTAAAGGGGCTGACCCATAGAATCCGTCAATCCGTCAGCGTCAATGTATACGTTGCTGCCAACGTATTTGCCGGATGGAACCGTCCCATAGAATACGTTGTTTACTTTGACAGTCTCATTTGAACGAAAAATTTTAAATTAAAATATCAAAATCGTGAGGAAATTATTTTTTTGCACAAATTTTCGATCATCCATTGCTTTTCCTTGTTGCTTTTCGGTTGTCAACGGAACAACGGACGCAAAAAGTAGAAAGTTAACCAACTCTATCCGTCGCATCCGTCACATGCGTTGCTTATGGGACGAGTTGCATAAGAACATCCGTATTCTATTGTGCTGTCAGTTGAAAACGTCAACGCTGACGCACTGACGGATCCTATGGTTCGGTCCCTTAATACGGTTAAGTTGGAAAATGATTTTATTTTATTTAGTGTTGATACTTATTGTTTGTGTAAGAAAAAAAAATAAGTTTATTAATAACCATCACAACATTTGTTATTTCTGTTTTGTCCCAGTATTAAAATAAAACAAGTTGTGTAATTAATTTTTAAGATAAAAACAAATAGCATAAAAAAGATCAATGAAACTCTATTAGCTCTTTAATACTTTACTTATTACTCTTATGAACAAAATGTATTTTATTTTTTGTGGCAATTTATTTATCTAAAAAATATCTATATGTATCTTTATCTATCAATTTATTATTGATGATTTATAATATTTACACTTACAATTTTTTTTTTAGTTGATATTTGTTTGTGATACTAGAATAAAATCTCAAATGGAATAATACACATTTTCATGTAAACTATACACACACATAATAATATATTGATGTGTTGTCTTTTTTTTCGTAAAAATACATATATGTAATAGAACATCTATTAAGTTATTTGAGTTTTTTTATTTTTTCACTTTAAAAAGTTAAACCGGTTTTTGGTGGTTTCTCAATATTAATGACATTGACATTGACATTACAGTAGGGGAGAGTGGGTTTGTTTGGGACACAGGAGGTATGGGACACAGGCATTTTTTCAATTCCTACAATTTTTTTTCTCTTTCCTTGTATGACAGATTCTGTCTTGTCTTCAGTCTGTCCCCATCCCTCAACAAAATAAGTTGTGTTTAGGAAACAAATCACAGAGTAGAGATTAAAAAAAGGTAATTTGTGCATAAAAAGTAAAATATCTGCGTAACCTTTGAGTGAATTTTTTTTTAATGTGTGAACTTACTGTGCGAAAGAACCTATTGAATAAATCGTTGTTTTGTCTAATTAGTGCCACATGAAAAGTGATATTATAAATTATTTATTCAAAGTGCATTGCAGGATGATTGGGACATCACTATGCAGGAGGAATGGGACACTGTCCTGCACTATTTTCTTAAAGGTTTGTAATTTTAAATTATAAATTTTGTTTTTTTTTTTTGATTTTAAATATTAGAAAAAGTATCCCATCCCACCCCATAGTTTTCCCAATCCACCTGCTCGCAAGAGGAATGGGACAAAGTGAGTTGGCTCATGAAATGATTTTTGCTTTTTTTCTGTCGGACATTCGCCTTCTTTTTAACTGAAAATAGGTTGCCAAAATGTTATTTTATCTTTAGAAATCAATTTTGCTCAGATACGATCTACAAGATCTCGGCAAATTTAATGTATTCGAAAAGTATCCCAAACATACCCACTCTCCCCTACTACGCACATGAATGATATGAACTACAGCCACATAGCAGCACTGGCGAGTGGCGATGACCTCCATCGGCTGGGACTGGGACTGAAACAAGACATATGACAGAGAGAGAGAGAGACAGATAGACACATAGAAGGAGAGAACACATAACATAAACCTACGTGGCACGGAGGAGGGGACATTGATTTATATTCAGCCTTAATACCGTACCCGATCGGAGGAAATGTCCGATCGGAAGTTTTATTTCCTTCACCGTACCCGATTCGTACATAAATTAGTGACGCGTACCGACGCGTCACACTTCAAATTACAAGTTTCCGAGTTCCGACACTTTTTATATGCGGATGAAATCGGACGAAACAGTAAGTAACAAATCGCGATGCATCGCATGAAATCGCGAAACGGCGCTCTCAATTTGAAATTTCGACGCAGATTTGAAATTTTTTCGTAGACGTCTACGATTTGCCTGCCCGAAGGTACACGGTGGTAGAAAAATCGTAGAAATTGTACGAATCGGATAGAATTTTTCTACGATCGGGTACGGTAATAAGGCTGATTGTCTCATATTATCGCAAAGGTGGCGCCTGAGATAAGCTGGCGATTATTGTAGAAAAAGACTGCTGCCGAGCTGCCGAAGCTGGGGCTTGAAACCGCAACGTTTATTTATTTTGTTTTGCTTCAACACCCAGAGGAGAAATTACAGGTTTGCTTTAAAAATTGAAATAACATTTCTAAAATCAATGAGGCCCTTAATGGCCTCAATATTGAATATAATGATATAAGATGCACCAGCAGCTTAGCAGATTTTCGCCAAGGCTAGCCGGTATCGACACTGAGTTCAATATTGACCATCATAAGAACTGCTGCACATCACTTTTAACGTCGTTGTCAAAAAAAAAAATGAATTAATCTGTGATATTCCAAATAAATTGATTGCTATTGTTTTGCCAAACCACCATCCTAAGCCTGTGAAGTTCTACCAATCCGTCCGTATAAACCACTGCGTCATGTTACGGAAGGATTGGTAGAACTTCCCAGTCTACTTTTTTTTGCTTAACGAAGAAATGACGCTGCACCATTTCAAGATGACAACATCATGCTGCTGCCACCAAGCATTACTTACTTACTTAAGGTGGCGCTACAGTCCGGTGTGGACTTGGGTCTCAATCAACCGTCTCCGCCAGCCAGCTCGGTCTCTAGCAAGTTGTCTCCAGTTTTGCCCTCCAAGTTGATTGAGATCCTCTTCCACTTGTGTGCGCCATATGAGTCGTGGGTCTTCCTCTCCTTCTACGTCCCTCGGGAATAGTGTCGAAGGCTTTCCGGGCCGGAGCATTGGTGTCCATCCGCTTCTTCTTTCCCCTTCAATGCACATGGGGCCAAAGATGACCCGAAGCCCAAAGAAACAGCGATTAGCAGAAGTTATTCTTCGTCTGATCTCGGCGCTGGTGTTTTTGCCCGTGTTAATAGCGGAGCCTAGGTAGACAAACTCCTCTACTACCTCGAAGTTGTATGCTTCTATTGTGACGTTCTGTCCGAACCGTCGGTGTTAAGTGTCTTTCCTCGAAGACAACATATAAATACTTCGTTTTTCCCTCATTTACCGCTAAACCCATTTTTGCCGCTTCTGTTTCAATTCTCACAAAGGTGCCATTGACATCACGCTGTGTTCTTCCCATTATATCAATATCATCGACGTACGAGAGAAATTGAACTGATTTTTGGAAGATATCTGGTTTTGACGGTGGAGTTTTGCACTATCTTCTCAAAAACGATGTTAATGATGACAATGCATTGCCTTGTCTGAATCCTTTTTTGAAAACGCACGACAATGCATTGCCTTGTCTGAATCCTTTTTTGAAATCGAAAGATTCCGTTAGCTCGTTGCCGACCTTGATAGAGTAGCGTGAGTTCTCCATCGTCATTTTGCACAAGCGAACGAGCTTGACAGGGATGCCAAAACTAGACATAGCTTTATACAGTTCGTCTCTGTAGATGCTGTCATACGCGGGCTTAAAATCGATGAAAAGGTGGTTGGTACCGATCTGGAGTTCATAGGTTTTTCCACGATCTGCCGCAAAGGGTCGATGGTTGACTTTCCTGTTCTGAAGCCATATTGATAAGGACCAATCAGATTGTTGACGAAAGGCTTCAGACCTTCACATATTAAAATTTTAAATAGGCTGATTCCTCTGTAGTTAGCGCAGTTAAGAGGATCTCCCCTTTTCAGGATCGGGCAAGCAATGCTGAGGTTCCATTCATCGGCCACTAAGCATTGAAGTACTCAAACAAACTAAAGGACAACAAAGCCGCAGTTGTTGATGGCATACGAGCCGAGTTGATCAAACGTGGAGGACCATCTTCACCAACTAGTGAATAGAATTATTGTGCACCAATGCAATGGGAACAGGAGTAGTTTCCGTTGCCTAGTGGTTAGGTGCGTTGGCTGCTAAACAGAACGTCGTGGGTTCGAGTCCTACTCGTAAGCGCCTTCTAGTCCCTCTACTCCAAAAAACGGTTAATTTTAGAGAAAAATGCTTAAAGCAATTTTTTAGATAATTTCAAGACGAACAATTTGTCCCTTTACACTATTGACATCCGAGCAACAAGTCGCGAAATATTCACGATAAACTGAATTTCGCGACCTTTTGACCACCATAACTTTTTTAGCCAGCACGATCAATGTCGATTTTTTACATCTTTATAACAGCACCGTAATAAAGGTGTACACAAAAATCTAGCCCACTAAAAATTATTCCGCAGATGAAACCTAAAATGACTGGACTACTAAGAGAGGCGATGGAAAAATTATTTAAACCCCAAGACAGGCGATGGAAAAATGTCTAGAATGCAACATCAAAACATACTTTCTGTTTAAAAAACTTTAAAGTCGTTCACGTCCAGCATAGCCAGTGTACTGTACAAAGCCATGAGAGAGATCAGGACGCCCAAAGCCTTGGGATGCAGAACAAGACAACTTCGGCCAACAATCGGGGTACATGGAAAAACTAGCTGAAACAGGCCCAGACTGGAGCAGCTCATTACTCTGAAAAATGTTTAAATGTCATTTTTGTTTTGGTTGCAAAATATACAATACAAATACAATACAGCTTGCCAAGCAGGTGTAGACGTAGATGTAGATGATGTTGAAGTTGAGTTCTTAGTTTACGATCATTAGATGTTCAAGAGTGAAAAAGAAAATTATAAAATGCAGCAAAAGTAAAATATACTGTCGACTCTCCCGATGTTGAACTCTCAAGTCGAATCTCTCCTTAACTCGACTAGTTGACTGTATAACAAAGATAGAGTAATTTTTATTATAAGAGCTTTCTTATACGTTTCAGTACTAAAAAAGTTAAAAATTTCAAAAAAAAAAGGAGATATAATGTTCACTACGGCGTATACGCAACCAAAATTGTGAAATTTGTTCTTAACTAAAGAAATGAAATAAATCATGTTTTAAATTGTAATTAGTGTGAAGGGTAAGTACGGCGTATAATTAGAAATTCATTTGAAGCAAGTAATAATTTCCTATACTTATCAAGAAAGGGGCAGTTCCAAACCTTTGAGTACGCGAACTGGCAAGTTGTAGTTATACCAAGCAGGGAACAAATGTACTCAATGTGACTGACAACCTGTCACTCATGAAACGGAAGAAACTTCCGGCCCTTGATTAGCTACGCCAGCGTTTTTGTTGTAGACTCGCCTGATTTTATTTCATACGAAAAGAGTGGTTACGCGATCATTGATTCACCAGATTTTTTAAAGAACTTTAATCGAATGACAAAATAAAGCATAGTTCTGACTGGAATTGTATATTTGTAAGCTTACTTTTTAACAACAATTTTTCACGCCGCTTATGTTTTTTTGGTTCGTGTGTTTAATATCTATATGTATAAAAATGAAATCCTGTTCATGTATGACCGCGTAAGCCACAAACGGCTGGACGGATTTTGCTATATTTTTTTTTATTTTGTTCGTGTTAGTCTGTAGATGGTTCTTAGGGAATTTTTTTTTAAATTGTTTGCATGTAAATTGTTCAAACCAGGAGCATGCTAAATGGAAAACTGGAAAATTTCAAAATGGGTTTTCGAATGGAAAATAGAAAGTTCTTGATGAAAAACTCGGACAACTCATTGGTTTTTCAAGGGAAAAGTCAGCTAGTAAATAATATAATTTCTTTCTCCAAGGGGACAGACCAAATTTTTGAATAAGAACTATCTACATAGTTTATTTTAAGTTCGAGATGACGACTTTATTGTTAGCTTAGGGGTAACTAAATCTAAAATGAAACCTAAGATAAATGCTGATGCTGTTTTCAATCAGCATCACCAATTCCTTTGTCTTCCAAATTTTTATTTATCGCTTTGTTATTGTTTAGACTGGATTTTGGTTCATAGTTTGTTTTCTCAAAGGAATTCATAAGTGCACAACTGAACTGTTTGTCCAGTCTACAGTCAGTTGTAATTTGAAACTTAATATTTGTTTAGAGAGTTCAATTTGAATGATATCTTTGTAACACGCGTAATAGCCCAGGAGCCCCCATACAAGAAATTCCCGTTATCGCACCCACTAAAATTTTTAATGAGGAATAAAAGATAAAGCCAAGACTCGTAAGATTCGCTTGGTCGGCGTTAATTTACTCAGCCGGAAAGGCCGCGCATACCTGTTGCTATGTGGTGAATGACGGTGAAATGTCTCCATCATCACGGATTCTATTTCTGTTTCTTTCATTACACGCGTCCTTATGTTAGATGTAGAAATACCTTCGGTTGCTTGCTTTCAAGCTGCCGAAAGTATCGAGCAAACCAGATTTTATTGTGAACTAGAGTACTTTTTGATAGTTGACTGTCAAATGTAGTATTCGCGGTTTAGAAAACACGTATCGGCGTATCCACAACCCGCTTCCCACGCCATATCTCAAAAGCAACAAATCTAAAAATGGAAAAAATAAAAAACAATATTTGACGAATATATGTTTTCTTCACTGACATTTTTTTTTTTAATGAAAACAAAAATATTTGAAGAAGAATTACACGCGTCCTTATGTTAGATGTAGAAATACCTTCGGTTGCTTGCTTTCAAGCTGCCGAAAGTATCGAGCAAACCAGATTTTATTGTGAACTAGAGTAATTTTTGATAGTTGACTGTCAAATGTAGTATTCGCGGTTTAGAAAACCCGTATCGGCGTATCCACAACCCGCTTCCCACGCCATATCTCAAAAGCAACAAATCTCAAAATGGAAAAAATAAAAAACAATATTTGACGAATAGGTAGGTATATGTTTTCTTCACTGACATTTTTTTTTTTAATGAAAACAAAAATTTTTGAAGGTTCAGCTGCGTAAGGCACTTGAAGTTAAGGCAAGTTAGTTTCCCTGAACGCCTATTTAACTTAAGGCAAAGTCTATTTTATTCAAATGTCTTTATAGTGGAGTCAATGAAGCTCAAAAAAGGGCGTTTTCAGAAAGTCCTCAGAAACAGCTCGGATTTTGAATTTTTTTTTCCAATTTTTTTATTTTTTATATTCTTTAAAGTCTGAAACAAATCATTTGGGGGAAATAATTGCTTATATTGTTTAAACAATTTTTATATTGTTTATAAAGAGAGATCCAAAAACAATATTTTTGATAATTGGAGTGTTTAGGTTGCATTAAGACAAGAAAAAAATCATATCGAAGGGGGGGTCTATTGTCCCCCGATTAGCCAGTAGGGGCGATCTTATAATAAAAAAAGCCTATTTTTCAAAAAAATATTAAAAATCAACGGCTTTGTCTATAATGCCGTGTTTAACCTTTTCGCAATGCTTCTTTCATTTTGCATTTAAATAAAACTATTTTGAGGAATGGTTTTCGAAAAATTCATCTTCAAAGTGAAAATATTGAAATTTTTAACTTTTTTTTCAACTTCGAACTAATTTTTTTCGAAATTTTGTGTAATTAAGTACTAACTTCTTTCACAATTAAATGCGATTACAAGTTTTAAGTGAGATCCAGAAAACCGCATGCCTTAATGTCTTCTTATTTTCGAGAAATTAAGAAAAAACTAAAAACACTATGAAAAAAATTCACAAAATTACTTGTAACAAGTATTATTTTTTCGAATAAATAGAGCGATATTTTGCTCTCCAAATTTTCTGAGTTTTTTTTGGGTTTTTCTTAATTTCTCGAAAACAAGAAGACATTTAGGCATGCGGTTTTCTGGATCTCACTTAGAACTTGTAACCGCATTTAATTGTGAAAGAAGTTAGTACTTAATTACACAAAATTTCGAAAAAAATTAGTTCGAAGTTGAAAAATTCGATATTTTGACTTTGAAAATGATTTTTTCGAAAACTATTATTGAAAACAGTTTTATTTAAATGCAAAATCAAAGAAGCATTTTTTAGCTTTGCAAGAAGGTATAACACGGCATTTGGGGAAAAGCCGTTGATTTTTAATATTTTTTTGAAAAGTAGCGTTTTTTTGTTATAAGATCGCCCCTCCCGGCTAAACGGGGGACAATAGACCCCCCCTTCGATATGATTTTTTTCTTGTCTTAATGCAACCTAAACACTCCAATTATTATCAAAAACATTGTTTTTGGATCTCTCTTTATAAACAATATAAAAATTGTTTAAACAATATAAGCAATTATTTCCCCCAAATGATTTGTTTCAGACTTTAAAGAACATAAAAAAAAAAAATTTGGGATTTTTTTTTTCAAAATCCGAGCTGTTTCTGAGGACTTTCTGAAAAAAAGCTTCATTGACTCCACTATTAGTTTCAAATTCTAAAATTCACTTCTAAATTTTATTGTAAATAAAAAACGAAATGTGCCAAGCCTAAGAAAATAAATATGTAAAGGCGTTTGAAAACCTCTTCGGAGTCTTCAAACTCATACGTTTGGTCATTTTGCCAAATATTAAATTTCGTTTTTTATAAAACTTTAAATTAATTAAAATCAAACCGTATTAACCGAATAAAGTTCACTTGCAATGTGAATTTTTTTTTATTTCACAAGCAAATGACAGCAAACAAACAGCTGTTACTTGATTTTAAGGCAACAATTTTTGCCTTATTTTCCAGTCTACTTTCCAATGAAATTGACTAAAATGGAAAGATTTTTTTTGACACCTGGTACGTGCATTTTGCCTTAACTTCAAGTGCCTTACGCAGGTGAACCTGCCCATTTTCAAACGTTTGATCTACTTTACTGTTGTGATTTGAAAAGTATACTTTTTTTTTGACCGCGGATATGTGACTGATGCAAAAATTATATAAAAACAATCCTTGCGGATTTTATATCATGTTAAAGTTTCAGCTCAATCGGTGCAGAACTTTTTGAGTTTTTAAAGCGTACACAAACAAACATAACATTTGTATATACATACTAGCTGACCCGGCAGACTTCGCTCTGCCTAAATCGATAAATAAAGGATCTAAACTTTTGTAGCCCACTACACAACCCGCTACCTTACTACCCCACTACTCTGTTACCCAGTTACCCCGCTACCCATCACCCCACTAAACACTGCCTTCTACGCGCTATACACGCTACCCCCGTTACCTGTTATCCCGCTTCCCAGCAGTGTCTAACTACTCACTATCCGTCAACCCGCTCCCTGCTTCCCATTACCCCGCTACCCCATCAACCAATACCCTGGCCATTTCTCATGAAAACAGCTTGGTCGGACTTTGTACAAAATACTAAGAACCCATCTACGCCACTAACCGAACATTACCTCAACATTTGGTTCTAAACACTCCACTGGTATAAAATCAGTGAGTCCTCCGCGAATTTGTATGAGATTTTTATATATCTAAGAAAACAACGTTTACTTTGTCAGCTAGTAAGGTCGTAACAACTCATAAATCTTCGTTGCCTCATGCACAACAACTTTGTTAAGGATATGGTCAAATGCATAGTTAACGTTCTATAGGGAAAATTGTGTTTCCACATTTGCTATATCTTATGAACGGCTTGGCCGATTTTGTACAATTTTCTTAAAAACCCTACTCTAATAATACTCGAGCATTTTGTCAAAATTTGATGACAAACGGCACGAACTTTCCATTTTACGAACTTTCCGTTTTACCATTTCAAAAGTAATGCATTTCATTTAAAAGAGTGTTTTTGAGATTTTGTTTAGTCAAATTTTTTTTGCATTTCAAATTTTCCATTTTTTTTTTACTTTTTCTTGCATTCTAGTTCCCCATCACAAATGTTCCAGTTTTCCATTTGAAAACCACTGCACCTGCAATAACATGCAATTTTCCCTTTGCAAACCAATGAATTTTCCGAGTTTTTCATCAAGAAATTTGAAATTTTCCATTTTAAAACCAATGTACCTGCAATAATATGCAATTTTCCATTTTAAAACCAATGATTTTTCCGAGATCCTTTCGGAAACCCATTTTGAAATTTTCCAGTTTTCCATTTGAGAACCACTTTACTACAATTACATGCAATTCTCCCCTTGAAAACCAATGAGTTTTCCGAGTATTTCATCAAAAAAAATCTGATAAAAAAAGACCATAACTTTGGTACCCTCCTAGTACACTGCCCACTACCCTCGTACCCTCCATAGCTACCTGCACTTGCTACCCGCTACACCCTTACCCGCTCATCGCTACCCCACTACCCCGCTACTCCACTTCCCGCTTCCAAGGCCATATCTCAAAAGAAACAAATCTAAAAAAGGAAAAATATCGACAACAAAAAAAAAATGTCGAGTAAAGTTCTTTTTTGTTTGATGAAAAACAATTTTTGACAAATATTTTCTTCACTGACATTTTTTTTGTGTGATGAAAATAAAAATGTTTGACGAAATTTTAAATGAAATTGATTAATCGTAGGTATATTGATATATTTTGTTGTAGTGTGAAAAGCATTATTTTTAACATTTGAACCGTTTGTGATTTAAAAAGTACTAATTTTGTTTGTCTCAAACCATCTACCCTTAATCCTCTTTAGTTTAAGACAAAAATTAAGAAAATCGGCCAACCGGTTTTTATGCCTATATGCCGCAAACGAACGGAGCTAGATTTTTATAATATGTTATAGATATACTAGCTGATCCGACAGACTTCGTACTGCCTCAATCGATATAAAGACTTTTTTAGCCCGCTACCATACCACCCGCTCCCGACTTCTCCACTACCGTTCACCCACTACCCCGTTATACCCAGTTTCTCTGTTACCCGCTTACCAATATTTACACACGCTACCCGCTACCTACTACCCCACTACCCTCTACACGCTATCCCGTTATACCCAGCTACCCTGTTACCCACTACCCCACTTCCCGTTACCCAATACTTCTAAACGCTACCCGCTACACAAGTAATTGCTACCCACTACCCGCTACCCACTACCCCGCTTCTAAGTCATGAAATATTTTAATATTTAATAAAAATCTTGCAAAAAAATTAAATTTATTAAATTTAATTAATAATTAATAAAAATTTAGGGTTGTATGTATTTTTGTTGGAGATATGTACAAACGAACTACTACTGTATTTTTACTTTCAAGAAAACATTATACTGTGTTTTTTACTTTCAAGAAAATACTTTTTGATTTTTGTTTTCTAAGCTTCACTTGTTTTCTGCTCGTCATATAAATCAGTCGCTCTTTGTAATTTTATAATTTAATTTTCAATTTTTCTAATAAAAGTTTATATAATAATTATTAACAGTCCTTTTGAATAATTATCATTGTTCGCATCTCTGGGAATCTGAAGAACCTGAAGAACTCTGCAACAGGTTATGGGCCCAGATCCCATTTAAATTCAAACTAAATTTGCGAATGTATCTAAAGAAAATAAGGTAAGATGGCGGACACAAGATTCTCGATAAAGAAACTGGGAAGCGATAACTATTTTGTCTGGAAGTACAAAATGGAGATGCTTTTGATTAAGGAGGGCTTATGGCTTTGTGTATCTGGTGTCAAGCCGGATGAAGCGACTCCGGAATGGAGTGCTAAGGATGATGAAGCCCGAGCCACTATCGCTTTGTCAGTGGAGGACAATCAATTGCAACACATTCGTAAGGCAAAGACAGCAAAGGAGGCGTGGGATAGCCTGAAAGCCTATCATGAAAGGAACACTTTGAGTAACAAAGTCCAATTAATGCGCAAAATATGCAGTCTTCGTGCAGAGGAGAATGGAAATATTGAGGCACATATAAACGAAATGGTTGATTCGTTTGAACGTCTTGCTGCCATTGGTGAAGAAAGGTTGTCTGAGCAGTGGAGCGTTGCGATGTTGTTGAGTAGCTTACCTCGAAGCTACGACACAATGATTACTGCGTTGGAAACAAGAACATCTAATGAAAACGAGCTTACCTTCAATGTTGTTCAAGCCAAACTTTTGGAGGAATATAGACGTAGACAAAATCCGAAAACGGAGCACCATGAAAGAGCAATGAAGATTACCAACGTCACAACAGAATGCTATTTTTGTCATCAGAAAGGACATTTAAAGAAGAATTGCCGTCAATACCAACTATGGAAGAACAAAAAGAAGCAGCATGCCAACTACATCTCGAAGTCTCCAGACAATTTAAGTTTTCTGACATCTTCAGGTATTGGTTCTGGTTGGATTCTGGATTCTGGTGCCTCGTGTCACATCACCAACATAAAGGATTATTTCGTAAGTTTCGATTCATCAATTAAAGAAAAAGTTTTTATTGGAGATGGCACAGAAGTACTTTCTGAAGGTAAGGGCATATGTAGATTGAATTTTTTGAATGACAAAAACAAACAGACAACTGTTACAATTGAGAATGTCCTGTTTGTCCCAAAAATCAAAGGTAATTTGTTATCAGTGTCTTGTTTGGTTCAGAAAGGGTGCAGGGTGGTGTTTAAGAACAAGATGTGCGAGATCTGGATGTTTGGTTTTCAAATCGTTGTTATAGATCTAGTTTCTCTTTTGTACGTTTTGCGTCAACCACGAGAAGTAGTTGCTGCTGTTCATAAAGAAAATTGCATCCATCAGTGGCATCGTAAGTTGGGCCATAGAGACGTAGATGCAATCAAACATTTGAACACAAAAGATATGTGCTATGGTTTACCAATTCAAGAGTGTGGTACTAAGGAGTCTTGCGAAGTTTGCATCCAAGGGAAATCTGCAAGGTTGCCGTTTCCAAAGATATCCGAAAGGTCGTCAAAAGGCATACTGGACTTAGTGCACACGGATGTCTGCGGTCCGATGGAGATAGTCAGTCCAAGTGGTTATCGATATGTAGTAACGTTTATTGATGATTACAGCAGGTATACGACAATATATTTGTTACATCAGAAATCAGACGTATTCGATAAGTGTAAAGAATTTATTCAGACGATGAAGACGCAATTTGGACGTACAGTAAAGGTGCTTAGATCTGATCGGGGCGGTGAATATGTTGGACAGAATTTTCAACAATTTCTCAAGAAGGAGGGAATTAAATCAGAACTTACAGCAGCTTACTCTCCACAACAAAATGGGGTTGCTGAAAGGCGAAATAGGTCGCTAGTCGAAATGTCTAGATGTATGTTGATCGACGCAAAATTGAACCAAGAGTTCTGGGCAGAGGCCATTATAACCGCGACTTATATTCAAAACAGACTGCCCACGAAAGCGACAGAAAAAACACCGTTTGAACTATGGTTCGGTAAGAAACCAGACTTTAAACATTTTCGAACTTTCGGTGAACGATGTTTCGCACATATCCCCAAAGAAAAACGAAAAAAGTGGGACAAAAAGGCTGAGTGTCTAGTTTTTGTTGGATATGATACAAATTCTAAAGCATATAGACTTCTGAACAGCAACACCAAAAGAATAACTATCAGCAGAGATGTTCGATTTTTGAAACCAAATTTGAATAGGAGTAATCACGAGCCTAGTGGTGAATCTACCAAAGACTTAATTGAAGAAGAAAAGGTAACTCCTAATGACATCAATAAAGCTGACATGTTTGATGTTTGTATCGGAAAGAGATTCAACAAAAAAATTGAAGTCTTGGACTCAAATTCGGACTCTGAAAGTGTATTTTATGGTTGTGATGAGGTGTTAGATGATCTTCAAATTGAAGAAAGTGCAGACACGAATGTCGTTAGACAGAGAATATCAGCAAGGTCAACTAAAGGAAAGCCCCCTGACAGATTCACAAATGAAGTCAACATCCTAGGAGCTATAAAAACACCAGACCCAATACATTTCAAAGAAGCAATAGATTGTGAACAAAATGCATTCTGGAAGCGTGCTATGAACGAGGAAATGCAATCACTTGAGAAGAACGGTACTTGGCAACTGACAGATCTACCAGCTGACAAGAAAGCAATCGGAAGTAAATGGGTGTACAAATCTAAAGAAGGCTCAAAAGGTGAAATTGTTTACAAGGCTCGTCTAGTAGCACAAGGATTTTTACAGCGCCATGGAATGGACTATGATGAAACTTTTGCGCCAGTCGTTCGTCAGACTACTTTGCGAACTCTATTGGCTGTAGCTGGACATCGAAAAATGCATGTTTTACATCTAGATGCGAAGACAGCATTTCTGAACAGCGAATTAGAAGAAACTGTTTACATGCGACAACCGATGGGTTTTGTAAAGGAGGGGAAGGAACATCAAGTCTGTGAGCTGAAGAAAGCTATCTACGGGTTGAAGCAATCTGCGAGATCGTGGAATCAAACAATCAGTAACCTTCTTTTAGGAAATGGATATCATCAGAGTGACGTTGATCCATGTCTTTTCAAAAAGTTAGATGATGAGTTCTGGATTTATATCCTTATATATGTTGATGACTTATTGGTCATAAGTAAAAGTCAAAAACATATCGATGATGCCGAATGCTTATTGAAATCGAAATTTGAGATGAAGAATCTTGGACCAGTTAGAAACTATGTTGGACTCGAAGTGCATCGAGACACTGCAGGTAATTTTTCAATTAGTCAATCTGCTTATATAAATAAAGTTATCCAAGAAATGGGGCTTAAAGATGCCAAACCGTCGAAGATACCGATGCATGTGAGCTATGGAAAGTCAAGTGATGAAACAAACTACTTGACTGATAATGAAAAGTACCAAAAGTATATTGGATGTTTTCTGTACATCTCAGTTAACTCTCGACCGGACATAGCCGCAAGTATAAGTATATTAGCTTCGAAAGTGTCGCAGCCATCAACCGAAGACTGGAACGAGCTAAAGCGGGTTGCAAGGTACTTGAAGGGATCATCTTCTCTGAAGTTATGTCTTAATCAACAAGGTGTCGAAGAAAAGCTTATGGGGTATGCAGATGCTAATTGGCAGAAGACCGAAAGGAGAGGAAATCGAATTCCGGCTATATTTTTAAAGTGTTTGGTGGAAAAGTTAGTTGGTGCTGTCGGAAACAATCGTGCGTAGCCTTATCATCTACCGAAGCCGAGTTCATTGCTTTGGCGGAGGCAAGTCGTGAAGCCGTTTGGCTGAAAAGATTATTATATTAGCTGATGTAAACGAAGACTTCAATACATCAATACATATCTGGGAAGACAACCAAAGCTGCCTTAAATTGCTGACAAGTGAAAAATATAGCAACAGATCAAAACACATAGACACCAAATATATGTTCGTCAAGGATTACATCAACAAAGGTCTAATTAAAGCAGAATACTGCAGAAGCGAAGACATGTTGGCAGATCTTCTGACAAAACCACTCTCAGAAAATAAAGTCACGGATTTAAGAACGAAGTGTGGGTTGTTCGAGTCCGTTTGAGGAGGCGTGTTGGAGATATGTACAAACGAACTACTACTGTATTTTTACTTTCAAGAAAACATTATACTGTGTTTTTTACTTTCAAGAAAATACTTTTTGATTTTTGTTTTCTAAGCTTCACTTGTTTTCTGCTCGTCATATAAATCAGTCGCTCTTTGTAATTTTATAATTTAATTTTCAATTTTTCTAATAAAAGTTTATATAATAATTATTAACAGTCCTTTTGAATAATTATTATTGTTCGCATCTCTGGGAATCTGAAGAACCTGAAGAACTCTGCAACAATTTTAATATGATGTATCATAAAAATTAATAACAAAAAATGTTGTCCAAAAAATATAAAAAAATAAAGAGTGCACCACCCTTAACATTTAGGGGGATGAAAAATAGATGTTGTCGGATTGTCCACTCTAGCCGATATCCTCGCAAAGATTCACGAAAATCGGTCGAGCCGTTTCGGAGGAGTTCAATTATGCTACCCGTGACACGAGAATTTTATATATTAGATGTTATGGCTGTGTTTTTGATTTAGCTTTTCTTTCAAAACCTAAAAATGAATGACCCTATATTTGGTAACCGGGTTCGCATAACTACTTCTCCCGCTTAATTGCAGAGAAAAGATAGAAAAATCTAAGAAGAACTAATCCGACGAGCAATGTATTTGCAAGTTGCGTTGCGCTTCATCTAAATAGAGACCTTTTGTAACTTATTGATAGGATCGGAATACTATTCAGGTATCCAAAATATTAAGATCAAAATCATTAGGGATCGATGAAATAATACAAAACTATGTGATAGGTACTTGCATAGTTGCACCTTAATTTTTTGAAAGAGCGTGAAGAACTAAACAAAATAACAGGAAAGAATTTAATCTTAAACATACACAAACCTTAAAATTGCACTCAAGAGTATTCTTTTGGCCTATGTTTTGAGTGAACAATTTCAAGTTTTAAAGGCTCTTCGCATCAAAACAAAAAAAACACAAAATACTCAGAGATCAGAGTGGCAGAGTTAACATTTCTCATTTATTTTACTCATTTCTCGTTTGTCATTCTCATACTTGTACGCAATTAACAAATGGGAAATGGGATTGAGCTTGAAATTTGGAAACATAGCCAACCGTCTACCAGACGTCTGCTTACTTCGAACGGGTGAACGCGCAACAAGAGTGTTTTCTCTCGGTTGTGCATTGAAGTAAAAATATTGGAAATAAATTAGTGATTTTTTTTTTATTGCATTCAAGTGAAAATATTGAAGGAAAGCAGTTTTAAAGTAAAGAAGAGGTAAGTCCGAGCAAGAAACAACTCAAATACAAAAACAAACTCAATCCTGCAAGAAAAACCCTGGCATTTTTGTTTTTGGTAACTGCAGATATTTTTAGACATAATCTCAAAAAAGAAATGTAATTCTTGTACAAGAAATAACAATTTTCTTTTTCTCACTCTTCCCAATTGGGACAAAGGGTCAAAGGTGTTTTTGACCTCAACGCTCTCAAAAATGATTTTTTTTTTTTTATTCTAAAACTCCTCTTTGTCGGAACTTTAAACAGGCACGTGATCTTCGTACAATTTTCTTAGTTGCGATCAGTCATGGGATCTCTTCTCGTTCGTCTCAAAACGAAAAAAAATGTGATAAAAAACTACCTGTATTTTGCAAATGTAATTTCAATGCACGATCGATGACGCTTGAGAGCTTGAGTCATTATTATGCGATCAAATGCAAGCGTATGAGTGTTCAGGGCGAGCATGTTGAGTGTTTTTTTTGTTTTTTTTTAGTGCAACCAAAAAAGAACAGGTATTTACAACACCTCAATAAGGCCATAATTGACAATCCGTTCTCCCCTTGTAGCCGAGCACAACGCGGCGCGCGGCGAGAACAGAAAGAATTATAAAATCAGGTTAACCTTAAAGGTATATGGCAGGTATTGTTGCCTTATCGCATGGTGCTGTATTTTCGCTTCGATGTTTTTGACAGTTGAGGATTAATTATGATCAATTTATGCATCTGTCATGTGACCGTTTTTGTAGCTAGCTGATAGGGAGTTGGCATGTTAGCAACACTCCTAAAACTTCTCTATGTATATTGGTTTATATAACATTTTGATGAACAAACAAATGTGGTATCTAAATTGCTAGATATTTTTTGTTCATTGTTTGCCCTGATCTCATGTTTTGTACATCACATGGTTATAATTATTATTACTCTCTGATGGTTCCCACTGATAAAGTTTTGAATGTGAATGATGCTGGGTTGACTATACATGTGGTGGTGAAAGAGGGTGCCATTGGCAAAGGCGAAGTATGTACATTGGAAGCTTGGATTATTGGAGAGAATACAAACCCATTAAACCCGTCAGCGTTTTTTTTTTTTGTATTTGCTTAAAATTCTCAATAATAAATGACATTCAATTGAAATACTCTTTCCACAACATTTGAATCGAATACATTTAATGGAATTTAAATTAAAATATAGTTTTTTTTTTCTCAATGCCCATAAACCTGGTTAAACTTGTTTTGAATTTTTATTCGTTTATTCTGACAAAAATTTATAGTAGGAACAAATGAACAATAAAAAGAAGACGAAAAAATATTTGCAAGAAAAAAACGCGCTTAGGTAAGCCGTTTAATTCTCTTCACGATGATAAAATATGTGTACGACTGGGTCGTACGAACTTGCTCCTGTATTCCAAATTATAACATAAAAATAAAAACGTAATTAAAATTCATTAATTAAAATATGAACCTGAAAAAAAATTGACGTGATAAGATTTATTAAGAAATTGTTGATTTTTCAAATTAAAAAAAAAGCCTTCGAGTGTTTTTTTTTTAAATAAATCTTTATATACTTATAAAAATTTTCGAAAACGTCTTAAAATTAATTCGGGTATACAGTATTCAAGAATATGTAAATATACATTTTATAATGGAATTTCGATTATTAATATTGATCCGTTTTCTGATAAAGAATTTTGAAAAAAAAAGTTTAAACATATTTTTTTTTTTAAA
Organism: Sphaerophoria taeniata; assembly: GCA_943590905.1. Lineage (NCBI taxonomy): Eukaryota > Metazoa > Arthropoda > Insecta > Diptera > Syrphidae > Sphaerophoria > Sphaerophoria taeniata. The sequence continues at coordinate 183,435,966 of OX016540.1, read as the reverse complement.
TACAAAATATTTTTTGAAAACAAAATATTATTTGAGCAATATATACGTACTTTCAGAAAAAAAATTAGCTGATCGGACTTTTATTTTTCGAGAAAATCTTATAACAAAAAAACGGTTTTGGACCAATAAAAATAAATATTTTTCTTACACAAAATACATCTTATTTACTCAAGGTGGCGCTACAGTCCGGTGTGGCCTTGGGCCTCAATCAACAGTCTCCACCAGCCAGCTCGGTCCCTAGCTAGCTGTCTCCAGTTTTGCACTCTTAGTTGATTGAGGTCCTCTTCCACTTGTGTGCGCCACCTGAGTCGCTTCCTATCCTTCTGCGTCCCTCGAGAATAGTGACGAAGGCTTTCCAGGCGTGAGCATTGGTGTCCATACGCTCCAAATGATGGAGCCATCTGAGTCTCTGGACCTTGATCCTTCTGGCTAGGTCTATGTCGTTGTACAACCCGTAAAGTTCGCTGTTGTATCTGCTTCGCCATTCCCCACAATGCATACTGGGCCAAAGATGCCCCGAAGAACTTTCCTCTCGAAACAGCCTAAGGCACATTCATCCGATTTTATCTTATTTGCTCGAGAGAGTGCTTTTCCACTTTTAGCCCAAGGAAACAGCGATTAGCAAGATTAATTCTTCGTCTGATCTCGGCGCTGGTGTTATTGCCTTTGTTAATAGCGGAGCCTAGGTGACGTTCTGTCCGAGCCGTCGATGTTGGGTGTCCTTCCTCGAAGAGAGCATATAGTACTTTTTTTCCCTCATTTACCGCTTAACCCATTTTTGCCGCTTCTGTCTCAATTCTCACAAAGGCGACATTGACATCACGCTGTGTTCTTCCCATCATATATCAATATCATCGGCGTACGCGAGAAGTTGAACAGATTTTTGGAAGATTGTGCCTCTGGTGTTGACTGTGGAGTTTTGCACTATCTCCTCAAGAACGATGTTAAGGAAATCGCACGACAGCGCATCGCTTTGTCTTAATCCTTTTTTGAAATCGAAAGATTCCGTAAGCTCGTTGCCAACCTTGATGGAGCAGCGTGAGTTCTCCATCGTCATTTTGCACAAGCGAACGAGCTTGACAGGGATGCCAAAACTATAAATAGCTTTATACAGTTCGTCTCTGTAGATGCTGTTGAATTGATGAAGAGGTGGTGGGTATTGATTTGGAGTTCATAGGTTTTTTCCAGGATCTGCCGCAACGTGAAAATTTGGTCGATCGTTGACTTTCTTGGTCTGAAGCCACATTGATAAGGACCAATCAGATTGTTGACGAAAGGCTTCAGTTCAGACGTTCACATATTACGGCAGAGAGGATCTTGTAAGCGATGTTAAGTAGGCTGATTCCTCTGTAGTTGGCGCAGTTTAGAGCATCTCCCTTTTTCAGGATCGGGCAAACAATGCTGAGGTTCCATTCATCGGGCATGCATTCCTTCGACCATATCTTACAGATGATTTGGTGCATGCTCCTATCTAGATCGTCGCCTGCTGCTTTGAACAGCTCGGCAGCTAGACCATCTGTTCCAGCGGCTTTGTTGGATTTCAGCCGTGATATTGCCGTTTTCCCTTCTTCTAGGTCGGGTTCACGGAATTGTTGGCTGTCATCGTGTACGATAAAAGGCTCCTGTCTGACGGCGTTGTTTTGTTCGTCGTCACCGTTATACAGTCTAAAGAAGTGGTCTTTCCAAATCCCCAGCATTGACTGGTGATTCTACTATGATGTTCCCTTGTTTATCTCTGCAGGCATCGCTTCTTGCTCGATGACCTTGAGCCAGCTGGAAGTTTACCTTCCGATAAAGCACAAAATACATCAGTGTTCCGTAAAATTTACGTTTAAAAAAATCGTATAGGACACGTTTTTAAAAAAAATTTAAAGTTTTCCTTTTTGGCCAAAAAAATTGTATGGTGGCTACCCTTAATTTTGATCTTAAAAAAGCAACCCACACGAATTTGCTCAAACCTTTAATTTTTAAGTTTGAAGTCAATCGGACCAGTGGTTAAGGCTGTACAGACAGACGGAATCGCCGGACCCACTTTTTTCGACTTCTTCATCATCGTAATGTCATACCTCATCAAAATCTCAACTTTTTTCACGAATTCAATACTTGCCATATATTCTATATGTCGCAAGTAAAAAGATAGAGATGAAATTTTGTTGATGTGAGTGAGGCTTAAAGTGAGAACAGTTTTTTTTTATCGAGACGGAATGTATTTACCTACATAGTAATGGAATTTATATAAACATTTTGGTTTTTGTTTACAAAAAAATTTTTTCAAGGGTGTGTCATACATCGGTGCGAAGTGATGAATGTTGAAACAACAGGGTAAGGGAGCTAGATATAACAAAAAAACCCTGGAAATCGGTTCAACGTATAGCATGGCCTCATGGGTCATTCTTATACTTTTGCATGTAGAAACAAACAAAGTTGGTTTAGCTACTTTGTGTACCTACTTTTCGATTTTGATTATGTTAGCACATTTGTCTGCTTCCGTTCATGACATTTATAGATAAAAATTATGAGTGCGCCCCTGGTGGTCCATACGACTAACTTCCAAGAGTAGACAACCAATCATCATTAAACTTTGCACATAATTATTCTTGAAGGTATTAGAAGTAACAAAGAATATTTTAATCCCATTGGATAGATTTTTGCATAGATAGTGGTAGTTTAGGGGTCAGAAAATCACATAGGCTACTTTTTATCCCAATTATCGTGGGTAACACCGTCGACAATAGAGCAAATTTGAGCGCGTTCTAGTCCAACTTCTGCGAAAACGGTAAATTTTAGAGAAATATGACTGATGCATTGTTTTTAGATAATCTCAAGACTAACAATTTGTCCTTGACAACACTATTGACCTCCGGGCAATAGATAGCGAAATATTTCGTGACCTTTTTACCACTATAACTTTTTTAGCCGGCCCGATATCAATGTCACATCTTCATAATAGCACCGTAATAAAGGTGTGCACAAAAATCTAGCCCACTAGGAATTTTTCCGCAGATTCGGGTCTTATACAGGGTGCGGCAAAAAGATCTGACGGTTTTAAAATGTAAATAACTCAAACGTTTATAGTGATAAAAAGTGTTTCATTGCATATTACAGATTGGTATTTATGAACATTTATAAAAATAACTGAAAAAAGGCGAATTTGCTCCGTTTAAGATTTGAAGATGACGTCTTTCAAATGATGTCCATCTCGGGTCATGCATTCTTCCAATCTTGCACTGAAACTTTCAAACACTTTCCCTAACATTGCAGGAGACAGGTTGGCTATTTCTTGCTGAACCGGTAGCTCTGAAGTTATTCACCCACAGCAAAATGGTGTTTCGAGTTGGGACTTTACCACGTGGACCCACATTGAATCGTCTACGGAACTGACGCTGAACAGTAACACAGGAATCGCCACTTTTAAAAAACGCTTCCACGACAAACGCACGGTGCTCAGCCGTCCACCGCTCCATGGCTACTGAACATGTCCGCACGTAGGCTCTGGAAAGCCGTTATCCCCACCACCCCCCACCACTCACTCGCTCGCCAGCGTGGCAGCGAAAACCGTCAGATCATTTTGCCGCTCCCTGTATTAGTAAAATGACTGGAATATTTATCGTTTACTCATAAATCTCAGTTTAAAGGTTTATTTTGTTTAAAGTTTTTTGCATCCGGTTTTCTGGTTTGGACTAAAAGCATGGAATTTCAAGCCTTACAAAGAGGTGAGGCACGGCGGCGGGGTGGAGAAAGTCATTGATGTTTAATATCTTTGTTTGCAAAATAGTGGCTAATCAAGGGGGAATAGACCCCCGCTTCTATGCCATTTTTTTCTAGGCTCAACCCTAACTACACTCTCTAGCTTTGACACAACGCTCGTGACTCATCCTGTATTTGAAATCATATTTAGAGAAGTATCAGTTTTACACATAATTTTGCAGTCATAATTCCGAAATAACATAAGATAATAGTTCTAGAATCAAAATTATAAAAAAAGAAGTTTAAAAGTTGTGGTGGTATTTTAAGTTTAATGCTGATGTATGCTCAGGGAAGTCCAAGGTTTGTTAAATAAAATACCGAAATTTAACTTAAGGTCTATTTCTTTTATTGAAGTCGTCAATAATTGTTGTTCAATTTGTATAGTATTCTCTAATCTTGTCGGGATACCGGTATGTGTTTCTCTCCTGCTTCTGCTGGGCCGTTAATTATGTGTTGTCTCCCTCAGATACTGGTTATGTATGCTTTTTACTAACGGGTATCGCATACTGTAAATGAAACGGGTTAATCACCACTTACCGTGGGTAATCACGGTGGAAACAGGTACAATCGCCACCGAAACGTGGGTAATCGCGGTCGAAACCGGTAAAATCGCCGTCGAATCGGGTTATCGCTGTAAAAACAGGTTAATTGCCACAATCGCAGTCGAGACTGGTATTACACTTTCCTGTTCCTTCGATTGGCTAGCAACGAACTGAATATTTCACAAGAAGCCCCTTACTACTGATGGGGAAAGTCTTTTTTATATTATATTCAGTAACTTACCTATGGTCCTTACTACTCGGGGGTCGGCGGCGTCAGACTGATTAGTTCTCAATTCGTTAACTGGTATTTATTCGTATACTTTGGTTATCGGTTTTCCAACTTTCTTCTTTTCCCTCTACTAGTCAACCTTTTGAGAGAAACCAAATGTGAACTATACGTAGCGTGAAGTTTTAAATTACACTGCGATTACGTTTTCTTTTATCTCCCTATGATTTGTACTGGTTTTGGCCTTGTTTGGTTGAGTGTGAATTTTATCTCGGCGTATTACAATATTGCATGTGTTTTGTCTGTGATTGGAATTGGGTGGTGACTGAATTTGTAATGCATCATCAAAACTTCAAAAATGTACTTCATTATGTGCTGTTCTTTCATAGAACTGGCAGAAAGGCGCACATACATTCACAGAATTCATGATATGAGAAATGAGACACTTAGAACTTTGTTTTGCAAGAGCTGCCGCACAATCCTATTTTTTTGTTTTTTTTTTATAATTTTTTTAATTGAAATAAATATTAAAAAAATGAATTAAAAAAACGCGTATAAGTAATAAAAGGAACAGGAATACATCCCCAAAGTTGAGTTGGTTTAAATAATAAGGACAGTTAATAAAATAAAAGTAACAAATAAGAATTATCGATGTGTCTATTCAATTGGTTCGCAGTGTATTTGTAATCTACAATTTAAGATTTTTATCGGACCCTCTTATTTATAGCCACTTCAAATGCTGATATACTAATTCTCATTAAGTGGAATCTTTTGTTAACCGTTTTCATATCTACCGGCTGAGATTGATCATTAGTATACTCCTAAGTGGTGTATCATACTTAACACCACTTTAACTACGGCTATAAGGCTTTCTTAATAAATTGTATTTAATAACGTGTTTTAATTATTAAAAGGGTATTTGGTGAGTGTAATGATATCTGCAGTTTCAACTGTATTTAAATGTTGTTCGTGAACTATTCTCTTAAAAGCACAGTTGTTTATAGATTGTCCAACAAAACACAAAAATAAATATTAGCTGAAACTCATGTTTACATTTTCTTTTAATTGTTTTCTGAATATTTAGGTGTTGTTTTTTTCATACAGTGATTTTATTTACGATTGTTTAGAGTTCCCAATAAACAAACCAATGGAGGCATCATCATTTTAATGAACTAATTTGAAATAAAAACGAATTATTTCGGCCAGATAGATTTTGTTTATAAAGATTTAATACTACTAAAGAAAACACACAAGTTTCTTAAAAATGTCTTGGAACAATTATAACAATGGAGAAAAGAGTGTATATTGTCTTTAGCTAAGAACAAACCAAATTATTCAGGCCCAAAACAACACACTTCAGAATTAAATACAAAATTCAAATCTATAAGAACTTAAAACCTGCGAACATTTTTATTTTTTTGTTGTATTTTTGATACCTAAACACTTTTATTAGCTGTGTTTTATTTGGAACTTAGGTTAGCTCAGTAATCGGAATTCCAATAAAACGCTATAGTCAGTTTTAAACTAGTTTCGTTCACTGGAATATCAAATATCGAAACCTTTCAAGCGCCATCTTTTCACCATAGATTAATTTTTTTTTTAATTTAAGGTGGCGCTACAGTCCGTTGTGGATTTGGGCCTCAATCAACAGTCTCCGCCAGCCAGCTCGGTACCTAGCTAGCTGTCTCAAGTTTTGCACTTCAAGTTGATGGAAGGCCTCTTCCACTTGTCTGCGCCACCTGAGTCGCTGTCTTCCTCTCCTTCTACGTCGAAGGCTTTCCGGGCCGGAATTGGCGTCCATCCGCTCTAAATGACCGAGCCATCTGAGTCTCTAGACCTTGACCCTTCTGGCTAAGTTCATGTCGTTGTACAACCCGTAAAGTTCGCTGTTGTATCTTCTTCGCCATTCCCCTTCAATGCACACGGGGCCAAAGATGACCCGAAGAACTTTCCTCTCGGAACAGCCTAAGGCACATTCATCCGATTTTTTTAAGGTCCATGCTTCTGCACCATTCAGCAGGATTAGGATGATAACGGTGTTGTACAGTTTAACCTTAGTTGCTCGAGAGAGGGCTTTTCCACTCAATTGCTTTCTTAGCCCAAAGAAACATCGATTAGCAAGAGTTATACATCGTCTGATCTCGGCGCTGCTGGTGTTATTGCCCGTGTTAGTAGCGGTGCGGACCCTAGGTAGAAAAACTCCTCTGCTACCTCGAAGTTGTATACGTGTATTGTGTCCTTCATTTACCGCTTTACCCATTCTTGCCGCTTCTGTCTCAATTCTCACAAAGGTGCCATTCGCATAACGCTGTGTTCTTCCCATTATATCAATATCATCGGCGTACGCGAGAAGTTGAACAGATTTTTGGAAAATAGTGCCTCTGGTATTGACGGTGGAGTTTTGCACTATCTTCTCAAGAACGATGTTAAAGAAATCGCACGACAGTGCATCGCCTTGACCGAATCCTTTTTTGACATCGAAAGATTCCGTCAGCTCATTGCCAACCTTGATGGAGCAGCGAGAGTTCTCCATCGTAATTTTGCAACAGCGAACGAGCTTGGCAGGGATGCCAAAACAAGACATAGCTTTATACAGTTCGTGTCTGTAGATGTTGTCATACACGGCCTTAAAATCGGTGAAAAGGTGGTGGGTATCGATCTGGAATTTTCATAGTTTTTTTCCAGGATCTGCCGCAACGTGAAAATTTGGTCGATGGTTGACTTTCCTGGTCTAAAGTAACATTGATAAGGACCAATCAGATTGTTGACGAAAAACTTCAGACGTTCACATATCACATATTACGGCAGAGAGGATGTTGTAAGCGATGTTAAGTAGGCTGATTACTCTGTAGTTGGCGCAGTTTAGAGGATCTCCCTTTTTTAGGATCGGGCAAACAATGCTGAGGTTCCATTCATCGGGCATGCATTCTTCCGACCATATCTTACAGATGATTTGGTGCATGCTCCTATCTAGATCGTCGCCTGCTGCTTTGAACAGCTCGGCAGCTAGACCATCTGCTCCAGCGGCTTTGTTGGATTTCAGTCGTGATATTGCCATTTCCACGGAATTGTTGGCTATCATGGTGTCCGATGACGTCGACGTTATACTACAGTCTACAGAAGTGGTCTTTCCAAATCCCCAGCATTGACTGTGATTCTACTATGATGTACCCTTCTCTGCAGACATCGATTCTTGCTCGATGACCTTGAACCAGCTGTTTTACCTTCCGCTAGAACCTCCGAACTTCATTCCTGCAGCTGGCTCTCTCAACATCCTTGATCTGACGCTTCTCATGCTCCCTCTCTTTTCTTCTGAGTAGCCGGCACGGCGTTCCTCTCTCCTCTTTTGCTCGTAGAGCATCAAAGGATACAAATATTCAAAAGCAGTATCTAGAGCTAGACTACAACATATTCTTAGGAAAAATAATGATACCTTCTTTGATATGAGTCGATCTAGAATCGATACTGGAATATCTTCTCTATGTTATGATTGGTTCATTAGCACCAACATGTAGCTGGTGACAATGTAAGACAAGGCCTTTAGAGCTTACACTTGGTAACAATTAAGTGAAGAAGAAATATTAAGAACTTATCGGGGATTCCCTTCATCGAATGATTTTGAATGTTCAAATGTATTATTTCCTCATTTTGATGTTAATGTTGATTGTTTCAAATGTTTATGTTGTTAATTTTTTTATTAAGTTTTTCGTAATGTACAAATTTTATGGTATTTTTTTAAATTTTTCTTTTTTTTTCCAAAGGGCAATCATAAGTTTTCATCATGGGGGACATGTTCCGCAGCGAAGAAATGGCTCTATGCCAAATGTTTATTCAACCAGAGGCAGCGTACACGTCTGTGTCGGAACTAGGAGAAACTGGATGCGTTCAATTTCGTGATGTAAGTTTGTTTAGATTAATAGGTCTGCTTTTCGATTATAAAATATCTTGGATGATCATCACACAAATTTCATTTACTATTTTTTATTGAAGATTTTGATTTTGAAATAATGTTTTAATGAATGGGGTCCAGTTTTTCTTTCTTGCTTACAGACTCGAGTCAATTAAAAATTAAAATAGAAAAACAGATTGTCAAGTTCAAGAGCTCGCAAATGAATTTATCCATATTTTTTGATTTAGCTTTGATATGGTAAATTAATGGTTGTCCTAATTCTGAAGACATTTTATTTTATTTCTTTTTTGCAAAATATGTTTTATTTAAACGCACAAGCTGTTTTGTTTTCTTTTTAAGTTTATTTTTATAAGCGATGTCTGCAATGTGTAACTTAGGCATCTATAGGCATTGGAACATGATGATTTAAAGACACAAAAAGCGAGGTGGGTTTAATGTGTCTAGCAAGAAGCGTGAACGATCAGAGCAGTGCACACTTATAGAATTTCTAGGTGATATTTTCATTTTAAAAATAAAATGTGTAAACATTTTCTTATGCATTTTGTGTGCGTTTTTGTCACAGTTGGCCTCGCAGAGTCATGATGACATAGTCTAACCTCATTAATTGATGATACAGAGAAATTCTTCTTACTGTGATATTTCATGTTTTATTAACTTCTTCTGTTAGAAAGCATTTTTTTTCACAGTCTTACGACCAATGGTTTACCAACATAGTAGACTATGTTATACTACCGGCTCATCACTTAGTGCAGTGTTAGTTGTTGTTAGTAAGAAAACGTAACATAAACACTCACATGGATGAAACAAAAAGAAGACAGTAAACAAAACATGATTTAAAAAGAGTGTTTTTTTTTTGAGGTACAAAACTTTAAATTGCAATGCAACAACGATGGAATATTTTTATTTATTCGAAAGATAATCTTGTGGTATTACATTTCAATTATGATTTCTGGCATATGACTGCCACGGCTGGCTCGGATGTAGTCCAATCTGGACGTCCAATTTTCGATGACTTTTTCCAACATTTGTGGCCGTATATCGGCAATAACAGGGCGAATGTTGTCTTCCAAATGGTCAAGCGTTTGTGGCTTATCCCCATTAGGCGGTCACCAAACGTGTCTTTCAATAAATCTATTGTGGCACGAGCTGTGGAACATGTTGCGCCATTTTTTTGGAACTACAGCTCCTGGACATCATGATTGTTCACTTCAGGATTGAAAAAGTTACTAATCATGGCTCTATACCGATCACCATTGACTGAACGTTGTGCCCATCATCGTTTTTGAAGAAGTACGGACCAATGTTTCCACCACCTCATAAAGCGCACCAAACATTCAGTTTTTCTGGATGTAACGGTGTTTCGACATACACTTGAGGATTAGCTTCACTCCAAATGCGGCAGTTTTGTTTGTTGACGTAGCCATTCAACCGGAAGTGCACTTCATCGCTAAACAAAATTCGCTTATGAAAATCGGGAACAACGGCCATCTCGTTTTGGGCGCATTCGACGAATCTACGCCTTGCTTGATGATCGTTTGGCTTCAATTCTTGCACGCAAAATCTTCCATAAAGTGGATGGACACAGATCCAATTCCTGTGCTCGATGGCGGAAGCACTCATTCGGGTCTTCCTCAATGCTACGCTCTACGGTAGCAATAGCTTTTTTTGTACGCACCGTACGGCCGGCGGCGTCTCTAGGGATGCGAGTTATCAATTAGAGTAAGCGTGGTGCGAAAACATTCCATGGTTAATCGAATTAACTGCTCTGATGGACGATTTTGACGTCGATAAAATGGACGTAGTGCGCCATACGTATTCCGCACAGAACCATTATTTTCGAAATAAAATTGCACAATTTGCATGCGCTGTTCAGGCGTGAGTCTATTCATGATTAATTGCCAAACCAAACTGAGAATAAATCACTTGACAGCTGTTAAATCGGTCACCGTCTTGAAAAGTTATGCCAACTTAAAGTTCTATACCTCGAAAAAAAACACCGTTTTCAGAAGCAGCTTGTTAAAGACTTGCGATTCAATGAATATTAAGATTTCAATGTAAATAATTCTTCTTGGCTTCTCCATTCGAGTAAAAAAACAGCCGAAGGAGTGTGAGCTTCGATTTTCGCCGAGTTCAGTAATCTTACTCAGCAGGTCAACGAGCACACTCGAATACCGGACATTGACAGTCAAACAGAAAATATCCTTGACTTGTTCCTTAATTCTGGTTCTGACCCTGATCAGTATACAATTAGTGAACTATCGCCTCTAGGTCGATCTGACCATTGTGTCATATCTCGTTTCTCGTGTCAAAAACCGTCTCGTCCAGAACCGTTTGGAAATACGAGAAAGCCAACTGGGATGTTCTTAATAATTTTTTCCGAATTTTTAATTGATCACTATGCTTGATAGTGCCATAGATTCCAGTGTTTTTATGATAACAATTTCAATTCTTCTGGGAATGAGAACTTTTATACCGAATAGGGTCAAAAGAATCTTACCCAAAGAGAACGCATGGTTGAGCTGTAAGGACGTTATTAGGGTTAAAGAGGTAAGATTGCGTTGTTACAAAGCCAACTCTACTGAGGAAATTTCAACAAGTCGACGGACCAAGGTTTTGCGTGACCAAAAAATAAGGAAAAAAAAACTGCATGTATCAAAGGTAGTAAGAATTTTTGGTCATTTGTAAAAAAATTTTTTGAAGAATTGTTTTTCTTCCTCAGTCTCTATGCTAGTTGACAATGAACCTCTTGTTGTTAGCTCTCTTGCGTGAGTTAACCTTATTTCTAGGCAGTTCGCCTCCAACTCTACGCTGTCAGAAAGTGTTATGACTCCCCCAGTTCAGTCAACGATTCCATGGAACAAATCTTCTTTCGCGCTCTTGCTGTGGCGAGACGCGAAATTCCTGAAAGATCGGAACATACACAAATCCACTGGCCCAGATGGTATCCCCACTCTTGTTCTGAGAGATGTTCTTCAATGCTGGCGAAACCCTGGCGTAAGCTTGTCCAGCTATCCTATTCTTCTGGGTTCGTTCCGAGTAGTTGGAAAACACCATTTGTCTAGCTTATACCCAAAAAGGCGAATCCTCCTCAATCTCTAATTATCGACTGATTGCACCTACGTCCCTTCTTTCCCAGGTCATGGACATGCTGTTAAATTATCAGTGTAAGAAATATCTTGAGGAACGAAAGCTTTCATAGCTAAAGGTTCATTGGTGATTTGATAGTTTTTCTCACCGAACAGTGAAACAAATCCTTACATCGTACAAGTAAGATTGTTACACTTGATATTTCAAGCTCTCTTACCGAAAATGCGTGCGTTCGGTATTGATGAGTCCCTCCTTCGTTGAATTAGAAACTTTTTTTCGAACCGTTCTATACAAGTTGTATTGGACGAGTTTAAGTCCGAAACTAACAATATAAATGCTGGTGTGCCACAGGGCTCTGTTTTGACCACTGCACTCTTTCTCATTTTCATTAATGATCGCTTGTCTGTAATAATCCAATCCAGACTCAGATCCCACCTCTTCGGATGGAATTGCAACGGCTAAATATGATCAGCTTATTAAACTCTGGCTCAATCAGCATTGTACGATGGGGAAACCAATTCGAAAACTCAATGCTGTCTTGTAGCGTTCAAGCGAGATATACCATCCTTGACACTATCCATGAATGGCACTTGCACAAATGAAAATCTCGAGATTCTCGGTATGTGCATCACACACCACTTGTAGAACGAACACATATACGATGTCGCCAGAAATGCGGCAAGATGTTTGATTTTTTTAAGGCGATACAAGAAATTTTTCTCCCCGTCTGATCTGGCTATTACCTATAAGGTTTATATGCATCTAAAGCTTGAGTACCTACAACTCTCATATCTGGATTGGTGCTCCAGTTACATACTTAAGCCTCTTGGATCCTTAACAAATTAGAGCTCTTAGAATAATTGGTGATAGAAACATCATTGACGCATTCACTTCTTAGATCCCCGTGGTAACGTTTTTTCTCTTTTGTTCATTCGTTACTTCTTCGGGAAGTGCTCTAGCCGCTCAAACAATTCAAACGCAATACTTTCCAAAAATGTCCATCAGTTTACCCTCGAGTCCAACCTCGGACATACTCTCAAGTATAGAGAATTGTTCCTTAGCCGTACTACGCGAATGTGGATTTTTATCTAAACGATAAAACGCTTAGCCGTTTTTGTTGCTTTAGAAATATACTGAGAAATTAGTTTAGCTTTTGCAACCATGTTTTGTGTGATGGTCATTCACTTCCCTTGTTCTTCATATAAAACTTGAAACTTCAACATAACCATTTATTAAAAAAAAGAACCAATTTTAAGATGTATGTTTTGTAAACTAACATTTCAGCTTAACAATGGAGTTAATGCATTCCAACGTAAATTCGTCACGGAAGTCCGTCGGTGCGATGAACTAGAAAGAAAAATACGCTACATCGAAACAGAAATAAAAAAAGATGGCATCGTTTTGGCCGATATTATAGATGATATCCCCAGAGCACCAAATCCAAGGGAGATCATCGATTTGGAAGCTCATTTGGAGAAAACCGAAAACGAAATTCTCGAACTTGCTCAAAACGAGGTCAATTTGAAGTCAAACTATCTAGAGCTGACCGAATTGCGCCAAGTCCTTGAAAACACCCAAGGCTTTTTCTCCGACCAAGAGGTGCTCAATCTAGACTCTATGCGTACAAATTTGCCAACTGACGAGAATACAGTCAACCAGAATCGCGGTCGTTTGGGATTTGTTGCTGGTGTTATCAATCGCGAAAGGGTTTTCGGATTTGAGCGCATGTTGTGGCGTATTTCACGTGGTAATGTGTTCTTGAAGCGTTCGGATTTGGATGAGCCCTTAAAAGATCCAGCAACTGGTTATCCGATCTTTAAGACCGTTTTTGTAGCATTTTTCCAAGGTGAACAACTTAAAAATCGCATCAAGAAAGTGTGCACTGGCTTTCACGCTTCTATGTACCCATGTCCAAGTTCGCACGCCGAACGCGAAGACATGGTTAAAGGAGTTCGTACTCGACTGGAAGACTTAAAGCTGGTCTTGAGTCAGACCGAAGATCATCGCAGCAGAGTACTGGCAACAGTTTCAAAGAACTTGCCAACATGGAGCATCATGGTTAAGAAGATGAAAGCAATTTATCATACTCTGAACTTGTTCAACATGGATGTTACCAAGAAATGTTTGATCGGAGAATGCTGGGTACCAACGCAGGATCTACCGATCGTTCAGAAAGCTTTGTCAGATGGTTCGGCAGCAGTTGGAAGTACAATTCCTTCGTTTTTGAATGTCATCGATACCAACGAAGCTCCACCGACCTACAATCGGACTAATAAGTTTACTCGCGGGTTCCAAAATCTGATTGATGCCTACGGAGTAGCAACTTACCGCGAAGCCAATCCAGCTTTATACACCATTATTACTTTCCCGTTCCTCTTCGCTGTGATGTTCGGTGATCTTGGGCATGGTTTAATTTTGCTTCTGTTTGGCGCTTGGATGTGTATCTGGGAGGGAAAGCTTCAACGAGTTCGAGCAGGAGAGATTTGGACAATTTTCTTCGGCGGTCGATATATTATCTTGCTCATGGGAGTGTTCTCGATGTACACTGGATTCATGTACAACGACGTCTTCTCAAAGTCTGTCAATATCTTCGGTTCAACTTGGAGTGTCAACTACAACTCTTCCACCGTCATGTCTAACAATGATCTTCAGCTTAATCCCACATTTGATGTTGAAGGCGTGTACCTAATTGGATTGGACCCCATTTGGCAATTGGCCGAAAATAAAATCATTTTCCTAAACACCTACAAAATGAAGCTTTCAATCATATTCGGTGTGATTCACATGATGTTTGGTGTTTGTATGAGTGTTGTTAACTTCAATCATTTCCACAAGCGTATCAGCATCTTCTTGGAATTTCTGCCTCAAGTACTTTTCTTGGTTCTGCTGTTCGGTTACATGGTCTTCATGATGTTCTTCAAATTTGTTAAGTATTCAGCCAAAAGTGATATTACGGCTGATAAACCTGGATGCGCTCCATCTGTACTTATAATGTTTATCAACATGATGCTCTTCAAGCATTCTGAACCCTTGAAACACTGTGATGAATACATGTTTGAGTCCCAGCACCAAGTTGAGCTAATTTTCATTTCTATCGCTTTGATTTGTATTCCTTGGATGTTGTTGGGAAAACCGATCTATATTCAGATGTCAAGGAAAAATCAGGGACATGTAAAACATAACGGTGATGTCAATCAAGGAATGGAACTAACTCCTGAAACTGAAAGTCCCTTGCCTCTTGGTTCGGATAGCCATGAGGGTGGTGCCCATAACATGGAGGATGAACCCATGAGTGAGATCTTCATACACCAGGCAATTCATACGATCGAATACGTTCTCAGTACTATTTCCCACACTGCTTCTTATTTGCGTCTTTGGGCTCTGTCCCTTGCTCATGCTCGTAAGTCGTATAAGAAGTTTTTATGTCGTTTAAATGACTTTTCGTTATTTAATTTAGAACTTTCTGAGGTGCTGTGGAGTATGGTGCTGTCTTTGGGATTGAAAAGTGATTCTTACACTGGAAGCATCATGCTTTTCTTCATTTTTGGTGCATGGACTTTGTTTACACTCGCAATTTTGGTTATGATGGAAGGTCTTTCGGCTTTCTTACACACCCTTCGTTTGCATTGGTAAGATTTAAAATTATTCTATGTATTTGACTTATTCCCAAGTCTCTGATTTCTCTTTAAAAGGGTCGAATTCATGAGTAAGTTCTATACCGGCCTTGGTTACGCTTTCCAGCCGTTCAGCTTTAAGTTAATTCTGGAGGCCGAAGAAGAAGAATAAATGCAACTATTCCGACGAAGTATTTTTTGTTTGTATTCGTTCGTATTTACGTTCTGTTAATTGTTTCTTATATTTTTTGTCCCTAAAAAGGGTTTGTTTTTTGTCATTATCCAATTTTCTTAAAAACGATTTAAATATTTGTTTAATTTTTTGTTGTCTAAGAAAAAAATGCAAACTTATTTTGTTTTAATTATCTGGCTACATAACTGTTCATTTTTATTGTCAAATATATTTTAAAGTACCTACGCACATTGATGTATTTTTTTTTTCTTACTTTTACTTCTTAGCAAAACATTTTCTAAATTTATTTTTGGTTTGAAAACGTTAAAACTGTCCTTTTAACCTTAGTTATGGAAGCATTAATTTTTTTTAAGGAAAATAAATCAACAAGCTTGAGTGAAGCATACTGTTCGATAATATTCAGGATTCCCGGTAATTTTTCTGCCATACTCTGAGATATGATTCTTGGTAATATTCAAAGAAAAGAATAATTGATCAACAGTAAAGTTTGAGAATGAACTTTGACATCTCTTTTTGACGATTTATAAAAAGGCTAACATTCGTGTACCCTGACCAATCAATCAATTTCTCTAGGCGTTTTTTTTCACTACTCAGTAGCCAGCACAGCAAAATTTCCCCTGGCAAACAACAACAATTTATATTGCAGTCGATAAAAAGGCCAGTAAAAAAATGACAGTTGTGCTGGCTATAGAACTTTCAATTATTGAAATGAAGACAGCGCTGATAGCGTCAAGAAGAATTATTTTGCTACGCAAATCAAATCAAATGAGCTTATCTGAGATATGTACTCACTTTGGTCGAAGTTACTAATTTTTGTAATCCGAGACGCAACCCTCAGGTCCATTTTGCCATACAAATAGAATAATAATAATAATAATAATAAAGAGAGTTGGAGCGTTTTATTCGCACTTGATTACTTTGGTGGCTACTGAGTAGTGAAAAAAACACGACTTCTGTCAGTATCAGTACTAATGTTAGGGACATTATTTTGTACTTTTTTTTTAAGTAGATATACTAACTTTTAAAACTGCTGATAGGGCTGATAATGTTTTTTAAGGGTTGCCAGATATTCAATTTAAAATGGTTGTCAATTTTTCTTGCGGTCAATTTTTTTCAAAAATTGCGTAATAAACATAAATTTTTCTTATTTTAGCCTGGGGTGGAATCGTGTAAGGTGATTTGTGATTATCACTATGACTATCAAATGTGATCACATTTTATTTTCCTTCTGTGTAACGTGATCACCAAAAATTTTTCGAAGCATGGCATCATTTTTCTAAAAAAACATAGGTATGACATATGACGTTTCAGTTTTGACATAAGAATTTCTGCTATATATTATGACTAGTACAATGAATCACTCTTACAATCGATTGTGGCGCCACTATTTACAAGCATTTTATTATATAAGTTGGTATTAAAAAAAGAAACGACGACGTGGCAGAGAATTAGGACAACACGATACCTGATAGTACGGCTCAGATTTCTAACTTCCAAAACTGAATTTTGAAAAAAACACTTTTATTTGAAAGATACATGTGTTTAATAAACAAATATATATAATTTGAGGCGAGGAATCACTTCATTCTATTTTTGATTAATTTTTAAACTTTCTATTTTTCATATGAAAACACGAGGGAAAGAACACGGTGGATGTATTTTGACAGTTCTTCCAAACACAAACACATAGCAATGTGTATAATTTTCTTCTGTTAAGTGCTCGTATGGGTAGTGTATTATTGGTCCTTTTGGGAAATATTTTTTGAAATTTTTGTTATTTTGCTAAGTTTTTAAAGCAATAAATGTTATTTCTTTATAGTGAAAAAATCGCGATTTTTGCACTATAAACTTGAATTCTATTCAAATCAATTAATTTTGTTTTTCCGATTTTTGAATATATACCCAGTCGTTGTCGAGCCACTTGCGGTGAGTGCGTAGCCAGAGTCGTGCATTCTACATCGAGGGTGAAAATCCTTTAGCGGCAAAGCTGCCGCATATACTTTCTGTTTGCTATACCAAGCTGATAGGGCAAATTTAGTAAACAGAAATGTAGCAAAAATATGTCGGGTACAAAAAATCCCACCACCGAGCACTGGACAGTATCCAAAGAAGAGCATTGAAAATGATTGGTGACAATACCATCGTTAAGACATTTACGTCTCTAGAACACCGGCGTTATGTCTCATGCCTTAACCTATTTTACGAAACTTCAACGGTATAATGCTCTAGTGAAATAGCCAGTTGCATTCCTCCCCTTAAGATATTCAACCGTAACACCCGCGCCTCTAGAATGCCCATCAGTTCACCCTTGAGCCCAACTTCGGACGTACTGTCATGTACAGAGAATCATTCTTTATCAGTAGGTACTAGGCGAATGTGAAACTCTCTTCCACACTCTGTCTTTTACATCCTCTATCCTTTCCCTTATACTCGCACTGTGCTCTTGGCATATAAAGGGTAATGAAAAAGCCCTTCAGTGCGCGTTGATTATAAAAAAAAAGAAAACTATGTAGAGTAATGATACAGTTTGAAAGTATAGAACAAAAACAAAAAAAAAACAATTTGTTTGTTGTTCATTTTCCGAGGTTGCAATTTGGTGAAGAGCGCAAACTTTAAAAATTGTTAAAAAATATAAATAAAGGAAAATTTGTTTGAAAAAATTGTTGTTTGATTAGTTTAAATGTGTATTAATTGAATAACACAGTTTCCATATCCGTATTTGAACAATTTTTGAAGAAATAAGAAAAATAAAAATGCCCAAATTGGAAAATTAAAAACAATTTTTAATCAATTTCCCGGGTTTTCCCCGCGCTAACATTTTAAAGCTGTTCAATAGAGATGCCAACCTCACTGTAAAAAAAATCAAGTTTTTAAGGGGTTTTAAAAAGGAAATAGGCCCAAAACAATAATAAAGATGTAAGTAAATATTACAAATTAATTTCAAGTGAACAAAAGAAATGTAAAATGTTTGTATAATTATAGGAACACGGAGGGTATATATAGAATGTGTATCGATCAGCCTACTCGCAAATTCAAAATCCGGAGGATATACAAAATGTTTCTTTTATACCACGAAAGTTTTTTTTTTTTAAATCTATCAAATTTGATAGGACATTGAACAAAATAAAAGCAAACGTTCTTTGTAAAAACAAAACTTTCTTACCATTTTGAGTTCGAATATATTTGTTATATTTTGCAGGTCAAGTATCAAAAGACGAACCTCGCTATTAAGTTATTTTCTCTCTCCATTACTTTCATTTTGTTTTTAAATAATTGCACGTTCATTTTGTATGAAAATTTAACAAAATATTCAAAACAATTGAAAGGGATGCAAAATTTTATATGAATGTGATAACAAAATAGCTGTCACAAAAAAAGTAGCAAATTGGTGATTATCACTTGTGACTATCACCTTACGCAGACAAAATTTGTGATTTGTGACTATCACCGATCACAAATCACCTTACACGATTCTACCCATGAACAAAAAAATACTAAAAAAGCTCATTAATAAGTGCACCCAAAATCCAAACTTTTCATGACACTTGGGAAAATGTAAAACGGTAAAAAACGAATTTTTGCGTTTTTTACCTACATCTATTGCAGCGCTTGCCAATTGGAGTGATTTTCCAAGAACTGATAGTTTTAAGGTTAGCACAAACAAACGCATTCACACAAACTCGTTAAACTTTCATCTTTCGAAAATTATTGCACAATCTGTATGCATTATAGCTTCGCGTTTTAACGTTTACATGTATATTAGGTATTTTCAGATTCTAACTTAATTTCTTACATATTTTTAATCGTTAACAATAATATTTTCAGTTTAGATATATGCATAATTTCAATGTTTCATTTGTGTTTTTCTATTGAATTTTAAACTGTTCTTAAATATTTTAACCGTGCAGTTGCCCGTAGCTTAGTTGGTAAGTGCGTTGACTGCTAAGCAGAACGTCGTTGGTTCGAGTCCTACTCAGGCCAAGTTTTTATTTCATCTTTCACGGGCACTGCCTCTTGAAAAGACCTGACAAATCTTCCAAGAGTATCAATCTGTCATGAAAAAGTGCTTCTCAACTTTGCCGTTCGGAATCGGCGTTAAATTGTAGGTCCCCTCAATTCTTCACACGCACTCAGAGAATTGTTGATGAGAGTAAGCCTAAGCCACTTAGGTCTTGGCTCTTCATGAGCTGTCGCGCCACTCTATTTATTTATTTTAAATATTTTAACATCCGATTCAAGAAATACTATTTATTTAAAATCAATTTTGGTAAGAAAATACAAGAAAACGGTTCACCACGGCGTATGTGTATTTTTGTTTTCTTCTAAAAAAATATAAAAAGTTAAATGGTTATGTCATGTAGGTATCAAGTTTTACAGTTTTACTTCTGTTTGAAAGAAATAGTGTTTGCCTTTGATTTTAAACATTGTTATTTATTAACGGCTTCTTAACTTTAATTTACTTGTATTGATAAATTAAACATAAAACATGAAAAACACTCAGCTACGAGTAGATAATCGCTTGATCGTTTTAACTGAACCCGCTTTAACAATTACGAGTAATGATAAACAATAATTTGTCTATTTGTATTTATTGGAATTAAATTTTTTTACATTATCAAAGGGCACGGTAGTGCCCAGCCAATTTCTAGCACTACTCTCTTTTTACAAGATCGAACTCAAGCACATTTTTAACCCCCCATAACTTTTGAACCCATAGAGTTAGAAGGTTTAAATTTGAATTACGTATTAACTTCATGAGCACAAAGGCCCTGTAAATTTACAAGTTCACTTGGCAAGTTTTCGTTTAAAGCGTGATTAATAACATTTTAAAACTTGAACAGTGAACTTGTAAATTTTCATCCAAACTATTTTCTATTTTCTTTTAATATTGTTGTATCTTCTATGATTTAAAATATTCAATATAACAATTTTAAATGTAAGAACTTGGCGTTCTTTTAGATCTCATTACTTTTGGTGGCTAACTTTTTACACAGTGTTGTTCGCACATAAGAGAACTTGGCTCTTTTTTTACATTTTATGTTTTTGTTCTGATTTCACTCTAACACAATTCATCTTACAATATGTTCAATGTTTGGAATTTCCTAACATATTTGTTTTTATTTATTGCCACAACGTTGTTTAAAATAATAATGTATTGTGAAGGTGGCTTATATTTATAAATATTTTTTAATCGTAAAGCTTTTTGCACATTGTGAACAGACAGACAGATCGTGTGGACACATTCTTCATGTTTTTTTTTTTGCTTTCATTTCTCTCTTAACACACCAGACAGTTTCAGTTTTTTGTTTTACGGAAATTAAAAATTTTTATGTATCTACTCAAAATATTTAAAGTAAAAATAAAAAAAGAAACACACAGTTTTTCAGACAATCATTTCGGTTTTTTGAATAAAGTTTTGTGACGAGTTAGTGATGTTTGAAAGTCAAAACCATAAAGTTCGTTTTTGAATCTTTTAGTTTTCGTCGAAATGGACAGATCGTTTGTGTTCAAGTTGCATAGTCTTACGGTTATCTAATTTGGGAACTATGACTTAGTCAATTGTGAAAGTTTAAACAATTAAATGTTATTGAAAACGTTATAAATTAAGGTGTGCATTTATGAGTGAAATTAGTTATTAAGTGAGTAAGTGTGTTAGAATTCAAAGCTAAGACGTTACATTGCTCTGGCTGATTTTTGGTCAAGTTTGATTTATATTTTGTTAAGTTGGTTAGCTCCATAAGTGTGAACAACAAAAGTTGAAATATCTAATTTGGTACTGCTGCAACAGGGATTCATTTGAAAAAAAAAATGTTGACAGTGTTTTTTTTTAATATTGAATGTCCTTGATTGTTCACCTGTTCAAAGGTTGTTTTCAAGTTGAAACTAATGTTATTATTGTGTAAAAACCTACAAATTAAAGAGCTAGACCGACTTTCTTTTTTATTTCTTACAAAACTGTTTCCAGGATAAGTTATTGTAATGGGGCCGATTATGTGAACCCCCAGCTTGTACAAATCTCCCTGCTTCGAGGTCACTAGAATTCGAATCAACCCTTTTTATCATGATGTATGTGGTTGTGTATTAATCTGTGTTCGTATGTGCGTTACGATTTTTCTGCTATCTCGTGAGCCACTCATGGTTTTGACATGAAATTAGTCTTGATAACTGATAAAGCTTTCAACGAAATCGGTTAAGCGGTTAAAAAAAAAAAAAAAAAACTAAAACAACCTAATTAAATGTAAAAAGTAAAAATTCGTTATTTGTGCATGAAATTTATGATTACTTCAGCCACTATAGTTCGTTAGAAAAACATTATTTGACAATAAATTGTTATAAGCAATTGAAAACTAGTTTTGAGGGGATAGGTAATATTTCACTTATTAATTTTTCTACAAAAGATTTTCATTGGATGAATGTCTAAATACATACGGGAAGTTGCTTATTGACATGATTGAAGATTTTGGGTTTTTTGTTTTAAATTGAGTAGGTATATAATGCAGATTCTAGTGGTAACTTAACATTCATATCAGCTCAAGATTACATTCAAATTGGTATGAAGAAGAATACCAAAAATGTAGGAACAAATCTCTGCGTACTTAAAACTTTTAAGACAATCCGACTTTTTTAAAAAGATCTTTACCTTAATCAAAATAAAATATATAAAGATTTATACACACTTAAAAACAATTATATTTTAACAAAATGGCTATATCACTTCTGGTATGTAGGGACTCCAAATCATTTTGGTGCAGCGTTAGGTTTCTGGGAGTCGACTCTAAACAATATCATACTTTGAAAGACTGCTTACACCAGATCCGGATCAGAACTATCTAAGCTTTGCCAAAATAACGTGTCAATAACCGAGCTAGACTCCCCTATTACAATGTTTTAGCTTTCGACTTCGCTTAAAAAAATTAAAAATAATAAGGCTGCGGGGTTGGATGGAATTCCGATTGAGTTCTATAAGAACGCAACTCCTGAGTTCCTTGAAATTCTTTTGGAATTATTAAACAAAATGTTTAACGAAGAAGAGTTCTCAAGTTGCTTTCATTCAGCAAGCGTATCCCCTATTTTCAAGAAAGGTGACCAAAGTTACCCAAAGATTACAGAGGAATTTCCGTTTTGTGCTCTTTAAGAAAACTTTTCACTCAGATCATGTACTCTAGGCTGGTGACTTGGGTGGAAGCGAAAGACAAAATAAGGTGTTTTCAAGCTGGTTTTCGATCAGGTCTCTCTACATTTGACCAAATCTTTGCCCTTTTCAAGTATTGCTAGTAGATTCATCGATAATAGAAAACCTCTATCACTCTTCGTTGATTTTAAAGCGGCTTTTGACACCATCAATAGAAGATCTCTTTTGTTTAAGCTCGCGAGCAAAGGTTTGTCAACTAAGTTCATTCGGATTTACGAACAGCTACTACTTGATACTTTGTGTGTAACTGCAAAAACAAATCCAACCCGCTTAGATCTGTAACAGGTGTTCCTCAAGGTTGTATTTTTATTCCGTTAATGTTTTCACTATTTATCCATGACGTTGAAAATCATTTACCAGAAGGCGTTTGTTACGGTGATTTATTCGTGAAGCTTCTGCTCTACGCTGATGACTTAGAAGTCTTTTCTGATAACCCAGTATCACTGCAGTTACAAATAAATAAACTTAAACAATATTGTGACACGTGGGATCTAAAAATCAATACCCAAAAATCGAAAGTTATGATTCTTAGTTCGCGAAGTTGAGCTACTAATAACGAGCGAAACTGGACTTTAGATGGTGTGAATATTGAGGTAGTCAGTGAGTTTAAGTATCTTGGCTTTAATATTTCTCACAATTCATATATTTGTTCTCATATTAAACTTCGTGACTTCGTGTGGCGAAATCCGCCATAAATTCAATGTGGTCACAGTATTTTTCAAGTAAGTTCGTCGACCCAAAATCAAAGTTTAAGGTTTTCAATGCTACAGTCAACAGTTGTCTCTGTTATGGTAATGAAGTGTTTGGATACCAATTGTTGGAAGAGACAAGAGATAGAAGTTATCCAAAGATATTTCTTCAAACGAGTATTTCGACTTCCGCCTAACACTCCCAACTATGCAATTCACGTTGAGTCTGGGCTGGGCTCCAAATAAATAAGCTAACGAAATTTGAAAACAAACGCAGATTATTTAATTAAAGGTATGCATCGATCTGATAGCATAGAGTACACTTGCTTCGGAAAGAATAAACCAATGAATCTTAAGGCTAACAATAAAGAAGAATGGAGAAATATCTTGTATGAATGCATCTCTACCGTAGACGAGCAAATGTTCAAAGCGAATCTTGAAAGGGCCAGGGAATCAGTTTCTAGACCTACGTACAGCCCTTGATATGAGTCTGAACATGTTTTCAAGCATCAATATTGTATAACATATCAATCACATACATTCTTTTTTTTGTTTTAGCTAAACTGAAAGCCCTTATCGCAATATCACATCACTGTAAACTAATAATCTTCATTTATTTTATATTTAATATTTTATATTCAATCATTTGTGTACAGTACATATCTGGCACTTTTCTGAACTTTGTCTCTCATGTAAAATTGAATAAAAATAAAAATTGTTCTTTTATCTTATTTAATCAAATACATGAATAAATTATTTTTCTTATTATTTAATATTTGATGTAACTTTTTGCTACTTTTTGTTCAACCCTTCTTCCTTAATACATATATACAAATTTTTAGTTTTTTAATCCGGCATACGGCTATTATGCCATGCTTATAATTTTTATTTCAAAAACTTCGAAGGGGTCGCACTCATATTTTCATTCATTTTATTCTCATAAGTTTTTACAGTTTCGATTCTTCTTAGGCCGTGTGCGAAGTCGGTTAAAAATGGGTTAAAACTTGACGTTTGGTTAAATTTTGACACTTCACATTGAATAAAATTATTAAACTAGCTGCGGAGCAGGTTAAAATATGACAGTAGTGGTTAAAAATTCATCCATTTATATTTTTTAACCACAATTCATACAATTCGCACACGACCTTAGATTCAAAACTAAACCTTGAAAAATCTTAAAATTGAATATCTCAAAAATGGCTTAGGTACGTACAAGTACTAACACTAAGTAATAACGTAAAACATTCTTGAAAATTGTGTATAAAACGTTAGTAAAAAAAAATCGCTCCACCGATTTTCGAAATTAATTTTTTGAACAATTCTTTCACAAAAATAATCGCACTCAAGTGTTTGAGGGCAAATAGACATTTGTATGTAAACATATTTATTTTTTTTTCACGCACAGGAATAATTTGTGCTGCCCAGTCGTGCACATAGCTCATTGTTTATAGTTCGTCAACTTTTTTCTTTCTTGAAAATAGCTAAAAGTTTCAAAAATATTGATTTACAGCTGTTTCTATGTAGAAGATAATACAACAATATTAAAAGAAAATAGAAAATAGTTTGGATGAAAATTTACAAGTTCACTTGGCAAGTTTTCGTTTGAAGCGTGATTAGTAACATTTTAAAACTTGAACAGTGAACTTGTAAATTTTCATCCAAACTATTTTCTATTTTCTTTTAATATTGTTGTATTATCTTCTACGATTCAAAATATTCAATATAACACTTTTATTACATGTAAGAACTTGGCGTTCTTTTAGATCTCATTACTTTTGGTGGCTGACTTTTTACACAGTGTTGTTCGCACATAAGAGAACTTTGCTCTTTTTTTACATTTTATGTTTTTGTTCTGATTCTGATATCAGAATGGAAACACCTAATTTCTTGTCGTTTTTTTTTATAGAACGCCTCATTAAATTTTTGAATAACATTTTTGGGAGATAAGGGCACAGTTGCTTATTAAAATTAAAGTTTCCCAAAAAGTATGCTGAAAAAAATGTTAATATTATATACTTCCAGGCGGCTAACAATTCTATAAAAAGGAAAAAGAGTGTTGGATCGGTGTGAATCTGTAAATTTTATGGCTATGAATTGATCGATTGAAAATAATGATTTTTTCAGAAATAAAAAGCTGTAGTGTCCTTTCACAAATTTTGAAAAAGGCACAGACCAAATTAAGGAAAGCGTAAGATGCATGTATAATAACTGAATGAGAAATCGTATCCAACATAAGTTGATCTCAGAAAGTTCCGAAAAAACAGAGATGTTGGCTGATTTTTTTTTTTCACTAATAACTAAAGGCCCTGACACTATAAATAAGAATTGATGAAATTAAATACTTACTTACTCTAGGTGGCTCGGTCCCTAGCTAGCTGTCTTCAGTTTTGCACTCCAAGTTGATTGGGGCCCTCTTCCACTTGTGTGTGCCATCTGAGTCACGGTCTTCCTCTCCTTATACGTCCCTCGGGAATAGTGTCGAAAGCTTTCCGGGCAGGAGCATTGGTGTCTATCAGGCTGTGCTTTCTGACTGTTTCACAAAAGATGTCCTCTTTTCCCAGCTTTGCGTTAAAATCGCCGAGGACAATTTTAATGTCATATCTAGGACATTGCTCATATGTTCTGTCAAGGAGCTCATAGAACTCGTCTTTGGTTTCGTCCTCTTTCTCTTCTGTGGGGGCATGCTCGCATAGTAGGCGTAGGCGCTGAAGACTTTTTGCCTTATTTTGCTTCCCACGACGAATCCGCATCCAAAGAGCTGCTGTTGTTTCTCCCGGTAACAATTACCATAATAAATGTCGCAGTTTGTCATCCTCCTCTTGCCCGGTCCATCCCATCGCTTTTCATGGATAGCGTTTATGTCTGCTTTGTAGCAGTTGAGGGTTCTCCACTAATTGTTCGGCAGCACGCGGTCTGTTAAGGGACCTAACATTCCACGTGAATATCCGAAACTCGTTGTCCTTAAAACATTTGATTGGGTCGTCATCAGTATATCCGTTCGTTTCCGAGGCCTGTTGTTGCTTTGCAACTAAAAGTTTTTCTATACGTAGTCGGGAAGTCACCCCGACGTACAAACCCCCAACCTGGCGTACCAGGCACTTGATATGGCTGCAAGTGCAAGAGCCCGAAAAACCGCTCCTTTTACGGAACTGAAGACGCCACTGTTGATTCCAAAAAAAATAAATTCTTTGGCTGTCATCGTTCGTTGGGAGTGCCTTCGTGGGAACACTCTTTCGTTGGGTGCCATGACATTTGGCCATATGCCATAAGGCCATATTTCAAAATATGGCCATATGACACTTTTGAATTGTGTCATACGGCCATATTTTAATATATGGCTATTTGTCGCTTTGGTAATGTGTCATTTGACCATTATGGCCAAATTACACTTTCAAGCTTGCAGTTTACATTTACTGGAAAAACAAAAACGAATATGCAATATATTTATGAAAATATGGTAAGTAACTGATCTCAAAAAGTTTATCGCAACGTTTTAATAAATAAAAAATAAAAAAAAAAATAATCAAACAGAAAGAAACAGACAGAGCAATTAATTTTTCAAAGCTGCTGCCGTTTCTTTAATTTGGAAAAGGAACCACCACGCACCCTTGTAATGCACGCTTGTGTCTGGAAAGCAGGTGCTGCATTGCAGTAATTCATTTTAAGCATCTTTTTTCACTTTTGTCTGAGGATGATGACGATCTGGAACATTCAAAATTGATTTGGTTTGATTGTGAGCGAAATGAGCGGAAAAAATTTTGCCCAAATTCATTCTCTTTTGGGCAAAATTTTTTCCGCTCGCTTCGCTCGCTAGCAATTATTGTACCTGCTTCATTTTCTGGTTCAAGCTCCAAATCCTTTATTGAAACAATATTTTAAAACACGTGAGACTGAGTTAAGGAGTATTGCAAAAATAGTACTTACGCCTGCATCCACATGATGCAAGAAAACTGAACATACCTTCAATACAAAAATGTCTTTCTGATGGAGCTGTTAATGAAATTGAAACAGCTCAGTTATTTGAGGATTGAGGTGACAAAAAGATAAAATAAGATGAAACTGGGTTCAAGTACAGTGTGCTTGTAGAATGCCCTACTCTGACCGAACACCAAAGTTCAAAGTTCAGAAGAACTGATAATGTTTTAGAAAATCTCAACAAATAACAATTTTAACTTAACAACTTTGCATATGTTTTCAAAATTATAAACATCATCAATGATTCTTATTTATAATTTCTCAACCTAAATTGGAACAAAATGTAAATTAATTTATCTTTACTAACGTTTGTAGCCGCAAGATCTTACAACACTAAAAGTACCAACTAAAAGATAGTTCCTGCTCGAACCATTTTGCATATTTTGTGTCAAATGACGCTTTGAAAATCTGTCAAATGACAATATTAGAATATATGGCCATTTGTCGCTTTAAGAAAGCGTCATTTGACCATATGGCTGAATGACACAAGAAAATATGGTCAAATGACACATTACCAAAGCGACAAATAGCCACATGGCCATGTGACACAATTCAAAAGTGTCATATGGCCATATTTTGAAATATGGCCATATGGCACATGGCCAAATGGCATGGCACCCTTTCGTTGTGGGGTAATTAGATGTAACAGCCTACTCCGCTTCGACCTGTCAACCATGAGAGGCCCTTCGGCGAAAACAAGTTTCGCGATCGCATAGCTCTTAGCTTCACGGTAGTAGTCACCGTCCACCACGTCAAGCCTTACTCCATGGTAAGCTAAATTCTTGAGTTAATATTAGACTTGTCACAATTTTTAATACAAATAAATGAATATGAATCAATTAATAAGAAGCCTGACTAAGAATTAAACTATTAAATAAATTACATATTTAATTTCTATACAAGGACTTCGGAGTTCTCGAGTTGTTTGAAATAGCCTCAGTTTTTCTTAATATGCATTCGATATTTCACAGTTTCGATTTCCCATGCAGAGAATAAGCTCATTTCCCAAAAAATAAAAACAACAACAAGCACACGAAACGACTATCCCTTTTTCAACTACCTGTACGCTGTACCATGTTCTGCGAAGTTACTCTATTAATTTAAATACATTTCTAATTTACATATTATTTATTGTTGGCAATCTGCATTTGATCAATACGCGTTTGAAACCAACTGATTTAAATTTAACCAACCGAAAACATACTCTAACATTCAACTTGTTCAACAGGTTGAAATGGAAAAAAAAGTAGCAAAAATAGTTCCACTTAATTCAGTCAGTATTCGTTGGTTCGTTTGGAAAACATGTTGTAAATACGTGTTGCGGTGCACAGAAAGCACAAATATTTCTATTTGTGTTTAAGATTCCTAATATTTATCAAAGAAGATTATTTTATCTTATTTGCATAATTGAAACATAAGCGAAACAAATCTATAGTCTCAGTGATTTAAAAAATAAAAATAATATCTAACCAGAAGCGTTTTAGTTGAAGTACGTGAGCAAGTTGAGATTATATTTAATTTAATTAAACTCGCCTCTATGATCGGTGGTGTGTTTTTTTCTTTTTCATAAACATGATATTGTAGTTCTGGTTCAAAGGAATTTGGAAGTCATGACCTTGTTTCCGTCATAGTTCAGTAGGTGAACTGTGACCATAGTTGTATGCTTCTGGATATGTTGCTAGGTAATTCTTTATGTTTTCTACTGATAAGTGAAACGTTAATGTCGCAGGCGATGATGTTAATAAGATTATCTTCAGTCATGAACTATATGAAATCAAAAACTGTGTTCCAATTCACTCCACTAATTCCAAAGGTGAAGCAATTTGAATTTCAAACACGTCGAAGTGCATTTCCATAGCTGGAATGTATATACTTACGAAAAAGCTAAAGAAGAATCTACAACCGGTATCAGAAATTTGTTGATAATAAAGAGAATACTAATTTCTATAAGAAAAGATATTTATAGCTTCATAAATAATAATCAATCTAAAAAATAAAATGCTTAAGTGGTTTTAACTGTGAGTAGTCGACATTTCTAGCACTTAAAGTCTTTTAGAACTAGCTGTTCAGACAGAATTCGAGAATCTTTTGATTTGAGTTACTTACACCATTGGTTGTCTTATATTAAATTGAATTGATACTTTTTCATCCGTTACAAGGTAGTGTTTTGATTACGATAAAAAAAATATGAAAAAAGAAATAAACGAGAGAATTTGTTTGTTGTGCATTGTGCAGTTGCAGCGACTGAATATTATTCAAATATTCTGTACTGAAATTGTTTAATACAATAAATTAAAATTTAAGAAAAGTGAACTAATTTGAACAAAAACCATTGGAAATTTCAAACCTCAGTATTGCCAAATGGTTTTTGCGTGCAGGGTATCATTAAGAATTAGAACTGTCATTAAGAATAAAGGTGGGTTCACAGTGGTGTTCACATTACATGTATCCCGCCAACACGACAAACAGAAGTTTGAATGTGAACCAGCTTAAATAAATTGGCACTCGAATTTCAGGAACTGGGCTGATTCTATGAGAGAGTCAGAAAAGAGAAAAAGAATTTAAAAAATGCTTTGGAAAGATTTGCGAGGGTGACGTGAAATAACGCCCAACGAAATAAAACCGAATTTGAAATTCGGCCTTATTTCCATTTCAAAAATGAAACTACCCCAATTTGGCTTTAATTCTTAGGTCAGTTGGAAATTGCGCCAAAAAAAATTTGGAAATAAGGCCAAAATTTTCAAAACAAGTTTTTTAGCTTTTTTGCAATCTTAAAAAAGAATTCAAGCCGAATAATTCTTTGAAAAAACAGCTGAATTCTTTGTAAAAATTTTTTGTACAACCAAGGACATATGGCCAAATGACACCTTCAAATAATTTTTTTTTCCTAAAAAAAAAGAACTTCAAATATTCTTTTTTAAGTGAAAAAAGATTCCTATATAGGTAACGAAGAAATGATAATTAAAAAAAAAGAATTTAAACTTAACAAACGTTCATGTAATCAACATTAATGAAGTAAATATAAGTACATTGACATGTATTTCAACTCTAAACACATTTGATATTTTATACAATTCCTCTGCAAATTTTGCAGAGAATTGCGTTGTTATTTTTACATGATTTTATCTATTGAAAAAATTATGAACTCCAAAGAAAGATTTTAAATTATTTACTTAATATAAAATTTAAATTAAGAGAAAAATAATCGTCAGTCGCGCAGCGGAAAAATTTTTTTGCCCCAGAGAGAATCAATTTGGGATGTGAAAATAAAAAAAAAAATTTTTGCCCCAGAGAGAATCAATTTGGGGTGTGAAAATAAAAAATTCGCGCGAATTTTTTATTTTCACACCCCAAATTGATTCTCTCTGGGGCAAAAAAAATTTTCCGCTGCGCGAATTTTTTTTCACACTCCAAATTGATTCTCTCTAGGGCAAAACATTTTTTTCCGCTCGGTACGTCTAGCGCGAGTGTCAATTATCTTTCTCTCAATTCAAATTTTTTATCAAGTACCTTAATAAATTAAAGTCAATTCTTGTAAATTCAAAATGTTTTCTATATTGACCATTTATTCCAAAAAGTAGCAAGTAAATATGGCCACCTGACTCTTACAATGTTAATTATTGCCATCATATGGTAGTTTGACACTTTAGAAAAGTTAAAAATGGCCATATATATGGAAATATGACTGTTTCACATATGACACGGTACCAATTAAACACATAAGAGTAAACAAGGTTTTTCAATTGACATACATTGCATATGAAATTACGTAACAAAAGAAAAAGAATGTAGATTTATGAAACAAAACCTTGCAAGCTACCGATCAGATGTCAAGGGGAAAAAAGCGGTGACGTGAAATAACGCCCGACGAAATAAGGCCCAATAGGGCTTTATTTCCATTTCTTATGGAAATAAGACCCCTACAAGGGTTGCGGTCTTATTTCCATTGCAACTTAGAAATAATGCCCGTGGGGTCTTATTTCGGTTTTTCTGTTTTGATTAGAAAGTTGGCGCAGGGAAAATCGTCGCGATATAAGAATTCCCGAAAATTGTTTTCGGAACTTCTGATCTTCTATGGAGGGTCATAAGTTCCGACTTCGATTTAGGGATTATTAATCCACTATGGTGGGTCAATAGCCCCAATTAGGTTTTACTTTTAATGGGATAAAAATCCAAATAAAAAAAAGTGAAACAACGAATGTTCATGTTAAAAAAATAAATAAAAACCGTTAGTTCCTGTATGTAAACTACACTACAAAAAAAAAAAACTTACAAATAATTAGGACCACGTTTCTTTATTAGCCGTCGAAAAAATGGTCAGAGCAATTCATTTTTCAAAGCTGTTGAGGTTTCCTTTTATTTGGAAAAGCAACCATTACACATCCTGTAATGCAAAGAAAGATTTTTGCAATAATTTCAATTATTCATTTTCAGCATCTTTTTAAATTTGGACTGAGGATGAGGCCGATTCGAAAAATTCAAGATCGATTTGATTTAATTGCGAGCGAAGCGAGCGGAAGAAATTTTGCCCAAAAGAGAATCAATTTGGGGTGTGAAAATAAAAAAATTCGCGCGAATTTTTTTATTTTCACACCCCAAATTGATTCTCTTTTGGGCAAAATTTTTTCCGCTAGTGTCCATCCATCTCTCTGATGCAGCTTTTAATGTAATTGAAACAGCTTGGTTTTTTTAGGTGATAGATAGTTGCAATAAATTGGCTTCAACCTTCAAGTATAGTGTACTTGTACAATGCCGTAGCCTCACAGAACTTTGACATCGCAGAGTGCAGAAGAACGTTTGCATTGGATAATGTTTTCTTAACGTCACATAGACTTAAAGCATGCGGTATGTTTCAGCTTTATGCACAGAAAAAACCAAGAAAATGTAATAAATTTATTTTATTGTTTTACAAAATGTTAACATTAATCGCGAAGGTCGGAAACCCTGAATTAGATTTCTGGACAAATGAACCAGCATAGTGGGTTAGTAGTCGCAAAATAGAATTCAGCACTTATCACCCACAATAATGGGCCATTATTTTTATCTTCTGGAAATGCGGCCTTATTTCCATGTAAAATGTGGCCTTATTTCCACAATTCAATCGAAATAAGGCCTGTCGGGTGTTATTTCGATTTTTTTCATGGAAATAAAGCCGCATTTAAGGTGGGGCCTTATTTCGTTGGGCGTTATTTCACGTCACCGAAAAAAGCTACCAAGCCATTGCAAAGGGGCCAATTTGGCGAATCAGAAAATTCGCGCGAATTCTTCTATAAGCAAAAAAAGTTTAAGTGTTGACAAATATTTTAACAGGAGTTTATATAAATTTAAAAACGAAATAAGACCAAAATGGCCTAGTTTCGTTTTAGCAAATGAAATAAAGCCAAATTTCAAATTTGGTTTTATTTCGTTTTCGAAAACGAAATAAGACCAAATTTTCGAATTTTGGTCTTATTTCGTTGGGCGTTATTTCACATCACCATTTGCGAGTTCCGTCCAATTCAAATACAAAATATAAATTTAACATTTATGGTTGTTTAATATGATTTTGTAAGTCACTTTTATTATTATTTTTAGGAGTGAACAATTTTAACCCTAGGACTCTTATTCTATGGGTTAGTTTACCTATGGAATAAGAGTAGAAGAGGAGTTTCTTTTAATAATATGGCTGAACTTATTTGTTTAATATGTATTTGTACTTTACTTTACCATTCCGGGAACACATTATCATAATTATAATAAAACTGATTGCACTATTCTTGCGCTACACTTTAAGCTGACAAAAAAAACTGAATAGACACAAATTCATATCAAACGAAAGTATTTTTTGTGCAACTGTTCAGAGACTGTATATTATTTAAATATTCTGTACCGAAACTGTTCAAAACAATAATAAAGTAAAATTAAAAATTAAAGTGAGGTTATTTAAACAAATGTCAAATCACAGTGATGTCGAACAGCTGTTGTGTGAAGGGTGAACACACCGGAGAAATGTCAGAAACGTCTTTAAGAATTAAGGTTAGTTCACAGTGATGTTCCCATTACACAAATCGGCCAACAAAACGAGCTGATAAACATGCTGTGGCGTGAACTTGCCAGCGCTAATCTGTTGCAAATCTAAACTTGCCAGCATTCAAAGTTAGTTAGATGAGTTAAGATCCACATAGCTTGTGATGGTGACTTCTTATTATATGTTTTATGACCACATGTTTTCCAACAACTTATTCGGCAACTCTATTGATACTCCTGGGCAATAACATATCTAGGTCTAATTATTAAAAACACAGAAACCGTCTATTTAGGCCTACAAGCAAGAACATATTCCAGTGGTCTTGCAAAAGTATATGTTATGACTTATTTTGGTAAGTTTAAATATGAACGAAACTTATTGTTGAAAACATTGCTTTAATGTTAACTTTTTCATATTTTATTTCAGATACAATATAATGTACACTGGGGCGTATACGTGTTTTATTTTTATAGGTTTTTTAATTGTATACGCTTTTTCTTTACTTTTTGCTTGTGAACTTTACGTTTTTTGTATGGATTGTAATCTTGTTATTTTTAAAAACCTCATGTTTGATAAATTTTGGAGCTAGCTTTTTTCTTCCATCATCTGCATCAAATAAAACTTCATTAGGGATAAAGTGAGAAGGATCGTATCGAGATTTTTTAGATTCTTAAGTCAATCGTTTCTTTATTAGTTAAACATTGGTTTTCAAAGGGAAATTTGTATGTGTTTTCAAATGGCAAACTGGATCCATGTTCTGTAACTTGGTCGAAAAGTTTCCCATTCGATTCAAGGTGGAACACAATATTCCAACGTTTCTCTATTTTGGAAAATAAACTGTGTCTATAACATGATGCGAAAACAGCCTGTGTGAAAATTACAATTTCCAGTTTTACACTCACAGTGACAGTTAAAAGGCGATTTTGTTCACTCAAATTTGAATTCAATTTTGTGACTTTCATTTTCAAGTTTTGAAAAAATAGAGACAATCCTTGTTTTTCTCTCTCAGCTTTACTCAAGAGTTCAAAATTAAAAGTTGAAAACTAACCTTTGACTGAATAAAAAGAAATTCAAAAGTCTCAAAGTTGACTTCAACTTTGAGTGAACTAAACCACCCTAAGAAAAATTAAAATTAATGATTACAAAATTATCCTCAAAACACACAGTCAACAAAAATTTATGCAATCAAGAAGGAAAAGTAAAATATCGTGCAATTATAACTCTTAAAAAGTTTATTTCCTCCGCAAAAAATAAATAAATTATTTATAGTTCGAGTAAAAACAATAAACGAGCTTGAATTCAGCTTCAAAATACTCACTTGCTTGAGAGTTGAGAGTGGTCGAGTTATTTTGACAGATAAATCGAATAATTAGGTATTTCGACTTCAGAGTTATAGACACAGTTTTCACATTTTTCCAGGATTTCCAATAATTTCATTTCATGATATTCCTGAGCGAGTGAAAACAAGTTACAGAAACAGTTGAATGCGAAAAAGTGATTTTCGACCCATTCAATCGTAGTTTTGTTCTGATTCGTACTGTTTATGGGAAAAATTATTCGATGTGAGAGTTACAGAACATGGACCCTGGAAAATTTCGAAATGGGTTTTCGAATACAAAATAGAAAATTCTAGATGAACAATTCGGAAAACTCATTGGTTTTCAAAGGGAAAATTGCATGTAATTGTAGGTGAATTGGTTTTCAAATGGAAAACTGGGCAATTTAAAAATGGGTTTTCGAATGGAAAAGAGAAAATTCTTGATGAAAAACTCGGAAAACACTTTGGTATTCATGGGGAAAATTGCATAAAATTGTAAGTGCACTGATTTCCAAATGGAAAAAAAAAGGAAAATGTTTGATTGGGAACGCGGAAAACTCTGCGAGAGCACGAAGAACTTCAAGACCTGAAACCAAGTTTTTGCATAGAATTGAAGGTGCTTTGGTATGTTTGTATGTATATTAGTGCACACGTCTTTGTGGCTTAAAAACAATTAATTTAATTATTTGTATTATTATTTCGCTCGTCTCATTATTCGCGCACTAACTTTGAATGCTGGCAAGTTTAGATTTGCAACAGATTAGCAAGTTCACGCCATTATTTTACAAACATTGAGATAAACATTCTGCATTCTGCATTTTCATTAGTTAAATACTATGATATCGCACAACTTAAAATCAGGCAAGTCGGTGGTTTGGAGTAACCCCAGACACCAACAAATAATGGTTTTTCAACATTTCGTTTCGGGACGACATGTAAAGTGGGATCGAGCATCCGTCTCTTGGACTACTACCAATCTATCAGTCATACGCTTGCGAATCTGGGCCCCTGATTATTATTGGCGTACATTTGTATTAATATTTAATGAAAATTTGGGCAAGTCTGAACTATTGAAAGAATGATATAATAAACCGTTTCGCTTTTTTTTCGACCACCACCAATTATTTAATTTGAAGTAATTTTCAAATTTATTTTATTTTGAAAATTGTTGGTCAAAATAAGGGTCAAGGAAACTAAAAACAAGACACAAATATTTATTTCGATTTCTGTTTTAATAAAGTTTCTTTTCTTCCATTTTTGCTGGGGTTTGCCTTCCTTCTATTAAAGTGATAAAATAACGTTTTTCAATAAATTGTGGTTTCCGTAAAACTACCCATTTTGAATAAGTTGTTTAGAATTATTATTTTTTGTGCATTTAAAAAAAAATGTTTAATTTTTTATTTAATATATATACAGGGTTAATGAATGAATACCAAAGGGTTAATGAATGAATGATTCTTGGTAAATACGTTTTCGTATTTTATAACAACAGCAAAATATTATTTTATTATTTCCATTCATACTAATCAATTCCATGCTATTCGTAATACGAATTTGAAGGTACCATACCAGGTATGGACTTTGAAAAAAAAATGGTATATATTGGGGGAGGGGCGAGATTTTTACGTTCCGGGTCCGGAATTCCTCCTGGGTGTTAAAAATAAAAAATAAAATACGTTAAATTAATTTTAATGTTATAAGAAAATATATAAATATATGTATAACTTTTTCGATAAATAGAGTGGCACGACAGTTCTTGTAGAGCCAAAGCCTAAGTGGCTTACTCTCATCAACAATTCTCTGAGTGCGTGTGAAGAATTGAGGGGACCTACAATTTAACGCCGATTCCGAACGGCAAAGTTAAGAAGCACTTTTTCATGACAGATTGATACTCTTGGAAGTTTTGTCAACTCTTCGCAAGAGGCAGTACCCGTGAAAGATGAAATAAAAACTTTATGGGCACGAGTAGGACTCGAACCCACGACATTCTGCTTAGAAGCCAACGCATCTACGGGCAGCTGCAACCTTTTTCGATTTATTGCATAAAAAAATTACTTTTTTTAGTGAAATTTTATTTTTAAGCCTAGTATACAGTTCTTTGTGAAGAAAAAAAAATAAGAGGTGAAACAAAAATTTCTTTTCATGAAAAAATTTCTGAGAAATAAATTAGCTGTCACTGTGAAACAAATGTCGAATATTTTAATTTTTTTTCTGCCAAAACAATGAGATTCACATTGTTTTGTGTGAAAAAAAATCGAGGTGAGTATAAATTTTTTTTCGATTTTGGTTTAGGGGTCGATCTGTGATAATGTGAAATGATAAGTTTTATCACACTTTCACAATAAATTCGATTCTGGATCTGTGAAAAAAAAATCAAAACAAACTTCAAAACTTTTCATCTGATAAATTTCTTTTCACAGCTATATTATTTTGTGAAAAGAAATTTATCAAATGAAAAGTTTTGAAGTTTTTTTTGATTTTTTTTAGGCAGAATTTATCATTTAGTACTTTTTAGTACAAACAAGTTAGAGAATCGCATAAATCGAGTTTATGAAAAGAAAACATGAAAAGTCTCTGTGAAAACTAAAATGATAATTTTTTTATCATTTCACATTTTCACAGATCGGGAATTGACCCAGCTCGGATTACAGTGGTGAAATGAAAAAATATTTTTTTTCGGCAAAAATCTCTCCCATAAGAAATACATTCGTTTTTTTTTCTTCAGGAACTGTATACTAGGCTTTAGACTGTAATAAGACTTTTCTGACAAAATTTGTTCCTAAGGTTTGCGTTATTTTAAAAAGTAAGACACTGTTCTTAAATTAAGTTTCTTTTTTTTTTAACTTCAATAAAAATTACAATAACACAGACGCATAATTTTTAAGTTGAAACGGATATTAGTTTGTATTTATACGACCTTGATTCTTTACGACAAAACGACGTCGTCGGGCGCGCCCGGTCGGGCGGTCGTGCATCGCATATCATCCACTTTGGAATCAATGCCACACGTACGTTTGTGTGTAACATTCATTCTTAAAATCTATTTATCAAACCATGCGTATATGGTTGAGTTGGGGTCCATGTTTATAAAAGCAAATAGCACATCAACTGTTGTGTTTTAACTTAAGCATGGAACTTGTTCAAACGTATGTCTCTGTTTTGTTCATTGAGCAGTTTGAACCAGCTAATAAAACATTTCAGCATTATGAAAAAAACATGACTCAAAAGGTTCTGCTCTTCAAGTATTTCATTTTCTATCCAAATGTATGAATCCATACATCTAAGCAATTGTTAATTCGAGAGTATGTTATTTAATTTGTAAGGAAATTCTTATCAGCGAGCGTAGGCATTCGCAAGTATGTGTAGTTCTGCTTTGGTTAGGCTTTGATAGCTCATTCTCCAAATAAGCAGGGTTGGCTGTAATTATTTTTAAGTTTTAAGGGCGCTAACGCAATTATTATCAGATGTTTTTGGTAGGCTGATATTTTTTATTTATTTTTATTTTATTTAAATATTTCGTTATTGCTTAGTAACAAGTAAGTTACAATATCTTATAATTTAGTTATTAGGTAATTTTTCTATTATAGCAAGCATAAACTTAAAAAAAAAAAACTGTGAGGAAAGGAGTTCCAAAGACGTACTAACACTGAGTTTAAGAAGAACTAGCGCTCAGTTGTTAAAAATGAATATCGAGGATGCGAATCTTATGTTTTCAAAGCAGTAAGGTGGTTCTCCATATATTGGAGAGCACGTTCAAAGAGCGAAACCAAGTCATTTTTAAAAGACATACCCAGCAATCGTGAATCGAGACGAGGCAATCTGTCGTATTTACGTAGGCATAACGTTGTTGTTTGCTAACATAGTTGCAATTACAATAACCTTGCACCCGTTATATTAAAATTGGTATTATCAAGATATTAATGAGGAACAAACATTTTCTTAAAGGTGTAAGGGACTGAGTTACCCTTTATGTGCGCAGTTCCCACGTTGCCCACGAGTGAATTGCAACACCGAGATTTTGTTCAGTTTCTATATAACCGATGGGTACTTAATGACCGAAGGAAAACAGTAAAGATCAAGATTTTTCCTTTATATTACCAGACACTAAGATTTTTTTTGGGTTTCAAATACATATAAACATTCAGCTTGTACTATGTAGTTAACAATTTTCAAAATATCTTCATTGACACAAACAACTGCGTGCTCTATAAAACCAAGGGGACAGCTCGTGTACAACTGCGTACTTATGGGTGTAACAGTTCTTAATGATGGATGGAAGTTCATTCTTACTTACTTAGGTACTTATGGTAGCGCTACAGTCCAGGTCAGACCAGGGCCTCATTCAACAAACGTCTCCAGGCAGCTCGATCCCTAGCTAGCTGTCTCGAGTTTCGCACGTCCAGTTGGTTCATATCCTCTACCACCTGTGTGCTCCACCTGTTTCGCGGTCTTCCTCTTCTGCGACGTCCTTCCGGGTTGGATTTGAAGACTCAACGAGCCGGAGCATTATTTTCCATTCGCTCTACATGACCCTAGGTCATGTGTCGCTGAACAGCTCGTACAGTTCTTGATTGAATCTTCGTCTCCATTCTCCATTAATGCAGACTGGACCAAAAATCACTCGAAGAAGCAGCCCAAGTGTTTTCATCCGATGTTGTCATGGTCCATGTCTCTGCACCATATATTAGGCCCGGGATGATGTGGGTTTTGTTGAATGTCACTTTAGTTGCTCGGGAGAGGACTTTAGATACTACTCAATTGCCTTCTAAGTCCAAAGAAGCAGCGATTGGAAAGAGTGATTCTTCTTTTTATTTCAGCGCTGGTGTTGTTGTCTGAGTTGATAGCATTAAATTCGTCTTGCCCTCGTTAAACGCTATCTTCCTGACCTCAAGACTCGCAAACGCTCCACTGACATCACGCTATGTTCTTCCAATTATGTCAATGTCATCTGCGTATATCCTAGTAGCTGGACGGACTTTTGAAAGATTGTGCCCCTGGTGTTGAGTGTTGACGTTGGAGTTTTGCACAATCTTTTCAAGAATGATGTTGAAGAAATCGCATGACAGCGCATCGCCTTGTCTAAAACCTTTATTGACATCAAATGCGCCCGTAGGGTGAATATTTGATCGATGGTGAACTTTCCGGGTCTGAAGCCGTTCATATATAAAGGAAATAGTATTGAGCCCGGAGGAACTCCGGAAACGTTAGGCAAAAATCAGGTAATCTATGTCCAATTTGGACAGTCTGCTTTCTATTACACAAATAGGAAAATATTAGCTTAGTTGCACTTAGTGAAAAATTAAAGGTTCGAGAAAGCTTCCCACACAAATTACCGTGATTTTCTGAGTCAAAAGCCTTTAAAAAATAAAGAAGCTAGAAAAACTTGATCTACTTACCTAAGATATGTTCTTTTTTACATTAGATACACTTACGCCCGATTTCTTGACAAAGTTCAAGACCTTAAAACTCGGTTTAGTGAAATTTTAGAACTCATTTGAGTTCTAAGTCATTTCTTCACCAAGTTCTAACGCGTTAGAACTTCGATTTAGAACTTTGTTATAGTTAGAACTTCGATAAAATTAGACCCTCAAATTCGGGGGTCTAGTGCCTCAAAACTCGGTTTATTTATAATTTCGTTTTTTCAACGAGGGAAATGAAAATGAATTGAATTTACGAAAATTATTCTTGTTTTTAATGATTTCCTTTTTACGCACGATGACTTTGAGTACGTTATAAATATATTGGAAGAACAACAATTGCTGATTTTTCTACGTTTCTTGGCTTGTGGAAATATGCAACTAACTGTTGCCGATGTAGTGCATGTGTCTCCTACGAGCGTTTGTCGTATACTCCCAAAAGTTTGGAACGCATTGTTACGTCACGTACACTCTTTCGTCAAAATTCCGGCAAATGCAGAAGAACTAAGGGCAGCTGCTGTAGCTTTTTATGATATTGCGCGATTTCCATGAACAATCGGAGCAGTTGATTGTACTCAAGTGAAAATACAATCGCCGCGCCGGGTGGACAAAGCTGTAGACACATGAGCTGTCGGTCGGTGGAAACTTGACGGTTTGAGACGGGGTCATTAGAATTGTAATTTTTTTTACAACCAGAGAGCATGAGAATTGTCTGAAGGATTCGTTTTGTAGACGTCAAAATCTGATGGCAGAATCAAATGATGCTTATCTTGTTAGCAAGTGGTTACTGAAGTATACTTCACCGGTGGTGGCGACAGCTTAAACAAAGCCAAAGCCTAAGTAAGTAAGCCACTCATCAGCAACATTTCTCTGAGTGCATGTGAAAGACAATTTAACGCCGGGTCCTAACGGCGGAGCACATTTTTTCTTGACGGTTTATGGGTATGCCACGTTCTGCGTAACAGCAAAAACAGAAAACTAACACGTCACCGGCATCACAAAATAAACAATAAACATACCTAACCTACATAGGTACACCGTACACACATACACAAAAAAAAAATAAGCGCAAATTCAAAAATTATATGTATTTTGCTTTGAATTGAAAGAAAAATCTGTCAAAAATTGTTGCCGGGTGACTCAAAAATTTTAAAAACATGCTAGAACTAGGTTCCAAAAATGACAAGTTCTATGATTTTAGATCGAGTTCTAGAGAAGTGAAGAAATGCCCGAGTTCCAAATTTTCTAAAAACTAAGTTCTAACCTAAGACCGAGATTTACTAGATCGAGTTTTAAGGGGATTTTAGAACTTTGGGAAGAAATTGGGCGTTATAGAAACAAACAATAATTAAGTAGAAAAATCTACCCGAAAACAAAATTTGCCTTTAAAAATCTATAAGCTAAGAAAGATTCTTCAGCACCAATTTAAATCCATAATTTCAAAAATCGTTGAAACTGTTTATAGAGGCGATTGTATCTCGTTACATGTGAAATTCTTATGTTACAATCCAACCCTGTTTTTCCAGCAGTATTCAAGCAATAATTATCAATTTCCAGTCGTAGCCTTATCAAGAACGCCATATAGAATATTAAAGTAGAATGAGTAAGGCACTTAGTCTTCAAACAATTCTCTTCACTCTCATTGTAGGAACATAAGCTCTAGTCTGTTCTATGCAAGTTTAAGAAATGTTCAAAATCCATTGAAAGAGTTTATCACCGTGACACCAGTTGGCAGCTCTGCCTGAGTGCTTAGGACGTTTTTTTTTTGTTCATTTGTCAAACCAACTAAAAATTTACTATAGTGTCAATGTATCTATAAGTGCTACTAGCTACTATACCGTCTTTTGTTTATTTTTATTCGTTCAATGCATTTGGTTCTGCAAAGCAAAACATACATAAAGTTATTTTGGTTTGGAAATTGGAATAAATAGTATCGTCTGATA
The DNA here is from genome assembly GCA_943590905.1 of Sphaerophoria taeniata. NCBI lineage: Eukaryota > Metazoa > Arthropoda > Insecta > Diptera > Syrphidae > Sphaerophoria > Sphaerophoria taeniata. Next base: position 183,394,106 of record OX016540.1, on the reverse strand, counting down.
TTTAGCTCCAAAGGTTAGTGTTTACTTTTGAATAATAAAAGTGGATGTTTAATTTCTGTTTGTGTTTCATTCTTTTTTTTATTTGTTTACTTATGTACAATTTTACGAAAAAAGCAACCATAGTGATAACCTGAATTCGGTTCTACTTGTTGGAAATTGAACAATTAAAAAATAAAATTAAATTGATAAAATGGTTTGATCAATTAGAGAAAATATCTGAACAATGTTAACGTGTCTCGAGAATTTCGGTGCCATTCCGATTTCTACTTTTGTTTGAAATTTGTTTAAATTGAGTGTTCTTTTATCTCTACCAACTGATAAATAGGCCAGTGTGATGTGATTATTGAAAACTATGAAAGAGATCTTGATTAAATAAGTTGAGAACAATTAATAATAGTTAGTTATAATTAATATATATAATAAGTAATGCTTTATAATCGATTGAAGATACAAAATACACTAGTCAAAAAAATAAAAAGAACACTTGAAAAAACTCAAAAATTGAGTGGTTTTTTATAAGGCTGTATCTCAGTAGAAAAAAGTCGGATTGAAGTGAAATAAAAAGTTTTTCAAAGGTTATAATTTTTCTTTTCAAATTATTTTGAGTTGAGAAAATACCGTTAGTCGTTTTCGCTTGAGCGTAAAAAATGTTCAATCAACTTCAAATTTAAAAAAAAAATAAAGTGAGCGGATTTTTTTTTTTTTCAATCCAACCGATCTAAGATTCAATTTGAGAATTTTGTTGGCATTGATTCCCTGTTTGTTTTAAATCGCTACGATTTTTTTCCATTCAAAAAATGGGTTTACATGCAAAAACACAATTTTGGCTTTGACCCTATTATCTCTGCTAATATTGACCAACAAAAAAATAAAGGCAGGTTTGAAAAATTTATTAGATTTTCTACACAAAACCATTTTAAAAAAAATAAAAAATATTTTTCTATAAATTTAAAGAAGATGCAAATTTCCGCTCACTTTATGACAAACCAACTTTATTTTTGTTTTAATTTTGAAATTGAGTGAACATTTTTTACGCTCAAGCGAAAACGATTAACGGTATTTTCTTAGCTCAAAATAATTTGAAAAGAAAAATTATAACCTTTGAAAAACTTTTTATTTCACTTCAATCCGACTTTTTTCTACTGAGATACAGGATACAGCCTTATGAAAAACCACTCAATTTTTGAGTTTTTTCAAGTGTTAAGTGTTAATTTTTTTGACTAGTGTATTAAAAACAAATCATCACCATTTTCGGTAGTCATCGAAATATCTTTAATGAGTTGGTATGAATTTCTTATTTCTGGCTTAGTGGTAGGTAATGTTCGTTGACTTATTTTATAGATTCAGATACTACTCGTGCATAAATTTTTTGTTGTCAAATTTTTTGTGAATGCCTCTTACGACAAAGCTTAGAAGAGCAAAATTGGTTCTCAACTGCGTCGTTCAGAAGTGGCATACGGTTCTAGGTCCCCTCAATCTCTTCTCTTGTTATTATTATTATTATTATCGAACATCGAGTTCTTCTACTTTCTCAGCTCAACGTGGTGGACAAATTTTACCGATCATTAGATTCGGCTCGGATGTTAGTAAGGACAGACATGGTTCACCTTACTCACAAAACCCTTAACGTTGTTTTTTTTATAAATTTTAAGATTAAAGAATTTTCTCACTGCCTTCTACCCCGTTGTTGTGGTTTATATATTGATACCAATTTGTTCTAAGTTTCTATTCACGCGGTTGGACTTCAATCCCTCGGCAGTCAGCCGATATAACAATAGGGTAAATACTTCTACTATTATCGGCTTTTTGGAAATGTTGTCTATAACTACAATATTCGGGCGGTTGTAGTTAACTGAGCGATCTGTCAGCATTGGACGATCCCATAGTACAAAATATGACTTTTTAAATCTGTAGGGTAACGGCACCAGTCCCCGGTAAGATAACTTTTTTTTTTACTTTCAATGTAAATATCTTTATTTCTATTAGTGTTTCATTCAAATCTTAATATTTTGCTAAGACTGTAGCTATTTCTCACTATTTTGGTGTACGAATGAATTGAAAATAACTTTAAACATTGATTTAATAGAATGAATTCTAAAAGAGGGCGATTTTCCGGAGTCTCCTGACGATTATTCTAGTCTCTTGACGATCTTAAATGGAGTCTCCGGACAGTTCCACTTAAAAACTCAACATTACCTATATAGTATATAGAGCAATTCATTTTGTGCATTGATAGGTATTTCCCGATTGTTTGGCATCTTATTAATTTACAAAATATTGATATTATAAAAAAAAATCGGGCCCAGTCTCCGGGCGATCAAAACAAAGGTTCCGGACGATTTCGAACCTACTTCGTCATACACTTGATTGCTGCTTGCCTGACACCTAATTTCTTCGATCTAATGTCGTGTAAGACTAACATTAAGTTGTTTGCATTCATCCTCAAAAAAAAAAAAAATAAACACAGCTTAAAATAATTGAAGACTCATTATCCTCTCTATCCTATCTACGCTACACAACTAAATCATGGAAATTTAATGTATGTATGTATGAAATACCTATACTTGTTTCAAGGTTAACTAGTTCTTGTTTCTTTTTTCCAAACCTGATTCACTGGATTTTGGATTTTGTGCACATCACATTCAAATAAGGCTAAAAACACACCAAATCAGACAAGAAGCCTTTTTGTCTTTCGACAAAAAATCGTGTCAGATTCCAACCCACACCGAGGCCGACAAAGACAAAATGTCTTGTCTTTGTCTGCTTCGGTGTGTGTTGCTCCTATATCTACAACCCTATACAACTGACATGTCTTTTTGTCGATTCCTGTTTGTTTATTGGCTTGTTCACCGCAGTGTATATGTTACTTCATAAGACGGTGTGCAATTCTAGGCGTTGACAATTTGTCCCGGACTTTTTGTCTTCTTTGGTGTGTTTTGCTCCTATACAAAATACAACCCCATGTATTTACATACTGCAACCGACGAGCGGACAAGACTTTTTATCGTGTCTTGTCTTTTTCGGTGTATGTTGCCCATTGAATAAGAAGTACAGGAGGGGTCTTATGAAAAAGAAGTGAAGCATTTTTCTAAGTAGTGTGAGTTTCACAAACCCAAACGCATTACAACAGGGTTGGTCTGCAGTTGAATGGTTAATCTCAGAGGCGCCAAGCGAAATATGATTGAATCAAGATTATATCGATTGTGCATCAATTTTATTTTTCAATTTCAATTCTTTTTTGGACCACATGGTGTTTTAACGTTCAAGGTGTACATGCACGATTATTATTATTATTTTTTTTATTTTTCGTTACATTTTCTTCATATTTCATCCTTAATTTATCATATTTATTGTCCTTTTTCGAGTCGTATTCGAAAGCGCATTCTATGAACAAACTGATCAAGTGTTAAAAAGCACAAGAAATTGTGTAGCGCCTAACGATCACCAACAAAAATAAATGCGCCCCTGAACTCGAGTTTTTGTTTTTTTGATTGATGAAAATACAAAACAACATTTGACCAAAAAAATGACAGCACATGCCCAGTTTGACAGATGAGTGCCCCGTATTTTGACAGATGAATGCCCCCTATTTAACACCATCAGAAATTTTTGTTGCTTCACTCACGTACACTGTGCGTGTAGCTTACACCGCTTCCTGTACTTCTTATTCAATGATGTTGCCTCATAAGAGCAATGGGCTTGTGTGTTGTGTCCGGGGAAGACAGAACAAACGTTTTGTCTGATTTGGTGTGTTTTTAGCCTAATATACCTTCGATAGGGGTGGTTTCGGTTGGTTTCTGTGTGTTTTTTGTATGCATTATGCATACCAGTAAAGAATAACGTTATTCTCAAATAAATTGGATAGTGGAGGTGGAGAGAAGAAACAAGAAACTGGAAAACTGGTTTTATTATTCTCATGGTTTCGGTAAAAAATAAAATATTTCCTTCAGCTGTAGATATTTCACGATCGAGTATGTGGAGTAACCACATTGATTTAAAAATATTGGCGCAAAATTATAGTCCGCTAATGAACACCTTTAGTGTGATATTAGGGTAGCTTAAAATGACGTTTCAGACATGACTCAAACGTCATTTTAAGCTAGTATCACACTAAAGTTGTTCATTAGCGGACTATAATTTTGCGCCATTGTGTTTGTGTGACAAAAAATAAATATTGATAATAGAATGTTTAAAGTTTTTTTTTCCTTTTTAATCCATCAGAGGGATAATAATGGACACTTTTTGTTCTGGATACAAATAAGTACTTTTGGCAAGGAAATAAAGGGTTTTAAGAAGAGTTTGAACATAAAAAAAAATCCATGGAGCTGTCCAGACTCCGGAGACTTGATATCCGCTATTTTTGGCACCAGTGTCCGGACACTTCAAAAAATGTACATATATTAAAAAAACGCAAAACTCATTTATTTTCTTTAGTTATTGGAAGTTCATTATATTTTCATTGAAATAAACTCCATTGGGTTGCAAGATCTCACAAAATCAACTACAGTACCGCCTGGGTCGTGTGAACTAATTGTTGCACAGGCTGTCCATGTTAACCAGGTTGTTCACACTATCCAATATTTTGCATATCAAGAAAAAATAAACAGTTTTCGAACCTAAATTGACGTTTTATGGGCTACACCCCTTTCTAGTTTCGCGATTACATCACCTTTTTCTTTCAATTGGCGTTTTTCTTTTTTACCTCTGATCAGATTAGATCAGATCACGAATGTGTCAAAGCCAAGCTCTGAGCAGATCATATTCAATGTCCTCCGATTAAATAAAGAAACAAACCTGAGCACTGAAATGTAATTTTGTACTTATTATTATTTTAACAATTTTTTGTTTACCTACAATAGACGCGCGACTGTCTTGGGTATCCATTTTTAATTTTATGTTTGTTTTTGTCTGTAAAATCCGAAAAAACAAGTGAAGTTGTCTTCGCTCGGCTATCTATTTGCACGGTCGTTTTATCCTGAGCAAATAGATTTAGCTCAGAGCATGCAAATTCTTAGCTCCGATATATATGAGCTAAAAAATATATTCAAGCAATAATTATCAATTTCCAGTCGTAGCCTTATCAAGAACGCCATATAGAATATTAAAGTAGAATGAGTAAGGCACTTAGTCTTCAAACAATTCTCTTCACTCTCATTGTAGGAACATAAGCTCTAGTCTGTTCTATGCAAGTTTAAGAAATGTTCAAAATCCATTGAAAGAGTTTATCACCGTGACACCAGTTGGCAGCTCTGCCTGAGTGCTTAGGACGTTTTTTTTTTGTTCATTTGTCAAACCAACTAAAAATTTACTATAGTGTCAATGTATCTATAAGTGCTACTAGCTACTATACCGTCTTTTGTTTATTTTTATTCGTTCAATGCATTTGGTTCTGCAAAGCAAAACATACATAAAGTTATTTTGGTTTGGAAATTGGAATAAATAGTATCGTCTGATATTTAGCTCCAAAGGTTAGTGTTTACTTTTGAATAATAAAAGTGGATGTTTAATTTCTGTTTGTGTTTCATTCTTTTTTTTATTTGTTTACTTATGTACAATTTTACGAAAAAAGCAACCATAGTGATAACCTGAATTCGGTTCTACTTGTTGGAAATTGAACAATTAAAAAATAAAATTAAATTGATAAAATGGTTTGATCAATTAGAGAAAATATCTGAACAATGTTAACGTGTCTCGAGAATTTCGGTGCCATTCCGATTTCTACTTTTGTTTGAAATTTGTTTAAATTGAGTGTTCTTTTATCTCTACCAACTGATAAATAGGCCAGTGTGATGTGATTATTGAAAACTATGAAAGAGATCTTGATTAAATAAGTTGAGAACAATTAATAATAGTTAGTTATAATTAATATATATAATAAGTAATGCTTTATAATCGATTGAAGATACAAAATACACTAGTCAAAAAAATAAAAAGAACACTTGAAAAAACTCAAAAATTGAGTGGTTTTTTATAAGGCTGTATCTCAGTAGAAAAAAGTCGGATTGAAGTGAAATAAAAAGTTTTTCAAAGGTTATAATTTTTCTTTTCAAATTATTTTGAGTTGAGAAAATACCGTTAGTCGTTTTCGCTTGAGCGTAAAAAATGTTCAATCAACTTCAAATTTAAAAAAAAAAATAAAGTGAGCGGATTTTTTTTTTTTTCAATCCAACCGATCTAAGATTCAATTTGAGAATTTTGTTGGCATTGATTCCCTGTTTGTTTTAAATCGCTACGATTTTTTTCCATTCAAAAAATGGGTTTACATGCAAAAACACAATTTTGGCTTTGACCCTATTATCTCTGCTAATATTGACCAACAAAAAAATAAAGGCAGGTTTGAAAAATTTATTAGATTTTCTACACAAAACCATTTTAAAAAAAATAAAAAATATTTTTCTATAAATTTAAAGAAGATGCAAATTTCCGCTCACTTTATGACAAACCAACTTTATTTTTGTTTTAATTTTGAAATTGAGTGAACATTTTTTACGCTCAAGCGAAAACGATTAACGGTATTTTCTTAGCTCAAAATAATTTGAAAAGAAAAATTATAACCTTTGAAAAACTTTTTATTTCACTTCAATCCGACTTTTTTCTACTGAGATACAGGATACAGCCTTATGAAAAACCACTCAATTTTTGAGTTTTTTCAAGTGTTAAGTGTTAATTTTTTTGACTAGTGTATTAAAAACAAATCATCACCATTTTCGGTAGTCATCGAAATATCTTTAATGAGTTGGTATGAATTTCTTATTTCTGGCTTAGTGGTAGGTAATGTTCGTTGACTTATTTTATAGATTCAGATACTACTCGTGCATAAATTTTTTGTTGTCAAATTTTTTGTGAATGCCTCTTACGACAAAGCTTAGAAGAGCAAAATTGGTTCTCAACTGCGTCGTTCAGAAGTGGCATACGGTTCTAGGTCCCCTCAATCTCTTCTCTTGTTATTATTATTATTATTATCGAACATCGAGTTCTTCTACTTTCTCAGCTCAACGTGGTGGACAAATTTTACCGATCATTAGATTCGGCTCGGATGTTAGTAAGGACAGACATGGTTCACCTTACTCACAAAACCCTTAACGTTGTTTTTTTTATAAATTTTAAGATTAAAGAATTTTCTCACTGCCTTCTACCCCGTTGTTGTGGTTTATATATTGATACCAATTTGTTCTAAGTTTCTATTCACGCGGTTGGACTTCAATCCCTCGGCAGTCAGCCGATATAACAATAGGGTAAATACTTCTACTATTATCGGCTTTTTGGAAATGTTGTCTATAACTACAATATTCGGGCGGTTGTAGTTAACTGAGCGATCTGTCAGCATTGGACGATCCCATAGTACAAAATATGACTTTTTAAATCTGTAGGGTAACGGCACCAGTCCCCGGTAAGATAACTTTTTTTTTTACTTTCAATGTAAATATCTTTATTTCTATTAGTGTTTCATTCAAATCTTAATATTTTGCTAAGACTGTAGCTATTTCTCACTATTTTGGTGTACGAATGAATTGAAAATAACTTTAAACATTGATTTAATAGAATGAATTCTAAAAGAGGGCGATTTTCCGGAGTCTCCTGACGATTATTCTAGTCTCTTGACGATCTTAAATGGAGTCTCCGGACAGTTCCACTTAAAAACTCAACATTACCTATATAGTATATAGAGCAATTCATTTTGTGCATTGATAGGTATTTCCCGATTGTTTGGCATCTTATTAATTTACAAAATATTGATATTATAAAAAAAAATCGGGCCCAGTCTCCGGGCGATCAAAACAAAGGTTCCGGACGATTTCGAACCTACTTCGTCATACACTTGATTGCTGCTTGCCTGACACCTAATTTCTTCGATCTAATGTCGTGTAAGACTAACATTAAGTTGTTTGCATTCATCCTCAAAAAAAAAAAAAAATAAACACAGCTTAAAATAATTGAAGACTCATTATCCTCTCTATCCTATCTACGCTACACAACTAAATCATGGAAATTTAATGTATGTATGTATGAAATACCTATACTTGTTTCAAGGTTAACTAGTTCTTGTTTCTTTTTTCCAAACCTGATTCACTGGATTTTGGATTTTGTGCACATCACATTCAAATAAGGCTAAAAACACACCAAATCAGACAAGAAGCCTTTTTGTCTTTCGACAAAAAATCGTGTCAGATTCCAACCCACACCGAGGCCGACAAAGACAAAATGTCTTGTCTTTGTCTGCTTCGGTGTGTGTTGCTCCTATATCTACAACCCTATACAACTGACATGTCTTTTTGTCGATTCCTGTTTGTTTATTGGCTTGTTCACCGCAGTGTATATGTTACTTCATAAGACGGTGTGCAATTCTAGGCGTTGACAATTTGTCCCGGACTTTTTGTCTTCTTTGGTGTGTTTTGCTCCTATACAAAATACAACCCCATGTATTTACATACTGCAACCGACGAGCGGACAAGACTTTTTATCGTGTCTTGTCTTTTTCGGTGTATGTTGCCCATTGAATAAGAAGTACAGGAGGGGTCTTATGAAAAAGAAGTGAAGCATTTTTCTAAGTAGTGTGAGTTTCACAAACCCAAACGCATTACAACAGGGTTGGTCTGCAGTTGAATGGTTAATCTCAGAGGCGCCAAGCGAAATATGATTGAATCAAGATTATATCGATTGTGCATCAATTTTATTTTTCAATTTCAATTCTTTTTTGGACCACATGGTGTTTTAACGTTCAAGGTGTACATGCACGATTATTATTATTATTTTTTTTATTTTTCGTTACATTTTCTTCATATTTCATCCTTAATTTATCATATTTATTGTCCTTTTTCGAGTCGTATTCGAAAGCGCATTCTATGAACAAACTGATCAAGTGTTAAAAAGCACAAGAAATTGTGTAGCGCCTAACGATCACCAACAAAAATAAATGCGCCCCTGAACTCGAGTTTTTGTTTTTTTGATTGATGAAAATACAAAACAACATTTGACCAAAAAAATGACAGCACATGCCCAGTTTGACAGATGAGTGCCCCGTATTTTGACAGATGAATGCCCCCTATTTAACACCATCAGAAATTTTTGTTGCTTCACTCACGTACACTGTGCGTGTAGCTTACACCGCTTCCTGTACTTCTTATTCAATGATGTTGCCTCATAAGAGCAATGGGCTTGTGTGTTGTGTCCGGGGAAGACAGAACAAACGTTTTGTCTGATTTGGTGTGTTTTTAGCCTAATATACCTTCGATAGGGGTGGTTTCGGTTGGTTTCTGTGTGTTTTTTGTATGCATTATGCATACCAGTAAAGAATAACGTTATTCTCAAATAAATTGGATAGTGGAGGTGGAGAGAAGAAACAAGAAACTGGAAAACTGGTTTTATTATTCTCATGGTTTCGGTAAAAAATAAAATATTTCCTTCAGCTGTAGATATTTCACGATCGAGTATGTGGAGTAACCACATTGATTTAAAAATATTGGCGCAAAATTATAGTCCGCTAATGAACACCTTTAGTGTGATATTAGGGTAGCTTAAAATGACGTTTCAGACATGACTCAAACGTCATTTTAAGCTAGTATCACACTAAAGTTGTTCATTAGCGGACTATAATTTTGCGCCATTGTGTTTGTGTGACAAAAAATAAATATTGATAATAGAATGTTTAAAGTTTTTTTTTCCTTTTTAATCCATCAGAGGGATAATAATGGACACTTTTTGTTCTGGATACAAATAAGTACTTTTGGCAAGGAAATAAAGGGTTTTAAGAAGAGTTTGAACATAAAAAAAAATCCATGGAGCTGTCCAGACTCCGGAGACTTGATATCCGCTATTTTTGGCACCAGTGTCCGGACACTTCAAAAAATGTACATATATTAAAAAAACGCAAAACTCATTTATTTTCTTTAGTTATTGGAAGTTCATTATATTTTCATTGAAATAAACTCCATTGGGTTGCAAGATCTCACAAAATCAACTACAGTACCGCCTGGGTCGTGTGAACTAATTGTTGCACAGGCTGTCCATGTTAACCAGGTTGTTCACACTATCCAATATTTTGCATATCAAGAAAAAATAAACAGTTTTCGAACCTAAATTGACGTTTTATGGGCTACACCCCTTTCTAGTTTCGCGATTACATCACCTTTTTCTTTCAATTGGCGTTTTTCTTTTTTACCTCTGATCAGATTAGATCAGATCACGAATGTGTCAAAGCCAAGCTCTGAGCAGATCATATTCAATGTCCTCCGATTAAATAAAGAAACAAACCTGAGCACTGAAATGTAATTTTGTACTTATTATTATTTTAACAATTTTTTGTTTACCTACAATAGACGCGCGACTGTCTTGGGTATCCATTTTTAATTTTATGTTTGTTTTTGTCTGTAAAATCCGAAAAAACAAGTGAAGTTGTCTTCGCTCGGCTATCTATTTGCACGGTCGTTTTATCCTGAGCAAATAGATTTAGCTCAGAGCATGCAAATTCTTAGCTCCGATATATATGAGCTAAAAAAGAAACACAGATTTTTTTTTACAGCTCTGTAATCTGACCTGATCTGCTCAGAGGTAAAACAGAAAACGCCAAATGATAAAAACTTTGGGTTTTCGTAACCATATTTGCAGAGACAAAAAATTAACTTGAAATGCCGAAAAATTAATTGCACTGAAACGAAGCATACAAACAGCAGCGAGTTTCACGTGTTCAAGCGGGAATAGTTTTTTTTTTAAACTATTGGAATCAATACAAATATTATGTACAAAAACGGAGTATGCGGTGCAAACATATTTTTAAAAACTACGAAGTCTAAAAGAAAGGGAAATCCCCGAAATGGGAGCATAAATTCATTGTTCATGTTATCGAGGTTTTTGTTGTTCACGCTATAGAGTGCTCAGTATAAAACAATAGAGTACCGGCGGGAAACGTCAAACGAGATGACGTCTTGTCGTCGTGGAGGGCACACAACTTCAATTGGGTCGAAATTGATGAAACAAGGAACATAAAACATACCTTTTACTGTAAAATTAATGAAAATTTATCATTTATTTAAGTTGAAAGTTTACTATTTTATCTTCTTTGTTTGTTGTTTATGTTAAAATGTACAAAAAATTGCCTCCTTAGTGCTGTGTTTTTGGTTTTTGGTGTCCAACTTCCTTCTTTTTGCATCCAATCCCTTGCGTATACTTAAATCTTCATTTCCTGAATAAAAAATCTTTTTTAGCTACATTAATTATTGAAATATTTAGAAAAATAACAAAAAAAATTTCAAATTGTATGAAATCCCGCCATTGTTTGCCCTCCACGACCTAATATTTGACAGTTGAAATTGATCGAAATTTATGCGCTGTCAAAAGGGAAAAAGCCCTATTGGTGTTCATGCGAGCCAGGTGTTCACGCAGTCCAGTGTTCACGCTACCCAGACTGCACTGTATTCTAAATATTTTCTTCCAAGGTCTGCCATTAAGGCCGTGTGCGAATTCAGTTAAAAATGGGTTAAAAATTGACGTTTGGTTAAATTTTGACACTTCGCATTATTTGTGGTTAAAAAATAAAAATGGATGAATTTTTAACCACTACTGTCATTTTTTAACCTGCTCAGCAGCTAGTCAAATAATGCGAAGTGTCAAAATTTAACCAAACGTCAATTTTTAACCCATTTTTAACTGAATTCGCACACGGCCTAAGATGTTCATTTGTAAGCCATTCAAAGGAACTGACTTTGTCGTTGTGCTCTTCAAAATAAAACTTTATTGTCGTTTTGTTTATTCGTAAGTGAAACATTAAATCACTCTTTAGTAACAGATTGTTTATATTGTTATGTTTGAATACTATGTGCATATTTATGTTCAAGTATGATTTGGCAACAAAATACGAAAACGATCGACAACCATGATTAAATGTAAAGCAGATAGATAAAGATATCTACAAAAAGATATCTATGTATGCATTATGTGTTGTCTTAGATACTTTTTGATTTAATTTTACTTTGTTTCCTTTCCCTCAAGTAACTAAACAACCTAAATTTGTTGTTATACGTGTCTGGAATAAAATTTAATTATTTAATTTCATGTTTGTGGCTACGGGTGAAGCGCAAACACTAACTCCACAAATTTACCTTAACCACAAAAACCACGAGCACATTTGAAGGCAAATCAGTCTTAAGTTTTTTCTTTGTTTATTATTATTTTATTTATTTTAATTTTTTTCCATCACCTTTTCAAACATGGTGTGTATAGTGAACAAATATTTAATGTCATCTTTTTGTTCACTCTAAGTCTCTCAACACTTAAACCATTAATAATTAGTGGATTTTTCCTTAAATGAAAAGTTAAAGTTAAAGGTAATTATAGTTAAGCAAAAATGTTTGTTCTATCAATAAAAAGTCTATCCGTCGCGTGCGTCGTTCAACCTCATCATACGATGTCAACGATCACTTCCCATTATTTTTGTTGTTTTTAAATCTCAAGAAAGAAATAACCATCTTCTCACCAAATACTTAAAGATCTATAATCGATATGCATAGATACAATATACAAACTTGATATGATGAAATTTGTCTAGCACAAATTGACTCTTGTCAATAATTTTCAACGATTTGTTCGATGGCATTGGCGCGTAAGCGTGAAACCGTAGTTTATCTTGCATTCGCCGATCAACTCAATTCAATTTCTCAAGTAGATATAGAGACATCCATTTTTTTTAATTTTTACTTCGAAATCCTCTAAAATGTTTTATTGAATACTTGTTTTTACTTGCGACATATAGAATAATTATATAACTTGAGATTTTGATCTAAAATGACTTTATGAGTCCGGCGATTTCGTCTGTCTGTCTGTAAACCACACCTACAACCTTAATCTTTCGATTGACATCAAATTTGGAAATTAGTGATTTAAGCAAATTGGGGTGTAGTGGTCGGATGTGGGTGGGGAGCGTCTCATTTTGTAGGAGATTTCCTAAAGTTTCATATAAGGTGCAGGCAGTCCACATCATGCATCGGACGAAAGAGCAACGCGCATTTGCCTGCGGGGCTTACTTTTCAACGGTCGTTACATAATTTCCACTCAACTTGCTTTCCGTACTCGCTTTAACATCGCATTCCCGGAGGTCGCGTTCCTCGCCGACAGCCGATTGTTTCGTGGGTAAAAACATTCAGGGAGAGCATCAATGGATCTTTTGAGGGAACATTTCCCCGATCTAATCTCCTTGAGAGGCGACTTTATGTGGCCGGCGCGCTCACCTGATTTGATTCCTTGCGATTTTTTTATGGGGTTACCTTAAATCTATCGTTAACACTGATCGGCATCCAATCCTTAATCATCTGAAGAACAACATTCGCAATAGCGAACATACCCATCGATAATTGCTTGAAAGAGTTCAGCAGAGCTTCGAAAATCGGGTATCTCAGTGTATTGAAAACGAAGGCCATCACTAAAATTTAAATTGTGTGTGACAAGAATAAAAAAGTTTCGTAACTGTATATCCACTACTTTTGGTTTTATTACCTTTCAAAATCAGCAAGTTTTCATGCCGCACCCTGTACTAATTGTTCCAAAACGATACCTTTCATAGAACCGATTTTTGGAATAAGATTTTCTCGAAAAATAACATTCCAATCAACTTAATTTTTTTTCCCTTAAGATACGTAGGTATATATATTATTTCCCAAGTTAGAGATATTCTGTTTTCAAATAAATTCAAACTTTTTTATTTAAACCTTTTTTTAAATAAAAAATCGAAGTACAAATATAATACGTACATTTACATTTTCTTGAATATTGCATACCCAAATTAATTTAAGGAAATTTTTTAAAAATTTTCTATATAAAAATTAATTAAAAAAAAATTGCTCCAAGAAATTTATAAAAAAAAAAATATGAGTGCGACCCATGGAGTCCACACGACTAACTTCCCATAGTAGAAAAATACGTAAAAACATTAGTTGTTTTGCAAAATATTCAGCGGATGCATCCCGTTGTAGTTGTGCACGCACGTTGCTTCAAAGTCAAATTCCATAAAACTGATGATTTTATGAAAAACATTAAGTTTATTGAATAACACTGGCGCCATCTGCCACTGCCGAGTTGATCGTACCATTTCGTGGACTCATTCACAACTACTTTGCACAGTAAAATACAGCCTACATATATTGCTCCTGAATATTGTAGTTTTCTATTATTGAAGCAATTTTTCTAATCGGATTAGTATTTCTGAAAATTAATATTTTTCGGCAAAGCAGCGTTTGGTGGGTCAGCTAGTAATCAAATATAGTATATGATACTCCTGAATATTGTGTTTTTTTCCCCACTAACTATAAGATTTTTTGCACTATTATTGAAATTATTGCAGAAATTATCATAATTTTCATTATATTAGGGTTGTCTTAGATTTTTGATTGCCATTAAAAAACCGCTAAGCCGATTTCGCTCAAAAACTAATCAGCTCTTAACAACACAATGCCGCGTCGAATGAGATCAATTCGATGAGTGGTTCGAGAGATAATTGAGCTGAAAAACGTAACGCGTAACGAACACACATACACACACAGACATCATCATAAAAACGCTTGATTCGGATTCTAGTGATCTCGAAACATCGAGAAATGCGAAAATTGGAGATTCACAAAATCTGCCCCATTACAATAACTTCCTCTGGGAAGTTAAAATCATTAATCATCTCTCGATAGCGCAATCCATTGACCGTAACTGTTGCTCCAGCCTCATTTTCGAAAAAGTAAGGTCCAATGACCCCGCGGGACCATAAACCGCACCAAACAGTCACGCGTTGAGGATGGAGAGGCTTTTCAACAATAACTCCTGGGTTTTCCGAGCCCCAGATGCGACAGTTTTGCTTGTTGATGTAGCCTCCGAGGTGGAAATGGGCCTCATCAGTCAAGATGATTTTTCGATGAAATTCCGGATCATTTTCATGCACTTCAAGGACCCAATCAGCAAAGACACGACGTTGTTGATGATCAGCCGGCTTGAGTTCTTGTGTTAACTGAACTTTATAAGCCTTAAGACCCAAGTCTTTATGCAAAATACGGTGTAATGAAGTTTTTGGAATGCCTAATTCCAAAGAACGACGAGGAATGGACAAACCTGGGTTTTCTTCAACACTTTGGGCTACAACAGCAATATTCTCAGTTGTTCTTGAGCGACGTGCACGGGTTTTATTCTTCACATCACTAACTTGTCCCAACAGCTCGAATTTGTCCACCAATTTCTGTATTGCGGTCCGACAAGGTGCTTCACGACGACCCAAAAATGTTTTAGTTGTGCGAACCGTCTCTGCCAAATTTTCACTATTTTTACAGTGAATTTTAATAATTTCAATGCGTTGCGTTGTTGAAGCGTGTATCGTTCCATTTTTATTAATGGCGTAGTTTCTACTTGTCAAATGTCAGAAAATGATAGCTTCAAAAGTGACATTTACCGAAATAGCGGGCTATTCAAAATAACACCTCTTAATGGAGAACCCTTTATAATAATAAAATAACTCATTTTTTATAAGGTTGACTTAGATTTTTGATTGCCATTTAAAAACTGCTAAAAAACTGCTCAAAATCTAATCAGCTCTTAACAACACAATACCGCGTCGAATAAGACCAATTTTATGACAATACGATGAGTGGTTCGCGAGATAATTGAGATGAAAAAACGTAACGCACATACGAACATACATACACACACACGCGGACATCATCTTAAAAACGCTTGATTCGGACTCTAGTGACCTCAAAACATCGAGAAATGCGAAAATTGGAGATTCACAAAATCGGACCCATTACAATAACTTCCTATGGGAAGTTAATAAATATAAATAAATATATGTTTGAAAACCAAAATTTAAAAAAAGGAATTAACAAATGCATCAATTTTTTTTCATATACAGTGTTTTTTTGAGGTTAATACTTGAATTTTAATTTGTTTTATGAATTTTAATTATTACATTTTTTATATCTTTATGTTTTTTGTGAGTTAAGTTTTGGAATACAGAAGCGTGCGGCAGTCGTGCACATTTTTTAAATTGAATATTGTCAAAACTCGACTCGCAAAAAATCAAAAAAAAAACAATCGCCACACACTATTGAGAGGAGATCACTGTTTTTTCATCAAATCATTGCTAATAACTGGGGTCTTATTTCAACGTTGACATGGAAAAAGGCCCCATTTCATGTTAATAAAACCGCATTTAAGAAGGGGTCGTATTTCGCAGGGCGTCATTTCAAGGCTTCACCTCCGCACAAATCCTATGAGGTTATTGTGGTCATATGAAAGTTCTACCAGGCGATGAAATATGCTTTAACCTTAAAATTTAGAACGTGGAATATTTAAAGAGCCGAATGAAGACATCGCAGAAATTGTCGTTCCTGTTTGGTTGTTTTGTTGCCTGGAAAGTAGTATCCCGGAAAATTTTTGCTTGCGGGATTTAGTATCCTTTGGAAAAAGAAATTGTACTATTTTTTTACGGGATTTAGCACTATTTTGGGAATAGCTATATTCCAAAATTACTATTTCGTATGATATGCAATTTTTTTGTTTTTTTATAATAATTATGTTATCTCTACTACTACTTATATAGAAATATTTGAACGAAGAATTCGAATCCTTCGTTCTCTATGATTCTCAGCGCTTAGTGTCTCATTCAGGGTTGGTAGAAAAATCGAAAAAGGTATAAGATTTCGATCTTCTTAATTCTCAAAACTTTGAGTGACGAAAAGGATTAGTTTCTTATGAAAAAAGGTTGGATTTTTTTCCGGGTAAACGTTACAGGGGCAAAGTAGTGCGGGAATGTATTTTCCGGGATATCGTTATCCGTGAAATCGTTATTCGGGAATTCGATTTCCAGGAAAACCACCCCAACCCGTTGTTTCTATACTATTGAAGAGAGCTCCGTAATAATACAACATTCACAATGAAAATTCCTCTAAATAAACTAGCTTACCTAAATACTATTCAAACACCCGTGAGCCGTGACCCACAAATAATATAAGTTCGAGTTCCTCATCAAAATCGATAGAATCATGAGTTTCTTCTCTTTTTCGATTTTTTTTTTATTTTAATTGTTTTTATACTCTTATTGACAACTCCGTACAGTAATACAAAATTCATCAAAACAATTTCTCTAAATGGGCTCACTTACCAAAGTACTTTTCATTTGTCTGTACCCTTGACCCAGAAACATTTGTTCGAGCTCCTCATTTAAATCGATAAAACCTGGAATAACTTTTGCTTCTATAGAGTTTTGGTTAAACCTCTTAACGCATTTAAATGAAAAAAATACATTGTGTGCATTCTTTTTAAGGTGTGATTCGACATCAAAATTTGATTAAAGAAAGGCAACTGGAGGCCAAATGAAACGAGGAACCAAGTATTCATTTTAAAAATTATGACTTAATTAATGGCTTCAAGCAATTGACAACTTCTAATACTTTAAATCATCATTATGTCAACTTAAAAATTGTTATTAATAACAACAATTCATAAACTCTAAACATTTATACTTTTAAAATGTTTGTAGATATTTTTGATTTATCAAAAGACAGGTATATGTTCGTACATCTTACTTAAGTTGTTGGACTTCCTACCGTTTGACATAATCAACTGTTACTATCAATCAATAGGTAAATAGACTTCTGATAAGATATCGCAGTCAAACCTATATATACCTTTGATTAAATTAATAAAATTAAGTAAAGATTACCGGAATTCATTTTTCACTCAAATGGGTAAAACCTTTAACAGCTTGTTAGTTACTAAAAGCTTTTGGTTAAGCAAAGTTGGTTTTTTCCCCCAAATTTCTGATTTGCAGGTTATTTCCCATTTTTCTGTGTTGCTTACTAATTTCTCTGAACATAATTCATTTGTTTGCCTTAATTACATTACAATATTAAAAGTAATACAAACGTTCGTCCTTTTTTTGTTTCAGGATAATTAAAACAAAAACTCACTATGGGGGACATGTTTCGTAGCGAAACTATGGTTCTATGCCAAATGTTCATACAACCAGAAGCAGCTTACACATCGGTTTCGGAATTGGGAGAAGCTGGGTGTGTCCAGTTTCGTGATGTAAGTTTATTGAGTAATTATTTGAATTAAAATAATGTTTTATTTTCCTCAAAAAAGTCGAAGGAATTGGGTTAGCAATAAGTTTGCTATATTGAGGTTTTATTTCCCCCTGGGAGGTGGTTGACCTCAGCAAATTACCTTTGTTGCTTTCAAACTTAAATTTATCTTTAAAAACTGTAAAAGTTGAGAACATTAAATTTTTTAATATAATTTTGTTTAACGATTTTATCTGTTATGACGATTTTCAATCAATTTGTTTGTTCGTTTTCAGCTAAATGATGGAGTCAATTTATTCCAACGTAAATTCGTAACCGAAGTTCGTCGCTGTGACGAATGGGAGCGAAAAATTCGTTACATAGAAACAGAGTTGAAAAAAGATGGAGTTAAACTCCCGGATATAATCGATGACATCCCTCGAGCCCCAAATCCGCGTGAAATAATTGATCTAGAGGCGCATTTGGAGAAGACAGAAAACGAAATACTCGAATTAGCCCAGAACGAAGTCAATCTGAAATCAAATTATTTAGAGCTCACCGAATTGCGTCAAGTACTCGAGAATACAGAAACATTTTTCTCACAACACGAAATGCTCAATCTTGATTCAAGTCAAACGAACATAGCTCCAACTGAGTATCTTGTTCCACAGAGTCGGGGCCGATTGGCTTTCGTTGCTGGTGTAATTAATCGAGAAAGAGTATTCTCATTTGAAAGAATGCTTTGGCGAATTTCACGGGGAAATGTGTTTCTTAAGCGATCTGATCTCGACCAACCTTTCAGAGATCCCACAACAGGTTATCCAGTTTATAAAACAGTTTTTGTAGCCTTTTTCCAAGGTGAAGAACTCAAGAATCGAATAAAGAAGGTGTGCATTGGTTTTCACGCCGCAATGTATCCATGTCCGAGCTCCCGTCAGGAACGGGATGAAATGATCAAAGGTGTACGAACACGCTTGGAAGATCTGAAAATGGTTTTAAGCCAAACTG
This sequence comes from Sphaerophoria taeniata, assembly GCA_943590905.1. NCBI lineage: Eukaryota > Metazoa > Arthropoda > Insecta > Diptera > Syrphidae > Sphaerophoria > Sphaerophoria taeniata. The sequence continues at coordinate 183,375,072 of OX016540.1, read as the reverse complement.
AAGATCATCGTAGTCGAGTACTAGCCACAGTGTCAAGGAATCTCCCCACTTGGAGTATTATGGTGAAAAAAATGAAAGCCATTTACTACACACTTAACTTGTTTAATGTTGATGTAACAAAGAAATGTCTGATTGGAGAGTGTTGGGTCTCAACCAATGACCTCAATCTTGTTCAAAGAGCCCTTTCTGATGGATCAGCACAAGTGGGAAGTTCGATACCATCATTTTTGAATGTCATCAATACGAATGAGCCTCGACCAACCTATAATCGAACCAATAAGTTTACTCAGGGCTTCCAGAACCTCATCGATGCCTATGGGATCGCTTCGTACAGAGAAGCGAATCCAGCACTTTACACAATCATTACTTTTCCATTTTTGTTCGCTGTTATGTTCGGAGATATTGGACATGGGCTGATTATGCTGACATTCGGAGCATGGATGTGCATCTGGGAAAAACCATTGTCACGTAAACGTAGCGGAAGTGAGATTTGGACAATTTTCTTCGGGGGTCGTTATATCATCCTTCTGATGGGAATGTTTTCACTTTACACTGGGTTCATTTACAATGACGTATTTTCCAAGTCAATGAACGTATTCGGCTCAGGATGGAAAGTCCATTACAACAGTTCAGATGTGTTCGACAATCCATCGCTTCAATTAAATCCGAAAAACTTCACAGATGGCATCTATCCCATTGGCATGGATCCTGTTTGGCAATTGGCTGAAAACAAGATTATTTTCCAGAACTCATACAAAATGAAGTTATCCATAATCTTTGGCGTCATTCACATGCTTTTTGGAGTTATAATGAGTTTGATCAATCAGGTTCACCTCAAGAAGTGGGGAGCTATATTCATGGAATTTGTGCCTCAGGTGCTATTTTTGTTGCTTCTTTTTGGATATATGGCATTCATGATGTTCTTCAAGTGGGTAAGGTACACTGCCGAGACAGAAGTTTTAAATGATTCACCAGGTTGTGCCCCATCGGTGTTGATTATGTTCATCAATATGATGTTGTTCAAATCAACTCCACCACTGGAGGGTTGCAGTGAGTTTATGTTTGAGTCACAAAAGTCATTGCAAATGGTATTTGTTGCACTTGCGATGTTGTGCATTCCATGGATGTTGCTGGCAAAACCAATATCTATTCAGTTCGCGAGGAAAAAAAATGCAAATCGTGTGGTAAGCTCTGATTTACTTTGATTTTTGTATGGACAATCTCACTTTCTTTATTTAAGTTTGATCATAATGGTGCTGAAACTCCAGCATTGGGAATTCCCAACGGAGTTGCACATGGGCATGGACATGACAACGAACCTTTGAGTGAAATATTTATTCAACAAGCAATCCACACTATTGAGTACGTTTTGAGTACAATATCGCATACAGCTTCGTATTTGCGTCTTTGGGCCCTGTCACTAGCCCATGCTCGTAAGCTTACATTTTTTTCAGCAATTTATTTTTTCTTAAACTTTTGCTTTACATCATAGAACTATCCGAAGTGCTTTGGGGTCAACTGTTGAGAATGGGATTGATGTCGCCATCATATTTTTTTGGGCCAATCATACTTTATTTTATATTTGCGCTTTGGGGTTTCTTTACCCTCGCCATATTGGTTATGATGGAGGGATTATCTGCTTTTCTCCATACACTACGTTTGCATTGGTAAGTTTGTATTTCAAAAGAGCCTTGAAAAAAAATGTTTTAATTTTTGTTCTGTTTTTAGGGTTGAATTTATGAGTAAATTCTACGAGGGATTGGGGTACCCGTTCACGCCATTCAGCTTTAAAATTATTTTAAACGAAACGAAAGAGGAAGAACAACTGTAATTATGTAAGAGGAAAAAAGACGTCTCGACGATGTTGTATTATGATGTATTGTTAAAGTTTAACATTGTTTTTGATTTTTAGAAAAATAAATATAAGATAAATACTCTTTATTTACTACTAATTATGTAACAGCCTCTTCAGTGTCGTTTCGATGCAGTATTATGCGCATCGATTGCAGACCTGTGTCTTTCGCCATTGATTCGTTCTTTTTTCTCGTTCACCAAAAAGATTGATTGATTGGAAATTGGAATCATCATTTCCCTAAAAATATAACCGCTCAATTTTGGTCTCGGTCAGAACCAATAGTACAGTAAGAAAAAGAAAACGATCAAACGGCAGCGTAATGTTTTGAAAATGAGAACATCAATCAAGAGCATGTTAAAATTGAACGATACGAGTGTTAACATAACGCGGCCTACAAAAAACCGAAAAATAAAAATATATAGAGTGGCGCGACAGCTCTTAAAGAGCCACGGCGTAAGTGGCTTACTCTCATCAACAATTCTCTAGCTGCGTGTGAAGATTGAGGGGACCTACAATTCAACGCCGATTCCGAACGGCAAAGTTGAGAAGCACTTTTTCAAGGCAGATTGATACTCTTAGAAGTTTTGTCAGTTCCTCGCAAGATGCAGTACCCGTGAAAGATGAAATAAAAATTATGGACACTAGTAGGACTCGAACCCATGACGTTCTGCTTAGCAGCCAACGCACCTAACCACTAAGCCACGGACACTTCTACAAAAACTGAAGGGGGCATAGATTAAAAAAAAAATAGGTTATTAAAGCAAAAACTGTTGGAAATGTCAAATCACAATGGTGCCAAACAGGTGTTGAGTGCAGGGTGTGTTCGCGAAGAAATGTCATTAAGAATCAGCTCAAAACATTAAGGTGGGTTCACAGTGGTGTTCGCATTACATAAATCCACCAACACGACGGATAAACTGTCGTTGAATGAGAACCCTCTTAAATGAAGAATCAACGCACTATAATTTCGAAAGAGATCGAACCATCTCGATTATTTATCAAAAAGCCATATTAATGGGTCAGCATTTATATGGCAAACAACATTTGCTGGGTCAGCTAGTAACGTCGTACCAACTCAGAAACCTTCATGCACAACAACTTTGTTAAAGATCATCACATTGTCGAATGCATAGTTTACGATTCTACGAGTACCTATAGGGAAAATGGGGTGTCCATATTTTTGGACATATCTCATGAACTGCTTGTCGATTTTGTACAAAATACTTAAAACCTCCCTATCTTCACCACTACCCGAAAATTTCATCGAAATTTGGTGCCAAACACTCCAGTGGTACAAAAGAAGTGAGTCCGCAACGGATTTGCCTATTTGTATATACCTACACATATACAGATGAACGGCTGAACAAATTGAACGATTGAATTGAACGGCATATGAACGATTTGAATCTTTTAAAATAAACTATTGGCAACCCTACCTTGCAAGTGAATAGAAGTGTTGAAAAATCGCTCTTGAATTATTTCAAATAAAACCAGTTAAAATTGTAATAATTTCAGTCTTAAAAGTTTTAAGTAACCAGTTTTTTATTATAATTAAAAACATTTTGTGAAAACAATTGGAAAACACCAGGTAAAATTAGCTTGACAATACAAAATCTATTTGGTCACAAGTTACATGACCGAATACAAAAGGAAAAATCAGCAAGTTGCACTCGAGGAACATTCTGACTCGGATCCTGATAACAACATAGAAAGAGCAACGAAAACTTACAGGCCACATACAAAAATGTCCTTATCTACTGCTGATTTCCAGAAAATTAAATCAATTATTGAAGATTCACTTCACACAGAGCTTACAAAAGCAACCGCGAATCTAGCCTCAAAGGACGACATCAACAAATTAAATATGGAGGTCAATCTTCTACCGAAACCAAAATAAAGAATTATCTGATAAAGTACAACAAATTGAAACTCGTTGCAAATTTCTGGAAGATGAACTTGAGCTGCAGAGTCGAGATCTCAAATCAAAAAACATCATTATCTCGATACCAAACGACCTCCCTGGGACCAATCCTCAGGAAAGAGTACGCAGTGTGACTCAACTTCTTTTAGATAGTCAGGAATCACAAAATCTACCACAAGCTACAAAACTAAGTGAGAATAGCACATTCATTAAAGTTAAGATAAACACCGGCTCCAACGAGATTGTAAACAAAATGCTGAGGAATGCCTCAAAACTCAAGGGCACAGCAGGGCCGGACCAACCATATGTGCAGGATGTGCAAATGCACAGGGCGCAGAATTCTGGAGGCGGCGGCATCGCAGCTGCGCGATGTTATTTCTTGCACACCTATTCATATAATTTACATTATTCTAATCGGAAAATATTCCACCCCATCGTACTACCTACAGCAGAAAAAAAATCATAACAAATCTCAACACAGAAAACATCCACTCCACCTCAATACCTCATCAGTGCGAATTTTTCATCTTGCACACTGGGTCCCAAAACTCACATTTTAAAAACAACAACAAAAGAAAAACAAACAAATCTGAATACAGAAACATACACACCCCCTCGACCTCATCGTCATCAGTGCGAATTTTAAATCTTGCACGCTGGGTCCCAAAACTCACATTCTAAAAACAACAACAAAAGAAAAACAAACAAATCTGAATACAGAAAGCATACACTCCCTCGACCTCAGTGCGAATTTTAAATCTTGCACGCTGGGTCCCGAAACTCACATTCTAAATACAACAACAAAAATAGTTTGTTTATTTTTGTTGTTGTATTTAGAATGTGAGCAGCGTTAAAACCTTGCTCCGATAGGAGCAAATTTGCTCCACTTTTAAGGAGAAATAAAAATCTACTCCGACGCACAGTGGGCCCACTCATGTGAAGGAGTCGGAATAAACTCAAAAAACAAATTATAAGCGATGAATATGAAAACTGGTTTTCCCGTTAGCACATATTCTAAGCTATCATTTGCTGAATCAATTATATTTTTATGTTTTTTTCTCACTCCATACGATCGAATCGAAATCACATTTCATTTACTCTCAAGACATGGGCTAAATAAGTAGTGTTTTCAGTGTGCCTTTGTTTAAATATTTTAAAAACGTGAAAACTTAAAATCAACATGCAATCAATAGTTTCAAGTATGTACTTTATTGCTTAATATTGCTTAAGTTTCTATTTTTTGTTTTTCAATATAAATTAATTATAAATAATGTGCACCTTATAATTAAGGGTATTTTTATGTATAGCTAGAGAAAAAGTAGGTTTCTACACGTTTCTACATTGAGATTTTTATGTGTCAATGTAGTTTAATATCTTGTGTATAGTGCGTAAAAAGAATTTCTTGCTCATATTTACACCTTTTTTTATTAAAGTTTTTGTAATAGAGTACCCTAGAAAATTCTGAATGTTTATGCACAAAAAAATGCTTTTTTCGTGTAAATTCACATTCTAACAGTATATTTTATACTCGAATGGAGTTGTTTGAGCTCATGAAATATTCAGGAATCAAAACACTGTAAAAAAAATTCATGGTTCAGAGGATAGAGTAGTTGATTGCTAAGCCGAACGCTACGGGTTCAAGCCCCAGCTTTGGCAGCATTCTTTTTCTACGAAAATCGCCAGCTTATCTGAGGCCACCTGTGCGATAACATGAGACAATACAAATCTAAGTCTCCTCCTCTGAGCCACGTAGGTTTCTGTTATGTGTGCTTTCTTTCTATGTGTCTATCTGTCTCTCTCTGTTGTATTAATGTCTTGTTTTTTTTCCAAAATTCATTTTATTCAATTCACTTATGACTACTTAATACTAGACAATGAATTCAACTAGCTTATTATCTAAAATCTTATATTAAACTTACTGGCCCCAACCGGGCGCTCTAAGAAATTCATGATCGTCTTAAAATTAATGCCTTTCGGCCTATGAACTATTTTTTTTTTTATATTGTTTTTTCATGTTAGAAAATTTAAAAAAAAACTAACTCCATATCGATTTTGTGTGTTTCTTACTTGCTACTTCAAATTAGGTCCTTAAAAAATAAAACTTAAAATTAACTAAAACTACCTATTCTACCTAACAACTACTTACAAACTAGAGCAACCACAGCAGCAAATCTTTCTTTTTTTCACTTTTTTGTATATTTTTTTTTCTTGTATGTATTTTTTTTTCTTTTTTGTCAATATTCTTTTTATTTCATTTTTTGTTTTTTGTGATTTCATATTAGTTGTCCTTGTCAATTAATGTGCCACCATGCCTACTCTATTTAAACCTAAACCCAAAACCCTTAGATTAAAACAAGTATGCAAGCCGGCCAAGGCTCGAAACCCCACCCCGATTACCCATTATCAAGTGCTGACTGAAGCCACCAGAACTGGTGCTCCTGCTTCACCCTATCGATTCGGTCCCGTTCGGACACAGCCCTACTGAACCGAAGGAGCTCTGCTCCGTGCTGTGCGAGGACGTCGCGATGGTAAAGGAGCCGCCGATCGACGGTTCTCCGCCTGACGTGGTAGATTAGCGGTATCGCCAATCTGTCCTGTATCAGACCGCATTTATCTAAATGGAGGAATGCCTCTGGTGGAATGAAGCCGCTCGAGCGTGCACTATCAAAATATTCGTCGTTCGGATAGAATGCCCCAAAGATCAAATTATTCGCCGAAGTCATAGCTCTCGCAATGTGACCCCGAACAAGTTTTATCACGAAATTGTCAATTCTGTTGATCCGAGCCTCGTTGTATTAATGTCTTGTTCTGTCCCAGCCGATGGTCTCAGTCGCCAGTGCTGCTATGTGTCTGTAGTTCGTCACATTCATGTGCGAAGTACTGTAATTTCAATGTTCAATGTTCAAAATTCAACTTTTTGGCAGATCACCTTGAAGGCAACCACAATGGGAATGCTTAAGAGCTCCACCATTCGTTATCGATTTTTGAAGCTAGAGCGGTTTGAATGTAATAGAAACGAATTCCGATTTTTGAAAGCTAATGAATCTTGGTTGCTTACACCAATTAGTTTTAAACTTCTTGATCCAGCAACACCATTATTGCTTGTAACTTGAGACCCCTTAATAGCCAGCATAAGGCAAATACCAAAAAAAAAAAAAAAACTTCAGAACATTTCCTAAAGAAGTCCTTGACTTAATCATGGCCCCAAATGTTTCCAGTGTTAAAACTCAAACACTAGTATCAGCGGCAATAAAATTGAGTCCGATGAATCTGACTTTACTAAGAAAATGAGCTTAAAATGTAAATAAAAGTGATTGTCATGATACACTAGTCAAAACAATTAAAAGAACACTTTCCTTAAAATTGAAAAAAAAGTGTTTTGTAAGTTTGATTGATCGAAACAGAGAAACAGTTAATCGTATTGATGCGAAATTTTCTTCAAAATCAATTAAATTTCATGAGCTTTAATAATTTAGCCTCAGATTAGCTGTATCACTGAAAACCACAAAATAAAGGTAGTTTTTATGAAAATTTTGAAAAATGCAAATTTTGGACTTTTTTTAAATTGATAGAAAAGAATGAAAAAAAAACAATATTTTTTATTTTTTTTTAAATGTTTTTGTGTAGAAAATTTAATATATTTTCAGATCTGCCTTTATTTTTTTTGTAAGTCAATATTTAGCAGAGATATTAGGGTCCAAAGTCAAAATTGTGTTTTTGCATGTAAACAAATTTTTTGATTAGAAAAAAATCGTAGCGATCTAAAACAAACAGGGAATTAATGCCAACAAAATTTTCAAATTGAATCTTAGATCGGTTGGATTGAAAAAAAAATTCAGCTTACTTTATGACAAACCGAAATTTATTTTTTTATTTAATTTTCAAATTAAGTGAACATTTATTAGTTTATTACGCTCAAGCGAAAACGACTAACGGTATTTTTTTAACTTAAGAAAAAATTATAACCTTTGAAAAACTTTTTATTTCACTTCAATCCGACTTTTTTCTACTGAGATACAGCCTTATGAAAAACCACTCAATTTTTGAGTTCTTTCAAGTGTTCCTTTAATGATTTTGACTAGTATTTGTAAAATTTGTAAAATAAGCATTAAAACTAAATTTAAAATCTCAATTATGGTTTTCCTATTACTTGTTTTGGTACTTCAACTCAAAAAAAAATGTTTTCAATAAAGCAGACCCATCTACAGAATTAATTCCGGTTATTGGAGTATCTTGCCCCACTGTGCGACGCTCCGATTTTTCGAGATTTACTCCACTTTTTACACGGGGACAATTTTGTTTACCTAAAGTACCTGTTATAAATAATGTATAGCTGTAAAACTTTACGTTCCGTTTCTTTGAAGAAAATTTAATTGAATACAATTTTTTTTTTTTTTATTCATTGAAACTTAACTCTACTTATATGCTAGACAAAATGGGAAACTAGCCTAATTAATTCTACTTATATATAACTTACTGGCCCTAATCGGGCGCTCTAAGCAATTCATGGATCTTAAAAACTAATGCCTTTCGGCCTACGAACTAAGCATGTTTAATTTTATTTCAGTGTGTTTATTTTATTTTTTTTTTTTATTAGAAAAGTTTAAAAAAAACTAATGCCTTTATCTTTTTTCGGGGTTTTTACTTACATACTAAAGTCCTTAAAATAAAACTTAAAATTACCTAATCTACCTACAAACTACTTAAAACTAGAACAACCACAGCGGCAAAACAACTATGTCCATTTTCTTTCTCCTGTTTGTAATTGTCTTTCTTTTCTTTTTTTTCATTCTTTCAATATCTTTGGTTTTTTTTTTCTTTTTTTTTTCTTTATTTATTTGTTCTTTTTTTTTTTTTTTTTTTTTTTTTTTTTTTTTTTTTTTTTTTTTTTTTTTTTTTTTTTTTTTTTTTTTTATATATATGTATTTTATCATGCCACCATACCACCTACTCTACTTAAACCTAAAACCTAAGACTAAAACAAGTATGTAAGCCGGCCAAGGCAAAAATACCCCACCCGGATTACCCATTATCAGATGCAGTTTGAAGCCACCAAAACTGGTTCTCCTGCTTCACCCTATCAATGCGGTCCTTTTCGGACACAGCCCTACTGAACCGAAGCAGCTCCGCTCCATCACGAGCGAGGATGCCTCGTTCATACAGAAGCCGCCGGTCTACGGTTCTTCGCCTGACGTGGTAGATAAGCGGTACTGCCAATCTATCCTGTATCATGCCGCGCTGGTCTAGATAGAGGAATGCCTCTGGTGGGATGAAGCCGCTCAAGCGTGCATTGTCGAAGTAATTGTCGTTCGGATAGAACGGCCCGAAAATCAAATTGTTGGTCGAAGTCATAGCTCTCGCAATGTGGCCCCGAACAAGTTTTATCACGAAATTGTCAATTCTATTGATTCGAGCCCCGTTGTATAGAACCTCGTTTGAATAATAATGCAGATAAGAAGATTCCAGTGTCCGATACCAACCGAGACAGCGCCGAAGACACTGCCTCTCGAACACCCGAAACTTCTCCATTTGGGAAGGGGCAATATTGAACCACACTGGACATCCATAAACGATCATCGGCCGTATGAGGGCCATGTAGCAAATTACCTTCACTCTGGGGTCAAGCCGACTGCGACTGCTGCAAAACAGCCGTTTCGTCAGAGCGAAGGCTCCTCTGGCCTTAGTCAGAGCAGCATCTATATGTCTGTCGAAATACAGAAACTGGTCCAACCAGATACCGAGGTACTTCACTACACTTTTGTTCGTCAATGGCTGTCCGTGAGGATCAACAATGACCATCTTGCGCCAATTCTTACACGTATCTCGCGAGGCTTTAGCCAACGGAGTCCGGAACAAAATTGTCTCCGACTTTTGGACATTTATTTTCAGTTTCCAATCGTCGCAGTAACGCTGAATCTTCTCGAAGTCACGCTGCAAGAGAATTCTAATAACTTCAACCTTTCGAGCCGTTCTGTACGCAATCAGGTCGTCGGCATACGCAATTGCGTTAGCTAAGCTACCTATCAGATCGCTGGTGTAAATGCTGAAGAGGATCGGCGAGTTCACCGCTCCCTGTTGAAGACCGTTTTTAATTTCAAAGGTGGTGGTAGAAGTTACATTGCCACTTTTGACAACAAACTTTCTACCGTTGAGCATATCATAAAGCATATACAATAATGGTTTACTGATGCCTAGTCTGGTGAGTTTTAGGTACAAACCTTCTAACCATACGGTGTCGAAGGCCTTCTCCAAATCCACCAGAACAGCACCCGTGCATTGTTTCTTGGACTTGTTCCATTGGATATCAGAAACGAGCTTAGACGCGGCATGAATGGTGTCATGTCCCGCCTTGAACCCGAACTGATTATCCGGAATTATACTGTTGTCCGCAGCCCACTCAGCCAGAGCCCTATTGATTACCTTTTCGAATACCTTGCTGATGCTTGGAAGAAGACTTATTGACCGGAGATTTGAAGGATTGGAGTTGTCCTTTCCCTTTTTCGGGAGAGGATGAACCACAGCTGTCTTCCAACGCACATGCATTATTCAGCGCGTTATTGAAGAGTGTGGTATAAATGTCGATGGCTTCAATCGGTAAGTGTCTTAGTACAATGTTGGATATACCGTCGACACCTGCTGACTTCTTATTCTTTATTGAATCGAAGATGAGCTGGATTTCTACCTTCGTTATGAGCAAGGGACTTGGGCCCGTTCGTTCGGCGATTATAGCGTTTGCTAAGAAGTCGTCATCAAACCGGGTAAAACCACGGTTCTCGGATCGCCAATGCGAAAAATCATTCCTCAGGTAGAAGTGGTGAAGTAAGGCTCTGTTCTCCAGGTCGTGGTTCGGGCGAGTGCAAGCATTCACCTTATACACTTGCTGGAAAGCAGCACCAACTGTCTCCACTTTCTCCTGCGGATCTTCAATTACAAAGAAGTCATCGTCCAAGACGGCTTCCTCAGGATCAATTTGCGCTGTCAGAAGTACGTCTCTGCTCTCTACTGTTCTCTGGAGCTTAAGACACGGAAGGTCGTTCTGATTCTTGGACCTAAATATCTTATTTATCTTAGGGAACATACTCGGGTCGCTAGAATTAACGGCCCGAATTTTCTTGTCCCAATACAAGTTAATAGATAAACTGTAGTTTTCCTTGATCAGGGTGTTGACGTTTTTAATCGACGACTTCAGTGTCCTAATCTCCAGGTCGTTCGGGTCTGTAAATCGTCTGTACAAGTTTTTCAGTCTTGTCAGTAGTCCGCTTTTCTGTCTGTGTAGTGCGTCTATTGTCGCGTTACTGTAGACACGTTGTTTTGGTCGCGTTCCATGTAGTTCGGTATTTTCCGTTCCATTGTTCGTTTTATTATGTTGTCCATCTGTACAAGGTATTGGTCGATTTCTGTATTTGTCAAGTTTCTGTTGTTTGGTGGGGCTATGTCACTCGAAAGAAGTTCTCTTGCAAGGACTTGGGTGAAACGCGGCCATCGCATCTTACTGTAATTGTAAGAATGCGTTGGAACGAATTCATCCAATTCCACAAGCTCGTTCGGAATCTGAATTACAGCAGCCAAGCCACAGTGATCACTGTCGTACTCGATTGTCTGAAAGCAGTTTCGAGGGTGATTACCCACTTTGTCCGTTATTGTCGGTCTGGTATCGTACAGCAAAAGGTCCAGGAAGGAACCGCTCCTTGGGAACGATGGCCTTTCAGTAGCCAGCAGGTCGACACCATATTCAACACTGTGAAGATTCATCAAATTAAAAAGATGATTACCTCTTGGATTATGAGTTTGATTTCTCCAATCTTCATGTTTGGCGTTCAAATCTCCGGCCATAACGAAGTAGTTTTCTTCCAAGCTAAGTTTTAGTACCCTGAAAAGAATCTCGAGCTCTGAAATAAAGATAGTAGCCTGCGGAGCTTCAGCCGCAATCATATACATCCGCTTCCCTTGAGTGAGAGAGATGCATACGACGCAAACTTCTAGCGTCCTGAGCTTTCGCAAATCATTATTGTATATGACTTTATAATTAATGCCCTTTCGTATGAAGATGGCAACACCGCCTCCTTGAGTAGAGTCGGGTCGATCCCTTCTTACGATATTGTAATTGTTGTTAGTCAGTTTATGTTTCTGGTTTAGCTTGGTTTCACTAGCCATAAACACATCAGGACTGTGGTCTTTTAACAGCTGGAACAAATTGGCTCTACGTTCGATCCTAATCAATGAATTCACATTCAAACCTAGGATCCTAAGGCGCGTCTTCGGCAGCGCGCCCTTAACCCTGAATTTGCGCTGGGCCAGCCATCATAGAGTAGAGTTTATCTACTCTTCCGGCTTGCTCCACGATCTGACTTTGCAGTCCTGCCAACTGGCCTTGAATGCTCAGCAACAAGGACAGAATGTCTGGCTGCCCCTCCGGCGCCTTAGGCACTTGGGCCTGTAGGGCGACCGGTGGTGGAGCCTGTCTCGCTTTACCCATTCCTTTCGCAGATCTTGCGTAAGAAACACCGGGTCTCACGAGTGAATTTGTTGTCGGAGCTTGTCGTACGGGTCGACTTTCTGCGGCTTTTTGGCTGGCCTGTTTGTCCCGTATCTCTTGGACCTTAGGACAGCCCCGATAATTTGCGGGGTGCCCCTCGTTCCCGCATATTACACACTTAAGCTGGGTCATGTCTTCGACCCGCTCAGTCCCTAGCCTACATTCACCCCTATTGTGGGTTTCGGCGCATTTCACACAGCGTTCCTGCATTCCACAGTTGGCTGCAGCGTGACCGAACCTTTGGCAGCGCATGCATTGCAGCATGTCGTCGTGCCTCATTAATTTTTCCCAGTGTATGACCTGGTAGTCTAGGACAGTAATCTTCCTGAGGCTCTCCAGTCTACTTTGGGGCGACAGAGTTACTATGAAAATTGGCAGTTTATGCCCCTCCCGTCTGGACCTTACCGTAGAAAAAGGCTTGACTCCGATGAATTCGAGGTCATCGCTGGCATTCTGACGGAGCTCAGCTAGGAGCTCTTCTGGTTCCGTGCAGGAACTGATGCCCTTCAAAAGGACCGTCTTCGGTTTTTCACTCCTAGGAGTGAAGCTGAAGAATTCAGCAGTGGCTACTTTTAGACACTCTTTAACTACTTTATATTCGGCCAATGTGAAGCATTGGACCGAATACCGCTTCTGTTTTTCATTTATATTTTTAATGCTAAATTTATTATCCGTGGCCGACTTACATACCTGTTTTAAGTCCTGTAGGTCGACCTTGTACGTCCTTATTGGTGGCACTTTCTCGGACTTTTGCTGTGGTTGTTGCTGGTGTTGCTGGAGTTGCTGTTGTTGCTGCTTCGCTGCTGCTGATGTTGATGCTTCCGGCTCTGCTGCTTGTGCTACTGCTGGTGCTGCTGTTGGTGCTGCTTGTAGTACTACTAGTGCTGCAGCTGTTGCTGATGCTGCGGGCAGCTTTGGTGCTGCTGCCTCCATTGGTTTGGGGGCCCCCGACGAGCTGGGGCCTGATTGTGCCGCCCCTGTGCTGGGTCTAGGCTGCTCCTTTTGTTGTTGCTTGTTATTCGTTGCAACTTGCTTTTGCTGTTTCTGCTGCTGTGGTTGTTGTTTTTGGCTTTGCTGCTGCTGCTTCTGCAGTTGCCTCTTTTTCAATTCCGCTGCCTCTTCTTGCCGGCGCGTCTCCTGTTTTTTCTTAAGGCGTTGTAGAAGGGGCTTAATTTCCTCCTTAAGCGTATTAAGCAATTTCTAGCATTTATCAATGCTTGCCTGCTTTGTTAGGAGGACTTCCTCCACCTCCTCGTCGGTGTACTCGGTGGACATCCCAGCGAATCTATTGTTGCCGCCGGACCTGTACAATCCTTCACCCTCTCCGGACAAGTACTCTACGGCATCATCAGAAGATGAGTACTCTTCCATCTGCCGTTGAATATTCTTCGATGCCGTTGCTTTCGCTGCCCTTGGAATGTCATCCACCTCAGCTTGCAGCTTGGCTAAGGTGGTGGCTTGCCTTTTGTTGTCTAAGTTCGGCTTTGGCCTTAGACTCCTCCTCCTTTTGTTAGTCTTGTTGCTGCTGCTAGCGGGATTTTCCTCTCTGTCCGCTACTTGGTTAGCAACAGATGTCTTCGCAGAAGCATTTTTCAATGCCCCTGCCGCCTTCTCTTTTATTAAATTAATCATTTCAATTTAGAATTGAAATAAAAAAACACAGCCGATACTGGGGCTCGAAATCACGACCCTGAGTTCCCGAGCCAACACACTAGCGTTGTGCTATTCGATTAGTTAAAATTCTAGTGACTAATTAACTATTTCTAACTTTTCTACTATTCACCACACTTGAAAATAAACCACACTGCCAAAGTCTTTCCTGCTCGAAAGTCAGAGATCGACTGAATACAATTTTTTATCCTCAACTAATCTTATGTGCCTGTTTCTACTGCACTAATCACAAGATTTAGCGAAGTAGATTTAGAATTAATCTCGGTTTTTCTCGGATTTTGGGTAGACGAAAATGAGTATTTTACTAAACGTACTATTATTCAACGTTTTGATCTACTAATGTGTAGGTACCCTAAATCGCAGAAAAATCAAGATCTTAACACGGAGTCTCCATTAGGCATGGGCCATGTCATGTTTTTTCGACAGCATCCCAATGGCAAACTTCTCGGCCAACGTGACTGGGCAAATTATGGCATGATTTTTCATTTGTGACAGAACCTTCAAGCGTGGTAAATATATGGTTTTCTCTGACAAAAGCAACAGAAAGGAAACAAACTGTTGATATAATAATGTTTTTCTTGGATATCAATAAATTATTATTGAAAATCAAATAAAATTAAACATCAAAATTTAAAAAGGAAATATTGTTTTCGGTTTGGTTTAAAGAAAGTCCTTTTTAAATGTGAGGAAACTAAAAAAAATCTTGAAAAGTTCAAATCCGACTGCTGTGAAAGACAAATAAAGTATGAAAAAAATGTAATTTTTGAGTAAAAAAAAACAGCATCCTTCAAATTTCATGGCAGGTTTCTCTGTCCAGATTTAACACAAAGACATGAAAGTCTGATGTTGGATGAGACATGGATTATTTGAGACTCCACTAGGCATTTCATGTCTTGTCTAAAAAACAAGCCATGGCTTATGGCGTGTGGAGACTCACGATTAACTCTGTTTCTAGCGTCAGTGGAAACAGCATATTAAGCAAATCAAAACAACGTCTTTTATTGAACAATGAAGCGCTATCATACCGATGGCTTATGGGCAACCAACTTCATGAGATTCCTGATAGAGTTAGGGTAGAACTACGAGAACTGGAGTTTTAGAGTCGAAATGTTTTGGATTGGACTCGGTCGATGTTTTAGAAACTGTGAAAATTTCAGATCCAGAAAGTGAAGTCGTTCCTTTTATACGAAAATACAATGAAAAAAATAATAAAGCAAAGTTCATGGTAAGTTGCATATCTTACGACTATTTGGACTACGTCAAAAATATCAGCTACTTACTACGGTTATAAGTACTTTGTGTAAAGAAAAGATGAATACACCTACTTCGCAGTTATTTATCTAATAAAAAAGAAGTCTGAAGCTTTGGGAAAAATTTCAAAAATACGAAGCACTTGTGACAGCACTGCCAACTACGATGTGACCAGGGCCGTGAGTATTGTTCGTCTCAGCAACTTGCATTCTACAAGAGAAGTCTAATAAAGAAGAATATAGCTAAATAAAGTAAATATCTTGAAAAGTAAATATCTTCTTCTTGTTTCAAATCTACTCCGAAAATTTTGCATTTGCTCCACTTTTTTTTCGAATTCGCTCCGAAATTTCATGACAGAGGTTCTAACCCTGAATGTGAGTTTCGGGATCCAGCGTGCAAGATTTTAAATTCACACTGATGAGGTCGAGGGAGTGTATGCTTTCTGTATTCAGATTTGTTTGTGTGTAAGATGAAAAATTCGAATACAGAAAGCATACACAGACACACTACCTCGACCTCATCAGTGCGAATTTTATTCTATCACGCTATTTTCTGGATTCATAAAAAAACTGTCATAAAAAAAGCCAGCAAATAATTTGTTCAGTAGGTATGATATGTAGGTGAATGCAGCAATATTATGTATGAATGGCTTTCGTTGCGTTGCCTAGTTTTATTTTTTAAATTTTGAACCGCGTGACCATTACATGGAAAAAATATGTCACAAAAAAAAAAAATAAGGAAAACGTATACACTTGAAATCATTATGGGTGCGTAAGAGCGTTTGAGCCTCATACTATACACTGTCTTGTCTAGTGTATAGTATTCCCATCCTCTATCTAAGGAATGACGGTTATAACGACTGTTTTTGGCATTACTGAATTTGTCACTTTTTGATATATTCTGGTCTGGTGCAAATTGTTTTAACTCATTAATCAAGTGATCATTTACATAAGTGAAATCTGAAGTGACGCGTTTGTGGCCTACTTAGGCATACTAGGGATACCTCAAAAAAAAAACGCATTGAAAGTCTACCCCCTGGGTAATGTGAAAAGGGCTTATATAAGTGTATCAGCGTGTATATGTATGTATATATGAATTTGCGTAAATATATGTATAAGGGGCGCTCTTTGAAAATCTTACACAGGGCGCCGTTTTGGCTTGGGCCGGCCCTGGGCACAGTTGCTTATGTGCAACGAGATCTCACAAAACAGATGCAACTAAAACGCCGAATTCTACTTGGCTTGGGTACCGTCGAATAATAAAAATTCAAAAACCAAACGAAAAGTTACAAATCAAAAACAACAATCCCATAATTGGTACTAAGTCATTTTATTTAAACTCTTTTAATAAATTAATAATTAATCAAAATGATGATGGAGAAGAAGAACTAGAGCGAATGTATGGGAAAATTAACTTTGAAGCTGTTAAAAACACGATGCTCTCAACAACAAACTCTAGACGTCAAAACGATTGTACTAGATCATCGAACTCTTTTGCACCAGTGATGTCTACCACATCAAATAGTAGTATTATAGTACATAACTGAGATTTAGAAGCCGTCAACCCAAACACTTTTAATTCTAGTATTTTAGCTTATAATATATCGGGTCTAAGTAACAAACTTCTTTTTACTGATTTTTTTAATTATATTAAAACATTTGATGTATTTTTCTTATTTGAAACCCATGTAATTAATGATAATTCGTTTAAATTTAAAAATCTTTTGAATGGGTACAAACTTTTTTGGAGTGGAGCAGTCAAAACATCAGCTAAAGGGCGCGCAAGTGGTGGATGCGTTTATGGAATTAAATCATCACAATTAAAAACATGCGATTTTGTAGAGCATGAAGGCACAACTATAGTTAAACTTCTACCAAAAAAAGGATATGTATATTATTCCAGCATATATTAACTGTAATAAGTGGAGTGAAGATTTTGAAAAACTGAATAATGTCATGAAATACCTTGATAGTAAAAGCGTTCTTCTGGTTGGAGATTTCAATGCTAGAATTGGTGACATTCAAACAAAGCTCGCACACACAATAAACAATCCTTTTATCTCACCAACCAGCAGGATGTCAAAAGATGATATTTGTAACCAAAACGGTCTAGTTTTCTTGGAGATGTTGCAACTGTACGATAATATCATCT
Source organism: Sphaerophoria taeniata (assembly GCA_943590905.1). Classification (NCBI taxonomy): domain Eukaryota; kingdom Metazoa; phylum Arthropoda; class Insecta; order Diptera; family Syrphidae; genus Sphaerophoria; species Sphaerophoria taeniata. The sequence continues at coordinate 183,357,687 of OX016540.1, read as the reverse complement.
TAAATGGTTGTACGTGTGGGGATACAGAGGGTCACTATACCGTTGTTGGAGGACAAGGCAAGTCTGTGATCGACTACTGCGCAGCAAATTATAATTGGATTGACTGTATTACGAAATTTACAATTGATTATAAAACATTTTCTGATCATATGCCTCTCGTGGTTGAATGGTCAAGTAAAAATATAGTGCAACATCAGAATCTTAAGTTACTACCAAAGCTAAAATGGAAACACGAAAACGTGAGAGACTACCAGCTAAATCTAGATAACTTTATCTCAGAAATAACAATATCAAACCAATCTGTTGAGTTGTATTCAAATGAAATTTTAAGATGTATCAAGAACTCTTCTCGAAATCAATCACCAGGCAATGTTACAAATTTCAAACAAAAGTGGTTTGATGAAGAGTGCATGAATGCCCGAAAAAAATCGTTTGCTCTCTTAAAGTCACTACGGAATTGCTATACCGATGATCTTAAAAGGTGGTATATCGAATCAAACTTAAGATACAAACAAATTTGTCGCTCAAAGAAAATTGAATACGGTAATATACAAGCTAAATCCCTTAGTCTAGCCAAGAGTTCAAATGAATTCTGGAAAATAGCAAAGGAAATTAATGGATGCAGTTTTGTAATAGGCACAAGTGTATCTGTAGATGATCTATCTGCCCACTTCAAGAAACTTTTACATAACAATTCAAACATATCTTTTGCATATGCAGAGCCACTAGTAATAGATGAAATCTTGGATCCCGAAATAACCTTTGCCGAAATAAAAATCGTTCTTGAAAAAGCCAAAAACGGAAAAGCACCGGGAGAAGATGGTATTCCGTATGAATATTTCAAAAATGCAACTCCAACTTTCATTAATGCTCTGAAACACATGTATAACAACATTTTATCAACTGGGACTATCCCTTCATCGTTCAAAAAATCTATAATCTTCCATAAGAAAGGTGATCCAAACAGTGTTGAAAATTATCGAGGAATATCCTTCATGAACGTGATGGCCAAAATATTTTGTGGTATCCTAGTAAATAGACTAGAAAAATGGGTGGACGAGAACAATATTTTAACTGAATCCCAAGCAGGATTCAGGAAGAACTACTCAACTGTAGACCAGATTTTCGTCTTGGCTTCAATAGTAAAAGCCTTCCAGGCCAGAAACAAGAAGACTTACGCGTTTTTTGTTGACTTCAAGGCGGCTTTTGATCTTGTGAATAGAAACGCACTTATTTACAAACTATCGCAACTTGGTGTCTCTTCGAAATTCCTAAATGTTATTAAAACTATGTACTCTGGTTCGATGGAAAACTTCTATAAGTTAATTCAAAAATACGAAGATTATGTGAGGGGAACATTTGCGACAGGAGCACAACAGTCAAATAGTAGAATAATTTATTCTCAGCTCAATTACAATTTATTAAATAACAACTACTTTCAAAACTCACTGAACTATAAGGAGATATCACTTATCTTCAAATCAAGATGCGAACTCTTATCTTTAAATGGTAGTCCGTACAACGGTAAATTTGATCAATTCTGTTCGCTCTGCAATATAAAAGCTAAAGAAGACTGTTTCCATTTCATAAGTGTTTGTCCCATTTTCAATTACCAAAGAACGATATATTTAGGAAAGAAAAGTTTAACTATGCAAGAAACTATACAAATTTTAAATGAATCTAATTGGAAATCACTTTACTGTTTTTTGAATTCAATTTATAAATATAGAAACTTGTTAATGACTGAATTCTTTTAAATTGATTTAAAGTTAACTTAAAGTACTGAAGTATATTTTTGTCAATCTGGCTGACGGCATAGCCATAGCTATAAAATTCATTATTTATCAAACAATATGTATAGATCATAATATGACTAATAAAATGAATACTTACTTACTTACCTTACTTAACTATTGGCCCAGCTCTAATCGATTGAAGTAATTCAGCCCTCACAAATACAATCGTAAAAGAACATTATCAGAATCAAGAAAAGTCTATAACAAAATTTAATCCTAGTGGAAAATCTTTTAACATTCTATAAGAAAGCGCACTCGGAATATACTGGTAATTTTTACAGAAAAGTCAAAAGATGCGTAATCGCGCTTTTTTTCAAGAACTAGTTGAACAAATATTGCGGCACAAACTAGCAACAAAATAGTTAATAGACTTCAAAAAGACTTTTGTCTCTGAAAACCAGCCACCGCCTTGGCGTAATTAACAAAAAAACAGTTCAACTCATGTCAGCGAATCCGAATATCTGCTATTAGTAAATAAATTAAATAAAAATTGATAACAAAAATGGCACCGACTTCAAAATTATAACATAATAAATAGTTTATAGTTAATTTAACTAAAATAAGTATTAATTATTGGTAATAAATAAAAATTAAAACAAACATTTTGATCTTAAAAAAGAAAATCAAAAAAACGACCCACTCGAATTTGCTCAAACCTTTAATTTCCAAGTTTGAAGTCAATCGCACCAGTGGTTAAGGCTGTAGGTGCGTTTACAGACAGACAGACAGATAGACAGACGGAATCGACTTCTCTTTCATCGCAATGTCAGATTTGATCAAAATCTCAAATTTTTTACGAATCTAAAACTTGCCATATATTCTTTACGTCGCAAGTAAAAATTATTCTAGCTTCCCCAACCACCGTTTCTTTGTTCTAAACAATCAACAAACAATATTTTGTTCAGAGCCAGTTTGTCATAAAGTTTTGAGTCGATTCAAAAAGGTTTTCACTATGCTAAGAAATTAAATGCTTAAGTAACGAAATAAAAAAAGTAGTTCGTGAGAAATAAAATTTTTTAAACAATTGTATCAATAGCACTTGCCAGTTTACAAAAAAGGACGAGATTCCAGGATAAGCTGATTGCTAAATTAAACACATAAATACTATTAAGAATAGATAAAGATATGCAAATTCTCCAAAGTCTTTTCAAGCCATCGATTATCATCGATTATCCACTGAACTTCTCAGCAAAAAAATAAATACAGTAATCCCCGCTTAGTTGCACCTCGCTTAATTGAACATCCCGCTTAATTGATCGAAAAAATTGGCTTTGAAAATTTCTCGTATTAGTAGCAAAGCTTTTTAGGCGGTTAATTGAACCCCGCTTAGTTGAATTACTCGCTTAATTGATCTTAGAAATATGCAGCAGAATAACTAAATACATGGAAATTTTTCGGATAATTGGACGGACAAAAAAATTATAATGAAACAAACCTAAAAATAAATACTCTTAGTGGAAGCACTAAAATTGTCGACACTGGTTCGCTGTATAACAAATGGCAGCTATCTTTATCCAAATCCTATATGCTGTACAGGAAACGAAGGATATTCATATCTCACTCTATCTGCAGAGGAAATCCATTACGTTGTGTGAAAGAAACAATTGGCAAGGGTTACCGTAGGTTATATCTTATATACTAAAACTGTAAAAAGCTCTCCGAAAAATCAAGAGTTGTTTCCTATATTTTATAAGTATTGTCTTAAAAACTATTTTCATTTAGAAAAACTATTTAATACGAACCTAAGATGGTTTTGAATTTCGTAATTTATACAACCGAATTATATCAATTACGTAATTTGAAAGAAGGGTTGACCTGATTATTTGAGTGATGTTTTCGTTAAGCTTAATTTCACTTAAGACCTTATCCAATGTAGGGAGCTCATTTTTTGAGAAAAACGTATGGACTATCTGCCTTATAGCGCATTTGTCAAAGTTGTCGAGATATGGCCTTTGGTCTTTTTTTTAAAAGACACTAGAAACTGTTCGTTCTGAAACCGAAAACATATCGCGTACTTGTCTTATAGCTTTGGTTTTAACGACTTTTGATTTTTTTATTCCAAAGCATCAATGAAAAATGGGACGGCAACGAGTAGCTTAGAAAAAGCTACTATTCTTGAAAGCTCCCTTTCAGAATCGAAATAAAAATAAGCATTATCATTTCCACGGCAACACTGATTTACATGTGTAATGTGTTTGTTTTGTCAAAGAAAAAGATGGTTGCTTGGCTTCAGCCGTTCGAAAAGCAAGTCATAGGGGGATGTACGCTTGCATTCAAAAATAAATCAAAAAAAAATTGTATGAGAAATTGAGAAGACAGTGGTGTGGTATATTTTTGTAAGAGGATCTTATATGTTTTTTTTACTGAACAGGCATCCTTTGGAGTAAAAAAAGCTTTTCCATAAGGCTTGTACTGCAGATTTGTTTTGGACAAAGTTTAGTTATTGTTGGTTTTTGTTTTTTGTCATAAGAAATATTTAAACATAATTTGCTTGTGTATACTTCATAATTTTTTTTCCAGGTTTTCGTAAGTTGACACTGAAAAGTTTATAAAGTGAATTTCTGGGATGAATGTTTTATTTTTTAGTTGACCTACTCGTGCAATTTTACGGGTTTCGCTTAATTGAACAGATATGTCAATTAAGCGGGGTTTCGTTAATTGAACCACCCGGATAATTGACCGAAAAATTTGACAAAATGGTCAGTGCAATTAAGCGGGGAATACTGTAAATAGAATGGCGCAACAACTCTTGAAGAGGCATAAGGGGATCACACTCATCAACAATTCTCTGAGTGCGTGTGAAGAATTAAGGGGACCTACAATTTAACACCGATTCGGAACGGAAAAGTTGAGAAGCACAATTTTCATGACAGATTTATACTCTTGGAAGTATTGTTAGTTCTTCGCAAGAGGCAGTTTCCTCTACGAGAACGAGCAGGATTCTAACCCATGTGTTCTGGGTAGGAACCAACGCAGGTTACCAATACTCCACGGGCACCACCATCAACAATCTTAAAATAAAGGGGGATATGTGATCATAAGGTTAACAAAAATCAACTTATGCTTATATATACATATTTATTGACACATAATTCAAATGACCACATTCCAAAAATATAAGAAAAGAAAAAAAAGAATATTTTTGCATAAGAAAAGTACAAAACATTGGATATTGTTGCGACCAAGATCTCAAGAGCTGAGCAACTCTTAATAAAAACAATTGCTTTTAAATTAAAATCACATCTGTCAAAAGTTTGTATTTTGTTTGAGGATTGAGATATAAGGAAATATTCAGAATAATAAAGCACTATTTAATTTCAATCCATATTCATCTAAACTTGCATTTTTAATACTATTTTTAAAAACATCTCTTCGTTAAATAAAATTCTTATATTATTTTGAATTATTTATGTGTAGATATTCACCGAAAACAAATTCACAAAAAAACCTTGACGAAACATTGTTCGAGGGGTCGGCTAGTATCTATATAAAAATCAATTGTTGGACTTATTTACTTGATTTTGATCTCGAATTATCAGTGGAAGTTCAGGAAAAGTTTAAGAGGTGTTAAAAAAGTGCACAAGCACACGTGTTATAAGAACAAAGTAATGTGTTTCCTTTTATTCAAATACTAAATAAAATTAAAACTAGCTTCCCCGACTATCGTTGATGTGCAAGTCAACAAATTTTTCTTTGAATTTTCAATACCATTCAAGAAAGTTACGTTTTTTTTTATTATGAAAATAAAATGTGAATATAAATATGTATGTACTAACCAATGTATGTATGTACCTGATTTTCTTCATTATTATCAATGTCATGAAATCTTTTCTGGTTTTACTTAACTTTAATATATACGCATCCAGCTCCAAAGCACTTGCAAATCCAAAAACCAAATTTAAAATACCCTTGAATGAGTGCTATAACTATGGGCAGTCACGAAATTAACAAAAGGCAGCCAAAAGACATATACCAGCGTATATGTGTTATTGCCCGTGTAAATAGCTGAGCCTAGGTAGACAAATCCCTCTACTACCTCGAAGTTGTATGCTTCTATTGTAAGTTGTAACGTTCTGTCCGAGCCGTCATTCCTGGGTGTCCTTCCTTTAAGACAGCATATACATCGTTTTTCCCTCATTTACCCGCTAAACCCATTTTTGCCGCTTATGTCTCAATTCTCACAAAGGCGCCATTGACATAACGCCGTGTTCTTCCTATTTTATCAATATCGTCGGCGTACGCGAGAAGTTGAACAGATTTTTGGAAGATAGTGCCTCTGGTGTTTACGGTGGAGTTTTGCACTATATTTTCAAGATTGGTGTTGAAGAAATCGCACGACAGTGCATCGCCTTGTCTGAATCCTTTTTTGACATCGAAAGATTCCGTAAGCTCGTTTCCAAAATTGATGGAGCAGCAAGAGTTCTGCATCTTCATTTTGCACAAGCGAACGAGCCAAACTAGACATAGCTTTATACAGTTCGTCTCTGTAGATGCTGTTATACGCAGCCCTAAAATCGATTAAACTGTGGTGGGTATCGATATGGAATTCGTAGGTTTTTTCCAGGATCTGCCGCAACGTGAAAATTTGGGCGATGGTTGACTTTCCTGGTCTGAAGCCACATTGATAAGGACCAATCTGAAAGTATTAAAAGAAAATTATACATTCACAAAAAAACATTTTTTTCGTTGACGAAACAACGTTTGACGGGTCGGATAGTTTTTAAATATAATTTTTATTTCAAAGTAATCGAATTTTCTTTCATTGGGATTGATTTAGAATGCATTATTGTGAAATTCAAAATATATGACATACTAGCTGACCCGGAAAGCGTTGTTTCGACATAATAATTATTTTATTGTGATTGTTTAAATTGAGTTTATATTATTCACAACGTGCGTACATCTTCGACGCCATTAAATGGCTAGTCATTTGCAGCAGTGAGTCCACTTTATGTTATATAAATAAATTAATTTTCCCTCGTTATTTTTGTTTGCCACTTTGACATTATTGTGAACATGTATTGTGTAATTGTCCCTTTAGTCGATACAATATATATTGCACAATAAACACCGAAAGGAAATCGATTTTATTCAATATAAAAGCCAACCTTACAATACAGACATTGTACAATGTCAAATATTGCAAAATAATATTGAGTGTCTGCAGACGCTCAATATGTTGTACATGAATAGAAAACCGTTTACGAGCATCATTTCAAACATACCCGCCACCATGGGGGCTACTCCATCATAGATCCGTTACTGGGCTTAAGCTCACACTTTCTTATTGAAAGTTTGTCCTTCTGTTGAAGACATGAATTTTAGGTTTAGTATTTGAGGGTTTGAGTCTTAGCATTTAAAACATAAAATTTTTAACTATTTATATAACAATTTTCTACTTTTTTTGAAACAATTACTTATCAACAAGAGAAAAGAAACCTGGAGCATGTTATTATCTGAATTGTTCGACAAGGTGTAGAGATTAACATCTACATACTTCCACAGTGACACGACAATCTTAAATATTTCGAAACCCAAGAACTTTTTATAAGATCGAAGCAACAGCAAACAAATACGTATTCGACCAATTTTAAAATCAATTACCTCGTGACTTTGTGTTGCAAAGTTAAATAGCTCAATCGATACAAAAACAGAAGAAAAAAAAAACAAAAGATAAGATAAGCTTTTAGGGAAAAGAAAAACTCCATTGTCACAACCACAGAAAAAATCAAAATAGATAAAGATTAATAAAATCCATTGATATAAAAGCACCTATGCTCTAACGCACCACCAAAAGATGGTTTTTTGAACTTAACATGCTCTGAGAAAAATCCATTTAAAGCAGTTCCCCGAAGAATTCCTTACCGAACGGTTGCTTGATTTGAAAAATAAAATCACCAAAATAAAGAACTAGAGGAACCGGATACCCTCAAATTTCTGAGTTTTAACCATTATTGTTTAACAAGTAATTAAATTTCGTTTTTGTGTATGTCATTCAAAGAGTAGTATAAGTCATCGATTGAAAAAAAGGTGATTTCATTTGCAGGATAACAAGAAAAAGTAATCCTCAGTCAGAATGGGGGATATGTTCCGGAGTGAGCAAATGCTCCTTTGCCAAATGTTCATACAACCCGAGTCGGCATACACATCAGTTTCGGAATTGGGTGAAGCTGGGTGTGTCCAGTTTCGTGATGTAAGTTTATTAAGTAAATGTTGGATTTGTTGTTGTTGGAAAGAAAGTTAAAACTATGCGTAGCATTAAATCTATAAAAAGAAAGGCTGGTCTGGTTATAGAAAACTGACCTTGATTGAAATTTGAGTAATTTAATATAAATACAGTGCAGTGGACAAAGGTCTATGATTCAGATTTGTTTTGTGTTTGAAAAAGTTTCTGGCGCAAGGGTGAACATAAGGAATAGAACTTTGCTAAATTTACGGAAAGTTGAATATTTTCGAAGAAAACTGCTAACTTCCTTCTTAATGAATGGATACTCACAATATCTGTGCGGTCAATGTTAAAATTTAATTTGTGTTGACGAATTTAATCAACGTCAGCAAGCGAGGTAGTGTGAGTTAAAATTTTGTAACGCTACAGGGTATTGAATCAACAATCAAAAACACTTGTCCATAATGTGTAGTCACCATAGAGGTCTTAGGTCTTAGAGCTTTTGAAGAGCCTCAGTGGCTTACTCTCATCACGAGTTCTCTGGGTGCGTGTGAAGAATTGAGGGGACCTACAATTTAACGCCGATTCCGAACGGCAAAGTTGAGAATCACTTTTTCATGACAGATTGATACCCTTGGAAGTTTTGTCAGTTCCTCGCAAGAGGCAGTGCCCGTGAAAGATAAAATAAAAACTTATGGGCACGAGTAGGACTCGAACCCACGACGTTTTGCTTAAAGCCAACGCACCTAACCACTAAGCTACACTGCATAACCAAATACATAGAGTTAAATTTATGATCGCGGAAAAGTGAAAAGGGGAGAGTGGGGCACATTTAAATACTTTTAGTTTTCGTAGCCTCTGGAACCATATATATGTTGGATTTATTGATCTGTAAGGTATACTTTCGTGGATCAGTGTTATTAAACTTCAATTTCAAATAATGTTTGATTGATTTATCATGATTTTTATGAGGATAAAATAAGGGATCCGTATACGAAATTCCCCAAAAATTATATCACCATGGGATAAAATGTCCAGTAAAACTAATCCAACTCCAAGAGAAAATCCCCATAAAAAAATCCCCAAAGATAAAATATTTCTTGCCAAAATCTCGAGAAAATCTCCAAATCTCCAATGTTCAGGTACGTCTTCCAACACCGTTTCCCGCACGGTATGTGAATAAAACCCTTATGACATGATAACGAATTAAGAATGCACTTTCAGTCTGTCAAGGCTGAGAAGTCTTGTGTTTCATAAGAAAATTTATCTACTATGGATGAATTTATTGTTTTAAAATAAAATACAGGAGAAAAAAGATATTTTTAAGTGGAAAATTGTCGATGGTGTTGTGGCAGGATAAAAATGAAATTTTTAATTCTAATATAACATTTCGTGCAACGTTAAATAAATAAATAAAGGGATTTAATCGCAAGACTGTTTGAACATATTTTGTTTTCGAGATTTTGGCCATGGGGCATCTCTCTTTGGAGAAGATTTCAGTTTGGGGATTTTGGATTTGAGGATTTGGGGATCGCCGCTATTTAGATTCAAATTTATTTACAAATAACGCAACTTTTTTTCCGTCGTTGTATATTCTTACAACTAAAAGCTAAAATAATACACCAGCACTATGAAAACCACCTTCCACCTCTAAATCTGAAGCCAAACTGAAGGAAAAGGAAACATGGAAAATCAATGACGTTTAAGGATATTGTGGTGCCAGTTTAAAATATTGAATTGCTTTTAACAAAGAGTAATAAACTAAAATTTTATAAGCAGTGTTCAAAAGTGCCCCACTCTCCCTTACCTACTAATAACTATTTGCATGTAGGTACTGAGGTATGGAGTCTCAACATTTAATTGAGAATTGGGATGTTCCTCAAGGCAGCCGATTGGATCCTTTTATTTTCCCTGTCTATACTTCAATAGTCCAAATTTTCAAAGTATTCTGACCATTTGAATTTCTTTTTTTCAATGTATTAAATATCTTATAAATTCAAATCTTTTGCAATGATTTAGTGGTTATATTATTTAATTGACAAACGTAATATCACTTTCGTGTTTCATCTGATTGCTTTAATCATTGAATTGTGATTTGCTGCCTTATCTGAAGCTCGCACTTTCGTTTTTGTTGGATAGAACTCGATCATACAGTATTAGCTGATATTTGATTTTACTTTCTCAAACTTATCTTTTCTATAGTGTATTGTATTTTTTCCTTCTTTTTGTTTTTCTTGTTACTTGGTATCTTATCTTATTGATTGATTGATTTATTTCAGAAGATATCAATTTAAAAACGTTGACTTAAAAAGCACTTATTGTCATGAGAGTCTTAGTTTTGATTATGATAAACCGAATACCATAATAAAAATAATTGACTTTTGCTTTCAACTCGTTTTTGTTAGGCTAAGAACACAACAAATCAGACAAGACGTCTTTTTTTCTTTCGACAAAAAATCGTGGACACAAGTCCATTGCTCTTACGAGGCAACACAAAACCGAAAAAATGTGCACGACTCGGTCGTACGAACTTGCTCCTGTATTCCAAATTTTATGTTGATTTTTCAAATTAAAAAAAATATTAAAATTTGAAAATGTACCTCGTAAATACATTTAATTCCAAAAATTTAAATGCCAAACAAATTCAAACCTTATTCTTGATTTATTGAATTTTTTTTTTTGAAAATCGTCGGAGCCGTTTTTTTTTAATTAATTTTTTATATATACAATTTTTCGAAAATGTCTTAAAATTAATTTGGGTATGCAGTATTCAAGAATATGTAAATAAACATTTAATAAGTAAGTTTCGATTTTTAATATTGATCCGTTTTTGAGATACACAATTTTGAAAAAAAAGTTTAAAAATATTTTTTAAAAATCCAAAAAAAATTTTGAAAATTTTTTTAATACAAAATATTTTTTGGGCAATATATGCGTACTTTCAGAAAAAAGATTACGCTGATCAGACTTTTATTTTTCGAGATATTTCTAAGGCATTTGATAAAGTCTGGCATCTTGCTCTTTTATCGAAAATGCGTGCTTTCGGTATCGATGAACCCCTTCTTCGTTGGATTAGAAACTTTCTTTCGAACCGTTCTATACAAGTCGTATTGGACGGTTTCAAGTCTGAAACCCACAATATAAATGCTGGTGTGCCCCAGGGCTCCGTTTTGTCTCCGACCCTCTTCCTCATTTTCATTAATGATCTCTTGTCTGTTACTTCTAATCCAATTAATTGTTTCGCTGACGATAGTACCCTTAGCTTTTCATATTCGTTTCCAGACTCACATCCTTCCTCTTTGGATGTGGAACTGCAACGGCAAAATATGATAAGCTCATTAAACTCTGACTTAAACAGCATTGTACAATGGGGAATACAAAATCGAGTAGAGTTTAATGCTTCGAAAACTCAATGCTGTCTTGTATCGTCGAAGCGAGATATACCCCCCTTGCCACTATCCATGAGTGGCACTTGCATCAATGAGACCGAACATCTCGAGATTCTCGGTATGTGCATCACTGACCACCTTCTGTGGAACGAGCACATATGCGATGTCGCCAAAAATGCCGCAAAATGTTTAGGTTTCTTAAGGCGATGCAAGAAATTTTTTTCCCCTTCTGATCTGGCTACTATCTACAAAACCTACATACGTCCTAAGCTTGAGTATAATTCTCACGTCTGGGCTGGTGCTCCAGTGACGCACTTAAGTCTTCTGGACAGTATCCAAAAAAGAGCATTCAAAATGATTGGTGACAATACCATCGTTGAGTCATTTACATCTCTAGAACATCGTCGTAATGTCTCATGTCTCACCCTGTTTTACCGATACTTCAACGGTATATGCTCTAGTGAAATAGCCAGTTGCATTCCTCCCCTTAAGACATTCAACCGTAATACCCGCGCCTCCAGGAATGCCCATCAGTTCACCCTTGAGCCCAACTTCGGACGTACTGTGAAGTACAGAGAATCATTCTTTAGCCGTACTACGCGAATGTGGAACTCTCTTCCACACTCTGTCTTCCCCAGTCATTGTAATGTTCAAAAATTCAAAACCAATGTTCACCGGCACCTCCTTTTACATCCCCTATCCTTTCCCTAATGCTCGCACTGTGCTCTTGGCATATAAAGGGTAATGAAAAAAACCCCTTGAGTGCGCGTTAATTATAAAAAAAAAAAAAACGGTTCTTTTACATAAAATACATGAGTGTTTAAAAAAATAAGATTCGAGGAAGTTTAAAAAAAATCGTAGGAGCCGTTTTGGAGAAAATTAAAAGTTTTTGTTTTTTGCCATAAAAATCGTATGGTGGCTACCCTAAATTTTGATCTTAAAAAAAAAAATGAAAAAACTGGGATATGAGTTTTTTCTCAAACCTCTAATTTTTAAGTTTGAAGTCAATCGGACCAGTGGTTAAGGCTGTAGGTGCCTGTAAACTTCCCGACAGACAGACGGACGGAATCGCCGGACCCACTTTTTTCGACTTCTCTATCATCGTAATGTCATATCTCATCATCATCTCAAATTTTTTTTTTTTACGAATTCAATACTTGCCATATATTCTATGTGTCGCAAGTAAAAACACGACACGATTAAAAGTCTTATTGTCTGTTCGTCGGTCGGCTGCAGTAAATACATGGGGTTGTATAGGAGCAAAACACACCAAAGAAGACAAAAAGTCCCGGACAAAATGTAAACGCCTAAAATTATATGTACACCGTATAATGAAGTAACACACACCAAAGTGAACAAGACAAACAAACAGAAATCGACAAAAAAACGTATCAGTTGTATAGGAGTAACACACACCGAAGCGGACAAAGAGAAAGACAAACCATTATGTCCTTGTCGTCCTCGGTGTGGGGTAGAATCCGACACGATTTCTTGTCTCAAGACAAAAAGACGTCTTGTCTGATTTGGTGTGTTTTTAGCCTTAGTTGGCTTGCAGTTCTGGAGCACTGGGATGATGAGGGCGTTGTATGGTTTTACCTTTGATGATCAGGAGAGGTATAGCCCTCATTTGCTTTCTTAGCCCAAATAAACAGCGATAAAGAAGAGTTATTCTTCGTCTGATCTAGGCGCTCCTATACTACCTCGATGTTATATGCGTTCATTGTGAATTTTTGTCCGAGGGTGTTGGCGTTGGGTGTCCTTCCTCGAAGACAGAATATACTCCATTTTGCGAAAATGATTACTGCTAAGTCAATTTTTGCCGCTTCTGTCTCAATTCTCAGAAAGGCGATAATGACATTATGCTGTGTTCTTCCCATTCCCATTAGGTATATTAATATCATGGAAGTTGAAGGTTGAACAGACTTTTGGAAGATAGCGCCTCTGCTGCTGACGGTGGAGTTTTGCACGATGTGAAGGAAATCCCATGACAGTGCGTCGTCTTGTCTAAATCCTTTTTTGACATCGAAAGATTCCGTAAGCTCGTTGCCAACCTTAATGGAGCAGCGTGAGTTCCCCATCGTCATTCTGCACAAGCGAACGAGCTTGGCAGGGATGCCAAAACTAGACATAGCTTTATATAGTTCGTATCTGTAGATGCTGCCGTACGCGGCCTTAAAATCGATATGAAGGTCGATTTGGAGTTCATAGGTTTTTTCCAGGATCTGCCACAAAGTGAAAATTTGGTCGTGATCGATGATTGACTTTCCTGGTCTTAAGCCATGTTGATAAGAACCGATCTGATTGTAGACGAGAGGCTTCAGAGTTCACATATTTCGGCAGATATGATCTTGTAAGCAATGTTAAGTAGGCTGACTCCTCTGTTCTTAGCGCAGTTTAGAGGATCTCCCTTTTCAGGATCGGACACACAATGACGAGGTTACATTCATCGGGAATGCATTCTTCCGACCATGTCTTACAGATAATTTGATGCATACTCCTATCTGGATCGTTGCCTGCTGCTTCGAACAGCTCAGCAGCTAGACCATTCGCTCCACCAGCCGTGATATTGCAAGCTATCATCATCGTGATGAATGGCTTCTAAGTGACGGCAGAACTCTGTTCGTCGTCACGGTTTCCAGTTTACAGAAGTGGTCTTCCCAAATCCAAAGCATCGACTACATTAGTTCTTGCTCAATGACCTTGAGCCTGCTGCTTAACCTCCCGGTTATCTTCCTGCTGTTGGCTCCTCAACATCCTCCATATGACGCTTCTCGTGCTCCCTCTTTTGTCACTTGAGAAGCCGTTGTTCGTCTCTCCTCTTTTGCTCGTAGAGCTCACGAGCAGCTCTTGTCCTGTAATGCAGCGCCGCTTTGTATACCTCCTGTAATAGCTGCATGCGCTTGCACGTTCTTCGTCAAACCAGGGATTTTGCTTTGGTGGCTGTGTGAAAACTAGCACATTACAGAGGGCATATCTAACTGCTTTCTGCCAATATTGCCACTGGTCCTCGATACTTGATGTTGGCGGCAAAAGACAAAGAGGTTACTTACACTCGATCAGATAGGATCTAGGGATTTCTTGCGATTGTAGCCAGCCGACGTCGAATTTTCTTGCAGGGAAATGTACCTTTACCTTGGCTTAGACGAGGTTGTGGTCCAAGTCGGTAGTGGTTGGCTTGGAAAGATCGAGATCTCCATGTTCGTTTATGAATGTTGAATGTGGAAACTGAGTGCTTGCTACCACAACTTTTCGCCCCGCATCAAATCGATCAGCCTGGATCCGTTATTGGAGGCTGTGATTTACGACTGTTCAACGAAATATGTCCTCTTTGCTTTGCTCTAAAATCGCCGAGGACAACTTTAATGCCATAGCTGGGACTTTGCTCATACGTTTTGTCAAGGAGCTTCTAGAACTCGTCTTTGGCGTCGTCTTTTTTCTCTTCTGTGGAGGTTTGTGCGCATATTAGGCTAAAGTTGGCCAATTTGATTCGGATCGTCCGTCGTCGTGATGTGTTTGCTTACTCATTTGAAGCTCAAGACTTTTTGCCTGAGTCTGCTTCCAACGACGAATCCGCATCCAAAAAGCCGCTTTTGTTTGGCAACAATTACCATGATAAATTTCCCAGTTTTTCATCCTCCTTTTGCCCGCTCCATTCCATCGCAAATCCTGGATAGCGGTAATGTCTGTTTTGCAGCAGTTTGGGGTCTCCGCTAGTTGTTCGACAGAACGATGTCTATTAAAGGACCTTACGTTCCACGTGCATATCCTAAAATCGTTGTCCTTATTACATTTGATTTAGTTGTCATTAGCAAAGCCGTCCAATTCCAAGGCCTGTTTTTGCTTCGCAATTAAATCTTTTTCTACGTAGCTTCATAGCAGTAGTGACCGTTAGCCCCTCCGGTACGTCAGCGCTCACCTCATGGAGTTTGATCTGTTATCAGGGTGTAAAGAGCCACCAATCCACACAACAACGTGAACAGTGAGCTCTAAGGCTTTTATCTGTCATAACAAACAAATCTGACTCAAAAATTAAGTGACTTGTCAAAATCGACCACTACCAGTTGTTTAAGTAGATATAGGCGTCCGTGAATTAGAATTAGTCGAAAAGTAAGGGCAAAGATTCTCTGTTGAAATCGTTTATTGTCTGTTTTTCTGTTGTTATCTGTTGTAATTGTTTATTAGTCCTCAATTGTTGGTTTGAGGAGTAGCTAGACATTAAAAAGTTCCGATTTCTATACATAATTACAAGAATAACATATTCCAACTTTTATATCTACCTTAGCGATGTGTTGTTTTTAACTAATTTGTACTTTAAATTTTTTTCTAGTTAAACGATGGTGTAAGTTTATTCCAACGCAAATTCGTCACCGAAGTGCGACGTTGTGACGAATGGGAACGGAAAATTCGCTACATTGAAACCGAACTAAAAAAAGATGGCATCGTTCTGCCAGAAATAATCGATGACATTCCACGAGCCCCAAATCCCCGAGAAATTATCGATCTCGAAGCTCATTTGGAGAAAACCGAAAACGAAATTCTTGAAATGGCCCAAAATGAAGTAAATTTAAGATCAAATTTCTTGGAACTCACCGAATTGCGTCAAGTATTGGAAAATACCGAAGCTTTTTTTGATGATCAAGAGGTTTTGAATCTGGACGCTAGTCGGAAAAGTATTACCGGTGAGAATTTTATTGCAGATCAGAATCGTGGGCGTTTGGCTTTTGTGGCCGGAGTCATCAAAAGGGAACGCATTTATTCTTTCGAACGGATGTTGTGGAGAATATCTCGTGGAAATGTTTTTCTTAAACGTGCTGATTTGGAAAAGCCTGTTAAGGACCTTACAACAGGACATATGATTCAAAAAACAGTTTTCGTGGCATTCTTTCAAGGTGAAGAGTTGAAAAACCGAATCAAAAAAGTTTGCACCGGATTCCATGCATCCATATATCCCTGTCCTAGTTCACATACTGAACGCATGGAAATGATTAAAGGCGTTCGTGTCCGATTGGAAGACTTGCAAATGGTACTCAGTCAAACAGACGATCATAGAGCTAGAGTACTGGCAACTGTCTCTAAGAATTTACCAACTTGGAGTATTATGGTCAAGAAAATGAAAGCTATATACTACACCCTAAATCTTTTCAACGTGGATGTTACGCAGAAATGCCTTATCGGTGAATGTTGGGTGCCAACCAACGACTTGGTTATTGTGCAGAAGTGTTTGGCAGATGGCTCGGCACAGGTGGGAAGCTCGATTCCATCATTTCTGAACGTCATTAAAACCAACGAACCACCACCAACATACAATCGCACCAATAGGTTCACCCAAGGCTTCCAAAATTTAATCGATGCTTATGGAATCGCTTCCTATCGTGAGGCCAACCCAGCCCTGTATACGATCATTACCTTCCCCTTTCTTTTCGCGGTGATGTTTGGTGATGTGGGACATGGTCTTATTATGTTCATGTTTGGCGCTTGGATGTGCATTTGGGAAAAGAAACTATCCAGAACACGAGGTGGTGGTGAGGTCTGGAATATCTTTTTCGGTGGACGTTACATAATTTTGCTCATGGGTATGTTCTCGATCTACACCGGATTCATCTATAACGACCTTTTTTCGAAGTCCATGAACATATTTGGATCGTCTTGGCAAAACCACTTCGATTATGCTTCGATTGAACGCGATCCAAGCCTGACGTTCAATCCGAAGAACTTCACAAAAGGTGTTTATCCATTTGGCATGGACCCGGTTTGGCAATTGGCTGAAAACAAGATCATTTTTCAGAATTCTTACAAAATGAAGTTGTCCATTATTTTTGGAGTGGCGCATATGCTTTTCGGACTTATCATGATTACGATTAACCATGTTCATTTCCGCAAGTGGCAAAACATCTTCATGGAGTTTGTGCCACAAGTTTTGTTCTTATTGCTGCTGTTCGGCTACATGGCATTTATGATGTTCTTCAAGTGGGTTAAGTACGATGCACGAACGGAAGTGCTAGAAAATTCAGCTGGTTGTGCTCCTTCGGTGCTGATTATGTTCATCAACATGATGTTGTTGGGTTCGACGCGGCCTTTGGCAGGCTGCAAGGAACACATGTTTGAGTTACAGCCATTGTTGCAGAAGATTTTCTTAGTCATATCATTGATTTGTATTCCATGGATGCTACTGGCTAAGCCTATTTACATTAAACTTACAAGACGCAAGAAAATGGTAAGTTATTGATGCCAAATACGAAAAGATAAGTTTACTGTTTACTGAAATGCTGCGTTGTCGTCTTCGTTTTTGGATATAGATTAGCTCCGATGACAGTTCAATGTTAGAAGGTGGCCACGAGGAGGAACCGATGAGTGAGATTCTTATCCATCAGGCTATTCACACCATTGAATATGTTCTAAGTACAATATCTCACACTGCCTCTTATCTGCGTCTCTGGGCCTTGTCCCTGGCTCATGCTCGTATGTTTATTAAAACTATGGAATCATAAGACTTGAAATATAACTGTTTTTTTTTCAGAACTCTCCGAAGTGCTTTGGGGACAGCTGCTTCAAATCGGCTTTATAGTGCCATCACACGTTATTGGTCCTATATTGCTCTTTGCGATCTTCGCCATATGGGGCTTTTTCACTTTGGCCATTTTAGTCATGATGGAAGGACTTTCAGCTTTCTTGCATACGTTACGATTACATTGGTATAATTTTTGAGAATTATTAATTTTAAAACCAAATAACTGTCAATATTTTTTCCAGGGTGGAATTTATGAGCAAATTTTATGATGGACTGGGTTATGCTTTCGAACCATTTAGCTTTGAAAAAATCCTTAATGAGGAGGAAGAGGAATAATAATTTGCGAAGTGATAATTTTCGTAAAAGAGTTTTGCAATAATATAAAAGTTTGCAGTAAAAATGGTTTTAATTTTTTTTCACTTTACTTTTATTTATTAAAATTATCAGAAGCAAAAGGTGCAAACAGTTTTGTTTTTGTTGAGCCAAGATCTTCCTCTTCTGCGACGTCCTTCCGGGTTGGATTCGAAGACTCTATGGGCCGAACGCCGAAGCCTTATTTTCCATTCGCTCTTCATGAGCGAACTTTTCTGGCTAGGTTTTTGTAGCTGTACATCCCGTATAGCTCTTGATGAAATCCTTGTCTCAATTCAACATTTATGCAGACGAAAACGGAACCAAAAATCACTCGAAGAGTTTTTCTATCGAAACAATCCAAAGCAATTTCATACGATGCTTTCAAGGTCCATGCCTTTGCACTTTACGTAAGGATTGAGGACCCAGGGTCTTGTAGAGAGACACTTAAGTTGCTCCTGAGAGAACTTAACTTTTTAATTGCCTTCTATAAGTCCAAGGAAGCAGCGATTGGCAAGGGTGATTCTTCATTTGATTTCAGCGTCGGTCGGTGTCATTGTTTGAATGGTCTCTGTCTTCACGCTCACGCTGTGTTCTTCCAATTCTGTCAATGTCATCGTCGGCGTATCCTAGTATGGTTGGGGACAATCTTTTGATAGATTAGATTCTTTTCCAGAATGATGTTGAAAAAATCGCATGACAGCGCATCGCCTTGTCTAAATCCCATTTTGTCATCAAATGCATCCGAGAGGTTTTTTCCGACCTTGGTGGAATAGTGTGAGTTTTCCATCCTCATCTTACAAAGACAGACAGACGAGTGCTTCTGAGATGCCAAAGATAGACATTGCTCTATTTGGTATCTATAGACGCTGTCAAACGCGGTCCTAAGATCGATGAAAGGGTGGGAGGTATCGATTTGAAGCTCATGGGTATTTTCGAAGTCGATGGACTTTCCGGGTCTGGAGCCACACTAATAATGACCATCAGGTTGTTGCTGATGGGCTTCAAAAGTTCAAATACAGTATTTCAGACAAAATCTTGAAGGCGTTGCTTAAGGTGATTTATGCCTCTGTTATTGGTGCAGTTCAGACGATCTATTTTCTCAAGGATCGGAGGAGGTTCCATTAAAATCTTACAGATGAGCTGGTGCAAACTCCTTACCAAATCATCTTCAGTTGCTTTTTACAGTACGGCAGTTTCACCAGCGGCTTTATTCGACTTGTGCTTAGATATCGCTATTTTCATTTCCTTAAATCGGTCACATGGGTGGAATTGTTGTCATGTTCTGTTTAACTGGCGGAATTTTGTCCATCATCGACTCGTCGCAGTTGTAAAGCTTTGAGTATTGGTGTTTTTATATTCTCACAGTATATAGTTCTACTACGATATTCCCTAGATGGTCTCTATACAGGCTTCAGTTCGAGGTAAGACATTTGGGAATTGTTTAACCTCATTCCTGTTGTGACCTCCCTCAGTCTTGTTTAGCTGCATGCCCAACCAGGGATTTCGTCGAGGTGGCCGTTTAAAACCACATCAGAGGCGGAATTGATGATTCCTAGTTCCCTACATTCAGTGCTTGCAAACGACTTCTAAGGAGATTTTTGGAGACACGGTCGGAAAAGGATCTAGCTAACTCTTGCGATTGTACCGTTTGACGTCGATCTACCTTTCAGCATTTTCCTGCACCGTGCGTCGATCTCAATGTGATTAATCTAGTTAATGGTTGATTAATCAGGAGATTTCTATGTCCCCTTGAAGTTAATGAGATGTGGGAATCACGTTCTTGCTATTATACCGGCACGTTCCGCAGAGGAGTCGATTAGCCTGAATCCGTAAAAGATTTTGTCGTTAAGGCTGGGTCGTCTGATTATTCCATCAAAGGCTTCTTCTCTGCCCAGCTTGGTAATAAAACCTCCAAGGACAATTTTCATGTCATACCTAGGACATTGCTCGAATGTCTTGTTGAGGAGCTCGTAGAACCTTTCTATGGTGTCTTCATCCCTTTCGTCAGTAGGTGAATGACCGTATGAGCCTTTTGTTGGTATCTAAATATTTAAACGATTTTAAGCAAAAATAGGTTGAATCCAGTCGCAGAAAAATTATATTCTTAGAGATAAATAATTCGTGGCTAAAAGGGGTGCCAAACCTGAGCAACCAGAAAAATCTTATCCAAGAAATTGGCTTATGCATTTCAAATTAAATTTACAAAATCGGGTTAAAAGCAAGGCACAGAAAGTCTTGATTGAAACGTTCAAAAATCCGCAAAGGGCGATGGAATGTAAAAAAAAAAATATAAAAGCGATTCTCTCATGGCAAAAAACGAAAAATAACTTGAAACAATTTCCATGTTTGTTGAAGCCATCCTATCCAGAGCACAATATCCCACCAAAAAAATTCTGTAAAAAACCTAAACAAGTCTCGATGGAGCTAGGCCCTATTTCATAAAAATTGATAGGTGAACAAATTATCTTGAAAATTTTGTCATTATCATACTTAGGGGGAAGGCGGGAGACTTGAGCCACTTTTTGTTAAATCGTTCATGATAATGTCCATATTCATTTCAGCCAGATCAAGCATACATCTTTGTAAAGGTACATTTATCTACTTCAAAGTAAGCCTCATAAACTTTATGTACAGCCAAATGATTTTTGCCAAATGCACAATAAGTGGAAACAAATTTTTAGCTCAAGTCTACCGCTTAGCCGGGGTGGTCCCCCGAGGAGAGGAGGAGACTTGATTATACTTACATTCTTCGAGTAAAACGAAACAAAAGATAATAAAATCCGTTCATATCTTGTTAAATCTCATTTTCATTACATTTGAGGTGTTTTTATGGTTAAATTAATTCCTTAGGTATTAATATCACAACATGTTAATGACTTTTCAATAGTTTCTGTGCAATACACTACTTTGCGCTGCTCCTTCTTTTTTTTAATATGCTAATGACAATTTAATATCTGATAATAAAATTCGTGCATTTTCAACACATCTGACATTAAATTACAACAAATGGCTCAAGTCTCCCGCTCACGTTTTTTCGCAGTTAATGATCAACTTTATAAAATAGTTGATATGTACCTTGTCTTTCTTTAACACTATTCCCCAACTACAGTTCGATAGAAACTTCCAAACTTCTATACCTTCCAGATCCTTCTGGGAAAATAAAACATTCCTGGAAGACGAGGCAATATACTTTCTATACAGATGGATCGAAAACTAGTGATGGGGTTGGTGGAGGTGTGTACTCCAAACGACTAAAATAAAGTCTCTCATTCAGCCTTCCAAATCATTGTGGCGTGTTTCAGGCAGAACTTTTGGCTATTAAGGAGGCCTGTCCTGGCTCAGAGAAAACATGGTATCCACATCTGATTTCCGGATTCTCTCAGATTGTCAGGCAGCTAAAAGATCCCTGGACTCTGTCTCTAAAAACTCAATTACGGTCCAAAACTGTCGATCGTCTTCAATGAAGATGGGACAACAGTTTAACATTCACCTTCACGATGAACTCGCCAAATATGGTACAACACTACTTATTAAACCACAAATGGCTAATGTTGGTATACCAATACATGCAAACTTTTGCTACAACAAGATGCTATCTCTAAGCAGATTGCATATAAGCTCGTTAATTGGTGTCATTACTGGACACTGTCTAATATGAGTGAGTAAGTGAGAGAGTGAGTGAGTGAGTGAGTGAGTGAGTGAGTGAGTGAGTGAGTGAGTGAGTGAGTGAGTGAGTGAGTGAGTGAGTGAGTGAGTGAGTGAGTGAGTGAGTGAGTGAGTGAGTGAGTGAGTGAGTGAGTGAGTGAGTGAGTGAGTGAGTGAGTGAGTGAGTGAGTGAGTGAGTGAGTGAGTGAGTGAGTGAGTGAGTGAGTGAGTGAGTGAGTGAGTGAGTGAGTGAGTGAGTGAGTGAGTGAGTGAGTGAGTGAGTGAGTGAGTGAGTGAGTGAGTGAGTGAGTGAGTGAGTGAGTGAGTGAGTGAGTGAGTGAGTGAGTGAGTGAGTGAGTGAGTGAGTGAGTGAGTGAGTGAGTGAGTGAGTGAGTGAGTGAGTGAGTGAGTGAGTGAGTGAGTGAGTGAGTGAGTGAGTGAGTGAGTGAGTGAGTGAGTGAGTGAGTGAGTGAGTGAGTGAGTGAGTGAGTGAGTGAGTGAGTGAGTGAGTGAGTGAGTGAGTGAGTGAGTGAGTGAGTGAGTGAGTGAGTGAGTGAGTGAGTGAGTGAGTGAGTGAGTGAGTGAGTGAGTGAGTGAGTGAGTGAGTGAGTGAGTGAGTGAGTGAGTGAGTGAGTGAGTGAGTGAGTGAGTGAGTGAGTGAGTGAGTGAGTGAGTGAGTGAGTGAGTGAGTGAGTGAGTGAGTGAGTGAGTGAGTGAGTGAGTGAGTGAGTGAGTGAGTGAGTGAGTGAGTGAGTGAGTGAGTGAGTGAGTGAGTGAGTGAGTGAGTGAGTGAGTGAGTGAGTGAGTGAGTGAGTGAGTGAGTGAGTGAGTGAGTGAGTGAGTGAGTGAGTGAGTGAGTGAGTGAGTGAGTGAGTGAGTGAGTGAGTGAGTGAGTGAGTGAGTGAGTGAGTGAGTGAGTGAGTGAGTGAGTGTTTGCTTTGCGCTCGACGATGTTTGTTCTTAAACTATTTGAGGTGAATATCTCTCGATCTCAGAATGAGACAGTTAATGTTGAAAATGATTCTTTTGATTTGATACACTAGTCAAAACAATTAAAAGAACACTTGAAAAAACTCAAAAATGGAGTGGATTTTTATAACGCTGTATCTCAGTAGAAAAAAGTCGGATTGAAGTGAAATAAAAAGTTTTTCAAAGGTTATCATTTTTTCTTTTCAAATTTTTTTGAGTTAAAAAAGTACCGTTAGTCGTTTTTGCTTGAGCGTAAAAAATGTTCACTCAATTTCAAAATCAAAAAAAAATAAACTTTGAGTTGTCATAAAATGAGCGGAAATTTTTTTTCAATCCAACCAATCTAAGATTCAATTTGAAAATTTTGCCGGCTATAATTCACTGTTTGGTTCAGATCGCTACGATTTTTTTTCTAATAAAAAAATGGGTTTACATGCAAATACACAATTTTGACTTTGGACCCTAAGTACTCTGCTAAATATTGACTTGCAAAAAAACTAAAGACAGATTTGAAAAACTCATTAAATTTTCTACACAAAAACATTTTGAAAAAATAAAAATATTGTTTTTTCAATATTTTCTATCACTTTAAAAAAAGGTCCAAAATACGCATTTTTCAACTTTTTTATAAAAACTACCGTTATTTTGTGCTTTTCATTGATACAACTAATCTGAGGCTTAATTATTAAAGCTCATAAAATTTCCTTGATTTTGGTGAAAATTTGACATCAATACGATTAACCGTTTCTCTGTTTCGATCAATCAAACTTACAAAACACTTTTTTTTCAATTTTAAGGAAAGTTTTTTTTTTGTCTTATTTTTTTCTGTTTTTTTTTAGTTTGTTTATTTTTTATTTTTTTTTATTTTTTTCATTATCATTATGACTTTGTGAAATTCGGACGAATTTTCATCAAAATCAAGGAAATTCGTCCGAATTTCAAGTGTTTCAAGTGTTCCAAGTGTTCCTTTAATTATTTTGACTAGTGTATAATCTACTTGTAATTTCCAAGCAAAATAGTGTATTCCCATATTGATCAGCTTAGTTCATATTTTGTTATAGTGAGAAAAGTAAGTTTTTTTTTTTAATATTTGCACCGTCTGTGATTTGAAAAGTATGCCTATGTTTTTTGTCCTAAGCCTTCTACCCTTATTTCTCTTTCATAAAAAAGAATAAGAAAATCGGTCAACCTGTTTGGCTGGTTAGCGAACGTACTCAAAAACCAGCTTTATTCATATATGCAAATCTCATGCAAATCCGTTGAGGACTCACTATTTTTGCACCAGTGGAGTATTTAGCACTAATTTTTGAGGGATTATTCGTGTAATGGCGTAAATGGGTTTTAAGTATCTTGTAAAAAATCGATGAAGCCGTTTTCATGAGATATGACCAAAATGTAGACATCCCATTTACCCTATAGAACGTAAGCTATACATTTGACCGCCCGCAAAGATTTCTGAGTTGATACGACCTTACTAGCTGACCCAGCAAGCGTTGTTTTGCCATATAAAAGTTTGTCTGATTTATTAATAAATAATAAGGCTATTAGATCAATAAGCAATATCTTACGAATCTTCCTCTGGAATAATAATATGTTGTTTTTCTTTGGAAAAATAAAATCTTAACATATGTATTTCATTCTTTATTGATTTGATCCAAAATTCATTGGTTAAAATGGATGCAAGTTGCTTGGACTTGGAGTTTGAAGTAGAGTCGTATCGGGGTACAAAAGCTTAGGGCTTTTATTTTTCGATTATCCACGAAGTCTGCCAGGTCAGCTAGTTCATTTATATTATAGACTAGCTTATCCTCGCGTTGTTACTCGCGATAACCGGTAAGAAATGTAGCCTTTATCATATTTTGACTAAACTGCCACTACCTATGGAAATAATCAAGTAAATCCTTTGCTATATGCAAAATTAAAGCAAATCTATTTAACGGGAACCGTTCATTATGCCGGGATAAAACTCATTACAAATTCCCGCCTTACATCTATTTGTTTTCCTTACAAAATATGAGTCACACGATGTGTCTCCCGTTCGGGGTATAAATAGACCTCCAAATTAGCAATATCATAGATGCCGACGACCTCATTCGGGATAACATCAATTATCAACCGGTTACCGTCCAGTACACATCAAAAGGTAAGCAACTGTTGCTAACCACAGCAAAATAAATCCAAGCCGTTGCTACCGTGATTTACCGGATTCGTCCGTAAATTTACCAGATTCGTCTTTGATTTACCGGATTCGTCCATGATTTACCGGATTCGTCCGTGATTTACCAGATTCGTCTGCTATTTACTGGATTCGTCCGTGATTTACCAAAATCGTCTGCAATTTACCGGGTCCGTCAGCGAATTACCGGATTCGTCCTTGATTTTGTATTAACCAAGCATAGATTTTCCCCCCACCAGTGTTATGGAGTCCTGCCATTCATAATAATCCTGCACCAGTAAACCTAGCCGTAAGTTACCCACGTGCTCCATGACACCATTGCACCAATTTGTGGCCAGAACCGCTACCCATTGACGATGAAAAACTGCTTGTAGATAGAGCTGCTGTATAGGCGAGCCTCAAACAAACAGTATAAAAAACTATTTCCATAACAGACGGACTTCTAATCGGCCAAGCCACACAATAATAAAGGAATCGCAGTAAGGAACCTTAGACTTGGTATGACTTTGTCTATATTTCATTACTTTTTAGAGCTAAACAAGCAGCTCCATCGAGACTTGACTAGTTTTTTACAGAATGTTTTTGGTGGGATTTCACTGCTATTTGTAGAAAAATTGCAAATTAGTTCTATCCTGTCCTGATGATCATGAGTGAGTGAGTGAGTGAGTGAGTGAGTGAGTGAGTGAGTGAGTGAGTGAGTGAGTGAGTGAGTGAGTGAGTGAGTGAGTGAGTGAGTGAGTGAGTGAGTGAGTGAGTGAGTGAGTGAGTGAGTGAGTGAGTGAGTGAGTGAGTGAGTGAGTGAGTGAGTGAGTGAGTGAGTGAGTGAGTGAGTGAGTGAGTGAGTGAGTGAGTGAGTGAGTGCGTGAGTGAGTGAGTGAGTGAGTGAGTGAGTGAGTGAGTCAGTGAGTGAGTGAGTGAGTGAGTGAGTGAGTGAGTGAGTGAGTGAGTGAGTGAGTGAGTGAGTGAGTGAGTGAGTGAGTGAGTGAGTGAGTGAGTGAGTGAGTGAGTGAGTGAGTGAGTGAGTGAGTGAGTGAGTGAGTGAGTGAGTGAGTGAGTGAGTGAGTGAGTGAGTGAGTGAGTGAGTGAGTGAGTGAGTGAGTGAGTGAGTGAGTGAGTGAGTGAGTGAGTGAGTGAGTGAGTGAGTGAGTGAGTGAGTGAGTGAGTGAGTGAGTGAGTGAGTGAGTGAGTGAGTGAGTGAGTGAGTGAGTGAGTGAGTGAGTGAGTGAGTGAGTGAGTGAGTGAGTGAGTGAGTGAGTGAGTGAGTGAGTGAGTGAGTGAGTGAGTGAGTGAGTGAGTGAGTGAGTGAGTGAGTGAGTGAGTGAGTGAGTGAGTGAGTGAGTGAGTGAGTGAGTGAGTGAGTGAGTGAGTGAGTGAGTGAGTGAGTGAGTGAGTGAGTGAGTGAGTGAGTGAGTGAGTGAGTGAGTGAGTGAGTGAGTGAGTGAGTGAGTGAGTGAGTGAGTGAGTGAGTGAGTGAGTGAGTGAGTGAGTGAGTGAGTGAGTGAGTGAGTGAGTGAGTGAGTGAGTGAGTGAGTGAGTGAGTGAGTGAGTGAGTGAGTGAGTGAGTGAGTGAGTGAGTGAGTGAGTGAGTGAGTGAGTGAGTGAGTGAGTGAGTGAGTGAGTGAGTGAGTGAGTGAGTGAGTGAGTGAGTGAGTGAGTGAGTGAGTGAGTGAGGGAGTGTCATAAGACCAGGTACTCCAGATCTTCGATTATCCTAGTTTTTATAGTTTTCTCTTTGTGCGGCCACTAAAGTTAGGGAACTCTGTACCAAATTTCAGCTCTGTGAGTGTATGGGAAGTACCATTTCTATTTTGATGATCATTAGTGAGTTTCTAAAATGCGAAATTTTGCTTTCGCTTAGCTTCGGAACTAAATGACCTGCAGTATTGAAATTTTAAGTATTTTATGGTAGCTTACGGGATGGCGAAAATTTCAGCGCTCTGGTCTTATCCAAAGGTTCTCAAATAAGCGCCTGAAAATGCGGCGAAGTGGTTCCTGTAAAGTTTGGTACGGCAGTGTTTGTTTCGCGCTTGACTTGGCGGAGGCACTACCGTGCCCCCCGATTTATTTGATTTTTGATTTTTGAAATCCGAGCGAAATTTTTTAAATTCGTAGCTCTGTGGAAAGTGTTTTGTATTTGTGGATTGCGAATTCTCATTTGAAAATTCGTAGTTCGCAGTTGTTTCGCATAGAAAATATTAAAATGTGTTTTTTGTGCAGTTTTAACTAGTTTTACACAGTATTCTATATACAAATATGTTAATATGGTCATTTACTCATTTTATTAACCAATTTAAAAAAGAATAGGTTGATATTTGCTTTAGAAATAGCATTAAAGCACTATTCATTTGTGAAATTCTTATTTTTGCAGATGATATGAAGATCTTTAAGAAAATTACATCTAACAATGATCGCATTCTTCTGCAAAATAATATTAATAGGTTTTCTGTATGGTGTAATAAGAATAGTTTAAATCTTAATCCGTCGAAATGTCAGACAATGACATTCTCAAAGAAACGAGCAACTTCGACTTATGAGTATTATATATCTCAGCAAAATCTTTCTCGTGTTTTTAAAGTAAGGGACTTAGGGGTTCTTTTTACACCGAATTTAGATTTTACAGAGCACATTAACAACATTGTTAATAAAGCTAATTCTATGCTAGGGTTCGTGAAACGTTGGTCAAAAGAATTTCTTGATCCTAATGTCACCCTTTCTCTTTATAATTGCCTTGTTCGTCCCCACCTTGAATATGCTTCACAGATTTGGAGTCCTTATTATGACGTTCATATGGACAGGTTAGAATCGGTGCAACGTAATTTTACTCGTTTCGCATTAAAAGGTATTCAATGGCATGATCCTCGAAATATTCCATCTTATGTGGATCGAGTATCACTTCTTCAAATGCAAACGCTGTCTCAAAGAAGGACCAACAATGATATAGTTTTCCTTCATCAACTTATTACAGGCGTCACAGATGCACCAGACCTTCTTAGTGCTATACTTTTTCACTATCGGGGAGGAGGTTATCACCTTCGTAGCACCGATCTAATTAAAGTCCCAAGACAAAGGACCAATTACGGAATGCATGAGCCCTTGACAAGGATGAGTAGGCTTTTGAATTATAATACGGATCTTATTGACTTTCATATTAATAAGAATAAATTAAAGATTATACTTAAAACGAGTGTGGCACGCTCTTAAATGTTTTTTGTTGTCTACTAACGTATTTTTTTTTATTATTTGTAAAAAAAAAGAAACTGACTCTTTTTTTTTTTCTTGTATTTTTTACGAACTTGACAAGTGTTTTCTAAACGCGTATTTACTGTTTTCTTTGTTTTTTATATTTTTAAAATTTTTTGACTTAAAATTTTTTAAATTTTTGATTTTAAAATTTTGCATTTTTTCTTTTTTAACTTTTTGTAATATTTTAATATAAAATTTTAATTTATTTTGTTTTTCTTGTTGTATCTGCTTGTATTAAGCAGTCCCAAACTCTTGTCTTCCTGGTACCTATTCGTGTCGCCATCACTTTTTTTTATTATTTTATTTATTTCAAATAATTTCAAATAAAGTGCCGATACGACTTGCAACCGTAATTGTAATCGTACTCGGTGAAAATGGACCCCAGCGCGTGCGATATCTGGGGGGAAAGAGGCATGGGATATATAAAAAAAAATTCACATGAGCACGAACAACGACCAACGAATGAACGAAAATTCGTCGATGTTGACATTTCTTTCACATGAGAGTTTTTAATTCGCCGCGAATGAACAACCAAAACACAAAGCAAGAATGATTTTTGAGGTTATACGCGCGCGAATATTTTATTCGTTGTGAGTGTGGATGATGTGGAACGTGAATAGAGTTTGGCAGTTCATATCAACTAGATTTCTTTTCGCGACGAATAAATTTGTTTTCTCAAATTTACTAACATTTTAGAATAACAAGTTAATTTTTGCATCATAAATCAAACATAAACCTTACTTTTATCGTTTTGTTGAGAACTTGAAAGGAAATACGGCTTCAAACGTATCTAAAATAACTTTTCTTCATTCATTCGTCGTTCGTTGGTCGTGCTCATGTGAATAGTGCTTAAATGAATTATTAGCAGACGCAGGTCGCAACTCATATGAACGGACCTTAAGACAATCTAGTTTAACGAATAAAATAAACGATTGTAATTGAATAAGGACAAAAATATGGAATTGGCCATTATTAAAGTCCTGGTACACTTTAATCCAAACCCTGGGAAGACTGGCGAGCTTACATCAACCTCAGACAAAAGTACCTCATAAGCTATCCCACGATTTCGTAAATTCTACCGGGATAAAAAGAAGCCTATGCGCTGTTCCAGACTATTATCTATCTGTGTTAATTAATTTCATCCAGATCCGTTCAGTCGTTCTGGAATTATTGAGCAACAAACATACATCCATCCAACTATCCATCCAAATTTTCCATTTCTAATATTAATTAAATATTAATGTCCTTCATTTAAAGTTTTTGAAGTAAATTGTAAACAAGATGCAAAGCTATGAATAAAGTGAACTGAACTGAACTGAACTGAACAAATTATAAATTGCTTCCAAATCGCTAAGCCCATACAGTAAACAGTAAATGTGCATGTACGTACATATATAAATTATAGATTACCCATTATAGATAGATAATAATTTATATTACAAGGTTCATTATCAAAATCACATGCTAGCGCATTTTAATAAAAATAAAAAAATGTGACTTTGTCTCGTGAGTTGTGATGCATTCAAAATGGAACACAAAAGTCCAACCACCGCATAACTGATAACGAATATTAATTAATGTTATCAAAAAGAAAGAAACAAATTTTGGAACCATATGATTTGATCCGAGAAAATCGAAATCTTATTTTTATTTTCAGTCGAGAATTAATTTAAGCTTTGAACAAAGATGACTTCTTGTAGAATCAATATCAGAAGTGAACAGTGTTGCTTCACTGCGTTGTGACCGAAAGTTCTTTCATTCAAACTTTAACTGAATTTTTAGTTTCCATGGAATATTAATTGTTTTCTATTTGCTTGCATCAGACGGTGGTCACAGATTAAATTTCAAATTTTGTAACTGATGCTTGTGGTATTTGAGCCCTTCCACTTGAAAAGTATCCATCTTTAAATCAAGATAAAATCGCGGGAAAATACATAATAAATGTATATTCGTAGTGGAAAGCCCAAATCGAATTAAGACCGATGAGTTTTGTTCCAGAAACGATAAAACATAAATAAAATCAGTATGGGGGAAATGTTCCGGAGTGAGCCAATGGTTCTCTGTCAGATGTTCATACAGCCCGAAGCAGCTTATCCCACTGTTTCCGAAATGGGTGAAATGGGGTGTGTCCAATTTCGAGATGTAAGTAATTGAAATTTTCATTTTCAAAGTAATAACGTTTTCATGGTTTCCAAACATTCTAGCTCAACGATGGAGAAAGCTTATTTCAACGTAAATTTGTCAGTGAAATTCGTCGTTGTGACGAGCTGGAAAGGAAAATTCACTATGTTACCAGCGAACTGAAAAAGGAAGAAATGTTACTACCTGAAATAGACATTCATAGCGACAGTCCCATCAGGGCCCTGAATCCCAAGGAAATGATTGATCTTGAAGCTCGTTTAGAGATGACCGAAAGTGAGATGCTTGAACTGACTGAAAATGAGGACAAGTTAAAGTCAAACTTCAACGAGCTCAATGAACTGCGCCAAGTATTGGAAAATACCGAAGACTTCTTTTCTGATGAAGAAGTTTTGAACATTGACTCGAACCGAATTGGTTCTCGCGATACGCTTGTAAATAAAAGCGAACGAGGAGAGCTGGCATTTGTAGCAGGTGTCATAATGCGTAATAGAGTTTTTGGGTTTGAACAAATGTTGTGGCGAATATCACATGGAAATGTTTTCCTCAGACAAGTGCAATTGAGGGAGACCCAATCGAGGAATGAAATTCAAAAGACTATTTTCGTAGCTTTCTTTCAGGGGGAAGAGCTCAAGTGCAGAATTAAGAAAGTTTGCACAGGATTTCGCGCAACAATGTATCCATGCCCGAGTTCTCATGCTGAACGAGATGAAATGATTGCAGATGTTCGAAGTCGTTTGGAGGATTTGAAGATGATTTTGAATCAAACCAACGAGCATCGGCGTAGGGTACTGGCAAATGTTTGCAAAAACCTGGTGATGTGGACGATAATGATTAAGAAAATGAAAGCCATCTACCATACTCTGAACTTTTTCAATATTGACGTGTCGCAGAAGTGCATGATTGGTGAATGCTGGGTACCAACAACTGACTTGGCAATTGTACAAGATGCCTTGACGCGAGGGTCATTGGGAAATTCTATAACTTCATTCTTGAACGTAATCAACACAAGTGAATCGCCACCGACCTATAATCGCACCAACAAGTTCACACGGGCCTTTCAGAACCTCATAGACGCTTACGGAATAGCTTCATACCGTGAAGTCAATCCAGCACTGTATACAATTATAACTTTTCCATTCCTATTTGCAGTGATGTTTGGGGATGTAGGGCATGGTTTGATCTTGCTGCTGTTTGCCATTTGGATGTGCCTCTATGAAGAGCGCTTGTCAAAAATCAATGGTGCTGGCGAAATTTGGACAATTCTGTTTGGTGGACGTTATATAATTCTGCTTATGGGATTGTTTTCCATCTATACAGGAGCAATCTACAATGACTTTTTCTCCAAGTCAATGAATATATTTGGATCAGGATGGAAGATCCACTACAATACATCAACTGTAATGGATAATGCTTATCTACAATTGAATCCGACAAACTCTATGACAGGTGTTTATCCCATGGGAACTGATCCAGTTTGGCAGCTAGCAGGAAATAAGATAATATTTCAGAACTCCCATAAAATGAAGCTGTCTATCATCTTTGGTGTCATTCATATGCTTTTTGGCCTGTTTTTGAACTTGGTGAATCATATTCAGTTCCGTCGATGGGGGATAATTTTTATGGAATTCATTCCACAAGTGTTATTCCTTGTCGTTCTCTTAGGGTACATGGTGTTCATGATATTTCTTAAGTGGATAAAATACAATGCTGGAACTGAAGTTCTTGAGGATACACCCGGGTGTGCTCCGTCTGTTCTGATTATGTTCATTGATATGATGTTGTTCAAATCGACTCCACCTTTAGATGGTTGCAAGGCATACATGTTTGATAGTCAGAAATTAATGGAGTTGTGCTTTGTTGCGGTTGGGCTTTTATGTATTCCATGGATGTTATTCGCTAAGCCTGTGTTCATCTATTTCCGTAGGAGTCAAAGAAGTTGCCTCGTAAGTCTTAACATTCATAAGTTGTTACACTTAACATGAATTTTCTTAAAGATTTATAGTGACGCAGAACAAGAATTGAGTGAGATTTTTATACAGCAAGCTATTCAAAGTGTGGAATATGTTCTGAGTACGATCTCTCATACTGCTTCGTATCTACGACTCTGGGCCTTGTCTTTGGCACATTCGCGTAAGAGTTTTTTATGCAAGTAATATATCTACATTATGTTAAATCTTTTATTTTTCAGAACTGTCCGAAGTACTCTGGAGTAAGTTGCTTTCAACAGTGCTGACTGCGAAAGCAGGTTTAATTGGCCCTATATTGATTTATATTGATTTTGTGTCTTGGGTTTTCTTCACCATAGCCATATTGGTTTTGATGGAGGGCTTATCAGCTTTTTTGCATACCTTACGTTTACATTGGTAAGTTGATAAAACCCTACCTATACAAGCCGACATGTACGATTTTTGTTTAATTAAAGGGTTGAATTTATGAGCAAGCATTATGAAGGCCAGGGACATGCTTTTTCACCATTTAGCTTCAGAACAATTTTTAAGGCCAAAGAGGACCAAAAGTGAAAGATGTTTATGAATTAACAAAACCAATTTATAAAATGTATGATACTTTTATGATAAATTGAAATCACTAGTCAACAAAGTTGAATATTTTATTCTCGATTCGAAGACCTTAGATGCCGCAGCACTGATGCTTTGCACTTATTATTCGCAGCGTTACTTTGTATAGCTTAAAGCCTTCCTCGATAAATGGACTATTCAACACGTAAAGAATTTTTCAATTTGATTTAGTAGTTCCTGAGATCAGCGCGTTCAAGCAAACAAAAAATGAATATTTTTTTTCCGTTTTTCCACATTCTTCGCTTCTACTGGTCGTTCCTTAATGTTATGTAGCCTAAAGCCTTCCTTGATTAACGGAATATCCAACACAAAAAGAATTCGAACCAGTTGTTCCTGAGATTAGCGCGTTCAAACAAACAAACTTATACTAACTGATCCATGGTTTAGTGCTACGGTCGTCCATATTAATTGCAATCAGGGGTATTGTACCTACCGATCCGTTCCACCTGGGGCATTATTTTTACCGATCCTTTCCACCAGGGGTATTATACCTGCTGATCTGTGCTACCAGGGGCATTATACCTGCCGATCCGTGCTACCAGGGACATTACTGTACCTGCCAATCCGCAGCCGCTCAGGGTATCGTCCCCGATCATTGCACCATACCCGATTTGGTCCATGGGCTTGGCAGAACGTACCGAAAAAGCAACCAACGGCCGTACAATTATAGGAATAGCCCAGACCAGACCATACCAATAGAGATTATACTTAGTTATATATTTATAGTAAGCTTAAGTATTGTAATCTAAGGCGTATTCTTAATAAAGATTATTTGTCAAAAGGTTCAGAAGGCTTAGAACTAGAAGTGAAGATTCGTGTTTCTTCAATATGACCTTGGCGAGACCAGCGAGCAAAACCTCGGCCTGAAACTACAAAGCACATCACTTTTCAGATTTCTTTAGACATTCACAAATTACTGTAAACAAGGCGAGTTATTGTGCTTGCAGCCGAACGCTAAAGCTGTCCATGGTAACTCGGCAAAACAGATTGAAAAGCAAATTCGACAGATCTAGGTTTAACAAGATGGTTCTATTGAACTGTAAAAGTTTATAAGTCACTACAACTGGACCCTCTACACATAGTCGTACACTCAACATTTCAGTCAAAATATGTTCGATTTTAAATTGAAAGAATAATAACGGTTTCTTTATAAGAAGAAGTTGCGTTTAACATGAGCGGATGTTTTGATATTTAATTTAATCAATGAAGTCTTCAATATATTTATAATTCGAACACAACTCGTGATGCACTTTTAATTGAAGTACCTACGAACGCTAAGCACCTTGATAAGATTCTTATCGAAACACTACACTGTCATATGTAAGAAGATTAAAAAATTGTTTAGATAAAATCAATATTATTTCACGCTTAAAAGTGCAAAGTAAAACGAAATTTAGCGCAGTCCATTATTCTCGATAGGACAGTTAGGACTTGGGTTGTTGGGACTCTCCCAGAGGAAGTGGGATTCCGTCGCGACATATTTGAAAGAAATTTCCAAATATATTTTTTTAAGCAGTAGAATCATTTAAGGTCCTGATCATGGGAGATATGTTTCGAAGTGAACAAATGGCACTATGTCAGCTTTTCATGCAACCAGAAGTTGCATATGCTTCAGTTTCGGAGTTAGGTGAAGCCGGATGTGTTCAATTTCGTGATGTAAGTGTTGTGGAAAAGTGATTTAATATGAAAATATGGGAAACACAAGTGAATAGCCCATAAAAAGAAATAAAAAATATATTTTCAAAATTGAATGCGACTGGGTTATGCA
Source organism: Sphaerophoria taeniata (assembly GCA_943590905.1). Taxonomy (NCBI): domain Eukaryota; kingdom Metazoa; phylum Arthropoda; class Insecta; order Diptera; family Syrphidae; genus Sphaerophoria; species Sphaerophoria taeniata. The sequence goes on along the minus strand of OX016540.1, from coordinate 183,322,955 downwards.
ACGACGTTATTCAAAAGTTCAACTTAAAATATTATAACTTCAGTGTCCACCAAATCCTCAATTCCTTAACAAATCCGATTCTCCCTGATTCCGATTCAGTGAATGTGAAAAAAGTGTCCTTAATGTCTTTCAACCGCTTAAGCTTTAAATTTGATCTGCAAATGAAAAATTTAATATCACTATCATGCACTTGTCAGAAGTCAGATAACAATCAATGACAACCGAGACCATCGATTTATAAAACAATATTGCCAAAGCTAAGGCATAAGTGGATCACACTCTTCGCCGATTTCTTGATTGTACTTGAGGACTTGAGAGGACTTACAATAATTCAAAATCGTTTTATGAAATCAAAAACAAGTGTCTACTGTGCAAATCAGAAATATGACGATGTATTTATAAATCTTCAGTCTATAGTCCGGTGTGGACTTAGGCTTCAATCAACAGTCTCCGCGGTCCCTAGCTAGCTGTCTGCAATTTCGCACTCCAAGTTGATTGAAGTCCACTTCCACTTGTGTGCGCCACCTGAGTCGCGGTCTTCCTCTCCTTCTACGTCCCTCAGGAATAGTGTCGAAGGCTTTCCGGGCCGGAGCATTGGAGTCCATCCACTCTAAATGACCGAGCCATCTGAGTCTCTGGTCCTTGACCATTCTGGCTAGGTCCATGTCGTTGTACAACCCGTAAAGTTCGCTGTTGTATCTTCTTCGCCATTCCTCATAACTGCACACGGGGCCAAAGATGACCCGAAGAACTTTCCTCTCGAAACAGCCTAAGGCAAATGCATCCGATTTTGTCGAGGTCCGTGCTTCTGCATCATACAGCAGGACTGGGATGGATGCTGAGGGATGATGAGGGTGTTGTACAGTTTTGCGCCTTTATGCAGTCTTCAGAAGTGATCTTTCCAAATCCCCAGCATTGACTGCGATTCTACTATGATGTTCCCTTGTTTTTCTCTTCAGGCATCGGTTCTTGCTCGATGTTTTACATTCGGGTAGAACCTGCGAACTTCATTCCTGCTTTTGGCTACCTCAACATTCTCGATCTGACGATTCTCATGCTCCCTCTTTTTTCTTCTGAGAAGCTGGCGTTCCTCCTTTTATCGTAGAGCTCACGAGCAGCTCTTGTCTTTCTATGCAGCGCAGCTCTGTATGCCTCCTGCTTGGCTGCATGGGCCTGCCTGCGTTCTTCGTCAAAGCAGGGCTTTCGTTTTGGTGGCTGTGTGATACCTAGCACATTAGAGGCGGAATCTCTAACTGCTTTCTGGCAATGTTGCCACTGGTCTTCGATACTTGATGTTGGCGGCGTTGGACTTCTAAAGAAGTTACTTGACACTCGATCATCCCGGCGATTGTAGCCGTCCGACGTCGAATTTTCTTGCAGCATTTCCTTGTTTTGGCCATTGTCGGAATATTCGTAGCACTACCTTGGCTATGAGTTGGCGAGTCGATGTTGGTTCCTCGGAAAGTTCGAACATCTAGAATGCTGGACAGATACCTTCCGTCGATCGCAATGTGATCAATCTGGTTGACGGTTGATTGATCAGGAGAACTCTATGTACCTTTATGGATGTTGAGATGTGGGAACCATGTGCTTGCTACCACAAAATTTCGCCCAGCAGCAAAATCGATCAGGCTGAATCCGTTGTCGGAAGTGGTGTCGTGCAGGCTGTGCTTTCGTTCCACCAAAGATGCTCTCTTTTCCTAGCTTGCGTTAAAATCGCCGAGGACAATTTTAATGTCCTTTTTCTCTTCTGTGGGGCATGCGCGCATATTAGGCTAATGTGTCCGAATTAAGCCTTGATTCGGATCGTCGTGATGAGTTCGCTTACACATTTGAAGCTCAAGACTTTAGTCTGCTTCCCACGACGAATCCGCATCCATAGATCCGCTTTTGTTGCTCTCGGTAACAATTACCATCCCATCGCATTTCCTGGATAGCTGTTATGTGTGCTGTGTAGCAGTTGAGGGTCTTCGCTAATTGTTCGGCAGCATGCGGTCTATTAAGGGACCTAACATTCCACGTACATATCCAAAATTCGTTGTCTATTTTATTTATTATTATATTATTGCTTTTATTATTATCAAATCTTATAAACACAATATTATATTTATAACAATAATTGCAGTTAAATGATGGAGTTCATTTATTTCAACGCAAATTCGTCGGCGAAGTCCGAAGATGTGAAGAATTGGAACGAAAGATTCGTTACATCGAGAAAGAACTCTCCAAGGAAGGTATTCTTCTTCCAGAAAGTAGAGAGAATCTCCCGAGAGCACCAAATCCTCGCGAAATAATTGATTTGGAAGCTCACTTGGAAAAGACCGAAAATGAAATGTTAGAACTTAATCAAAACCAAGTTAATTTGAAGTCAAACTTTTTGGAACTCACTGAGCTGCAACAAGTGCTAGAAAAAACCGAAGGTTTCTTTTCTGAACAGGAATCACTGAACCTCGATTCATATCGTAGGTATTCGATTCATGGAGCTCTCAATCAAAGCGGACGTGGAGAATTAGCTTTTGTGGCGGGAATTATAAATCGTCAACGAGTTTTTGGCTTCGAACGAATGCTCTGGCGTATATCACGAGGAAATGTTTTTCTGAGACGGGTCGATTTGATTGAACCCTTCAAAGATCCTTCAACAGGTCATGAGAGTTATAAAACAGTTTTCGTTGCATTCTTCCAGGGTGAAGAGCTTAAGACCCGAATTAAGAAAGTGTGTGCCGGATTCCATGCCGCTGTCTATCCATGTCCAAGCTCACACACTGAACGTCATGAAATGATAAAAGGTGTTCGAATACGTCTCGCGGACTTGAACATGGTCATCAACCAAACCGATGATCATCGTGCCAGGGTCTTAGCTAGTGTTTCCAAACATTTATACACTTGGGGCATAATGGTGAAGAAAATGAAGGCAATCTACCACACCCTTAATTTGTTTAATATGGATGTAACTCAAAAGTGCATGATAGGCGAATGCTGGGTCCCGACGAATGACTTAACCATTGTTCAGAATGCCTTAGCTCGTGGATCTAATGAAGTTGGAAATTCTATTCCGTCGTTCTTGAATATAATCAATAGTAATGAGCCACCACCAACATATAATCGGACGAATAAGTTTACTCAAGGTTTTCAAAACCTTATTGATGCTTATGCAATTGGGTCTTATGGAGAAGTGAATCCGGCGTTGTACACAATTATAACATTTCCATTCTTGTTTGCAGTAATGTATGGCGACGTTGGTCATGGCTTCATAATGCTGCTTTTCGGACTCTGGATGGTTATTTGGGAAAAAGGTTTGTCCAAATGGAAAGACGGTGGAGAGATTTGGTCAATTTTTTTTGGTGGACGATATATTATTCTGCTTATGGGGTTGTTTTCCATTTATACCGGCCTAATCTACAATGACATTTTTTCAAAGTCCATGAATATCTTCGGTTCTGGATGGAGGGTTCACTACGACTATTCTACCATCAAAGCCAATCCTGAGTTGCAGTTGGATCCGAAGAACTTCACAGAGGGAGTCTATGCCATGGGTCTGGATCCTGTTTGGCAATTGGCAGGTAATAAGATCATATTCCAGAACTCGTACAAAATGAAGCTGTCGATTATCTTTGGCGTCGTTCACATGTTATTTGGTGTTATCATGAGTGTGGTCAATCATGTACATTTCCGTCAGTGGGGAAGGATTTTCATGGAATTTATTCCTCAAGTTTTATTTCTGTTGCTGCTCTTTGGTTACATGGCTTTCATGATGTTCTTCAAATGGGTCAAGTACACAGCAAAAACGGAAGTTCTAGCCGACACTCCTGGCTGTGCTCCTTCGGTGCTAATCATGTTCATCAATATGATGCTCTTCAAGTCGACACCACCGCTGGAAGGTTGCAAAGAGCATATGTTCGAAGCGCAGTATTATTTGCAAATGGGTTTTATAGCCGTGGCACTTTTGTGCATTCCATGGATGTTGTTCTCTAGACCACTTTACATCCACTACACCAGGAAGAAGAAAGCAGCCATGATGGTGAGTGATACCCGAGTTAGTCGAAGTTGAATCAAACAGTTTTTTTTTCTTTCATTTGAAAGGTTATTCAAAACGGCACAGCACCTGGATTACCGAGTGAAAACATTGCTGGTGGTGGAGGCAGTGGCCATGGGCACGATGATGAACCAATGGGAGAAATACTGATTCAGCAGGCAATTCACACAATTGAGTACGTGCTTAGTACAATTTCACATACAGCTTCATATTTACGTTTGTGGGCCTTATCACTTGCACATGCACGTAAGACTTGCCAAATTTTGATTGATTCAAGAAAAGGATGTATTTTTAAAATTTTTTTAGAATTATCTGAAGTACTCTGGGGACAGTTGTTTGGAATTGCATTTTTAATACCAATTATTTATATTGGTCCTATACTGATATTTCTCTTTTTTATACCATGGAGCTTTTTCACCATAGCTATTTTGGTGATGATGGAAGGACTCTCGGCATTTTTGCATACCTTGCGACTTCATTGGTAAACCTTGTGAATCTTGTGAAATATTTTGTATTTTATCCCGTTTTTTTTATTGTAGGGTCGAATTTATGAGCAAAATATACGAAGGTGCTGGGCATGCTTTTATGCCCTTTAGTTTCGAAGCTATTTTTAAGGCTGAAGAAGAAGAGGATTAACACAACTCAACGTATTAAACGAGAGATAATGAAAAAATACATACATGCAAAATTTTAAATTGTTTAAATTATTAATTATTAGCCGATCCGCGGGGTGTTGTACCCGCCCTTAAGAAATTGTAAGTGTTAACTTAAAGGCTGAGTCCTGAGCGTGCAGTTTTTCCCTTACCTTACAGTTCCACAGTTTTATAAGAAGCAACGGATAGTACAATTTTCCAGGACTGTCTAACTTTTACCTTTTGTACCTTTTGTGAAGATAGGTACCTAGTGCATATAAATGAGGGAAAAACTGAGTACATGGTGGCCCCGTCTGCTGAAAACGTTGGCAATAGTAGAAAAAAAATAACTATTATGGTGGAAGAGCATGAATTCGAAGTGGTGTGATCCTTCAATTACCTTGGGTCTCTCAAGGCTCTTTAAATCCACAGACCTTTCCATTAATTCGAAATTGCTGCTTTATAAGACGATAGTCTTACGGTCTTACCAGTACTCACTTAGGGATCTGAGACTTATGTGCTTAGCCAAAGGCACTCTGCACTCTTAGCCGCGTTCGATAGAAACGGCTTTCGGAGAATAGTTGGCCTCATTTGTGAGGAAGAACGATTCTGAAGACGGTATAACCATCACGACCTATATCAAATCAACCTGGTCATCTAGCTCGTATGAGCGAAGAGGAATCGGCACGGAAAGTCCTTTACGGTAAAATTAATGGTAGGAGACAACGCAGCAGACCAAATTTGCGCTGGATGGCGTAGACCAGGATGCTAAAAGCCTATAGTGTTGCGGAACTGGATGACATCAGGATACATGGAAAAACTTGTAGGATGAGGCCTGGACCGGATCCCGGTTGTAGCGTAGATGAAGGGGGAAACCAATGGACATACCGACGATGATGATTATGCTGAAATTTAATCTTCAGAATTTTATTTCTTTTCAATTCTGTGTCGCCTTCGTCCATAAAATAATAAATTTTCAATTTACATAAATAATTTTAGATCTGACATCTGAAAAACATAATTTTCAATATTTGAAATTGATCATAAGTATTTTTGTTTTCATTTTGATGGGGTGGAAAAAGTATGTTTTTTTTAACATTGGTACAATTTGTGATTTAAAAAGCATAAGTTTCTCGCCGTAAAAACCATCTTTGAACTTCAACGAACATTTAAAAAAAAATAATTGGCCAAATTGGTCCGGGCGTTGTTGTGTTATGCGCTTACCAACACATTTTGCGATTCATTTTTATATAGGTATAAGAAGATTTTTTTTTTTTTAGATTTCATTTGAAGAATTGTATGAATTCGGACGTGCTTTTGAACTGCATAAGATATTTTCATGGTTGTTGTCTATGGTTTGACAATTTTGTTTAACACACTATCAGAATTGACAGTTGGTAATGTCACACTGTATTGAAATTTCTCATAAGGAAGGTTTAAAAAAGTTTTTAAGGTAATAGGTCTGTTCGTTTACTCCCTACAACGTTCGAAAACTCACTAAAACTCCTTTATTTGCACATTTATCTGTTCTTTTACTCAAGTTTCTTGAAAGTTGTGTCAGTTTTGAAAATGTGACAGCAGATTCAGCGGAAGCTGCTTGAAGAAGGATACAACTTCAGTGTCTCCCAAATAATGACCAAATTCTGCACATTGGAAACAAGATTTTAGAAGAGTAAGCTGAATGTATCCAAGAGCGGTAGTAACCTAGGAAGAAGGACAGGAGTTGAAAACCTAGACACAATTTTAATTCTAGAACCTATTGACCACCCTTGTGGACACCTGGAAGTAGGCAACTTATAAGGAAAGAAACCAGAGCACATTATTTCAATGTCGCCAAAAAAAATTAATGACTGGAAACTTACCAAGACCAAGGTCAAATCAAATGAATCTGCCAGAAAAATTATGACTAAAAATTCAGTCACCTTAGGATCCCCCAAAAAACCTACAGACAACTGGACTGAATGCTGAAATGAAAACTCTTGAGCTCATTGTAAATACTTACTCATTTTCCTGTCTGCGTAGCTGACATCCGTAGTCCAAAAATAGACACTTATACAGGAGCTCTATAGGACCGTCGGATATTATTACAGAAGAAAGGAATAAATAGGCCATTCACTCCTCTACTCTATATAAGTCCCCTGGTATAAATGGCATTTTTTCAATGATTCTTCAGAAAAGCATAAACCAAATTATCCCACGCCTAGTGAACATTTTGAAGAGTATCTTGAAGCTTTCCAGACTAATGCCTGAAAAAACAGTTCCATAGGACACTAACAGCCTGATTCTCCCCCTTCTGAGGAATCACAAGTCATAAGCCCTTGTGACTATTTCTTGCGAGGATTGTTGTGATTCGATAACATTTGTCGGATTCTCCCCAAATCCTCACAACAAAAGTCACAAGAAAACTCACCACAGCCTATGTGAATATGGGAATGCGTTGTCACACTGGATTCTTTGTAACTGCAATATGTGTTTCAACGCAACATATAATGCAATTTCGTCAATATTGGCAACGCAAACAGAGGTTGTGTATTTGGGTTGCTTTTATTGGTGCTTATTCTGAAATTTGCTTTCGTTCGAATTCGAGATTTTTGACCCATTCGAGGTAACCGTCGTAGCGGAATTTTCTACGATTTCCTCCGAATGGGAGACTTTTTGCTTGTCGGAGAACTACCTCGAAGCAATTTTCGGTGGAAATCGGAGAAAATTCCGCTCCGACGGTTACCTCGATTGGGTCGAAAATCTCGAATTCGAAAGAAAGCGAATGTCAGAATAAGCACCAATATTTCAAAGAACAAAGATAAAGAATAAAGAAAACAGAAAAAGAGCATATGTATTTTCTCTTCCTTCCTTTTTTCACTATATTCATAATCAAAATGTCAAATCTCAAACAATTTTCTAGTTATGACCTGCTCTGAAGGAGATCACAATATTGATTGTTTTTGTGACTCTCACAAGTTGTGACTTTGGGGGAGAATCCGAAAAAGTCACAAAATCAATTTTACCTCTTCTTGTGACTTGTGAGGTATCAGTGATGATGGGGAGAATCGGGCTGTAATGCTAATGTTAAGGGTTATAGTGTTACGACAGACGATACAATAACCCAACTTGATTTTCAAAAACCATTCCAAGCAGGGAGGAATGTATATACCATACACCAATTTCTGATGACTCCAAGATGAATACTGTAGGCCCAAGCTTCTATTCTGAATCTCTCAAGTTAGCCAACTTGGTTAGGCTTCCAGACCACGGTAATATCTTCCAAGCTGAGTTCCTGGCAGTGACAGCTGCAAACAGGTATTAATGATAGCGATACCACGGGCTGATATCAACTTTTACATGGATAGCCAAGCTTGTTTCTTGTTGCTGCGAAGACGCACTTGCCACGCAGCATAACATTAGACTCTATTGGGTACCAGGCCACAGCAACCAGGCAATGAGAAAACCAATGAATAAGTAAGAATAGGATCAACGCTTGACGTAAGCCAACATCAGCTAGTCAGCATATCCCACCCTGTTATTTAAAGCAGGAAATCTCAAATAGAATAACTGTTAAGGCCGACGAAAGGTGGAACCTTCTTGACACCTGTCGCACCGAAAGAAAGATCTGGCCCTGTTTTAACAAACAAAGAAAAGAAGGAATTATGCAATTGCAGAAGAGGTCTCTTTGATCTCTTTTACCTTAGGATAATATTACCGAAAATAGTCTGTGGAGATATCACAAGAAAAAGATGAAAATCAGTTGAATGATCTATGCAGAGGGTCCACAGACCAGGAAGCGCATGAAGACACTTAACACATTCTTTGTCACTGTCCCGCACTTTGCCATTAAAGGAAGAAAGTGCTTGACAATAATTTCTTCGAGGATTTAGAAGTAAGTACTCCAGGACTCCAGGTACTTATATTGAACATTGAAATTACAGTACTTCGCACATGAATGCTGGGGCAGAACAGAACATTAATACAACAGAAAGAGACAGATAGACACATAGAAGGAAAAAACATAACAGAAACCTACGTAGCAGAGAGGATGAGACATAGATATTATATTGTCTCATGGTATCGCACAGTTGGCCTCAGATAAGCCGGCAATTTTCGTAGAAAAAGAATGCTGCCGAAGCTGGGGTTTGAACCCGCAGCATTTGGCTTAGTAGTCAACTACTCATTCCTCTGAGCCATGGCCACCTGCCAGGTACTTATATTTTGAACTTTGTCAATGCCTCCTAGGTTTTATATCAGTTTGGGTTTTGAGTGGCAATGCTCACAGCTCACAGGTATCACAATGGATATAAGTGTAACGACAAAAACTCTCGATCTATATACTTACTTTTGAGCATAAACATGAATGTAGGTAAAGTATGTATATTATATTGTACATTTGGCTCCGAACTGTTGCGTCTATAGAATAGACTTTAAAACAAAGCGGGATTAACTGTTAACTTTTGTAGACAATCCATGGAAGAAACAATCAAGAAACTTGAAAATCGTAATTGTGCTAGAGTAATGGAAAATATATTTTTTTATTAAAATGTCTTGACTACGACACTCATTGAGTTTAAAAGAACCCGTAAGGGAAGAAGAAAGTGTTTTTTTTTTTATTTACAACCACAAATTGATATAAAGTGGTTTTCCTCGCAAGTCATTGATAACATATTAAGTATACCTAGGGTCAAGCTTTCGTCAAATGATATACAATAAGTTAATGTTTTAAGAGCGTTTGTCATGAGCTCCAGCACTCTATACTTCGTTCAGCAGAACAATAACAATGGAACCTACGAAGACCTGCTATCCGAAGACCCCGACCTTAAGAAATTCTACGAAGAATTTCTGGAATTAATCTCTACGAAAGGCTGGATTCAAGCAAGTATTTTGTGTGTGTGTGTTTTCTTGAATAACAAAACCGTTTTTTGTTTAAGTGTTTGCGATTACTCGAAACCGTTGATGACCCTCATAAGTTTCTTAATCAACTTATATATATTTGTGACTCGAAATGTTGCAACACAAACTGCATAGTCTTGAATCTGTGTCACTTTGCAGTGTTGAATGATTGTGAGGAGATTGTCAAAGAATTACTTCGTCACGGAGGAGATCTGTGTAAAAAAACAGTGGGTAAGTTTTAAATTTGATTTCTTTCTATTGTTTTTCTATTGGCTTAAGTGTTTTAAGAAAAATGTTGTAATAAAGCAAATGTGGCAAATTGTTACTTGACATTGACCCCATTGACATTAACATTTTTGTATAACCACCTCTGAGTGCGTTACATTGCGATGTTAAAAGGTAAGAGGTGGGCTCAGGATCCATGAGCAAAATTGACAAGTGAGATAGAGATTGTGTTGAGAACGGAAGATAGGGAGGGACAGGCTTGAACTTGAAAGCCGAATTCCGGGGACGCGAACTGCTTCCAATGCTGTCAGCTCGGTGCACAGGTTGATCGGCTCTCATCCTTCTTATCCGTAGCAAGTGAAAAAAGTAGTTATCATCATGCCTTCGTTTACATTGGGTCACCACTATCTAAGAACATTTGTTTAGTTTCAATACTAAATTATTCTGTAGAAATGTCAGAAAATAGTCATTAAGAGGTGCAGCCTTTGGATAACGCCTTATTTCTGCTGGGCTTCGGATTCGGTTCACATTGACTTTTATTCTTCTGTTAATATATCATTTCGAGTTGGATATTGATGCGGTGTAAAATATTATTCTTTTTTATTTCAGAGGTAACAAATTCAGAACATCAAAAAATATTTACTGAAAAAGATTCCTTGGTTGATTTAATAATTCGACGTTTCAATGAACCGTATAAATACTTCAAGGGCATTTTCGATGGGTACATTGAAAACTCAGATCTCGGCTGTTCTTATGAATTCAAAATTGGTAAGTTAATTAAATCTTTTGTTAAGAGTTTAAGGAATGTAGAAAAAAATTACGCTGAGTTGTAAAATGGGACGCACCAGTGGCGTAGATAGCTTTTCGCTATAGGGGGACGGATCTAGTTCGCTCATTTTTACTTGCGACATATCGTCGGTGAAACCCGAAAAGTGTGTTAGGTACTCCAAATTTTCTGAAAATGAAATTTTGATGCCATCTGTTAGATTTAGGCAAATACTTACTACAATCACTCAAACCGGGAATCCACATTTGGCTCTACTTTCTTTTACCAGATTCTGAATTTAAAGATGAAAATGGTCTCAATCGATAGATACACGTTAATTAAGCATAAATAAACAGTTTTTTTTTGACGGAAATTAATATTTCTATTTTTAATTAATTAAATAAAATCGCATATATTCCGAGTCGTTGTCGAGCCGGTACGGCGAGCGCGTAGCCAGAGTCGTGCACTCCACATCGAGGGTTAAAACCCCTTGAGCGGCGAAGCCGCCGCATATACTTTCTGTTTGCTACAAAAACCTGTTCAAGTTTATAGTGAAAAAAATATTTGTATGAATTTGTATGGAGAAATAGTGTTTTATTTTATTTTATTTGTTTATTTTATTGATTAAATACATAAATAATAATTTCCGACAAAAAAAAAACACTTGATTTATGCTTAATTAGCGCGTATCTATCATTTGAGACCATTTTCATCCTAAAAAAAAAAAACCCATAGAATCTGGTAAAGGAAAGTCGCCCCAAAATGTTTGTAGATTAGATTAGATTAGATTCTTCCTTTAGTCCTTAGATAAATTACAATTTTTTTCTATTGGAAATACGCACATGACAATGCTGCCGGTCTGTCGGAAATGACATTTCAGTGAAATAAATAAAATTATATAAAGAGAAGATGTATCAAAAAGATTTACAATAAATTTGAAATAATAAATTACAAAAATAAATACTATGCAAAATATTAGACAAAAGTTTATATTAACACTAGCTGACCCCGCGAACTTCGTCTCGCCGCTCTTCAGAGCAACTTCAGTATAAGTATGTAGGTACAACACAGATATTGTGATAATGTGATTTGCTTGAATCCAATGAAAATAGAGAACTAAATGTCTGAATTTTTCCAAGCTTTACAACTAACTATATACTTTCATTAAGCGTGCAGTAAAATCAAATTTCGTTGTGAAATTCAACTAATTCTCGTTCTTCCGGTTTATTTTGACTATTTTACAAAAATCAGAATTCCAAACAGCTTACGATTTTCCCTTTTATTTGCTGAATTTCCTGTTGGGTTGTCCCAAAAATTTGTTTTTATTCCGACTATATCCATACAGTGAAAATTTTATAAAAATACATTGAGGTTGAGCGGATAAGGAGTCCCTACCGGACATACAAACAAAACAATGCACCTTAAATTCCATGCAAAAACTTGATTCTTGGTCTTGAAGTTATTCGTGCTCTCGCAGAGTTTTCCGAATTCCCAATAAAACATTTTCCATTTTTCCATTTGAAAATCTGTGCACCTACAATAACATTTTTCCCTATTCCGAGTTTTTCATCAAGAACTTTCTGTTTTCCATTGGAAAAGCCATTTTGAAATTTTCCAGATTTCCATTTAAAAACCAATGCACCTGCAATATAATGCAATTTTCCCTTTGAAAACCAATGAGTTTTCCGAGTTTTTCATCAAGAACTTTCATTTTTCTATTTAAAAACCCATTTTGAAACAAAAAGAATTATTAATATAGCTTTTTCAAAGACATAGATATGTATAACAACAATACATATGTCAAAACGTTGCAAGGAACTAACTCGACCTCAAGTGGGAAATATATATTTACTTTTTTCTGGGGAAGTTATATCCCAACTATGGTGGGTTATAACTTTACTTTTCTGAACAAAAGTAACTTAAAGAAAAAATTTCCGATGTTCTTAACTATACAGTATACATGGAATACCAATAACACTAAATTAAAATGTGCATACAATTTTTAACAAACTTTGCAATTTTATGAAAATTGAAGCTCAAGTTAAGTTCTACTCGCCTGGTGACAAAAGTCTTATTCTGAGATCGATCGGCAACTCCAACTTCAGAACAACAACAAAAACACAGATTTGACTTCGTGAAATTGAAATGAACATTACTGGTGTGGACATCAACAAAATTTCTTCAATTAACATTATCAATCCCTTATATCGTGAAATTGCTCTCTTCTTCAACATGCACTCAAACTAAAGCGTGAGAAAATTCACAGCTGTCGTTGGAGAAAGCAATCCGTGACTCTGGAACATCTGTCAGGGGGACTATCGCGTCAGAAGAACAACTATTGGTGGAAGAGCACGAATTAGCTTCGGTCAGTAGAAGTAGCCGATAACAATAAGGAGGAAGAAATACGGGGAAGGCTGCTCTAGTTCAACAGAACCTACCGCGAAGAAGACTTGATGGTGGGCTAGACACCTAGCTCGTATGAGCGAGACAAACTGGCCGGAAAGTCCTTTGCGGTACAATTAATAGTAGGAGGTAGCGCGGAAGATCAAATTTTCGCTTAAAGGATGGCGTAGAGCCCAAAGCCTGAATGGTGTCGGGATATACTTACTTGCCCAGAATTTGGAGGCCCAGACCGGATCCTGGTTGTGGCGCAGACGAAGGGGGAAACTTAACTCACCAGGCCGACAATGATGATGATGATAAAACCATCAGCAACTTTTTGATTCCTCTTTTGTGTCACCTTCATCAGAATAAATTTTCAAAAAAAAATTTTAGATTTGACAAATATAATTTTTAATAATTTGATATTGATCAGATTTGTTTTTTTTTTTTTTTTTTGTAGTGAAAAAAATATGTTTTTTTTTAACATTGGCACCGTTTTTCATTTCATTGCATTTGAAAAATATACATTTTATTTTTTCTAAACCTTCTACCCTAATACCTCTTGCATTTAGAGAAAAAATTAGGAAAATCGGTCAACCAGTGTGCCCGGTTAGCGAACGAACACAAAAATTAAGCTGTTATTTTATATATATAGATATGAGGAATAAATTTATATAAAATTTTGAGTTTTAAGTATTAAATATTAAATATTAAATTTTTAATTTTAAAATTTTAATTTTTTTTTAATTTTTAATTTTTTTTTTAATTTTTTTTATTTTTTTTTAATTTTTTTTTCTTTAATATCAATTTTAATGATTTGAAACATAAAGATTTGATTTAAAAGCAATAATTTGCAGCCCTTGAATTGAATAGAGACTTGTTGTAAGAACTAATTTATCAATAAACTATTGCGATAAGTCATAGCATGATTGCAATATTTATACAAGGTGAGCCAACCACGAGCGCCATTTAATATTTCGTAAAGACTATTTACGGACAGAAAACTTTCTTGGAAATGTAATCTTCGGATTTCTTGTAGAATTGGGCATACAGCAATAAAGTGGTAAATATTTTCAGACTCTCTCCTGTTACATAGATCACAAGTTTGCTGAAGATCGACTCTATGTGGCATGAAAATCAAATTTAAAATTTTTTTTGTATTTGTGCTGTCCTGTAAAATTTGCTATATGGAGATACACACTTTTCGGGTTTTATCGACGATATAGAATATATGACTAGTTTTGGATGTCTGTCTGTCTTTCTGTAAAAGCACCTGCAGCCCTTAACACTGCTCCGATTGACTTCAAACTTGAAAATAAGAGGTTTGAGCGAATTCGCGTGGGTCGTTTTTATTTTTATTTTTATTTTTTTAAGATCAAAATTTAGGGTAGCTAAGCTACCATACTACCATAAAACTTCCTCCTAACGGTACCTCTCATATAACCATTTTTTTTTGTTATAAGATTTTCTCGTTAAAAAAAAAGTCTGATCAGCGTATTTTTTTTTCTGAAAGTTCGTGTATTTTTCCCAAATATTTTTTTTTTTATATTTGAAAAATATTTTTAAACTTTTTTTTTTCAAAATTCTGTATCTCGAAAATCGATCAATAGTTAAAGACGAAATTCACTAATAAAATGTGTATTTACACATTCTTGAATACTGCATACCCAAATTAATTTTAGGACATTTTCGAAAAATGTTTATATACAAAAAACCACTCCAAGTACTTGCACAAATAACTCGCAAAATTACGACGAATGACTGTCAATCTGCCTTTGTGTAAGGCATGCTTTATGTAATTGGTAATATCGCATTTTGCTTTCTGGTCAAAATTAATGAGTGTTATAGTTCGTTCAATAAAAAATGTCAGTGAAGGAAAGATAGGGCATTTGCCTCTCATTCTGGTAGCAATAGCTTCCATATGTTTATTTCAAGCAAAAGCTCTGCCGTGGTTGCCATACTTTGTAAATTAAATCACCGGAATTCGAAGAGTAGTGTGTATGGTTACCACCTGCTGGCGATTTAAATTTAAATTTAAAAATAAAAAAAAAATAAACAATATCAAAAATTCAGTCTCAAAGTATTTGCGCAAAAATTATCACTAATCTGTCGAACAGTCGCTGCTGCTACTTTCGTCATTTAAATCTATCACTAACCTTTCAACAGCTTCCTCAGCAAATATGTCCATTTCCCACATTTTAGGTTCAACAACCCGTTCAACATGTTGGACACACCGATCCCATTTTTCGCTGTCAACGGTGGTGAGTGATTGGGTAAATAACTCTTTTATTTCTTTAATTTTAAAGGTCTTGTTTTGGCGTGCTACTATACCTCTCACTTAGGCCCAAACCAATTCAATTGGATTAAGCTCGCAGTGATAAGGAGGCAAGCGAATAACAGTTGTTACACTCAAATCTTTTGATGCTTTTGCAGACATTTTCGTTAATATATAAAACAAAACAACACTGTTCACTGTTATTATTATTATTAACGAATTTTGTTATCATTTTATCACCGCATTATTTGACCTATTTTTCTCCACAAAGAAATAAAACCACGACACTATATGAACAAAAAAATCTGATCAATAAATGTATAACTGCATTCCTGCGTTCAGACAAGCAAGTAAAATAAATTCAAAATTCAAATTCAAAATTCAAAAATATTAAAATTGAGGCGGTAATACCTAACGCTCTCATCTCAATAAATGTTGTTCTCAAAAGCTTTAAAACAGAAAGCTCTTTCACAAAATCCTTTGAAAAAGCTCTTGAGGTTTGCTTCCAAAGGGTAATGGCAATGCTGTCATTTCTCACATTGAGAGAAGAAAAAAGAATACGATCAGTACTTTCAGTATGCTTTTAGCATGCAAAATGAATGGTCATGGAGAGATGTACAACGTTTAAGGGAAAATAAATCAATTGGTGTGTATAAATCAGTGCCGGCGCGCTTGTAATTTGGGAGCAAATTTGTGTCATTTCTATGAAGTGAGTGTTTAGCAGCCACCTCTGCTTAAAAAAAAGCTCTCCCATAAGGCCTTCACTGACATTTTTTATTGAACGAACTATAGTTATCTTACCCGTTAGGATACGCGTTAACTATACGCAGTTGTGCGAACATTTGTGTTTGTGTGGATGAGTGTGCTGCGTGTTTGGGGTGGTTTCTTACACCAACTTAACACGGTGCGAAGAAATCAAACTAATTTTCATTTTTTGTGTTGGTGTGGGCTTTTGTGCTATTTGATAGAAAGCAGGATGGAAGCTCTTTTTCTTGCACGTTTACCTATTATCAATTGGTGAGAAACGTAAAAAAAACTACTTTTTAAAAATTGATATAAAAAAAATATCAAAAGCTTAGGTGATTTGCCGAAATAATAATTTCTTTCAGATGAAATTGACTTTGTTTTTTCCCCGTAGAATGTAGGTATAGAATGTACAATTGATAATACCTACAGGAATCCTGTGAGTACTAAATAAATAAATAAATAAATAGAGTGGCACGACAGCTCTAGAAGAGCCAAGGCCTAGGTGGCTTACTCTAATCAACAATTCTCTGAGTGCGTGTGAAGAATTGAGGGGACCTACAATTTAACGCCGATTCCGAACGGCAAAGGTGAGAAGCACTTTTTCATGACAGATTGATACTCTTGGAAGTTTTTTCAGTTCTTCGCAAGAGGCAGTGCCCGTGAGAGATGAAATAAAAACTTTATGGGCGCGAGTAGGACTCAAACCCACGACATTCTGCTTAGCAGCCAACGCACCTTACCACTAAGCTACGGGCAACTGCATCCTGCGAGTACTAATAAGACTTAATTCACGTAATAGTGCGTTTCATTTAACTTATTTGGCATGAATAGTTATGTTAAACAATTATTATGGATCCCAATGGGGGGATATATCCCCCTGATCCCCCCCTAACTACGCTACTGGGACGCACTGAGTGTATCATTTTTGATACGATATGCATTTAAATCTGAAGTATTTGTTAAGTAGAAAAATGAAGTAAATTTTATATTTTTCGCACATTATGCTATCATGCATCGCAAACAATGGTCATATCTCGTTTGTTTGTGATCTGTTCCATCGCAAATAATGTCGTTTGAAGGCATAGTCTGCAGAACCTTCCTTCGCTTGGTACCGGTACAGGTTCCTCTGCAAAACTGATGTTGTGACTGGTATTCGGTCAACCTCTGGAAGATTGAGCATAGGCTTTAAGCACAGATAATAAATTTATACAGATGTCTCACCCTTATGGCGAGAAATGATATATGAAATTGAAAGCTACCAAAAAAACAGCTTTTTCCAAAAGCTTTCTATTTTCGCTCGCCTCATTGCCTTTAAATGAATACTTATGCAAGGAAAAAAGCTTTCAGAAGCTCCTTGTCTGTTGAGGCGTTGTCTGTTAAGAGCAAAAAGTGTTTCATTTTTTTCTGCAGGGATGAGACATCTGTATAAGTTTATTATCTGTGCTTTAAGTTTGCAAAGGGTGTCAGAAAGCTCATTTCTGTTATCTGCTAATTTCATTGCATCTTTTCTTGATATTCCCTTTCTAGTGTAAGCTTGTTTATAAATTTATTACCGTCAGATCAAGAAGAAGATGGAATAGTAGCATGAACCATTTTCTAGATTTCATGTGCATCGTGTACCTCGATACTAGTCCATAATATCCACCCAGCCATTTGGGCGTTGTATTCTCTCACAACTTTGAGACACAGGTTCTCAACCCAAGTAAATTGACAGCAAAGTCATATGTTTGTTGTCCTTCTAACTAATTGAGAACATTTTAATCCATCATAAATTGTCAAGTATTCCTCGAACGATCCCTTTTCCACAGACCTGGCAATTACGTCTTATTGTGTAGACCTTTCCTACTTGCTCCATAACTTCCGTTTCAAAAGGATCAGCAAAGGATCAGTATACTTTCCCGTAATAATAAATTTATAAACATACCCCATCAAAGAACAACGCATTTAAAGTTTGAATCCAAGTGAATGAAGTGTCCTATTTTCGTAGCGCACATTTGCTATTTTATGGACAGGTCCTGTTCCATCGACACGCTTGGAAATCTTTCGTTCAGATGTTCTATCACCGGACAAAGCTTATTAAGCTTATCGTGCATAGGTTTATGCAGATTATATCTATAATTGCCTAGGAGCCCCTATACAAGAAAGCTCCGTCGCGTCATCGCGCGCACTAAAATGTTTAATAAGAAGTAAAAGAAAAACCCAAGACGTAAGGTTCGCTTGGTCAGCGTGAATTTATTTAGCTGGAAGTATTTTTGATAATTTTTAGGCTATCAAGTTCTAGGTAGATTTTTCCTGTCACCGTGGGTTTTAGCCAAACTGAATTAAAAAGGAGTTTCGAGTCCCATTATTTCATAAGCAAAGTCGTTGCAACCTTGATATTTTATATCGTCTTCTTGAAATGCAAGTGATTTCTATTTGCACCAGTCTTTGCATATCAGAGGGCTCATGAGTTGATTGAAAGGAACTACTTGTACCTTGATCATTATTTGATTCCAACAAAAGCTCTTCGACCATTGGAGGTTCAAGCGCATCCAAATCCATGCACATCTGTTTCAGATTCCAGCTCCTCATTTGCATCATACTCGAGCAATCGCAATGGTTGCAACTGCACACGATTCAAAAATTCTCCCATAGCGCCTTCATCCAGCTCAGCACCATCATCCGATATATAACCATTTTCTAATAACCTTAGGTATTCTACTATATCCTTATTAGCAAAAACTTCAAACTCAGAACCATTGAGTTCAATTTTATTGCTCTAAACTGTTCAGATAGCTTGCGAATGCGAATGTGCCAAAGGTTTTTGAAAAACCCTGCAAAACCAGAAAACTCACCTTATCGTCATCAATTGCTTGTCTTATATGTATATTCAGTCACATTCACAAGAGCTATGCTTTTGACGAAAACCAGATTGAAAAGGTGTAAGCATATTTGATCCATCAAGATAAGAGCTTTATTCGGCCTTATTACCGTACCCGATCGGAGAAAAATTCTCTCCGATTCGTACAATTTCTACGAATTTTCTACCACCGTATACTTTCGGACAGGTCAATCGTAGACATCTACGAAAAAGTTTGAAATCTGCGTCGGAATTTCAAATTGAAAGCGACGTTTAGAGATTTCATGCGATCCATCGCGATTTGTTACTTACTGTTTTCGTCCGATTGTCTCCGAAACAAAAAAGTGTCGGAACTAAAAATATTTTTTAACTCACAAAACAACAAAGAAGTGCGTCGGTACGCATCACTAATTTATGTACGAATCGGGTACGGTGAAGGAAATAAAACTTCCGATCGGACATTTTCTCGGATCGGAAAATTCTCCGAACGGGTACGGTAATAAGGCTGATTGTCTTTGCATAATTCTTTCGAAAACCTTTCAGCGAAAATAGTTTTCACTTGAATTTTTCGGTGCTGGAACTACCTTGGCTAGCTTCCAATAATCGGAAAAAATGCCAGTTGTAACTACAGAATTGAAAATAAAAGTTATGTAGGTCAAAATACTTGGAAGTAAGGCTTTTAAAAAAACAGGATTATCATCAACTCCGACCGCTTTTGATTTAACAAGCATAAAGCTTTCAACCACATCTGTTCAATCAATTCCAGTATAAACGCGAATGCAGTTTCAAAAGCGTAAAAAAGATCCACTTGTTCATTTGGTGGTCCATGAAGATGAGGTGAGGATGCAGACGGAGGTGTTAAAAATTGTTTATTCAACTCGTTATTATCGATGTTATAACTCTCTGACTTTTTCTGCTTATCAATACCAACGTCGCGAAGATTGTCCCAGAGTTTTCAACCATTTAAATTTAAGTTGTAATGTTAGTTTTTTCATTCCGTATCTTACAAACAACTGAGATTTCAGGTGTAAACCAGACTTAAGAGAACAACATATTTGTTAGACCTGTATACAGTGCCAAGCCATCTCGAACATAATCCGCACCGATCCCCTCTAAAAAGTTTATAACTGACACAAATTGCTAGAAAAATTACTAAAAGAATTAGTGGGAAATGTTGAAGGGCATTTAAAAATGATATCTTGGTGTTCAGAACAGTTAGCAGACTTTTTTCAGAGGATGTTCTTTTGTCACTCACTGAATGCATTGGTTTCGACTTTCGAACAACGAATAAACAATAAAGTTTCATTTTTGCAAACAACTGACATTTTTTTCAGATTTTTCGATATTGTGTTCGTCTTCTTACGGAAAAGAAAACCTTCAACATCAAATGTGTGTTTTGAATGAACTCGTTAATTCTAACAACAATGTTAGCTACACTGACAGTGGATATAGTTTTCTTCAACATCCTCTTATCGGTGAGTACATTGGCGATTCAATTGACTTGAAGGAAAATTCATACAACTTCATCCTTAGAAGTATTTTTGGCATGTAAATGGCGGCACTATCGAAGATTTTTCTATATATTGGTGGCAATGCACGTTTTTTTTGTTGCAGTTTTAACTACTAGCGCCGTATTAATTGTTAATAATTACGAAAATTTACATGAAATGTCCAAATCATTGAAAACGATTGAAAGTGGCGAAATTCTGCCTTTATTCAAAGAACTAAACTTCTTACAGCTGCTTGTTGGCCTTCCACTTTTTGGTCATAGTATCATTCAGGTATGTCACTTGTAAATAATACTTTAATGAAAATAATTTTTGTTTTTCAAAATATAGGCTTGTTTTATACCATTTCGAAAAATAATTTTTGAATTTGAAATTCTCTCGAATATCTTCGCTTCGACTCTTGCATTACTGAATTGTGCGTACGGAATATATCAATCTTTGAATTGGCGAATGAATCAATATCAGTCCATCTACACGATGAACAGTTTGATTGTACTGCCGGCATGGATTAATTTAATGCTGATTATTGGACGAATACCGTTTCTTGGATGCTACAGTCTAATGTTTACAACTGTTATGAAGAATTTCTTAAAGGTATAGTTGAAAGTAGATTTTCTTATTTATTTTCTTATTTTCTAATGGATGGTCCAGTAAGATTATAAATTAAACATTCGGTTTTCGTCACATATATGTACATAAATTTAACATTTATTTAATCAGAGGAGTTCCGCGACACGTTCGTTCGGTTTGGGCGCTACGATTCAACTGACTCTTGCGGCGAATTATAATACTTATAGTTACATACAACTACATTCATTCATTTACATTGATTTGATTCTTTTTTTGTGTTTCTTTTTATTGTTGGTTACACTTCATCATTTTTTAATAAAAAATCTAGATCTTAAACTTTATTTTATTAAAAGAAAATACTTTCCTCCTGCTTCAGGTGATGATGTCTTTTATTTTCCTGATTATTGGCTTTGCGATGAGTTTTTCACTTATATTTCCCATGTCGGAATATTTTAATAGTCCTTTAAGAGCTGTTTTAAGAACAATTGTTATGATGATGGGCGAGTTCGAATATTCAGCGATGTTCACAGAAAACACAAATGGATTTTCAGAAATGATTTTTGTGTTATTTGTTATTTCTTGTAGTATAATTTTGATGAACTTAACTCAAGGTAAAAATTGAAAATATGACCAAAAATAATATTTTTCTAATTTTTAATTTGTTCTTGCTCCTTCTTTTCACAGCCATTGCTGTTAATGATATACACATTCTTCATGAAATAAGTCAAACCATACGTCTGGAAAAAGAAACCCGATTCCTTTATGAGTTTGAGTCGTTTTTCACTCAAAAACGAATGTCTTCAAATAGAATTTTTAGAAAGGTATGTATAAAAAATAGTAACCGGTCTTTTTAATAATTTTATTTTGCATATTCAGATAAAAGAGCGTTTGTATGACTCCGGATCTATAGGAACTATTTTGACTATTTCAAAAGCAAATCGACAATTTATTTCAAACCAACTTTTGGGTAAGCTTAATTTTTAATTGCTCTAAAGCTCATAACGTCCATTGTTGAGAACTCGCTTTAAATTGTATTTCATTTCTCTCTATCTCCAGCAAAACTGATTCAAAGCTATAAGCCAATAAGATCAATTTGGAGCCGAAAACTTTTCTACCCCAAATATTATTTTAAATGTATTCCAAATCGCTTTGAGAGCTCTCAAGTTATTTAATTTGATTTTTTATTTTATTGAATAAATGGATCTTTAGAAATGCTTGTATCTTTTATGTTTAAAATGTAATTGTGTTTTTATTAGCGACATATAGAGTAGGTATTGGTATATGGAAAATATAATTGTTATCGTAAAAAAAAAACTTCAGATTTTCATCAAATATGACATTGAGATGAGAAAAGTCGAAACGGCTCTTACGATTTTTGTAAACATCCACGTAGGTACATTTTTTTTTCGCGACGTTGGTGTTTTTAATGTAAACAAATTATTTTTATATTGCTCCTAAAAGGTAGCATATTTTTGTTATATTTTCTCGAAAAATAGTAGTCCGATCAGAGTCTTTTTTAAGAATACGTAATTGCCAAATATTGTTTTGTCTTCAAGAAAGTATTTATGCAACAAGAAAATCGAGAACACTTTATGACGGTTCCTGTGCTTCTGTACCCAAAATCTCGAGGTTGTCTTTGTTTAAAGGATAGAAATCCATTCACTCCTCCTGAAATCAACCCCAACTATTTAAAAGAACAAAAAGATGTTGAAATAATATTGGAATCAAGGAGGCTATTTGAATAACGGAAACACCAGCTATGAAAAAAATCAATGCTACATTGTGGCAGAGAAATGTTCCGGGGTGTGAAGATTTTAGATTCGGAACTGATAATTATTGGAGATGTTCGAACTATTTTTAAACTTTTTTTCAAAATTCTGTATCTCGAAGACGGACCAATATTAGCAATTTATTTGTTTGAAGATTTTCTACTATTGTTTCAAAATATCACTGCTCTGTCATGTGACTTCTTCAACAAATCCACCCAGCTCCTAGGCTATGCGGAGGACATAGACATCATCGGTCGATCCAAGAGAGCTGTGCTAGAGGCCTTCACAGCGATTGAAGAACAGGTTAAACTCGTTGGCCTGGAAGTGAATGAGGACAAAACAAAGTACATGCTATCAACAAACAAAGCAACATCTGTCCACCGCCTAGGACAAAACGTCACTGTTGGTAGCAGCAATTTCGAGGTAGTTGAGGAGTTCACCTACCTTGGAACAAACATCAATCCCACAAACGACACCTTTAGTGGAGATCCGGTGAGGAATTACCCTAGCGAACCGCTGCTGCTTCGGTTTGGCAAAACAATTGCGTTCAAAACTCCTCACTCGAAAGACAAAGTGTCTGCTATACAAGACTTTGATTTTTCCAGTCCTATTCTACGGCGTCGAGTGCTGGACGATAAGTAAAAAAGGGGAATTGATACTGGACACTTTCGAAAGAAAAATTCTTCGACGGATTTTCGGTCCCGTAATGCGACGATGGCGAATGGAGAAGAAGGTTCAACCGAGAACTGTACGAGCTGTACCAAGATGTGGATGTAGTCCAGAAGGGCAAGAAAAGACGACTACATTGGCTCGGCCACATAGAGCGAATGGACGAAAACGCTATAGCCAAGAAAGTCTTCTCATCACAGCCCTCAGGTTCGAGACGACAAGGAAGACCGAACCTACGGTACAAGGACCAAGTGATTGCGGATGCCAGAGCGCTTGGTTTCGGCGACTAGAGAGTGAATGGAAGGCGATGGAAGGCTGCAGTATATCAGGCTGAGATCCTTCATGGATTGTGGGCCGGATAAGTTAGTAAGTAAGTAAGTACTTAAGAACCTTTTGGTATTGGTATGCTAGTAAGTGAGTAAATTGTTTAAGTAAAGAATACAGTAATTATAAATGAAGAGTTGTTTTTTTGGAAATCTGTTGACAAAAGTAAAACCACGTTTTTCAGAGTTGTAAAACTCTGATGACGAATACACTTTAAAGATAAGATACTAGATATTAAAATAACGATAAATCACGACTTTTGTTTAATTTATTTTGACTCAGGCCATAAAGAACAGTGCTAATCGGCACACGCAGAGTTGCCGAAAAATGAAATCTTCTTAGAAGTCGTATTACGTTATTTTATCTTTGTTTATTTTTCTACAGTTTAAATACACATATTTTGTGTTTATTATCTGCTACGGAAGAACAATGGCTAATAATTAAAAAAAAAAAGTATTTCAATTCTTTGTCACATGCTTATTGTGAAAGAAGTTACTGTTTGCCAATTTCGGTTTCCAAAAAAAAAAAAAATTGTAGATAAAATTGTGGATAAAGAGACTTGTGCATTATTATGAAGACTGTCATAGGCTTTGCACAGTCAGCAATATTACTTCTCATAGTCTCCGGTAATGCCGACGCTGAGAATGTCTTTGACGGTATTTTTCAAAGAGCTAGAGAAGAAAACCAAAGGGACATACAAAAGAACCAGAATAGTAAGAATTGTTTGTATTTCAAATCCTCTTCATGGAAACTAACCAATTTCCTTCTTAGTACCGCTAGATAATGCGCTGTTTGATTTTATAGTTGTGGGTGGAGGATCTGCAGGATGCGTTCTGGCCAATCGTCTGTCCGAGAACCAGAAGTGGACAGTTTTATTGATTGAAGCTGGAGGCAATGAGAACGCTATCCATGAAGCTCCGATACTAGCGCCTTATTTACAAAAGACAGTTTCTGATTGGCAGTATGAAACGACTCCTCAGCAAAATGCGTGCTTTGGTATGAACGAAAAGAAATGCCCCCTTCCACATGGCAAAGTCTTAGGAGGAACGAGTTCTATAAACTATATGTACTACACACGGGGTAACAAGCGAGATTTTGATAGCTGGTCTGACTTGGGGAACTATGGCTGGTCTTTCCCCGAAGTTTTCCATTATTTTCTTCGCTCAGAAATGGCGCAGTTGGAGGGATTAGAACAATCCCCCTGGCATAATCGAACAGGAGAATTAAGTGTAGAGTTTGTTGAATTCAGAACTCAAATAGCTGAAGCCTTTGTATCTGGCGCTAAACAAGTGGGATACAAAAGTGTTGACTATAATGGCTATTCACAACTGGGCGTTTCTTTTGCCCAAGCTACGACTCGTCATGGACGCAGAGCGAGTGCATCAAAATCGTTTATCAAACCAATCGAAAATAAGAGAAAAAACTTGAGAGTTTTATACTACTCCACTGTGATTAATATTCGTATCGACCCCAGATCCATGACAGCCTTCGCAGTCGACTTTCTCTATAGAGGCAGGGTGTTCACAGTTCGTTCAAGAAAAGAGATAATTTTATCTGCTGGAACCTTGCACTCCCCTCAATTGCTAATGCTGTCTGGTGTTGGGCCTGGAGAGAATCTACAGCGCGTAGGAATTCCTCAACTTCTTGAACTTCCTGTTGGCCAGGTTCTATACGATCAGATTTGTCATTTCGGGCCTGTTTTCACTGCAAACACTACGGGTTCCACATTGATGCCGAATACAATAACGAAAAAGAACGTTGATGACTATATGGCTGGAAGTGCATCGACGAGGATTTCTTCAACAGCAGGATTTGAGGCATTGGCCTTTCACCGAACCCAAAATTCGGAAACTCCAGCAGATGTACCCAATATTGAAATAGTTGTTGGTGCCTTGAGCTTGGCAAGTGATGGCGGTTCGGTTATTAAAAACGCAGCCAATTTTCGTGACGACGTTTACCAGAAAGCATTCAAGGAACTAGAAAATCGAGAACACTTTATGACGGTTCCTGTGCTTCTGTACCCAAAATCTCGAGGTAGTCTTTGTTTAAAGGATAGAAATCCATTCACTCCTCCTGAAATCAACCCCAACTATTTAAAAGAACAAAAAGATGTTGAAATAATATTGGAAGCAATCAAGGAGGCCATTCGAATAACGGGAACACCAGCTATGAAAAAAATCAACGCTACATTGTGGCGTAGAAATGTTCCGGGGTGTGAAGATTTTAAATTCGGAACTGATAATTATTGGAGATGTTCGATAAGAGTTTTGTCATATAATTTTTATCATTATATTGGAACGTGTAAAATGGGACCAGCGACAGATCCGATGGCAGTAGTTACTCCACAACTGAAAGTACGTGGCATAAGGAGACTGAGAGTAGCGGACAATAGTGTTATTCCTCGTATGCCTGCAGGGCATCCACTCGCTGTTGCTCTAATGATTGCTGAAAAGGCTGCGGATTTAATTAAGGATGAATGGAGTAGATGGTACTGAGGTAGAAATAAGGCTTTCAATTTTCTAAATTAAATGAAATAAATATATTGTTTTTAATTTGTCAATGCAAAAATAAACTATCGTCTTACTTGGCGTACTTGAATAAAATAAATGTTAAAGCATATCTTGCTAGTTTAACAATAAACAACGTGAACAGTGGCAAGTGTAGGCGCATCTAGGCCTTATATTTCTCAGATCATACACATCATACACTATAAGGTACTGACAGTTCTGCTGCATGATATCTTTTTCCCAAATGTATTGTATGCATAGAATTGCGTTATAAATAATAATATAGCCATAATTGGTTGTGGTGTGTGGCTTGTTGCCCCGGCTTGTTGGAACCACATATATGTTCAATCGCGCGCCGCGCCGCCCGCCGGTTAAATGCGACCATATCAAATTGATTGTAACCATCCCTTTATGTGGCAAATTCCCGATTTCGTGCAGTTAAGCCAATTTTGAAAATTTTAGGATTTAAATAAGATAGTATTTCTAACCTAGCTTCAAAATTTCATAAGATTATGTTGCTCCCCTACGAAGATAGAAGGCTTCAAAGATTAGGAATTTATGTGAAAATTGGTATTAATTTTCTTATCAAGAAAAAAAAACTGATTTTGGTTTGGATTTTTTTTTTTATAGGTATTCTTATGATTTTTGTTAATTTTTCTTATGAATTTCTAGAGCTTTGTCACTTTTTTCCAGACTCAATAATGTTACCAATTTTATGTTAGGGGTTATTTTCGATTTGAGGTCAAAATTAATTAAAAATCGACGAATTGAAAAATTAAAAAAAAAATCATTTTTTTTATATCTTTTTCTCTAAGATTCAAATAAAAGAATTGTATACAAAATCTTATTATCGTATTATTCAAGATTTCTTAGAAAAATACAATCATTCAAATTGATCAATTACTTTTCGAGAAAATTTAATTAAAAAAAATATGAAATCACTTTTTTTTTTCTTAAAGCCTAGTATACAGTTCTTCAAAAAAAAAAAAACTAATGTATTTCTTATGGGAGAAATTTTTGCCGACAAAAAAATATTTTTCATTTCACCACTGTGATCCGAGCTGTAAACCAAGACGTCGATGTTGGTTGTCCTTTCTTGTTGACAGCATTAAATTGGTCTTGGCCTCGTTAACCGCTAGACCCATCTTCCTTGCCTCCGTCTCAAGACTCACAAAAGCTCCACTGACATCACGCTGTGTTCTTCCAATTACATATGTCAATGTCGTCTGCGTATATTAATATCTGGGCGGATTTTTGAAAGATTGTGCCTCTGGTGTTGACGTTGGAGTTTTTCACAATCTTTGATTGTCGATTTGAAGTTCCTGGGTCTTCTCCAAGATCTGCCGTTAGGTGAATATTTAATCTATTGTGGACTTTCCGGGTCTGAAGCCACACTGATAAGGACCTATCAGGTTGCTGACGAAAAGCGAAGGTGATGTTCTTGAGGATCGGGCATTCGATGCTGAGGTTCTATTCGTCAGGCATGCTTTCCTCCGACCAATTTTTGCAGATGAGGTGCATGCTCCTAACCAAATCATCTCCAGCTGCTTTGTACAGTTCGGCGGCTAGCCCGTCTGCTCCAGCGGCTTTGTTCGACTTAAGTTTAGATATCGCCATCTTCACTTCGTCAATGTCGGGTGGGTGGAATTGTTGGCCTGCTGCATCCAAATTGAATGGTTCTGTATTGCTGAGGGATTTTGCTCGTCATCGCCATTATAAAAATAAAAAGATAGAGTGGCGCGACAGCTCTTGAAGAGCCAAGTTCTAAGTAGCTTACTCTCATCAACAATTTCTGAATGCGTGTGAAGAATTGAGGGGACCTACAACTTAACGCCGATTCCGAACGGCAAAGTTGAGAAGCACTTTTTCATGACAGATTGATACTCTTGAAAGTTTTGTCAGGTTTTCGCAGGAGGAAGTACCCGTGAAAGATGAAATAAAAACTTTATGGGCAAGAGTAGGACTCGAACCCACCGTTCTGCTTAGTAGCCAACGCACCTAACCACTAAGCTACGGGCAACTGCAATCGCCATTATACAGCTTGTAAAAGTGGTCTTTTCATATCCTCAGCACTGACTGCGGTTCCCATTATGTCTCTACACTTCTGCAGGCTTCGGTTCAGGGTGTATAAGCCCTGGAGGTGTGTTTTACCTTTTAGTAAAATTTTCGAACCTCTATCTTGTTAGTAAATTTTAAACTTTTTTCGCGGTACTGAGACATTGTAAAAATATAAACTTTTCGGACTTACCGCGATTATAACTGTTGTAACATCCCTCTATCTCCTCGATCACGCGCTTCTCATGCCCCCTTTTTTACTTTCTGAGAAGTTTGTGCTAATAACATATTTTCTTGCATTGATAAATAAGATTTTTCGAATCATTATTTATTTATTTATTTATTTATTTATTTATTTATTCCATCTACGATATATGTACAATCAACAGATTCAAAAACAAAACAAAAAAATACTTATATAGCAGAATTAAATTTGTGCGCTAAGGAAGCCAACAAAAAATTTTTAAAAATATTTCTTTCTAAACTTATATCTAGGTTATAATAGGTTTCATTAAAATACCTACAACACAGACTTAAAGGCTCGCGCAATCCATAATTAGTTCTATGCGAGTCTTCAAATAACAATGGCCTGAGCCTTGCACTTGCAACGATACGAATGATGAAGAGTATTATCATTAATGAAGAATTTCCTTAGAGCAAAGCGCAAAAAATTCCTTTGAACACTTTCAATTCTATTTATATCATTTTGTGTTTTTGGATTCCAAACGACACAAGCGTACTCCAACGAAAGTCTAACAATACTACAAAAAAGTGACTTTAAAGTATAAGGATCTTTAAATTCACCCGAATTTCTTTTCAGGAATCCCAACAATGAATTAGCTTTAGAAATAATAGAGTTTATATGAAGTTTAAATGTAAGCCTCTCATCAAATATTACACCCAGATCCTTAATATCATGCACAATTTTAAGTTCAACATTCACCAAATAATACCTTGGAACGATATGGTATAAGGATCTGTTATAAGACATAGAGGCACATTTATCGGTATTAAGTTTGAGATCATTAAGATTACACCAATTACTAAAATTACAATTACAATTACATTTTGGAACAGAATGCAATCAGTGACACATGAAATCACAGAATAAAACTTTATGTCATCCGCAAATAAAAGACATTTGCAGAATCTTAAAACATCGGGCATATCATTTACATACAACAGAAAAATAGGGGGACCCAGATGACATTGTTCCAATCAAATGAAATAATCATAATTTTCATGAAAAAATTGTGCATACTTTTAGATTCTGTTCTGCTCTGTTATTTTTTCAGTTGTTTTGATTCCTATTAAAAAACCGCTTAACTGATTTCCGATCAATTCTCAATCAAGCGACACACTAAAGCAGAAAAATCCGAACGTACATATACATAGGTACACAAACACACACACAGACATTTTGATAAAAAGGGTTAATTCGAGTTATAGTGACCTAGAAACTGGAGATATTCGAAAATTGGACCAGTTGGGATTTTTAAATTTAAAAAAAACAACACGCCTAATATTTCGTACTCATCATAACTCATATGGCGTCTCAATATAGAAACACAAAACCACATATAAATTCATAAAACAAATTGATATGGTTTCATTTTTATTGCCTTTTTTTATTAAAAATAAGAATTAAGTTATTAATTTTTCTTAAAGTTTAAAATTTCAGTTCTTAAATTTTTGTTGAATACAACGGGGCATTTTGAAAAGGTACAAAAGCATATTGAAAGCTGCCAGTCCCACAGCAAAAGCACAAGCCGCTGCAACGTCGATAGTCTCCTGAAAATACAAGATTTTGTACCAAAGCTTATAAAGCCATAACGATTAAAATATAAGACTTACATCAGGATCAGCTTGTCCTAAGCGTTCATGTAAGAAGTCTGCTGCCTTGGGACAGATCACTGAAGCCGTTGGGGTGCAATTGAGTTTGTGCGATTGGAAAGCAACACTATGCAACAAGGATGATACATATCGAGTGTGAGTTCCCTTGGTATTATCTTGGAGCCATGGCTGTAGTCCTTTGAATGATCTATATTTGTATAAATTATTAGACTATCGATGATTAAATTTTGTTTATTTGAAAATATTATATATGTACCTTACTGTTCCACTAGCTAGTGCCAAACTTATACAGAGTAAGTAAGTCACTGCAATGGCCGCATTGAATGGAACCTTTACAACCAACAAAAATGCAATTGAGAGCTGTTCTGCCATAACGAAACTTGACCAAAGGGCGACCCAAAGATAGGCGAATACCGTCCCATTTGGAGTAATTGGATCAAGAAAAAGCCTTTAAAAACAAAGTTATTTTTTAAGCACAACAATTAAAATTTGGGTTCCTACGGGTATAGAACACAGCTTGCAATTGCCGATGAAACCATGGAAAATGGTATTGAAATTGAATTGTAGGCTATTAACAAAGTAGCTCCTGTATAGAGTCCTTCTGGGTTATCTTGAGCAAATCGCTTTCTCCAAATAGGATCTGAAAATGTAAGCGTTTAAATTTACACACATGGCTATACTAAATATTGACAGAATCCACCTACACAAACTCACTGTAGTCAAAATTCCACTTCCGTATGAAAAGCCAATTACGTTCAAAATCATACCGTTTTTACTGAAGAATCCATATGAATCATCCTGAAATTTCAAACTAAATATGAATATATTTGACTATGTTTGTGTATGTATGCGCATATTTGTTGGAAAATGGTATTGGTAGGCAATCACGCAGTGCGACGGATAGGGAGGTTAACATTCTATTTTGCAAACAAACCTATTTTTGTTGCCCCACCCCAGGCAACAGAATTATCAGGCCATTTTCACGCTTTAGTAATAAAAAAAAATATGAATCCAGGGTAAATCCAATAAAACTCCTATTTTGTTAAGAACAATAAAAGGAAGTTTTAGGCAAGCAATACATTCAATTTTGGTGATGCAGGCCAACAATTCCACCCACCCGTTATTGACGAAGTGAAGATAGCGATATCTTAACATAAGTCAAACAAAACCGCTAGAGCAGATATGGGCTAGCCGCCGCCGAACTGTACAAAGCAGCTGGAGATGATATGGCTAGAAGCATGCAGCTCATCTGCAAAATTTGGTCGGAGGAAAGCATGCCCGACGAATGGAACCTCAGCAGCGTATGCCCGATCAGAGATTAAAATGAATACGTTCAAATATATTCAAATACATCACAAAATTACTCAATTATCGCTCAGACTTGATCGTTTTCCACCCCTATTCACAAGCAAAGTGCTCATAAGCATTTTTGCTCAGACACATTCAAATGTTTTCGAGCAAGCAGAATGAGTATATTGTATTCACAAGTCATTTTTGTTTTTTCCACTCACAAATAAAAAGACTTGTGAGCTGAATATTTGTTTGAACTTACTTGAACATATTCAAATAGTTTGAATACTCAAATATATTCAAACGACTGAGTATATTCAAACCGACTGAGTATATTCAAACCGTCTGAGTATATTCAAATGTTCAAACAGATTGAATAATTGTGAACTTGGATGAATATTTTCTAACTTGATTATGAATGAGGACTTGTTTATTGTAAGTTTTTTTTTGTTTTTTGTTACGATGCGCATAATGAAATAAAGGATTTATCAATGAATGAGCGTTGGTTAGGTATATAATGGTATGAATATGAATATGAACATAAATATGCACATAACGAAATTATATACCTACTGAATGTTTTAGATTGACGTGAACTATTGAAGGAGAATTTGTTTTTTTTTTTTAATAGTTCCGGCCATACAAAAATTAAATGGATTACATTTATAAAAGTATAACCGACATAATATGCAGGTATGTTAGGTTGTTAGGAAAATGTGTTTTTGTTGCATTTTAAGGAAAGATTTTAAGTTTGAAATAATATATCAGAGAGTTAATGAATGAATATAAAATGGTAAATGAATGAGTAACTCTTGGAAAATACGTTTTCGTATTTCATAATAACAGGTAGTTAAAATTCAGGGACAAATTAGAATTGATTTGGTAAGTTCTTAAATACTGTGTCATGTGTGAATGTGTACCTGCTATAGATGCACTATACATTCATATACAGTTTTTTTTTACCCACCATAAAATTAGCGACGATGCACTTTATTAAATACTGGAAAATTTGAATGTCCGTGGTCAAGTTGTTTGTTAATTGGCAGTATGTATCATAAAAGTGTTAGGTATTTTAAAGATCGTCAATGAAGGAGAAGGAGAAGGAGGTACAAATGCATTTAGGTTGTTTGTGGATGCGAATTTGAAAAAAAAAATTTGTTGTTATTCGCGGTTATAGGTACTCGTATATAACAAAAGGGTTAATTTTTGAAAAAAGTGGGCTGTTTAAGCGTTACATTTGTCATAATATTGGAAAAATTGGGTTTTTTTGGTAGGAGAAAGTTTTTTTTTATTAGTGCCCGATTTTGAAAATTGAAAATATATAAAGCAAACGTTAAGTAACAATAATCTACAACAACATCTTCACGGCCATTTAATGTGTTTTCACGGTTTGTTGGTGGAAACACATCCCAGGATTCCATTGAAGGCGAAATAAACAAATACACTGCAACTGATGTAGATGACCCAGTTGATATGCTTCAATGGTGGTATGAGCACAGGAACATCTTTAAGCGCCTTTATGAAGTGCACAGGATTTTAAATTGCATTCCTGCAACATCAGCCCCATCAGAACGAGCTTTCTCCCTAGCCGGAAACATTATCACCGAAAAACGAACCAGGCTAAATCCAGAAACAGTAAATGATTTGATCGTGTCTTATTCAAATCTTAAGATTAACAAAATTTAATTTTTATAATGTACATATCTTTTTATCTAACATTTTAATTTTTTTCTCATTTGCTGTGATTTTATTTCCTTAATTTGAATTGAACCTTCTTTCAGTTTGAATCATTAAATAAAAAAACTATTGTATCCCCTTTAAATCGTAGTCACTTTTTATCTAAACAAACAAAAAATCATCCAACTTTTAATATTTTTTCTCCTTTTAAATCAAACCGCACCATCAAATAGACAAATCACTAACAGATACCTACAATGCTTGGCAAGAACCCTTGCCTGCTCATGAATAGCTTGCTTGTTCATGAATATTTTGCTCACAGAAACTCAGTTCAAAGTTATTCAAACTCATTTTGACTTGAAAACAAAAATACTCATTTGTATTCATTTGAAAATAGGGGTTGCTCAGAGTTACTTGATTCATAAATAAAAATGTTCAGATTTACTTGCTTGTGCGTTGACTCAGTTTGTTCAAACTTGTTTTTTTTCAAATAAATACTCAGTATTCGTGAGCAAGCTTGATTCATTTTAATCTCTGTGCCCGATCCTCAAGAAAGGAGATCCCCTGAACTGCACCAATCACAGAGGTATAATTAACATCGCCTACAAAATCTTGTCTGCCGTGCTGTCTGAACGTCTGAAGCCTTTCGTCAACAACCTGATGGATAAGGACCATCTGGAGTGTGGCTTCAGACCCGGAAAGTCCACCATTATTCACCCTACGGCAGATCTTGGAAAAGACCCAGGAACTTCAAATAGATACCTACCACCTTTTCATCGATTTGGAAGGCCTCGTATGACAGCGTCTATATAGAGACCAATTGTATAGAGCAATGTCTAGTTTTGGCATCCCAGTAAAACGCGTCCGTCTGTGTAAGATGACAATGGAAAACTCACGCTGTTCCATCATGGTCGGAAAAAACCTAACGAATGCATTTGATGTCAAAAAAGGTTTTAGACAAGCCGATGCGCCGTCATGCGATTTCTTCATAATATTCTTGATTGACAATCAACATCGACGTCTTTGAGCAAACGTCAACATAGACAGATTTAAATTCGTGGTAGTTAAGGACTTCTTCTACCTAGGATCCGCTATCAACTCAGACAACAACAACAGCGCTGAAATCAAACTAAGAATCACTCTTGCCAAACGCTGCTTCTTTGGACTAAGAAGGCAATTGAGTAGTAAAGTCCTCTCCCGAGCAGAGACATGGACCATGACAACATCCGATGAAAACGCTTTGGGCTGCTTCGAGAGAAAAATTCTTCGAGTGATTTTTGGTCCTGTCTGCATAAATGGAGAATGGAGACGAAGATTCAATCAAGAACGTACGTGCTGTTCGGCGACACTGACCTAGCCAGAAAAGTTAAGGTCCAACGACCTAGATGGTTTGGTCATGTAGAGCGAATGGAAAATAATGCTCCGGCTCGCAGAGTCTTCGAATCCAACCCGGAAGGAGGTCACAGAAGAGGAAGACCGTGACTCAGGTGGAGCACACAGGTGGAAGAGGACCTGAACCAACTTGGTGTGCGAAACTGGAGACACCATAAGTAAGGGTGGCTCTACAGTCCAGGTCAGACCGATTCCTCATCCAACAAAAGTCTCCAGTCAGAATCGATTATTAAAAATGTATATGTTTTTCTTATGTTTTAACAATTATTTTGATAGGTGCGATCTTTTTATGTATAGCTTAATGTTTTCTTGTAATAATTTTCGTAGCTTGGAGAGATCCATTCGAAAAGCTGAACGAGATACTACTGTAAATGTAACATTTCCATATTGTGAGGGCAACTTTTTTGATCCTTCCTCCTCTTGTGGAAAATTATTTGGTATCTCGGTTCGCCTACTCAACATGGATACCCGCTTTTCGTTACTCCTTTTCGCAGCTTTCAAATCGGAGCAAATTTATTTCTAGGAAACTAAAGAAAACTATTCTTGCCATAAGAAAACTCTCAGAAAAGGAATCATGTAACAAACGAGCTTCTAAAACATTCGAACATATCTAAACACTTACCCCGATATTCCAATAAAACAACCATAGTAATGCCATCGCTAGTGGAAGAAGAAAAAGACGAAGAAATAACGAATGCATGCCCGCAACACCACACGAGAAAGTCGAAGCCAAAAGTTTCCTAAACGCAAACAAAGAATTTCAACATACAAATACGATTTCTTCATAAATTTAAATTCAAAACCTACAAATACAGCATTAGCCAAACTTTTAGTTCTCCAGGCTTTCCATAGGCTAGTGGGACTTTTCCACTTCCCATAGAATTCAAAGGTGCATCAGAGATCGGCGTTTCTCTGGAAAAGCGTTCAACTAGAGCTTCGATTTGCTGACTCGATTCAAGGAACCGATCGCGGCTTCTAAAAATGTTCAACACATTATAAGCTTACTTTTACAACACTAAAAGAACAAACCTTCGATCAACCGTTGACAAGCACAAATAATACATAAGAGGATTTTCCAGTTGCGGGCAAGGAAAGCCAATGCCGTGGAAATATTCTAACATTGCCCTTGTGCTTCCGGAGTAGACAACTCCACCAAGGCATAAAAATAGCGCTCGATCTAAAAAGGGAAAGACGTCTGATCGTGGTTTCTCCAATGAGAGTAAGATTCCACAGCCAGTCTTTTTCGCAGTGTTCGAAAGAATAGAAATCAGTAAATATGCGCTCAATGGATCAAGTCCTTGGGTAGGTTCATCAAGGAGCAGCATTACTGAAATTAGTATCATATTAGGCAATGTTTTCATATAGTCGTAGACTATTTACCTGGATCTCGAACAAGTTGAATTCCGATCGCTAAACGCCTCTTTTCACTTATATTGAGATATTCAACTCGTTTGTGAGCTACTTGGGAAAGAG
This sequence comes from Sphaerophoria taeniata, assembly GCA_943590905.1. NCBI lineage: Eukaryota > Metazoa > Arthropoda > Insecta > Diptera > Syrphidae > Sphaerophoria > Sphaerophoria taeniata. The sequence continues at coordinate 183,287,090 of OX016540.1, read as the reverse complement.
CAAGATCAGCCAAGACTTGACGTACTTTCGAACTCTTTAAATACCCCGAAAGCTTAAATTAAAGTATTTTTCAAATTTATTGAGATATGAAAAAGATACACAAATCTAATTGACATAACACAAGTAAACGAAACAAAGTTTTAACTTACGATAGTTGCAGTATAATGTAATGTTTGAGCAATTGTAATGCCTGGGATAAAAGTACAAGATTGTGTAACATAACCACATCGCTGTTGAAATAACGCCTTCGAAAGCGGGGTTCCATTGAGCAACACTTGACCACGAGTCGATCCTTCAGCTCTTCGGGAGATAACATCTAAAAGTGCCCTTTTTCCACTTCCTATGCAAATGTTTATAAACAACTTTTACTATTTTGTGAGAAAAAATGACAATTCTTCACCTTTCGAACCCAATATTGCCATCACTTCTCCACTGTGAACTGTCAAATTGACACCTTTAAGTACCATAGCAGTACTACCACCGCCATTAAAACATCCTCCACCATCCACCTGAAAAGTAAAATGTGTACTTTCATACTTCACGGCTAAATATTTAAAAAAGTTCATTCACAAAATATGATGGCAAGCAAAACAAAAGAGCTGACGTGCAAACTCATATTGCACTTCAGCCAGATTGTTTACATTTCCACTTAAAAAAAAAAAATCAAAACACATAATGAATAAATAGTTTGTGTATGGGCCTGTTGTATGTAGATTGAATTACAATTATCGTTTGTTTTGTTTCTATTAAATTGAGAGAGAGACACCGAACAAACCTCTGTGGTGTGGAAAATATTGTGTGCCTCTAGAACATAGTCACTACCGATCATATTGTTGTATTAAAACCGTCAAAAATTTAAAGAAAGCAGGTGTTGCGATGGATGTATCTTTGTCTTTGGTATACACACTCAATACAAAAACAAAAAATAACACAATATTTTTGTAAGGTTTTTACTCCATCATCCAAACACTTTGTTAGCTAAGAATGTACTGAATTGGTAAAACAAACCTGGATTGGCTCTCGGCAGCTATAAGCTATGGATTGAACCGGGCTGTAGTTAGACAAAAATATACATTTTTCGGTGGTACAACAACAACATAATTTGGTGAGGTGTGAGGTGTCCAAGAGATAGAGTAGTGATCAACGAATTGGAACTGGAAAAGAGCGAGAATTTAACTTTTCTGATTGGAAATTTTGCTAACGAGTTTTTACCAATACATTAACAGAAAGCCTTGCATGTATTAGTGGAAAACTCGACAGAGGTGTTTTTTGCTTGTGTCAGTTCAATGTTACCAGGTCCAATTTTATATCAAACTCTGAAACAAAAGTTATAATAAACGATCGAAGAATTAAAATGATGCGTTAGAGTCAGGATATTATGATCAATTAACTCATTGTAGAGGGTCATTCATTTCTCGGTTTCTAAAGTAACGCTTAATAAAACACATACAAATTTACATTTTCACTGAAAATTTTATCTGCCATTAAGTGTGAGTGGAGTTTTCGCAGCATGTGAGTCTTTTGTGGCTGTATCTCGGCCAAAACTTGAGTAACGTTGACTTTTAATCCGGCTAGATTTCGGGCACTATTCGCGTAGACACGGTGTAAAATCGCATGATCTTGGTGGCCAATTGACATAGCCAAAATGTGAAATTACGCGACAAGGAAACTTCTGACGCAATAAAGCCATAATGTTGTGTGGATTGTTGCCCCGCCATGTCGTCGTCGAAATCATGATCTTCAACCACGCACCGGCCAGAAAAAATCGGTTATCATTTGACCATATCGCTCCGAATTCACTGTAACCGTCGGTCCAACCTTTCGATCATAGAACACACCAAACAGTCACTTTTCCTGGATACAATGGCACATCTTCGAACACTTATGGGGTTTCTGAGCCCCATATACGGTAATTTTGTTTGCATACCCACCGTTGTTCGATTGCTAAGCGATCTATTATCGTAAATAGCAAACATTCAACTATTGTTCTGAAGAGGTGTTCTTCAACGCTTGCAAAACCCACACTAACGTACCTTCTTTTTAAGGCCATGGAAACGCTGATAAATTATCAGCTTCAGAAATATCTTGAAGACCGAAAGCTTCTTAATGACCAGCAGTACAGCTTTCGCAGCAACAGGTCCACTGGTGATCTGATGGTTTATCTCACCGAACAGTGCAACAAATCTAACATCGTTTTGAAGAAAGTAAGATTGTTGCACCTGATATTTCAAAGGCATTAGCTAGAGTTTGGCACCAAGCTCTCTTATCGAAAATGCGTGCATTCGGTATTCATGAGTCCCTCCTTTGTAGGATTAGAAACTTTCTTTCGATAATAAAAATTCCCCAGCCCCAGGGCTCCGTTTTGTCTCCGACCCTCTTTCTCATTTTCATAAATGATGTCTTCTCTGTTACTTCTAATCCAATTCATTGTTTCGCTGACGATAGTACCCTTAGCTTTTCATATTCGTTTCCAGACTCACATCCCTCCCCTTTGGTTGTGGAACTGCAACGGCAAAATATGATAAGTTCATTAAACTCTGACCTAAACAGCATTGTACAATGGGGAATACAAAACCGAGTAGAGTTTAATGCTTAGAAAACTCAAAGCTCTCTTGTACCGTTAAAGCGAGATATACCTCTCCTGCCACTGTCCAAGAGTGGCACTTGCATCAATGAAAACCGAATATTTCGAGATTCTTGGTATGTGCATCACCGAACACCTACGCGATGTTTAGGTTTTTTTAAGAAATGAAATTTTTGTCTTCTTGTGATCCAAAGCTCCCACATCTGGGCTGGTGCTCCACGACGTACTTCAGTCTTTTGGACAGAAATCACAACAGAGCGTTCAAGATGATTGGTGAACATACCATCGTTGAGTCATTTAGGTACATCAATTGAACATCGACATTATGTCTCATGCCTTACCTTATTTTACCGTTATTTCAACGGTTTATGCTCTAGTGAAATAGCCAGTTGCATTCCTAACCTTAAGATATTCAACCGTAATACCCACGCCTCCAAGAACGTCAATCAGTTTACCTTCGAGTCCAACTTCGGACGTACGGTCATGTTCAGGGTATCATTCTTTAGCCGTACTACGTGAATGTGGAACTCTCTTCCACACTCTGTGTTCCCCAGTCATTGCAATGTTCAAGAATTCAAGACAAATGTTAACCGACACCCTCTCCGTCTATCCTACTTTTCCTAACGCCCGCACTATGCTTTGGCATAAAAAGGGATTATAAAGTGCATGCTTATTACAAAATTATCAAATGCCAGCGCTACCAACTTGAAACCATGAAATGAATGACCCGTTAGGCGTGTTAGTGCCTAGCTATGCTCTATTTCGAGTTGCTTAGTCGACAGTGCTTAGAGGAATTTACGGAGAATAAAAAGAAGCGCGGAAGGTTAAGTTCTTGGTTACTTAAAATGAGGCAACTCCTCATTTAGTTTTTGAACTGGTAATACTACAAAAAGAATAGCAACAAGTACTCACACGTCACACCATCATACAGACACCAGTTTATTTAACTGCTTCACTGGAAAACCAAATACACCGCACAACAGGTAAAAATCCAACTGGATAGCAAAAGCAATAGAAAGATAGTTTATTTTTCAGATTGGGGTCTTGGATTAAAATGGCGTCACACCAAAGGTTAGTTCTCTCAAAGAGATTTGCGCATACTGTACTGCGCTCGGCGCGGTAAATATTTTTATCATATTGAAAAAAAAAACAAACAATAAATCTTCTAAGTCCTGCATTAAAGTGCAATAGTATCTCTACATAAAATTTAAAAAAGAAAATACATATTTTCAGTGTGTTTTTGTGATGTTAAAGTGTGTGGATATGTGAATGGGTTTAGATAATTTTGTATCTTATTCATAAAGAATAAAAAAAAAATCTAGAAATATTTATGTATGTATATTTCGTGGTTGTATAATTATTGGATTACTTCGTCTACCAACGTTTTCTACAAATAATGCACAAAAGGAATACAAAATTACCGAAGGCAAATAACATTTAAAATCTGTTTCAATGGTAAGTTAGAATTCTTCTACTGCAAAATTAACTATGATAATTTTGTAAAAGACAAATATTGTCTTATACTACGCACCTGACAATAACTATATCCACAAAGTTGTAGGTATCTCAATTCTCAAGCCAAGTGTTTTCAGAGAAGTAAGACAACAAAATATTAGTATCTACTGACTGGTGTAACAATAATTCTGTCAGATACATTTTTTCCAATTGGCATGAACAGGAATGTACTGTTAAGTTGGCTCAAGAATACCTACTCTTTAGTGGATATACTCGCAACAGAAGGTCAAAGATCTTGAACAAATCTTGTAAACATATCTACAGTCATAGCTTATAGCTACGAGTCGAGTATCTATCTAGATACTTTTATAGGCAACGTGTAAAACGGCTAACCAATGGAAGAATAGAAAAGAACGCGTTGCCGAGTATACCTCAAGTATAAGAAGAATAAAGTGAACGGAACTGTGGAACATACCAAAGTGGCTAGTCAAGATGTATTGAACCAGCAATATTCGTAGAACTGAGAAAGCAGAATCAAGAAATTTTCTTTTCTTTTTCAAGTTCTCAGTTCATAGTATGTGAGTTAGTGTTGGAAATAAATTAGTTTTATTTTGTATTGTTTTGGAAGAGCTCGCATATAAGATGAAGATGACAGATCGAGATATTGCATTATTTCTTCAGATTGATAACGTCGTCAGTTTTCATCTTAATAATTTAAATTCAACTTGCTTTTGATATGAGATGAATTTAATTCAATAAAGTTTTTGCGATTGAATATTTTCTAGACAAGGTTTTTCCGAAGACTGCGTTCAATAAAATTAGAGATTTGGTATGGATAGCTTAGTTTTTATTTCGATCAAATTAAGTGGGTTCGATCATCCGAGATTGTTGGAATAATTGTCCAACATAATTTCCCTTGTCATAATTATTGTTTCTCATCTATTCTTTTTCAGGCGTGTAATATTTTTTTCGTGTCAGGGCATCAAGTATCAGCATATATAAAAGTTTTTTTTCAGTCTAAAGTTATGGAAAAGCATAACCAACTAATATATTTTGCATCCAGAGACACAGTTAGTGCATTAAAAGGAAGGAAGGAAAGGGTTGGAAAGAAGGTATTGGTGTTTATTGGAGTGTGTAAGAGAGCTCCACGTTCACATAGAACGATTCTCTATACTTGAGAGTACGTCCGAAGTTGGGTTCGAGGGCAAACTGATGGGCATTCCTAGAAGCGCGAGCATACGGAAGAATGCAACTTTTTTTTATATAATTTGAACCCACTCGAGGGATTTTTGTATACCCTTTTTATGCCAGAGACACTGTGAGTGCATAAGGAAGAAGGGAAGGGGTTGGAATGGAGGTGTCGATGTACATTGGTCTTGAATTCTTGAACATTGTAATGATTGGGAAAGACAGAGTGTGGAAGGGAGTATAGTGCGGCTAAAAAATGATTCTCTATACTTGAGAGTACGTCCAAAGTTGGGCTCGAGGGTAAACTGATGGGCATTCCTAGAAGCGCGAGTATTACGGCCGAATTGTTTGAGGAGAGGAATGCAACTGCCTATTTCACTAGAGCAATTACCGTAGAAGTAACGGTAGAACAAGGAGAGACACGCAACGTTACGACGGTAGTGGAATGAGTCCGTGATCTCTCTATCACCAATCATTCTTACAGCTCTTTTTTGTATTCCATCCAAGAGGCTTAAGTAAGTAGCTGGAGCACCAGCCCAGAGATAGAAATTGTACTCAAGCTTTGGACGGATATAAGTCTTATAGATAATAGCCAGATCAGAAGGGGAGATGAATTCCTTGCACCTTCTTAAGAAACCCAACCATCTTGCGGCATTTTTGGCGACATCGCAAATGTGCTCGTTTAACAAAAGGTGGTCAGTGATGCACATACCGAGAACCTCGAGATATTCGGTATCATTGATGCAAGTGCCACTCATGGACAGTGGCAAGGGGATTCATCTCGCTTAAACGATACAAACAGGATTGAGTTTTCGAAGCATTAAACTCTACGCGGTTTTGTATTCCCCATTGTACAATGCTGTTTAAGTCAGAGTTTAATGAGCTTGTCATATTTTGCCGCTCCAGATATACATCCGAAGAGGAGGGATGTGAGTCTGGAAACGAATAAGAAAAGCTAAGGGTGCTATCGTCAGCGAAACAATTTATTGGATTAGAAGTTACAGACAAGAGATCATTAATGAAAATGAGGAAGAGGGTTGGAGACAAAACGGAGCCCTGGGGCACACCAGCATTTATATTTTGGGTTTCAGTTTTCAGACTTGAAACCGTCCAATACAACTTGTATTGAACGGTTCGAAAGAAAATTTCTAATCCAACGAGGTAGGGATTCGTCGATACCGATAAAAGAGCCTGGTGCTCAACTCTGTCAAATGCCTTTGAAATATAAAGTGCAACAATCTTACTTTCTCCGCCGTTAGGTGAGATAAATGATCTGATCACCAGTGGACCTGTTACTTATTAGGATCTATAATTTGATGTCTATACCGAACGGTTGAATTTCCAAGCGTTTTGTCAGATCTTCTCAAGATCTGAGTCGGATTTGGACCAACTCCTATGCTCCTGGCAGAGTAGCCAACTCACTAAAACATAGTTTCACTCGCACACTTAACAACCTTCTATACCCAATCCAAGTTCCAACACTCTTTTCGTTGCTAGAATCATTATTTTGTCCTTTTTCGAAACCCAGCCTATTTCTTCAACGATTTTTTTTATCTAAATCGGTCCAGTGGATTAAACGTGAAAACGTTACTGACACAGCCAAGTTATATCGCAATCGTTTATTTTTGTTAAACACAAATCCTTGTATCAAATATTTTTAAAACAGATTATTCAGAGAGTACTGATGGATCATATCATGAAAATTGTCGACAAAATCAATGTAATTTCATCGAGAGAAGTTTTTGTGCTTTGTTCAGAACATTTCAACGTCATGCAATAAAGAAATTATTTCATGGCTACCAAAAGATATCTTTTAAACTATACCTACCAAAGCCGTTTATTTTTGTCTTTTACCCAAACTTACTTTTCTCACTATTTAACCGAATTATTGCTTCCTCTGCTAATTAACTTTAAATCATTTGCGAGAATCTTAATCAAGATAAAGTAATAAAACATAAGAAAAACAAAAAACAACATCATCAAAAATAAAATAGAAATTGTTTACATTCGAAAATGTTTCAGTGAAAGTGTTCAAGCGAAAAGGAAGGTTACTTGAACCTGTTTAAAACTTTCGATAAGATCTCTGTGAAAATTTAAATTCAATAAAATGACCAAATTTGGAAAGCACACCGAATCGTTACAAAGAAAAAGTTTCAAGTTGACGGCTAAGGGAAAATTGAATTACTAAGAAGACATCTTGTTGAAAAATGTTAAATTTTTGTTAAGGGAACGTTTTGGACTTTAAGAGAAAGTATACTACTTCAAAGACCGGCCGGTTAGCAGAAACACAATTTAATCTGTAAGTCTTTGTGTCTTTAGGTGAAGCTGTTTTTTGAACAGCTTTTACTAACGACATGAAGGGTAGCTGTTGGGTTTGGAGTTGCAAAGACGGAATCTTGGGCTTCCATCTTTGAGTTGGTCTATTTTGGTTCTTCTTCAAAATTAATGTCAAGCCTACACGCCTACAAATCCAGTTTGATTCGAACATTCCCACTTCCCATCATTCAGCAAAAAAAAAAGTGCAAATCAGTATATTATACCAACCCTGATAATGAGGTAATTATTTCAATTCCGCCAGAATTAATACTAGAAAATAATATACATTACCACTTCTACAGTCTCATCAATGAGAAAAAACACCTTCATTCCACACCGCCACGCCACCGTGCCGCCCGCCCGCCGTCATCGTTCGCCTGAAATGTGCATTAAGTGTAGAATAACTTATACTCCACTTGAATCACACCACAAGAAGAGGCACAATGGCGGCGAAATTGAGTTTCATCATGTTTCAGTTTCAAAAACCTCATCGTTTCTTCGCCGTCCAAGTCAGTGTTTTTTGTCGTCTTCCGAATTACCGTCAAACGTCAGTCATTTCTCTCCTCCCCGCATTCTGCATGTCAATTCAAAGCAGTTAAACTCGTACTCGTGTGGTACAACAACTTCATGCCAATTCAAGTATTTTCCTGGGAATGCGACGACGACGAAAGTAGGTTGGTATTATTTTAATGCACATTAACTTCGCCAGAGCTAGGCCAGGGGTCTTTAAGTCTATTTTTATATTTGAAGTCTACTACCAGCAAAAACTCAAATAACATGGAATTAAAATACCTAAACGACAAGCTCAATTTTCGCGTCCTAATTGAGTTGTCTTATTTTTCTTTTTCTTTTTGCTTCGTAACTTTTTTTCGTAACAACGAACTGCCAACTTTGGTATAATATCAGCTACTTATATCTTTTTGAGGCTCTAAAAGCTTAAGTTGAAACCCTTTGGAAACATTCTTCATCGATGATCTCAATATCCGCTGTGGGTTCTAGGAATTACCAACATTGGTTTTATCTGCGATTCTGCTTAAAGTTACTCGATAAATATAAACTTGACTCAGCCGGCAAGGTGGCTATAAGGAAGAAATAAAAAAAAACAAAATTTTTTAACTTAATTCGTTTTTTTGTGTACAGTACGGATAACTTGATTTGGTATTCAATATTTCGATTATCTGTAAGACCAAAATTATTTTATATGCAGAAATGATGAATAGATATTGATAAACGTTTTACAAGTATGTATATACGAGTATGTCACAAAAAAATCATGTAAGATATGTTTCGGGTCGTGGCCCGAGACTTTTTAAAAAATAAAGAAAATACGATTTGCACTCGTTGAGTCCCAGTTCAAGACTGAATCATTTTATTAATTATTTCTTTTAAAATTACATTCAGATTTTTGCTGATTCTAAGTTATATTCAATTACATTTATTTTCATTCACATTTTGCTGATTAAGTGTTAAAGTCGGATGCGCGTGCATTTGGATAATGTTACAAGATACGTTTTGTGGGAAATTATATTAAAGCAAAATTGATGGGAAAACCAAATGCGCGTGCATTGGGATAATGTTACAAGATATGTTTTGTGAGAAATTATATCAAAGCAAATATTGAGGGAGCGGAATGAGCAGAATGAGCAGAATATGTAACCTCTCCCCCCTTTATTTTAAAATTCTCCTGAATTTTGGAGGTGTCTTGATTACTGATTAACATTTTTACATTTTTCTTTTTTCTTAAAAAATAAATAGCAAGAACTGTAAGGAAAAATAACGAGATTACAGAATATTGAACATTTCTATGCACTTTAAGTATTTGTATGTTTTCTAGATTTTCAAAGTTTTTTAATACAATCTCTTCAAAATTTAAGCTTTTAGTAAAATTGTACTTAATGTTTTCTTCGTAAAAAAATCTATCAACAAATTGAATGTTCTTATTACTAAATGTTTGATTTAATATTTCTATTGAACAATTATTTAGTACAATCAAATAGTTTCCATTAAGATTTACTTTCCGATCATCACATTTGTTTACTATTTCTATATTGTTCATATTTTTGCAAAGGACAGTATAATCATCCAGTGACTTTATTTCAATTGCCTTATTTTCTTTAAGTTTACAATTACGCTTTAAAATACAATTATTAATTGGTTTTAATTCTTTTTCATATAGGATATTTTTATCATATTCGTACATTCTTCCATTAATTTCAATTACATATTGATCTTCAATTATTATTTCATATTTAGTTTCTGTAGGGTTAGCCGTTATTAGTTTAAAATCGACTAACTTGTAAGTGTTTGGTATTTTCATAGCTATTACAAGTCTTTCTTTATCGTTTTTCAAAACTCCTACTCTTACATTTTTTAGTTTATAGAAATCCAATTTTGTTTCTGTTATTTCTGTAGCTGTTAATATGCTTGGATGAACTAATCCTAATTTAATATGTGCTATAGTGTCTATAATTTGGTTAATTTTGTCTTCTAGAAATCTTAATTTTAAAATGCAATCAGTTTTAAACTGCTGCTTAATAATGCGTTTTTCATTATTAGATAATTCTTCGTATGTTTGAGCTAATTGTTTTCTATCGGTTTCTATTATATTCTTAAGATCAAAGATGGAGTCGTTAAAATGGGAATTTATTTCAATTTGTTTGTTCAAATTAAAAATCGCGTTGCTATCATTTTCTTCTATTGTATTTAAATGTTTTAGGATTTCTTGTCTGTCGTTATCGTCCATTGTTCCAAAAAGCCATTTTTGTGCTGTTCCTACTATGTTGATGAGTCCCCGTTTTTGTCTCGTTTTTTCTAGTTCTATTGCCGAAATTTTAACTTCAATGTTTTCTATTGTTTTTCTGATTGTCATGTCATCTCCTGTTTGTAAGTTCCTAACACCGTCTTTTATTGAGTCAAGAATTTGCCTAAAGTCTTGGATGTTTATAATGTGAAGTATGGTTTGTGCGTCGTGAATAATTTCGGTCTGTCCCATATTTATAATGGAGTATCCATTTTCCGTGGTCAATTTGTTAATTGTTAGAGTTGCTAGTACTGGTGCTACTTGTGTCACTACCATGTAGGCTATTAATGTTATCTGAAAATGCACGAGGTCGTTTTAAATTCATTGGATGTTCCCTTTCCAATTTTTTTATCCTATAACGAGGTTCGTTTTTATAATAGTTTCTTTTATAATTTTTTACTGGTGCTACTTCCCTACTTTCATTGTATTCCTCTCGGACTTTGTTACGTTTTTCTGTTCTATTTTCTTTTTCTACCTGAACTCGATTTCTTAAAATAGCTATATCTGCAAACATTGCTTCCTCTGGTGACATTTTAAGTGTTGAGTGATATCTTTTGTTGTAATTAATAACTGCTCTATGAACTTTTTGTATTAGTGTAAGATCTATATTTCTCATTGCTACTAATTTTTCTTGAAGGGTGGAATGAAATCTTTCCACGTCACTATTTCCTGTGTGTGTATTGGGTTTCGTAAGATGAAGGTCCACTTCTTGTTGGATAAAAAATTCTTTCAAGTTTTCAGCCTGAAATTCATTATCCGCAATGATCTTTTTTGGTTTACCGAATTTGGAGAAGTGTTCTTCTAAAGTTTCTATTTTTTTGATCCAATTTCTATTTGGTAAATAGTAAGCATAAGCTTTTTTCGTAAGCTTGTCTATTAAGGTGAGGAAAGGATGTTTCATAAAATAATAAATGTCCATATGTAGAATTTCGTTTGGCGTACTCGGAGTTTCGCTTATTTCAAATTTTTTCTTTATTGGCTTTCTTTCGTATTTAGTTTCAAGGCATGATTTGCAGTTATTTATAATTTTTGTGATTTCTTTAAATATTTGAGGGTAGTAAATTCTATCTTTAAGTGTATTGTACGTTTCGATTATACCGCTATGTAAACTTTCTTTTGTATGGTATAAAGCAATTTGCTTGTGAAGCTCTTCCTCTGTTCTGATTTCTTCGGCTCTGAGTGTTGCTTTTATAAATCTAATTTCTTTGTCGTTACTAAAAAGTTCTATTAATAGTTTCTGTATTTTATTAAATTCTGCATACTCCAATTCAGTGTAAATGCCTATTAAACCTCGTTTTATAAATCTTCTTAAAACATCTATCCAGTACTCTCTGGTTTTACTCATGTCTAAATATATTATCCTTCTTTTATCTATTATTTCAATTTCTCTGTCTACATTATATTTTAAAATTAGTTGAGTCCTATATTTATTTACTATAGTTTCCTTAATTGGAATGTGGTCTAAATGCTGTTCCTCCTGTGAGTGGATGGTTGCATTATCTGATACGTTATTGATTGACATTTTATCTTCTATATTAGTTTCATCTACCTCAAGTTCTGGCATTCTTGATAAAAAATCGGCTACTTTATTTTCTTTCCCTTTCAAATATTCTATATCAAATTGATATTCTTGTAATTTTAATAGCCATCTCTGATTTCTCTGACTGAATTCCTTACCATTGTATTTCTTATTCAAATATTTAATTGGTTGGTGATCTGTTATGATTTTAAATTTCTTTCCCCATAAGTATGGTCTGTAATAAGTTACTGCCCACACAATTGCTAAAAATTCCTTGTCGGTGGCTGAATATTTTTTCTCGTGGTCGTTTAATGACCTTGATGCGTAGCATACTGGTTGACTTTCCTGTGTCAAAACAGCCCCAATTGCATAATTACTTGCATCTGTATAGACCGTGAAGGTTTTTTCAAAATTTGGAAATTTTAAAATAGGATGTTTGATAATATTACGCTTAAGTGTCTCGAATGCTTGGATGTATTCCGGATCATTCGTATTAATTTTTGAATCTTTTTTTAGGTATTTGATCATAGGGTACGCTATTTTTGCATAATCCTTGACAAATTTTCGGTAATAGCCTGTGGCTCCTAGGAATGATTTTATTTGTTTCTCGGTTTTGGGGAGACGATATTCTTCAATGCATTTGATTTTATTTGGATTCGGTTTCATGCCTTCAGAAGTCAGGACATGTCCCAAAAATTCTGTATTTTTTTTCATAAACGAACATTTATCGAACTGAATCTTAAGGTTGTGCTCTGAAAGTTTTTTGAAAATTAGGTTTAGGGAATGCAAATGTTCCTTTAGACTGGTTGAAAAAATTAGAATGTCATCTAGGTAGACAACACAAATTTTATTTATAAATTCCCTTAAAATCTCGTTCATTAGCCGCTGGAAGGTGGCTGGCGCGTTCTTTAGGCCGAAGGGCATTCTAAGGTACTCATAGAGTCCATTGGGTGTTACGAAAGCTGTTTTTTCAACGTCATTCGGATGAATTTTAATTTGATGATATCCTTTTGCAAGATCTATTGAGGAGAAGTACTGGGCTCTGCCCAATTTGTCTAGTATACCCTCAATGTTTGGAATGGGGAATTTATCATCAATAGTTATCTCATTGAGCTTACGATAATCTACACATAATCTGAACTTTTTTTCACCTGAGTTGTCCATTTTCTTTTCTACGACCACAATTGGCGATGCATATCTACTATTTGATTTCCTAATAATTCCCTGAGCTTCCATCTCCTGTACTTGTCGTCTGACTTCCTCCTCGTGTTTTGGAGGTAATCTATATATTTTAGCGTGTACTGATTGGTCTACTGTTGTTCTTATTTCATGCATAATTGTATCTGTATTTGTTAACTGATCGCCATCATGATAAATTAAATTTTTAAATTTGTTTAATAATTGGTCTATTCCTTCTCTTTCTTCTGCGTTTAAATGGTTTAAGTCCATTTCTTTTTCTTCTCCAAAAAGTTCGAAACAATCAAATGTCGTTCTTCCGTTTTCGGAATAAAGGGGGATTCTTACGTCGTTATTTAATATAAGTGTCCTCTTATCAAAATCTAAGTTTTTGACAATTTTGCTTAACAGATCCATGCCAATTAGAATATCGTATGGTTTGTTACCTAAGTTTCTTTTATACCATTTCGTTTCTTCTTTAGGGTTATAGTTAAATTCCTTTGGAATGGAAGTAATTATTCTTTCAACAACTTCGTTTGTTATATTATTTATTGTTTGTAATCTCATACTAAGCTTTTCACATATTGGGAATCTACTACAATCTACTGAATTTGAGTTGATTATGCTCATTGTCGAACCTGTATCTACTAAGCCTTTGTAAGTTTGGTCGTCAATTGTAATATCCATAAAAATTTTGTTTCCGAGCCCTATCGGAGAAAGAAATTCAGCATCGACGTTGTGAATTTCCTCTTCCTTAGATTCGATTTGATCTATAGACATTGGTGCCGGGTATTGCACTGCGTTTCTAATTTGACCAGAAGGGTTAAAGTTTGGTTGCTGATACTTTTGGCTATATTGTCTAAATGGATTAAAATTATTGTTATTATATTGTATAGCATTTTGATTGTTATTAAAATTATTTTGTCTGGGGAAATTGTTTTGTCCGTATGAAGTAAAGTGTCGGTATTGTCCTGATGTATTATTAAAATTATTTTGTCTGGGGAAGTTGTTTTGTTCGTATGTAGTAAAGTTTCGGTACTGTCCTGTGAGATTGGAATTGCTTGGAAAACTATTGTCTTGTTTTTGATAATATTGATTGAAATTATAACTGTTTTCGTTACGCCTGAAATTTTTAAAACTATAATTCCTTCTGTCTATTTGTATGTTTCCCTCATCATATCCGATATACGTATACAAAATTTGTTTTAATTTATGGATATCATAAATATCTTTAATCTCTCTAGATAGATTCCCTAAAGCTATTTGTTTTACTCTGTTAATAATTAATGCATAAAAATTCTTTTTCGCCTCGCTTGAGTTACTTTCATACGTTGAGTACATATTTACTTCTTGAATAATGTCTTCAATTTTATAATTTAAATCAGCTATAGAATTTACCTTTAGATACGATATCTTATTTGCGATATCCTTGTAATTGATGTTGGGCCGGAAGTGTTGTTTTAACAGTTCCCTAGCTTCTGTCCATGTTGCTGTTTGGTTATGGATTAATAATTCCTTAGCTCTCCCCGTAATTTTTGTGTTGTAGATTGCTTGCCATCGTTCATTTTTCTCTGATTCTCTCACTGCATTTATGTGGTTCTCCACAACATAGATAAATTGCGTAAGCGTTTGACAGTTCCCTTCAAACTCTCGGATGTACGCTATTTCTCTTAGTATCTTCACTGTTGCACTATCTTGTTGCCTTCCCGTTACCGCTAAGGCTTCGATAGCTTGTACTAGCCTATCCAAATTTTCTGGTTCCATATTCGGGATTATGGGCCAAAACTTAAGACTGATGTCTCTTTTTTGTTTAATGTTGACTGAATTTATTGTTTACACGGAACAACAACAACAACAAAAAATCACTTGTCTCAAGAATTGTTTAATTTCAAAGTTTTTATTTAATATTAAAAAAAAATTCAACAGAAAACAAGTTTTTTTTTCGATTTACGAAAAATGTTCACTTTTTGTTTTCTTTTTACCCGATGCACGAAAAATGTTCACTTTTTCTTGGGTTGGTTTTTTTTTTCTACTTTCCCGATTTACGAAAAATGTTCACTTTTTCTTGGGTTGGTTTTTTTTTCTTTCCCGATTTACGAAAAATTTTCACTTTTTCTTGGGTTGGTTTTTTACTTTGTTCACCGACTGCGCCAGATATGTTTCGGGTCGTGGCCCGAGACTTTTTAAAAAATAAAGAAAATACGATTTGCACTCGTTGAGTCCCAGTTCAAGACTGAATCATTTTATTAATTATTTCTTTTAAAATTACATTCAGATTTTTGCTGATTCTAAGTTATATTCAATTACATTTATTTTCATTCACATTTTGCTGATTAAGTGTTAAAGTCGGATGCGCGTGCATTTGGATAATGTTACAAGATACGTTTTGTGGGAAATTATATTAAAGCAAAATTGATGGGAAAACCAAATGCGCGTGCATTGGGATAATGTTACAAGATATGTTTTGTGAGAAATTATATCAAAGCAAATATTGAGGGAGCGGAATGAGCAGAATGAGCAGAATATGTAACCTGTACAGGGTGGCTGATGAATATTGCTACATTAAGAAACTCAAATAAATTTTTGTTTCAGTGTATGGAATTCATTTTAATTTTGTTCATATTAAAGTTCATTAAATTTTAATAAATATAGCTTAGTTAGTTTTAAAAATTATGGATTTTAAATGTCCCCCGCTCGTTGATGCATGTGCGACATCTAAACATAAAGTTGTTCATTACTGCCTGGAGAGTTGACACTGAAATAGCCGCAATTGTTTCTTGAATCGCTTGCTTTAATTCATTCAAATATGTTGGTTTTGACTTATAGACTTCCTGTTTGCAATAACCCCACAAAACAAAAAATCATGTGCAGGTCAGGTGACCTGGGGGGCCAACGGATTGAGGAGTTCCTGGATATCAGCTTCTTCGGAAATTTTCTTCGCAATTCTGTCATAACAGGCCTGGCTATGTGAGGAGCTGGACCATCTTGCTGAAACCAAACAGTTTTGAAAGGAATTCTCTTTCGGCGTAGTTCTGGATAGAAAAACTCTCTCAACATGGTCAAGTAACGGTCTCCAGTAACCGTAACGGTGTGATCATTTTCTTCGAAGAAATAGGACTCGACAATGCATCGTGACGAAACTGCACACCATACTGTGACACGAAATTGGTGCAATTCTGTCTCATGGAGTATCTGTGGGTTGGAAGCACTCCATATTCGACAATTTCGTTTGTTCATGTTGCCGTTTAAATCAAAATGAGCTTCGTCAGACATAAAAAGATAGTTCAACATGTTTCCGTCCTTTTCCACTATTTGGAGCATCTGCTGCATCCAGTTTGTTCACCATTTGGATTTTATAGGGGAATAAGTCCAAGTCATTGTGCATAATTGACCGCAATGACTGTTTGCTTATACCCATTTGAGCAGATAACTTTCTTGTCGAAGCTCTTGGATTATTTTGTATGGCACTCCAGTGCATAATAGGTGCGGGGAAATAACTCCACGGGAACTAACTCCACTGAGGGATTTACTTCCCACCAAGTGAGAACTTACTCCACTTTTGTAAAGTGTAGTTAGTTCCCATGTACGGTGAGAACTTAGTCCAATTTCTAATGGGAACTAAGTTCACACATTTATTTCAAAGCTGTTGCTGTTTTGCCCAAAAGAGAATCAATTTGGGGTGTGAAAATAAAAAAATTCGCGCGAAGCGAGCGGAAAAATTTTTTTACTACCCCAATTGATTCTCTTTCGTTCAAGCTCCAAATCTTTAATAATACAATTTTTATACTTAATCATTTGAGAGGGATTGTAGAGTTAATAGAGTCAATAAAAAATGTCTTTCTGATGAAACTTTTAATGTTATTTAAATAGCTCAGTTATTTAAAGGGACAAAAAGATGCAACAAAATGAAACTGGGTTCAAGTGGTGCCGTGAACGAAGGCCATATGAACTAACGCCATAAAGGCTTTAATTCTCATTCAAATGTGAATTAACGCCATAATCCGATTATGGCCTAAATACACATTGGAATGAGAACTAAAGTAATATGGCGTTAGTTCATTTTAAGAAGTGGCCCAAGTACTCATTTCAATGTGAATTAAGGCCACTCACAGCAATCAAAATAATTTTAATATGATATTGGAACATAATGTAGGTAGGTAAATATATGGTTTAACGAAAAAAGGATGAACGCTCTATTAGTTAAGGGGGTGTAAACACAAATATTTTAAACACGGGTTACTATAAATCAAATATAAGAACCAATAGTCCCACATTTGCCTTATTCTTAACTTTTTTCGTCACGCTCATAACTTAAAATTTTTGGAAAAATTTCTTTGTTATTTATACTTTCGCGGTCCCCTCAGTTTTTGGCTCCAGAATCGAAAATAATCCGTTTTCGATTATATTTTTTAAATCTTCGTTTTTTCGGCGGAGTTATGCACAAATTTACGAGGATGGAAAACAAATGAAATCGTTTAATTGTTGATAATGTTTTGCAAAGTAATCGAATGAAGTTGCTTTCTAAACGAATAAAAAAATCAATACAAAAATAATGATTTTTCATATTTGTATTGAATTTCAGAATGAGTACTTAAGTTTCTCAATATTTTCGTAGATGCTTCATTCGGAAAATTAGTTTTCCACAATTTGAAAGTAATCAAAAAATTGCGTACTACTAGAAAGCGAGCGGAGCGAGCCGAAATTTTTTTTGGCAAACAGAGAAACAATTTGGGGTGTGAAAATAAAAAAATTCGCGCGAATTTTTTTATTTTCACACCCCAAATGGTTTCTCTGTTTGCCAAAAAAAAATTCGGCTCTTAGAACGCGATTTTTTTTATTACTTCAGAGTCTGGAAAACTAGTTTTCCGAACGAAGCACCTACGATCAGCTTATTATTAGGTTGAGCACAATTTTCCAATTTCAGTGAGATTCCTTGAAATTAATATTGTTAACTTATGATTACGTTCAAATGGCTGACCAAGAAAACGGATCAACACATTTTCTTCTTTCAGAAATTTTAAAAGAAAATATCAGCACTCGCTGAGAGTGAGATCTCTTGTTCCATTTAAGAAATATCTGAGGTCCCTGAGATCTCGATGAGATTGCGTTAGGTAATTACTTGCTATGCTATGCATCAGTTCTCATTTGAATGTGAACTTACCCCATATGGCGTAAGTTCTCATTCAAGTGATGGCTTTAGTTCTCATTCGACTGTGAATTAAGGCCATAATCGGATTATGGCGTTAGTTCACATTTGATTGAGAACTAAGGCCATTATGGCGTTAGTTCATATGGCCTTCGTTCACGGCACCGTTCAAGTACAGTGTGCTTGTAGAATGCCCTACTCTCACCGAACACCAAACTTCAGAAGAACGTTTGCATAGGAAAAAGTTTTCTTTATGTAACATAAACTAATAGCATGCGGTATATTTCAATTGTTATAATACCGTTTTAGAAAATGTTTAAAATTAATAGCAAAGGTCAGAAACCCCGAATTTGATTTCTAAACTAATGAACCACCATATAGGGGGTCAGAGTCTTAAAAATGGGTTTCCTCTAAGTTTCTCAATATTTTTGTACATGCGATTTTTAAAAATTATTTTCAGTCTTAAAAACTGAATTTCGGAATGACTTCGTTTCTAAAAGACAATTATTTTAATTTCACAAACAAAATTGCTCAGTATACTTGAATTCCTATTTTAATTTTTTCTCAATTAAAGTGGCAAATTATTTCAAATTCGAAGGGAACTAGATCCACTAATTATTTGAGGAATTTAATTCCCACTGTACATGGGAACTAACTACACTTTATAAAAGTGGAGTAAATTCTCACTTGGTGGGAAGTAAATCCCTCAGTGGAGTTAGTTCCCGTGGAGTTATTTCCCCGCACCTGCATAATAACGGTGGACAATCCAAACTCTTGCTTCAGTTCCCCAGTTATCAATTTTTATTAAATCTAAGAATCAATCTGCAAAATAAAAAAAAATTACTAGATTCATTAAATTCAAAAAAAGTTATTACCTTTTCATGCATGGTCCCACAACTACGACAGAAAGCTTTTTGGCAGGAATGCCCAGCTTGTATTCCTCAACGGGCCAGTGTCCGGTGCATGTTGCAACGACCCTGGCTGTGTCTTGCCTGGGTCTAGGCGATTAGTTCGGGATTTATTGTAGGTAGGCGTAGGACATATATTTCTTGATATACATAGATTTGATTCAGTGAGATCATTGAGAAGATCTTGCCCTTCATAGCACCAAGAGGAATGTTGACTCTCTCCTCGAGTGAGCTATGAATGGCTGATTCTTG
The DNA here is from genome assembly GCA_943590905.1 of Sphaerophoria taeniata. Classification (NCBI taxonomy): domain Eukaryota; kingdom Metazoa; phylum Arthropoda; class Insecta; order Diptera; family Syrphidae; genus Sphaerophoria; species Sphaerophoria taeniata. The sequence continues at coordinate 183,267,746 of OX016540.1, read as the reverse complement.
CCTGGCCAGGTCACACAAAGCCTTCAAAAAAGATGTTGACAAAATTTAACATTAAAGATATCGGCTCCCTTTCCTGGTGGCGCAATCTAGTTTTTCAACCGGAGTTGTTTGGTACATATTGCGACTCCAAAGAAATCATTTCCTATTTGCTTTTCTCTGGATCTGGTCCGAGATTCTGTCGCCACAAAGCGTAGAAAAAAAAAATCAACTGAATTTTCGTAGGCGAGTAAATTCATTCAGCTCGATTAGCTAGCTGATTTCTGGCAAGAAGTACGTCATCTTACCCAATTCGCCTATTTTTATGAAAAAAAAAACTGGATTGCGTGTCTGATGTGTGTAGGTGATAGGTATGTGATCAGAATTTTTGATTAGAATTTGCTGCAGAAACCTGAAATTTGTACGAAACTATGGTAACTCATTCGAATGCTTTAATACCCTGATTTATTACACAAATAAGGTTCGTTGTGTAGCAAAAATAATAATAGTGCATATTGATTATACCTAGTACAATTTTGCGTTGGTATGACATGAATAACACGATTAATGCTTTATAGAGTTTTTTTTTAGTTCCTTTCCAAGCACATGTTGTCACTGTCAGGGCCCTCCATTGAATGGTTGTAGGTTAGCGACTTAGTTCGTTCCGACTATTCGGGATCCAAACCAGACCAGAATTTTGCTGCCCTCTTATCATATCGATGGGCAGCAGGGGTCAGACAAATTTTTTTTCCATATTTCTAGATTCAAAAAATCCATAATTTTTGTTAGTTTCTTTCAAGCTTGATAAAAGCGAACCTGACTGTATTCTTCCTACTCCTTACTAACGCATTCGCTAGTTTGTTTCTTGTTCAGCTTATTACGCAAAAAAAAAATTTTCATTCATTGGAAGCTAATATATGTCGGTATACAATAAATTGTATAAGCAAACGTGAGTCACTTCCACTTTATGTCTATCCAAGTTTGATTTATTGAATGAAATAGTAACTTCCAACTTTGAACAGAACTTAATCTTCAAACAAAGTTATTAAAACCGTAGGGAATACCATTTTTTTAGTAGGTATTTCAATTTTTTGCCTAACTTGTGCTTTTTTATTTGCTTGGAATAACTGACTTTCATGCTAGACAGACAATGAACGTTGTTGACCTAGTTTCATTCAGCAACAAACAAATATTTTGAAGTCTCGCTTTATATCGTAGTGTAACGTGTGTTTGTTTGTTTGCATAGCATTATAATGTACATTCTTTTAAAGTTGTATCATTTTCTGTTTAATTAGATATTAACGGATGTAATGTTGCGAAATATCTAGAGTAATATTTATGTATGCATATGCATACGTACATATAAGAGACATTCGGCTTTTTAAAATTCCTTGGTGTTGACATTTATCGAGAGTTTCACACGATTGAAAATTCTTTCTTTGCTGTATTAACGAAATATATTGACGCTCCTTACTCAGTTGACCTAAGTGGACTTATGATACTGCGCCAAGTCCCTCTAATCCTCTCTTAATTTATTTTCAAAGAAATAATAAAAGTTCAACATAGATTAATTATGATTTGAGTAAAAAAAAAACTCACATTTCTTACCTATGACCTCGTTCTCCGACCATAGATGGCATAGATACATCCAATTCACCCTTATCGAAGACGAAGAGTCCCCAAAACCAATCCAATTCCGGAATTATCGGAAAACAGATTGGCCAAAATATAGGACAACCCTAAAACGTCTGATTTAATCAGAACTGTTTGATCCTCCCTCATGCACTCTTGAACTCGAACAAAAAGTCGATGAGCTTACAGCAGCCCTCAATAAAGCCATGGAAACTGCCTGCCCCCTCACTACAGTGCGGAGAAAGAGAAAACCATATTGGTGGGCTGCTGAATTAGAAACACTTTGGAAAGGCTGAAGAAGACTTTTCAATCTTGCAAAAAAGTCCAGATACCCCTAAGATTGTGATTCCTATAAGGAATCTCTCAAAAAGGTATAAAAATGAATTGAGAATAGCCAAAAGATCCTTATGGAGATCCTTCTGTAGCTGAAAAGAAGAATCTTCGGAGGCATCGAGATTAAGGAAGATTCTCTTGACAAATCCAACCATGCCAATAGTCTTAAAAACTTAGATGGTACATGGACTAACTCTTGCGAAGAAACGCTAAACCTGCTCCTGGACACGCACTTATTCCTGATGGCTTTAAATCCATTAACACAACAAACCCTCCTAGGTCTGAAATTAACTTAACTTTAACTCAGAACTATTTACAAGAGAAAAATTATGACATGGGTTCTGAATAGTTTCGAACCTTATAAATCTCCAGGTCCAGATCAAATCACACCAGCTGAGCTACAACATACCAGCGATATAACTTTGCCGACCATTGAGATGATTTTCAAAAGTTGTCTAGATCTGGTCGATAGGTATACCTCAGCGATAGAGAGATGGGCAAACGCTCGCATGTCAACGCTAAAGATCTAAGACCTATAAGCCTATCATCATTCATTCTTAAAACATTGGAACGATTAATCGATATCCATTTACGTAATAGCATTGATAAGCGACCATATACGTCTCAGCATGCTTACTGCAAGGAGAAATCGGTAGAAACAGCTTTGCATACTCTGGTAAGAACTATCAAATACTCCTTAGAGCTAAAAAAATACACTATGGTTGCCTTTCTGGACATTGAGGCCGCTTTCAACAACGTTGACACATCTGCTATCACTTCTGCTACGACGACACTAAACGTTGAATACTCTGTCAGCAGAGCCACCCCGCAAGGTTGTGGTCTGTCCCCTCTCCTGTGGAACATAGAAGTTAACGAACTGCTAATATCCCTCGAGAAGGAAGGCCACAGTGTGATTGCGTATGCCGATGATGTTGCTATCGCCGTCACGGGAAAACATCCTAATACCCTGAGAGACCTCCTCCAAAACGCACTTATTATGCTCACTAGATGGGCTGATCACTGTGGACTTAATATTAATCCCCAAAAACAGACCTCGTCTTTTTACACGGAAATAAAAAATTCCAGAAATTGTACCTCCTTCAATAAAAGGTGTATCACTAATGTTATGCATGTTTCTGCATAAGCGGGGCATTGAGAACCACACCCTCAGCAGCGTTAGACACTCTCCTCCATCTGGCACCCCTCGACATCTTCAGCAAACAAGTGGCAGCGAGTACAACTATAAGACTCAACGCCTCCTTTCAACGGACCAACAATAATGTGGGACATTCTATCATTTTGAACTCATTCGGTTCTATACCAAAGTACATAGACTACTCCATTTCAAAACCCCAATTTGGGAAAAACTTCCAGGTCTTCATTCCATCCAGAGATGAATGGGAAGACAAAAAATTTCTGGAAGAAAAAAGCATTCATTTTTATACAGATGGATCCAAGACAAATGATGGTGTTGGTAGTGGTGTGTACTCAGAAAAGCTTAATCTTAGCCTCTCATTCCGCCTCCCTAATCATTGTAGCGTCTTCCAAGCGGAAATTTTGGCGATCAAAGAGGTTCTTTCTTGGCCAGGAGAAATCGTGATATAAACTTCTTATATACTCATCTTTTCTCACAACCAGGCTGCTATTAAATCTCTCGACGGTGTCTCAACCAACTCTCAAACGGCCCTCGATTGTCGATCATCTCTTATGGAGATGGCGCACAGCAATTCAATATTTACCTATGTTGGGTGCTGGGCCACAGTGATATCACAGGAAATTGTAAGGCCGATGAACTCGCTAAAAATGGAACCGTCGTCATACCCATCTCACTTGAAAGGGAAAAGATTTGTATACCGATAGCAACGATATAAAACTCAAGGTGGTATAATTCACAAACGTGACCAGCCACAAAACTTATATGGCCGTCACTTGACCTAAAACTCTCTAAAGACTTGTTATCTCAAAGCAGATTTCATATTAGCTTCCTAATAGGTGTCCTTACGGGACACTGTCTTATAGACAAACACGCAATACGACTTGGAGTAGCCTCAAATGACTTCTGCAGGAGCTGTATGGACGAAGAAGAAGAAGAAACAATCTCTCACCTTCTCTGCGTATGCCCTGCTCTTTTTCTAAGACGCAAACTTCATCTGGGAGAATATTTTTATGATAATCCCAGTGAACTAGCTAACAAGGATATCACATATCTTCTTCGCTTTATAAAAAGCTCAAAATTGTTCGACTAGTAAGAAGTAATTCTCTAGATTCATGTGGTATCGCATATGGGCCTCTTCTTTTGGCCTAAGTGTGTGGATCCTGTATCCGCAGCCACTTTAGCACTATTCACATGAGCACGAACGACGACCAACGAATGAACGAATATTCGTCGATTTTGACATTTCTTTCACATGAGAGTTTTTAATTCGTCGCGAATGAACAACCAAAACTCAAAGCAGGAATGGTTTTTGAGGTTATACGCGCGCGAATATTTTGTTCGTTGGGAGTGTGGATGGTGTGTGGAACGCGAATAGAGTTTGACAATTCGTATCAAATACAATTCTATTCGCGACGAATAAACTTGTTTTCTCAAATTTATTAACAATTGAGATTAAAAAGTTAATTTATGCATCAAAAATCAAACATAAACCATACTTTTATCGTTTTGTTGAGAATTTGTAAGAAAATGAGGCTTCAAACGTATGTAAAATCACTTTTTTTCATTCATTCGTCGTTCGTTGGTCGTGCTCATGTGAATAGTGCTTTTAACCTAACCTAACCTACATATACGTACATATAAGAGACATTCGGCTTTTTAAAATTCCTTGGTGTTGACATTATCTATAGAGCTTCACACGATTGAAAATTCTTTCTTTGCTAACTGCTGCATTAACGGAATAAATTTACGCACCTTACTTAGTCGACCTAAGTGGACTTATAATACTGCGCCATTAATAGTCACTGTAATCACATTTCTTACCTTATAACTAGATTAAAAGAAAATCACCAAATGTATTTATTACAAGAAAAGTTATATGTATAATATCATGGAACTTCTTATTTGTAAAGATCAATTTACGTTATAACAAGAAGTCTTAAAGTAGAAACAAAGATATTATCTTACCGTTAAGACATATTTTCCCATCATTGTATCTAAAACGAAACCTCTAAATTATTCTCATAAATTAACACTTCTAACTTCTTATAAAAAATTTTCGCTGTAAGGTAATTGTAGTTATTTTTGTTTTGTTTTATTTTTTGTAATAATAATAATAAATTTTACCAAAAGTCTAATGTTGTAGGTACATATCATCCCTGAAAAGTGTTTAAAAAGTGTGAAAAGTTAGCTCCTAGCGTTCGCATGATAACTTTCAAACTAGATTTCAGTTCATTTATTATTAAAAAACGGTCCTGAATATTGTGGCCTTAATATAAAACAAAAAATACCCCCAATGCCCAATCTTCACGACCTAGTGCAACGCTGTGCGAAAAGAAAAATTGCCTGAATCGTTCCTCATTAACCAAGTATGTTCACACACTTAATTAATGTCTTTTTTGTTTCTTTTCTTTTGTTTTGCAACATTTCGAAATTAAGTATCGTATTTGCTAATAATTATGCACATTATGCTTTAAAACTTACTCGCCCTCGTGGTTTCTTAAATTCTTGTTTATTTGTTGAGAACTCCCACAATGGTTGATGCATGTTAGCTCTTTTGGTTAATAAAACTCAAATTTATTTATTTTGCTGTAATAACTTGAGGAAATTTATTTTTTCTTGAAAAGTTCACATGCAAAAGGTATAGTTTCGGGGTACTCTTTCAATAAAAAAACGGGTGGGATTCGAAAGAAGTATCCGGTCCACATTTCACTTTAAATCATATGAACGGGTATGTATTCTCCTCCAACAATGATATTCTACTATTCCAATGTCTGAAGCTATGGGAGTATGTAGTTAGAGTTACAGAAAAACTTTATAACTACTTCTTCTCGCCACTGCGATGCAATTCGCTGCGTTTGCAGCTTGCTTGGAATTTTTTTTTTTTCAAAATAGGTTTTCGAATGGAAAAACAGAAAGTTCTTGATGAAAAACTCGGAAAACTCATTGGGAAAATTGCATATTATTGCAGGTGCATTGGTTTTCAAATGGAAAACTCAAAAAATATCAGAATGGGTTTTCCAATGTAAAATAGAAAGTGCACTGATTCTCAAATAGAAAAATGGAAATTTTTGATTGGGAACTCGGAAAACTCTTCGAAAATACGAAGAACTTCAACATCTTAAATTAAGTTTTTTCATGGAATTTAAGGTGCATAGGTTTGTTTGTATGTCCGGTTTGGACTCTTAATCCGCTCAGTCCTCAATGCATTTTTAAAAAAATTTCATTGTAGATATAGCCTCAGTAAAAAATAAATTTTTGGGACAGTCTCACGGGAATGTCAGCAAATAAGGGAGACAACCGTAAGCTGTTTGGAATTCTGATTTTTGTGAAATAATCATAACAGAGAATTTTTCAAAGAAATTTGCATTTTACTTCTAGCACAGGAGCCCCCATACAAGAAATTCCCGTCATCGTGCCCACTAAGATTTTTAATGAGGAATAAAAGTTAAAGCCAAGACGAATAAGATTCGCTTGAACAGCGTGAATTGAGTTAGCTGTAAAGGCCGCGCATACCTGTTGCAATGTGATTAAATGTCTCCATCAAGACGGATTCTATTTTTGTTTCTTTCATTGCACGCGTCCTAGTGTTAGATGTATAAATTCCTTGGTTTGCTTGCTTTGCTGCCGAAAGTATTGCGTAAACCAGATCTTTTACTAACGAATCTATGCTGTAGTTTGTAATAAAAATACAGTACTTTAGGTCATAATAAAACCTTGTTTGCGCGGCACTTTCGGCAGCTTGAAAGCAAGCAAACCAAGGTATTTCTACATCTAACATAAGGACGCGTGTAATGAATGAAACAGAAATAGAATCCGTGATGATTGAGAAATGACGATGACGGGAATTTCTTGTATGGGGGCTCCCCACATATTCATGCTTTAATGAAAGTAGAATGTTAGTTGTAGAGTTTGGAAAAATTCAGATATTTAGTTCTCTTTTACAATTGGATTCAAGCAAATCACATTGCATTTTAACAATGTCTGTTTTAATCATAATGATTATTCTGGAGTTGCTCTGAAGGGTGGCGAGACGAAGTTCGCGGGGTCGGCTAGTTGCATAAAAATGGAATTGAATGTCCATAAATGCTACATTGAATTAAAGCCTGAAGCCTTGTTCTTCTTAAGAAATCTTAATTTTGAAGATTCGAGTATTAGAACGCACGCTAGGACGCTTTTAATCGAAGAACATCGATCAAATTTCGGCATTAGCGGGATTCTCCCACAGGTGATGTGTCATTTCGTACGAACCAAGCAGGTCGTTTGTGTGCAATTATATTTATTTTAAAATCAAGATTGCGATGCTTGTACGAGACGTATCCTTACAAATGAGGTATCAAAATTACCGTTATTTCATGTACATAGATCAGGCATATGGAAATTTCAACAACCCGTCCATAGGATTAAAACTTATAAACAAATTTATGTGAAAATGTCTACATTGGCCATATTAATGAGTTACCGTTATATAATAAAAGTTTAATAATTGAACAGCATGAAATTCTATATTATGTGTGAAAATTTCACCGTTCTACGTTGAAATCTTAAATACTTATGGTACTGTTCAATAAAATAGATTCGACGTGGCACTAAAACTTTCACCCCATATTTTCACCCCCCCCCCGGTTAATATTTTTAAAGCTTTGAATGAAACACAAGTTTTAAACTTCTAACTTTATCGACCTCCATACAAACTTTGACCTAATATTTCACCCCCTTGTGACCCTTTCAACCCCTTTAATTGCGTTAAAAAATACGGTATGCCCTTTCTCAGGTTCTAGTCTATCTTTGTTTTTCATCTAAATCCATTCAGTAGGTTAGACGTTATTAAGAGTTAAAATAGGCGTCAGTAGTCCATTTTTTTTTTCAATGTTTAATTTTCCTATCCGTATTTTTTTCAAACCGGGGTCTGTATGTGAATCGATTCTAAAGGAGTAAACTCCAAAAATTCAAAATATGTTAACAATGTGCTGTTGGCAACCTTAATTTCCACATTTTATAAAAGAAACAAAAAAACTGCAAATACAGCAATGCAATGATAAATTTTTATCATTCCAACACAATAAATCATTGATTGAGGCTACAACTAAGGTATACGGAGAGTTTGTGTTTCCATTTTAAAATGAAATGTATTCCACGTTAACCTTCAAAGTTCATGTACAATTCCTGTCTTTGGAATGAGTTGATTAGGTACTTTTTTCAAGATTTACAATTACATTTGGCTGGAAACCTGTCTTGCCATAAAAATCTAATCTTATGCCAAACATGAAAAGTAAACAAAAGATTATACATAAATATTTCGCATTCTTTCGTAAAGTTGTATTATGTATGTTTCTACGCGTTTGTCAAAAAAAAAAGAACAAATCTTGAACGTTCCTTTTCTGCAAAATTTTCAACTACCAATATATGCTTTTAAGCAATGAGAAAGTTTAGGCAACTAGTTATTAAATGGAGAGGCTTTTTATTTTCTTTTTTTTCTTTTGAATGTTTGGTTTAAAATATGACACACAAATTATTACTTGAGGAGAAAATCTTCTTCAATCGAATTTTATCATGACCAAAACAGAGTGAGGGATTGACGTTGTTGGAACTTGAATGCCAATGCCAAATAAACATTCAAGTGCGTACGCAATGTTCGTGTAATTATTGCGATCTTACTATAAGAAGCATTTAAATTGAGCTTCGAGTGTGAAGCTCTTGAAAATTTGCATAAAATAAGAATAACGTCGAGTGAACCTTACTTACGGAGAAAGCAATGACAGTGTTGTTCGTGTTAAAACTATAAAATGAAAAGAACCACAGATGACATACTTTGCGCGAGCTTAAATTGTGTTATATGTTATAATTTTTGTATCAACGCGTTTGAAATAGTTACAGTTCGAAAAGGATCTGGATGTGAATTTCATCTGCACCGCAACCGGAATACAGTCCGGGCAAGAAACAAATTCTTCCACATTTTCCAAACGTTCGTTGACCGACGACCCACGACGCCATCAAATTTCTCACCCCAAGGGGTTGCCGTTCCAATTTTTGTTTTGCTTTGCTGTGTCCTATACAAATCACTCTCCTGGCCGGTTATGATAACACCAAACATGGCAAACCATTCTCCGTAAAACTTTTCTCTCAAAGGCGGACACGGACAGAGTCTTTGGCTTAACACGTAAACAGGGTTTAACTTTTTGTTTTATTGATCTTGTATAAGAAACAGAACGAATATTTCCTGTCTTTGTATCAAACCAAGTCTTTGTATTTTCTTTCTTCTAAGAAAACCTTACGTCAAGCCATGCAAAATGACATAACACTACCTACTTGTTGATATTGTTATCTATTACACACAATAATGCATAGGCATAGCCATATACCTGCCATATGCGTTGTAATTTTTTTATCAAACACGTGGTGCTGAGTAAGGAGTTTACATACAACTGGCTTCGATAAAATCTTTGTGGTCAAATGAACCACATTAATCCAATTGCACCAAAGTAACAACGTCTGATATTATGCTCGTACAATGGAAACATATAACCGTACCTAGGAAATTAATTGCATTCACTTATCCAAAAGATACTGTTGCATGGTGGCACTCGTAGATATCGAAATGATTCCAAGTCAAAACGGTCGGTGCTACGTGCTCAATTGATTGTTAAGAAGCCAACCGACTACGCAGACGCTAGTGATGGATATAAACGGAATCTTGTAACGGTCGATATTTTTCTTGTTGCATTTTCAAAGCATCAACTGTGTTTAAATGTGTGTCAGTCAGTCATTCAGCTTGTGAGTGAAGCCAGTTTAATAGTCGTAGAAAAAAACACTTTGTTTTGTATAGCTGTTACGGACACGCATTATGAACCATAGAAAATCGGTGATCTTTTATGTTTGTTTACATGAAAGCAAATAAATGAATATTGAGCAATATCGAACAAAAGATCACATTTCTTGTGAATGAATATGTAGGGGATATAAAAATATGTAATTCTCTTCTCTCGAAGTTTCGGAGTTTTTGGTCATCTCGACTCGAAGCCCTGTTTAGTCCCGCTTCGCTCTCTTTCGGCCCACAAGCTGAAATTTTCAGATTTATTCCTTAAAAATGCAAAAGTGTTAGTTTACCAATGCATTTCAAACGGGACCTCTCACTTTTAAGGTATGTGAGCTCAGTTCCAGTCATGGTATATATCCTGAGCTCAGATTTCAAAAAAGTAGATTTCGTTGAGCTCAGAACGGCACCCTTTGTCGGTTGGCGAGTGTAGAGCTTCAATCGATTCAGATCATCGAAGATGTAAGAAGTAATTTGGGGTCGAATGCAATCGTACAAATTGGACACAAATCCAAAGAAGTCCTCTGCTTCGATTCCAAACTCGGCGTCGTCGCCTTTTCCTATGCGTTTCTTCTTTCCTTGCTCGAGCATAGAATCCGAATTGCATTTATAACTTTTGAGAACTCCAAGATGCCGGTATTCTTTCTGTCAATCAGCTTAAATCAAGTTATCGGATTGCTTTGTATGCGAAGCATAACTTACCCGGGAGTCTGGATGAAGAGTAGTGGGACATGCCTTCATCCTTTTGTTGGTAGATTTCATGATTTTTAGAGATAGTTGTTCTTTCAGGAATAGATCTGTTTCTTCGAGTTCTTCGTACAGCTGATCCATACAGCACCTTAGAAATTCTTGGATATCATGTTATTAAAATCCACGGTACAAGATCCTGGGTGGTGCTATAAAGTCTAAAATCGAATGAGATAAGAACGTCTAATAGATCCAAGTTATGTAGACAGAAATTGGGACAAACTACCTTGACTACTACTTCCGTTGCACCAAATGTCCTTGATCAACCTATAGTAGCTCATAGCCAAGCCAGCTTTTTTCTAATTACACGAAAAAAAGAGACGATCGTGAGAGTTCACCTCAGAGGAGATTTGCAGGTGTTTTCGGCAGAAGTAGGGCCTCTAGGTAATATAATATGTTCTCTATGCTAAGAAGCGCACTCCGTTCATGACAACAGCCAAGGGAAAAGAAGTTGAAAACGATCAATAGGACAAAGAAAGGCTGCTAAAAGAGCCAAACGCAACCATAAAATGTTAATAACTGATGAACCTGAGGATCTCTTTGCAACGGAAGAAAATGATTATGATGTTCCATGCCTATATTGCAATTGCATTGAGCTTTGTTCTGTTTCTTAGCAACAGGATACATTGATCTAGTGCCAAAAGTGTGCAAAATGGGTTCATTGTAAATGTGCCAGCCTCGAGGTTTTAAGCCTCATTTAGACGATCATTTAAGTTTCAGTTTCAGTTTAACTATCGGTTTAGCTTTCAGTGAAACTGATTTGTTTTAAACATTTAAACATTTGTGGCCGTATATCGGCAATAACACGGCGAATGTTGTCTTCCAAATGGTCAAGCGTTTGTGGCTTATCCGCATAGACCAATGACTTGACATAACCCCACAGAAAATAGTCTAGCGGTGTTAGATCACAAGATCTTGGAGGCCAATTCACAGGTCCAAAACGTGAAATTAGGCGGTCACCAAACTTGTCTTTCAATAAATCGATTGTGGCACGAGCTGTGTGACATGTTGCGCCGTCTTGTTGGAAACACAGCTCCTGGACATCATGATTTTCAATTCAGGAATGAAAAAGTTAGTAATCATGGCTCTATACCGATCACCATTGACTGTAACGTTGTGGCCATCATCGTTTTTGAAGAAGTACGGACCAAAATGATTCCACCATACAATAAAGCGCACCAAACAGTCAGTTTTTCTGGATGTAACGGTGTTTCGACATACACTTCACTCCAAATGCGGCAGTTTTGTTTGTTGACGTAGCCATTCAACCAGAAGTGCGCTTCGTCGCTTAACAAAATTCTCGATTTGGGCCCATCCGACGAATCTACGCCTTGATTGATGATCGTTTGGCTTCAATTCTTGCACGAGTTGGATTTTCTAAGCACGCAAACCAAGATCCTTCCTCAAAATCTTCCATAAAGTGGATGGACACAGATCCAATTCCTGTGCTCGATGGCGGATGGACTCATTCGGGTCTTCCTCAAAGCTACGTTCTACAGTAACAATAGCTTCTTCTGTACGCACCGTACGGCGCGCGGCGTCTCTGGAGATGCGAGTTATCAATTAGAGTAAACGTGGTGCAAAAACGTTCCAAGGTTAATCGAATTAACTGCTCTGATGGACGATTTTGTCAACGATAAAATGGACGTAGTGCGCGATACGTAGATATTCCGCACAGAACCATTATTTTCGAAATTAAATTGCACAATTTGCGAGCGTTGTTCAGGCGTGAGTCTATTCATTATGAATTGCCAAACCAAACTGAGAATAAATCACTTGACAGCTGTTAAATCGGTCGCCGTCTTGAAAAGTAATGCCAACTTAAAGTTCTATGAAACAGCTGATTTTAGTTACCTATTCTTCTAGCATATGATTAATAAAATGACAACGTAACTTTTTTATCTATATCTAAGCGATAAACCTTATCTTGTAAGTTCTATAGCTGAAAACCAACAAGTGGGCCATTTTAGGCCAATTTCCCCTATGAAATAAAACTTGAAGCGTTATTGTCAAAAAGTGCGATTATATTTAATTTATTTGAAAGAAAAATATTCTCTTCCTGAAACAGAATCCACTTTTTTGTGCTTAACTAACCATAATCTAACTATTGAAACCTTTGGCGCCTTCAAAATCGGGAGCTCCCAAGGGAAAGTCGAGCCTGCTATTTTGTATATGTTGCAAGTAAAACGAAAGTCCAAAACGGAATGTTAAGGCTGAAAGTGAAATTATAAATGCCTAGGTGAAAATAATTAGGTTTTTAACATTAAACATAAAAAAGGTGTAACCCAAGTCAACATAAAACACGAATATTTTGCTCACGATTGTTATTCAATCTCGTTAGCACTATACTTGAATGCACAAACACACGTTAACTAATTACCCAGTAAAAAAACATGAATGATTTGAACCTTTCTAAATTAAAACTAATCAATCCAAGTTACATAAATACCACATAATGTGAAAATCTAAACGAAGTTTAGTATGAAGTGTGCCCACTAACCCTGAAGGCCGAGTTTAAGTTTTTGAAACTCCCGTAAATTTTCTTAAATTCAAAACAAATAAATTAAATCAAGGTTTAACAATTAAATTTGTACCATCACATGAGAGCATCAAAGCCATTATTCCGCCAGTGATGAAAATAGACAAATTATACAAAAACTTACTGGTGCATGACATTGCCAGCATTAAAACTAGGTTACTGGTTGAATTCTTAATATTTGTTTCCTGCCTACCAAATTTGACTACTCTTTGAAAATGTTTTCTTCATGGCCCATATGACATGGTGATGACACAAACATGTTATTAAAATATTATTCGTCTTCATCAAGCCAAAATATAAACATTTGTTTGCACTGTCAAGGGCAGTTCTCAACTGTGACTCATTTTTGGCAGCTTATAGAGCTCATATTAAACCTTTCTACTCCTGCTCGAAGATTCTAACGGAAAGGCGCTTAAGGTTCATCGTCTTCCAAAATTTTGATTTCAACAAAACTTCACTTCAGACAACTCTACATCACATTTCCTACAAGTTTCAACAAAAACGTTCCAATGAATTCAGAGATTTTTTGTACACTATAAAAAGTCTGAATCGAAGTTTATTATTTGCTTTACGTTGAAATACACTATGTCCCACTGTTCCATCAAATGACGTCCCACAAAGGAATATTAAACTCACTGAGCATTGCAATTTTCAATGTCAAATGTTACTTTGTTTTTCATTCGTAACCAAAATATCAAATTGGGTTCTATTTATGAACGTTACGAACATATTATTGTATAACGAGCACGTCATATTTTGTTTATTATGACGGTTGTTTACCTTATACGCTATAAGTCATTCTAAATTAATCGTATATGGATGGAGCTTATTGAAATTGAAAAATGAATTACTAAGAAGGAAGCCTGGATGCAGTGGCGATTAACTAATAGGCTGAGTAGGTTTGAGCCTAGGGCGCCAAAATTTTAGAGGTGGCAGATTTATCCTATTATGACGTAACATGATTTTTATGTTTTTGTTTTCTTTTTCGAGATAGATTCTTATCATAAAAGAAAATAATTCTCAAATTTAAACCATCTTTTCAACCATGAGTTGGAAGTTGTAGTTTTTCTTGTACTTTTTTCTTCAATCCAGACAAAGATCAACTTTGATTTTGGTTAAACCAGATCCTGCATCGTTTGAAAGTCTTCCTATACGAAAACAGAATTTGCAAAACATTTATCCTAAATTGGATACATGTAGCTCTTCGCTTCAAAAATTATTGAAGGTCATCCCTAAGTCAAGAAAACTGCTTTAGTTCTTTTGTGGATCAAATATGAAGTTGTGAACGCGATAACATCACTAAGGTAGGTGACCCAAATAAGGCCCACCTTATTGTTTATCCTTAACAACTTTCATACCATGATAAAAATGAACTCAAACTTAATATATTATAAACAATAGTTATATTATGCATAGGAAAGCAGACTTTTAACTTTAAGATTCTGAAACTGAAATGTATTTTTCGATCATTTTGAAAAACCTTACGTTGGGCCTTATTAGGAACACGGGGTCCTAATAAGGCCCATACATTTTTCTTTTAAATTTCACTGTAGTTTTTGCTGAAATCAAATATTTAATAAAGTAAAATGAAAGAAAAAGGCAAAATCTGTAATTATAATAAATTTAAATTGATTTTATTCATAAAAAAAAAATAAAAGAAAAAAGTCTTTCTGACTTTAAAATCTTAAAATCTCATGCTGGCATAATAAGCCTCTTTGAACTGATTTCAAGGCCTGGTCCATTCGTTCTTCAGTCCAAGAAGCTCTTTTTTTCTCAGTAACGGTCTATCTTGGCATATTGACTGAAATCCACCGAAATAAAAAATGAAATTTTTCATATACTTAATAAGGCCCAGTCATATTTTTAATGGGCCTTGTTAGGAACACGAAAGACTTTTGTTTATAAAATTATAAACAAAAATCTAGTAAATATATATAAACAAAAATTTCAATAAATAAGGCTACAATTAATATATTCTACGAAAAAAATTAACAATTGTACTTACTTGATCAAATACGTGGAAACAGTAAAATTTTGTAAACTTTTTTTTTATAAAAAGCACTGGGCCTTATTAGGGTCCGTGCCTTATTTGGGTCACCTACCTTATATCGCTTACAAGAAAGCACGGAGAAAGTTTTTGTGCAAACTTGGAATTTTATACATTTTTTAATTTCCCAGAGGAAGTTTTTGTAATGAGGCCGATTTTGTGAACTTCCAGTCACTTTAGTTGCTCGGGAGAGGACTTTACTACTCAATTGCCTTCTAAGTACAAAGAAGCAGTGGTTGGCAAGAGTGATTCTTCGTTTGATTTCAGCGCTGGTGTTGATCAGACGATAGCGGATCCTAGGTAGACGAAGTCCTTTACTACCTCAAAGTTAAATCTGTCTATGTTGACGTTTGCTCCAAGACGTCGATGTTGGTAGTCCTTTCTTGTTGACAGCATTAACTTGGTCTTGCCCTCGTTAACCGCTAGACCCATCTTACTGGCCTCCGTCTCAAGACTCACAAACGCTCCACTGACATCACGCTGTGTTCTTCCAATTATGTCAATGTCGTCTGCGTATCCTAGTAGCTGGACGGACTTTTGAAAGATTGTGCCTCTGGTGTTGACGTTGGAGTTTTGCACAATCTTTTCAAGAATGATGTTGAAGAAATCGCATGACAACGCATCGCCTTGTCTAAAACCTTTTCTGACATCAAAAGCGTCCATTCGGTTTTTTCCGACCATGATGGAACAGCGTGAGTTTTCCATTGTTATCTTACACAGACTGACGAGTTTTTCTGGGATGCCAAAACTAGACATTGCTCTATATAATTGGTCTCTATGGACGCTGTCATACGCGGCCTTGAAATCGATGAAAAGGTGGTAGGTATCGATTTGAAGTTCCTGGGTCTTCTCCAAGATCTGCCGTAGGATAAATATTTGATCGATAGTGGACTTTTCGGGTCTGAACTCTGAAGCCACACTGATAAGGACCTATCAGGTTGTTGACGAAGGGTTTCAAACGTTCACACAGCACGGCAAACAAGATCTTATAGGCGATGTTAAGGAGGCTTATACCTCTGTAGTAGATGCAGTTCAGTTGAACTCCTTTTTTGAGGATCGGGCATACGATGCTGAGGTTCCATTCATCAGGCTTGCTTTCTTCCGACCAAATTTTGCAGATGAGCTGGTGCATGCTCCTAACCAAATCATCTCCAGCTGCTTTTTACAGTTCGGCGGCTAGCCCGTCTGCTCCAGCGGCTTTGTTCGACTTATGTTTAGATATCGCTATCTTCATTTCATCCATGTCGGGTGGGTGGAATTGTTGGTCTTCTGCACCCAAATTGAATGGTTCTGTATTGCTGGCGGAGTTTTGTTCGTCATCGCCATTATACAGCTTGGAAAAGTGGTCTTTCCATATCCTCAGCACTGACTGCGGTTCCACTACGATGTTCCCATGATGGTCTCTACAGGCTTCGGTTCGGGGTTTATAAGCTCTGGAGGTTTGTTTCACCTTTTTGTTAAACTTTCGAACCTCGTTCCTGTTGTGACATCCCCCTATCTCCTCGATCGCGCGCTTCTTTATGCTCCTCTCTCCATTTCTGCTCGTACAGCTCACGAGCTGCTCGTGTCCTTCTTTGCAGCAAAGTGAAAAGACATTTCAGAGAAATAACTTGATATTAGGTAGCGAGAATCTAAAGGAGTCTATACAAATAAGGTAAAATTCATATACCTAACGTGTTATTTTCTTGTTCCAGAAATATTCAGTCAAATAGAAGGGATAGTTTCTTTCCTCTTTTTCTCACCGTTTTCTCATAAATGTAATGAAGTTTTCTTTTTTTCGACACTTGTAGTTTGCTGAAGATACTCACAGAAATCTTCAAGTAACCAGAAAACTGCTGTCAATTATTTACTCATTATGTGTGACACATTCCGTAAAGGCGTAAAGTAATAAAGTAAACTTTCATGCGTTAATTTCTCAAAACCACTTAATTATTTATTCGCCTGTTATCAAATAGATTTTTCTATGAGACCAGACTTCATTGACCGGTATTAGAATAAAAATGGCACATAGGATTACAGTAACATCCCCATTGTATGGCATCATTTGTCAAAGTCTAAATACCGTTTCGAAACTGGTATTGTATCAATGATATCTTATACTGACCTGAAGCTCATAACTCGTATGGTTCATTGCATTTAACAAGTGCAAGAGTGGAATTTCAATGTATAAAGCAAATGCAAAAATGTAAATTAATAAATCTACAAAAACAACATTCCGCATTTTTCGGTCCCTGCTTTTGCGTTGGTCACGTTGCGTGCGTCGCGTTGTTGTCGTTGCAGGTTTGTCCGTTTGGTCGACTTGTTCATCCAGTAGTAGCAACTAGGTCAGTTTAAAAGCGCTTCTATAAAGA
This sequence comes from Sphaerophoria taeniata, assembly GCA_943590905.1. Lineage (NCBI taxonomy): Eukaryota > Metazoa > Arthropoda > Insecta > Diptera > Syrphidae > Sphaerophoria > Sphaerophoria taeniata. Next base: position 183,250,154 of record OX016540.1, on the reverse strand, counting down.
AGTCGTTGGAGGTTGCAAATGACAGGATTGTTAGCAGGTTTTAGGTGCATTGACGAACTGAACCTCAATTGGGAGTCAGTCCCGGTCCGTACGCCCGCGCCGCGTTGGCCGCACCTGCAAGACGATCGATGGTTCCACTAACACTTAATAACAAATATTGTGATCGTTTTCTTATTTTAATTTCGAAAAGTAGGTGCAGCATTCCAGACTTGATGGTTATGCCTTGGCATAAAGATATTTTTATCCGTCGCGTCAGGTTATTCGCATTGGAATGCTGATCTGTGAAAGTGAAACTTTTTGTTGGTCCAAAACAATTACTAGATTTTTTTTTTCTATGTTAAAATTTTTTCTGCATCGAGTCGGTAATATCCAACGATGCATGAAAAAAAAACTTTTAGCTTCAGATATGCTCGGATTCAAATTTTTGTTTCAGCCTCGGAGGTTTTGCGTTGCAAAGTGGCAGCAAAAACTTTACTTTGTTTATCGTTCATTCATCCATTCAAGAATTATAAATTCACGATGTGTGGGAATTTAAGATTTGTTTTTCCCCGCTTAAATGTGGAACAGAAATCATTTTATTCAGATTAACCTACTGATCTGGAAAGAAAAAATTTTTGTTTTACTTGGTATTTCGACCAAGTTCTAAATACTCGCTTTCATATGATAAGGCAAGAAATATGTACCTACGTGATTGAAATGAGATGCAAATCCATACATTTGCAAGCTCTTTATTTTGTATGTTCTTAGTCGATTGACAATATAGGGTAACGGCACCAGTCCCTAGTCCTAACTTTTCTTTTTTACCTACAATGTGAATATCTTTATTTCTATTAGCGTTTGATTCAAATCTTAATATTTTGTTATGACTATGACTATAGATATTTCTCAGTAATTTGGCATAGGAATGAATTGAAAGTAACTTTAAACATTGATTTAATAGGATGAATTCTAAAAGACCGCGATTTTTCGGAGTCTCCGGACAATTGTTCTAGTCTCCGGACGATCTTAAATGAAGTCTCCGGACAGCTCCACTTAAAAACTCAATTTCTTTTATCTCTTATGCGTTGAGTATAGAGCAATCCATTTTGTGCATTGCTAGTTATTTCCCGATTGTTTGGCATCTTATTAATTTAAAAAATATTGCCTTACTTACTTACTTTCTTAAGGTGGCGCTACAGTCCAGTGTGGACTTGGGCCTCAATCAACAGTCTCCGCCAGCCAACTCGGCCCCTAGCTAGCTGTCTCCAGTTTTACATTGGTGTCTATGAGCTCCAAATGACCGAGCCATCTGGAGCCTCTGGACCTTGACCCTTCTGGCCAGGTCCACGTCGTTGTACAACCCGTAAAGTTCGCTGTTGTACCTTCTTCTCCATTCCCCATCAATGCACACGGGGCCAAAGATGACCCGAAGAACTTTCCTCTTGGCACATTCATCCGATTTTGTTCAGGTCCATGCTTCTGCACCATACAGCAGGACAGGGATGATGAGGGTGTTGTACAGTTTTACCACAGATAATAAATTTATACAGATGTCTCACCCTTATGGCAAGAAATGATATATGAAACTGAAAGCTACAAAAAAAAAGCTTTTTCCAAAAGCCTTAAGGCATTCACTTAATGCATTAAAAATCTATTTTCGCTTGCCTCATTGCCCATAAATGAATACTTAGGCAAGGAAAAAAGCTTCAAAAAGCTCCTTGTCTGTTACGGCGTTGTCTGTTAAGAGCAAAATAATTTTCATTTTTTTCTGTAGGGATGAGACATCTGTATAAATTTATTATCTGTGGTTTTACCTTAGTTGCTCGAGAGGGGGCTTTTCTACTTAATTGCTTTCTTAGCCCAAAGAAACACCGATTAGCAAGAGTAATTCTTCGTCTTATCTCGGCGCTGATGTTACTGCCCGTGTTAATAGTGGAGCCTAGGTAGACAAACTCCTCTACTACCCCGAAGTTGTATGCGTCTATTGTGACGTTCTGTCCGAGCCTCCGGTGTTGGGTGTCCTTTCTCGAAGCTAGCATATACATATACTTCGTTTTTCCCTCATTTACCGCTTAACCCATTTTTGCCGCTTCTGTCTCAATTCTCACAAAGGCGCCATTGACATCACGCTGTGTTCTTCCCATTATATCAATATCATCGGCGTACGCGAGATGTTGAACAGATTTTTGGAAGATAGTGCCTCTGGTCTTGACGGTGGAGTTTTGCACTTTCTTCTCAAGAACGATGTTAAAGAAATCGCACGACAGCGCATCGCCTTGTCTGAATCCTTTTTTGACGTCGAAAAATTCCGTAAGCTCATTGCCAACCTTGACGGAGCAGCGTGAGTTCTCCATCGTCATTTTGCACAAGCGAACGAGCTTGGCAGGGATGCCAAAACTAGACATAGCTTTATACAATTCGTCTCTGTAGATGCTGCCATACGCGGCCTTAAAATCGATGAACAGGTGGATGGTTGACTTTCCTGGCCTAAGGCCACATTGATAAGGACCAATCAGTTTGTTGACGAAAGGCTTCAGACGTTCACATATTACGGCAGAGAGGATCTTATAGGCGATGTTAAGTATACTGATTCCTCTGTAGTTGGCGCAGTTTAGAGGATCTCCCTTTTTCAAATATTGCCTAATTATTGTTTTTTAGACAAAATATTTTTAAAAAAATAAATTCGGTCCCAGTCTCCGGACGATCAAAATAGAGTCTCCAGACAATTTCGAACCTACTTCGTCATACGTTTTGAAAGGAGTTTGAACATAAAAAAAAAATTAAAAAAAAACCTTGGAGCTGTCCGGAGACTTCATTTTCGCTATTTTTGGCACCAGTGTCGGGACACTTAAAAAAAATGGATTAAAAAAACGCAAAACTCAATTTTTTTATTTGGTTATTGGAAATTCATTATATTTTCATTGAAATAAACTCCATTTGATTACAAGATCTCATAAAATCTTCTATTCTCATTATATTCTTCCAAGGTCTGCCTGCCACTATTTTTTTTACTAAAAAAAACAATAGAACAGCAGCGGCTGCTGCTTAAACCATCCATAATTTTTCCGTTGTACATTCGATCGGCTTGAAACTTCGTATGTGTATGTGGAAAATGTTAATGATTCTGCATTTTGTTGTTTCTTGCAAATTCTGTGTTTAGTTTCCCTCTTATTCCCCATAAATTGCAAAATCGTCCGGATACTGCGATTTGTCCGGAGACTGGTGCAGTTACCCTAACGGGAAAATTTGTCAAAAGATAATATATGATGATATATAATAATACTAGCTGACCCTGCAGACTTCGTACTGCCAATCAATCAATAAAAGGTCTAGGTTTTGGTATCCCGCTACTACTCTACCCCCTACCCTCTACCCGTTAACCCAATACCCTCTACCCGCTTTGCGCTACCCTAGTAACCGCTGCCCATACCCGCTACACCGTTACCTTGCTTCTCAATACCCATTACCCACAACCCGTCACACCGCTACCCAATACCCACTACCTGACCAGCCCACTACCCACTACCAAGACCGCCTTCTACCCCGCATTGGCATTGTTTGAAATAATATACATGGCAAAACAACGTTTGCCGGGTCAGCTAGTTAACAAATAAAAATAGGGGAAGGGTGAAAATTAAGAGTAATAATAAAGTCCTGTCAAAATGATTTGTTATGTGACATTTTTCTATTCATACATATTTTATAGTCGGGGCAAAAAATTCTCCTGAACAGAACCGTCACCTTAAATTACATGCAATTTTCCCTTTGAAAACCAATGAGTTTTCCGGGTTCTTCATAAAGAAATTTCTATTTTCCATTCGAAAACCTACTTTGAAATTTTCCATTTGAAAACCAATGCACCGGTGGACCACCCTTATCATTTAGGGGGATGAAAAATAGATGTTGTCCGATTCTCCACCCTAGCTGATATCCTCGCAAAGATTCATGAAAATCGGTTGAGCCGTTTCGGAGGAGTTCAATTACGCACCCCGTGACATGAGAATTTTATATTTTAGATGTATTTAATATGTTAATCTGAATGCCACTACTTTTGTATTTTCTTTTTCTTATGCCCGATTGGCGAATAAAAACCTCAATAGACATATCAATATAAATCAGGTTCGGATTACAGCTCTTTTGTTTTATTTTTCAATGAATACTACTGACTCAATTTCAACAATCAAAAGGAGTCCGAAAACTGCAATTGAAATGTGTAAAAAAACGAATACGTAACGTAACCTTTATTTAACTGTTCATTGGAATAACCGTTCCACCATTATCATTAGCAATTTGTTATCAAGAGAAAAGAGTTCAACCGTTTGATGTTAATTCATATACATTTTTATAATGTGTATATACAGGGTGATTCACGAGCGTTGTGCCAAAAAGCTTGAGCGTGTAGGTTGAGTTGAGACAAGAAAAAAATCGTATGAGAGGGGGGGGTCTATTCCCCCCCGTTTAGCCGGGAGGGGCAATTTTCTGAAAAATTGACTTATTTTGTTTAAAAAAATATTAAAAATCAACGGCTTCGTTTACAACGCCGTGCTATACCTTTCTGAAAAGCCAAAAACTTCTTCTTTCACTTTGTTTTTAAATTAAATTGTTTTAACGAATAGTTTTAAGAAAATAAATTTTCAAACTCAAAATTTTCAAAAAAAAAGCAAAAAAAAAAATTTTTGAACTCATTTTTTTCAAAATTTTATGTAATTAAGTACTAATTTTGTTTTAAAAATTCAACATTTTTGTTAATTTTTAGTCGAAAACAGAAAACTGGATGCAAAAATGTCTTTTCGTTTTTGAGAAATTAAGAAAAAACCGAAACCACTTTTTTCTAAAAAAATGTTTGTTTTTATTTTTACCTATCTGGACTTTTAGTTTAATTTATTAATTTAATTTATAAATTTAATTTTTTGTAATTGGAGTTTTATGAGGACTCAATAAAGTAGAAAAGTATTACATTATCTCTGGATTAACCATTTTGTTCATTGATATCGTCTGAAAACTGAACTGTAATTTTTTCTTACTTACCTGGGGCCGCGGCCACTCGCCGGCGAAGAGTTCTACCTGCTAGGGGCTTAAGATAATTAAACCGCATTTTTTCTTGAATGAAAAAACAATTAACAACCTAAAGGTTAATAAAAGGCATCGCATATTTACTAAACCACCATTTACAATTAAAATATTGACTCATCAACACATAACAATAACAAACTCATACGCTTGAGAATAGTTAGCGGACAGGACCTTCTGCTACGTTTTAACTTGTTGTCGAGATCGAGAAGCCGAAAGACTCTACGCTGAAAGATATCCCAATAGATGGCGCCCAAGTCGTAGCATGTTTTCAAGAATCCGCCGACGAGAGCGCTGAGAGCTAGAAGTGAAAGGTCAATGGCAGACGTTATCAATGAAAAAAATGATTAATCCAGGGAAAATCCAATACTTTTCTACTTTATTGAGTCCTCATAAAATTCCAATCACAAAAAATTAAATTTATAAATTAAATTAATAAATTAAACTAAAAGTCCAGATAGGTAAAAATAAAAACAAAATTTTTTTTAGAAAAAAGTGGTTTCGGTTTTTTCTTAATTTCTCAAAAACGAAAAGACATTTTTGCATCCGGTTTTCTGTTTTCGACTAAAAATTAAAAAACATGTTGAATTTTTAAAACAAAATTAGTACTTAATTACATAAAATTTTGAAAAAAATGAGTTCAAAAATTTTTTTTTTGCTTTTTTTTTGTAAATTTTGAGTTTGAAAATTCATTTTTTTTAAACTATTTGTTAAAACAATTTAATTTAAAAACAAAGTGAAAGAAGAAGTTTTTGGCTTTTCAGAAAGGTATAGCACGGTGTTGTAAACGAAGCCGTTGATTTTTAATATTTTTTTAAACAAAATAAGTCAATTTTTCAGAAAATTGCCCCTCCCGGCTAAACGGGGGGGAATAGACCCCCCCCTCTCATACGATTTTTTTCTTGTCTCAACTCAACCTACACGCTCTAGCTTTTTGGCACAACGCTCGTGAATCACCCTGTATATTTATTTGATCTGATCATGGACAGAGATTATATATGGTAAGGAGATGGGAAACAAAGCTGTCAAAATGACAGATGCCTACAAGCGTTTTTACCAATACTATCACATTTTGGACCATAGTTTCTTTGAAAGTATGCGTTTTTTTACCAATACTATCACAGTTTGGACCATAAATTTTGTGAAAGTATGCGTGTTTTTACACAGTAAATATTGTCCTGCCATATTGTTTTTGTTTGTATATTTTTCATGTACAAGGAAAGAAAATAAAATGAAAGAAAATGAAAATTGAGGGATCTAGGGAGTGAAACGTAAGTCAGTTTCCCATCTTGTTACTTATTTAATCTTTGTCATGGAGGACAAACCTCTAATTTACCATCTTAACGATAACAGTTCTGTGTTCGAGAGAGACCGTCATGCTTATGTTTACGCATGAATTAATTGAAATAGGTCGAAGAAGTCGTGCCGCGCGCCGCACAAAGCTGACACCGTGTAGCGTTTAGTCGTGTCGTTATCGGTTGACTTTCATTGTTGTCGTGGTCAATGATAGTCACGTGGATTCGACGACTGTGATAAAGTTTTCTCTGACAAGCGTATAATGTGGAGAAAATTGTTTGCAATGGACGTATTCGAGCAAGCCACCAGAATGGAAATTAAATTAAATTACCAAGTTACGTTCAACTATGTTAGACTTTACTTAGCCCTTTTTTATGCTATTTAACTGTTTTGTATTTCGACTGGCGTTTTCTTTTTGCAAAATTGTCTGTAGGTATATCGTTGAAGAGTTATGTACCTATGACTATTTGCCGTTAACTATAAGTCATTCAACTCAGCTGTAAAGTTGAAGCCAATTTAGATTAGTATTAATATGTATTTTTATGAAGCTACCACATATTTAAGAAAACCTGATAGTGTTATCTCATGTCGTGGCATTGTCTGTTTTATTTGTTTCAACAAAAGGGATGATGATAAATCAATCTGTCTGAAAACATTTTCGTCGGTTACATCAGAACAAAACAGTTATTCAATACTTAAAGCTGAGTTACAATCTATGAACGCAAACATTTATTATTTACATGACTTAACGACTTAACTACTGTAAACAATAAATCAATAAAAATTTATTGCGCGATATACAAAAATACGTTAGTTTATCTGATTCTATTGCGAAGTGTCTTTCAAAGGGTCATTCATTTTTCGGTCTCAAAAGTAAAGCTAAATCGAACGCTCTTACTTACTTAAGGTGGCGTTACAGTCCGGTGTGGACTTGGACCTCCACCAGCCAGCTCGGTCCCTAGTTAGCTGTCTCCAGTTTTGCAATCCAAGTTGATTGAGGTCCTCTTCCACTTGTGTGCGCTACCTCTGTCGCGGTTTTCCTCTCCTTCTACGTCCCCCGGGAATAGTGTCGAAGGTTTTCCGGGCCGGAGCATTGGTGTACATGCGCTCTAAATGACCGAGCTATTTGAGTCTCTGGATCTTGACTTCTGGCTAAGTCCACGTCGTTGTACAGCTCATAAAGTTCGCTGTTGTATCTTCTTCGCCATTCCCCTTCAATGCACACGGGGCCAAAGATGACCCGAAGATCTTTCCTCTCGAAACAGCCTAAGGCACATTCATCCGATTCTGCACCATACCGCAGGACTGGGATAGTGAGGGTGTTGTACAGCTTTACCTTAGTTGCTCGAGAGTGGACTTTTCCACTCAATTGCTTTCTTAGCCCAAAGAAACAGCGATTAGCAAGAGTAATTCTTCGTCTGACCTCGGCGCTGGTGTTATTGCCCGTGTAATAGCGGAGCCTAGGTAGACAAACTCCTCTACTATCTCGAAATTGTATGCGTCTATTGTGACGTTCTGTCCGAGCCGTCGGTGTTGGGTGTCCTTCCTCGAAGACAGAGAGAATCTTGTAGGCGATGTTAAGTAGGCTGATTCCTCTGTAGTTGGCGCAGTTTACAGCATCTCTCTTTTTCAGGATCGGGCAAACAATGCTGAGGTTCCATTCATCGGGCATGCATTCTTCCGACCATATCTTACAGATGATTTGGTGCATGCTCCTATCTAGATCGTCGCCTACTGCTTTGAACAGCTCGGCAGCTAGACGTGGTTGAACCTTCTTCTTTATTCGCCATCGTCGCATAAAGACCATCGAAGAATTTTTAACTCATCGCTCAGTACTTGGTGCCGTAGAGTAATTGTTTGGCGGTTCGCTAGGGTAATTCTTCGTCGGATCTCGAACTAAGGTGTTGTTTGTGGAATAATTGATGTCTGTTCCAAGGAAGGTGAATTCCTTAACTCCTGCTACCAACTGTGCCGTCTTGTCCCAGTTGGTGGACATTTCTTTTATTTGTTGATAGCATGTACTTTGTTTCGTCCTCATTCACTTCAACGAGCTTCGCCTGTTCTTCAATCGCTGTGAAGGCCTCAATCAAGCACAGCTCTTTGGGAGCAACCGATGATGGCTATGTCATCCGCGTAGCCTAGGAGCTGGGTAGATTTGTTAAAGATAGTATTTTCCGTGCGCACTAGCTGCTCGAGGACTTTGTTGAAGAAGTTCATGACAGCTCATCTCCTTGTCTTAACCCTGCGAATATTTGGAACAACTCACTTGAGCTCCCAACTCTCCAAAATTTTCTTTGGGTCTTCTAGATAGATAGCTATTAAACATAAAATGTCAAACACTGTTTTTCCCTTCCCTCTTGTTCATGTAGTTCATTGAATTATTCCAGTTTGCCTACTTAAAGTATTAAAACATTTGTTTTTTCTCTGCAGAATATGGAAATGAGCAACTTTAATTCTAAAAAAATGTCCCGCGAAGAACGCAGATATTCTGTGCCGCACGGACCGAACACACCTTTACCACCAGCCGCATCAGAAGACCTCCACGCATGGTCAATTTATAGGTAAGCATTAACTGTTGAATTTACACAATAATAATGACTATGACTACTTCCTTATTGAATGATTGAATGATGATTAACCACAGACCGAATCAATCCGGTTGATGGGTTTCTGTGTGCTAGTCGGTATGAAATTGATTGCATTTCCGGCTTTTATGTCCATGGCCATACATATACGCATGATTGCACTGACTACCACTATCACCTGTCACATTCAACAAGAATTTACAATCATCATAACCACTCCTATGCATAAAATCTATTCAACCTTTTTTTGCAGACAAAACCTTAATTCAGACTTTACAGACTCTGCCCTGGGGTCTTCCGATAAATCCCCGCTGCCATATGGAAATTTCCAACTACGTGATACGACTGTCCAATCTATTCTTAATCATCCACGGTACGGTCCAAAGTGAGTCGATTTTGTACACATTGTATCGGATTTTAATAAATTTTCTCCCCCAATTTGCTTAGGTCACCACTAGGTTCAAATATGTACACATATCTTAAGTTTGGACTGCCGAGGGTATTTCCACCAAACGCAGGCTCTCAGAGGTCTCATCGTCCGGGTCCAGGTCCGGGAAGAGGGCGGATCAATCGAGGATTTCGAGACAGCTCGGGTCCACCCGCAGGTTCGTCGGGTTATGACAGTAGCGACAATGAAACAACGAGAAGTAGAGTGCCACCAAATTTAAGGTAATGACAGTTCGGGGTGTTCTTATTAAAAATAGACCAAAATCAAAGTAAAATAATAATTCGTTATAGAAAATACCGTAGTGAATCAGATTTTAGAGCAATTGGAGGAATTCCAACGCCACGGCCAGACTCAAGAGCTCAAGGTGTTCCGATGGCGGCCTTGAGGCAGGCAAATAGTCGAGCGAGCATAGCTGGTAAGACGTTCAGAACAGATATGTGTAACAGTACAGTCTTTATATATTTTTGTTCTTTCGTCAGTCGGAAACCACATTAATTCACATTACATCCCAAACGGAAAACACTATGGCAACCGATCACACAGCGAAGCTGACCTCCTGGGTGCCGAGATCGGGAACTACGCCGATTACGATTCTCGAACTTACACCACCAATCGCAGTCGAATGGAAAACCATCATCATCATCACAACCAAAACCATAATCAAATTCACAATCAGCACAACTCTCATCATTCACATACAATGTCTGGACACCGCAAACACTCGACCTTAGGTTTGGTGTATCCAAATATTCAGGTTCATTGTTTGGATGTTAATCCAGGCTTGCGGGGAGTGTCGTTGCAAGCAAAGGCTGGTGATTTATTTGCAATAATGGCGACTTCCCAGCCAGAAGGAACTGCGCTCACAGAATGTTTGGCCGGACTTAGAGAACGCATTTCGGGGGAGGTTCTTGTGAATGGTCAACAAATAAACAGGCGGGGATTGAGGGAACTTTGCAGCTATGTTCCAGCCCTTGAGAATTCTTCACTAGATCCACGAATGAGTGTACAGTGTACATTAAATTTCCATGCTGCACTGCGGGGGCCAATCGATCGCAGTGATTTTAAGGAAAAGGTATTCATTTATAGCAACTTATATAAAGTTTTAATAATTGCGCTCGTGGTTGAACTCAATTCAATTGATTACTTCACTTCATTAATATACTAGATCCACAACATCCTAGAAATATAGAAGCATCAGTAAACATCAACAAGGCATTGAATAAAGCATTTGAAAGTAGCCACATCTATGTTCTGTTCATAGATCAATAATAATGAGGCCCATTCTTTTTATGTTAAAGCATTAAGCACGACGATTTTGTTACCCACAATGTGACATGGAACAGAATTGTCTCCAAATTCATCATGTACTCATGTAAAATGTCTCTTTGACAGACATATTTTAAGATTTCCTACAAAATACTACCTACTTACAAAATTGATAACCTAGCTTTGGGCTTCAGAAAAGCATAAACCTTATTATCCCACACCTAACTAGCATTTTCTATAATAGCCTTACATGGGGGTATGTTCCCTTATCGTGGCGTGAGGTAAAGGTAGTTTTTGTCCCTAACGCTGGTAAACCTAGCCATACGGAAGCCAAGATTTTAGACCCATTAGTGTAACATCGTTTATTTTGAAAATTTTTGAGATGCTGATTGATATGCACATCCGAAGAACCTTGAAACCGGACTGTATATCGGAAGCTCAACACGCCTACACAAAACGAAAGAGCATTGACACAGCATTACACAGTGTTGTCAGCGTCATAGAAAAATCACTGAACAACAAGGAATACACCCTTGCAACGTTCTTGGATATTGAAAGAGCCTTCAATAACCTGAAGAACAAAACAGTGAAGCAATCCTTAGACGAACACAAGGTCGAAAGGGCAATAATACAATGGATAATGTGTAGGCTTAGGACGAGACAAATCAACACTGAGCAAGCAGAGGAAAGGGTGAGATTATCCACATGCAGGGGTACCTCACAGGGTGGAGTTCTCTCACCGCTACTCTGGGTTCTTGTCATAAACGGCTACGGCATACTCTCTAGATTGAAATCAAGTGGAGTAAAAATAATAGCCTACGCTGATAAAATCTTGCATTACTAGCGACTGGCAAGTTCCTACCCAACAGGTCTGTTCTTTTACTCCCTAAAACTGCCGAAAACTCCCAAATTCTGCCACTTTTCCCTTCTTTTACTCCCGATTTTTGTAAGTTCTGTCACCTTTGAAGGAGAAAAATATTTCCCCTATCTCCCGATTCTAGCCACAAACATTTTTTGTAAGTTCTGTCAAACCATAAGAAGTACATTGAATTTTATTGACGTTTGATGTAATTTTGTGCATTTGGCAGAATTTTGCTGTCAAGCGTTCTTTTACTTTTTGGGAAAATCGCAAAATTTCATCCCCACAGTTTTTACAAAAACTGCCGAAAAAGTAAAAGAACAGACCTACTATCAGTGAACAAACCGAATATGTCCTCACGTTGGTAAGTAAAAGGACTAGGAACTGTTGGCTATTTACTAACAAACGCAAAATACCCGATTTTAAATACATTCAATTGAAGGTTGCCCTCTTAAAATCTCTGATCATGCAAAGTATCTCGGTGTGATCTTAGATAAAAACTAAACTGGGATCTGAACACCAAAGAAAGATATGTATAAAAAGGCGTCAATCGCCTTTTACTACTGCAATAGAATTTTCGGAAAAACCTGGGGACCAAACCCTAAAATTATCAGATGGATGTATTCGGCAATAATTAGACCAATACTAACCTATGGTAATTTGGTTTGTTGGAAAGCTTTAGAAAAGAGCACAAACCTGAAAACTTTGACAAAAGTTCAAAGACTTGCGTGCACAGGCATTACAGGGGCAATGAGATCCACTCCAACTTCGGGACTGGAAGTTATACTCAATTTAATACCCTTAGATCTCTTTGTTCAAGAATCTGTGGCTAAAAGTGATTTGAGACTTAGTCAGACTAAAGTCTGGAAAAACAGTTCCATAGGACATGCCCAGATCCTTCATAAAGTTATGGGTCATAGTACTACATCAGACTATAAAATACCCGAACTTGATTTTCATAAACCATTCCAAAGAGGAATGGAAAGATAACATACCATACTCCAGTGAGTCGTCAATAGCTATCTATACTGATGGCTCTAAGATGGACACTAGTGTAGGAGCAGGCTTCTATTCTAAATCTCTCAAGTTAACCGCCTCGCTTAAGCTTCCAGACTACAGTAGTGTCTTCCAATCGGAAGTCCTGGCAGTGACAACAGCTGCTAATCAGGTATTAATAATGGCGATACCACGGGCTGATATCACCTTTTACATTGATAGCCAAGCTGCAATAAAAGCGATTACTGCAATTGAGGTAAAATCAAAGCTTGTTTCATGCTGCCGCGAAGAGCTTAAGGTTCTCGGCACACAGCACAACTTAAGACACTGCTGGGTCCCAGGCCAGGCAATGAGAAAGCCGATGAATTAGCAGGATTAGGGTCAACGCTTGACGTAAACCAAGCTCAGCTAGTCAGCATCCCTACCTGTTATTTAAAACAGGAAATCTCAAAAAGAATAACTATTAAGGTCGATGAAAGGTGGAACCTTCTTGACACCTGCGGTACCACAAGAAAGATCTGGCCCTGTTTTAACAAACAAAGAAAGGACAAAATTATGCAACTACATAAGTGATCACTTTGATCTCTTGTAAGCATAATTACCGGACATAATCTGTTAGGTTATCATATGAAAAAGATGAGAATCAGTTCAGATGATCTATGCAGAGGATGCGGTGACGAAGAGGAGCATGAAGACACTTCACACTTTCCATGTCACTGCCCCGCACTTTCCCATCAGAGAAAGAAATTGCTCGGCAATTATTTCTTCGGGGACTTAGAAGAACTCTCTAGTACTCCAGTTACTAACATTTTTAACTTCATCAATGCCTCTAAATGGCTTGATTAATTGAACACATACAAAATAAATAGAGTGGCGCGACAGCTCTTGAAGAGCCAAGGCCTCATCAACAATTCTCTGAGTGCGTGTGAGGAATTGAGGGGACCTACAATTTAACGCCGATTCCGAACGGCAAAGTTGAGAAGCACTTTTTTGTCAATTCTTCGCAAGAGGCAGTACCCGTGAAAGATGAAATAAAAACTTTTATGGGCACGAGTAGGGCTAGAACCCACGACGTTTTGCTAAGCAGCCAACGCACCTAACTACTAAGCTACGGGTAACTGCACATAGGAACACATAGGTTTTTATTTTTAGCTTGAGTAGCAATACTCACGGGTACCACAATGGATCTGCATTGATCTAAGTGTGACAGTAAGGAGATCAAGTGTCAGCCCCTCAACCTAACCTAACCTCGGGTTTCGGAAACAACTGGCACGATTTATACGAAATTGTTCTTCATCATTATCGTCGGCCTGGTCAGAGAAATTTTTCCCTTCATCTACAACCAAGATTTGGTCCGAGTCTCCTTCAGCAAGTTCTTTCATATATTCCGACTGTTGGCCGACGCCGTCCAGACTTCCTCGTCCTTACCATCTTTATAGCTCAAATTTAATCTGCTGCGCTGTATCCTTAAATTGTACAGCAAAGGACTTTCCGAGCCCAACCCACCGGAGTCTACCAAGCTTAGTTTTTGTCATCAAGTCTGCTTCACCGTAGATTTTATATCTTAGCTGTTGGTTATATCGTCTCCCGAGATCGTCCTTCATCACATACGGGGCCAACTATTCTCGGTAAGACTTTTCTCTCGAACGCAGCTACGAATTCAGAATGCCTTTGGCTTAGCACCCAGATGTCGGAGCTGAAGTGAGTAATGGTCTTATACATCAGCAGATTCGAAGTAATGGTAAAATTTTTGCATTGAGCCTTGGAAGACTAAAGTATGTTTGCCCGCGTATTTCTTCTTCCCCATTGTTATCGGCTGATCCAAGGTAATTTAAGGATCGCACTAATTAATTCGAATTCGTGCTCCTCCACCTTAAAAGTTGTTCTTCTACTCTTGCCAACGTTTTCAGAAGACGTGGCCACCATGTACCTACTTAGTGTTTCTCTCATTTATATGTAGCCCCAGGTTTTTTGTCGCCTTCTCGAACTGGATAAATGAGGATTGCACGCAGCTTGTCGGTTCCTTCCAAAGGTGTCAATGTTGTCTGCGTTGTGTGGACTTGGTGCCGAAAGTCCACCTGAGAGATGTTCCAGAATCCAGGTTGAAGAGGATGCAGGCCAATCCATCCCCTTGTCGGAGTCCATTGAAAATGTTGACGGGTCTTGATAGGAATCCTATCAGCTCTGGGTCTGTAGAGCGATCGTCGGTTCCATGTGAGAACCAGCTGCCTTCTCGTGGATGCTAAGGTGATACTTCCACCAGTCCAAGATAGATAAAATGTTGGTTCTCCTCGGCTGGCAGCTGACCGCCGTACGAAATTGTTAGGCAATACAAACGAAACCCAAGCAAAGATTGTTGTATTTAAAATCTCCTCTTTTGAACAATATTTTTATTGACTAACTGTTAGAACGTAATTAAAACTTTAATAAAATCTTCAGATGGATATTCTCATAGAAGACCTTGGACTCACTACATTCCGCGCCTCAAACATCTCCTCCCTCACACATTCGGAGAAGCAAAGACTTAGCGTAGCTTGTCAGCTATTGGCTCAATCTTCGATTCTCGTTTTGGATCAAGTGACTAGCAATATGGATATTTTCGATACGTTCTTCTTAGTGGAATACCTTCGTCAATGGTGCAGTGGCGGTCGAATTGTTATCATGACACTTCAACCGCCCACATTTGAGATTCTTTCAATGTGCTCTGGAGTTTTGCTGCTTTCTGGTGGCCGAACAGTTTTCTCTGGCAGCAGATCAGATCTACCACGTCATATGGGTAACCTTGGATATCCATGTCCACCTTTTAAGAATCCAGCTGATTATTATTGTGAGTTTATTTTGGGCAAGATTTGTCTTATCTTATGTCATGTAAATTTTT
Source organism: Sphaerophoria taeniata (assembly GCA_943590905.1). Classification (NCBI taxonomy): domain Eukaryota; kingdom Metazoa; phylum Arthropoda; class Insecta; order Diptera; family Syrphidae; genus Sphaerophoria; species Sphaerophoria taeniata. Next base: position 183,234,777 of record OX016540.1, on the reverse strand, counting down.
AGTGGATTTGGTTACACTGGACGATTTGTCTGCAGCTGCCATGCTAGAGTCTTCAGCCCGCATTGAGTCATTGGCAAATTCTTGGGATCAAATTAATTCAGAACCACCTTTAGCGGCACCACCTGCTTCACTCCCAGCTTTTACACGAAAAGCTGGATTCTTGGGACAGATAAGAGCTTTAATCAAGCGTTTTGCTGCTTATAAACAACCAGGATCGTTGTTGACATGGATAAGCAAGTTAATTGCGGCAGCTGTTCTTTCGCTCTGTATAGGATGTATTTTTTGGGATGTGCCTGCTTCAGATCCACAACTCACTTATAATGATCGTTTTGGTTACCATCATTGTGTTATGGCTTTGGCCTATTGGCCGTTGCTTATGCTTACAATTCGAGATGCGCAAGATGACCGGAGACATATTGAACGTGACATTCGACTGGGCATGTATTCCAGAGAACTTTATATAACAATTCAGGTAAGGATTTTGTGGTTTGCGGAAATCTATAACTTATTAAAGTCTTATTTTCTTTAGTTTTATTTTATTAAAGTCTAAGTTTTATTTTAACAATGGTTCTTGCCGGTACAAAAGAAAAAATAAGACTGATTTATAATTTGTATTTCGAAAAAAAGAAAAGAACTCTCTGTCGCAAACGTCAAACAGCATCGATGACGTTTTACTCTTCGAACATGAGTCGATGATGTTTTACGTTTCGAATATCGAGGGGTAGCTTACATTAGAACAATACAAAAATTATAATAAACTTTTTTACTTATCAACGATTCATATTATTTTCAGTGTCTTATGGGGCTTTTCCCAAGTTTATGCATTTGGCTGGCATATCTCCTTCCTGCTCACAGTATGGCTGGACTTTACACTTATTCAACGAGCAGTGACACCGGAATTTACTTGTACATGGGTAGGTTGCATCCACATATTCCAGGGTACCTTCTGCTTATAAAATTCTTCCTTTTCTGTTCTTCTAGGATTCATGCTTACGTATCTAACTGTTATTCAAACATTAGCAATTTTATGTGCACAACTGCTGCCGTCAAAAACCTCTGCCACCGTTCTGAATATTCTAGTAACGCTGGCCTTGACCGCTGTCGGCGGATACTCCATACACTCGAGAAATGTTTCTAGAATGTGGCATTGGCTTCAGTTGATTTCGCCACAGAAGTGGTTATTGCCAGTTCTGGTAGCAGATGAATACAGTCCCGAGACATTGGCCAATTCAGCTGGACTTCAGCTATGTAGGAATAAACAAGTGAGAATTGATTGTTTAACTCGAATCAACATAAAAGATTTCTAACCGTCTCTCTACTGTTTAGGTTCAACATCAAGAAATAATCGTCCAACAGCCATGTCCAACACCAAATGGAACACAAGTGCTAGTCGATTTTCAGCTATTACCACAGTATCACGTACTCGATCCATCGAATATGGAAGAAACCACATTTATTGCTTTAGTTCTATCATCTGTTATCCTCTTTGTGTTAACATTTGTTATTTTTAGTTTCAACTGTAGTAGAATTTTTAAACGTGCACCACGGAAATCTTATTAAAGATTTTAGATTTTAGGAAAGGATGCGCAATTTTTTTTACTTGATTTTGTTAGTAAATAAATTGTTAAAAATAAGGTAACATCACGTACGAAATAATAAACAACAAATCACAATGAAGGAGGACGAATGCCGTAGTTAAATTTAAGACTTTTTTGTAATTTGCATAAATAATATAAATAATTATTTTAAGAAATTATTTTGATGTCTGATTTATTTACCAAGTGGTAGATTTACTACCGAAAACAAAATAAGTTTGTGTTCCAGGTTGGACCGGGGCCTCATCCACTCCCTAGCTAGCTGTCTCCAGTTTCCTCCCTAGCATCAACCTCGAGTCTTGAGCATGGCTAAACTTTGGCCAGCATGCTGACAGCAAGGGTATATAAAAGGTGTTTTTTTTAGAGGTATGTAACGGAACCAGATGTTCGACCCTCTCCAACCTATACCACCTTTACGACCTTGAGTCTACAGGTCACTAAAAGCCCGATCCAGGCAGCAGGATGGAGAGGGTGTCCAGGCTACGACTGTGCGGCATGCTGGCTATTGGGCTTAGCTCGTCAGTGGGGGAGTTCCTGCAGCCGCAGCACTGGACGGTGTTACGTCATCCTTCATGCCAATACATGCACTATGGCTAGTGCTTCCTCCAGATTGTGCACTAACCCCAAACCTTAAAGCTTTAAATGGCTTACCCTGTCCTCATGCTACCCTAAATCGAATCACCTCCACCTGTAACCTTAATCAACAACAAACAATTGAAACCATCATGACACCCATGCCAACGCGTCCGGTTTTTCCATTAGCCATTTAAAAATTACAAAGAAAAAAGATGTACCTATTTAAGAAAATTTAAATGACAAATTTATTTTTATGAAATGTACCTATGTAGTTTAAAAGGAAAAAAAAGTATCATGCAGTCAAAAAAGCAAGCAAAATATTAGGATATCATGAAAACTTAAATAACTAGTTTATAATAATGAAGTGAATTGAAATTAAGGCTAGAGTTAACAAGAAAAAAGTCGGAATTTTTATTTATTTAAATTTATATCCCGAATTAACAAAACTTCTATTATATATTTTTTTTTGATTAATTTCTCAATAGTAATATATAATATATATTTAAATCCCCTTCAAGGCAAAAATAATTTAAAATAAATCAATATGATAATCAAAAGAAGATAATGAAAACAAAATTACCTTACGTATCCGCCGTGGTGCACCGCGTTCGAATTTCATTGAGGCTTGTGTTGTGATTAAGGGAAAATTAGGGAAAATATTCAAGTATCTATAAAAGGGATATAATTCTTTGTTACAATACGTCACACTGAATATTTTAGAAAATTCTGAACACGATTTAAAATTACCTTACATTACTAAACATAAACACTTAAAGATATTGCTCTGATAGAAAATAGGTATATACATAAATGTATTAATTTAGGGAGTTATTTGAATTGTGGATCTTCTTCACTTCTGTTATGTTCTTTTTTTTATGATATCATCGAACTTTCCAGATCTTTCATTTCACTTTTATGTTTGTTGAATCTAGGTTTTCTTAAATATTCAAATTCTTTCTTCATTAATTTATTTATTAATTTATCTATTTTTGTTTCTTTTTTATGTTTTTTTGGAGTATGTACACTTCACCTTGGCATTGGATCACAATCACGAGTGTTTGAACTCGGTTGTCATTGTATGTTGCCTTTAATTGATTTTTGTTTTTTCTTATATAGACTGTTTCACACACACTTTAGTATGTTTTTTTTTCGCGTTGTAAACAATTTTTTCTTCTACACATGGAGATTAACACATTTTTCAATATTGATATAGTCTTTTCTTGGGTATGTATTATATATTTTTTCGTTTTTCAATTAATATGCAATTAAGAAAAAAGGTCACTGCTTGGTTCTTCAATCTTTATAATAAATCATTTTTCTTCCTATTTCACAATACATAACTGTATCCAAAATCGTACAACCGAAAAAACTGTCTCATAAAACAAAACTCTCAAACAAAGTATCATAAACCAACTCTCAAACAAAATTCTCAAAACAAACTTTCAAACAAAACTAAAACTCTATTTTTTTTTCTTTTCTAGTTGTTTATGTTTTTCCTACCTACTAGATAAAAAAAAATTTCTAAGCGTTGTTTATTACAAAGTAGTTTAGTGTACAGTAGTTTTGTAGTGTAGTATAGTGTTATTGTTAGTGTTATAAGAACTTACGTGGTTGGTTAGTATATTTATGTTGTTTTCTTTTAATAGATGTAGGGTAAGAGTATTGTTTGGTGTTATGATGCGTAGTGATATGTTCTTAAGGTATGTCTTTTAATATTTTGAGTAGTGTAAGTTGTGCGGTCTGGTATCGTTCCCCACAGGTATAAAACTTTAAATTGAAATAAAACAACGATGGAATATTCGATTGACATGATTTTTTATTTATTCGAGAAAAAATCTTGTGGCATTACATTTTAAATATGATTTCTGGCATATGACTGCCACGGCTTGCTCGGATGTAGTCCAATCTGGACGTCCAATTTTCGATGACTTTTTCCAACATTTGTGGCCGTATATCAGCAATAACACGCCGAATCTTATCTTCCTAATAGACCAATGACTTTACATAACCTCACAGAAAATAGTCTAGCGGTGTAAACAAGATCTTGGAGGCCAATTCACAGGTCCAAAACGTGAAATTAGGCGGTCACCAAACGTGTCTTTCAATAAATCGATTGTGGCACGAGCTTTGTGACATGTTGCGCCGTCTTGTTGGAACCACAGCTCCTGGACATCATGATTGTTCAATTCTATACCGATCACCATTGACTGTAACGTTGTGGCCATCATCGTTTTTGAAGAAGTACGGACCAATGATTCCACCAGCCCATAAAGCACACCAAACAGTCAGTTTTTCCAACACCAACATCATCACCAACACCAACAACAACACCAACACCAACTCTAACAACACATCAACACCAACACCAACAACATCACCAACACCATCACCAACATCATCACCAACACTAACACTAATACCAACACAAACACCAGCACCAACACCAATATCATTACAAATAACAACTTAAAAACCATCGAAAGCACCAATACCAATACCTACACCAACGCCAACAACAAAACCAAACATCATCAATAATAGCACCTGTACCAGAACCTACACCAGCACCAACACCATCGCCAAATTCTAAGAACAACACCAACACCAACATCAATACCAACACCAACATCATCACCACCACCAATATTAACACAAACACCAGCACCAACACCACATATACCAACACCACCATCACTACAAAGAACAACTTAAAAACCAACGTCAGCACCAATACCAATACCTACACCATATAACATCAACACCAGCACCTGAACCAGTACCTACACCAACACCAACACCATCACCATATTCTTCACCTGCACAAATCCTACTCCAACAACAACACCTAAGCCAGCACCAACTTCAGCCTCATAAACAAAGCGAAAGCAAAGGTTAACGACGACACCAATATCAAAAGAATTACAGACACCAACAACCACACCATTCGCCACCCCTATCTCCATCGAAATTAATTAACGACACCAACAAAAGTAACAATACCTTCACCAACAACTACAACATCTACATCAACACAAACTCTAACAACACCATCAACATCAACACCAACACCAACATCATCACCAACACTAACTCTAATAACAACACAAACACCAGCACCAACACCAACACCAACTCTAACAACACATCAACACCAACACCAACATCATCACCAACACCAACAACAACACCAACACCAACTCTAACAACACATCAACACCAACACCAACAACATCACCAACACCATCACCAACATCATCACCAACACTAACAACATCCCCAACACCATCACCAACACTAACTCTAATACCAACACAAACACCAGCACCAACACCAACACCAACTCTAACAACACATCAACACCAACACCAACATCATCACCAACACCAACAACAACACCAAATCTAACAACACATCAACACCAACACCAACAACATCACCAACACCATCTAACAACCCATCAAATCCAACACCAACATCAACATTAACACCAAAAACAACATCAAGAACAACATCAACACCATCACAAACATCAACTTTAACTCCAACTTCATCATCAACACCAATATTTCAAAATGTGTACGAACACCAACCCCAACAGCAGTAACAACAACAACACAAACACAACGCCAACATCAGCACCAACACCAATTTCATTGACAACACCAACACCAACACTAACACTAACACAAGGATAGGATTAAGCAAAGATATTTAATCGTAGCAGACGGCTCAACCGAGCCATTGATGCAAAATCAATGTTTTAATGTTAATCTAAGTTAGTCAACAAACATATCTATATTAATTAAATTTGTTCACTTTCATGTAATATTTTTTAATCATAATTTTTTAAATAAAACAATTACTACTACTACTACTACTACTACAGTCAGTTTTTCTGGATGTAACGTTGTTTGACTTACACCTCCAAATGCGGCAGTTTTGTTTGTTTACGTAGCCATTCAACCAGAAGTGCGCTTCATTTGGATTTTGTAAGCACGCAAACCAAGATCCTTCCGCAAAAGCTTCCATAAAAAGGATGGACACAGATCCAATTCCTGTGCTCGATGGCGGATGGACTCATTCGGGTCTTTATCAATGCTACGCTCTACAGTAGCAATAGCTTCTTCTGTACGCACCGTACGGCGGCTCTGGGGATGCGAGTTATCAACTAGAGTAAACGTGGTGCGAAAACGTTCCATGGTTAATCGAATTAACTGCTCTGATGGACGACTTTGTCGACGATAAAATGGACGTAGTGCGCGATACGTATTCCGCACAGAACCATTATTTTCGAAATAAAATTGCACAATTTGCAAGCGTTGTTCAGCTGTGAGTCTATTCATGAATGTCAAACCAAACTGAGAATAAATTACTTGACAGCTGTTAAATAGGTGGCCGTCTTGAAAAGTAATGCCAAAGTTCTATACCTCGAAAAAAACACCCGTTAGTTCGCGCGACCTCTGGTCGTTACAAACGATGAGTTGGACATGACCATGATGCCAACCCCCATGGCTTGTTGCAGGTGGTGGACCTGGATGCTCTCGCATGACTTTGATGAAGCCAGCCGAGAGCCTCAGTTTCTCCATCTGCCAACGGTTAGAGGTAATCGTGCCATCGATATTGCTCCTATCAATGACCGCAACCACGATTTTGTTGTGCTCCTTAAACCTTAAGTACATCACTAAATGGTTTAGTGAGAAGTAGGTACTCTTGAAATGTTGGGAGCTGGTGTTATGCACTTTGTGTTTTTTGGGGACGGGAGTGGACTCCTTTGGCCTACTCAATCCTTCTGTTATGGATGGGATTACTTCCATCCCCCAATGTTGCACCAGTTGATTTCAGTATTCTCATCGCAAAACGACGTTGAAACATCCTGTACCGTACTAGAGGAGGGGCCACGGCTAGCCACAATCCATTCTCCGGTGCTTGGCACAGGGATAACGGCAGTCGACTTTGCCGCCGAACTACCGCCCGGTGAAGATAGAGTACCGGTCTTAATCTGAGGGTTTTTTTTTTTTTTTGGCATTGAGTTCCCACGGGTAAGCGAAGTAAAAGAGGGGGACCATCTGCGCAGAGATTCGCATACACAGACAAGACTAGTTAATCCGGAGGTCGCCTGGTAGACTGAGCTATTTTTAAAAATTGGGCCCTCAGCCTGGCTGATCATCGGCCAGGGGGAGGATATGCTTTGGAATATGAGAGACGAACAGCAATTGAGCAATAAGAGTCCCAGGGAAGGAAACTAGGTGTTGATATAGTGTTACACTATACATTCAAGGGATAAGCAGGCATCAGCCAGCATAATAGCACAAATCCGACGAAGGAAGGGATAGGGATTGGGAAGGGGTAGGACGAGTGACCTTTGGTTTCAGGACTCTTCTAGAGAAATAATTTCCGAGAATCATTGACTTTAATCAGCTTCTACAACTCGACAAGTTCGACGCTCAGGTAGAAGATCTTAGTCCTCAGACCTTAACTTTTCTGGCTAGGTCAGTGTCGCTGAAGTGCACGTCAGTTTTTGGATGAATCATGTCTCAATTCTCATTTTAGCAGAGGGGACCAAAAATCAGTCGAGGAATTTTTCTTAAAGCAGCCCAAAGCGTCCGATGTTGTCAAGGCTTATGTCTCTGCACAGTACATGAGGACCGGTTTTGTAAAGTGACACTCGCTCTAGAGTGGACTTTACTACTCATTTGAGGACCGTTTTTTTTTCAAACTAACTCGAAGTTAAATTTGTCTATACTTAAGTTAGCTCCAAGACGTGGACGTTGGGTGTCCTTTTATGTTGACAGTATTAACTTGGTGTTGCCCTCGTTAAGCTCATCTAAATTTGAGTAAGGCCCTAACAGCCTATTTTAAGGAAGAACGATTCAATTTTCTTTTGTCGAGATACATAGGTCAATAGGAAACAATAGAAAACGATCTTCATAAGTTTATTTTGCTAAATTTCTAATCATGTAAAGAAATATGAAACCAACAGTCATCACAGTTTTGGAATCGTTGGTATATATTAGCCTTAACCCTAATGATTCTAGGTTTCATTCAAACCTAGTGTCCGTGGCTTAGTGGTTTAGTGCGTTGGCTGTTAAGCAGAACGTAGTGGGTTCGAGTCCTTCTCGTGCCCGTAGTTTTTATTTCATCTTTCACGGGCACTGCTCCTTGCGAAGAACTGACAAAACTTTAAAGAGTATAAATCTGTCAAGAAGAAGTGCTTCTCAACGTTGCCGTTCGGAATCGGCGTTAAATTGTAGGTCCCCTCAATTCTTCACACGCATCCAGAGAATTTTTGATGAGAGTAAGCCACTTAAGCCTTGGCTCTTCAAGAGCTGCCGCGCCACTCTGTTTTTAAGGTGTTGATGGAGATGGAATCAATACAAGAAAATACCCTATTAAATTTCTCTGAAGAGAAAAGAAGATGAAGAAATAAGATATGGACGAACAGTATCTAATTTCTTTTTTTTACTTCTTGGCTGCATTTTTGAATCTCTGAACAAGAGAACAAAATATAAAAAAAATAAGAGAATCGAAAATTTACTTCGCTCTTTTTTTTTGGAATTAACAGAACGATTAAATCTGCCTACGAAAACTTTTCCAAGAACACAAAATTTACCAGAAACAGAAAACATAAAGGCTGTATACTTCACGCCTATAGAATAAAAGACGACAACGTTGTTTAAGCAAGGGTACACTACGGCGTATACGTATTTTTTTCTTCAAAGTAAAAGTTTTGGTGAATCACACGAAAATCGTTACAAAATTTTAAATGCATTTTCCTGAAAAATCAAGTTTTTTTAGTTATGAGGATATTGCAACAAACGAGCGATGTATTTTTACTCCTTTCGGGATTTCACTTTCTAATAACGATCATTTAAAAATGACGCGTTGATTACATAAGTCATGGGTCATTGTAAACATAGGGGGTTTTTGAGGATTAGAAAAGATAATTACATCATAATTTACTTACTTAAGGTGGCGCTACAGTCCATTGTGGACCTGGGCCTCAATCAATAGGCTCCGCCAGCCAGCTCGATCCCTAGCTAAGGCCTCAGTTATAGCTATCAGTAAAATCCATCAGTAAAAATTTTGTTTTGCTATTTTGAAAACTTTAATCTTATATTTTGAGGAAAATTTTGATGAAATAAGTTGAAAATACATTTCGTCTAATTTTTCCAAAAAAAAAAGAATGCATTTAGTGTTAAATATTATTAACAAATCCATTTTATAAATTTTACTGATGAAATTTCATTTTACTGAACAACTGACTGCCAAATGTCAAAAAAAATTCCATTTCGTTTTACTGATGGCGTTTCATTTTTTTACTGTTCCGGTGCGGGTGCCATCATTAAAAAAATTAATGATGAGATGAACAGTAAAAACGAAATTGTTTTGCGGCGCGAAGGTGTAAATTTACTGATAGTTATAAACGCTCATCAGTAAAAAATTTCAGATTCCAAATATTTCAATTTTTACTGATGGATTTTACTGATAGCTATAACTGAGGCCTTACTGTCTCTAGTTTTGCACTCCAAATTGATTGAGGTCCTCTTCCACTTGTGTGCGCCACCTTAGTCGCGGTCTTCCTCTCCTTCTAACGTCCCTCGGGAATAGTGTCGAAAGCTTTCCGGGCCGGACATTGGTGTCCATCCGCTCTAAATGACCGAGAGAGAGGGCTTTTCCACTCAATTGTATCTTAGCCCAAAGAAACAGCGATTAGCAAGAGTAATTCTTCGTCTTATCCCGGCGCTGGTGTTATTGCCCGTGTTAATAGCGGAGCCTAGGTAGACAAACTCCTCCACTACCCCGAAGTTGTATGCGTCTATTGCGACGTTCTGTCCGAGCCGTCGGTGTTGGGTGTCTTTCCTTGAAGACAGCATATACTTCGTTTTGCCCTCATTTACCGCTATAACCATTTTTGCCGCTTCTGTCTCAATTCTCACAAAGGTGCCATTGACATCACGCTGGCTGTGTTCTTCCCATTGTATCAAAAACATCGGCGTACACGAGAAGTTGAACAGATTTTGGAAGATAGTGCCTCTTCGCTCTATCTTCTGAAGAACGATGTTAAAGAAATCGCACGACAGTGCATTGCCTTGTCTGTATCCTTTTTTGGCATCGAAAGACTCCGTAAGCTAGTTGCCAACCTTGACGGAGCACCGAAAGTTCTCCATCGTCATTTTGCACAAGCGAACGAGCTTGGCAAAGATGCCAAAACTAGACATAGCTTTATACACTTTGTCTCTGCTGTAGATGCTGTCATACGCGACTTAAAAACGATGAAAAGGTGTTGGGTATCGATTTGGAGAACATAGATTTTTTCCAGTATCTGCCGCAAAGTGAAAATTTGGTCGATGGTTGACTTTCCTGGTCTGAAGCCAAATTGATAAGGACCAATCAGATTGTTGACGAAAGGCGGAAGTGGAAATGAGGATCTTGTAAGCGATGTTAAGTAGGCTGATTCCTCTCTAGTTTAGTTTAGAGGATCTCCCTTCTTCAGGATCGGGCAAACAATGCTGAGGTTCCATTCATCGGGTATACATTCTTCTGACCATATCTTACAGATGATTTGGTACATGCTCCTGTCTAGATCGTCGCCTGCTGCTTTGAACAGCTCGGCAGCTAGACCATCTGCTCCAGCGGCTTTGTTGGATTTTAGCCCTGATATTGCCGTTTTCACTTCTTCTAGGTCGGGTTCACGGAATTGTTGGCTATCATCGTGTACGATAAAAGGCTCCTGTCTGACGGCGGGGTTGTGTTCGTCGTTGCCATTATACAGTCTACAGAAGTGGTCTTTCCAAATCCCCAGCATTGACTGCGATTCTACAATGATGTTCCCTTGTTTATCTCTGCATCTGCAGGCATCGGTTCTTACTCGATGACCTTGAGCCAGCTGTTTTACCTTCCGATAAAACCTCCGAACTTCGTTCCTGCTGTTGGCTCCCTCAACATCCTCGATCTGACGATTCTCATGCTCCCTCTTTTTTCTTCTGAGAAGCTGGCGTTCCCGTCTCCTCCTCGTAGAGCTCACGAGCACCTCTCGTCCTTCTATGCAGCTCCGCTTTGTATGTCTCCCGCTTGGCTGCATGGGCCTGCCTGCATCCTTCGTCAAACCAGAAGTTTCGTTTTGGTGGCTGTGTGTATCCCAGCACATTAGAGGCCGCATCTCTAACTGCTTTCTGGCAATGTTGCCACTGGTCTTCGATACTTGATGTTGGCGGCATAGGACTCCGTAAGAGGTTACTTGACACTCGATCAGAGAAGGATCTGGCGATCTTTTGCGATTGTAGCCGTCCGACGTCGAATTTTCTTGCAGAATTTCCTTGTTTTGGCCGCTGTCGGTATATTCGTAGCACTACCTTGGCTACGACGAGGTAGTGGTCCGAGTCGATTTTGGCTCCTCGGAAAGTTCGAACATCTAGAATGCTGGAATGCCTTCCGTTGATCGCAATGTGATCAATTCGGTTGACGGTTGATTTATCAGGAGATCTCCATGTACCTTTATGGATGTTGAGATGTGGGAACCATGTGCTGTTCATATGTTTTGTCGAGGAGCTCGTAGAATTCGTCTTTGGTGTCGTCCTTTTTCTCTTCTGTGGGGGCATGCGCGCATATTAGGCTAATGTTGCCGAATTCAGCCTTGATTCGGATCGTCGTGATGCGTTCGCTTACACATTTGAAGCTCAAGATGTTTTGCCTGAGTCTGCTTCCTACTACTAATCCGCATCCAAAGAGTCGCTGTTGTTGCTCCCGGTAACAATCACCATAGTAAATGTCGTAGTTTTTCATCGCATTTCCTGGATAGCGGTAATAGCTGCGTTTTATTATCACAATGATCCAGATCAGATCATTGATTTATATGTGAAACAGCAAAAAAACGAAATCCTACTTTTTACTTGGATCAATTTTTGTGATCCAAAAATTAGTTCTTCTTCCGCACACAAGTTGAAATATTGGCGTATATACTGTGCTGCCACTTTCACACATTTATTATCCGGGAATGAGATATTTTTTCAATTACATAGCAAAAGCTTTTTTCACTTAAAGCCTGGTATACAGTTCTTTGCGAAAAAATAAAAAAATAAGAGGTGAAACAAAAATTTTTGTTCATGAAAAAATTTCTGAGAAATAAATTAGCTGTCACTGTGATTGTTGAATATTTAAATTTTTTTCTGCCAAAACAACGAGATTCACATTGTTTTGTGTGAAAAAAATTCGAGGTGAGTTTAATTTTTTTCGATTTTGGTTTACAGCTCGGATGACACAGTGGTGAAATGAAAAATATTTTTTTTTCGGAAAAAATCTCTCCCATAAGAAATACATTAGTTTATTTTTTTTTTTTTTAAGAACTGTATACTAGGCTTAAAAAACAACAGAATAATCGTTCAACAAAATTATCGTAGGGCAACTCCAATGTAATTGACAGAATGAATAAATTTCAAACAATTACCAAACGTGACGTAATAAGTAAATTGATGATCCGAGTTGTTTTTTTTTCTCATGATCTGATCATCCGGATCAGATCATTGTAATAATAAAACGCAGCTAATGTCTGCTTTGTAACAGTTGAGGGTATCCACTAATTGTTCGGCAGCACACGGTCTATTAAGGGACCTAAAATTCCACGTGCATATCCGAAATTCCTTGTCCTTTATACATTTGCTTGGGTCGTCACTTAGTGTATCCTTCCGTTCCGAGGCCTGTTGTTGCTTCGCAACTAAATCTTTTTCTACGTAGTCGGGAAGTCACCCCGACGTACAACCCCCAACTTGGAGTACCAGGCACTTGATGTGACTTCAAGTACAAGAGCCGGAAAAACCGCTCCTTTTATGGCCTGGGCTTCAAATAAGTCGAAGTAGCCCGTAAAGGTGTTCAGCAAGTAGTTCGGCCTAACTGGAACTGAAGATGCCAACGTTGATTACAAAAAAGAAATTCATCCGCTGCCGTCCCTCGTTGGGAGTGCCTTAGAAGTAACAGCCTACTCCGCTTCGACCTGTCGACCATGGGAGACCGTTCTGCGAAAACAAGTTTCGCGATCGCATAGCTCTAAGCTTCTTAGTAGTAGTTACCGTAAGCCGCTCCGCCACGTCAAGGCCTACCCCATGGACATCGGTAATAGGCATGATTTATTTTTAAGACCAAAACGAAAGGTAGAAAGTTTTTAAACTTTTATTTATTTAGAAAATTCAAGAATGTAAATGCTTTCGAGTATAACTTTTAGTGATGGAATAATCTGAGATTCGTATGAGCCAAAATAATTCCATGTTCATTGCAAGCTTCAATAACACCAGCATCATTAGTCGAACCAGCGGGACTGCCAATATATGAAACTCCACTCTACATTAAAAAGAAACATCGAAAATCTACCTGAGAAAACTGCACAATGGGGGTTATTCTGCGGTTCTTACCAATCTCGCACGATCAATATTATCTCTGAAGGGGAAGAATGCATCTGAACCTAAGGCAACACCACTCAATTGCTTCAACCACTCTGTTTTTTCCTCTTGTGTAAGTTGTTCGGGGACAGCTTCAAACCTAACCAAAAAACCAATTTATGCTTCAGAAGGTTTTTGATTTCAATTTCGAAACTTACATGGATTGGAACTGAGCTAATGGCATATCCTTGCCAACTGTTCCATTAACGTAATTATCAATGGCATTCGATATTTCGGCTCGTTTGACACCTGTTTTGAATTTCATGGCTGCTACACGAGGATGTTGTCGCAGCCACCAGTTGTCGGCTTTTTCACCAGCCAGGCGAGTGCAGTGTATTCTAGACTGTTGACCTGCTCCGATTCCGATTACCTGACCATCTCGGGCATAGCACACAGAATTGCTTTGAGTGAATTTTAATGCAATTGTTGCAACAATTAAGTCACGAATGGCACTCTCTGGTAAATTTGTGCTTTTGGTAACAACATTTTTGAAAAGGTTCTTATCGATTACAGCGTCATTACGCTTTTGTTCCAAGGTTAAGCTAAAAATGGTCTTTCGTTCCATTAAACTTGGCTCGTAGTTTGGATCCATCTAATTAAAATTTCAAATTTGTTAATCTGTACTATTATAATTTTTCTTTGTTGTTCTAATGTAAGCTACCCCTCAATGTTCGAAACGTCAAAAATCATCGACTCGTGTTCGAAGAGTAAAACGTCATCGATGCTGTTTGACGTTTGCGAGAGTTTTTTTTTCGAAATATAAATTAGTCTTATTCTTTCTTTTGTACCGGCAAGAACCATTGTTAAAATAAAACTTAGACTTAAATAAAATAAAACTAAAGAAAAGTTAAATCTTACTTGTAGAATGCAGTAACCTCCGTTTTTCTTTTTCTTTAGAATTTCGAAAGCTTCTGGTGAATAACCGGGTGCAATGATACCATCAGAGACTTCTCGAGAGATAATCCTGGCAGTAACTGCATCGCAAACATCAGACAACGCAACAAAATCACCAAACGAAGACATTCGATCGGCTCCTCTAGCTCTGGCATAAGCTGTAGCTAAAGGAGTCAAGGACTCAAATAGATCATCAACCATACACAATTTGGCTTGATCTCTGGTAAGAGGATTGCCTACAGCAGCTCCAGCTGGGGATACATGCTTGAAACTTGTGGCCGCTGGCAGATGTAGAGCTTTTTTTAGCTCACGCACTAATTGCCAACCGTTTAGAGCGTCACACAGATTAATAAAACCCGGCGAACTGTTTAGAACCTGTAGCGGTAGTTTTTCCAATTGGGTAAACAACTGTGCTGGTTTTTGATGAGGATTCATGCCGTAGCGGAGATTCAATTGTGATCCACCGGAGGAATACTGTTTACGGAAGTAATCTGATATTGCATCGTCATATGTTGCGGTATGTGTGAATGCTTTCAGAGCAAGAAGTTTTCTTCAATGAAACAAACAACACAATGGAGTTAACTTATTTAATGCAATTATAAAGGCAACTCACCTTGTTTCCAGTAAAGTGTCTCCGGTCTTGGAGATTTCTTGTAAAACTTTGCCATAATCACTGGTATCGCAAATAACAGTCACACGTTCATGATTTTTAGCAGCAGCACGAAGCAATGTCACCCCGCCAATATCAATGTTTTCCACAGCATCGGCTACTGTTACACCTGGCTTGGAGACCGTATCAACGAACGGGTATAGATTACACACTACCAAGTGCACAAGATCAAAGTTTTGCTTTTTGAGGTCAGCCAGATCACTATCCGTCAGTCTTGACAATATACCACCATGAACAGCTGGATGCAAGGTTTTCACACGACCACCCAGCATTTCAGGGGCACCAGTGATATCCGACACATCACCGACTGCTAATCCAGCTCCCCGTAAAGCTGTAGCAGTTCCACCACTTGCCACTAGACGGTAGCCGAGAGCTGATAAATTTTTTCCGAACTCAATAAGTCCAGATTTATCGGAAACACTTAACAAAGCTGAGTTGCGAAAAGATACAAAAAATGTATATCGTTTGGAATCAATCAAGGGAAAACTTACCTAATTTTCCTGCTGCCATTCCAATTAAGAAAATTAAACTGTGAAGCAAAATAAAAGGAATAAAAATTAAGGACAACCGAAGTGTTTGAAGATTGTCTTGAGAATAACAAAAATATTTTCGAATTATTTAAACCTGAGATAGCATACTGGCAGATGATAAACAATGTTATTGCTTATTTGTGTGTCCAGGGGGTATGAACCAAGATTTGTTATCAAGCAAAAAGGTCAGTGATGAGATAACATTTGTTGAAGACTGTTGACGCAAATATGCGAGATCTATTTAAAGCTTATCAGCTGATGAAATGCTTCTAATATTTTGTTAAAAACATTTGTTTACTTTCATCATGTTGAGTGTGGCCACTCGGACTTATTTAAGTCAAAAGAGTGTTTGAGCAAGGCTCTGGAACTTAAATTTTTTTTTTAATTTGTTAGAACAAAACAAAAAACTATGGAGTCAAGGACGAAGGCCTGTTGTTGCTTCGCAACTAAATCTTTTTCTACGTAGTCGGGAAGTCAGCCCGACGTACAACCCCCAACCTGGAGTACCAGGCACTTGATGTGACTCCAAGTACAAGAGCCGGAAAAACCACTCCTTTTACGGCCTGGGCTTCAAATAAGTCGAAGTAGCCCGTAAAGGTGTTCACCAAGTAGTTCGGCCTAACTGGAACTGAAGACGGCACCGTTGATTCCAAAAAAGAAATTCATCCGCTGCCGTCCCTTCGTTGTGGGGTAATTATTAGTAACAGCCTACTCCGCTTCGACCTGTCGACCATGGGAGGCCCTTTTGCGAAAACAAGCTTCGCGATCGCATAGCTCTTAGCATCGTAGTAACTTTAATAACTTTTTAAGGGCAGCCTCTGTCCAGGAATACAATTAGCGCTTCAACTACTCCGTTTTGATACCATAAACTCGAAGTAACCTAAAAAGAATAAATTAAAAAAAGATACGCACAGTATAGTGCATAATGGTTTTGTTAAGATAGAGAATCAAGTTCCTAATCTTAATATTTGCGAGTTCGTTAAGCTCGCGTTGGAAGAGAGCACCCAAAGCCATTTTTCTGGCATTTAGAAAGGCCGGGCGCTCACACAAAAAGTGCTGGAATGTTTCCCTTTGCGCCGTATCTCTACAGCTGCGACAAAATTCGTTGTGGGGAATACTAAGTTCCAAGGCATGTTGTCCGACTGGCCAGTGGCCTGTGCAAATAGCAACTGTTCTTCCAATTTCTGACCTAAGTTCTTTCAGACGTTCTTTGGTACGTTTGTAGTCGTAAGTGGGCCAAATCTGTCTCGAGATATTGCAGTTGGTGAGATTTTTCCATCTTACGTTAGATTTTTTCAGAAAATGGTTTTGAATATCCGTTTTCATGACCTCTTAGGTAATCCTAACTTCCTCAGCTAGGGATATTTTAAGGTTTGATCCCGTCCTGGCCAGTTCATCAGCGATTTCATTACCTTGAATGTCTATGTTCCCTGGTACCCAGACTAGATTAATTTTTATATTGTTGAAACTTGCGAGCTCTTGCTAACGAATCTGGATTTAGTCAGGTTGCTGTTTATAGCCTTTATAGCTGCTTGGCTATCAAAAAGGATTGCGACCTTGGATTGGTCCGACCTGGACTGTAGCGCCAATATAAGACCTTTTTTATAATTTCGTCAGATTTGACTGCTTGTTTTAGAATCTTATATGCTTGTCTAATCGCTAGATCTTCAGCTTGAAATACGCTACCATAACGGCAGCCTAAAGGATATTTTTATATCCAGTTCTTCGGAGAAGACACCAGCCCCAACACCGAGTTCCATCTTGGAACCATCAGTGTAAACTGTGATGTCGAAATCCTTTGCAGGGCTATTAATTTTCCAATTTTGCCTAGTTGGAATTTCAATTTTAAATTGCTTACCAAAGCTTAAGGTTGTAGTCACAGAGTTCTAGTTTGATTTCCTTAGGTAATAGATTTAGAATTTTACTATGACCATCCACATACCCGATTCTCTCAGTCTTAAAGCACTGCAGGAGACAGTTTCGTGAATGTGAAGGCCAACCGGAAGAAGATTCAGAATGACTGTCAGTGCATCAGTGGGGCAAGATCTAATTGTTCCCGTAGTTCCAATGCAGGCAGTTCTTCGATGTTATATTTTTTGTCTAGGGCAGGCCACCAAACAGTTGATCCGTATGTCAGCATGGGGCGAACTATAGTCGTGTAAATCCAGAGGATCATTATTAGGTCTTTGTCCCAATTTTTTACCAAAGGTTTTATTACAAGAGTAGAAGGCGATAATGGCTTTCTTTACTCTTTCTTCTACGTCGGGGTTTAGGATGACTCCTAGGTATTTGGCTTCTTCGGATAAAGCAAGTGGTTGTCCATTTAATCTTGGTAGATGAAAGGAGGGTATTTTATACCTGTTAGTGAATAACATTAGTTCAGTCTTGTTTTCGTTAACTCCGAGTCCACATCCAGTGGCCCATTTGCTAACTTTTTTAAGAGCTGTTTCCATGGAGAAACAATTCAGTTCATTTTGAGTAATTTTATTTGTATGGCAAATCAGTTTGATCGTAAGGTTGGAACGAAATTTCAACTTTTTTTTTACAATTTAAAAATTATTATTTTGGATTCAGGGCATATGAGGTAAGTGGGATGTTCACGTTTTTTACCCTATTGGCTTGACCGAGTTTGTACAAATGTTACACGACTACCCGAAAATTCTCTCAAAATTTGGTGCTTAACACTTCATTGGTACCTACATTGGTACAAAAAAAAAGTGAATCCTCGACGGGTTTGCCCTCCGCACATGATATGATACGACTGTTTTGCACAAGAATGTCAAATCAGTTGCACAAGCAACCGTTTTACCACTTTGTATATGTAGTGTTATAGGAATCCGCTAAGTTTCCAAATGAAATGAAACTGGTTTGCAATCGGTTTCCAACTAGTCACACGCAACTGTGTTTGTGGACGAAATTTAGTTGTTGTTTTTTTTTAATTAAAATTATAATATATATATACACTAGTCAAAAAAATTAAAGGAACACTTGAAAAATTGAGTGGTATTTCATAAGGATGTATCTCAGTTATTTTTTCAGTCAATTAGACTTACAAAATAAGGGCAGATTTGAAAAATTAGGTCCGTTCGCGTACCCTCCTAAAACAGAACAATTTTACGAAAAATTACGAAATTTAACCAAATCCTGTTCGCGTACTCAAAAATTTCGTAGTTTTTCGTAGAAGAGAGCGCTCACGAGAGAGTAAAATATTTCCCCAACCTACGAATTTTAGCCCAAGAAATTTCTTTGGGCTGATTTGTGAAAAGTGTCACATTTGATTGAAAATACCAAATAAATAAATAAATTCAAATTCAAAGTTTCAATTTTTCATACAAAAAAACTTGACAATTAAAATGTGGGAAAAATTTGTTGTTTTCCCGTTCGCTTACTTTCTTGTAATTTTGTTTTACTTTGAGAGAATTTCACCCCCACTCTTTAAAATGTCTCTTTTTACGAATTTTAGTGCAGAAAGTACGCGAACGGACCTATTTATTAAATTTTCTACGCAAAAATATTTTGAAAAAATAAAAATATTGCTTTTTTTCAATCTTTTCATTTTTGCATTTTCCAACTTTTTCATAAAAACTGCCGTTATTTTGTGGTTTTTAGTGATACAACTAATCTGAGGCTTAATTGTTAATAAAGGTCTGCAACGAATGGTTTGAAATTGCATTCAAAACACACTAGTAATTTTCAAATAGAAACACGATTCGATGCATTCATGTCTTCCGAAACGAATCGAATGAATCATTTTTTTGTATCAAAATAATAGAATCGTGTATTCGAAAAAGTAGTGTATTCGTTTTTAGTGTATTCGTATTCGCTTATTTTGTTGATCAAAACGGAGGCGGAATCCTATTTTTTTTTAGTATACATTTTTCTCAGCCTTAAAATATGAAATTTTAACTACATCAATGAAATCCAATTTAACTCAAATTTTGTTTACCCCTTCTTCTCTTAAATTCTGAGAAACAATTACGTTGCATTCGATAACAACATTGCATTCGCTGCATACAATGCTTTTTTTACCGTAAATCATTGCATTCGTTTTCTCGGGAGAGAAATCAAACAGTGTATTCGAATCGTTTGAAAGGGAGCGAATCGTGTACATCATTCGTTTCTAAACAGTAGTGTATTCATTTTAGTGTATTCTAATTTTAAAAAGTCTTATAAATCGAATACACTTAAGTAGTGCATTTGCTTAGAACAAATAAACGAATCATCCGTGCAGACCTTTAATTGTTAAAGCTCATAAAATTTCCTTGATTTTAATAAAAATTTCGCATCAATACAATTAACCGTTTCTCTGTTTCGATCAATCAAACTTACCGACATTTTTTTCGCATGTTAATCGACATCGACAATATCACGTTGGGGATGGTATTCCCTATTTTATTTTACACATCGGGACATCGTAGAAAGAAGGAAGGAAGACTAGAGTACCCAGATTCACTGATCAGTTATAACAAGATGGGAAAGCTTACTGTCAAAATGACATTTGCCTACGAACTAAAAAGCAGGTTAGCTGCAAGAGTATGCGTGTAATACAAAAAGCTAGGTTTCCAATCTTGTTATAACTGATCAGTGAGTGCCCAGATTTAAGAAAATTGCCATCGGTCCATCGTGCTCCCCAACAAATATGGCATACCATCCACAAGGTGATATTGTCAGGTGGATTAACATGCGAAAAAAAATGTTTGGTAAGTTTGATTTTTTTTTTTTTTGTAAGTCAATATTTTGCAGAGATATCGCACCCTCAGTACAATAGGTCGATAAGTCAAAAAATGGCGTTTTTGAGTTAAGAATGAGAAGTTGTTGGCTGTGAAATTGCGATTATTTTAAGGGGCTTGGCGTTGCCAGAAGTAAAAAAACCTTAAAGTTATTCTATTTTTAAAGAAAAAATGATTGTATTACAAGATAAAATTCTTTACTGATAAATTGAAACACTTCAAATAATCCAGAGCAATACAGAGCTTTTACAAAATAGTTCGTTTTTCTCTCTACTAAATGAAAAAAGTTCCAGTGCAATATGTACACAATCTAAAATGATTCAATAAACCCAGTAAATTTTTATTTATTTTACACAAAATCTTGTGCAAGACAGAGACATTGCGAAATAAATCAACCAAAATGTTTCTTCATTCCAATGCAACACAGCTACATATCGAAATAACTTAATTTCTTTTGATGCAACAGTGACTCAAACCAAAATAACTCTCTTGGTCTAAAAGATTATTTCAGTGCAAGAAAGAGATAACTGGAAAAAATGAAAAAAAAATGTAGTGCGACAAAGTGACAACTCAAAATTTGGCGGGAGTTTTCATTATTCTGAATTATTTTTGCGGCAATCGGTTTATTGTGTTTCGTTCTCTGGAAAAGATTTTACAATAATCAACTTAAAATGGATAATCATCGTGGTTTAACTATTTTAAAAAAGGTAACGCCGGGATGTGCAGCTGATTGCTCTCACAGATGCACAATCAATTTCAACGACAGTGAAAGGGAAGAGATTTTTATGAAATACTGGCAGTTGGGAGACGTATCCAAGCAAAGAGAATTCATAAATAACAGTGTTGACACCGTGAGACCAAAATACAGGTATATTAGAGAGGGTTCAAGTCGAAAAAATAACATCGCATATCACTTTTTAAAAAATGAATATCCTATTCGCGTTTGTAAAAAGTTCTTTTGCAATACCTTAAATATTTCGGCCAAAATTATCGATACTGCTCTTTCCAAATTTGTAAACAATGTCATTCAACCTGATCTAAGAGGTATTCATAAAAATCACCAATCCATATCTGCAGAGCTACACGAAGGCATAAAATGTCACATTAACAGTTTTGAACGTATAGAATCGCACTATTTAAGAAACCAAACAAAAAGGGAGTTCATCGATGGTAGTTTAAACATTTCACCTGTGACCAGCTTGTACCCATTATTCAACTGGCAAAAAAAACAAAGCCATTTTATAAAGTGCATTAGCTGCAAACAAGTGAGGTTTATGATCTAAAGGACCTATGCCCAAAAACAGGAAAGAATTTTACCAGGAACGAAGCTGGAGAAAAAGTCGTATGGGCTGACGTTAAAGAACTTCTCGTGGAAAAACTAAATCCCAACGTAGTTAAATATAAGACTTCCTTTGCCGAAACACATTTTAAATCATTTAAAGTCTCAAACGAACCAAAGTACGTAGATTTTAAACCAGCATACCCTAACGGTCCACCTCAGATACCAACGCTGAAGAAGAAAGATCTTATGGATTTATGCAGGCAAAATTCTATAACAGCTTCTCACATCAATTTTTCGAAAACCTTAAAGCAGAAGAAATTCCTACTTCGAGTGCTGGGAAAAGGAGGCGTGCCGGAGCTTAAAACATGTTTTAAATTCTTATAAATTAATCTATAACTAAACTTTTCATAAGTACATACTATTTTTATTACATTATTTTGAGTTAATACTTTACTGCACTGGATTTATTTAGACATAAATAAGTGATATTTTGATTTATCGCTCTATTGCATATAAATTTCATTTCATACCTTAAAAATAACTAAAAACAATCGATTATTTAATTGATGAAAATATTTTTAATAAAAACTTTTTATAAAATCTTAAATTTCATTATTTTGTTCTTATTACTCCTTTTACAGTTCATAATTTTGTTTTTATTGTAAAAAGTTACAGTAAAAAGTATAATTCAGAAATCTTATGGTGTTTTATCTCAAAATGCCATTTTTTGACTTATTGACCTATTGTACTGAGGGTGCGATATTAGGGTCCAAAGTCAAAATTGTGTTTTGCATGTAAACCCATTTTTTTATTAGAAAAAAAATCGTATCAATCTAAACCAAACAGTGAATTAATGCCAATAAAATTCTCAAATTGAATCTTAGATGTTAGATCGGTTGGATTGAAAAAAAATTTCCGCTCCCTTTATGACAAATCAAACTTTATTTTTTTTTCGATTTTGGAATTGAGTGAACATTTTTTACGCTCAAGAGGTCGCCTTTATAATATGGGATCAATGAGGTTATGTTTTCATTGGGAAAACAACTTTTTGTAGCAAACAGAAAGTATATGCGGCGGCTCGCCGCTCAAGGGGTTTTAACCCTCGATGTGTAGTGCACGACTCTGGCTACGCTAGCAAACAGCAAGTTTATGCGATTTTGTTTAATTAATTAAAAATAGAAATATTATCGAAAAAATAAAAGTTGATTTGTTATTCATTTTCAATTTACTAACTAATAATATCATTGGCGCCTCTAAATTCCGGATCCCATATTATAAAAAGTAGAGCCAAAACTTTTTATTTCACTTCAATCTGACTTTTTTCTACTGAGATACAGCCTAATGAAAAAGCACTCAGTTTTTTTGTTTTTTCAAGTGTTCCCTTAATTTTTTTGACTAGTGTAGATATCAAGATTCAAGATACATAAGAACTTCTGTTTGTTATGAACAAAAACTTGTATTAGAAGTTTGTTCAGGTTTAAGGAGACGCTAAAAACACATAAATTGTGGTAATTTTTAAAATCTTACAAACTGTGGAAGATAATGTGGATGTTGACTATATTCTAACCACTGCTGTCGTTTTTGCTACTATAGTAGTATTTTACTCCTTTCGAGAGTCAAATGCTACTCGACTACCCTTAGACGAAATATACTCCCCAAACTTAGTGAACAAAATCTACCTATATTCCATGTAGTATGGATAAAACAAGAACCGAAAATCAAAATTCTCACATTCCTTATCTCATTTATGTTAAATCAGTGAGATAGTTAGCCTAAATTTAAGTCAAAGTAACCAATTTACGAAAATTGCCAAACATTTTAACGTACATTTTAAGGTTCCTTAAACTACACACCTAATTCCACAATCCACACCTTTATTACTCGAAAATGATGAAAAAATGAGCCTGCATTTTTTAAACACGCTTTTATGGATCATGATCAGTATCACTTAAGTCTGTATTTTTAGGTACGTTAATGATTTTGGATCACTACAACCTACAGTGAAGATCCAGAAACGAAATTATAAGCATTAACAGAAAGGTAAAAGTTGAAAACTAAATTAAACATTTTGTAATGAAATAAATAAAATTCAACTGGTGGAATTATTATAAATAGAACTGTAAGAAAACCTAACCTTTTTTATCACCAGACCTTTGTCGCATGCATTCAACTTTTTCAAATCTGAAGTGATATTTTCTGTGCAGTTCCGTTGTTAAATTTATAATTAAGGGACAACTTGGGGAACTTTTAAATATCAATTCGTCAGAAAAGTGGAAAACTAGCGAAAAAGAATTATAGGAAAAAACAATTGATTTGGAGCCGTTTTCTTCACTTATTTCAACTTGTAAACCTTTGCAGTTGACAAACTCAAGAGTTGAATTTTAAAGTCAAGCTGAAGATTGTTTTTCTTTACTTACGTAACTTTTAATTCAGAGTTTTGAATTTGAAAGTAGTAGCCACTGGGAAACTCATACCAATTTGGAGTAGTTATGTTAAAAACATGATTTTTTTTTGCTTTTAGAGACGGTGAAAGCAGCTGCGGGATGAAATTCTGAATCAAAAAGAAAAAAAGACGACAGATGCCTCTTCATAATGACATTATAGCCTCCTCCGGCAAAAATGTTCACTAGGAAGTACCAGGCCGAAATTACGATACAGGAAACTACTTTTGTGTTCGTAGAGTATAAACCCTTAAAAATAAATACAATACAATATATAATTGTGTGGATACAGATAGTGCATAGTCACTAGTCAGTTAGATTTTTAAACTTTTTTTTCCCTACTCTATTCATACTTTCAAAGCCGAAGTCTTCGTAATTTTCTCTTCGCTTTCTGATGATAACTTTAATATTTGTTAAATTAAAAAAGTGTTTTACTAAATGCAGAAAACACACAATATCTGACAGTTAATTGTACGTATGTTTAATTATCTACTTTGGTTTTTTGGCAGTTGAGAACAATAATTTGAGAGTGACAGCCTCTAATGAAGACAACTTAAATCGAAATTAAAGGATAAAATCCTCAAGTTGATATCAACTTCGATTGAATAAAAAGCTCCTCCTATCTGACAAACACACAATTTGGGTTTTAGAACTCCCAAAAATTTATAAGAAACTATCGTTTGCTAATAAACTTCAACCACATCATTTTTGAAACTTTAAAACGATCTGCAAAACCCATTATAAGTGATACTTTTTTCCGGAGGCGATTTATCGGGCTAAGTTCCTATAGTTAAAAAATTATACTACCCAAACATAGAAAATACTCCTCAAAATATTTCGAAAATACTCCCCATTGCATTTTTGAAACGACAGCACTGATTCTAACAAAGAATGATCTTATTGGAACCAACTTCAAATGCATGTGCGATAAATGGACATGTATCTGCTGCCTACTTATTTCCTGTGGTATCAATAAGCCTACACACCAGCTAGACGCCGACTCAACAATCTCTATTTTTTGCTTCTGCCAAACAGCACAACAGGTTAAACATGACATAGCCATCACTTTGCCTTTAAAGTGTTATGAATTTTTATTAACTATTCACCAAAAGAAATGAAAGAATCGACATTCACCGAGGCCTGTGAATTTGTACCTTAAACACGTGCATGTGCAAGCAACAAGTTGTTTTGGTTTTAGTTTTAGGCATGCATAACAGTAAGAGGAAGAGGCAAGAGGAGTCTATTTAAACTGATTAAATTAAAACTAATTTCTCAAGATCTTAAAAATAAATAAATATTGTTAGTGATTGAAAGAACTGTACAAAATATAGAGCGCTATAGATAATCTATTGCAATTTCAACTGGCACTTTATTGATAAATGTTATTCTTTGTTCTTACTTCAATTTAACGATACAATTCTTAAATTCAATTATTATTAAATTGGCTCAATTTTAAATTAAATTACAAAAGCTTCAACAACACCAACTTGATCACCGTATGCGGAATGCGGTTAACCAATTTCGGAATTTGATCAATTTGACGTCTACGGTATTCCTTTTATGTTTTTTTTTCTTAATATCGTATTTTCTTAACTTCTATAATTTTACGATCCGTACGATCAATCACACTGTATTATCATACAAAACTAAACGTAGATCTGCATGTGCCTTCATCATTGTTATGCGTGAAACAGATTAAACCAGCAACAGCATCAGCGCCGTCAACAGCAAACAGCACGCTGGCCAGCAAATATTTTCCAAACACATTGCCACCAGCACCAGCGACGTCATTTCATCTGTTTTGACATTTCGTTCTCCTTGTTTTCATGTTTGTTTTATTTTTTGTTGTTTGGTGCCTCTGAATTTTGTACATTGAAAGTTGTCAGCAATGGACCAGCAACAGCAAATTTAGGACTTTGACCAAACGTTGCTGTTGACGTTGCTGGTGCTGGTTTATGGTGGATTTACATTGATCTGCATGCCATCATCTGCAAAAATAGAGGATGCAAGATACAAAACTCATACTAGTGTAATAGAGAGGTAAGACCAAAATGCAGACGTCTGCACGGATGAAGATTATAGGAAGTTCAACTCATGCAGAAGAAAATTATGGTGAAGACGAACATGTTCATCTTTTTTATAGCGTTTTCATCTGCACCATAATTTTTTCATCTGCACCATAATTTTTTGTTGTTGGTTGTTGTTGTTGGTTGTCACCGAGCTTTAAAAATTATAGCAAGTAAAAATGGGTAGGTAT
Organism: Sphaerophoria taeniata; assembly: GCA_943590905.1. Taxonomy (NCBI): domain Eukaryota; kingdom Metazoa; phylum Arthropoda; class Insecta; order Diptera; family Syrphidae; genus Sphaerophoria; species Sphaerophoria taeniata. The sequence goes on along the minus strand of OX016540.1, from coordinate 183,208,373 downwards.
ATGTGTACTCTTTCACTCTTTCGTGTTATGTCGTATAGCTCCCCCGCTTTACTTTTCTGCGAATTTGCAGATGCAGACGTCGAAAATTACATGTAAATCCACCATTATTCTGTGTCGGACGATTAAAATACATGGGTTCTAAAACAATGGCCCCCGTTGTTGCTGGTGCTGTTGCTGTTGCTGGTTCAATCTGTTTCTCGCTTTATGAATTTCTTTGTATATGGTACAACCATTGAATAAGAAGTACAAGAAAAAGAAGTGAAGCATTTTTCAGGGGCGCCAAGCGAAATATGATCAAGCTTATATCGATTGTGCATCAATTTTATTTTTCAATTTCAATTCTTTTTTTTGACAACATGGTGTTTTAACGTTCAAGGTGTACATGCACGATTTTTATTATTATTATTTTTTTTATTTTTCGTTACATTTTCTTCATTTTTAGAAAGCGCATTCTATGAACAACTTGATCAAGTTTTAAAAAGCACAAGAAATTGTGTAGCACCTAACGATCACCAACAAAAATTAATGCGAAAATACCAAACAACATTTGACCAATTACAGCTCAGCAAAATGACAGCACATGCCCAGTTTGACAGATGAGTTCCAAAATTTGACAGATGAGTTCCCAGTATTTTACATCATCAAAAAATTTTGTTGCTTCACTCACGTACACTGTACGTGTAGCTTACACCACTTCCTGTACTCCTTATTCAATGGGTACAACCAGTACTATCAGGCTACAATACAAACTTATGTAAAAAAAACTGCTTTTGTGAAAGGTCTCAAGATGGCGCCACCATCGTTTGCTATCTTGAGAGTACTCCCTAAATATATATACGAAGATGAATTTATGATCTGTAATTTTGTTTTTTGTATGTAGTACGTGTACGTCACTTTTGAATTGCATCGCTTTTCGCTTGCAAAGTAAATGGCGTTACCATAATGTCGTTATACAAAAAAATACTTACTTATGTGGTTTTTCTTACAACCGCGAAGAATTACTACTAAAATTCAATGTTTTTTGGAGTGTAATGGCGTTTAATTAGCAATCTGAAAGTTGGAAAAAGATTCTGAATGCGTTCAATTGGGCAGATGTGACAGTTCTGATTCTTAAAAGAAGATAATTTCCCTTCTGATTTTAAAATCAGAATGCTTCTTTTAGTTTCCAGATTGCCAATTAAAACGCCATAAGAAATTTGCAAAAACGTATCATTACCTTTTTTTGAATGGCTGTGTTGTCTGGCAGCTGTAAAATCGTTTTGTACATAATAATCACAACAATAGAAAACTCAGAAATGTCAAACTCGTAGTAAAATCCGTGAACAAGTATGTGTAAATCCGTATCTAAAAAGAGATTCGAGAGATTTCTCTCGAAGGGAAAACAAATTGCCCCTTTTACGTAACGGATCAATTCTTGGGTTTTAAGAAAAACCACATTACTTAGCAGCTACCAATCCATTAAGGCTGTTTCACAACAGAGCGTTCAGTCGTTCGTGTGTTTCAAGCTTTACATAAGCGTCTGGCAGTTTTGACAGTAAAACGCAGGTGCTTTCAACTTCAGCTCACAATAACGCGTTCATTCTTGCATGTGACATTTTATCAGATTATTTTATCAGCGTTTTTATTAAACATTAGTTTTCTTAATGTTTCCTTCATTTATTTGATTAGTGTTTTTGTTAAAATCAAAAATAGTCAACAAAAAATTGAAGAAAATATCAAATATTCTTTTGATAACATCAAAAGCTCAAGACGCGAATGAAAAAAAGAACACAATTCTATTTAGGATTACGCTCAAGCGTACGTTACGTGCCGCGAGAGCGTTCAACGCTCTATTTTGTGTGGAAGAATTTGCTCACATGTATTCTATATGAAATGTCAACGCGAGACAAAGTGCGACGGCTCTATTGTGAAACAGCCTTTAAGGATCTCAGCCTGAGACACCGCAGATTTCCATCGGGATCGGTCACTCGCATGCATTTCCAGTACCCATGTTCTGTAACTTATCACCCGCAAGAAAGAATCGAAACAAATCGTAACTTTGATAGTCGATAATTTTATCACCCGGAACGAACTCAACAGAAAATATCGATCACTGGTGTTCTGTATCCATTCAGGCCACCTTTAAATAAACATAGTGTAGGCAGGACCTTAAGAAAAACTACCTTATCATTAAAACTACATGAAACCTAGTATAGCATTTCAAAAATTATAGCACATGGTTTGTGAATTAGCTTTCTTATCTGGACCAATCAGAAATCGCCATTTGGTTTTTGTTTCTCTTTTTCTTTTTTGTTAATAAATTGCACAGTTTTTTCAATTGTATCATTTCGTTTTTCAATTTCGTTTAGAGCGGGCATCTTTGAAAATTGTGTCGTGGCCAAAGGAAAAACCTTTTTTATCGTGTATGCAATTAAAATAAACAATTCCCAGTAATTACTTTATTTTATTGTAAGAAATATGGATAAAACAATGAAGTATTTACTTCTTGTTGGATTAATATTCTTCTCCGGTGAGTCAACTTTTTTATTTTTCCTAGAAAAAAAAGAAGAAAAACGCCGGTAAAATTACCTAAAAATTATAACAAACTAAATGTTAGCCATTAATGATTAATAATTAACACAATTTTCCTTTTGTAACTAGCAATCTGTCAAATATCAGCCGAAGGCGATGATTCTGTGGAAGAAATCGAGTTGGATATGGGATCTTTCAAAGAAGGTTCTCGAACAGGTAAATTAGTATTTGTATATTCGTCCATGTAAAGCAACGTATACAATTTAGCAAATCATTTTCATTTAACTAGATGCTGAAACATTAAAACGTGAAGAAGAGGCTATTAAGCTTGATGGCTTAAATGTTGCTCAGCTTAAGGAACTACGCGAAAAGGTAGGAAATTTCATCTATGTAGTTTTAAGAAAATGGGCGTTCTTTCGTACGCCTCGTCATCGTAAATGGTTTGGGGGTATGCTCGTGTACCTATTTAACACGCTTTAAAGCTATTTAATTTGTTTGACCTAATTTATGTCAATAATTTGGGTATTTTCTCGTGCCCACCAACAATGGATAATTTCTACAGCAGATGAAAAATATCGATTTTATTGGTTTGACGGTGTTTACTCAAATGGGATAAGATCTGAACATGACGTGTTGTTCTGTTGTTGGATTATTTTAATAATCGAGTCCACTTCTTTCACAAAACGTGTCATTGCAAAGAAATGAATGAAAAAATAATCCAGTCAGCTGAAAGATTTGGTTTTGAATATTTTAAACTAAAATAATTACAAAGCCACCAGCCAAAGTTGTATACCGAAAGTTTTAACAAGATTGTTTGCATCTTCTATCGTACTTACTTACTTATCCGGCTCCCAATCCATGTAGCTTAGGTTAGGTTAGGTGGATAAGGGGTGTGCATAGCGTGAAACTGTTGCCAATGGCGCAATGACCAGTTAGTACACCTATCAGGATTTTAATATTCCTTTTACTCAGCGATAGAATATACCGAGTTTCATTTTCGTTTGTGTTAGGCCATAAACTTCTAGAATCTAGAGATTACACAATCGTCCCTGGGTTTTCAGGAGTTATTGATTTCCTCTTATGATTTAAGGTCTATCTTCCTCTTGAGTACCCCAATCGGGACGAGTGGTCCCCTAACTGAATGGTCGCTACTACTTGTATCTGCTTCTGGCCCTTTCCTGACTAGTTCATCTACTATTTCGTTCCCTTCTATATTGCTATGTCCAGGAACCCAGCAGAGCTTAACCTGGTTAGTGTGGCAGATTCTATTTAATTCCTTCCTACACTTTAAAACTGCCTTTGATCTTATGGTCTCACTGGCTAAGACTTTGATAGCAGCCTGGCTGTCTACGAAAAAAGTAATCTCCGAGGAGCTTAGCTTTTCATGATGTGCCAATTCAGCTGCTTTTTTAATGGCATAGATCTCGGCCTGAAAGACACTACAGTCAGCTGGGAGTTTATACGACTTTCTGATGTTGAGAGATTGGCAAAACACTCCAGCACCTGTTTCTGATTCCATTTTTGAACCGTCAGTGTAGAAAGGGAGTTAGGATCCCAACCCTGTCTTTCTGGTATGAAAATAGAAAGTTTCCTATCGAAATCTAGTAAAGGGGGAATGTAATCGGTGGTCTCCATCAGTCCTGGAATCGAGTCATATCTTTGTAAGATTGACCCGTGTCCATAAGTGCTGTGCTTCCAAAACTCAGTTATTTTAAACGAATTGTTTTGGCTGCCGTGCACCTTATGAACTCATCCAGAGCCGGGAGATCCAAGATCATTTCCAACCCAGCTTGTGGTGTGGATCTCTGAGCCCCTGTTATTCCTATACAGGCTAGTCTCTGTACCTTATTCAGTAACCATGTTCTGTAACTTGGTCGAAAAGTTTCCCATTCGATTCAAGGTGGAACACAATATTCCAACGTTTCTCTATTTTGGAAAATAAACTGTGTCTATAACTTGATGCGAAAACAGCCTGTGTGAAAATTACAATTTCCAGTTTTCCAGTCACAGTGACAGTTAAAGGGCGATTTTGTTCACTCAAATTTGAATTCAATTTTGTGACTTTCATTTTCAACTTTTGAAAAAATAGAGACAATCCTTGTTTTTCTATCTCAGCTTCTTCTATTTTTGAAAATTGAATAAATCTAAAGTTGATTAACTCAAGAGTTCACAATTAAAAGTCGAAAACTAACCTTTGACTGAATAAAAAGAAATTCAAAAGTCCCAAAGTTGACTTCAACTTTGAGTGAACTAAACCGCCCTAAAAAAATCAAAATTGATGATTATAAAATTATCCTCAAAACACACAGGCAACAAAAATTTATGCAAACAAGACGGACAAGTAAAAAATAGTGCAATTATAATTCTTAAAAAGTTTATTTCCTCCTCCAAAAATAAATAAAGAATTTATAGCTCGAGTAAAAACAATAAACGAGCTTGAATTCAGCTTCAAAATATTATCTCACTTGCTTGAGAGTGGTCGAGTTATTTTGACCGATAAAAGTCGAATAATTATTTCGACTTCAGAGTTATAGACACAGTTTTACTCACATTTTTCCAGGCTTTCCAATAATTTCATTTCATTATATTCCTGATCGAGTGAAAACAAGTTACAGAAACAGTTGAAGGCGAAAAAGAGATTTTCGACCCATTCCGTCGTAGTTTTGTTCTGATTCGTACTGTTTATGCGAAAATTTATTCGATGTGAGAGTTACAGAACATGGACCCAGGTTCTTGAGATAGCTTGATTTTTCCACCATACCCAACCCATGTAGGATCGCAACATAAAACACAGAGGCCTTCCATCCGGAAAGGTCTTTCGCATGCACTCTCCAGTCGCCTAAACCAAGCGCTATGGAATCCGCAGTTACTTGGTCCTTGTACCGGACGTTCGGTCTTGCTTGTCCTTGCCAAGCCAATTTAGTCGTCTTTTCTTGGCCTTCTGGACTACATCCACATCTTGGTACAGCTCGTACAATTCGCGGTTGAAACTTCTCCATTCACCATCGTTGCATACGGGACTGAAAATCGAAGTCGAAGAATTTTTCTTTCGAAATTGCTCCGTTTTTACTTATGTCCAACACTCGGCGCCGTAGTCAGACTGGTAAAATCCAAGTCTTGTATAGTAGACACTTCGTCTTTCGAGTGAGGAGTTTGAACCCAGTTGTTTTGTCAAAACGAAGTAGCAGCGGTTCGCAAGGGTACTTCGACGTCGGATCTCCACTAAAGTGTCGTTTGTGGAATTGATGTTTGTTCCTTAACTGCCAAAAAATTGTTTTGTCCTGATTCACTTTAAGACCAACGAGCTTCGCCTGTTCTTCGAAAGTTGTGAAAGCCTCAAGCACAGATCTTTGGGAGAGACCAATGATGTCTATCTCTTTCGCGTAGCCGAGGATCTGGGTGGATTTGTGCGCACTATCTGCTCCAGGACTATTTTGAAAAAGTCACATGATAGCACATCTCCTTGTCTAAGCCCTGAGCGTGTTTGAAACAAATCAGATGAGCTGCTACCCATTTGCCCACTGTACTGCGTATTGTTTAGCGTCATGCAGCACAGCTGGATCAGTTTGTTCGGAATCCCGAATTCATCGCTCCTAGCAATGGATACTATCATAAGCAGCTTCGATGAAAAGATCGTGGGTTACTACTTTAAATTCGTTGGTCTTTTCCAGGATCTGCCACAGTGTGAATATTTGGTCTATCGTTGTTCTGCCTGGCCTAAAGCCACACTGGTACGTGCCGATTATTGTGTTGCAGAACGGTTTAAGACGCTCATACAGTACGTTGGATAGGATTTTGTTTGCAACATTACAGGGATATGCCACGGTAGTTTTTGCATAACATAGGATGACCTTTTTGTAGATGGGGCATATGGAGCTTATCGACCAGTCAGTGAGCATGCATTCTTCCTCCCACACTTTGGTGATGACCTGGTGCATGCGGTTCATCAAAACATCTCCTTGTTTAAAGAGTTCCGCAGGGATGCCATCCGACCTGGCGGACTTCTAATTTTTTAACTTTTGGATGGCTCTTTCTACCTCTTCTGTGCTGGAGGCTGGAACTGGGTCTTTATTGACTAGTCTTGCTTCTCTTTCGTCATTTGCTCGCTCATATTATGCGCATTCAGCGCGGTGTTGACATCTGTGGCATTCGGGAGGACGGGCGGCGGAGAGTCGCTCACTCAGGCGCTCACTGTAGTCTCTGGCATTCTCCTAGGTGCTTAGGCAACCGATGTTGAACTTCTTTCTTTGGGCCGCACGTGTTTTTTTTTTTGTCGTTGGATATTCGAGCTCTAAACTTAGCCGCTACCAGAAAGTGGTTAGAGTCGACATTTGCTTCTCGAAAAGTGTTCAAGATGTTGGATGCGTGCCTTGCGCACATGGTCGATTTGTTTGGTGGTTCGACCATCCGGAGATCGCCAGGTTGCTGTGTAGATCTTTTGTCTTGGAAACCTAGTACTACTTATCACCGTATTAAGAGCTGCAGCAAAGTCTATTAGTCGGAAGCTAACTTCGTGGAGGCTGTGCTTTCCCACTAATCCGCCAAAGATGTCTTCCTTCCCTATTTTTGCATTGAAATCTCCGAGTACGATTTTGACGTCGTACTCTGGACAGGCTCCGTAGGCTCTATCTAGGAGGTCGTAGAAATCCTCCTTGCTAGACTCCTCAGCATCATCGGTAGGGGCGTGTGCACATATTAAACTGAAACATCAGTGGCCTTGATGCGGATTACAGCCAGGCGATCACTGATTTGCTTGAAATCCATGAATTTCGATCTAAGCCGATTTCCCACGACGAATCCGCATCCAATCATGTGCATTCTTTGATAACAGCTGTAATAAAGGTCGCAATTTTTTGTTTTCATTATCCCTGATCCTAAAATAAAAATAAATAGAGTGGTGCGACAGCTCTTGAAGAGCCAAAGCCTAAGTGGCTTACTCTCATCAACAATTCTCTGAGTGCGTGTGAAGAATTGAGGGGACCTACAATTTAACGCCGATTCCGAATGGCAAAGTTGAGAAACACTTTTTCATGACAGATTGATACTCTTGGAAGATTTGTCAGGTCTTCGCAAGAGGCAGTACCCGTGAAAGATGAAATAAAAACTTGGCCTGAGCAGGACTCGAACCAACGACGTTCTGCTTAGCAGCCAACGCACTTACCAACGAAGCTACGGGCAACTGGCCGTCCCTGATCCTATCCATCGTATTTCTTGGATCGCAGTAATGTCTACCTTATACTGCGAGAGGACAGATTCAAGTTTCTGAGTTGCACCTGGAGTGTAGAGTGTTCTTACATTCCAGGTACAAACTCTTAATGCATCGTCAGTTGTCGTTCCGGGTCTGGTTACCACAAGAGGGGGGTCATTATCCGAGGATGGTATCTCTCTCATAACTTTTCAAGTTTTTTTTACTGTGGAAAGGTTGTTAGCCCCTCGCACTAACCTCCAAATTTGTTGGGCCGTTGATTAGGTGCTTCTGTTTCTCCGTTTTGCACCTGCGCTTACAAGTTTCGCAAGTTATATCCAGAGATATAACCAGTACCCGGTGGTTACCACGAGGAGGTAAAGTAAGCACTTGGTGTGTAGGAAAAGTTACAGCATACGCCCCCAGATCCGACAACACCCAACCACCACACAAGTTCTAGCACCTTTTTTCAAATTAAACCTTTTTTTTTCTTCTATATCGCAGGCGGAAAAATTAACATTCCAAACCGAAGTCAATCGTATGATGAAACTGATTATCAACTCTCTCTACAAGAACAAGGAAATCTTCCTGCGTGAGTTGATATCAAACGCATCCGATGCCATCGACAAGATCCGCCTACTCGCCCTCACCGACCGCAATGAACTCGAAACAAATCCCGAACTGCTAATAAGAATCAAGGCTGACAAAGAAAACAAAATTCTTCACATCATGGACTCTGGTATCGGTATGACCCATCAAGATCTTGTCAACAATTTGGGAACAATTGCCAAATCCGGTACAGCCGATTTCCTCGCCAAAATGCAGGATCCAAGTAAAAATTCGGAAGGCCAAGATCTCAACGATATGATTGGTCAATTTGGTGTTGGTTTCTATTCTGCATTCTTGGTCGCCGATCGAGTTGTTGTCACAACTAAAAACAATGCCGATAAGCAATACATTTGGGAAAGTGATTCAAACACCTTTACTATTTCTGAGGATCCTCGTGGCGATACTCTGCAGCGTGGAACAGTTATTTCACTGCACATGAAAGACGAAGCTCAAGATTTCCTCGAGCAAGAGACAATCAAACAATTGGTTCGCAAATACTCTCAATTCATTAACTTCCCAATTTATTTGTGGGAGAGTAAGAATGTCGATGAGGAAGTTCCAATCGAAGAGGAGGAAGTCAAAGAGAAAAAACCAGCCAGCGACGAGGATGCCGTCGACGAAGACGAAGATGCCAAAGTGGAAGAAGATGATTCTGAGGAAAAGAAACCCAAAACCAAGAAGGTCACCAAAACTGTCTGGGATTGGTCTCTGATTAACCAAAGCAAGCCAATTTGGACTCGTAAGCCAAACGAAGTTGCCGAAAAGGAATACACTGAGTTCTACAAGAGTCTCACCAAGGATACATCGGAGCCTCTGGCTCATACTCATTTTGTTGCTGAGGGTGAAGTTACCTTTAAGAGTTTGTTGTACGTCCCGAAAGTCCAACCATCGGATAGCTTCAATCGCTATGGAACTAAATCGGACAACATTAAGCTGTACGTTCGTCGTGTGTTCATCACAGATGAGTTCAACGACATGATGCCTAGTTATTTGAGTTTCATTCGTGGTGTTGTCGATTCTGATGACCTTCCCCTAAATGTTTCCCGTGAAACCTTGCAACAACACAAACTCATCAAGGTTATCAAGAAGAAGCTAATCCGCAAAGTTCTCGACATGATTAAGAAGCTCGACAAGGACAATTACGAGAAGTTCTGGAAGGAATACTCTACAAAGTAAGTAACAACGAAAACCTTTAAGTAATTTGACTAATGATTTCTTGTTTACATTAGCATCAAACTTGGAGTCATGGAAGATCCCAGCAATCGTTCACGCTTGGCCAAATTACTCCGTTTCCAATCTTCCAATGGCAAGGGCATTACAAGCCTAAGTGAATACGCTGAGCGCATGAAACCAAATCAAGAACACATCTACTTCATTGCTGGTGCTGGTCGCGCTGAAGTCGAATCTTCTCCATTCGTCGAACGTCTGCTTGCCAAGGGCTATGAAGTGCTATACTTGGTTGAAGCTGTCGATGAATATTGCATCTCTGCTCTGCCTGAATTCGATGGAAAGAAATTCCAAAACGTTGCCAAAGAAGGTTTCAAGCTCTCCGAATCGGAAAAAAGCAAGAGCAGGTTTGAGGAACTCAAATCAACATTCGAGCCATTGGTTAAATGGTTGAACGAAGAAGCCTTGAAAGACAAAATCCTTAAAGCCCAAGTTTCTGAACGTCTTAGCAACTCACCGTGTGCCCTAGTTGCTGGCATGTTCGGCTGGACCGGAAACATGGAACGTCTTGCCATGTCGAATGCCCATCAGAAATCCGATGATCCTCAACGTTCGTACTATTTGAACCAAAAGAAAACTCTTGAAATCAATCCCCGCCACCCATTGATCCGCGAACTTTTGCGTCGTGTTGAGGCCGACGATGCCGATGAAACAGCCAAGGAAATGGCAACCATGATGTTCCGTACAGCAACTCTGCGTTCAGGTTTTATGCTCCAAGAGACAGCTGACTTTGCCGACAGTGTCGAGCGAATGATGCGACAAACACTTGGAGTGCCATTGGATGAACAGCCAGAATTTGATGATGAAGAAGATGATGACTCAAGCGAACCATCAAATAAATCATCTGAAGAGGCGCCAGAAGAAGCTGAAGCCGATGAAGATGACCGGCACGATGAGCTGTAAAAAAAAAAAAACAGTACATAAGAAGTAAATCAACAGACTGAATTTATTATTGACTTTTTTTGTATTTACGTACACAGCAAGAGTTTGTATTTGTATTCATTTGTTTGAGTTGCGCTCGCTTTCTCTTTCTGTCACACACACACAAATGAGGCGCATTTGATTAATTTGAAGATTCTTAACTATTTGCTTTAAGAACGAATCAATTATCGAAAAACGTTTAGCTTAGTTTATTTAAATTTAAAAAACGAAACAATTATTTAAGAATCACTCCAACATTTCGTCGAATAAACAAATTTTAACGAAACCTCGAAAATCTCTTATTTCCAACTTTAACAACAAAATCATTAGAATTTTCATGGGGTGTCGAGTATTTCGTCTCTTTTTTGACGAACAGTGATGTCCTCTTGAGCTTGCAGTCTGTCTATTGCTTCCGAACGTGTGAATTTGTATTCTTTCATAAAAACATTGATGGTCCATTCCGGAACCATAGCGTTGATATATAAATCTGTCAACTGAAAAGGAGGTTCGTTATTTCTGATGAATGGAGAGACAAAGAAAAACTTACACTTGGAACTCCCTTCTCTTCCGGCTGATAGTTGTCGCGCAGGAAATTCAGCATTTGTAATTGTTTTTTGTCGTCGATGAGCATTATGGTTTTCATGTGATTGATTCCATCATAACCTGTTACTTTGGATTTCTTGGAATAGTTTTTAAATATCGGATCTAGGACCGGTCTTATTCCATCGAATGTATCAAGGATCTCTTGTAAGGTAAGGTGTGTAAGGCTCCTAAGAAATTGAATGGACATATTTGTTATAATTGGGATTGTTTAAGGATAAACTGCAACGCCGATCTTCTCGTACAGATTGGCTCTTTGTAACTCAACATTGTTCAGGTTGAAAGGATAGAGTCAAATTCGACTTCGTTCATGCTTTTAATGTTGATTGAGGCTTTTGCTTCAAATGCGTACTTCAAACTACTCAAAATGTTTGAAACAAAAGAAACTAAAATATTCAAGTTTACTAAGTACAACATCAGACCAGGAAAGTCAACCATCGACCAAATTTTCACTTTGCGGCAGATCCTGGAAAAAAACCTATGAACTCCAAATCGATACCCACCATCTTTTTATCGATTTTAAGGCCGCGTATGACAGCATCTACAGAGACGAACTGTAAAAAGCTATGTTTAGTTTTGGCATCCCTGCCAAGCTCGTTCGCTTGTGCAAAATGACGATTGAGAACTCACGCTGCTCCATCAGGGTTGGCAACACGCTTACGGAATCTTTCGATGTCAAAAAAGGATTCAGACAAGGCGATGCACTGTCGTGCAATTTCTTTAACATCGTACTTGAGAAGATAGTGCAAAACTCCACCGTCAACACCAGAGGCACTATCTTCCAAAATCTGTTCAACTTCTCGTGATGGTTTTGATATAATGGGAAGAACACAGCGTGATGTCAATGGCGCCTTTGTGAGAATTGAGACAGAAGCGGCAAAAATGGGCTTAGCGGTAAATGAGGGAACAACGAAGTATATGCTGTCTTCGAAAAAGGACACCCAACACCGACGGCTTGGACAGAACGTCACAATCACAATAGACGCATACAACTTCGAGATAGTAGAGGCGTTTGTCTACCTAGACTCCGTTATTACGACGGCAATAACACCAGCGCCGAGATAAGACGAAGAATTACTCTTGCTAATCGCTGTTTCTTTGGGCTAAGAATCAATTGAGTGGAAAAGCCCTCTCTCGAGCAAATAAGGTAAAACTGTACAACACCCTCATCATCCGAGTCCTCCTGTATGGTGCAGAAGCGTGGACCTTGACAAATTCGGATGAATGTGCCTCAGGCTGTTTCGAGAGGAAAGTTCTTCGGGTCATTTTTGGCCCCAATTTTTGGCAATGCAGGGGAATGGCGAAGAAGATACAACAGCTAACCTTACGGGTTGTACAACGACATGGACCTAGACAGGAGGGTCAAGGTCCAGAGACTCAGATGGATCGGTCAATTAAAGCGCATGGACACCAAAGCTCCGGCCCGGAAAGCCTACGACACTATTCCCGAGGGACGCAGAAGGAGAGGAAAACCGCGACTCAGGTGGCGCACACAAGTGGAAGAGGACCTCAATCAACTTGGAGTGCAAAACTGGAGACAGCTAGCTAGGGACTGAGCTGACTGGCGGAGACTGTTGGTTGAGGCCCAAGTTCACACCGGACTGTAGCGCCACCTTAAGTAAGTAAGTAAGATCTGAATCAAAACCGTGCTACAGCTTTCTTTTCGGACAGTCACAGCCACATCATCTTCCAAATTAGTCCGAAGGGAGCTCGCGAGCATGAACGTTGGACTCAGGGTCACTCTTTTCTGGGTTTCGGGTCAAGGTAATGAACGGGCCGACGCGACGAGCTGGTCAGACAAGAATCAGCCCTTCATAACTAACTCGCGGAAAGATTCAACATTCCTCTTTATGCTATGGAGGACAAGATCTTCTCAAATTTTCTCGCTGAATCAAACCACAGGTGGAGTAGTCTTTCCAAACTACTATATCCCGAACTAAAATAACCTTATTTGCAAACCCAGGAAAGACATAGCCAGGGTCATTGTAACATGGATCGGTCACTGGCCTGTTGGGGAACACGCAGCTATGCCCACAATACTTTCTGTCGTAGTTGTGGGGACTAGTGAGAAAAGGAAACTGTTGTGTAAGTGTCCTGCGCTGGTCAAAATGGGAGCCAAATCATTGGAAAAGAACTTCTTCAACGATCTAAATGAGCTTTCCGAACTCAAGCTCAAAGATTTGATCTCTTTTCTTAACGCAACAAAGAGGATTTGAGGCGTAAACACAATTATGGATTTCGAGTATTGATTGGAGAGAACTTTTCATATTTTCTGTATCAACAGCGGTTCGATTGCGTTACTTTTTAGTTAAATTATCAAACCTCATGCTTCTTTTTCCTTCTGTGAGAAACCTGATGGATTCTTGGTAATGTTTCAACTGGTTCCTTGCATTGATTCTAATGCAACGATCAATTTGGTTGGTGGATGAGTTATCAGTAGATTTCGATATCTTCTTGTGGATATGGAGGTGTGGGTATCGCGTACTCTGTATCATGACGTTTCTTTGAAATCCGGCAGCCTGAATTGTGAGGGTCACATGTTACCACTTAAGAATGAATTGTCCTTCTCAATCGTCACCATAGTATCCTTAGCACTTTCTTCATGTACATATGTGACCAGGCATTCACATCTCAATGTGATGTCTTCACATAGTCCTGGAGCAGAGAGTGCGCAATGCAGGTGTGAGCACGTAAAACACTATCTTCAACAAATCAACCCAGCTCCTAGGCTATGCGGACGACACAGACATCATCGGTCGATCCAAGAGTGCTGTGCTTGAGGCCTGCACAGCGACTGAAGAACAGGCGAAACTCGTTGTTCTTGAAGTGAATGAGGACAAAACAAAGTACATGCTATCAACAAACAAAGCAACATCTATCCACCAACAAAACGTCATTGTTGGTAGCAGCAATTTCTAGGTATAGGGTGTCCCAATAAGAGTGCACTTTTTAATTTGCAAATAAAACCAAGTATTTTATGACAGAGGTGTGATATTTTTATTGTATTGTAAAGAAGACATGTTCCGATTAAGTATGGAATAAAATATCCGGCAAATGACCCCCCCCCCCCCCGGCTCCGATGACAGGCCATTACTCTCTTCATGAAATTTTCAATGACTTTTTCACAGATATGTGGCTGTATCTCACCGACAACACGTTGGATTTTCGATTTGAGCTCAGGAATTATTTCGGGTTTACCCGAGATTTCACAAAATCCCAAGGAAAAAAATCGCACGGCGTTAAATCGCACGATCTTGGTGGCCAGTTCACATCAGAATTTCGTGAAATAATGTGTTCTGAAAATCGTTGCTGCAATAAGTCAATTGTTTCATGCGCAGTATGGCAAGTTGCGCCGTCCTGTTGAAACCACATGTTGTCGAGATTCATGCCGTCCAGTTGAAGCCACAAGAAGTCCGTTATCACATTCCTGTAACGAATGCCGTTCACAGTCACTGTCGAATTGATGTTTTCGGGTTCTCGACAACACTCTCGTTTACAGCAGCAATGTTTTCAAGAGACCGACCAGTACATTGACGCAAAGGATTCTTATCATCCATAATTGACCCAGTTTCTTCAAATTTTTTGACCACTCTTCGAATGGTTGACATATTAGGTACACTCTCTCGACTGAAAATTTGGTGAAATTTGCGAAGCGTAACTTTCCCCATTTTTGTAATGAGTTGTTACCATTATCAAGTGTTGTTCTTTCAAAAAGCGCTCCATTTTTAGTAATCGGAACAATCAGAGGTGACATCTGTCAAATTTCAGAGTTGCCACTTGCATGACAAAGAAATTATTCCAGTTTTACAAAGTGCGCTCTTATTGGGACACCCTATAGTTAAGGAGTTCAACTACCTTGGAACAAACATCAATCCCACAAACGACACCTATAGCGTTTTTTTTTGGTCGTCCGGAACTGTTCCGAACAGTTCGGTACTCGTTCACTTGGCACAAGATGACAGTTCTTGTTCTGAATAGAACAGAAAAACGATTCCGAATTTGAAGTCAGAATCAAAAACAGAATCACGCATACATGCACACACTCGCAATTCGTACTCGCTGCCATGTTTACAAATAAAGAAATTAAAAACAATGTCATGTCATCTGCGATTCTTCATATGAGGATTCACAAATACACAACCATTCAACCCTTAGAAGCAAAAAAATGTGTTTGCCTGTTCGTTTGGAATCCGGAATCGGACAGTTCTGTGTACAATTCCGGATTACCAAAAAAAAACGCTATTAGTTGCGATCCGAAGAAGAATTACCCTAGCGTTTGGCAAAACAACTGGGTTCAAAACTACCCACTCAAAAGATAGAGTGTCTACTATACAAAACTTTGATTTTACTAGTCCTGCTCTACGGCGCCGAGTGTTGGATGATAAGTAAAAAAGGGGAATTGGTACTGGGCACTTTCGAAAGAAAAATTCTTCGACGAATTTTCGGTCCTGTATGCGACGATGGCGAATGAGGAGAAGGTTCAACGAGAATTGTACGAGCTGTACCAAGATGTGGATGTAGTCCAGAAGGCCAAGAGAAGACGACTACATTGGCTCGGCCACATCGAGCGAATGGACAACAACGCTCCAGCCAAGAAAGTCTTCTCATCCCAGCCCCCGGGATCGAGACGACAAGGAAGACCGAACCTACGGTAAAAGGACCATGTGACTGCGGATGCCAGAGTGCTTTGTTTCGGCGACTGGAGAGTGCATGCGAGGGACTGTTCACGATGGAAGGCTGCAGTATCTCAGGCTGAGATCCTTCATGGATTGTGAGCCGGATTAGTAAGTAAGTATTCACATCTCCAAAGAAGCGAGCCAGTTCTTAATTCCATAAACAATTACTCTAAATACTTACATATACCAGGAAAAAGACTACCAAAAGAGAGATAAGGAAACTAATCTAACTAAGAAGCGTTTACACATGCAAGAGACTAAAAAAATACTTTAATAGCGGAAAAGAACAAAGAGTTTACATTCAAATCAAAGCTTTACATTGTTAATCTAATTCCAAAGCCATAGACATCGGTTTAATTACACTCACAGGATCTTAATATCTGGAGGCGGTGTTTTTCGTTTGGCCTTGAGTGTGTCCCGGATGGCTGCAAGTTCTTTTAAAGGCTGTGCCTCATTTTCTGCACACATCTTTTTATCATCCTTCAATGGCGGATGTGGATGTCTTTTCGAGGATGATTCATGTCGGGAGGACTTTTTCGAGGACGACTTTCCATTCGATTGTTTATCTGAAGGTTTTTCTTTTTCTGTACCGCTTTTGATCGAGCCTTTTGAAAGCCAGCCGTCGAGGGAATTTTTGTGAGAGGAAGACACAGGAGCATCATGTCGCAATTTCATTTTTTTTCGCCTGCTATCTTTGTCGTTGGATTGGGATGGTAATGTAGGGCATTCAGAAGCAATTGCCGAGGCACCAGTTTTCAATTCTAGGTCGGAATCATCAGATCCAAAAAGTTCTGAATTTTTCGTCTGTTTCGAGCTGCTTTGCGAAGCCGGACGTTTTGATACATGAATGCTCGAGGGCTCCTTAAATCTAGAAGACTTTGAAGATTTGGATTCCGGTGAATGTTTACGTCTTGAAGACTTTGGTTTGTCATTGTTGTTGTTGTTTTCAGTTGGGTCTGATTCTTTCGATGATTTTACATGAGCTATACGTGCTGGTCTATAGTTGGGAACTAGGTTTGGGGATTCAGATATTTCGTTTCCTGGGGAGCTTGATTCTATGTTAATAGGTCTAGGGGAATAGGGTTCACTGACGGTTGAACCCGAGTTGTCTAAGGCAGATGTTGGAGTCTTTGCAGACGCTGTATATGGAACGTAATCATTGGAATTCTGGTCTAAAACATCGGAGTGAGCAGTAGGATCGTACTCACGGAAACTTTCCTTGTCATTTTTCTCGTGTTTGGCATTTATTGTCGGCAAGGACGATCTATCTTTGATGTTTATTTGATTGAGTTGTTCTTCAAACATGGTAATTTGTTCCATCAAGGCGACTGTGTTTATTTTAGTGACTTGAACATCAAGAGCCACTGGCAAGTATTTTTTGTCTTCACCCAGTATTCGCTTATGGGATTTGTTTACTTTGGTTTTCGTACAATCTATGCGAATAGCTCCACCTAGATGAAACTGTTTTGTTTGAAAGCCTTCAAGTGTTTCTGAATGACCGAAAGGTTGAAGTAACGTTTCGATAGCAGTATCAATTTCAATCCAATCTTCCAAATGAAGCCACTTGTTGGTATGGATGTGAAGACCCGTTGCGGACAAGGTTATGTCCTGCACTTGTATATCACAAACAAGGCACTTATTCATGACCTAATTTGGTAGAAAATATTTCTTAAAATATTCTCATTCTCAATAATATACAATATTTACTTTTCGGATCTCAAGAAGGTGTGAACACGTTTCCATGTTTACTTAATATTTCCAAAAATATGTTACTGTTTAAGTTTTAACTGGTTCAAATGTGTTTTGCATCGGTCGAAGTCAAAAACAGAAACGTAAACAATTTTTTGCGGTTTAAACTGACGTTCTACTGAGTGCTGACAGTTGTTGACAGAATTCCGAGATGACATTGGGCGCATTCACTAACCTAGTCACTACGTAGTCGATTTTCAACTAGCTTTGTGAATGCAAAATTGCACTACAAAGCTAGTCGAAACGAAACTGTCAAATAATAATAGTTCAGGAACTTAAGGTTTTATCTGCAGAAAAATTCCTAATGAGATGTATTTTTGTATACACCTTTATTACGGTCAGCGTTGTAGATAATTTCACGACCAATTTTTATGTTTACATAGGTCGCGAGATATTTGCGAAAAAGTTAATTTCGTGACTTTCTGACCCTTATAACTTTTTTAGTTAGCACGATATCGACGTCAATTTTTAACATCTTCATGACAACACCCTAATAAAAGTGTAGGTATACGAAAATTCAGCTAGATAGGAAATTTTTCCCAGATTGTTTTTTAAAATGTTTATAATGCCTGGACTATGAACATATGGAGTAAGAAACGTTTGTGATTTGAGGTTAGAAAACTTTAATCAAAAGTGTTGGCTTGTTTTGCTTATTGTACTATGAAAAAACACTACCTGATAAGATCTGATTACATAAATTTCGTCTTCAGACCCTATCAGATAATTAATATTGTCGAATTGTACGATTGATTTCATTTTAAATTTTGTTTGAATTGGAAATTGAATTTTTGTTTCTTATTCAACAGCTGATTATGAAATGTCAAAATCTTTCAACTAGCTTTGAAGTCAAAATTTTTACACTACGTCGGAGGGGAAATTTCAACTCATTTCTTGGTTGTATTTGGCCAATCAGAATGAGTTGACTATAGGCGTTTTTCTTTTTTACATCTGAACAGAGCTTGAACTGTCAAACGAAAAATTGTGTTTCTTTTTTAGTTCAGAGTGTTCAGAGCATCAAAGTTGTGTTACTTTTTTCGTTCAGAGCAGTGATTCTGAGTGTTCAGAGTTCGACGACGCGCTCAGAAAAAAGAGACCGAGCGTAATGAACGAAATGCTGAACGCAAGCGTGTTTTTCTCAAAACAATTGAAATGGGGGAGGAAACAAGTCGCTCAGGCAAAGATGGTTAGTTTTACTTTGAATAATTAATTAAATATTTTATTTATTAATAAAAAAATGTTGATTTCAGCTTTCAAAAATTCGAAGGGTCGATGTCTGAACTAAAAATGCTCAATTGCATTTCAAAATGAAATCCGAGCGTTCAGAAAATGTTCAGAGCTTCATTTGTTCAGAGCGTGTTGAGCGAGCTCTGAACACTCAGAGTTCGGAGCTCTGAACTAAAAAAGAAAAACGCCTTACGTAGTGACTACGTTAGTGAATGGGCGCATTTGCATACTAGTGATGTCGTTTTCCATTGGTCTTTTTTTGACGTTTCTTCTTCTACCGCCAATGGAACGGGTTATGATGTATCTGTCATTCTCCGGACCATTCTGTTTTCAAAAGCATTCCGTCTGTCAAAGTCAGTCCAATGGAATGGTTTCAGAAGACTTCCGGACTCTTCCGAATGCTTCTGAACGACCAATGGAAAACGACATAAGCAGCAAACCAGGGATGGTTTCTGCATTCTATCTCCATTGTATACACTTTATTTATCTCTTATGCTCTGTTTTTGATGGCGTATCGAAGTGCAAGACATAGCTCAACTGGCCATACACCGTCTGAGATTTTGATGGGAAGGAACATCAGACTGCCGAGCGAAATAAAATTTGGATGTCCCACGTCGGAACCGCAAGCCGAGGATGACTACATGGATGACCTCACAGAAAGACTCCTTCAGATCCACGACGATACCAGGTTAAAAATGAGGATGTTCAGTGACCGAATGAAGACACGCTACGATTTACGAGCGACAACAACAGAGTTCCAAGCAGGAGATCGAGTGTGGCTTTACAATCCCCATCGACAAAAAGGGTTGTCACCGAAACTTCAACGGGACTGGGAAGGTCCATATACAGTGATTAGCAAAATCAACGACGTCGTATACCGGATCAGTGCTGTCGTTTCAAAAATGTAATGGGGAGCATTTTTGAATTATTTTGAGGAGTATTTTCTATGTTTGGGTAGTATAATTTTTGAACTAGGAACTTAGCCCGATAAATCGCCTCCGGAAAAAAGTATCACTTATAATGGGTTTTGCAGATCATTTTGAAGTTTCAAAAATGATGTGGTTGAACTTTGAAGTTTATTAGCAAACGATATACTTTCCTATAAATTTTTGGGAGTTCTAAAACCCAAACTGTGTGTTTGTCGGATAGGAGGAGCCTTTTATTCAGTCGAAGTTGATATCAACTTGAGGATTTGATCCTTTAATTTCGATTTAAGTTGTCTTCATTAGAGGCTGTCACTCTCAAATTATTGTTCTCAACTGCCAAAAAACCAAAGTAGATCATTAAACATACGTACAATTAACTGTCAGATATTGTGTGTTTTCTGCATTTAGTAAAACACTTTTTTTAATAAAACAAATAAAAAACACTCAGAAAAAAATTCACAAAATTACTTGTAAGTATTATTTTTTCGAATAAATAGCACAAAATATCATCCAAATTTTCATTTAATTATGAAAGAAGTTAGTACTTAATTACAGAAAATTTCCCAACAAAATTAGTTCAAAGTTGAAAAACAAAGTTAAAAATTTCAATATCTTCACATTGAAGATGAATTTTTCGAAAACCATTCCTTAAAACAGTTTTATTTAAATGCAAAATGAAAGAAGCATTGCATATTTTGCGAAAAGGTGTAACACGGCATTATGGACAAAGCCGATGATTTTTAATATTTTTTTGAAAAATAAGATCGCCCCTCCCGGCTAAACGGGGGACAATAGACCCCCCTCCATATGATTTTTTTTTCTTGTCTTAATGCAATCTATACACTCCAATTACCAAAAATATCGTTCGTGGATTACCCTTTATAAACAATATAAAAATTGTTTAAAAAATATAAGCAATTATTTCCCCCAAATGAAATGTTTTAGATTTTAAACAATATAAAAAACAAAAAATTTTGAAAAAAAAATTCCAAATCCGAGCTGTTTCTGAGGACTTTCTGAAAAAAAGCTTCATTGACTCCACTACAAGCAAAGAAAAATAATCTCAGCTTGACTTTAAAATTCAACTCTTGAGTTTGTCAACTGCAAAGGTTCACGAGTTGAAATAAGTGAAAAAAACGGCTCCAAATCAATTGTTTTTGCCTATAATTCTTTTTCGCCAGTTTCCCACTTTTCTGACGAATTGATATTTAAAAGTTCCCCAAGTTGTCCCTAATTATAAATTTAACAACGGAACTGCACAGAAAATATCACTTTAGATTTGAAAAAGTTGAATGCATGCGACAAAGGTCTGGTGATTAAAAAGGTTAGGTTTTCTTACAGTTCTATTTATAGTAATTCCACCAGTTGAATTTTATTTATTTCATTACAAAATTTTTAATCTAGTTTTCAACTTTTACCTTTCTGTAATTGCTTTAAATTTCGTTTCTGTATCTTCAGTGTAGGTTGAAGTGATCCAAAATCATTAACGTGCCTACAAATACAGACTTAAGTGATCCTGATCTTGATCCATAAAAGCGTATTTAAAACATGCAGGCTCATTTTTCAACATTTTCGAGTAATTAAGGTGTGGAATTAGGTGTGTAGGTGTAGTTTAAGAAACCGTACGTTAAACGTTGGCGATTTTCCTAAATTGGTTACTTTGACTTAAATTTAGGCCAACTATCTCACAATTTTGATCTTTTTATTTTTTTGTATCTCATACATCATACTACATGGAATAGGTATAGGTAGATTTTGTTCACTAAGTTTGGGGAGTATATTTCGTCTAAAGGTAGTAGAGTAGCATTTGACTCTCGAAAGGAGTAAAATACTACTATAGTAGCAAAAACGACAGCAGTGTACCGGATACAAAAAGGAGTCAGAGGTAAACTTAAAGTCGTACATCGCGACCGACTACATCGCTACAGTGGTGATGAGAATGATGGATTTGTTCGGGACGATCAATCCTAAGGAGGGGGCAATGTAATGTGTATACACTTTATTTATGTCTATCACTATCTTTATCTCTCTGTATCTCTGTATCTTTGTCTATAGTTAATGTACATAGGTACATACCCTCGTTATCTCTATTCTCTATATATCTAAGATCGTTTTATAGTGAAATAAGTATCTAGCAATAAGTTTATTTGTAGTAGTAAACACATGTGTAGGACAGTTAAAATGAGGGGCAACATCGAGTGCTTAAGAGGAGAACTCGCTTCGTTAAGTATCGAGATAATTCAGTTCTTACAAGAACCTAGTAGTTTCTCGAACCTTTTTGAGTTATATAATATATAATACAAGTAATATAGCCCAGTTGGCAGCGAAGCAATTCAATTGATTGTGAACTGCGATAAAGTAAAGACACTGTGTTTGTAAAGTAATAATTGAAAGTGTTGAGTAAATAAGTTTGCGAGTGATTTGAGTAAAGTGAATTTGTGTTTTATTTGAAAAGTGTGAATAAGTTTTAATTGTCGGACCAAGCCGAATATTACAATAATTTGAACATTTCTCCAGCTGTTTAACTTAATTTTTTTTTACTGTGGAACTATGACAGTGTGAATATTGAAAAACCTATCGGACATACATACCACGATAAATTTTGTATTTGATGTTTTTTCCCGAGGTTTCGATTAGGTTATACCAATCGTGGTCACGGGTTGAACAATGGCGTGTCGCTGGATATATTTTTTTGTTTTTTTCTCTTATTGTTTTCTCTCTATCGTAGATTGTACCATTGTGCAGCTTCTCATCAACATTCGTCAAATTTCATTTCCGTTAAAGGTAGCCCTAAACCTCGAATATGCTTGCCGAAAATGTTTGTATTCCCTACACAGCGAACACAGTTGGCAAACATCATTATTCATTACGTTTTGTTTTTTTGAAGTGTGAGGACGTGTGTAAAAGAAGCGCAATTCGCTGTGGTGCTTATGGTTATTTCATATAAAAAATGTGATGAACAAATGCGAACCATGCACGCAGGCCCCTCCTTACCACTGGGCCCACTGGGCCCAGGCCCAGGGCCCCGCAATCACCAGGGGCCCCCAAATTGCTGAAACATCACTTAGCCTCTATTGGTCTATTTTCAAGAAAAAAATGTGCACGACTCGGTCGTACGAACTTGCTCCTGTATTCCAAATTATAACTCATAAAAAAAATATTAACATTACACTTTACTTCCAGAAAACACTCAATATATAAAAAAATTAGAATTTATTAAAAAAAAATTAAAATTTGAAAATGTACCTCGTAAATACATTTGATTCCAAAAATGTAAATTCCAAACAAATTCAAACCTTATTCTTGTTTTATTGATTTTTTTTTTATTGTTGGAGCCGTTTTTTTTTAAATTAATTTTTTATATATAAAATATTTCAATAATGTCTTAAAATGTTAAAATCAATTTGGGTATGCAGTTTTCAAGAACATGTACCTAAATATACATATTATACTTCAATTTGGATTTTTAAAATTGATCCGTTTTTAAGATACAGAATTAAAAAAAAAAAAAATAGATATGTTGTAAAAATCCAAAAAAAAAATTTTTGAATACAAAATATTATTTGAGCAATATATACTTACTTTCAAAAAAAATTACGCTGATTGGACTTTTATTTTTCGAGAAAATCTAATAACAAAAAAACGGTTCTATGGAAGCAAAACAAATTTTTTTTTTTACATAAATGTTAAAAAAAATAAAATTCGAGGAAGTTTAAAAAAAATCGTAGGAGCTGTTTTGGAGAAAATTGAAAGTTTTGGTTTTTGGCCAAAAAAATCGTATGGTGGCTTCCCTAACCTGGGATATGGGTTTTTGCTCAAACCTCTAATTCTCAAGTTTGAAGTCGATCGGACCAGTGGTTAAGGCTGTAGGTGCCTGTAAACTTCCAGACAGACAGACAGACGGAATCGCCGGACCCACTTTTTTCGACTTCTCTATCATCGTAATGTCATATCTCATCATCATCTCAAATTTTTTTTTTCGAATTTGTAGTATAAAATTAATGCAACTATTAATAATGTGTTATCTCCCTTATGTTTAGGTTTCAGAGTTTCGTAGCTAGATGTCGCACGCTGAGCGCGAAACACTGAAACCTGAGACATAGAAGCGAGACAAAAGTTGTTTTGGCTCGCTCTCGTAGAATTTGTATTTTAACGGGCATTCTATTTTCCTGACGCGCCCAAGCCAGTCGAAGTGAGTCGAAATAGATTTTGTAATCTTGAATAAAAAGTTATATTTTCAATAAAGAAATATTATACCACAACGTCAGGTGTGGGGTAATACACCAAAGAAAAGACATTATTGTGTTTATTACCTTTTTTTTTGCGGATTTGAAACCAGCCATGACTAAGCTTAACAAAGCGCAATTGGTTGAACCACTTCAAAGCGCTGGAGTAGATGTGCCAGACACGGCTTCTCTAGCTCAACTTCGGGCATTGTATGAGAGTACAGTGGCACCCCAACAACCTTCTGGTGAGTTAACCGAGAAAACTCCACCTTCTGCTGAGTCAACCGAGAAAACTCCACCTTCTGGATCTCCGAATGGAGAGAATACTTCTGAAACACTGCCCGCTTCTGATAACAGGCACAGTAATACAGCTTCTGATGGCCAAGACTTGGAAGAAGAACAAGAGCTGGCCAGACTTGAGCGTCGAAAAAAAATCCTTGAGCTGAGGAAAGAATTGGACCAGATGGAGGCGCCCACAACATCTTCGGTTGCACCATGGCGTGCAGTGGACTTCTCAGACATCGAAAATGCTGTTCCTGCATTCAACGGTGACGATCCATACAGCATAACTAAATGGATAGTTGACTACGAAGATGTAACCGACTCGCTGGGATGCGATGACCGATGCAAGTACTTGTCTGCACGCCGTCTCATGCAGGGAACTGCGAAAATGCTGCTACGCACGGTCTACGTTGACAACTGGGATTCTTTGAAGCAAACACTTATCAAAGAATTCGACCATAAGATGAGCAGACAGCAAGTCTATCGTCAACTGAGTGAGAGAGTACGTCGTCAGGGCGAGCCACTTCTTCGATACGTCATATGTATGCAAGAACTTGGGTCACATGCTGAAATCGATGAGGCAGAGTTGATCGAATTCATTATCGATGGTTTGAGGGATTCACCAGCAAATGTTTCTATTCTTTTTGCCGCCAAAACAATAGTAGAGCTCAAAAACCTCTTGCCACGATATGAAAAAAGAAGAGTTCCGAGGACTATGGTTGCTGAGGCAACAACTTCTGGAGGAAATACGGTTCCCTCAACTTCAGCATCAAACAACGAGCAGTCCAAGAGATGTTTTAATTGCTTAAAGTATGGGCACATTGCAGCAAAATGTCCAAAGGAGCAACGACCAGCTGGATCCTGTTTCAAATGCGCTGACGAGGGCACACTTACAAAAACTGCCCTAACATCGTGAAGACCAGAGTTGGAGCTGTGAACCGGGATACCCTACATGATGACACCAAGGAGCTGACTCAGAGTTTGGATGCTGTTCAGATGGTAAGTGTCGCCTTTATGACAAATAAGAATAAGTGCACAAAATTTATTGATTGTTGTTCTCTTTTGGATACCGGTAGTCCGATTAGTTTCATACGAAAGTCTATTCTGCCTGAAGAAATTAACGTTCAAGAATCATTAACGTATTCAAGATTTAAAGGATTAGGAAACATTAAACTCTTTACGTACGGTACGATTAATTGTTATATTAACATAAAAGATAATTTAAATCTTGTTTCCCTTATGGTTATTCCAGATGAAGTAACTTATATACCTTTACTTATTGGTCGTGATCTCCTTGAAATCTTTAATATAAAACTTAACATGAACTGTAATAATGTTAATATAACTTCTGAGCAGTGTCAAAATGAAATTTGTTCGAATAAAGTTTTTCTTTCTAACCAATTGTATATGTGCACTTATTCTGATGAAAAAACCAAACCTTCAGAGTGTAGTAATTACAAGAACAACATAAATTATGTTTCTGAAAGCAGCGTATTAGCCGCTGAACTAAAGATACAACCTAAAGAACTTAGTGATTGCTTCAAAGACGAGTTAAATACATTTAATCATGATCGGATTAAGCTTAATGACGATCTTGATGTGAAGAGAGAATATAATAATGTTGAGGTAGATAGTGATTTCTTTGGCTGCCATGCTTTTGAGATTATGTGGGATAGAAAAGATTATATAGATATTGATTCAAATCTTAGTTTAGACATTTCAAAAACTATTAAAAATATAGGCGCAAAATTATAGTCCGCTAATGAACAACTTTAGTGTGATACTAGCTTAAAATGACGTTTCAGTCATGACTCAAACGTCATTTTAAGCTAGTATCACACTAAAGTTGTTCATTAGCGGACTATAATTTTGCGCCATAGTATTTCAAAATTATTTGAATTTTGATAAAACTATGGTTTCACCAAAGGATTTTGAGATGCACATTAGACTTACATCTGATATTCCTGTTTGTTTTGCTCCGCGAAGGCTATCAGTCTCAGAAAAAGGTACTGTGAGTGAAATAATAAAAGATCTGTTGGAAAAACGAATTATCCAGCCAAGTAGCTCTCCGTATGCTGCACCAATAGTTTTGGTTAAGAAAAAAATCTGGTGAAACGGGTGGAATCGTGTAAGGTGATTTGTGACTATCACCTTTGTGACTATAAAATGTGATCACATTTTATATTCCTTCTGTGTAAGGTGATCACCAAAAATATTTCGAAGTTTGGCATCATTTCCCAAAAAAACAAATGACATATTATGACTAGTACAATCACTTTGGCAACCGATTGTAGCGCCACTATTTGCAAGCATTTTATTACATGAGTTGATATTGAAAAAGAAAGGGCGGGGCAGAGAATTAGGAAAACAGAAAATTAGGAAACGAAAAAGTTTCTTTTTTGAAATTGAAATTGAAATTTGAAGTTCGAATATATTTATTCTATTTGACTGTTCAAGTATCAATAAACAAAAAATTTTATTCAATGTGATAGCAAAATAGTTGTCACAAGGAAAAGTAGCAAATTGGTGATTATCACTTGTGACTATCACCTTACGCAGACAAAATTTGTGATTTGTGATTATCACCGATCACAAATCACCTTACACGATTCCACCCCAGAATGTGTATAGACTATCGAGCATTGAATAAACATACAGTAAGAGATCCTCATCCAATACCATTGATAGACGATTGATTTGAATACCTGGAGGGGAAGAAGGTTATGACCTTATTAGACCTTAAGAGTGGGTTTTACAGGTAAAGGTAGCAGCAGACGCAACACAATTAACATATTTCGTAACCCCGAACGGTCAATGGGAATTTCTTAAAATGCCTTTCGGTCTTAAGAATGCGCCCAGTGTTTTTCAGAGATTCATAATTCAAATTTTTCGCGAATTTATAGAGAGAGGAGATATAGTTGTTTACCTAGATGATATATTAATTGCTAGTAAAACTATTACTGAACATTTTGAGATACTTACTAAAATTTTATGTTGTGTAGCAAAGAATGGGTTGGAGCTCAACTTATCAAAATGTCGTTTTGCATATTCGAAACTTGACTACTTAGGGTTTAAAGTAACGGAACATGGCATCCAACCTAGTGATTCCCATATTCGAGCGATTGCTCAATATCCTGTGCCTAAAGACAGAAAAAAATTGCATTCATTTTTAGGACTTTGTTCATACTTTCGCAGGTTTGTTGAATCCTTTTCAAGAATAGCAAGACCTCTTTATAATTTATTAAAAGCTGAAACTCCTTTTAGATTTACTTCCGAATGCGAAGATGTTTTTCAGACTTTAAAGGAACGATTAACATCTCGACTGTATCTGTTATTTACTCTGAGGATGTTGATTTTCAACTCAGAGCAGCCCAAAATCGAGATGTAAAGTTTTTGGAATTGAAAAACAAACTATATTTAAAAGATAATAATTCGTTTTTAGTTCAGGATGGTATTGTCTTCAAAAAAAATAAAAACGGTAAACTTCGATTCTATGTCCCATCTGAAATGGAAACTAATGTTATAAGAATGATCCATGAGAAAATTGGGCATCTAGGTGTAACAAAAAGCTCTGATCAAATTGGCCGTCACTATTGGTTTCCGAATGTTCAAGAAAAAGTTGAAAAATACATTAAAAATTGTATCCGTTGCATAATGCACTCAGCACCAGTTCGATCTAATATACGCAATTTGTTCAATATTCCTAAGGAGCCCATCCCATTCCATACAATACACTTGGATCATCTTGGTCCTCTCCTTTCAATAAAGTCAAAGAGAAAACATATATTAGTGGTAATAGATGCATTTACAAAGTTCACTAAATTATACCCAGTTGTATCTACAAGCTCAAAAGAAGTATGTGCAGCACTAAGAAAATATTTTGAGTATTACAGTAGGCAATCAAGAGTAATTACTGATAGGGGAACCTGAGCCTGGGGTGGAATCGTGTAAGGTGATTTGTGATCGGTGATAATCACAAATCACAAATTTTGTCTGCGTAAGGTGATAGTCACAAGTGATAATCACCAATTTGCTACTTTTCCTTGTGACAACTATTTTGTTATCACATTGAATACAATTTTTCGTTTATTGATACTTGAACAGTCAAATAGAATAAATATTGTAATGTGTATACACTTTATTTATCTCATACGCTCTGTATCTCCTTCTATTGTAATGTCTAATACTAATGTGTATACGTTATTATCTCTTACGCTCTGTACCTCTTTTCTGTATTTAATGTACACACTTTTCTTACTCTCTTTACTAACTCTGTATCTCTTTCTATATTTAATGTACACACTTTTCATTACTCTCTTTACTTACTCTGTGTCTCTTGTTTATTTAATGTAAATACTCTCTTTACTTAATATCGTTAATTGTAGTAGTAAACACTTGTGAGGGGCAATATCTAGTGACTAAGAGAAACTTTTTGTTTAGTATTAAGAACGTTAGCCCCTACAGAAAATCCCAGTATTTTTTATTTGTAAATAGAGAGCTTCTCGAACTTTCAGCTTCCCCAAGAACCAATAGGAACCAATAGTAGTTTCTAGAACCCATCATTTTTGATATAAATAGCCGTTTGGTGGCGAGGCGAATTAATTAATTGTGAACTGCGATAAAGAAAAGTACTCTTAGTTTGCAAAGTTATAATTGAAAGTGTTGAATAAATAAGTTTGTGAGTGATTTGAATAAAGTGAATTTGTGTTTTATTTAAAAAGTGAATAAGTTTTAATTGTCGGACCAAGCCGAATATTACATTGGTGTCAGAATAAGGGATTAAAACTTATTGAGAATAAAACAGTGAACAGTGATTAAACTATTTTGTGTGAAATAGTGAAAAAAAAATGAGTAAAGTTGTGAAGGACTTAACTGTCCTTGAGCTAAAGGCCGAACTAAGCAAACGTGGCTTAAGTGGGGCAGGATATAAAAACGAACTCGTAAAACGGCTACAGGAATATCTGGAAGAACAAAATGAAGACCCAGATACGTTTGCTTTCGAAGTGGAAGGAAAATCGGAAGAGGTAAATGCAAATGCCGACTTATCTAACATGATGTCACTTCTTCTAGCCAAATTCGAGAAGAATGTTCTGGAGCAACTAGAAACTCAAAGAAACGAGCAGAAGAACGAGCAAGAGAATGTCCTCAAGCAATTAGAAACTCAAAACAAGAATGTTCTGGAGCAACTAGAAACTCAAAGAAACGAGCAGAAGACCGAGCAAGAGAATGTCCTCAAACAACTGGAAACACAAAAGAATGATGTTCTGGAACAACTACAAGCTCAAAGGGATGACGTTCGAGATCGGTTTGATGAACAGAAAAATCTGCTAGAAGGCAGGTTTGCGGACTTCGAAGACAAAATCAATGAGCGTGTCGAGAAACAAAATTCAGCGAATAATGCACGTTTCGAGAAAATTGAAGAACAAATTGAAATCATCACAAGGGAACTGGAAAAAGTGCGAAAGTTGAAACCAAGAGAACCTTCTGGTGAGTGCTTAAGAAAGAGAGAAGTGCAACCTCCAAGTTTTGATGGTCAGGTTCCGTGGTCGGTCTATAAGAAACAATTTGAAGCAGCAGCGTTAACAAACAGCTGGACCGATGGCGACAAATGCATAGCTCTCACGCTCGCTCTAAGAGGATCTGCTGCTGAACTGCTACAAACCATTCCAGCAGAAAAGAGTGGTGACTTCAGTGTTCTTGTAAGCGCAATTGAACGGCGGTTTGGAGACAGCCACATGACAGAAGTCTTCCGAGTACAGCTAAATAATAGAACACAGAAAAGGGGTGAAACTCTGCAGCAGCTTCAATCAGATATTGAGCGCTTGGTTCACCTGGCATATCCAACAGCTGGTAACGAGATAATTAATCAACTTGCTGTTGAAGCCTTTGTGAGAGCTGTGCGCGATATAAATCTCCAAAGGGCTATTCGCACTGCCGGAAAGCAAACACTACCAGAAGCATTGGCTTTCGCTCTAACAATGGAAGCCGCAGAACAAGCTTCCCAAAACGTGCATCGCGTGAGAGAATTGGAAGTCCAAGAATGCTCTTGTCAGAAGGCTACTCTAGAAAGGAGTCAGCGAGACGGACCAGCACGATGCTGGAACTGCAACAAGACCGGGCATCTTCAACGACAGTGCAGATTACCGCGAAGAGGAACCGCATGCCAACACTGTGAACACAGAAATATGTCAACTGGTCAAAGTTACACCTACAATAATGTTGCTTCCCCACCAACTTCGAGGGACAGAAGCTGGCTTCTAGTACCGATAGCTACAGAAACACCATCCAGGTTTCTCAAACGAAACGTGACAACAAGAGCCTGACCGTGGAAGCAAGTATAAACGGCAACAAATGTGTGGCTACCATCGACACCGGTGCCACGGCGTCCATTGTACGGCAGGACCTCGTTAAGAAGACATGGCTCCACAACACCAATAGCTATCGTCTAAGGACTGCAACTGGAGAAGCCGCAAAAGTCTATGGTGAGGTACGTCTTAAGATCCGGATGGCAGAGTTGGAATTCTCTCACCTGTTTCTGGTAGCAGATATAAGCGACGAGTGCATTGTCAGCGTCGATTTCATGAAAGATCACGGAGTGATATTGGACATCGGGAACCAAGTCCTGAAATATCGAAACATCGAGATTCCGATGATCTATGGGATCCACTCGCATGAGACCTCGTTATCTGTGAAAACCGTCATCAAAGAAGATCTCACTTTGCCTGCTTCTTCAGAAGTATTCGTGTGGACGAAATTGAAGGGTAAGCCTGGCAGCCATCGATACCTCATGGTCGAACCAGCATCTGTAAAGTCCTCCCAAAACGTTACCATTGGGAAGACTCTTGTTAGACCTGTAAAGAACATGGTTCCCGTACGAATACTGAACATCAAGCCGTACGAAGTTAAGCTTAGAAAAGGTGAGATTGTCGGACAATGCGAATCTGTATCAGCGATAACAAGGATCAACGAAGAAGAGTCAAGGCAAACCTCAAAATCTGAGGAGCTGAACTCCATAAAGACCAACATTCTCAAGTCATCTTATCTTGGTCACCAACAACGAAAAACTGCAGAAGGTCTCCTCGAAGAATTTGCAGACATCTTTTCGTCATCGCAAGGGAAATATGGCAGAACACAACTGGTTCAACATCGAATCAACACCGGAGATGCAAAGCCGATTCGTCAACCTGCAAGACGCCTTCCACTAGCCAAACAAGGTGAGGTTGAAGAACTGATAACCACCATGAAAGAAGAGGGTCTGATCGAAAACTCTAAAAGCCCGAGAGCCGTGTTTCAAAGACTTCGAGAAGGCCACCTCAAGCTCAATCCAGAAAAGTGTTCACTCTTCAAAACCGAAGTGAAATACCTGGGACATATCATCTCATCCCAAGGAGTTAAGACGGATCCTGATAAGGTTGACACCGTGAAGAATTGGCCAACACCACAGGACAAACATCAACTCCGAAGCTTTCTGGGTCTAGCCACCTACTATAGGCGCTTCGTCAAGAATTTTGCTGAGATCGCCAAGAGTCTACATCAGCTAACGCAAAAGGGAAAGCAGTTTAAATGGTCAGGTGAGTGCGAGCGCAGCTTTCAAGAGCTCAAGCAACGCTTGTGTAATGCACCAGTGCTGACCTACCCGACTCCAGGAAAACCGTTCATCATTGATGCTGATGCCAGCAATGTCGGGATTGGTGCTGTATTGTCACAGGTACATGATGGCGAAGAAAAGGTGGTTGCCTATTACAGCAAGGTACTCTCGAAGTCGGAAAGAAACTATTGTGTGACCAGAAGAGAACTTCTTGCCCTGATTTTGGCAACAAAGCACTTCCATAAGTATCTCTATGGACAGAAGTTTCTTCTCCGAACCGACCATGGAGCACTAAACTGGCTTTTGAATTTCAAGAATCCAGAGGGTCAAGTGGCGAGATGGATTGAGAGGCTGCAGACGTACGATTATGAAATTCAACATCGGAAGGGGAAGCTTCACTCAAATGCTGATGCACTGTCTCGGAGACCATGTAAGCAAGACTGTAAGCATTGCAGACGCCAAGAAGAAAAAGGAGTGGTTACTGTCCAACGAACCAGAACCGATCGCATTTATGGCTGGAGCAACGACGAGATGAGGAAGGCTCAACAAGAGGACCCAGATATTGAACCCATCCTCGCATGCAAGGAACACCAGGAAAAACCAGAATGGGCTGATATCTCCGACAGAAGTCCGGCTCTGAAGGCCTATTGGACACAGTGGGACTCGTTGCATGTCCAAGAAGGTGTCCTTCGACGTAAGTGGGAATCAGCAGATGGAAAGTACTATGTAATGCAGCTAGTCTTACCGAGATCGAAGATTATGGACGTTCTGCGAGAGATGCATGATGGAGTTTCGGGAGGCCATCTAGGAGTAAACAAGACGCTAGAAAAGGTTCGACAACGATTCTATTGGCTACATGCAAGGGAGGATGTCGAGAAGTGGTGCCGAAAATGTGATACCTGTGCTGCCACCAAAGGCCCGAACAAAAAGAATCATAGCCAAATGCAGCAGTATAATGTCGGATCACCCTTTGAAAGGATTGCAATAGACGTGGCGGGTCCATTTCCGGAAACAAATAATGGAAATCGTTATATTCTGGTCGTCATGGATTACTTCAGCAAGTGGCCTGAAGCATACGCCATTCCGAATCAAGAAGCCAAAACAGTCACAGACCAAATTGTGTTCAACTGGGTGAGCAGATTCGGTGTTCCATTAGAACTGCATTCCGACCAGGGAAGGAACTTTGAATCAAAAATATTCCAGGAAGTTTGTGGGCTTCTTCACATCAAGAAGACAAGAACAACACCACTCCACCCACAATCTGATGGCATGGTCGAACGGTTCAACCGAACCCTTAAGGAACATCTTTGCAAAGTTGTGGACGATAACCAGCGAGATTGGGATCGACACATTCCACTGTTTTTGATGGCGTATCGAAGTGCAAGACATAGCTCAACTGGCCAAACACCGTCTGAGATTTTGATGGGAAGGAACATCAGACTGCCGAGCGAAACAAAATTTGGATGTCCCACGTCGGAACCGCAAGCCGAGGATGACTACATGGATGACCTCACAGAAAGACTCCTTCAGATCCACGACGATACCAGGTTAAAAATAAAGATGTTCAGTGACCGAATGAAGACACGCTACGATATACGAGCGACAACAACAGAGTTCCAAGCAGGAGATCGAGTGTGGCCTTACAATCCCCATCGACAAAAAGGTTTGTCACCGAAATTTCAACGGGACTGGGAAGGTCCATATACAGTTATTAGAAAAATCATTGACTTCGTGTACCGGATACAAAAGGGAGTCAGAGGAAAACTTTAAGTTGTACATCGCGACCGACTACATCGCTACAGTGGTGATGAGAATGATGGATTTGTTCTGGACGATCAATTCTAAGGAGGGGGCAATGTAATGTGTATACACTTTATTTATGTCTATCACTATCTTGCAGTAGTGAACACATGTGCAGGACAGTTAAAATGAGGGGCAACATCGAGTGCTTAAGAGGAGAACTCGATTCGTTAAGTATCGAGATAATTCAGTTCCTACAAGAACCTAGTAGTTTCTCGAACCTATTTGAGTTATATAATATATCTCTATCTCTATATCT
Organism: Sphaerophoria taeniata; assembly: GCA_943590905.1. Taxonomy (NCBI): domain Eukaryota; kingdom Metazoa; phylum Arthropoda; class Insecta; order Diptera; family Syrphidae; genus Sphaerophoria; species Sphaerophoria taeniata. The sequence goes on along the minus strand of OX016540.1, from coordinate 183,174,590 downwards.
CTCTATTTATAAAAATGGAAGTGTGTTTGTTTGTTTGTTTATATGTCTCTTATAGACTCCGAAATGGCCCAACAGATATTTGTGAAATTTTCATGGTTCATATTGTTACATTCAGTGATGATTTCTGTGAAAAAAAAATTGGAAAAACCTCATGGAAGAGTGGGAAAACTGGAAAAACCAACCAAAGGTCGGAAATTAGATATTTTTTGCTTGGAATTTTTTGGTTCAAAATGGGTTTTCGAATGGAAAAATAGAAAGTTCTTGATGAAAAACTCGGAAAACTCATTGGTTTACAAAGGGAAACTGGAAAATTTGTGATGGGGAACTGGAAAGCAAGAAAAAGTAAACAAAAAATTGAAAAATGGAAAATTTGAAATGAAAAAAAAAAATTGGCTAAGCAAAAATCTCAAAAACTCTCTTTCATATGAAATGCATTAGTTGTGGTAAAATGGAAAACTCCAGAAGATCAAGAAAATCCCAAGTCGAATTTTGAATGGATTTTAAACAATGTGAAAATAGAGAATTCGTGATTTTGGTAATTTTTTTTTTTGAAACACTGATATTTTTAATGTAAAACAATTATTTTGCTGTATTGCTCCATAACGGTAACTCTCAGAGCAATCATACAAAATCCTTTTTTCATTCAATGTCATGGTCAATGTGTTTTATACGCAACAATTAGGGTCGAAGAACTCGAAATGTTTACACAACAGCAACATGAGGAGCGAAGCGAAACCGAAATGATTCGCGTTTTACAAATCCGTGCACCGTAGGCAACGGGGCGTATACTTACCATTTTGTTTTTTTTTTTGATATCGCTTATTTGTTTATAGACGGATCCATACATACGAATTAACAAAAAAACAATGCAAACGATAGAGGAAGAGGGTTATCGGTTATCGATTGAGGCAGTACGAAGTCTGCAGGGTCAGCTAGTATTTATATAAAAATGGAAGTGTGTTTGTTTGTTTGTTTGTATGTCTCTTATAGACTCCGAAATGGCCCAACAGATATTTGTGAAATTTTCATGGTTCATACCGTTACATTCAGTGATGATTTCTGTGAAAAAAAAAAAATTGGAAAAACCTCATGGAAGAGTGGGAAAACTGGAAAGAACCAAACAAAGGTCAGAAATTAGATATTTTTTGCTTGGAATTTTTTGGTTCAAAATGGGTTTTCGAATTTAAAAATAGAAAGTTCTTGATGAAAAACTCGGAAAACTCATTGGTTTTCAAATGGAAAATTGCATGAAATCGTGGATGCATTGATTTTCAAATGGAAAACTGGAAAATTTCAAATGGAAAACTGGAAAATTTCAAAATGGGTTTTGGAATGAAACTCGGAAAACTCATAGGTTTTCAAAGGGAAAATTGCATGTAATTGAAGATGCATTAGTTTTAAAATGGAAAACTGGAAAATTTCAAATGGAAAACTGGAAAATTTCAAAATGGGTTTTCGAAAGGAACTCGGAAAACTCATTGGCTTACAAAGGGAAACTGGAAAATTTGTGATGGGGAACTGGAAAGCAAGAAAAAGTAAACAAAAAATTGGAAAAATGGAAAATTTGAAATGCAAAAAAAAAATTGGCTAAACAAAAATCTGAAAAACACTCTTTCATATGAAATGCATTAGTTAGTTGTGGTAAAATGGAAAACTCCAGAAGAGCAAGAAAATCCCAAGTCAAATTTTGAATGGATTTTAAACAATGGGAAAATAGAGAATTCGTGATTTTGGTAATTTTGTTTTTTTGAAACACTGATATTTTTAATGTAAAAAAATTGGTGCAGTGCATTAACGCCCATGGAATTAACGCCCGAGGGTTTTAATTCCAAAAACAAAAGGAATTTACCCCCGCGTGTGTTAAATCCTTTTTGAATTGGCAATAAGGCCCACCATAAAAAAGAACTAACGCCCGCAGGTGTTAATGCCATTTGAAATTGGCACTAACACCCACGAGTGTTATTTTCTTTTGGAAGAGATCTTTTCAACCTCGGATGTGAACACTTGCGCTGGCATCCTAGACACCTTGGCCACGTGATTAGAAGTTTACAAATTTTACATTTCTAACTTTGTACGATCATACTTTTGGTCATTCAAGACTTATTCGGCTTGTGAATTAAATGTTTTTTTTTTTTTTTTTTTAATTCAAAAACCGAATAGATCTTTGGGATGTCAAAGTTCGGTGAGGATACGGCATTCTACAAGCACACTATACTTGAAGCCAATTTCATCTTATTGTATCTATCTGTTACCTAAAATAACCAAGCTATTTCATTTACATTGAAAGATGGATGGACACAAGCGGAAAAAATTTTGGCCAAAAGAGAATCAATTTGGGGTGTGAAAATAAAAAAATTCGCGCGAATTTTTGTATTTTCACACCCCAAATTGATTCTCTTTTGGCCAAAAGTTTTTGCGCTCGCTTCGCTCGCGTTCAAATCAAACAGATCTTGAATTTTTTGTATCGGCTTCAACCTCAGTCGAAATGATGCTGAAAATGGATCATTGAAATGCCTTGCAAAAATGTAGAACCACTACTTATCCAAATAAAAGGAAACCTAAACAGCTCTGGCAATTTTGTCGACAGCTAATAAAGAAACGTTTTCAATGTGTACTTATACAATACATACATACAAGAATTTAAGTTTTTTGTTTATTTGTTTAGCATGAACGTTCATTGTTTCACTTTTTTTCATTTCGGACGTTTGTCCCATAAAAAGTAAAATTTAATTGGGACTACTGACTGGCCAAAGTGGGTTAATAATCCCTAAAACTATTTCGGTACTTTTGAGTCTCCAGAGTGGCTCAGAAGTTTCGAAAACCATTTTTGAGGCTTCTGACTTCGAGACGAGTTTCCCTGCGCCAAGTTTCTAATCAAAACAGAAAAAACAAAATAAGGCCCCACAGGCATTATTTCTAGGTTGCAATGGACATAAGACCGCAACCCTTGTAAGGGTCTAATTTCCATAAGAAATTGAAATAAGGCTCCATGCGACTTTATTTCGTCGGACGTTATTTCACGTCACCATTTGTTTCACGTGTGGGTCTTATTTCCAATTAAAATCGGAATTAAAGCCCACCAAAAAAAGGAATTAACCCCCGCGGGTGTTAATTCCAAATCAAAAAAGGAATTAACACCCGCGGGGGTAAATTCCTTTTGTTATTGGAATTAACACCCGCGGGCGTTAATTCCGTGGGCGTTAATGCACTGCACCAAAAAAATTATTTTGCTGTATTGCTCCATAACAGTTACTCTCAGAGCAATCATAAAAAATCCTTTTTTCATTCAATATCATGGTCAATGTGTTTTATACGCAACAAGCTAGTAATATATAGTAATATAGCCCAGTTGGCAGCGAAGCAATTCAATTGATTGTGAACTGCGATAAAGTAAAGACACTGTGTTTGTAAAGTAATAATTGAAAGTTTTGAGTAAATAAGTTTGCGAGTGATTTGAGTAAAGTGAATTTGTGTTTTATTTGAAAAGTGTGAATAAGTTTTAATTGTCGGACCAAGCCGAATATTACAATAATTTGAACATTTCTCCAGCTGTTTAACTTAATTTTTTTTACTGTGGAACTATGACAGTGTGAATATTGAAAAACCTATCGGACATACATACCACGATAAATTTTGTATTTAATGTTTATTTCCCGAGGTTTCGATTAGGTTATACCAATCGTGGTCACGGGTTGAACAATGGCGTGTCGGTGGATATATTTTTTGTTTTTTTTCTCTTATTGTTTTCTCTCTATCGTAGATTGTACCATTGTGCAGCTTCTCATCAACATTCGTCAAATTTCATTTCCGTTTAAAGTAGCCCTAAACCTCAAATATGCTTGCCGAAAATGTTTGTATTCCCTACACAGCGAACACAGTTGGCAAACATCATTATTCATTACGTTTTGTTTTTTTGAAGTGTGAGGACGTGTGTAAAAGAAGCGCAATTCGCTGTGCTTATGGTTATTTTTCATATAAAAAATGTGATGAACAAATGCGAACCATGCACGAGCATGTTCGTCGTTTTTAATAAAGAAATTGCAATATGTGATAATGACCACCGTGAAGAGGAATTAAAACATGTTGACGCAACTCTTTTGAAAATATGGTTATACATAATTCCAAACAATGCAATATTTGTGGAAACTAAAAGAAAAAACAGTTTCAGATAATTCAACTCAAGGAAATGTAAATTTTTTTTTTTTTGACATAGAAGAGATTGGGCCAATCTTATCGAAACACATCAGACATCACTTACCAATATTCAAGCCACCAGAAAAAATCCGCAAACTTCTAAAACTCCAAATGACCTAATTCCCTTACAAAATATAAATGCATATATGCATATGTACCTATTCAAAAACAGTCATTTATCCAAAGTAGTGAATGATATTTTGACATTTAATAGAAAAGTAGCAACTTAAACATAGCATCACCCACGTTTTAAGTTAGTCTCCAGTTTCATGCTTAATCCCAGGAGTAAAAATGATTATGTATAGCTTAAACTCCAGTTTAAGTGAGTTACAGCTTAACGGTAGGTACTTTAAAAAACCCTTTAAATTTTACGGAAACGTCACTTTAGCCTAATATCATGCTAGATTTGATTTAGTATCGTCCTCAAACGTTTAAAATCTTGCGCTAAAGTGTTGAATAAATAAGTTTGAGAGTGATTTGATTTGAATAAAGTAATATCGTGTTTTATTACAAGTGTGGATAAGTTTTAATTTTTCGGACCTGTTCGAATATACAAGAAAATAAAAAAGAAAAACTTATAAATTTTTTTTTCGTGTAATAATACTTAAAAAAAATTATCTTAAGGCTCCAAGGAACTAATTTGATTTTTATGTAATTATTGTATTATTTTTAGAATGGTTTAACAATAAGTTTCAGAAAGTTATTGAAAAAAAGCAGAAACCCTTATCAAGTTCACATGAAAATTAAAATTGAACACATGCTCAAATACCATAGAAAAATATAATAATTTTATCTTATTTAGTTAACAAGAATTTTTCGAGAGCAAATAATTAAAAGGTCAAAAAGGATCACACCAACATCTTAAAAACAAAAAACTTCCACAATGTCCTCCTTTGAATTTTCGGCGTTGGCATTCAGCTTTGCACTTTGGTGGCGAGCCCCGACATAAACCAATAAGCACATCCGCCTGAACTTCATTTTGCGGAACTGCAATGATCAGCAAAAATGAGAGACACGTCAACAATAACATCGATCTGTAAGTTGGAACCATTTTTATGTATTTTCAAATAATGTTTGCGTTAAAACTGTTTAAACTGCTTGCGTGATTCTCTTTTGTCACTTTTGTTCGTGTTTATCCTACAAGTCTGCAGTGAAACAACTTATTTCGTTAATAACTTATTGTAATGTGTATACACTTTATTTATCTCATACGCTCTGTATCTCCTTCTATTGTAATGTCTAATACTGTGTATACTTTATTATCTCTTACTCTCTGTATCTCTTTCTATATTTAATGTACACACTTTTCTTACTCTCTTTACTTACTCTGTATCTCTTTCTATATTTAATGTACACACTTTTCATTTACTCTCTTTACTTACTCTGTATCTCTTGTACATACTCTCTTTACTTAATATCGTTTAATTGTAGTAGTAAACACTCGTGAGGGGCAATAATTAATTAAGATTAAGAGAAACTTTTTGTTTAGCATTAAGAACGTTAGCCCCTACAAAAATCCCAGTATTTTCTCTCGAACTTTCAGCTTCCCCAAGAACTAATAGGAACCAATAGTAGTTTCTAGAACCCATCATTTTTGATATAAATAGCCGTTTGGTGGCGAGGCGAGTTAGTTGATTGTGAACTGCGATAAGTAAAGTACACTGCGTTTGAAAAGTTATAACTGAAAGTGTTGAATAAATAAGTTTGTGAGTGATTTGAATAAAGTGAATTTGTGTTTTATTTAAAAAGTGAATAAGTTTTAATTGTCGGACCAAGCCGAATATTACATTGGTGTCAGAAGTGGGATTAAAACTTATTGAGAATAAAACAGTGAACAGTGATTAAACTATTTTGTGTGAAATAGTGAAGTTAAAAATGATAAGTAAAGTTTTGAAAGACTTAACTGTCGCTGAGCTAAAGGCCGAATTAAGCAAACGTGGCTTAAGTGCGGCAGGATATAAAATCGAACTCGTAAAACGGCTACAGGAATATCTGGAAGAACAAAATGAAGACCCAGATACGTTTGCTTTCGAAGTGGAAGCAAAATCGGAAGAGGTAAATGCAACTGCCGACTTATCTACCATGATGACACTTCTTCTAGCCAAATTTGAAGAGAATCAAAAGAAGCAAGAAACTCAAAACAAGAATGTTCTGGAGCAACTAGAAACTCAAAGAAACGAGCAGAAGACCGAGCAAGAGAATGTCCTCAAACAACTGGAAGGAAATGTCCTCAAGCAACTAGAAACTCAAAAGAATGATGTTCTGGAACAACTACAAGCTCAAAGGGATGACGTTCGAGATCGGTTTGATGAACAGAAAAATCTGCTAGAAGGCAGGTTTGCGGACTTCGAAGACAAAATCAATACTCTCGATGAGCGTGTCGAAAAACAAAATTCAACGACTAATGCACGTTTCAAGAAAATAGACGACCAGATCGAAACCATTACAAGCGAACTAGAAAAAGTGCGAAAGATGAAAGCTCGAGAACCTTCTGGTGAGTGCTCAAGAAAGAGAGAAGTGAATCCCCCAAGCTTTGATGGTCAGATACCGTGGTCAATCTACAAGAAACAGTTTGAAGCAGCAGCGTTAACAAACGGCTGGGACGATGACGAAAAATACATTGCTCTTACGCTTGCCTTGAGAGGAGCAGCTGCTGAACTGCTACAAACCATCCCAGCAGAGAAGAACGGTGACTTCAAAGTTCTGGTAAACGCAATCGAACAGCGGTTTGGGGATAGCCACATGTCAGAAGTCTTCCGAGTACAACTAAACAACAGGGCACAGAAAAGAGGTGAAACTCTGCAGCAGCTTCAGGCAGATATCGAGCGATTAGTCCACCTGGCATACCCAACAGCTGGCAACGAGATAATAAATCAACTTGCTGTTGAAGCCTTTGTGAGAGCTGTGGGCGATATAAATCTCCAAAGGGCTATTCGCACTGCCGGAAAGCAAACACTACCAGAAGCATTGGCTTTCGCTCTAACAATGGAAGCCGCAGAACAAGCATCCCAAAACGTGCATCGCGTGAGTGAATTGGAAGTCCAAGAATGCTCTTGTCAGAAGGCTACTCTGGAAAGGAGTCAGCGAGACGGACAAGCACGATGCTGGAACTGCAACAAGACTGGGCATCTTCAACGACAGTGCAGATTACCGCGAAGACGAACCTCATGCCAACACTGTGGAAACAGAACTTACTCAATAAGTCAAAGCTGTTTCCCACCCGGGAAACGAATAAGAACAACTTCGAGGGGCAGAAGCTGGTTTCTGGTATCGATGGCCCCAGAAACGACATCCAGGTTTCTCAAACGAAACGTGACAACAAGAGCCTGACCGTGGAAGCAAGTATAAACGGCAACAAATGTGTGGCTACCATCGACACCGGTGCCACGGCGTCCATTGTACGGCAGGACCTCGTTAAGAAGACATGGCTCCACAACACCAACAGCTATCGTCTAAGGACTGCAACTGGAGAAGCCGCAAAAGTTTATGGTGAGGTACGTCTTAAGATCCGGATGGCAGAGCTGGAATTCTCTCACCTGTTCCTGGTAGCAGATATATGCGACGAGTGCATTGTCGGTGTCGATTTCATGAAAGATCACGGAGTGATATTGGACATCGGGAACCAAGTCCTGAAATATCGAAACATCGAGATTCCGATGATCTATGGGATCCACTCGTATGAGACCTCGTTATCTGTGAAAACCGTCATCAAAGAAGATCTGACTTTGCCTGCTTCTTCAGAAGTATTCGTGTGGACGAAATTGAAAGGTAAGCCTGGAAGCCATCGATACCTCATGGTCGAACCAGCATCTGTAAAGTCCTCCCAAAACGTCACCATTGGGAAGACTCTTGTTAGACCTGTAAAGAACATGGTTCCCGTACGAATACTCAACATCAAGCCGTACGAAGTTAAGCTTAGAAAAGGTGAGATTGTCGGACAATGCGAATCTGTATCAGCTATAACAAGGATCAGCGAAGAAGAGACAAGGCAAACATTGAAGTCCAAAGAGCTGAACTCCATAAAGACGAACATTCTCGAGTCCTCTAATCTTGGCCAACAACAACGAAGAACTGCAGAAGGTCTCCTCGAAGAATTTGCAGACATCTTTTCATCATCGCAAGGGAAATATGGCAGAACACAACTGGTTCAACATCGAATCAACACCGGGGATGCAAAGCCGATTCGTCAACCTGCAAGACGCCTTCCACTAGCCAAACAAGGTGAGGTTGAAGAACTGATAACCACCATGAAAGAAGAGGGCCTTATCGAAAACTCAAAAAGCCCTTGGGCGTCTCCAGTGGTCCTGGTAAAGAAGAAAGACGGATCAACCCGCTTTTGCGTGGACTATCGAAGGTTGAACGATGTGACCAAGAAAGATAGCTACCCTCTGCCTAGGATCAGCGATACTCTGGACGCAATGGAAGGAGCACAATGGTTCTCAACTTTGGACCTGAAAAGTGGATACTGGCAAGTAGAAATCCATCCTGAAGACAAAGAGAAGACAGCGTTCTCGACAGGAAACGGATTGTGGCAGTTCAAAGTGATGCCTTTTGGACTGTGCAATGCTCCAGCGACTTTTGAGCGCCTTATGGAATGCGTCCTGCAAGGACTCACTTGGAAATCTTGCCTGGTCTATTTGGATGACGTCATCGTATACGGGAAAACATTTGACGAACATTGTACAAATCTGAGAGCCGTGTTTCAAAGACTTCGAGAAGCCCACCTCAAGCTCAATCCAGAAAAGTGTTCACTCTTCAAAACCGAAGTGAAATACCTGGGACATATCATCTCATCCCAAGGAGTTAAGACGGATCCTGATAAGGTTGACACCGTGAAGAATTGGCCAACACCACAGGACAAACATCAACTCCGAAGCTTTCTGGGTCTAGCCACCTACTATAGGCGCTTCGTCAAGAATTTTGCTGAGATCGCCAAGAGTCTACATCAGCTAACGGAAAAGGGAAAGCAGTTTAAATGGTCAGGTGAGTGCGAGCGCAGCTTTCAAGAGCTCAAGCAACGCTTGTGTAATGCACCAGTGCTCACCTACCCGACTCCAGGAAAACCGTTCATCATTGATGCTGATGCCAGCAATGTCGGGATTGGTGCTGTATTGTCACAGGTACATGATGGCGAAGAAAAGGTGGTTGCCTATTACAGCAAGGTACTCTCGAAGTCGGAAAGAAACTATTGTGTGACCAGAAGAGAACTTCTTGCCCTGATTTTGGCAACAAAGCACTTCCATAAGTATCTCTATGGACAGAAGTTTCTTCTCCGAACCGACCATGGAGCACTAAACTGGCTTTTGAATTTCAAGAATCCAGAGGGTCAAGTGGCGAGATGGATTGAGAGGCTGCAGACGTACGATTATGAAATTCAACATCGGAAGGGGAAGCTTCACTCAAATGCTGATGCACTGTCTCGGAGACCATGTAAGCAAGACTGTAAGCATTGCAGACGCCAAGAAGAAAAGAAGTGGTTACTGTCCAAAGAACCAGAACCGATCCCATTTATGGCTGGAGCAACGACGAGATGAGGAAGACTCAACAAGAGGACCCAGATATTGAACCCATCCTCGCATGCAAGGAACACCAGGAAAAACCAGAATGGGCTGATATCTCCGACAGAATTCCGGCTCTGAAGGCCTATTGGGCTCGTTGCATGTCCAAGAAGGTGTCCTTCGACGTAAGTGGGAATCAGCAGATGGAAAGTCCTATGTAATGCAGCTAGTCTTACCGAGATCGAAGATTATGGACGTTCTGCGAGAAATGCATGATGGAGTTTCGGGAGGCCATCTAGGAGTAAACAAGACGCTAGAAAAGGTTCGACAACGATTCTATTGGCTACATGCAAGGGAGGATGTCGAGAAGTGGTGCCGAAAATGTGATACCTGTGCTGCCACCAAAGGCCCAAACAAAAAGAATCACAGCCAAAGGCAGCAGTATAATGTCGGATCACCCTTTGAAAGGATTGCAATAGACGTGGCGGGTCCATTTCCGGAAACTAATAATGGAAATCGTTATATTCTGGTCGTTATGGATTACTTCAGCAAGTGGCCTGAAGCATACGCCATTCCGAATCAAGAAGCCAAAACAGTCGCAGACCAAATTGTGTTCAACTGGGTGAGCAGATTCGGTGTTCCATTAGAACTGCATTCCGACCAGGGAAGGAACTTTGAATCAAAAATATTCCAGGAAGTTTGTGGGCTTCTTCACATCAAGAAGACAAGAACAACACCACTCCACCCACAATCTGATGGCATGGTCGAACGGTTCAACCGAACCCTTAAGGAACATCTTTGCAAAGTTGTGGACGATAACCAGCGAGATTGGGATCGACACATTCCACTGTTTTTGATGGCGTATCGAAGTGCAAGACATAGCTCAACTGGCCATACACCGTCTGAGATTTTGATGGGAAGGAACATCAGACTGCCGAGCGAAATAAAATTTGGATGTCCCACGTCGGAACCGGATGACCTCAGAGAAAGACTCCTTCAGATCCACGACGATACCAGGTCAAAAATAAAGATGTTCAGTGACCGAATGAAGACACGCTACGATATACGAGCGACAACAACAGAGTTCCAAGCAGGAGATCGAGTGTGGCTTTACAATCCCCATCGACAAAAAGGGTTGTCACCGAAACTTCAACGGGACTGGGAAGGTCCATATACAGTGATTAGCAAAATCAACGACGTCGTGTACCGGATACAAAAAGGAGTCAGAGGTAAACTTAAAGTCGTACATCGCGACCGACTACATCGCTACAGTGGTGATGAAGATGATGGATTTGTTCGGGACGATCAATCCTAAGGAGGGGGCAATGTAATGTGTATACACTTTATTTATCTCATACGCTCAGTATCTCCTTCTATTGTAATGTCTAATGTGTATACGTTATTATCTCTTACGCTCTGTACCTCTTTCTATATTTAATGTACACACTTTTCTTACTCTCTTTATTTACTCTGTATCTCTTTAACTCTAATATCGTTTAACTGTAGTAGTAAACACTTGTGAGGGGCAATACCTAGTAATTAAGAGAAACTTTTTGTTTAGCATTAAGAACGTTAGCCCCTCCAAAAAAAAATCCCAGTATTTTTGTTTGTAAGTGGAAGCTTCTGGAACATTCAAGCTTCTCCAAGAACCAATATAGTAGTTTCTAGAACCAAGTATTTTTGTTATATAAAGAGCCCGTTTGGCGGCGAAGAATTAATTGATTGTGAACTGCGATAAAGTAAAGATACTGTGCTCGAAAAGTAATTGAAAGTGTTGAATAAATAAGTTTGTGAGTGATTTGAAAAAAAGTGAATTTGTGTTTTATTTAAAAAGTAAATAAGTTTTAATTGTCGGACCAAGCCGAATATTACAATACGTAGAGTAATTACGAGCACGACAAAAGATCTCCCAGTTCATAGTTGTAGAGTTATGTTTCCATTTTGCGTAAAGCTTTCGACGGTTTTTGATAGAATTGAGCACTTCATTTGTAAACCAAGGGCAGTTCTTGTTTCTAATGAAAACAGTTTTCAACGGGACATGTTTAAGGAAAAATTCTAACAAAAAGTGCTGAAACAAGTTCACTTTATCATCAACGTTATACAAGCTATAACAAATATTCCATGGGCAATTGTAAGCATCAACTTGTACGTTGTCAATATTAACAGCTTTGAAGTCACGAAATTGAAATGAAGACGAAGTTGAGGTGTTAGAAAAATCAATATTATAAGTGCAAAAGAGTAAATCATTGTCAGATATTCCTTCAATAGATAGTTGGTCAATTAAACAAACGTTTGAAGACCTGACAAATCTTCCAAGAGTATCAATCTGTCATGAAAAAGTGCTTCTCAACTTTGCCGTTCGGAATCGGCGTTAAATTGTAGGTCCCCTCAATTCTTCACACGCACTCAGAGAATTGTTGATGAGAGCAAGCCACTTAGGCCTTGGCTCTTCAAGAGCTGTTGCGCCACTCTATTTATTTATTTATTTATTTTTTTAACTTTCTAGTCACAGCTTAAGCTAAGCACACAACACAGCTTCTATTCATATAGACAATTTTCTAGCTATGTTTAGTTAAACTAGAGCTTATTGAAGAAATCTCCTACAACTATGGTTCAAATGAAATAAAATAGAAAATTAAAATAATGTCGGGATTGGTGCCGTACTATCACAAGTACATGATGGCGAAGAAAAGGTAATTGCCTATTACAGCAAGGTACTCTCGAAGTCGGAAAGAAACTATTGTGTGACCAGAAGAGAACTTCTTGCACTGATTTTGGCAACAAAGCACTTCCATAAGTATCTCTATAGACAGAGGTTTCTTCTCCGAACTGACCATGAGGCTGCACATGGAAATCGTTATATTCTGGTCGTCATGGATTACTTCAGCAAGTGGCCTGGAGCATACGCCATTCCGAATCAAGCAGCCAAAACAGTCACAGACCAAATTGTGTTCAACTGGGTGAGCAGATTCGGTGTTCCATTAGAACTGCATTCCGACCAGGGAAGGAACTTTGAATCAAAAATATTCCAGGAAGTTTGTGGGCTTCTTAACATCAAGAAGACAAGAACAACACCACTCCACCGACAATCTGATGGCATGGTCGAACGGTTCAACCGAACCCTTAAGGAACATCTTTGCAAAGTTGTGGACGATAACCAGCGAGATTGGGATCGACACATTCCACTGTTTTTGATGGCGTATCGAAGTGCAAGACATAGCTCAACTGGCCATACACCGTCTGAGATTTTGATGGGAAGGAACATCAGACTGCCGAGCGAAATAAAATTTGGATGTCCCACGTCGGAACCGCAAGCCGAGGATGACCTCACAGAAAGACTCCTTCAGATCCACGACGATACCAGGTTAAAAATAAAGATGTTCAGTGACCGAATGAAGACACGCTACGATATACGAGCGACAACAACAGAGTTCCAAGCAGGAGATCGAGTGTGGCCTTACAATCCCCATCGACAAAAAGGTTTGTCACCGAAATTTCAACGGGACTGGGAAGGTCCATATACAGTCATTAGAAAAATCATTGACGTCGTGTACCGGATACAAAAGGGAGTCAGAGGAAAACTTTAAGTTGTACATCGCGACCGACTACATCGCTACAGTGGTGATGAGAATGATGGATTTGTTCTGGACGATCAATTCTAAGGAGGGGGCAATGTAATGTGTATACACTTTATTTATGTCTATCACTATCTTTATCTCTCTGTATCTCTGTATCTTTGTCTATAGTTAGTGTACATAGGTACATACACTCGTTATCTCTATTACTTTAAGATCGTTTTATAGTGAAATAAGTATCTAGCAATAAGTTTATTTGCAGTAGTAAACACATGTGCAGGACAGTTAAAATGAGGGGCAACATCGAGTGCTTAAAGCACTATTCACATGAGCACGACCAACGAACGACGAATGAATGAAGAAAAGTGATTTTACATACGTTTGAAGCCTTTTTTTCTTACAAATTCTCAACAAAACGATAAAAGTATAGTTTATGTTTGATTTTTGATGCATAAATTAACTTTTTAATCTCAATTGTTAATAAATTTGAGAAAACAAGTTTATTCTTCGCGAATAGAATTGTAGTTGATACGAACTGTCAAACTCTATTCGCGTTCCACACACCATCCACACTCCCAACGAACAAAATATTCGCGCGCGTATAACCTCAAAAATCATTCCTGCTTTGAGTTTTGGTTGTTCATTCGCAACGAATTAAAAACTCTCATGTGAAAGAAATGTCAAAATCGACGAATATTCGTTCATTCGTTGGTCGTCGTTCGTGCTCATGTGAATAGTGCTTAAGAGGAGAACTCGCTTCGTTAAGTATCGAGATAATGCAGTTCCTACAAGAACCTAGTAATTTCTCGAACCTATTTGAGTTATATAATATATAATATATAGTAATATAGCACAGTTGGCAGCGAAGCAATTCAATTGATTGTGAACTGCGATAAAGTAAAGACACTGTGTTTGTAAAGTAATAATTGAAAGTGTTGAGTAAATAAGTTTGCGAGTGATTTGAGTAAAGTGAACTTGTGTTTTATTTGAAAAGTGTGAATAAGTTTTAATTGTCGGACCAAGCCGAATATTACAATAATTTGAACATTTCTCCAGCTGTTTAACTTAATTTTTTTTACTGTGGAACTATGACAGTGTGAATATTGAAAAACCTATCGGACATACATACCACGATAAATTTTGTATTTAATGTTTATTTCCCGAGGTTTCGATTAGGTTATACCAATCGTGGTCACGGGTTGAACAATGGCGTGTCGGTGGATATATTTTTTTGTTTTTTTCTCTTATTGTTTTCTCTCTATCGTAGATTGTACCATTGTGCAGCTTCTCATCAACATTCGTCAAATTTCATTTCCGTTTAAGGTAGCCCTAAACCTCGAATATGCTTGCCGAAAATGTTTGTATTCCCTACACAGCGAACACAGTTGGCAAACATCATTATTCATTACGTTTTGTTTTTTTGAAGTGTGAGGACGTGTGTAAAAGAAGCGCAATTCGCTGTGCTTATGGTTATTTTTCATATAAAAAATGTGATGAACAAATGCGAACCATGCACGAGCATGTTCGTCGTTTTTAATAAAGAAATTGCAATATGTGATAATGACCAGCGTGAAGAGGAATTAAAACATGTTGACGCAACTCTTTTGAAAATATGGTTATACATAATTCCAAACAATGCAATATTTGTGGAAACTAAAAGAAAAAACAGTTTCAGATAATTCAACTCAAGGAAATGTAAATTTTTTTTTTTGACATAGAAGAGATTGGGCCAATCTTATCGAAACACATCAGACATCACTTACCAATATTCAAGCCACCAGAAAAAATCCGCAAACTTCTAAAACTCCAAATGATCTAATTCCCTTACAAAATATAAATGCATATATGCATTATTATGTACCTATTCAAAAACAGTCATTTATCCAAAGCAGTGAATGATATTTTGACATTTAATAGAAAAGTAGCAACTTAAACATAGCATCACCCATGATACAACTAATAAAGATAGCGCATTGCGCATGCAAGGTTTTTCCTGTCAAACTATCGTGACGTCACGAGCACTCAATCAACTAAGGAGAATAAGTATTTTTGGCGCAATTTCACTTTAGTTTCTGTTGTGAATTGGAAAGGAAGTGAAATTTGAAAGTGTTGAGCAATAAAAATATTAAAAGTGGTATAATTTAAAATTAAAACTAAATAAAAATAAACATTTGATAATAAACATGGTTGTTTGTTCAGTTTTTGACTGCAACAACAGTGAAAGAAAGAAGATCACGAGAGATTCCAGCTTTCATACATTTCCTTAAGGAAATTTAAATCTCTCTATCTAATCCTTGTCGTTGTCAAAGTGGACAATAGCATGCCTATTGCCCCTGAGCCAGAAGAAAATCTCCCATTTGCTTACGACGGTTTGGAAAACTTGGCTGGCTACATTTGCCATGGTTTTAAAAACACCATACCAAATCTGGAACAAATTGAACCAGAAGAAAGCTCTTGGGTCAATCATTTGGACGAAGGAGGCTTGTCTAAAGCAAATTCCACAATGATGGCTCACTTCGCTGCATTAGAAAATGTTTTTAATGCAGTAAATGAAGAAGGTGAAGGCATTTACATAAGTCCAAACTACACCCAGCATTTAGTTGAAGTTGCCGAGAAAGCAAAGATCGAATGCGATGAGAAGGTAATGAAGCTTTTCTTTCGTTATCGTATGTTCTTCCTAATGCGTAAACTGAACAGACAAATCACAGAAAAAAAGCTATCAAGGAAAAGAAAATACAAAAAAATAATAAATTAAATAAAAAGTTGACAAACCACTGTTTTCAAAAGACCGTCATTTCTTTTATTTAACCATTTATTACTGATAAAACAATCTGCCAGGAAATTCTATGGAGCAAATGCATCCGAATGAAAATGAAAAAAAAATGCACCAATTCTTCATTCACTTCGATTTTTTATTAATTTCCTTCACTCAAACACACAAATTTTCTTTAACTTAAGGATAAACACAAATATCAACCATTGAAAACCATTTACCTAAATGAAAAACATTAGAAATATCAACATTTTACTAAATGAACAAAATATCTTAACAAATAAGTGCCATTGTTTTGGTTTGATTTCACATACTAAATAATAAACGTCAAACTCGTTGAGTGCTCGTGACGTAGATTCGCAGAGCGAAACAAAAATAGAAACCAGTGATCACTTTATAACGAGATTGGAAACCTACCTACGTTTTACCCTCCAAATACCGCAAAAGTTATTTTTTTCATGCACACATACTCTTGCAGCTCACTTGCTTTTTATTATGTAGGCAACTGTATCTTTATTACAAAAACACACATACTCTTACAGCTAACCTGGCCCCTTAAGTTTGTATTACACGCATACTGTTTCAGCTAACCTGGACCCTCAGCTTGTAGGCAAATGTCACTTTGACAGCAAGGTTTCCAATCTTGGTATAAGTGATCACTGATAGAAACGCGAATGCGCTATCTGTTTTAGTTGTATCATGAGCATCACCCAGGTTTTAAGTTAGTCTCCAGTTTCATGCTTAATCCCAGAAGTAAAAATGATTATGTATAGCTTAAACTCCAGTTTAAGTGAGTTACAGCTTAACAGTACTTTAAAAAACCCTTTAAATTTTACGGAAACGTCACTTTAGCCTAATATCATGCTAGATTTGATTTAGTATCGTCCTCAAACGTTTAAAATCCTGCGCTAAAGTGTTGAATAAATAAGTTTGAGAGTGATTTGATTTGAATAAAGTAATATCGTGTTTTATTACAAGTGTGGATAAGTTTTAATTTTTCGGACCTGTTCGAATATACAAGAATATAAAAAAGAAAAACTTATACATTTTTTTTTCGTGTAATAATACTTTTAAAAAATTATCTTAAGGCTCCAAGGAACTAATTTGATTTTTATGTAATTATTGAATTATTTTTAGAATGGTTTAACAATAAGTTTCAGAAAGTTATTGAAAAAAAGCAGAAACCCTTATCAAGTTCACATGAAAATTAAAATTGAACATATGCTCAAATACCATAGAAAAATATAATAATTTTATCTTATTTAGTTAACAAGAATTTTTCGAGAGCAAATAATTAAAAGGTCAAAAAGGATCACACCAACATCTTAAAAACAAAAAACTTCCACAATGTCCTCCTTTGAATTTTCGGCGTTTGCACGCATTTTTGCAGTTTTGGGAGCCCGAACAGTGGCCTAAAAACATATCCGCCTGAACTTCATTTTGCGGAGCTGCAATGATCAGCAAAAATAAAAGGCACGTCAACAATAACATCAATCGGTAAGTTTGAACCATTTAAAAACTTTAAAAGGGAACCATTTAAGAACTTAAAACTGTTAAACTGCTTTTTGGTATTGATTAGGTGAATAATTTGTATGGCAAATTTCATTTGATACGGCCATAGGTGGTTGTTATTCAAAATTAATTTTCATGAATGAAGGCTGAATCTAAAAGACGCTTTTAGCTTCGGCTTCGCCTGACGTTTACGAGTTCAGCTATAGGAATTCAATGCTTGCTATCACAATGACGCTTCGACCGCACGTTTCGTACGTGAGTGAAGCAACAAATATTTCTGATGATGTAAAATAGTGGGAACTTATCTGTCAAAATACAGGGAACTCATCTGTCAAACTGGGCATGTGCTGTCATTTTGCCATTGAATAAGAAGTACAGGAAGGGGTCTTATGAAAAAGAAATGAAGTATTTTTCTAAGTAGTGTGAGTTTCACAAATACAAACGCATTACAAAAGGGCTGGTCGGCAGTTGAATGGTTAATCTCAGGGGCGCCAAGCGAAATATGATTGAATCAAGATTATATCGATTGTGCATCAATTTTATTTTTCAATTTCAATTCTTTTTTGGACCACATGGTGTTTTAACGTTCAAGGTTTACATGCACGATTATTATTATTATTATTTTTTTATTTATAATTCACGACAGCAAGCAAGACAATCGAATACCAAAATTTAGGTATAGTTGAAATAGTCAACAACATCTTTTGCAGCAGGTCTGATTTCTAAATAAGAGCCATCTTCAAAAGAAATTAGTATAAAACAAACCAATTCGGGAGCTATAAACATAACATACCTATTGATCCAAAACACTGAGGAAAACCTAACTTTTCAAATCCGTTTACATTTTCTTTGACGATGTCAGGGGTCAGCGGATAAGCAGACATATATGTTGGTTGCAATACCTTCCATACCTCCTTGCAAAATTCAATTAAAATGTTTCCGATCGTGCATTTTCCCACACCAAACAGATTTGCCTCACTTCGGTAGTCTGCGGAAGATCCCAAAGCATAAAAAGCTATTGCTACTTTTTTTCCAGAGGAATAGCTTTTCTACAGTTTGTATCCTTCTGGTTAAGGTGCTGGAGACTGCTACAAAGGATTTGAAAACTTTGGCGGGACATCCTAAAATTCTCTTTAAAGAACACATCATCATTCCTTGCTATGTCTTTTTCCCAAAACGTTCTTTTTCGAGGCTTTAAAAAGAAAAGAAAGGACTTAACAAATATGCTTTTTTTATGTTAATTAAGTATAGTCCAACTACTGATAACTAACTTTGACCCAAATGTTTCTAGTTTTCAATCTTTTTTGTATTAACATTTTTGTTCTCCTCAGAGCAATTATTTTTAAAATATACATTTGGCGTCTGTCTAAGGCCGCCATAAAAAACTTTAGTTTTTTCTCTTCATTTAAATAATTTAAAACCAGAATTTTAGTTTTACTGGATCATCTTTGTATTTTTGTGCAAAAAGAACTTCCAATATTCTGACAGTTCTTGTAACCAAGATTTTGAATGTTAAAATTAATCTAACAAAATCTAGTGGAAACACTACTAGATTATTTTTTATCAAACTGGAAGATAATCTAGATTATCGTTCAGTGGAAACGTAATATAAAATTCAGAGGTATTTGCGAACGAGCCCAGATTATAACATAAACGTCAAATGTCAAATCAAATTAATGTTAACTTAACGTTACTTGACAGCCGGCACGTTGTTTTGTATTTTGCTGCTTTGTTTTCTCATTTATTTCTGTTTGCGTAGTAATTCGAGCAGGATTGAACTTGCATTTTTTGTGCATTTGAATTCAAGTTATATATTTATGAGTTATTAAAGTATTAAAGATAGTTATTGTCATAAAAATATTGGTATGCTATTAGGAAGAATTGGTGAGCGTCTACTTTAATTTTCATTCATTCTCAAACATAAATTATTTTATTACTAATGGCTGGAAAGGTTAACATTCATGGAACTATCCCGTTGCTTTTAGTTTCCGCACAATCGTCAATACAATTTCTTTATTTAACGAACCTGTAAATTCTGCAGTTGTGGTGTAATTAGATACATAGGAGTGAAGTTATTGCTATCGGCCTTGGCCCTGGCCTTGAAACTCAGCTTAAGTTGATTACGATATCAGGAAGGGCATGTAATATTTTTCATTGAATAACTTGGAGACATGATATCGCTGAGTAGTGGGATTGGAGGGCTATTGTCGTATAATTGCCCACAGCCACAGCAAACAAAAAATGCATAATGAATCACAATGCAAACGTGTAAAAATCGTTGAAATGAATCACATTTTTTTTTATTTGTGTCCCCTCAGTTCCTGGTGTCGTAGTTGAATGGGCAAGGATGCTTAGTTACATCTTAGTTACATGAAATACATCCACACCAATGCCAAAATAACTCCGTAAAAACATGGTTTTCAAGTTCTTGCAGCCAGAGACTTCAAGACCAGATCAACTTGACATCCGTTTTGCCTAGTTTGCGTCTACAATAATTGGTTGTTTTAAATATTTTTTCGATTTCCTTTTAATGCATATTTATTGTCTAGGGCCTAAGCAGACATATATCCATATAGCATATGCGGAATGTTGTGAGTCAACGCATAGCTATTAATATTCAAAACCATGACTACTAAGAAAAAGGTTACTTATGCAACTGAATCTCAAGCATCAATTTATTGCTATGTGTATGCATCATGCTTAGACTTCATGCCTATAGTTTGACCTAAGAATTTGCAGGCATTCAAAAACGGGATAGTCGAGCTGCGTTTTGCAGGCAATAATTTGATTATCCGGCTCACAACCCATGGAGGATCTCAGCCTGATATTCTGCAGCGTTCCATCGTGAACGGTCTCTCGCATGCACTCTCCAGTCGCCGAAATTAAGCGCTCTGGCATCCACAGTCACTTGGTCCTTGTACCGTGGGTTCGGTCTTCCTTGTCGTCTCGAACCTGGGGGCTGGGATGAGAAAACTTTTTTGGCTGGAGCGTTCTTCTCCACCGAAAATCCATCGAAGAATTTTTCTTTCGAAAGTGCCCAGCATCAATTCCCATTTTTTACTTATCGTCCAGCACTCAGCGCCGTGGAGTAGGACTGGTATAAAATCGAAGTTTTGTATAGCAGACACTTTGTCTTTCGAGTGGGGAGTTTTGAATCCAAACCGGTTTTGCCAAACCGAAGCAGCAGCGGTTCGCTAGGGTAGTTCTTCTTCGGATCTCCACTAAGGTGCCGTTTGTGGGATTGATGTTTGTTCCAAAGTAGGAGAACTCCTTAACTACCTCGAAATTGCTGCTACCAACAGTGACGTTCTATCCGAGGTGATGGACAGATGTTGCTTTGTCCTCATTCACTTCAAGACCAAAAAGTTTGGCCTGTTCTTCAATCGCTGTGAACGCCTCAAGCACAGCTCTCTTGGATCGATCCGGGGAAGCGGATGTATATGATTGCGGCTTATGCGGCTGAAGCTTCGCAGGCTAATATCCTTATTTCAGAGCTCGAGATTCTTTTCAAAGTACTAAAACTGAGCTTGGAAGAAAACTACTTCGTTATGGCCGGTGATTTGAATGCAAGACATGAAGATTGGGGAAATCAAACTCATAATCCAAGAGGTAATCATCTGTTTAATTTGATGAATCTTTACAGTGTTGAATATGGTGTCGACCTGCTGGCTACTGAAAGGCCATCGTTCCCAAGGAGCGGTTCCTTCCTGGACCTTTTGCTGTACGATACCAAACTGACTATAACGGACAAAGTGGGTAATCACCCTCGAAACTATTTACAGACAGTCGAGTACAACAGTGACCACTGCGGGCTCGCTGCTGTAATTCAGATTCCGAACGAGCGCGTGGAGTTGGATGAATACGTTCCAACGTATTCTTACAATTACAGTAAGATGCGCTGGCCTCGTTTCACCAACGCCCTAGCGAGAGAACTCCGTTCGAGTGACATAGCCCCACCAAGTAACAGAAACCTAACGAACAACGAAATCGACCAACATCTACAACAGATGGACGAAACGATAAAACGAACAATGGAACGGACAATACCGAAATACAAGGAACGCGACCAAAACGACGTCTACAGAAACGCGACTATAGACGCACTTCACAGGCACAAAAGTGGACTACTGACAAGACTGAAAAACTTGTACAGACGCTTCACAGACCCACACGACCTGGAGATTAGGGCGCTGAAGTCGTCGATCAAAAACGTAAATCAACTGATCAAAGAAAATTATAGACTATCTATCAATTTGTTTTGGGACAACAAAATTCGGGCCGTTAATTCTAGCGACCCGAGTATGTTTCCCCAAATCAATAAGATATTTAGAAAAAATAATCAAAACGACCTTCCGTGCCTGAAACTCCAGAGAACTATAGAGAACAGAGACGTACTCCTGACAGCGCAAATTGATCCTGAGGAAGCCGTCTTGGACGATGACTTTTTTGTGATTGAAGATCCGCAGGAGAAAGTGGAGACAGTTGGTGCTGCTTTCCAGCAAGTGTATAAGGTGAATGCTTGCACTCGCCCGAACCATGACCTGGAGAACAGAGCCTTACTTCATCACTTCTACCTGAGGAATGATATTTCGCATTGGCGATCCGAGAACCGTGGTTTTACCCGGTTTGATGACGATTTCTTAGCAAACGCTATAATCGCCGAACGAACGGGCGCAAGTCCCTTGCTCATCACGAAGGTAGAACTCCAGCTCATCTTCGATTCAATAAAGAATAAGAAGTCAGCAGGTGTCGACGGTATATCCAACATTGTACTAAGACACTTACCGATTGAGGCAATAGACATCTACACCACTCTGTTCAACAACGCGCTGAATAATGCATATTATCCAGAGCGTTGGAAGACAGCCGTGGTTCATCCTCTCCCGAAAAAGGGAAAGGACAACTCCAATCCGTCAAATCTTCGGTCGATAAGTCTTCTTCCAAGCATCAGCAAGGTATTCGAAAAGGTAGTCAATAGGGCTCTGAATGAGTGGGCTGCGGACAACAAAATAATTCCTGATAACCAGTTCGGGTTCAAGGCGGGACATGACACCATTCATGCCGCGTCTAAGTTCGTTTCTGATATCCAATGGAATAAGTCCAAGAAACAATGCACGGGTGCTGTTCTGGTTGATTTAGAGAAGGCCTTCGACACCGTATGGTTAGAAGGTTTTAGTAGTAGTAGTATTTAATTTTATTATTTCTAGGTAACAATTCAAAATCATACATAACAATTTATCAATAAGTAACTAGGAAATAATAGTGACATAAATATTTCTTTAAGAGAAATAGAAGTAATGCCACATCAAATTAAAAAAAAAAGTATATGTGTAAATAATATCATATGGGTGGGGTGACCCTCAAAAATTAAACCATTTTTTTTTTCTTTTTATACATTTCATTATTGTTAAATAAAATCTGCAGAAAAAACAACAATAAACAGCAAGTCCAAAGAGAAAAACCAAAATATCAATGAAGGACATTGAGAAGCAATTCAATACTTTTAAAATCATGACTAAAAAGCCACCTTTTCACGTTTTTTTCAAAAGAATTGATATTTGTATGAACTCTCAAATCATATGGAAGTTTGTTGAACAATCGACACGACACGATATCATAGAAGTTTCGGAAAGCAGTAGTGCGATACCTGGGTATGGATACCAAATGATGAGAATTAGTCCGTAGACTATAATTATTGACGAGTCTACAATTAAGATTCCCCGACCTTCTAAAGAAAATTTTAAGCACCTTAAACACATACAAGTGACGCACCGGAAGAACTTTCAGATCTTTGAACAGTGGAAAACTAGGGTACAGACGATGCTTCCTGCAAATCAATTTTAAAACACGCTTTTGTAATATCAACAGAGGCTGAATTTTATTCAAATAAGCTCCTCCCCAGCAAATTATCCCGTATTGCAACTTCGAATGAAAAACACCATAATACACTTTCATCAACAGCTTACGAGAGCAAATATTGCGCAAAAAATAGAAGCTTCGAAGTGTACTACGAAAGTATTTTCTCAAATTTTCAGTATGATAAACAAAGCTGATTCTAGAGTCGATCGTAAGGCCCAAATATTTAAATTCTTCGACTTTTTCAATTTTGAAACATTTTTCGGGGCAATTTAGACAGCTCCGAAAGGAGCAATTGTACAAACTATTACTGCAGCTGCAGTGAGATAATTCGAATCTTTGGCAGTCAGTAGCATGAAAGAATACATCGGCTCCAAAACTGTTTTGACCCGCCAAATTAAAAAACATGATCTTAGTTTTTGAGCTAATCAACAATTTATGTTCAGCAAACCACAAACGTAACAAGTAAATGTCGTAATTTATGTCCGCGGTGAGATTCAAAACCCTCGTCGATCCAAAAGCAAACCCCACATCATCCGCAAAAGCTGTCAACTTACCTTTGAAAGGCAATCTGAACAACGAATCGATATAAATCAGAAAAAGTATAGGGCCCAACACTGAGCCCTGAGGTACTCCAATATTAAGAAACATTTTTTCACTTCTAGTGTCATCCATCTTTACTCTTTGAGTCCTATTGGTTAAATAAGACCTAAACCACTCCAACACAAATCCCCGAAACCAGCCTTTTCAATTTTACTAAGCAAAAGTTCATGGTTAACCATATCAAATGCTTTTGTAATATCAACAAACAACCCAGCAGTAAACATCTTTTTATCTAAGTTGATAAAAATTTGAGAGCAAAAGTTCAACAATTCATCTTCTGTAGATTTATTTTTTTGAAAACCAAATTGTACTGAGCTGAAGTAATTTGTCTTACTTAAAAATCTCACTACCCTGTTTTTTATAACTTTCTCAAAAATCTTACTTATTGAAGGTAAAAGGGAGATTGGTCTATAATTACAGAGCTCATTAATAGAACCTTTTTTAAATAGTGGCAGAATATCAGCACATTTCAGAGCATCAGGAAAAACTCCCTCAAAAATGCTTTTATTAAAAATATGTGACAAAATGTCAACTAAAAAGCAACCAATGTTTTTTAGTACCTGATTAGACAAACCATCGAATCCAAAAGAACAAGAATTTTTCAGACTTCCAATTATTCTCAAAAGTTCCAACCCTGTTATAGGTTCGAATACGAAACTTTGTCTCTGAGAAAGATCACCAGAGCTTAGCATTGGATTACATTCGGTGCAGGTGTAGTAGTATGAGGTGTTCGTCAAACTTTTGCTTGTTATCGCGGTGAAGTAAACATTAAATGCATTAGCAATACCTAACTTCTCAGAAATTGGTGAACCGTTAGAAATTATAACCGATGGTCTTTTAGCAGTTTTGGTTTGCTTAAGAATATCGTTAACAAACTGCCATTCGCGTCTTATATTTCCTTCACCTGCATTGAATTTATTGCTAAAATAATTTTCTCTACATGTAGAGATCTCTACTTTTAACTCAGAACACATAATCTTATATTTTTGATTTAGTTGTAAATTGGCAGGATTTCGACGACATTTTAAGCGAAGTTTATTTTTTTTCTTGATTTTATGAACTAAGGCCGTGTGTGAATTGCGTTAAAATGTGTATTAAAACTTGACGTTTGGTTAAAACTTGACACTATCGTGGTGAATAAAATGGGTTAAAATTTACCCAGCTGTGGAGCAGGATAAGTGGGTTAAAATTTTGACGTGTATTTTTTTCTCATGAATGATACGAGAAGTTTGCTTCTGTTTTATTGTTTATGTTTTTTTTGTTGTTGTTATGACTTTTTAAAAATTGCTTTGATATGTATTTCAATAAAATAAATAAAATCCTTTGAATTCATCATATTTTCAAATCGAAAAACGAAATTATTGTTTTTTCT
This sequence comes from Sphaerophoria taeniata, assembly GCA_943590905.1. Lineage (NCBI taxonomy): Eukaryota > Metazoa > Arthropoda > Insecta > Diptera > Syrphidae > Sphaerophoria > Sphaerophoria taeniata. The sequence goes on along the minus strand of OX016540.1, from coordinate 183,149,207 downwards.
TTTGAGAATTATAACAGATGTCAGCTGTGAAATCATGTTTTGCAGTGTTACCAGATGGAAGGCACCAATCATCCAAAAAGGGAAATTTTCGTTTGAAGATATTTTACTGTTGACTCAAATTATCAAATTACCACTGCAAAGTCGAGAAAAATGAATATAACAGAGTTTGTTTGTTTTCTTAAGTGGCTTTTCATGAAATTTATTGCTTAATTTTTGGTTTTGTACACAAAATTATTTTACCTAGGTGGATAAAAACATTTTTATTTGAGGGAAATTTCCTAGTTCTACGCAGAAATGTTGGTTAAAAATATCCCTTTTAACGCAATTCACACAGCAAATGGCTAAATTTGATCCCATTTTCAATCAAACGTCAAATTTTAACCAAACGTCAAGTTTTAATACACATTTTAACGCAATTCACACACGGCCTAATAGGGCCCATACACTACACATGCATGCATGCACATTCCAGTGACTGTGCATGCAAACTGCGAGTGTATGGTGAAGCATGTGTGGTTGTGCATGCGGCATGAGTGATTTCAAAAAATTTTGATATTTTCTTGTTTGTACATGCATGCATGTGTAGTGTGTGGGCTAATTTGCTCATTCAAGCGGTGGATTTCAATAAGTAAACATCAAGAGAAATCTAATTTTGAAAATATCAGCGAGAAATAAAAAATGTTCGACTTAATTCTTGGAACTTTATCAACATTATTATTATTATTATTTTTTGTATTGCCAATGCAATCAAAATAGCTTTAGCAGTGGACTTTGAAGATGTTCTCTACTCAGCGATGTACACACGACTAAAGAATGTGCAGTTTGCATGAGTAGTGTATGGTTGAAACGTGACTGTGCTAATTTTTGTTTGTGCATGCATGCATGTGTAGTGTATGGGCCCTATAAGTTTCTTGTAATCCAAGGCTTAAGCCTTTTTTCCGATTTTTTCAGACAGTATTGGATAGAACAACGAGATATATGTTTACTAAGAGAACTTATAAACAGATCGTAAGCTTTCGAAACATCGACTTCATTTAATACATCATCCCAAACTTCGAAAGCCAGAGAAGATCTTAACTTATGATAGTCAATTCTTGTAATCATATTAGGACTACTTAATTCGTTTCTTTTAACGTTATTACTTTTCAAGAGGCTTACTAATAACCCTGTCATACAATGATCAGTTATATCAAGATCAAAAACACATTTCTCACAGAAAGAAACTGACGACGATGAAAAACGCCCAAAAATATGGTCCAAGCAGGTTCCTGATTCAATTCTGGTGACTTCATTAATGAAAGACACTAAACCATGCGAAGCCAGTAAATCTAAATATGTGCAAGCAATGTCACTATTTTCCAAAATATTTATGTTAATGTCACCTAATATTATAAAGTTCTTAGATTTTACACTGCCCAAAATGGCTGAGAATTCATCCAAAAATACATTCACATTAAACATATGGAGTCTATAAACGCAAAGCATGATATAGACCTCATTATTAAGTTCAAAAGACAATTTTAGAATGTCGGCACTAGAAACATCTAATTTTGAAACATCAAACACATTGTGATTAGATTTAACAAAGCAGCCAACTCCTCCAGCTGCATAAGATTCATTGGTAACAGCATAAAAATTAAACCCAGGTAACGCAAAATCACTTTTCTCGAAATCATATATCCATATTTCCGAAACCACAACAAAATCAGGCAAACTCGCAAAAGAATCTATATGTAATACAAGTGAAGTAAAATTTTCCCTCAAGCTTCTGATATTTTGGTGAACAAAAAGAGGAGAGTTTAAATAAAAAGAATGGTTTGAATAAATTTCTTCACAATTAGTGTTTTTCAGATCGTAGATAGAAAAATCATCATTTAAAATTATAAAATTATTAAAATCCATTTAAACAAGCTATAATAAATATGCAATTGCACTAAATAAGCGCATTTAGATCATTGAATGACTCTATTTTAATGATTTTTCCACCTTCTATCTTTCTAATTAAAATTTGGTTGTTTCTGTACCATAAATACTTAAACCCCATCTTCCTCTTTATCTCCTTGGCCTTCATGAACAATGCTCGTGTGTATTTCGTTAATGCATCGTTAATGTAAATGTTAGAATCTCTGCTTCTACCGCTACCATCACTGCTGCCACTGCCATCACGATCACGGTCATTGCCTCCTCGGTTAACAAGCACTGTCGATTTCAACATATTCTTTTTTACTGCCTTGGCTCTCATAATACGTTGCTTGAGAGAAGAATCAGTTAGGCTTAAGCAAATGATCGAATTTTCGCTTGAATAGTTGTCACTGTCACCTACTTTCTCATTCTTGCTCTTAACTTTTCGTACAAAGCACTTGTCGATGTTGTTGTCGGGAACCTCAACAGCTAGAGCATCATGAAATATTTTCAAAGCTATGTCTTTTGCTGTGTTGTTGTTGACGTTGGGGACACCAGTTATTTCAATACAGTTGCTTAGTTGAAGTTGCTGCTGCCAATTGAGTTTGTTCTCTAACATATCAACTTTAGATTTAAGAAGCTCGTTCTCCTTGCGCAATTCGTTCATAGAGTTTAGATATTGTTGATTGATTTTCTCTAGGCTAGTGAGTTTTTCATACACCATCCTCAGTGTAAGCATCTCTCCGTCTCCACCCTCATCAAGTGTGTTGTTCTTTTGTGATGTTGTGGGCGCAGTGCTATTGTCGCTCGTTGGCATTGAGCTGGAATTATTCTCTTTGTTTTTGTTGTTTTTTTGTGAATTTTTAGGAGCTGAAGCCAGTTTGTTGTTATTTGTATATTTATTTTGTTCAGGCATATGAAGAGATCGACGTCTTAACACTGAGCACTTATCGCATCTAAAAGGTGCACCGCTTGATTTAAAAAAATCGACATCTTCCTTTTGGATATTGACGCAAGATAGATGAAAAAAGTTTTCGCAGTCATCGCACGATATTTTCTCAACGGAATTTCGATCTATTTTTTCCGAACAGACTACGCAATTCATATTGAACGATATTACTTGTAAAGGTTACAATGAGATGTGGACCCCACGACACAAACACTGTCACTTTGTACCTAAAGCTCACCAGACTAGGCATCAGTAAACCATTATTGTATATGCTTTATGATAGATTTTAGATTTTTTTTTTAGATTAGATCGTTTTTTATTTAACGTTGATTTCATTACAAATTTTACAAGAAACAAAAAGCATGGCTTTATTGCCGTCTGCCTAGTTGACAAAACATAAATATTATTACATTGAAAATAGATTCTTAATCAAACGAATTTTAATAATATTAACATTCAAAATAATAAAGTTATCAATTTGAAATATTTAAAAACTTTCGTTTATAATTCTATTTCTATAGAGAAGAGCTAGTCTGCAGTACTGATATAATTTTTTAACTTCCATATTGTTAAGCAAGAGTATAATTTGGCTTTGCGTTAGGATATCGCTTCCGAAGGTATTCCTCCTTATTTCTTTAAGAATTGGGCATCTTCCCATAAAGTGGAAAACATCTTCCCTTTCGTTTAAGTTACACAAAGAGCATATTATGGGACAAAGAGCATATTATGCTTTATGATATGCTCAACGGTAGAAAGTTTGTTGTCAAAAGTGGCAATGTAACTTCTACCACCACCTTTGAAATTAAAAGCGGTCTTCAACAGGGAGCGGTGAACTCGCCGATCCTCTTCAGCATTTACACCAGCGATCTGATAGGTAGCCTTTCCCAGGCAATTGCGTATGCCGACGACCTGATTGCGTACAGAACTGCCCCAAAGGTCGAAGTCATTAGAATTCTCTTGCAACGTGACTTCGAGAAGATTCAGCGATATTGCGATGACTGGAAACTGAAAATAAATGTCCAGAAATGCGAAACAATTCTGTTCCGGACCTCGTTGGATGGGGCCACGAGGGATACGCGCAAGAATTGGCGCAAGATGGTCATCGTTGGGCCTCACGGACAGCGATTAACGAGCTAAAGTGAAGTGAAGTACCTCGGTATCTGGTTGGACCAGTATCTGTATTTCGACAGACATATAGATGCTGCTCTGACTAAGGCCAGAGGAGCCTTCGCTCTGACGAAACGGCTGTTCTACAGCAGTCGGCTTGACCCCAGAGTGAAGGTAATTTGCTACATGGCCCTCATACGATGATCGTTTATGGCTGTCCAGTGTGGTTCAACGTTGCACCATCTCAAATGGAGAAGTTTCGGGTGTTCGAGAGGCAGTGTCTTCGGCGCTGTCTCGGTTTGTATCGGACTCCGGAATCTTCTTATGTACATTACTATTCTAACGAGGTTCTGTACAACGAGGCTCGGATTAACAGAATTGACAATTTCGTGATAAAACTTATTCGGGGTCACATTGCGAGAGCTATGACTTCGACGAATAATTTGATCTTTGGGGCGTTCTATCCGAACGACGAATATTTTTATAGTGCACGCTCGAGCGGCTTCATTCCACCAGAGGCATTCCTCCACCTAGATAAATGCGGTCTGATACAGGACAGATTGGCGATCCCGCTAATCTACCACGTCAGGCGGAGAACCGTTGATCGGCGGCTCCTTTACCATCGAGACGTCCTCGCACAGGGCGGAGCAGAGCTCCTTCGGTTCAGTAGGGCTGTGTCCGTACGGGACCGAATTGACAGGGTGAAGCAGGAGCACCAGTTCTGGTGGCTTCAGTCAGCACTTGATAATGGGTAGTCCGGGTGGGGTTTTGAGCCTTGGCCGGCTTGCATACTTGTTTTAGTCTAAGGGTTTTGGGTTTAGGTTTAAGTAGAGTAGGCATGGTGGCACAAACATTAATATGGACAAAAAAAAATACAAAAAAAAACAAAGAAAAAAAAAAAAAAAAAAAACAAAAATACAAAAAAAGAGTAAAAAAAAAATATACAAAAAGTGTTTAGAAAAAAAAATACAGATTTGCTGCTGTGGTTGCTCTAGTTTGTAAGTAGTTGTTAGGTAGTATAGGTAGTTTTAGTTAATTTTAAGTTTTATTTTTAAGGACATAATTTTAAGTAGTATGTAAGGAAAACAAAATGATATTATGTTAGTTATTATGTTAGTAAATTTTCTAACGAGAAAAAACAAATAAAGTTAAAAAACACAAAAAAATAGTTCATAGGCCGAAAGGCATTAATTTTAAGACAATCATGAATTTCTTAGAGCGCCCGTTTAGGGCCAGTAAGTTAAATATAAGATTTTAGATCATAAGCTAGTTTTGAATTCATTGTCTAGTATTAAGTAGTTAAGCCGTGTGCGAATTCAGTTAAAAATGGGTTAAAACTTGACGTTTGGTTAAATTTTGACACTTCGCATAATTTGACTAGCTGCTGAGCAGGTTAAAAAATGACAGTAGTGGTTAAAAATTCATCCATTTTTATTTTTTAACCACAATTCATCCAATTCGCACACGGCCTTATAAGTAAATGAAATAAAAATGAATTTAATAAAAAAAAAAAAATATTTTTTCGATTTCCTTTTAATGCATATTTATTGTCTAGGGCCTAAGCAGACATATATCCATATAGCATATGCGGAATGTTGTGAGTCAACGCATAGCTATTAATATTCAAAACCATGACTACTAAGAAAAAGGTTACTTATGCAACTGAATCTCAAGCATCAATTTATTGCTATGTGTATGCATCATGCTTAGACTTCATGCCTATAGTTTGACCTAAGAATTTGTAGGCATTCAAAAACGGGATAGTCGAGCTGCGTTTTGCAGGCAATAATTTGATTATCCGGCTCACAACCCATGGAGGATCTCAGCCTGATATTCTGCAGCGTTCCATCGTGAACGGTCTCTCGCATGCACTCTCCAGTCGCCGAAATCAAGCGCACTGGCATCCACAGTCACTTGGTCCTTGTACCGTGGGTTCGGTCTTCCTTGTCGTCTCGAACCTGGGGGCTGGGATGAGAAAACTTTTTTGGCTGGAGCGTTCTTCTCCACCGAAAATCCGTCGAAGAATTTTTCTTTCGAAAGTGCCCAGTATCAATTCCCATTTTTTACTTATCGTCCAGCACTCAGCGCCGTGGAGTAGGACTGGTATAAAATCGAAGTTTTGTATAGCAGACACTTTGTCTTTCGAGTGGGGAGTTTTGAATCCAAACCGGTTTTGCCAAACCGAAGCAGCAGCGGTTCGCTAGGGTAGTTCTTCTTCGGATCTCCACTAAGGTTCCGTTTGTGGGATTGATGTTTGTTCCAAAGTAGGAGAACTCCTTAACTACCTCGAAATTGCTGCACCAACAGTGATGTTCTATCCGAGGTGATGGACAGATGTTGCTTTGTCCTCATTCACTTCAAGACCAAAAAGTTTTGCCTGTTCTTCTATCGCTGTGAACGCCTCAAGCACAGCTCTCTTGGATCGACCGATGATGTCTATGTCGTCCGCATAGCCTTGGAGCTGGGTGGATTTGTTGAAGATAGTGTTTTCCGTGCTCACACCTGCCTTGCGCACTATCTGCTCCAGGACTTTGTTGAAGAAATCACATGACAGCGCATCTCCTTGTCTATACCCTGCGCATGTTTGAAACAACTCGGATGAGCTGTTACCCATTTGCAAAATGCACTGCGTATTTTTTAGCGTCATGGCACAGCTGGATCAGTTTGTTCGGGATCCTGAATTCAGATATCGCCATCATAAGCTCTTCTCGCTGGATGCTATCATAAGCAGCTTTGAATTCGGTGGTCTTTTCCAGGATCTGTCTCAGTGTGAATATTTAGCCTGGCCCAAAGCCACACTGGTACGTGCCTATTATTGTGTTGCAGAACGGTTTAAGACGGTCACACAATACGTTGGATAGGATTTTGTATGCAACATTAAGCAGGCATATGCCACGGTAGTTTTTGCATGACATAGGCTCGCCTTTTTTGTAGATGCGACATATGGAGCTTATAGACCAGTCAATGAGCATGCATTCTTCTTCGCACACTTTGCTGATGACCTGGTGCATGCGGCTCATCAAAACACCCTCCATATTTAAAGAGCTCCGCATGTATGCATCCGACCCGGCGTACTTGTTATTTTTTTAGTTTTTGAATGGCTCTTCTGTGCTGGGGCTGGGACTGAGTCTTGATTAGCTGTTCTTACTTCTAATTCGTCATTAGCTCGCTCGACATTTTGCGCATTCAGCAGCTGTTGGAAGTGCTGCTTGAAAATATCTACAATTCCCTGTGCTTCGGTGACTAGGTTTCTTTCACTGTTTCGAAGAGCCTGTGTCCAGCCTCTCTCTTTTCAATAGCGCACACTCATCATCATACCACGGGTTCTTTTTCGACCGTGGCTGGTAACCTATGGTGGTCTCGGCTACATCTTTTATTATTTCGCGATATTGGTTCCACAAGGTGTTGACATCTGTGGTATTTGGGAGGACGGCGGAGAGTCGCTCATTCAGGCGCTCGACTACAGTGGGCATTATCCGGAGTGCTAACACAACCGATGTTGAACTTCTTTCTTTAGGCCGCACTTGTTTTTTTGTCGTTTGATAGCCGAGCTTTAATCTTGGCCACTACCAGAACGTGGTCAGAGTCGACATTTGAATGTCTGTGTTGTCTGTCAGCTGTAAAATCGTTTTGTACATGATAATCACATTGATTAAGAAGTACAGGAAGGGGTCTTAATGAAAAAAAGTGAAGCATTTTTCTAAGTATTGTGAGTTTCACAAACACAAACGCATTACAACAGGGCTGCTCTGCAGTCAAATTGTTAATCTCAGGGGCTTCAAGCGAAATTTGATTGAATCAAGATTATATCGATTGTGCATCAATTTTATTTTTCAATTTCAATTCTTTTTTTGGACTTCATGGTGTTTTAACGTTCAAGGTGTACATGTACGATTTTTATTATGTTTATTTCACTTTTACGTCACGGATCAATTCTTGGGTTGTGAGAAAAGCTACTATAACGGGCATCTTTTGTCGGTTGGGTTTTGCTGGCTTGCAAGTAGTCACTTTAGCTCGTCGGTTTGGGTGGTTCTTAACCCATTTACCCCGTCACAAAACTTTTTTTTATCCATGCCAGCCTTGCCTGGGGCGTCCACGGAAGTGCGAGAATGCTCCTCTACCCTCCCTTCCTGTGGTTTCACTCGCTTCAACGACCCTTTACTAACGCGTCTTACTTCTCCATTGGTCTTCTCCTCTGTCACTGTCATCTTTGAACTGTCAGTTCATTCCAATAAAAAAAAAAACATTCTATTTTTCTTGTTTATGTTTTCTTTGTCGTATTTTTATTCCTTAATTAATTCTTTACAATTCAGTCCTGAATCGGTTACACCACATTAATTCATATGAAGAAACGTTCTGTTTTTGTTTTTAATACTCTTATTAGAGGACCATTTTCAATTTTTCGGGGCCACCGGGCATTTTAACAAAATAGAACCAAAATGGCCTCATCGCGCCACTTCGGCAACGCTGTTCTCGAATTGCTAACAAAAACAATGACAAAACTGACAAACGATTTCAAAGTGTGAATATACCACAATCTAATCAACGTAAACAAAAAAAGGAAAATGGAAATTGATATTTTTGGCGCTTTTAATTCCCGCCAACAATGATTTTCTTTGCATTCACCATAGATTTATCATTTTTCCATTTCATTCGGAAACCTTAAATCGATACAAGTTGGTTGTGCCTCGTATTTTTTCCTCCTACTAGTTCCAATAATTCTCCATAAACACTCAAAATTATTTTGGTTTTAATCTAATAAACGCAACTAATTCAACCAGGACGACAAATGGCCACCAAAGCGGGTGTCGTTAACTTAAATAAATATGCTGCTGCTGGCAGTCAACCATTCACAGTACTCATCGAAGGCAACATTGGCAGTGGAAAAACGACATTCCTGAATCACTTCAATAAGTTCCAAGACGATGTTTGCCTTCTCACCGAACCTGTCGAGAAATGGAGAAATTGTAATGGTGTCAATTTATTGGTTAGTATCTTTGTGTCAAGAAGTTAAGTCGTTAATAAGGTTCTTTGTTTTTGTTTGCCAGGAGCTAATGTACACTGAACCCCATCGTTGGGCAATGCCATTCCAGAGCTATGTTACCTTGACTATGCTGCAAAGTCACACCTTGCAAACCACCAAAAAAGTTAAACTGATGGAACGTTCCCTTTTCAGTGCGAGGTTTGTTTATAAACTGATTGTAGATCGTAAATCATTTTTCTTGGTCTTTAGATACTGTTTTGTGGAGAATTTATATACCAACAACACACTTCACGACGGGATGTACCAAATCCTCGATGAATGGTATAAATTTATAGACAAATCTATTCACATTCAAGCTGATCTCATCGGTTCGTATTTTGTTCTAATAAAATATTCACAAGGAACTCAATTGAGGCCTTTTTCCATTTAGTTTACCTGCGAACATCACCCGAAATTGTTTATGAACGCATGAAAAAACGCGCACGCTCCGAAGAGAGTTGCGTTCCGCTCAAGTACCTCCAAGAATTACACGAACTCCATGAGAATTGGTTGATTCAAGAAAGAGTTGGACCAAAAATTCCTGTAAGCCATAAAACTTGGAACAGCTTCAAATATGACGTTTACGATTGCTTTTATTTTCAGGTTCTTGTCCTTGATGGTGACTTGGATTTAGAACACATTGGCACTGAGTACCTTCGGTCAGAGGAGAGAATAATCAATTTTTCCGATGTCGAGAGACAGGCTGTCCTAGTTTCGCCCAGCAAACGACATAGGATGTCATAATAGTATGCATTTTTATTAATGTCGTTTTCCATTGGTCGTCCAGGAGAATTCGGAAGAGTCCAAAAGTCTTCTGAAACCGTTCCATTGGACTGACTTTGACAGACGGAATGCTTCTGGGAAGAGCAGAACTCTTCTGTTTTGAAAACAGAATCGTCCGAAGAATGACACACACATCATAACCCGTTCCATTGGAGGAAGAAGAAGAAACGTCAAAAAACACCAATGGAAAACGACATAACACTACATCACCAAACTATCTTACAATATATTCGAATTATTAGTTAGGTTAGTACAGATATATTTTTAAACTGACTATTTTAGCACAATTTTTGTTAATTTTTCTCCTGTTTTATTTCGAAAATGTTTTATGTTAAGTCTGACGATGGCACTGATCTTCTCGGCCTACTAGTAATAGTAAGCGTGTATGCGTGCTTAGAATAATGTGTGACTAATTTAAATTTTAAATTATAATAGCAATTACTTAGAATAAATAAAATAAATAAAACTTAATAATAATTTCCAAGTGTGATCAGTCAATGCATGCCCAGGCCCACTGACTGGATAAGCTCCATATGCCCCATCTACAAAAAAGGCGATCCGATGTCATGCAAAAACTACCGTGGCATATCCCTGCTTAATGTTGCATACAAAATCCTATCCAACGTACTGTGTGAGCGTCTTAATCATAGCTGGGCACCGTTAATCAAAAAGTTAACTTCGTTAATCGCTAATCCGTTAATTAAAAATTTAACATCGTTAACAGTTAAAACGTTAAATTTTAGAAAAATTAACGCAAGTTAACGTTAATCGTTAATCCGTTAAGACGCCATTTCTTGGAAACAAGAAAAGACAAGTATATATTTTCTTAATATATTAAATTATATTTAATAAGAGTTTAAGTGTTAAAACAACAATTTATTCAGTCATGTATATAAATGTGATTATTCCCCTTCATGAACATCAGCATGTTGAAATTCTCGTCGGAAAGCGAGGATCTTTTTGGCTGAAGTATATCCTTGCCCGTGTAGAAGAGACGTTCAACAGCAGCACTTGAGGGTATGGCAGTATTGTATTGGATAAACAGATATGCCAATACTTGTTCCCCGAAGGATGCCGCTTCATTTAACGAGTCTTTTGACTTCAAATCTAGCCACGTTTTTAAAAGACTGAGCTTTTTCTTAAGATTGAGTAACAGAGTTGAAAAAGTCATCCTCATCATCGTCGTTGTTACTCGCGTTGCTGCCTCCGCCATTTACACTCTCTACGTCCTTTGATATTTCAATAGCTTCTTCTTGTAGCTTCTTCTACCTTTTTTTCCATGCATTTTTTCACTGCATCTGCACGACTGTTTTCATATTTCTGCAACCATATCAACCGAAACTTAGAGTGAAAAGCCGCAGCAAGTTGACACTGTTCATCGTCCATAAATAGCCCGAACCTTCTCTTTGCAGTTTAATAACGCATTGACTAAAGCTGTGCAATTTACGAGGCCTTTAGACTTTATATTTTTTAATTTGATGACCGTTGCTGAAATGGTCGGTAGCAGTGACCCAAGGTACACTCGACACTCTCTGAGCACGCGCTAAGGAATAAAACAAACATTGTCGTATCGTCGTATTATATACGATTAGTATGGCAGTTTTCCCACTCACAGCCGCTGGAAAAAAGTGGTATTTCAATAACGGCAATAATAACGGCACCCGAAATAATAGTGGCATTTCAAATTTTACTAGGGACCGAACATCGCCGGCACGGCGCCGCACATTTCGACTGGATCATGATTCGTATAAGAATTGTTGTTTTTTCGCGAAGCCGCGGCCAGCGCAGTGCACACGGTGAAAACGCTCTTCAATGAATTGAATTTCCGAAATTATATTCTGTAGATATACCTATGTATAGCACAAAAAAAAACAGACAGGCAGCGAAATAGACAAGTCGCGTGCCGTTGTGTTTCCTGAAAGGTGTTGACTTATTTTTTATAAGTTATAAAAATAATTACCAATAATCTAATTTGAATGTGTATCTGTATGGTATTTTTGTGTTCGATTAACGATTAACGGACTTTGGAAAATTTAACGATCGTTAACATTTTTTTGAAGTTAACTGAAAAGTTATTCCGTTAATGGGAATGTTAACTTCGTTAATTAACGATTAACGGATTAACGAAAAAATGACCGTTAATGCCCAGATATGGTCTTAATCCGTTCTGCAACACAATAATCGGCACGTACCAGTGTGGCTTTAGGCCAGGCAGAACAACGATAGACCAAATATTCACTCTGAGGCAGATCCTGGAAAAGACCAACGAATTTCAAGTCGAAACCCACCATCTTTTCATCGACTTTAAAGCTGCTTATGATAGCATCCAACGCCAAGAGCTTATGATGGCGATGTCTGAATTCGGGATCCCGAAGAAACTGATCCAGCTGTGCCGCATGATGCTAAACAATACGCAGTGCAGTGTGCAAACGGGTAACAGCTCATCCAAGTTATTCCAAACATGCGCAGGGTTTAGAGAAGGAGATGTGATTTCTTCAACATAGTCCTGGAGCAGATAGTGCGCAAGGCAGGTGTGAGCACAAAAAAACACTATCTACACCAAATCCACCCAGCTCTTAGGCTACACGGACGACATAGGCATCATCGGTCGATCCAAGAGAGCTGTGCTTGAGGCGTTCACAGCGATTGAAGAACAGGCAAAACTCGTTGGTCTTGAAGTGAATGAGGACAAAACACAGTACATGCTATCAACAAAAAAAGCAACATCTGTCCACCGCCTAGGACAAAACGTCACTGTTGGTAGCAGCAATTTCGAGGTAGTTAAGGAGTTCACCTTCCTTGGAACAAACATCAATCCCACAAACGACACCTTAGTGGAGATCCGAAGAAGAATTGCCCTAGCGAACCGCGGCTGCTTCGGTTTGGCAAAACAACTACGTTCAAAACTCCTCACTCGAAAAATAAAGTGTCTGCTATACAAAACTTTGATTTTACCAGGGGAATTGATACTGGTCAGTTTCGAAAGAAAAAATCTTCGACGGATTTTCGGTCCCGTATGCGACGATGGCGAACGGAGAAGAAGGTTCAACCGATAACTGTACGAGCTGTAACAAGATGTGGATGTAGTCCAGAAGGCCAAGACCATCTTTCATGGATTGTGAGCCGGATAAGTAAGTAGAGAGATATTTTGTATCATACGTTGCCAGATCACTGGTATTATCGAAGAAGGGATTACCGAGATAGTTATTCCTTCTATTGGAGAGTGCCGGACATGTACATAGAAGGTGTTGGAGTGTTTCCTCTTCCTCCTCGTCCATGCAGCTTCTACAGAAGTCGTTTGCGTAGACCCCTAGCCTCAAAGCATGTCTACCTATGAGGCAGTGTCCTGTTATGACTCCAATTGTAGAGCTTTATCTTTATCTGCTCAGGGAAATCAAACCTTTTGAGTTTTGACCGTTTCAGGTCTATGTTTGACCATACTTTTTTGGTTGCTAAGCAGGTGGTACCCTGTGACCATCTAGCATTTGTTGATTCTAGAGCATATTGTTTGAGAAGATATTTGCATGTAGCAAGTAGTGTTCCTATGATATGTCTCATCGGCTTTGCAATTTCCCGGGATGTCTCTGTGGTCCGGCACCCAAATGAGGTGAATGTTAAACTGTTCCGTCATCTCATTCAGATATGATCGACAGTCGTGGACCATTTGAGAGTTTGTGGAGACAGACGCGAGATTTGAGAGCGGCTTGGCTGTCCGAGAAGATGCGTATATCTTTGCAAGATATAACATTTTCTCTGAGCCAGGATAGTGCCTCTTTTATCGCCATTACTTCTGCCTGGAACACACTACATTGATTGGGAAGTCTATATGATAGACTGAGATTCAGTTGTTTCGAATAGATACCACTTCCAACGCCATAATCGGTCTTTGAACCGTCTGTATAGAAGTGTATCGTGTTGTCTTCCAGAGGTCTTTCTTCTTCCCAAGAAGATCTTGAAAGGATTGAAACTTGGAAGCTATTATCAAATAGCGATCTGGGATAGATCTGAAATTGTCTGATAGTGTATGACCAGTGTTGTTACTCATCCATTGAGAGGTGGCTCAAAGCCTCACGCGTGAGTTGGCTGCCACCATTTTGGAGAAGATGTCAAGAGGTGTAAGGTTTAAAAGCACCTCCAAGGCTGCTGTTGGTGTTGAGCGAAGTGCTCCTGTGATGCACATACCTGCTGACGGCTGGACTTTGATGAGTTACCTTTGGTTCTTTAATAACAATAAAACAAAAACATCAAATTTCTGTGTTCATAAGTTGATCACAATTTATTAAAAATCCTTGGTTTAAAATTAAAACATCATATTATTTACTCTACACTTTATTTAGGGGGAGGTCCATTTACTAATCCAGGTCGAATTCCCATTGCACCTATTGGTGGCGGAGGCCCCATCATACCCATTGGACCCATCATTGGAGGAGGACGCATACCCATCATCGGTGGAGGAATTGGTCCGTGAGCACCCATCATCATTGGCGGCATGCCTGGAGGCATCATTCCCGGTCGTGGTGGAGGACCGATATTTGTTGGTGGTGGAATAGCAACACCACCAGGCTTGGGCGGAGCTGTGGCGAAGGGATTTTGTGATATTTTTCCAGCTTTGAAGGCAGCAGTGGTAGCATCGATCAAGTGCTGGGCCTGCTCCTCCATCCATTTTTGATAGTAGAATTTAACATTATCGCGATGCTTGCGACCAGTGCAGTGAGTTTTTCGAACGCTTGGGGAATCATGTGTTAGGTATGTGTCGCAGTAGTCACAGTAGTATTTAGGCATTTTGCCTTTATTTCTATTTAATTGTTAAAACTGTTGAAAACAAATGTTGTTAAGAATATTTTTTCACGACTTTTCGGACGCTTTCAACAGAATAAGAATTCAGCACTGCAAGCAGATGTCACTTTGACATTGAAGTTTCATATTCAGCCATTATGGTATGTTCTCATTTCGATAATTATGTTTGTGTCTTTAAGGTGGAAGTATCTTGTGAAAAGTCGAAATTAATAAGAGTAGCCTAATAGGCTGTTTTCACTGACCCTAAATCCGAGATTTGTCGAACAAGATTTAGAATAAATCTCGACTTTTTTCGGATTTATTCGAAATTGACATTCGTCTTAGCATTTACCACAATAAGGGTGGTTATGTTGCGTTTTTTAGCTATCACTTTCTGTTATTCTATCTAAACTGATCTTAAAATAATTTTGAATTATTGCCGTGTATGCTTGTTTTTCTCAAATAAATTTTTATAGTTCGTCAATTCAGTAACTATTGACATTGGCATTTCACATTACTTCGCACATAAATGTAACGAACTACAGACACATAGCATCACTGGCGAGGGCGACTGAGACCATCGGATGGGACAGAACAAGACATTAATACAACAGAGAGAGACAGACAGGCACATAACAGAAACCTACATGGCTCAGAGGAGGAGATTAGATTTGTTTTGTCTCACGTTATCGCACAGATGCCCTCAGATAAGCTTTCGATTTTTGTAATCCATGACGACTAGAATATAACGTTCACAATTTTTTCTTTCCGGAAATGGACCTGCCACGTCTACTGCAATACTTTCGAAGGGTGCTCCAACATTATACTTCTGCATTTGGCTATGATTTTTTTTATTTGGCTCTTTGGTGGCAGCACAGGTATCGCATTTTCGTCGTGACGACTCCACTTGTACGAAATATTACCGCCTCCGTGCACTGATCAGTAGTTATAACAAGATGGGAGAGCTTGCTGTCAAAATGACATTAGTAAAAAGCAGGTAAGCTGCAAGAGTATGCGTGTAATACAAACTAAAAAAGCAGGTTAGCTGCAAGAGTATGCGTGTAATTGTACAATCGCCTACATAATAAAAAGCAAGTTTGCTGAAAGAGTATGCGTATTTACAAACAAATAAAAATTGAGGTATTTGGAGGGTAAAACGTTGGTAGGTTTTCCAATCTTGTTATAACTGATCAGAGCTGCGTTTTAGCGCTGACGATAGTTGACTATAGTTTTTTTGCCAAAAAAAAAATGGTTGATGTGTCATATTTGAACTAGTTAGAAATAGTTGAAATCATCCAAAAACGCTTTTTAGTCAGGTTTGGTTGATCTGTCAGACAAGAAAAAAAAACAAATCTTTTGGGATTACATTTTTCTTTTCCTTTGATCATAACAATTGAAGTGGATAAAGAGAACAATTTTCGTTGCTCTTAATATATTGCAAACATTCAAGAATGGTCTTGATATGGTAAGTTTCTAAATACAATTGAAATAAGAAAGGCAAATGGAATATTCGAACTGAAGACCACCCTCCATAAAGAACTCTAAGCTGTTTCAAGTTAGCCAGCTCCTGATATTCTCCTAATTGTTGCTTCCAGGTTCGCTGAAAAACTATCAATTAAATTTCTAGTTCGTGCTTTTATAAAAATAAACGGAGAAAGTCTTTGTTTTCTGAAACTTATTAAACATTTTTTTTTATTGCCGATAGAATACATAAAAGCAATAATAATAATAAGGACTTCGACTTTTTCTTGTGTCTCAAACAACTGATTTGTCTGTTCGATCAGCTGGTTCTGATGTGCTATCGTCTTCATTTGGACTTGCTCCAGATTTAATCTCAGATCGTCAGATTCGCCGATCAAATTTTTGATATGTCCTTCGGCGCCGAGTTTGTTCGCATGTTCCACGTTGATTGTCTTCCTCAGCTTACTGATGGCTTCGTCCTTCTCCCGGACACTCTTGTACAGCGCATTGATCTTCTCCTGCGACAATTGATTGCGCTTCTGCTCGGTCAGCTGGTTGTCGGTGATGGTGCATGCATACTTGAGTCGTTCGTAGTTGTCTTCGAGGTTTTTGAGCTTGATTTCGATAGCTGAAGCCGAATCCATGGTGTTTGAGGACTTTTCTCGCTCTTCGTTGAGTTCATCAAGGAGTACACTACACATTTTGAAACCAAAAAAAAAAAAAAGTGCACGAGAGAAATTTCCTCATGATTTGTTTTCGTTTTTCTAATGAAGTTCCTTTTGCAAAATCTCCGGCGAAATAAAGTTTTTTTTTGCCAACAATTTCCTTGATAAAAAATACATATAAATATTAAACTTCTTGAACAAGCAGGCTTTAAAATTTCATCATTTTGTAATGAAATACTTTTAATTGAAGACGAACAGAAATCCTTTGATTGTAATTAAATTTGCGGCGGTACGGATACGGACGACTACGCGGTTGTAAAAAATGTACCACCAGAATGTTATTTTAGATTCCAGATTGACAATTATTAAAAACGCCATTATAAAAAAAAACACTGACACAACAACCACTTTCAACTCACCTCCTGAGCACAGATGAGTTAAAAGGGAGATGGGAAACCAAGCTGTCAAAATGACAATGTCTACAAGCTGCGGTCAAAGTTTACTGCAAGAGTATGCGTGTTTTTACCAATACTATCTCAGTAAACTTCGACATACCACCTGATTTTTGTTGCTGTTTTTTCTCATTTATTCACATACACGAGTAACGGTAAAATAAAATTTGCGGTATCCGGAGGGTAAAACGTAAGTCAGTTTCCGATCTCTTTTTATCTCTGCTCCTGAGATGAATTGGGAATAGTTAGACACATTAACACTGACCGCAAAAACGACAATTGTGGTTACGAATCGTAACTATTGGCGTGAAAAACCAGAAAAAGTCAACCAGAGCTGATTATAGTCAACTATAGTCAGCGTAAAAACGCAGCTCAGAGGTGCGTTTTTGCGCTGAATATAATCAACTATAATCGACAATGGTTGACTATTTCTCGTTTTTGCACGCCAATAGTTACGATTCGTAATCACAATTGTCGTTTTTGCGGTCTGTGTTGATGTGTCAAATCGTAACTATCTCTAACTATTTCCAATCCATCTCAGGAGGTAAGTTGAAAGTGGTTGGTGTGTCAAAGTGTGACACAAAAACTATAGTCAACTATCGTCAGCGCAAAAACGCACCTCAGTGCTTCCGTGCTCTATTATATTATCTCTTGGCGTTTTACTTTTTACCTCTGAGCAGATCATAGATGTGTCAAGACAAAGCTCTGAGCAGATCATATTCAAAGTCCTCCGATATAAAAAAGAAAAAAATCCGAGCATCGAAATGTAATTTTTTACTAATATTATTTGTTTTACAATTTTTGGTTTACCTACAGTAGACGCGCCTTTTTACTGCCTTGGGAATCTTTATAAAATCGGAAAAAACAAGTGAAGTTGTCTCGCTCTGGTGTTCGCTCTATTTACTCGTCACTTTATACAGAGCAAATAGATTTAGCTCCGAGCTTACACATTTTTAGCTCTGATACATCTGAGCTAAAAAAGAAACACATATTTTTTCTTTAACATTCCTGTGATCTGCTCAGAGGTAAAAAAGAAAAACACCATCTATGGGTAAAGTAAAGAGCTGAACAGAATGCATCGCCAGTCGCCCGGCGACTAAAATGACAGCTGTCAAAAACGTGAAATTTGTACGGCAGTCGCCCATAATTCACAATGCGTCGTTCGTCGCCCGACTAGTCGCCCAAAAGTTGAACTTTTTTCAACTTAGCCGCGCGACGAGTTTGACGTTTGTTTTTTTTTTTTATATTGTTGTTGTTTCCTTGTATTCTTAAAGCATTATCTGTAGATTCAACTCAAGGAATTTTTACTGATATTAATTTTTTGTGTGGTTAAGAAAATACAGAAGTTTTCATGGAATTAGAAGAAACGAATTATAACGGAATATATCCGATACGCAAATTCATTGCATTCACCAAACACAAAATATCTTCTTCATCTTTATTCATTTTTTAATTTGAATGAATAAAAAAAATTAAGAAAAAAATGTTTGAAAATGTTTTGTTTTGTTTTGATGGTCATATTTGATAGCCCGTGCCCGTCGCGCGACTATTGTGTTCACAAATTTTTCAGCGATTTGAGAATCGAATTTTTGACAGCTGTCACTTTCGACTGGCGACTGCATTCTGTTCAGCCCTGAAAACGTAAGTCAATTTCCGATTCCGATCTCTTTCTTTCTCTAATCTCTGTTTAGCATAGACAACTGATAGCTGAATATGCAGAAGAAGAAATCCGCTCTTCCTGCTTTGCTTTGTTTGACATTCTCTCACTCACCCAGTCACACCTCACACACACACACTCCCAAATCAAAATGTTTTCCAATGTTTTCCAATCTTTATTGGCTTTGCATTTGTTTGCTGTAATTTCATTCATCAATCGAACGTTGCCTGCCGGCCGAGTGTCTACGTTGTCGTCGTGTACTCGCCTCATTTATTTATTTTTTCGTTAAAAAAAAAAACAACCGGCGACTGTGGAATTCTGTGTTGTCATTAATTTTTGTTTTTCAATTCTTTTAACTATCCGTTCCGAACAGGCTGGGCAGTATACAACAAGCACACAAAATCCAATTGAAAAAAAACACCAATAAAGTTGCAATATTCAGCTTCCCGTGAAGAAATAAATTCTGAATTGAACCCAATCTCCAAAGCCCTTCTCTACCTTGATAATTATAATTCACACAGCAGATGCCGATAGTCTTCTGCGTCCCGTCCAGCTCTGTTCCATACTCTGAATCGTGAGAAGACGCAGGGAAAAAGTAGTTATTCCAGTTTTTTTTTGTATTTCATTTACCTCTGGTTTGGTTTGCCCGTGTTCGAATATTTTGTGTTTTCTCCACTCGTTTTAAGATTTTTGTGTTTTAAACAACAAAGTGGAAAAGGTGCTATGAAACAAACCCCCGGATTCTCGGCTCAGTGAAGTAATATAAAGTGAAGAGTGGTTTTTCTTGTAAAAAAAAAAATCGAAAATTGAGCCTTGATGAATGCAATACCCAAAAAAGTCATGATGTTTTGAAGTTAAGAAAAACAACGTTTTTTAGTTCTTGTCTAGAATGAGTAGGTATAAATTAACTTGTTAAAAAATAATGCCATTCGTTCAACGCGTTATCCAGCCAACATATCTTTCGCGCTCCTCTCATGGCAATCGCAATCCTGACCACCATCGCCCAAGGACAACGGGTGCAGTCGTTGGCGCTGCTGCCGCAAGCCAAAAGTCCTCTACACAAATTCCAAACACTGCCGACACCACTTCTGTGGCTGCCAAAACTAATACAACAACAACTAGAGTTTTTATTCATTCCAATGCTTCGACTGCAGCAAGTGTTGAACCATCTGTTGGCAGCAATGTTGCAACGCGTCTTAACAATCAACAACAAGAGCAGGACGAGGATAGTCAACCTTCGTCATCAACGTCCAATTGCTGCTGCTGCAGTGGAGTTGATTCTTCCAAACACCAGCAGAAGCAACAATGTTGCAAAGACGACGATGCTGATGGCATTCACAACAACAACAACAATAACATCAGCAACAACAGCACCAGCAAACGCAAAGGTATAATTGGAAGCTGCTGCAATGGCAAAACGAACTCGCTAAGCAGCTTTAGCTACTCTCAAGCAGACATCGATATCGAGGTAGTTGATGACGAAGTTGATTCTAGTGTACCAGTTCCGGAGACAAGCAGTCAAAGTCACAACCACCACAAACATCCATCGAAATGCAGAGCCGAAGAACGGCTAAGAGCTAGCAGTGCAAGTCGACTCAAGCGACACGAACGAGAAGAATACGTGGAAGATAATTTAAAAGAATTTCTATCAACAACAAGCAATACCCACAAAAGATCCGGTTTTAGTGGTTCTGGTGCTGAAGATGGTAGTGGCATTGATTGTTATTCCTCATGCAACGGAGGAAGCCATAGCTTACCACATGAACAGCATACTTCATCTAAATTTGAGACACATGATGATGAGGAAAATAAAAACGAAGAAGATGATATGTATGATGGTACTACTGCTGCTGCTGTGCCTAGAAATCGTAGTGAACCACAGCCATCGCCAATCGTGACTGGCTATGAACTGGAATCGATCAGTAATATAACTCTGAGCAATGCACTTCGACAATTGGCTTCTTTGGTAATAATAGCTAGCGATATTTTTTATAATCTCAACAAGGAGCTGCAAAATGTTGGCGATCGCACGAGAGACATCAAAGTCAAAGCTAAGATAGACTTGTTGGACAGTAAAGTCAGTTGCTTTGATCCTAAATTGGTTACAGTTCGTAAGTTTGCTTTTTATTCTTATTAATTCCTAAATATTCCAATTTTAAAGACAAAAATAAACGTTGTTCCAAAGATAATGCTGAAAGAATCTTCTTCGGCCTGACCAATAGAGTTTCTCCCTTTATCTGCGCCACATACGGACCGGGCCTTCTTCTTCCATGTATCCCATTTGTTGGCCGACGCCATTCTTCCAGCTTAAATTTGGTCTGCCGCGCAAAGAACTTACCGGTCCGGTTCCTATTCGTTCATAGGAGCTAGGTATCCAGCCCATCAGTTTTTGTCTTAAAGCCGCGCTAGATTGGTTATATCGTCCTTCCTCCCAAACAGGGCGAACTATTCTCCGTAAGACTTTTGTCTCGAACGCGGCTAAGAGTACAGAGTGCTTTTGGTCAAGCACCCAGTTCCCGGATCCGTAAGTGAGCAATGGTAAGTCGAATACAGCGGCAGTTTCGAAGTAATAGTTACATTTTTGGATTGAAATAGCCTTGAAAGACTAAAGAAGGTTCTGTTGGCTTTGAGCAACCGCCCGTGTATTTCTTCTTCCATATTGATATCGGCTGCTACTACTGACCCAAGGATCGCACTACTTCGAATTTGTGCTCCTCTATCTTAATAGTTGTTCTTCTACCATTGCCAACGTACTCGTAAAAGGACGTAGATTGGTTTGCGTTTATGCTGATCTACCCCTTATTTTTATTTGAACTTCAACCTTCCATCGATCGGAAGGAAGCGGTGAACATGTGCATTTTGCAATATGTAATTGTAGGATAGGAGTTGGTACCCCTATTATTAAAGAAAAGGATGTGGTTGCTCATGTCCAAGTGTTTCCAAGTTCTTTAAATAAAATGTAGCTTTACGTAGGGGATGGTGTTCTAAATTATTGGAAACACCCCTATCCTCATTGAATGAACATATGCGACAAAAAGGAATAAGCGAACAACAACAAAAGCTGAAACACACTCTATCCTTTCTATGCGAAAACGACGAGAATGACTGAACTGAACCATGCATAAAAAAAAATACAGTCGAACTTCAATAACTCCAACCATTACTTGCCAGAAAAATAATTCGAGTTATCAAGACTTCGAGTTATCAACTCGTTTGAAGGGAGTTGAATAATATTAGCTGCGTTTTATTATTACAATGATCTGATCCGGATCAGATCATGAAAATAAAACAACTTGGATCATCAATTTACTTATTACGTAACGTTTGGCAATTGTTTGAAATTTATTCATTCTGTCAATTACATCGGAGTTGCCCTACGATAATTTTGTTGAACGATAATTCTGTTGTTTTTTAAGTGAAAAAAGCTTTTGCTATGTAATTGAAAAATATCTCATTCCCGGATAATAAAAGCGTGAAAGTGGCAGCATAGTTTTTATTGAAAATATACGCCAACATTTCAACTTGTGTGCGGAAGAAGAACTAATTTTTCGATCACAAATATTGATCCAAGTAAAAAGTATGATTTCGATTTGTTGTTGTTACACATATAAATCAATGATCTGATCTGGATCATTGTGATAATAAAACACAGCTATTGTATTCCAAAACATCGTCGCTGTCTTCGTTATTTTCTAGTTGAGCTATTAATGAATCGAGAAAATCTTCATCGGTCGGAAACTCTGGGGTGGAATCGTGTAAGGTGATTTGTGATTATCACCTTTGTGACTATAAAATGTGATCACATTTTATTTTCTTTCTGTGTAATAGCCTATTCCCACCAACGTGATTTAGCTAAATCAACTTAATTTAGCTAACTCACATAATTTATTTCATGATTTCCCATATATTTTCAATTATTTGAAATTACCTGATTTAGCTTGTTTATTTTTTAATTAGGTATAAATCACCTCGATGATTCCAGGCTGAATGATTTCATGCTCAAGTTATGAATAAAATTCATTTCAAATTCATTTCTTTTTTCTTTTTGACAGTGAAAATTCAATTTTTGTGTCATATATTGATATATTTTATTGAAAAGTTCAAAAAAAAAGTCAAGATTGTGATAAATGTCAAGCTAAATTAAGTAAAAAGTTCAGTGGGAACGCCTTTCTTGATTTATAAATCAAATAAGCTTAATCAAGTCGGTGGGAAAAGGCTATAAGGTGATCACCAAAAATATATCGAAAATTGGCATCATTTCCCAAAAAAACAAATGACATATTATGACTAGTACAATCACTCTGGCAACCGATTGTAGCGCCACTATTTCCAAGCATTTTATTACATGAGTTGGTATTGAAAAAGAAACGGCGGAGCAGAGAATTAGGAAAACAGAGAATTAGGAATCGAAAAAGTTTCTTTTTTGAAATTGAAATTGAAATTTGAAGTTCGAATATATTTATTCTATTTGACTGTTCAAGTATCAATAAATGAAAATTTTTATATCAATGTGATAGCAAAATAGCTGTCACAAGGAAAAGTAGCAAATTGGTGATTATCACTTGTGACTATCACCTTACGTAGACCAATTTGCTACTTTTCCTTGTGACAACTATTTTGCTATCACATTGAATAAAATTTTTTGTTTATTGATACTTGAACAGTCAAATAGAATAAATATATTCAAACTTCAAATTTCAATTTCAATTTCAAAAAAGAAACTTTTTCGTTTCCTAATTTTCTGTATTCCTAATTCTCTGCCCCGCCGTTTCTTTTTCAATATCAACTCATGTAATAAAATGCTTGCAAATAGTGGCGCTACAATCGGTTGCCAGAGTGATTGTACTAGTCATAATATGTCATTTGTTTTTTTGGGAAATGATGCCAAGCTTCGACATATTTTTGGTGATCACCTTACACAGAAGGAAAATAAAATGTCATCACATTTTATAGTCACAAAGGTGATAATCACAAATCACCTTACACGATTCCACCCCAGCTTTTTTAAAACAATTTGAAATTGTTTCCGATTTAACATCAATATTCCTCGCATTTGTAATGTCTTCAACAATCCTTCTGCGGTAGTGACATTTTAAGTTCTGAATGATGCCTTGATCAAGTGGTTGCAATTTTGATATCATATTCGGTGGAAAAAAAGCAAGTTTATTAAAGTCTAACTTTCTTTAGTTTTGTTCTATTAAAGTCTAAGTTTTATTTTAACAATGGTTCTTGCCGATACAAAAGAAAGAATAAGACTGATTTATATTTCAAAAAAAAAAAACTGTCGCAAACGTCAAACGACGTTTTACTCTTCGAACATGAGTCGATGATGTTTTACGCTCAAACATTGAGGGGTAGCTTACTTACTTACTTACTTAAGGTGGCGCTACAGTCCGTTGTGGACTTGGGCCTCAATCAACAGTCTCCGCCAGTCAGCTCGGTCCCTAGCTAGCTGTCTCCAGTTTTGCACTCCAAGTTGATTGAGGTCCTCTTCCACTTGTGTGCGCCACCTGAGTCGCGGTCTTCCTCTCCTTCTGCGTCCCTCGGGAATAGTGTCGGAGACTTTCCGGGCCGGAGCATTGGTGTCCATGCGCTCTAAATGACCGAGCCATCTGAGTCTCTGGACCTTGACCCTTCTGGCTAAGTTCACGTCGTTGTACAACCCGTAAAGTTCGCTGTTGTATCTCCTTCTCCATTCCCCATCAATGCACACGGGGCCAAAGATGACCCGAAGAATTTTGCTCTCGAAACAGCCTAAGGCACATTCATCCGATTTTGTTAGGGTCCATGCTTCTGCACCATACAGCAGGACAGGGATGATGAGGGTGTTGTACAGTTTAACCTTAGTTGCTCGAGAGAGGGCTTTTCCACTCAGTTGCTTTCTTAGCCCAAAGAAACAGCGATTAGCAAGAGTAATTCTTCGTCTTATCTCAGCGCTGGTGTTATTGTCCGTGTTGATAGCGGAGCCTAGGTAGACAAACTCCTTAACTACCTCGAAGTTGTATGCGTCTATTGTGACGTTCTGTCCGAGCCGTCGATGTTGGGTGTCCTTACTCGAAGACAGCATGTACTTCGTTTTCCCCTCATTTACCGCTAAACCCATTTTAGCCGCTTCTGTCTCAATCCTCACAAAGGCGCCATTGACATCACGCTGTGTTCTTCCCATTATATCAATATCGTCGGCGTACGCGAGAAGTTGAACAGATTTATAGAAGATAGTGCCTCTGGTGTTGACGGTGGAGTTTTGGACTATCTTCTCAAGAACGATGTTAAAGAAATCGCACGACAGTGCATCGCCTTGTCTGAATCCTTTTTTTGACGTCGAATGATTCCGTAAGCTCATTGCCAACCTTGATAGAGCAGCGTGAGTTCTCCATCGTCATTTTGCACAAGCGAACGAGCTTGGCAGGGATGCCAAAGCTAGACATAGCTTTATACAGTTCGTCTCTGTAGATGCTGTCATACGCGGCCTTAAAATCAATGAAGAGGTGGTGGGTATCGATTTGCATTTCATAGGTTTTTTCCAGGATCTGCCGCAACGTGAAAATTTGGTCGATGGTAGACTTTCCTGGCCTGAAGCCACATTGATAAGGACCAATCAGATTGTTGACGAAAGGCTTCAGACGTTCACATAATACGGCAGAGAGGATCTTGTAGGCGATGTTAAGCAGGCTGATTCCTCTGTAGTTGGCGCAGTTTAGAGGATCTCCCTTTTTCAGGATCGGGCAAACAATGCTGAGGTTCCATTCATCGGGCATGCATTCCTCCGACCATATCTTACAGATGATTTGGTGCATGCTCCTATCTAGCTCGTCGCCTGCGGCTTTGAACAGCTCGGCAGCTAGACCATCTGCTCCAGCGGCTTTGTTGGATTTCAGCCGTGATATTGCTGTTTTCACTTCTTCTAGGTCGGGTTCACGGAATTGTTGGCTGTCATCGCGTATGATAAAAGGCTCCTGTCTGACGGCGGGATTTTGTTCGTCGTCGCCGTTATACAGTCTACAGAAGTGGTCTTTCCAAATCCCCAGCACTGACTGCGGCTCTACTATGATGTTCCCTTGATGATCTCTGCAGGCTTCGGTTCTTGCTCGATGACCTTGAGCCAGCTGTTTTACCTTCCGATAAAACCTCCGAACTTCATTCCTGCTGTTAGCTCTCTCAACATCTTCGATCTGACGCTTCTCATGCTCTCTCTTTTTTCTCCTGAGAAGCCGGCGTTCTTCTCTCCTCTTTTGCTCGTAGAGCTGACGAGCAGCTCTTGTCTTTCTTTGCAGCGCCGCTTTGTATGCCTCCTGCTTGGCTGCATGGGCCTGCCTGCATTCTTCGTCAAACCAGGGGTTTCGTTTTGGTGGCTGTGTGAAACCCAGCACATTAGAGGCGGCATCTCTAACTGCATTCTGGCAATGTTGCCACTGGTCTTCGATACTTGATGTTGGCGGCATAGGACTCCTTAAGAGGTTACTTGTCACTCGATCAGAGAAGGATCTGGCGATCTCTTGCGATTGTAGCCGTCCGACGTCGAATTTTCATGCAGCATTTCTTTGTTTTGGCCGTTGTCGAGATATTCGTAGTACTGCCTTGGCTACGACGAGGTAGTGGTCCGAGTCGATGTTGGCTCCTCGGAAAGTTCGAACATCTTGAATGCTGGAAAAGTGCCTCCCGTCGATCGCAATGTGATCAATCTGGTTGACGGTTGATTGATCAGGAGATCTCCATGTACCTTTATGGATGTTGAGATGTGGGAACCAGGTGCTTGCTACCACAACGTTTCGCCCCGCAGCAAAATCGATCAGCCTGAATCCGTTGTCGGAAGTGGTGTCGTGCAGGCTGTGCTTTCCGACTGTTCTTCCAAAGATGCCTTCTTTTCCCAGCTTTGCGTTAAAATCGCCGAGGACAATTTTCATGTCATAGCTAGGACATTGCTCATATGTTTTGTCGAGGAGCTCGTAGAATTCGTCTTTGGTGTCGTCCTTTTTCTCTTCTGTGGGGGCATGCGCGCATATTAAGCTAATGTTGCCGAGATTAGCCTTGATTCGGATCGTCGTGATGCGTTCGCTTACGCATTTGAAGCTCAAGACTTTTTGCCTGAGTCTGCTTCCCACGACGAATCCGCATCCAAAGAGTCGCTGGTCCCGGTAGCAATCCCCATAGTAGATGTCGCAGTTTTCCATCTTCATTTCGCCCGGTCCATCCAATCGCATTTCCTGGATAGCGGTAATATCTGCTTTGTAGCAGTTGAGGGTCTCCGCTAGTTGTTCGGCAGCACGCAGTCCATTAAGGGACCTAACATTCCACGTGCATATCCGAAATTCGTTGTCCTTTATACGTTTGCTTGGGTCGTCATCAGTGTATCTGTCCGTTTCCGAGGCCTGTTGTCGCTTCGCAACTAACTTTTTTCTACATAGTCGGGAAGTCACCCCGACGTACAACCCCCAACCTGGAGTACCAGGTACTTGATGTGACTCCAAGTACAAAAGCCGGAAAAACCGCTCCTTTTACGACCTGAGCTTCAAATATGTCGAAGTAGCCCGTAAAGGTGTTCACCAAGTAGTTCGACCTAACTGGAACTGAGGACGCCACCGTTCATTCCAAAAAAGAAATTCATCCGCTGCCGTCCCTCGTGGGAAGTGCCTTGGTGGGAACACTCCTTCGTTGTGGGGTAATTAGTAGTAACAGCCTACTCCGCTTCGACCTGTCGACCATGGGAGGCCCTGCTGCGAAAACAAGTTTCGCGATCGCATAGCTCTAAGCATCACAGTAGTAGTTACCGTAAGCCGCTCCGCCACGTCAAGGCTTACCCCATGGAGGGATAGCTTATATTATATAAAAAAAAAAAATAAGTTTCATACATTTTAATTTCTGTTGGATATCTTTTGGACGAGCCGAGCAGTTATCAATGAAAAGAATAATTTGTCTTCCCATTTTCTCGAAATCCTTGTCGAACTTTACAACCCATTCTTCAAAACATGCTCCTGTCATCCACGCCTTTTTATTTGCATTATAGCAAAGCACCAAGGACAATTGCTCTTTCCTATTAATAATAATTTAAGTTTTTCTGACCCATCAATGTTCGCGGCAATCATCAAACTAACTCTTTGTTTACTGTGCTTTCCCCCATGACACTTCTGGTTTTTGAGAGTTAAAGTTTTATCTGTAAAACATTTAAGAATATAGGCCCGACTCATCTGCATTGAACACGTCTCTTGCTTGATAGCCCTCCAACAAATGAGCCAAAATATCACTTTTCCATTTGGTACATTCTGCTTCATTCACATTTTTGCTCTCTCCACGAGCCTTTTTTGACAAATTCCGTTTCTTAAAAAAAAAAAACAATGTTATCAGTGTTTATGTTCTTATGCAAATGGCTTTACATACCTGAGTTTCCAATTATCCAACTAACTACTAACCTGTGCTTCCCTTGAAATTCGTGAATCCTAGTTTTTGATTGAAATCCAAAGCTTTTTCCGGATATAGGTAAGTTCTGCCTCCTCGTCGATTTGAACCAATAAAAAACGGTTTTGTCCACATTTTCAAAAGTTGGTTTTTCAGTTTCTTGGAACTTCCACTTAACCTACCATTTTCAATGGCAGAGACAATGGTTTCTTTATTTTTTAGAGTTGTAGAAACAGTACTTGCCTGGCATTTCGACTTGATAGCAACTTCCTTCCTTCCGCCTTTAATTAATTTA
Organism: Sphaerophoria taeniata; assembly: GCA_943590905.1. Classification (NCBI taxonomy): domain Eukaryota; kingdom Metazoa; phylum Arthropoda; class Insecta; order Diptera; family Syrphidae; genus Sphaerophoria; species Sphaerophoria taeniata. Next base: position 183,120,744 of record OX016540.1, on the reverse strand, counting down.
AATTTATCTGCAATAAACAACGTTTTCAAAGTTCGTTAGCGACATTTTCACAAGTACCTTATTAATACTCAACTTTTAAACAACACGCTACGAGAGTTTTGTTTTTGATCACTTTTTATTTGAAATATGTAGAAGGCGCCTACTATGTTTTTTTTTCAAATATTAGACTACTAATCTCCTTAACGAAAACCACATTGTGGACGATTTCACTTGTCTTAATCTTCATCCTGTTAACACACGCACTGCCACCCATTTTTCGATGTCCGACCCCTCTCTGTTGGATCTATTTTTTGTTGCTGATGAAAGTAAAGTCATGCTTTATGATCAGCTCTCGGCACCAGCCTTCTCGAAGCATGATCTAATCTTTTTAACGTTTGACTTTCAAGTTGAGATTCAAAGTCTTGTCATCAAATATTGAGATTTTTAGCATATTAACTATACTTCTCTTGAAACGGATATTGGTAACATAAACTGGAATAATATCTTTGAAATTCCATCGCCATGTGGCCAGGTAGAATTTCTAAATAGCAATACATATTTACAGACTTTTTGAAAACCATGTTCCTTTGAAAACTAAAACTTGTGCCCCACAAAATAAGCCTTGGTTTACGTATGAAATTCGATCTTTGATAAGACAACGTGACCTAGCCTGTAAACGATGGAAAATGTTTCGTAAAAATACCTTTCATCAAGAATATACAACTCTGCGCAACAAAACTGTCAACGAAATCCGAAAAGCAAAAGCTGCCTTGTATTCAAGTCGTAATAACACTTGTTTAAGTACAAAACAAATCTGGAAAAATTTGAAGACTATTGGCATAAGGAGCAGATCTAATGTCTATTCAGAAGACATAAATATCAACGCTCTTAACCAATAATTTGTTGCTAACGTTAATCTAAGAAATCATTCTTCAGGCTTATTTACAACTAAACGAAAGAATATCTTCTTCTTACAATTCAAATATGATCTTTTCAATTTTCTTAAATTACAGCGGAGGACCTGGTTGAAGCGGTACTTTTTATTAAATCTAAAGAAATAGGTCTTGATAACATGCATCCATCTTTTTTAAAAATTCTTTTACCATCCCTTCTGCCCTTTATTACACATATATTCAATACCATAATATAAACAAGTGTATATACTGAACAATTGAAAATAGAGAAAATTGTACCTGTTCCATTTCTATCAAAGGTTTTTGAAAAGGTCATTCAAAAACAGATAAAATAGTTCCTTGATTTATCTAATTTACTGACATCTAAACAATCAGGATTTCGTAAGAAAAATAGTTATATAACAGCTTTGTTAAGTGTTTCCGAAGAAAGCTATTGACGAGGATAATGTTACATTTTTAATACTTCTCGACTTTTCCAAAGCATTTGATATGGTTAATCACGACATACTTTGTGAAAAGCTTCTCAATTTGTTCAATTTTTCTACACACGCGGTCAAACTCTTATTCTCGTATCTTACAAATCGAATTCAAGCGGTAGGTAACACTTAACACCACGCTGATTTTGTATTTGTCGTTAGTGGCGTCCCGCAAGGTTCAATTCTAGGACTTTTGCTATTTTCAATATATGTCAATGAACTTGCTTCTATCTTAAATCATTGTTCAATACGTAACGTATGTATGCTGATGATACCCAACTCTACTTAAGCTGCCCGTGGGGTCTTATTGAACACCATGTACCTTGTATAAATGAAGACTTGTATACATTAGAACGCTGGTCACTCGAAAACGGTCTAATCCTGAACCCAAATACATCAGTGTCTTGTGATTTCAAAAACCAAAATTGATTTGTTTTACTTTCCCCCAATGTTGTTAAATGACTGTCCGATTTCTTTCGTAGATTCCGCTAAGAACTTAGGAGTTGTTTTTAACCACAACCTAACCTGGACGAACCACGTAAAAAACACCATTGGTAAATCGTATCGTGTCCTTCGAACGCTATGGCATAGTCAGCACTTTATTCCAAGACATGTTAGAGCTTTACGTGTGGAGACACTGGTTTTACTTTTGATTTCTTACGGTTGCGAAATTTTTTGCTATTTGGATTACGATCAATACATCAATAAAAATACTAAATACTAAAATTCGTATAATAATATTCGGGAAGTCCCCTAAAAAAAATCGATTTATCGAAGGTGATGCCACATAATCACTTCGAGTTATCGAGATATTCGAGTTATAGAAATTCGAGTTATCAACGAAAACTTACATGAGTAAACTTGAGGCTTGACGCTATTGCACAGAAATTTTATTCGAGTTATCGAATTTCGACTTATCGAAGTTCGACTGTATATCCATGCGTTAGCATTAGCATTAGCAATAATGCTGACCTGACCTGTTTAACAATGTTATCGGTTCCAATGAATAACGAATAGAATTTCATTTACATTGTCACTTGTTTCTTTATTGTGTTTGGTTATTTTTTGCCTTCTTTCCCAACATCATCGTTAGAGTTATCGAAGAGATTTGCATAAAATTGAAAACATTGTAAACCATTTGAATAAAGAAGGAGGCAAGCGAAGGGAACATTCAGACTTTTTTGAGAACCACGATGCTATGAAAACAGCCCGCCCGCGCCACCTCGCCCCTTGCGACCCGCAAATAATAAATAAATAGTTAGAGAAATGTTCTGTACAAAAAAATGTTCAATATAGAAAGGACACAGAAACTTTACACATTCCACTCACAAACACACACTTTTAAAGCTATAGACGGGCTTAGTTCAAATGGCGAATGAAACGGAAAGCTTATGAAAAATGTTTGCGTATCATGCAAAGTAATAAAAATAAATCTGAGGGGAATATTGCGCCAAAATGTGATGTAAACGAACATTAAATAAACAATTTCAAGTTATAAGTATTCAAACAACTTTTCGGCAGTCTTTTGTAAAAAGTTTATATTCTTAGCTGTTCAATGCTTTATTTGTTTTTTCCTGATTTAAGTGGACACAAAAAATTGATTTTGACTGGAAAACAAATCCACTTGCTGTTTGTTTTTTATTTTCTTCATAGTTTTTATTGATAAAGAGTCCATAAAAAATGAAATACTCATACCGGTAGGTTCAGAAAAGTCGATAAAAAATGTTGCGTAACAAAAACAAATACATATCAATTTTTCTTGTTGCTATAAAGATCATCATAAATCAAGTTAATGTTGTAAAATGTCGTTTCAAGTGTATACTACATACATACATCACGTATATTTGCATTTAAGGCCGTGTGTGAAATGCGTTAAACAACTCAAGGCCAAAATCATCTTTAATAATAAAGATCGAGCTCAGCTCATCGGCGATTCTATAGTGGTATTTCTGTAAATTAGGCCTGTTTAAACTAACACCATCTCATTGAGATATCAGAGATCTTTTAAGTGGAACAAAAGCTGAGAACTGATATTTTTTTCTGAGACATATGAGATGAAAATATTATTGACATAAAAAACTACAATTTGTAAGGTTTTGCCTCAGTCAAAGTGACATCTCACTGACGTGAAATATTGTTTGGTGGAGTTGCTCTATTGTACCAAGCCATTAACTATAGTACCTACATCCTTTTCCCATGTAAGGATTCATTGGGCGCATTCACTAACCTACTCACTACGTAGTCGAAATTCAACTAGCTTTGTGAATGCAAAATTGCACTACAAAGCTAGTCGACAGCAAACTGTCAAAATAATGATAGTTCAGTAATTTTAGGTTTTAACTGCCGAAAAATTCCTAGTGAGATGTATGTTTGTATACACCTATATTACGGTCAGCGTTGTAGATAATTTCACGAACAATTTTGGGTCGCGAGATATTTGTGAAAAAATGAATTTCGTGACCTTTTGACCCTTATAACTTTTTCAGTGATACGATATCAACGTCGATTTTTAACACCTTCATAACAACGCCGTAATAAAAGAGTATCCAAAAATTCATCTCCCTAGAAAATTTTCCCTAGATTGGTTTTCAAAATGCCTAAAATGACTGGACTATGAACATACAGTGCAAATTAATTGGGACAAATGAATTTGGTAGTAGGCCTTGATTTTTGCGTTTGGTTTTTGAATTTTATAGTAAGTGCTTGAGGAATTAGTTAGTTAGAATTATTAGTTGTGCAGTTAAGTCGCAATTTTTCTAGGTTTAATTATTAAATGCCCTTATCATATAAATTATGTTGTTACGCACATATTTTATCAAGAATTTATCGAAAAAAGTAATAATGGATATCTCAGTTGAAAAAAAGCAAAAATCATCGCTCTTCGTGAACACACGGGGAAAATGATCAGGGAGATTTCTTTGGATGTCGGAGTGCCAAAATCAAGTGTTGGCAGGTCGAAAGGAACAATTGAGGCAGGCAGGAAAGGCAAATGTGGTCGCAGAAGAAAAACAACGGCTATTGATGACAAAATGATAGTCTGAAACAGCGTAATAAATCCTGAGAAGACCAGCGGGGAGCTTCAGAGAGAGATTTAGAAACCGCTGGAGTGCAAATAGACGCCTCAACGGTTCGACGTCGGCTTCTTGAAGTTGGTCGAAAAGCCCGAAGACCGTTAAAAAAACAGCTTCTGACGAATGCCATGCAGAAAAAAAAGGCTAAGATGGGCAAAAAGTCACCAGAGGACTTTTTGAACCCAAGAAGATTGGAAAAAAAGTAATTTTCTCGGACGAAAATCATTTCGAAGTCCAAGGATACAGCGTGAGTGTCGTGAGAAGAAGTGCAAATGAAAAACTCCCACCTGGCCATATCGTCCAAGCCCCAACACACCCGCCAAAAGTCATGTTTTGCGGCTCTTTTACTTTTGAAGGTCCTGGGAACTTGTAGCCCTTTGAGGGCATGATAAATAGCGTCAAATACGCTGAGGTCCTGACGCAAATGCTTCTTCCAACTATACGAAGATGAACTTCAGCACAGGATTCGATTTTTCAACAAGATCTTACTCTGTGCCACACGTCGAAAAAAATGAATTAATTCTTCGAGGAGAAAAATATTAAAGTGCTGAAATGGCCGGGAAACTCGCCTGATCTGAACCCAATCGAAAACTTGTGGGCAATCATCAAGACACGGCTTCGAAAGAAGGATTGCACCACGAAGAAGATTTCAGAAATAATTGATACATGGTTTTACGACTCTGAAATAAAAAAATATTTGTGAAAAGTTGGTTCTGTCGATGCCAAAACGAGTAAAAATGGTTATAGATGCTAAAGGTGGGCAAATAAAATATTTTTTTTTACACTACGTTTGAGGGGAAATTTCAACTCATTTCTTAGTTATATTTGACCAATCAGAATGAGTTGACTACGTAGTGCCCATGTTAGTGAAGGCGGTCATTAGCTTCATATTACAAGTTCCAAAATGACATTAATTATACCAACGAAATAAATTGCATATACTGCAAACAGAACGTACAAGAAACAATTTTGTATGAACTCAATCCTAATTCATGATGTAAAAAAAAATGAAAACTCCAAACAACAGTAGTGCAAGGTCGTGAGTCGTGACTCGTGATATTGAAAGCAAATTGAAAGAAACAGTAAAAATATAATTTTTTATTTATTTTTTTTTTAACTTAGATACAAAAATTCAAAAATGCGTAATAATAAACGAATGACGTTGATCAACGCTATCAGCCATTAAAATGCTGATAACAAGAAATTGTAAATGTATTTGGAGTGTTTCGCTTCAAATAAAAAAAAAAAAAACAACAAACAAATATCAAAATAAGATTAAAATTATTAGCAGATTGATAACGATAAGAAATTAGTTCATTGCCGTAAAGCAGGTACAAGTCCAAACCACCTGATAAGTTTTTGTTATTATTTGTTAAACCTGCTTCGTTCTTTTGTAGAAGACCCGGCAACTTAAGTTGTGTCTTGGGGGAAAAATTAAATTCGTAATTTGTTTTGTTACGTTCCTCCAACAATTGAGAACTTTTAGGCTAAAAACACACCAAATTAGTCAAGACGTCTTTTTGTCTTTCTACAAAAAATCGTGTCGAATTCCAACCGACGAACAGACAAGACTTTTTATCGTGTCGTGTCTTTTTCGGTGTGTGTTGCCTTGTAAGAGCAATGGACTTGTGTCCACGATTTTCTGTCGAAAGACAAAAAGACGTCTTGTCTAATTTGGTGTGTTTTTAGCCTAAAACAAAAATTTAGTACAACAAATTCACAACCTAAAATCATGCACTGCTGGTTGCATTTAACAGGCAATTTGGAAAGAACTACACATAGCCATAACCTATGCATGATGCAGCATCGTAAATTTGATCAATAAATTAAAATACCAGCACTAACTGTAAACCAATTATTGTAAATAAAAATACAGTAAAAAGTTAATGTTGGTTCTTTCAGACCTGTATTCAGCCAAGTGTAACTGAAAACTCATCAACATTACCAAAATAAGAAAACTTAAACAACAAAAAATACACAGAAGTCTACCACACTCTAGTGGTCCCGTATTTTGTTTGTTTTCTTCAGCAAATACATAGTTGGATAGGGAAGACCTATAGGAGTTTGTTTTTGATATGGTCATAAAAGTGGTTCCCCTACAAAACCTACCTTTACCACATTATAGTCTAGCTCACGGTCCCGTGCACAAGCTACAAACATTATGTGTGGATGGTATATACAAAAAAAAAAAACATTCCTTGATCCAACTATCTTAGATCCAACAATGTAAGCTATTGAAACAGGTTGGCTGACCGTGCATCGTATCTTCACCGAAACATCAGGAAAGAATTGAAGACTAACTCGTTCCTGCCACCGATGATGCCGCCGATATACACCACCAACATAAGCATTTGTAGTTGGCGACGAATAGGTTCTATCTTATGATCAATAAAGAGGCAACAAATAAAACCCCAAGAATCCAAGAACATTTTTAAAAGTTCAAATTTTTTTCAAAAAAGAAAACAATCTAATATTTAGCTCATCAATGACAATGAGGGCCTACAACAAAGAATCTAGGAAAGTGCTGTTCGATTCATCAAAAATAAAGAAAACATGAAAACTAACTAAGAGAAGATACATAGATGCCTCCGAATTAACACAAGCATACAAGACAGGTGAAATATTTCTATGTATCTTTTCAATATGGCTTTGAATTTTGAACTAAACAACGTTAAGTGCAGAACTAGACATGTTGCTCCACAAGCTATGATGTAAGATAGTGAAAGAATGCGTTCTGTGTGTGAGATAGATGAACGGGAAATATAGGAAATGTAGTGATGGGTTATGTATCTAGATAAATAAACATTAACCACAGAATAAACACACAACATTCCCGAGAGACGTGGAAGCCGTGGCATCACATCATAGCTTCGTTGCATTTTTACAGTGAGCGACAGTAAACAATTAAGATATTCAAAATTATAATTTTTAAGGAAATTTGAGGGCAATTGTTCAAATAAACATTTTAAGGGTTTCTGATTTGAGATCCTAATTTCTTTGAATTGATTTTCGAAATTAAGTTTTCTGCATATTTAAAGATGACAATCGTAAACAGAACATCATATTGGCATAAGCAGTATAGATGCTGCAGGTGTAAGGCATCAGCGGGACAACTAGAAAGCTGCATCCTTAATATTTCGAAACAACGTTCTTGTAGGAGAGCAGAGTCGATTGTGGGTCGAGGATTAAATTATAAAAAATTATAGATTAGGTATTTGTTTTTTGTTGATTAGAAGTTCTAAGCAAAGAAGTGCTTAGATAGATTCGCATTCGACCCGCTCTAAGTCGAATATTTACGGGATAAGAATTTCTTCGAAGAAGAGAGTGTAAGCGTTAGAGAGAGAAATTGATGGAATATGCTTAGAGCAGAGGTATTCAAAAAGTTCGAGAAACAACTAGGGATTAGTTCGTTACAGAAAATCACATATTCACTCAGGCTGTTTTCTCAACAGCTTTTTTTAGTATTTTCAGAAGTTTTTCATTGAGTTGAATTCGTTAACATTTTCACCAAAAAGTTACATATTGGAAGGAGATATTTCTTTTTTCCACCCCATAGACTCGCAGAATTGTTGCAAAATTAACATTTGGTTTTCGTTCCTTTTTGCGACAGGATACGATTTATTTATAAAATGACGACTTACTTCCCTGCATGTTAAAATCTGCAGAACAACTCAATTTAAATTCAACATGAACGTCCGTCCGTTCTTTTTTCTTTTTTATGAAATATTGATGATACTGCTGACTATGCCCAAACATCCCCACAATGATATGGTCATCGACTCCTCTTTTCCTCTTTGGTTCTGTGGTGCGTCATTTGGCAGTTATTTAGGAGCAAGTCCAGATGCCATGCCCTGCCCGTGTGCTGATGTCTGTGTCGTCTATTCCTAAATCGAACAACAAGAAATGTTTTCCGTTTTCGGAAATTTATTAAGCTTTTAATTTCATTCTTGCCTCGCATGCATGGTTTCCAATTTTTGCGCAAATTTTCAATAAATATTATTTTTAGATCATTGGATAAACAAAAAGTCGAAAATTGTATACATCAGTGAAAAATGAAGAGAGAAACACAAAATTTGTTCAACTGCAGCAGTCAGTTTCAAAACAAAAGCGCACGTTTTATAGCAGCAGAATGAATGTTTCGCATTTTTGTGGCGTAATTAAAAGTTGTGCCATAGACACAGACAAAATCAAAGCACAACAGATTTAAGGGAAAAAATTGTTAAAAAAGAAACACGCTCTTCACATCGCTGATTACAATGGCCGAACCGTAAGGCAGTCTGATACACCAGCTTTTAACAGCTTAACGAGACAAACACTCCGTGACGTTTGCACACGTTATTTTTGGTTTTTCCTTGCGACAGCATGTAGCGAAGGATTGCATTGAAAAATAAATTTGAACTCAATGTTTTCGTCAAATACAAATTTTGTTTTTTTTTCGCAACTTCTGTATTTTATAAAGGAAATGCCTTTCTTCCACTCTACAAAAATTAACATGGATCGAATATACTTGAAAGACTTGTTTCATATATCAGTAACTGCTTGTACATGTAAAAGAAACGTTCTTCTTCATCAACTTTTTTATATTTTTGAATAACCTTGTTGCACCCGTCTTAATGTTTTTGTTCGTGCTTAAGGTCATTAAAAAAGTTAAAATTCTGAGAAAAAGCAAAAGAAAACAAAATCAGCAAATGTCTTCTTTCTTTCAGTAATTTAAATGAAGATAAATTTCCCATAGGACGACGACGTTCTGTTTACTTTCACTCTCTGTGTCTGGAAATCGAATTTTGAAAAGAAGTTTAAAAAATATACAATTCCATTTTGCTCCGGCAAAGTATATACCGAATAAAGAAAATGAAAATGATTTCATTTTGTCTACGTTACGAAAACAAAAACCGACAGATGTACAAGAATGCAGCACTAGAGAGGAATACCACATGGTTGTTAGTGCTCACCCTATTTTTTCTTGCGCACTTCAAACAGGGGTTACGTAAAAGAATGCTTCCAAGTGATGTTAATTATACGTCACTTCATTTAAAAATTGCAGACAGACATGCTTCGAGGCAATGTATTTCAATTTCAATTTTTGTAGAAGCAGCTGAATTTTTAGCCACATTGGGTGTATGTTTTTCTTTATAAATGTATTTGAACGCAACAGGTATCGAGAACATTCAATTGTAACTATGTTATCTGCTATTATTAGATTGTTAGATTCTTTGTTTTAACAGTTGCCAATTGTAGCAGCAGTCGCAATCACAAGCTCGTCACTGGAAAATGACACATAATTATTATTGATACAGTTTGGATATTGATTGGGTTTGCTTTGCAGGGTTTATAAATCGGTAGGTTTAATATTTTGCATATTGTAATCGATGCAAAGAAATGTTTGATTTAAGAATGAAAAACATTTACGAGTTGATGAAACCTGCCAGGCGGAAGAAGTCTCGAGCAACAGTATTATATATAAAACACCTTATTCGAAATGAGAATTGTTCAATTATTAAACCTTCGGCTTCGGCCAAATAGTCCCTCAACTCTAGACGCATTAAAAACCAACATTTCTGAAGTTTTTTTTTCCAGATACCGCAGGGCAAGCAATGAAAAAAAGTGGTTTATTTTATTTAATATATTTGGTTAAATTTTATTCAGTCTATTACCATAGATTAATCTCCTTATTTTTAAAGATGTCTTGCTGGGATTCTATGATTCGCTGCGCAATATGATTAAGAAGTCCTTGAAGGGTATCTTCAGCAGATGAATCCGAAATTTTGATTGTTTCCATTCTTGGATAGCATTCTTGACCTTGTTTCGCCTTCAGGACTTGAACATAGCTTGGAAAAATGTTTACTTCCGTTTTTTCGGTTTACCATGTTTTTATAACTTGGTACTGATGTTTTAAAAGCTTTGCCTCAACCAAAAGCTTCAAAGCATCATTTACATCCAAATGCATCATATGTAAACTGTCCGAAGATTTGCAATGCCTAAGGACTCCAGCAAGGTCTTAATCCATTTCACTGATCTGGGCAATTCGTCTCCTCTTATTCGTGACGAGCTCTCCAGAAAAGACTTTTTCGGCCTTCCGGGATTACTTGGTCTACAGCCAAAGTCTTCCACAAAATCAAACCAAGCACTATTCGTAGACAAAAATAAGTTTCCCACCTTCTTTGAAAGGATTTACAAAGTGTGGTTATCTTATTTTTGGCTTTTAAGCTTTCAATAGGCTTGTTTTTTTGGCAGCCAAATTCGATTTCCCAAAAAAACCTATCCGCAGCTGTTTTATTTTATTTTTAAGTTGGTAGACTTGTCTGGTGTCAGATATTTTGTTATTTTGGTTTTGCTTTCGGATAAGTTTTTGACATATTAGGGTATGTTCGTAGACTTTGCATATAAATTTAACAGGTATGATCGAAATGGTATTCGACTGTAGCGCCAACTGGCTACAAGCCGAGAAAGCCATTTTTTTTTTACATAAGTTTGTACTGTGTGTTCTCTGCTTGCTCCTGTCAAAGAACAGTCAAAACAAGCAGAAAACCAATCTTGATAGTACCATGGTAGTTCCATATACAAAGTTCGTAGATTTGGTCAGTCGTCGTTCAATAAACAAATACATACAAAAATAACAAATGTTCAGACAAATGTCAAACAGAGAAATGTTTTTGAACGTGCGTGTGCTTGTACCTGTGTCTGAATTTTGATAAAAATCGAGATTCAGATTTTTGAATCTCGAATCCATTTTTTTGAATCTCAAATCTCAAATAGATAATGAAATCTGAGATTTTTCTACTTTTTCCTCACTTCACCAACTCGTTTAGCTGCCAGATTCACAAGTTTTACTCGACTCTAAAGATATGACTACAACGACTTGTAAAAAGCCAAAAAGTGAAAATTTTCAAACTCATTTTGTGACAGTTTGACAAAATTAAAAGTAAAGGGTCCGACCCATAGAATCCGTCAATCCGGCAGCGTCGACGTATACGTTGTTGCCAACGTATTTGACGGAGGGAACTTTAAGCAAAAAGTTGTAGTTATACCTTACATTTCGCAAATAGAAAACGACATTACAGAAGAAAAATATTAAACACCATAGAGCAACTATATGTGACTCGTTCCTTGATTTGTGCGTTCCAATTTTAATTCAAAATAAACTTAAATAAAAGAACGCACTTAAAGTGCGTTGCACTCTGCGAACACAACCTTCGAGACTCTTTGAGTTATCCGATTATCCGAGTTACCAACCTAAGAAATTCAATTTTTCTCCGATCGAGTATCGATACTCGAAAAAATGTCAATTTTTTATCCGCAGCCAGATTTAAGTTTAAGTTTTATCCGCAGCTGCGTGTTGTATTTGTAATACATGGAAGCTCCCACTGCAGATACGGATAGCTATGCCAAAAAAAGTTGACCATGTTTCGATAATTTTTGTAGCACTACGACCCTCGCGGTTTCCAAGTATGAAAAATGTCAATTCGTTTAATCATTATTGATAGAATCGATTTAAAAAAAAGTGCAAAATAAGCGTTTGTTCAAGGTTAAAAGTTCAAAATTTGCGCAAAAAAGGTCATATATGCTCTTAAAGAGGAAAAGTAACCCTAAATGATGGGATATAAATTATCGTGGGAGTTTGTGGGAATTTGATGTTTTGGCTTTTCCGAAAAACGAGAAATTTTGAAAAAATCTCATTTTCTACCATTTTGCATGAGGCCAAAATAATAACACATAAGCAAAAATTTATAAAAATTAAAGAGCAACTGTCGATAAACATATTTTATAATTAATCATTACCTTTTTTCAAAAATTTGAACTAAGAAATACACTGAAAATAAAAAATATATACACAGTATTTTCACTTTGCTATTTTTTCAGAAATGGCAAAAAACACTCAACTTCTTGGCACGACTGACAGATTATGAGAAATATTAGAGACAAATCTCTGACGTAATTAAGTTGCCCCACTTTCCTAGATAATTATTGCATTAAAAAAAAAAAAATTGTTAGCTTAAACTTGAAATTTTGAATTTTGGCCTATGGGAGGAACCACTGTGCGGTCTTTAGTGCGAAGAAGCGGTTAAAAATAACCTTAAAAGAATCGCATTTTGCGAAAACTCCCGTGGCGGCCATTTGAATGATATTCTTTTTTTAATGAAAAAATCCAAACTTTATAATCAAATAAAATGTTCATTGAAAACGTTTCGTCGTATGTACTTAATTTAGCTTTACTTTCGAAACCGGAAAATGAACGACCTTATACAGGGTGATTCACGAGCGTTGTGCCAAAAAGCTAGAGCGTGTAGGTTGAGTTGAGACAAGAAAAAAATCGTATGGGAGGGGAGGGTCTATTCCCCCCCGTTTAGCCGGGAGGGGCAATTTACTAAAAAATTGACTTCTTTTGTAAAAAAAAATATTAAAAATCAACGGCTTCGTGTACAACACCATGCTATACTTTTCTGAAAAGCCAAAAACTTTTTCTTTCACTTTGTTTTTAAATTAAATTGTTTTGACGAATAGTTTAAAATAAATAAATTTTCAAACTCAAAATTTTCAAAAAAAAAGCAAAAAAAAACATTTTTGAACTAGTTTTTTTAAAAAATTTATGTAATTAAGTACTAATTTTGTTTTAAAAATTCAATGTCTTTGTTTATTCTTAGTCGAAAACAGAAAACCGGATGCAAAAATGTCTTTTCGTTTTTGAGAAATTAAAAAAAAACCAAAACCACTTTTTTCTAACAAAATCTTTGTTTTTATTTTTACCTATCTGGACTTTTAGTTTAATTTATTAGTTTAATTTATAAATTTATTTTTTTGTAATTGGAGTTTTATGAGGACTCAATAAAGTAGAAAAGTATAACATTATCCCTGGATTAACCATTTTGTTCATTGATAACGTCTGAAAAATGACCTGCAATTTTTTCTTACTATACCTGGGGCCGTGGCCACTCGCCGGCGAAGGGTTCTACCTGCTAGGGGCTTAAGATAATTAAACCGTAATTTTTCTTGAATGAAAAAACAATTAACAACCTAAAGGTAAACAAAAGGCATCGCATATTTACTAAACAACCATTTACAATTAAAATATTAACTCATCAACACATAACAATAACAAACTCATACGCTCGAGAAGAGTTAGTGGACAGGAGCTTCTGCTACGGTTTAACTTGTTGTCGAGATCGGGAAGCCAAAAGACTCTACGCTGAAAGATATCCCAGTAGATGGCGCCCAAGTCGTAGCATGTTTTCAAGAATTCGCCGACGAGAGCACGGAGAGCTAGAAGTGAAAGTTCAATGGCAGACGTTATCAATGAACAAAATGATCAATCCAGGGAAAATCCAATACTTTTCTACTTTATTGAGTCCTCAACTCCAATTACAAAAAATTAAATTTATAAATTAAACTAATAAATTAAACTAAAAGTCCAGATAGGTAAAAATAAAAACAAAGATTTTGTTAGAAAAAAGTGGTTTTGGTTTTTTTTTAATTTCTCAAAAACGAAAAGACATTTTTGCATCCGGTTTTCTGTTTTCGACTAAAAATAAACAAAGACATTGAATTTTTAAAACAAAATTGATACTTAATTACATAAAATTTTGAAAAAAATTAGTTCAAAAATGTTTTTTTTTGCTTTTTTTTTTGAAAATTTTGAGTTTGAAAATTTATTTTTTTTAAACTATTCGTTAAAACAATTTAATTTAAAAAAAAAAGTGAAAGAAGAAGTTTTTGACTTTCCAGAAAGGTATAGCACGGTGTTGTAAACGAAGCCGTTGATTTTTAATATTTTTGTCTACAAAAGAAGTCAATTTTTCAGAAAATTGCCCCTCCCGGCTAAACGGGGGGGAATAGACCCCCCCCTCCCATACGATTTTTTTCTTGTCTCAACTCAACCTACACGCTCTAGCTTTTTGGCACAACGCTCGTGAATCACCCTGTATAATGTATGACGGATGACCCTTTAGTATTTAAAACTATCCATTACACACCTAAGTCATTCATCAATTCGAATCCATTTAACAAAATGCTTAATACTCTTCTCTTAATGGCCGGAAACTAAACTATACTTTTCAATTGACTACACTTACACATTATGTTTTTTTTTCTTTTTTTTACAAAGTTTTAATACCTTCCTGCTTTGCTATTGAAACCATTACCTAAATTATCTTTTCACCTACAAAAACACCGGCAAACACCAACCTTTTTTATAACTCGTTTCCAGCCTAGGTTCGTTTGTACAATACCAAGTCGTACAATTCCAAGTTAAACTCCAAACAAACTACAAACTAAGACCTAAGCAGCCAGCATTTCATCGAACTTTCTCTCTATCGTCAGTTAAAGTTGTAAATCGTTTGGGGAAAAAAAACTGCGTGGGACAATCCGGTTGAATTCAGCTAAATAAAGATAAACTTTACAACACTCCCGCCACACATCGAAACGAAGGCAAAAATAGATTCCAACTTGGATTCCGAAAATCATGAAAACCAAAAAAAAAAAAACCAATGCAACAGGTAAAATCTAACCTAGAACACGTTACACCATTCAATTGGTCATAGACCGATGTTGTTGATCTATGCCTTTTTGTTGGTATAAATGTTATAATAACATGTGTCTTATGTATAAAACTTCACGCTTCGGCCGGTTATGTCCATCGTCAGACAGGTTTTATTTTATTTTACTACAAAGATTCTGACAACATCACATCAACATCTGAAATTTTTCGTGTAAATGGTTAAGGTGCGGCTTTCTGGCCTCTCTCTGCCTGCCTGAGACTTTACTTATTCCTTTTAATTATATGCACCATGCAGACTTGAAAAAGTATTATAAAAAAAAAAAAAAAAACAAATTCCAGATAACTCGATAGACGAGGGCAGCGCCGGCCGCCGCCTCTGTTGCCTTTCAACAACCCTAATCTGTGTAAAAAGATCCTTTAGCATATGCTATACCCTATTCCTACCTATTTGGCATCTAGAACGGATTAGTGAGTATATGTGTCCTTATCCTTATAGCATATTTAAAGAGGCTCATAGCATTTATTATAAAATCAGTTTTACCGCAAATGTTCTCTTTTAATAGATGACAGCTGCATTGCTGTCACTTGTCAAAAGTAAACAAAAAAACCAAGAGATTTTTGGAATGTATGGAGATGGAAAGACAATATTTTTCGACAGTGCTGTGCACACAAAATCTTCACGAAAATTAAAAATTTATTTATTTTCTTGCCAAATCTATTTAAAATAATGTCAAAACTATTTTACTTATAAGTCGTAATCAACTTGTTCCGCTGT
Source organism: Sphaerophoria taeniata (assembly GCA_943590905.1). Classification (NCBI taxonomy): domain Eukaryota; kingdom Metazoa; phylum Arthropoda; class Insecta; order Diptera; family Syrphidae; genus Sphaerophoria; species Sphaerophoria taeniata. The sequence continues at coordinate 183,105,037 of OX016540.1, read as the reverse complement.
CAACTTGTTTTTTGCAATGCTTTTATGTCAATATTGTGTGAGGGTTTGGAATCTGGAAAGTGAACCTAAATTGCATATGAATATTTGATTTTCCGGTTATGACACTTCCATGTTCCATCATTCTGAGACAAAAACAGGACTAAGCGAAATTATTTTGGCCGCTAAAACATTATATCTGAACTTTTCGAGAAATTTTTCGCTAGGGCGTGGAAGAAAACGAAAGATGTTTTTCATTGGAGGCGATCGCCCTGGTGAATGAAGTTTCTCCCTTCCTCTGCGCCACAACCGATATCCTGTGCGAACCTCCTTCAGCAAGTTCTCCATGTATCCCGATTGTTGAACGACGCCATCCAGTTCCGCACCTCAAGGCCTTGGTCATTATGGTCTACGCCATCCATTATGCGTAGATTTGGTCTGCCGTATGCTGTCTCCTACCGTTTGCGGGCCGATTCCTCTTCGCCCATACAAGCTAGGTGTCCAGCCCACCACCGGAGGCTACTTAGCTTAATTTTTATCATCAAGTCAGCGGATTTGATATAGTTCTTGGTTATATCGTCTCCGGATTGGCCCTTCCTCTAAAAGGGAGCAACTATTCGCCGTAAGACTTTTCTCTCGAACGAAGCTTAGAGTTCAGAGTGCCTCTGGCTTAACATCCAGGTCTCGGATCTGTTATCGAATACTGATAAGACCAACGTCTTATAATGCAGCAGTTTCGAAGTAATGGTAAAAATTTTTGATTTAAATACCCTTGAAAGACTGGAGTAGTTTCTGTTGGCTTTGAGCATGCATATTTCTTCTTCCATATTGTTATCGGCTGCCACTTCTGACCCAAGGTAATTCGAGGATCGAACTACTTCGTAGTTGTTCTTCTAGTTACTATAGTATTGCCAACGTTTTCAGCCATAGCCGTAGGGTCCCCCTGATGGATGTTCCAGAGTCACGGGTTGCTTTCTCCAGCGCGCTGGATGAAGAGTAGGCAAGCCAGTCCAGGTGTAGATAGCAATCCGGATACTCTAGTTTGGCTTGAATTTTTGATCATGGTCATCTCATCCTTCATAATTAATTTATTTGGGATGCCGATTTCTCTCTTGGCTTTGTACAGTTCCACCTAGGCTTTGCTGCCGTAGACGTTTTTAAAGTTTATTAGCAGATGGTATGTTTTGGTGTTTATGTATGGGGAGGCCACCTGTGTGATATTATGAGACCGAACCTACAAATTTGTGTCTCCTGCTCTGTACCACTTAAGTGTATGTTACATGTGCTTTCCTTAAATGTGTTTATCTGTCTCTCCCTGCTGTATTAATGTTCTGTTTCTGCCCAGGGCCTCAGTCGCCACTCGCCAGTGCTGTTATATATCTCTGTCTGTAGGACGTTGTATTCATTTGCGAAGTACTGTGATGTCAATCTCAATGTCTTCATCGGATCTGTGTCGGAAAAAGCAAAGTGTTAAGTTTTATGTATCACTCAACTCTTTTCCAACAGAAAATAACTTGTCGTAGATTTACTCACAGCACTGTCAGTTTATTATAAGCAGTTCCTCAAAAAATAATCTCTAGCAAATTCAAATCACAATCAAGCACTCATACCTGAATTGAATAAGTTCAATGTGCATAAATTGACTATGACCAATTATAATACACTTCTATTGACATACTTGTTAAAAATAACCCAAGGGTCACCCGATTCTATTTCCGAAAAAACTTGAACGGAACCAAACCCAACAGTACTTTTATTTGTTTTCGTTGATTTAAGAATGGGAGAAACAGGGTGAGCTACTAGTGTTTTTAAAAGAAATCGGGAGCGTTTCCCATATCCGAGTTGGGATATAGTTTAACAGTCACTTCCGTTATATTTATTTTTTCTTGAGTGTTCTTTCTGGTTGAGTGACATAGATGCAAATGGGAGCCTGCACTGAATGTGAATGAACAACTTTATAAGTGGTGATGGTGAACTCGACTTGAACCCCTCCAAAACTATTGCCCTAAATCTTAAATTTCATCTAGACATTCTTGAACATCGTAACACATGGTGCCATTGAAGGTATAGGTACATTATATATGCATTTTTTCTCCCTTTCTCTCTTCTTCTTTATAAAGAGGGTAAAGGGATGGATTCATGGATTCGTGTGTTTAAAAGATTTAAAGTTCCGGTTGTTGACAAGACATTTTTTTTACCATACCACCTAGCTACTTATGACATGGAAGATTGATTATTCTCTTTAGGCTTGCGAAGTCATGCACTTGCATTTATTTGCGGCATTTGAATTTGCTTAGTTTGCTTTTTGAATGCCCGTTGTGTTGGATTAAACAAACAAAAAAATGCTGACCAAAGGTTTGATATTAAAATAATTGCAATTCGTGCAGCATGCTGCATACATGATGTGCCAAATCGTGCACAGTAACTTTCGAGCAGCAACAACAAAGGATGTGGTTTATTTGAGATAGTGAAGAAATTGCTTATACGCCCAAACACGAATAAAATGAGACTTTGCTAAGGGCAAGGCTATGATGAGGTATTGAATGCAATGTTTATAGAGATGCGATGACATTGCAGTTTAGCGAATTAGGTACATACAGAAAAAATCTCTACTGCAACTCATAAGTATCAATATTGAAGATATAAATTTTTATGAAGGTTCCTAAGGCATGTCACAAATACTAGGCAAATTGAAACTCTACTGTTCATGATTGACTAAAGTGGTAACAGCTTCATATAATTGTATCGAACACGTTACACATTCAAGTCAATTATCTAATTTGTTTGTAGTAGCGATATGTATTTAATATTGTAATTGTATGCGAGTGCAACTCTGAGTAAATGTGTTCACTCAGTTCTCGCTATTGATTGAGTTAGTCTTTTGCCAACTCTCGTCAAGTAAAGATCGGTCCTAAGAATAGTCCTAATAATAAAGTACAATTTACAGATAAATAAAGATAAAGCAACGTAATACAGAGACAATATAGCCGGTTTTTTTGCCACACTTTTTCCGACTCTAAAAGGCTCCTATAAACATATTGTCCTGAAGATACAATGATAAAATTGGTCATAATCAAACGAACTGGATAGTGCATGCAGACTCGTTCTGAATTCAATGTAATAAATATTTTCTTAAACCATTGCTCTTTGACTGCACAACCAACGTAGGACTTAATGTATATAGGTAGAGTTAAAGATCTCTTAAGTCGTCAATGTCGACGTTGTCGTCGTTCTCGAAGTCATGTGATGCCCACCCAGAAAACTTCCATCATGTCACATTTTTACAGAGAAAGACTTATTTTAGAGCATTTTCCGAGCTGAAATTGATAAAAAAATCTTGAAAAAAAAAATTAAATTATAGACGTATTCGTCTGAAGGAATTAATGAACGATTTGGAAGGTAATCACTTTTTCTTGCTATTTATGAGAAAATTCTAGGGAGCAGTTAAAAAAAAAACCTTTGGGTTTAAAAAAGATGATTAACATGAAATCTTTAAACTTTAGGTAGCTATAATAGCAAAAGCTCTATTAAGCTCAGACAATATGAAGCGATTGGGTGTTTTAGGCTTAACACATCAGTCGGCCATTGGAAAATTGGGGTTCATTGATGCCATTTATCTCTTTGTTTTGTAATCTTCCAAATAGTTGTCTGGATTTGGAGAGTATTCATTTGAGCACATTAAATTCCTAACTGATTTCATTTGAAAGTTCCTTTATAGTCTCATTATAACACCTTCTTATTTAAAATCATACCTTATATCAGTAGAAATGGCGGCCACAAGCAGTCTAGCTCGGTGACCCAATTAGCGCTGGGTTGCGCTGTTTTGATACCATATAGAAACTCGTTTGACCTATAAAATTAAAAGAGGGATTTTATAAAATTCTGAGCTTTTTTTTTTGAGTTCGCTAGCTGGCGATTTCAAGTTCGAAGAGGAACTTCAATTTAAAATACGCCTCAAATCTTTCTTGCGTTTAGAAAGGAGATGAAATCTTTGATCCTCAGTTCGGAAAGCTCATTAAGGTCATTGAAGAAGGACTTTTCCAATGATTTGGCTCTCGTTTTTGCCAGCACAGGACACTTACACAAGAAGTGAAGAACAGTTTCCTTTTCTCGCTGGTCCCCACAACTAGGACAGAAAGTATTATGGGGAATGCCTAGCTTAGATGCGTATTCCCCAACAGGCCAGAATCCGGTGCATGTTGCAACGACCCTGGCTATGTCTTGCCTGGGACTACAAATAAGGTTTTTAAGGCATGATTTATTGTAGGTGAGCCATATCCTTCTAGATATGATACAGTAGGTTAAACTACTCCACCTGTGGTTTGATTCAGCGAGAAAAATTGAGAAAATTTTTACCTTCATAGCACCAAGAGGAATGTTGACTCTTTCCGCGAGTGAGCCTTGCCAGCTCGTCAGCCCGTTCATTGCCCTCAAAGCCATTATGACCCGGAACCCACTTCGGCATTGTTGAACTAATTTGGAGGATGATGCGGACGAGCCAATCGCTTGATTGGCGCGTGACGTGTATTTCGTAATTTGCATGCTTCCTTTATCGCAAGTAGATCAGCCTGAAAGACACTAGCAAAGTCAGGAAGCTGAGATAACCTGGAGACATTTAAAGACTCGAAGAAAATTCCTGCACCAACCCGACACTCCATCTTTGAGCCGTCGTCAGTAAAAATAATTGTGTCGGAGCCTCTCATCACTAAGTCATCATCCCACTCTTTTCGGGATGGAATGATAACTTTAAAATCCGCACTTAGGTTCACAGTAGGAGTGCAGCAGTCGGTTTTTGTCGAAAAGATGTCCATTGGGATGAGGTTAGTAATAATATTACTATGACCATAGGGTTTAGAATACCAACTATTCGATTCCATAAGTCTCAACGCTCTGCAAGATACTGAGGATGTGCATAAAATACGTTTTATTTGGGGAACCGATGTCAAGGGTATCCAAATCTAAACCGCTGCCCTGTTTCTCTAGAATCAAAACAAATCAAATACTTCACGTAAGATTAAAAACCAAACACTTTCCGATTAAATTCACAAGAAACTAAGGTTATTTTTTGTGTTTACAAGAGGATAACAATCAAAAAACGATGTCAGTTTGCTGGAGAATTTCCCATAAAGATGACTGATTTTTTAATTTCCCAGGTGTGGTGCATTGGTGTCGAACGACCGACAGGACAACTTCAGCCTGAAACAACGGTATTGGTTTTACTTGCTCATTTTGTGTTTCTTTATATCTCGCTTCGTTTCAGCTTACCTTAAGGGAGTTGATCTTATTTCCTCTTTTTCTTTTTTTTTCAGTTAAAAAAGTGTCCTTAAGGTGACATGAAATTGGAAAGAGAACTCGGTGTCGCAATTACTTGCACTTCTTTTCAGTTTAGGTTTTGAAAAAAAAAAAAACGAATTAACAATATTGAACAGGAATCATTTTTAAATTGAAAGTTAGAGATTTTTGTGTGCCGTTTTTTAAAATATTTATTACGACTATTCGACCCAGCTCCCGATATTCAAGTGTTTTGTTTCTTTATTTAAGGGGGTTCATTTACATTCAACAACATGTTTATGTTTGTCGTGTTAGCGGATTCGTGTAATGTGAACTCACCTCAATTCTAACATTTCTTCGCGAACACTCCCCGCACCAAACAGCTGTTTGACACCACCACCACCGGCTTGACATTTAAATTTTTTTAAACAATTTCAGTACAAAATATTAAAATAATATACAGTCACTGCACATCTGCACAAAAAATGCTTTCGTTTGAGAGGTTATGTAATTTTTGAGCCTTCTACGGGCAGTTGCCCGTAGCTAAGTGGTTAGGTGCGTTGACTGCTAAGCCGAACGTCGTGGGCTCGAATAATACTCGCGCCCATAAAGTTTTTATTTCATCTTTCACGGGCACTGCCTCTTGCGAATAATTGACAAAACTTCCAAGAGTATCAATCTGTCATGAAAAAGTGCTTCTCAACTTTGCCGTTCGGAATCGGCGTTAAATTGTAGGTCCCCTCAATTCTTCTCACGCACCCAGAGAATTGTTGGTGAGAGTCAGTCACTTAGGCCTTGGCTCTTCAAGAGCTGTCGCGCCACTCTATTTCTTTGATCCAATATTAGCCTTTTAAAGCCGACCCTTTATCATAGGAAACCAAAATATGCAGATTGCACAAAGTGCAGAAGGCACAGATATGACAATATTCGGCTGTTGGAATTGGAAGATGAAGGGAAGATATTATATCTCCCCACGGGCTATCTTTTGTTTGTCATTATTTTACTGCTAGCTAGAGTTGGTTATTGCTTTAAAATCAGAATTTGAATTTAGTAAAACTTTTTCAATCTTATTTTTCCCATCGTTGATGAGATGGAAGTTGAAACTTCCAACAAACCGGCCGCGAGCAATATTCATGGACAAATCTCTAATCCTATTATTTTTTTTATTCGAAATGTTTTTTAATGGTGATTATGTTTTAGTACCTAATGAGGACTACTCAAGTTCATATACATAATTCCAGTGCTATATCCATTCACGTCCGAATTAAATTGATATTTCAATATTGACCATTATTACCTACATATATAAAATGCGTCAAAATCTGATGTCGAAACATCTGATGGTAAACAAGAAGTGAAATAATGAAATGAAGTGTAAACAAATTATGAAGATTTATTACTACCAATAAGTAGGTTCATTGAAAGTCAAAAATCTGGCCGAGCACTGGTGCCATAGGGTAACGGCACCAGTCAGTGCTGTAAAAAGACTTTGTTGAATACCGAAAATCAATTCCTTAATCTGTTCAAAATTCTTTTTTTTCCAATATGTATAATAACAGGACGGAAAACGCAAGCATGACCACAAGCGAAAAAAACCATCGCCAATAAGAAATATCAACTTTCGAATTTTCATCAGAGCTGATGAGGATAGCATCTACCGTTTGTTGCATATTTCAAGCGTATAGACTAAACAAAAAAAATATGGATTTCCAAACATCCCATCACTTGAAATGTCATCGCATAAATTGACATAGTCTGTCAATATTATGAATGGCATCAGTGTTTGACATTCACACTGTTTATAAATAGCGAACGTTAACCGCTAAACGATCTGTGATTCTTTCAAGTGTAAATATAAAGGCGTTGTGTGTTGGGTATATTTTTTCTGTACACAAAGGAAGAAAAAAAAACTGTTTTGCTTTTAGCATAAAATGTTGCTTAGCACGATTGTTTTCCGTTTTCTTAAGTTTTTTTGTAAAGGATTTTCTTTACAAATATTTACATAACCGAAGGATAGTGGAAATGGGAAGGTAAACTGATGCATTCATTCATAAATGTGCCTTTCTCTGAGGATTGGGCACATAGCAAATTAAGCGGGGTTATAAAATTAGCATCATTAGAAGAGAGAATTTAATCAAGGGGAGTGTATGTGTATCTATACTTGCAATACAGTTCGCTTTTAAGATGACTCCTTTAGAACAGAGGGGACAATAGACAGCCATGAATGCTGTTACCTATCGATTTAAGCATAATGCATATCATTCACTTATGATTTCAATTCGATTTATAAAAATAACTTGGAAATTTGAAGAATCTGTGTTTTATCAGGTGTCGGAGTTTAGCTTAACCCCTTACTGCATGATTTTTTTTTTATGAAAAAAAATATTGGATAGATTTTGCAAAAACAAAAGACACGTGTTTCAGCATTTTTCATTTTTTTCCGAAAAACTCGGGAAATATGACTTTTACGGTCTGGATCAGATATGGCACACCATGCAGGAATGCAAGAAAAGACATTTTATAAATAAATATAAATATTTTTTTATTAAATATTATGTAGTGTGAAATAACATAAAAACAATTCCTTTTTTCGTCCAAACAAGGTGACATTACATTTTTGACACATTACAAATGATCGGCCGTTACAGCTCGGTACTTTACAGCGTTGCCTAGTAGACCAAATGGGTAAATGACCAACGCCATCTTGTCGCACGTCCCTAGATGGCATTTCACAAGCAGGTCCTTTCAGTTTCTTCGACTGTATGGCGGTTTCCAGTTCTAAAGAAGGTCGCCCACGCTTAGAACTCCCACATTGCTTCTCGCTACGGCCCAAATTTTCAGCAACAGCTTACTTGAAATCCACAGGCATCCAGGTCTCAGAAGTGGGAAGATTGCGTCTGTAACGCAACCAAGCGTTGACCGCTACCAAATCACACATGTGGAAAAAAAATTCTGTGGTAAAATTTTGTCGACCTTATTTAAATCCTGTAGTATCCAAGAAGTGCATCCAATAAATCGGAACTTTGTGTAGCCCCCGTCTTATTTGTTCCAAGAATGACCGTATTTTGTGCAGAGGATCATAGCCAGGAAGAACTTTGGGGACTTGTGTTGAATTGGAATTGATATGAAGGAAGCGTTTGATTTCCTCGAACCGGTTGCAAGTCATCACATTTGCAATCTTTGGGTGCCCCAAACACTCGTTCCAATAAGTCTGTACAGATCGTATCTGGACTACGGACATGTAAAGACACATTCCAATAAACTGCTGGATTTCTTTTGCAGTGATGTGTGGAAGCCTTTCTGGTCGTTTTTCCACAGCGTATAGCATCGTTTCTTTTTCAATGTGGCTAAACGTTTCATCCGTAAACATATATTTGAAAAACTGTATAGGTAGCTCCAAGGTCCTTATTTCCTCCGGTAAGCTCGGATCACCAATGAATTGACATTCAGAATCATCCTTTTCTTAATAGTCATCTCGCCAACAGGGATTTTCGTTGCGTCTTCCTCTGGAGTGCGGTTCCACAATATCTCGCTGTATTTGAGATAAAGGTATGTCGTTTTCGGAATCCCAATAAGACATATCAGACTCCTACGGTGTTACCATTGGAATATTCACTTGATTTTCTTCTTCCGAAAGTTATTCATCTTATCTCTTATCGGGAAAACTTTAGATCCTGATATGAGCACTTCCGTAAAATCTACTTTTTCACTTTTTTAGCATTTTTCACTTCTTTACTTACTATTCCACTTTATAATTGTAAATTGCAAGTAAATAAAGTACAATTTTTTGCAAGCTATTTCCATAAATTCAAATTGATCTCCAATAGAAATTCAGAACGTTTGATTCCTATTGTTCTCGTTGTCTTATATACAGGGTGATTCACGAGCGTTGTGCCAAAAAGCTAGAGCGTGTAGGTTGAGTTGAGACAAGAAAAAAATCGTATTGGAGGGGGGGGGGTCTATTCCCCCCCGTTTAGCCGGGAGGGGCAATTTTCTGAAAAATTGACTTATTTTGTAAAAAAAAATATTAAAAATCAACGGCATAGTTTACAACACCGTGCTATACCTTTCTGAAAAGCTAAGAACTTCTTCTTTAACTTTGTTTTTAAAAAAAAGTGTTTTGACGAATAGTTTAAAAAAATAAATTTGCAAACTCAAAATTTTCAAAAAAAAAGCCAAAAAAAATTTTTGGAACTAATTTTTTTCTAAATTTTATGTAATTAAGTACTAATTTTGTTTTAAAATTTCAATGTCTTTGTTAATTTTTAGTCGAAAACAGAAAACCGGATGCAAAAATGTCTTTTCGTTTTTGAGAAATTAAAAAAAAACCAAAACCACTTTTTTCTAAGAAAATCTTTGTTTTTATTTTTACCTATCTGGACTTTTAGTTTAATTTATTAGTTTAATTTACAAATTTAATTTTTTGTAATTGGAGTTTTATGAGGACTCAATAAAGTAGAAAAGTATTGGATTTTCAATGGATTAACCATTTTATCCATTGATAACGTCTGAAAACTGACCTGCAATTTTTTCTTACTATACCTGGGGCCGCGGCCACTCGCCGGCGAAGGGTTCTACCTGCTGGGGGCTTAAGATAATTAAACCGCAATTTTTCTTGAATGAAAAAACAATTAACAACCTAAAGGTAAATAATAGGCATCGCATATTTACTTAACAACCATTTACAATTAAAATATTAATTCATCAACACGTAACAATAACAAACTCATATGTTCGAGAAGAGTTAGCGGACAGGAACTTCTGCTACGGTTTAACTTGTTGTCGAGATCGGGAAGCCGAAAGACTCTATGCTGAAAGATATCCCAATAGATGGCGCCCAAGTCGTAGCATGTTTTCAAGAATCCGCCGACGAGAGCACGGAGAGCTAGAAGTGAAAGGTCAATGGCAGACGTTTTCAATGAACAAAATGATTAATCCAGGGAAAATCCAATACTTTTCTACTTTATTGAGTCCTCATAAAACTCCAATTACAAAAAATTAAATATATAAATTAAACTAGTAAATTATACTAAAAGTCCAGATAGGTAAAAATAAAAACAGAGATTTTTTTAGAAAAAAGTGTTTTTTTTTTTTTTTTTAATTTCTCAAAAACGAAAAGACATTTTTGCATCCGGTTTTCTGTTTTCGACTAAAAATTAACAAAGACATTGAAATTTTAAAACAAAATTAGTACTTAATTACATAAAATTTTGAAAAAAATTAGTTCCAAAAAATTTTTTTGGCTTTTTTTTTAAATTTTGAGTTTGAAAATTTATTTTTTTAAAACTATTCGTTAAAAAAATTTAATTTAAAAATAAAGTGAAAGAAAAAGTTTTTAGCTTTTTAGAAAGGTATAGCACGGTGTTTTAAACTAAGCCGTTGATTTTTAATATTTTTTTTTACAAAATAAGTCAATTTTTTCAGAAAATTGCCCCTCCCGGCTAAACGGGGGGGAATAGACCCCCCCTCCAATACGATTTTTTTCTTGTCTCAACTCAACCTACACGCTCTAGCTTTTTGGCACAACGCTCGTGAATCACCCTGTATAAAGCATATTTCTAGCCTCTGATGTTCAATATCCGAAGTTGAGGTAATTATAAAGTAACTAGCGAAACTGCAAAAAATCCTTTTTTTTATCCAAAAGCCTCAGGTAGGTCAAAAATCAACTCTTCTGCCCTTGTCTTTTTCTATAAATCAGGCAAAGGACAATAAAAAAAGGTACATTTATGCATGGTGTGCCATATATGGTCCATTCAGTTATTGGATCTTTTTACTAACAATTCGGATCATAAACCCAAAAAACCTAATTATATGCAATAAATACATAATCACCTTTCTGAATGTATTTTTGTTTCAAGGAAATACCCATTTTTTTATATTTTTATGGAATTTTGAATTGCACGTTGGTACTCATTTTCGATTCTACTGTCTTTTCTGTTTTGGATGATCAAAAAAATAGCTAACTAAACTCATTCATAAATTCATTATTTTTTGTAAAATTCAGTAAATAGGTGTATTTTCTTTAAAACACAATGCTTAACATAAATATATTTTAACAAATTTAAAAATTATGAACAAACAACTGGTTTGGCTCATATATGAACCACCATGCAGTAAGGGGTTAATGTTGAAATCTCGAGCGAGAAGTTCACGCGGTCAGCTAGTAAAATGAATTTCCGTTAAGCTCACACAGTGTTTTTTTTTCTTAACCTTTGGTTCCTTCTGTCTGAATTTTTTTTTATCGCAGATGTAATTGCATTTTAATTTCCATTATCTACCCCATGACATGAAACATCTGTTTCCTGTGACCCTACCTGTTACAAGATTATTCACACCGAAATTGTAAACAACTAAACATACTTGACTCTAAGACACAAAAGGCAGGTGAAGATAAAATTTAGTTATACGAGGGAAATAGTAGAAGTAGACTATTTTTCTCTTACCCATTCAACTTACCTACCTCAAAATATATTATATTCTTAATGAATCTGAATGAATTTCGTTTGTGAGTGAACCTTTTCTGCTACTTCTTTAACTCGTGTTACATGAACGGATTCGAATAAACAAAAACAAGTAAGCAAGTTTGTAATGTATAAGCATCAACCTGTGAACAGTAATTCTAAGAAAAATATAATATTACAAAAACAAAAAAGATCTCACGTTGGTTGGTAAGATTTATACGTTATACCTATTTCCAACAACGTTTCATCCTACTTGGATTTTCAATCTGGCATGAGGCATGACTATAGATAGTAAAGCATCCACATTTTACAACCATAGGTAAACCAAAAACAAAAAGAACGACCAGACATGCGAGTAGTGTTAACAAAAATTGAAGCATCCTAGGTGTACCTACACATGTGTAAAGAACGTATAGGGTAAAGGTGTCAATAGTGAATCAGGGTACACAGTGAATCACAAGCTCTCACGCTGTATATTTTTATTTTATAAAACATATGAAAAAGAGAAAAGAACACCCCTGTACACTTCCTCCTTTCAAACCATCAATCTGCGTGATCCCTTGATCGAAGTAGATTTTTTTCATGTTTTTGTGTTTTTTGCATTGCTAAGTAGTTTTTTGTTTTCTATTTGCTTTTCTTCTTATTAAATAACAGTGCATCGTAACTTCATTTGAGTATAATATTTGTATTTCTGCTTACATAGACTTAATAATTTGTGTCAACTTGTTAACTTATGTGAAATATTATACATAATTTTAATGTGTTTTTGTTAAAATGGCAACATGGTACACAGTGGATCAATTGAAAAAGGTACACAGTGAATCACTGAATCAAGACTCAAAAATTAAAATTTTTTATTTTGTGTTGATTTTTCTAACATGAATGTTCGCACCAGAAAGCTATCCATTATAATCAACTGAATTACTTTTTTCTTTAATTGTTTTCTTTATTTTAAGCTAATAACGTTTTGTGATTTTTTTTGTACACATGAAGAGTTTTATTTATTTTTATTTTTTTGTTATAAATGGAGAGTATTTATTTTTTTTAGTATCTTATCTTAAAATAAAACATGAATAATAAATATAAAAATAAATATTAATAAATTAATACTTAATTAATAAATTAAAGACTGTTCTTAAATCCCTGATTCACTGTGTACCAGTCACTGATTCACTGTGTACACCCAGAGTAATATGGTAAGATATTTAAAAAAAAAAAATTTTTTAATTTTTTCCAAATTAAAAGGTTTTGAAATTTTGTGCTCAAACTAAAGAAAATATATTGAAAAAGCTGTGGAAAAAAATTTTCATGGCTACTATCATAAATGCGAGCTTAACAGCCCAAGAAGTAAAAAGTGATCCACTGTTGACACCTTTACCCTACCTAAAAAAGGCTGCAAAATTATTATCGCCTACAACATCCTGTAAGTATCTGTCTGGCAATAAGAGGGAGAAGCAAATACTGCATAGGTTAGCTCTTGAATTTGTTTGTCTGCTCTTCTCTACAAATTTTTGTCGTAATTGAGGAACACTTGTTTTATGTAAAAATCCCTAAAAAAACAAGTATTTTATACGTATACGATATTTTATAAATTGGCTTAATTGCATCCATGGTGTAATCGTTCATTGAGCCCTTTTTATTGTTTTCAACAATGAAAAAAGAAAAAAATTATTGAAATAAAAAATTGAATTCCGAAGCTTATGCCTTGGCAGTAAAACTGAAAAAAATTAAAACACGCAAACGTCAAGGTTTATGTTATCTTTTAAACTGTCACGACAAAATTATAATGAAATTTTGAATTTCAATAAATAAAATTCATGGTGGCATAATTTAATCGATTTCATAGTTTTTATTATTCATAAAGTTCACTATATCTAACGTTAAAAATTGGTGTTTCAGTAAAATAAAAAAAGTCAGTAAAAATATGGAAACTGTATGTAAATATCTTTATTTCTATTATACCTAATTTCATAAACAAACACTAAAAGTACTTTTAGCAAAAATCTTTTTAAATTTTATCAGACTCTTAAAACTTTTGTGTTTCACCAACTTGAAATGGGAAATTTCAGGGAAATTTTTGTCAAAATTGACATCCTCATAGTCTAAGAGCCGCTGAAGGCCGACCTTCACCGAAATGTTAACCGGCTGAAACTTTTTTTTATGAAATTTGGTTTGAAAACATATATGAATATGATAGCTTGCCTAACGAAAAGTGTGCCAGGCTATATTAAATTTGACTTAATATTTTAATCAATAACTAACTCCTCCTTCACCCATATGTTACAATAAAACGTTGTGCCATATAGCCATATGTGTAAATAGGCTTGAGACAAGAAAAAAATTGTATGCGAGGGGGGGGCTAATTCCCCCCGTTTAGCCAGGAGGGGCAGTTTTCTGAAAAATTGGCTTATTTTTAAAAAAAATATTAAAAATCAACGGCTTCATCTACAAAAACGTGTTATACCTTTCTGCAAAGCCAAAAACTTAGGCTTTCATTTTGTATTTAAATTTGATTGTTTTAAATAATTGTTTTAGAAAAATTAATTTTCAAACTTAAAATTTTGAAAAAAATTTTTTTTCTTAAGTTTCGAACTAATTTTTGCAAAATTTTATGTTAGTAAGTACTAATTTTGTTTTCAAAATTCAATGCTGTTTTTAATTTTTAGTCGAACACAGTAAACCGGATTGGAAAATACCTTGCCATTGTCGAGAAATAAAGAAAAAACCAAAATCACTTTTTGCTTTAAAAAAAAACTTTTTTATTTTTACGTGTTTTTTATATTCAAAATTATTAACAGAATTGAATGTTGAATGCAAAATAAGTTCTTAATCACATAAAATTTTGAAAAAAATTAACTAAAAATTTAACAAAATTTTTTTTTTTGCAAAATTTTGAGTTTGAAAACTCTTTTTTCTAAAACTATTATTTAAAACAACTAAATTTAAATACAAAATGAAAGCCTGAGTTTTTGGCTTTGCAGAAAGGTATAACACGTTGTTGTAGATGAAGCCGTTGATTTTTAATATTTTTTTTTAATAAGCCAATTTTTCAGAAAACTGCCCCTCCTGGCTAAACGGGGGGAATAGGCCCCCCTCTCCCATACAATTTTTTTCTTGTCTCAAGCTTACTTACACATATGGCTATGTGGCACAACGTTTTATTTTAACATATGGGTGAAGGAGGAGTTAGTTATTGATTAAAATAAAGTTAAATTTAATATAGCCTGGCACACTTTTCGTTAGGCAAGCTATCATATTCATATTATATGTTTTCAAACCAAATTTCATAAAAAAAAGTTTCAGCCGGTTAACAGTTCGGTGAAGGTCGGTCTTCAGCGGCTCTCCTACTATCATGAAAATTACATGAGAAAAAATGAGAAAGCGTTATATTCACTTTTTAAAATATTCAATGACACTTTTAAAATTTAATGAGTCAAAAATTGCCATTTAGGTAGTTTTTAAAAGTGTCTAAACGCTTGGTGAAACCAAAAAATCTCATTTTACGGCTTAAAATCCTGTTTAGTGTTTAAAAGTTGTTCATAAAATCGGGCATTAGTGTTTCATTCAAATCTTAATATTTTGCTAAGATTACAGATAGTTTGGTATACGAATGAATTGAAAGTAGCTTTAAACACTGATTTAATAGGATGAATTCTAAAAGAGGGCGATTTTGCGGGATCTCCGGACGATTTTTCTAGTCTTCGGACGATCTTAAATGAAGTCTCCGGACAGTTCCACTTAAATACTTAATTTTTTTTTCTCTAGAGTGTTGAGTATAGACTAGAAACTAGAGCAATTCATTTTCTGCATTGATAATTATTTCCTGATTGTGTGGCATCAAATTAATTTAAAAAATATTGTCTATTTATTGTTATTTTATTTAAGACGAAGTACAAAAAAAAAAAAAAATTGGGCCCAGTCTCCGGACGATCAAAACCGAGTCTCCGGACGATTTCGAACCTACTTCGTCATAATAAATGTCACAATTTTTCATCCTCCTATTGCCCGATCCATCCCATCGCATTTCCTGGATAGCGGTAATGTCTGCTTTGTTGCAGTTGAGGGTCTCCGCTAATTGTTCGGCAGCACGCGGTCTATTAAGGGACCTAACATTCCACGTGCATTTCAGAAATTCGTTATCCTTAAAACATTTGCTTGGGTCGTCATCAGTGTATCCGTCCGTTTCCGAGGCCTGTTGTTGCTTCGCAACTAAATGTTTTTCTACGTAGCCCGTAAAGGTGTTCACCAAGTAGTTTGGCCTAACTAGAACTGAAGACGCCATCGTTGATTCCAAAAAAATAAGTTTATTCGCTGCCGTCAGCAGACGAACTGTATAAAGCTATGTCTAGCTTTGGCATCCCTGCCAAGCTCGTTCGCTTGTGCAAAATGACGATGGAGAACTCACGCTGCTCTATCAAGGTTGGCAATGAGCTTACGGAATTATTCGACGTCAAAAAAGGATTCAGACAAGGCGATGCACTGTCGTGCGATTTCTTTAACATCGTTCTTGAGAAGATAGTCCAAAAACTCCACCGTCAACACCAGAGGCACTATCTTCTATAAATCTGTTCAACTTCTCGCGTACGCCGACGATATTGATATAATGGGAAGAACACAGCGTGATGTCAATGGCGCCTTTGTGAGGATTGAGACAGAAGCGGCAAAAATGGGTTTAGCGGTAAATGAGGGAAAAACGAAGTACATGCTGTCTTCGAGTAAGGACACCCAACATCGACGGCTCGGACAGAACGTCACAATAGATGCATACAACTTCGAGGTAGTTAAGGAGTTTGTCTACCTAGGCTCCGCTATCAACACGGACAATAATACCAGCGCTGAGATAAGACGAAGAATTACTCTTGCTAATCGCTGTTTCTTTGGGCTAAGAAAGCAACTGAGTGGAAAAGCCCTCTCTCGAGCAACTAAGGTTAAACTGTACAACACCCTCATCATCCCTGTCCTGCTGTATGGTGCAGAAGCATGGACCCTAACAAAATCGGATGAATGTGCCTTAGGCTGTTTCGAGAGCAAAATTCTTCGGGTCATCTTTGGCCCCGTGTGCATTGATGGGGAATGGAGAAGGAGATACAACAGCGAACTTTACGGGTTGTACAACGACGTGAACTTAGCCAGAAGGGTCAAGGTCCAGAGACTCAGATGGCTCGGTCATTTAGAGCGCATGGACACCAATGCTCCGGCCCGGAAAGTCTTCGACACTATTCCCGAGGGACGCAGAAGGAGAGGAAGACCGCGACTCAGGTGGTGCACACAAGTGGAAGAGGACCTTAATCAACTTGGAGTGCAAAACTGGAGACAGCTAGCTAGCGACCGAGCTGGCTGGCGGAGGCTGTTGATTGAGGCCCAAGTCCACAACGGACTGTAGCGCCACCTTAAGTAAGTAAGTAAGCATTCGCTGCCGTCCCTCGTTGGGAGTGCCTTGATGGGAACACTCCTTCGTTGTGGGGTAATTAGCAGTAACAGCCTACTCCGCTTCGACCTGTCGACCATGGGAGGCCCTTCTGCGAAAACAAGTTTCGCGATCGCATAGCTCTAAGCTTCATAGTAGTGGTCACCGTAAGGCCACGTAAAGGCTTACCCCATGGAGGGACTTTAGAGCCTTACATTTTCCCATTTTTTGTTTTATTTTTATCACCCATCCTGTTCTTTGGCCCGTTTTGCACTGAAAAGAACAAATTTTTGTTTTCAAGTTTTGCACCTGTTATTAACTTAAGATAAGAATTATCTAACATGATCACAAAATTTTGTTATTCAAAAGATGAAAGAAATTGTATGTGCTTTACGTTTTTATTGCCAAAAAACACACATAAAAACGCTTCAAAGTCGACCGCACACTGTCATTTTACTAACGATACGTGCTGTGTGACCAGAGTAATATTCAATAAGAAATAAATCTATGCTTTTAAACTGCAAACTCCAGACTCCATAAATATGTACCGTTCTTTATTTATTCATTGGAAATTGAAACACGAAGGCGTTATTGTTGGACACTAACCAGCTTCTTAGTAATTTTTTCTTAAATTCATTTAGTTGAAAAGAAGGTGGTCTTTCTTTTCCTGGCATTCAAACTATCGATTCCATCTACATTAACATAGCTGGCTATCAGAAAGGCTCCTAAAGGAGCTACACTGCTATACAACAGCTTTTCACTGTTCCCGCCCGTGCCCGCGGATGCCCACATAAAAAAAATATCGCCATGTCTGTTGCAATGTATCTCAAAAAAACCAAACCGCGATGTCATTTTGATTTTGACTTGGATAGTTGTTTGTTCGATGGCGACCTCTTTCATTAAAGCTGTGCTCCTTTACTCTGGTTGTTGTTTGATTTTTTTTCTTTGAGTTTTGATCAAACTCAAAGTGTAATGCCTAAGATGAAAAAAAGCGGACATTCTCAGGGCTGAATCGCAATATAAACAGGCCTTTGTTCATTTTTTTTTTGTAGAATTGAATATAGAGGTTTTAATACTGATTTGATGCACTTTTCTTTCTTATCATAAGATTTCAACTGAAACAACGGAATCCTTTAAAAAAAATATGACATCTCTTCCGACAAATTCCGACATTTGACGCCCTTCCTAACAAAAAATACCTTCCTTAGTGCAAAGATCCTGTCCGTCAGACCTCAAATAAAACACAATACCAAAACCATTAGTTGTAGCAAAAAGCCGCAGTTTGTATAATAAAGTCCGGTTTGAATGTCGTGCAACACAATATTATTATGTTCAAGTCGAGAGTATCTTTGTTTATCTGCCAACATTTTCATGTTATTTTCTTTGCTTGTTGTGGTTTTTAATTTTTATTATAGTCAGACACTATGATAGGTTCCTTATGTTATGGTTTTTATTTCTTGTGGGTTTAGGTTTTGTACCACCTTAACAAAAGAAATGCTCCTTACCCAGTTTAGTATAGATGGAAATTAGAATACTATTCTTTAAAAAAATTGAGTACCTATCTTAGCTGATATAAAAAGGCAAATAGGAAAAAGTGCCTTGCGGTTAACGAAGTTCACTAAGACACTAGTGGTGTGAAGTGGTTTCGAATTACGTATAGGTTTAGTGTTTTTTAGTTTTAGAATGGTTGCTGATTAGATTTCGTGGTTAGGTCTTCTATGTTGTGGAGTTAATTAGAAGTCGGAAAAGCGTGTTGCAGACTAGTGAAGTTCAGGGTATTAGTTTCAAGTTTAGTACATTTTTCAACTCTATGATCCTGTAACAAACGTTTCTTTCGCTTAATATACCATGCATGATGGGTTAATGAACAAGAATACCTTTATGTTTTCAAATTTGTTAAGCTTTCAATCAATTTACTACATCATAACTAGGGATAAGATTTTCAGTGTCTTGCTTACTTATTTACTTAAGGTAGCGCTACAGTCCGGGGTGGACTAAGACCTCAACCAACAAACCTCTCCAGCCAGCTCGGTAATTAGCGGACAGCTAGATCCAGTTTCGCACGCCGAGTTGGTTGAGGTCATCTTCAACTTGCACGCGCCACCTGAGCCTTGGTCTTCCTCTACTGCGTCGTCCCTCTGGGGTGGATGCGAAGACTTTACGGGCCGGAGTATTGGTGTCCATCCTCTCCACGTGACCAAGTCATCTGAGTCTTTCAACCTTCATTCTTTTAGCTAGGTCAGTGTCGCTGTAAAGCCCGTACAGTTCGTGGTCTTCTCTTCTTCTTCTCCTTCATTTGCCGTTTATACAGACAGGACCATAGATCTTCCGTAGAACGTTTCTCTCGAACCGGTCTAGGCTCTAATCCGTTTTTGACAGGGTCCATGCTTCTGCACCCTATAACAGGACAGGGATGATGAAGTTCTGATAGAGCGTCACCTTAATTGTTCGGGAGAGGGCCTTACTACTCAATTGCTTTCTTATCCCGAAGAAAGAGCGATTAGCAAGAGTCATTCTCCTTCTGATCTCGGGGCTGATGTCATTGTCCATGTTGGTAGCGGAGCCAAGTTATACAAAATCCCTAACTACCTCGAAATTACATGCGTCTATCGTGACGTTTTGTCCAAGACGTCGCCGTTGGGATGGATCTCATTGGCACTTTTGTCAAAGTTTTAAGGGTCGTGCTCTTTTCTGAAGCGTTCCACCAAACTAAATTATCATAGGTTAGTATTGGTCTAATTATTATCGAAGTCATCCACCTGGTAATTTTTGGGTTTGGTCTGCAGGTTTTCCCGAAGATTCTGTTGCAGGATGCAGGCAACCGACGCCTTTATATATCTCTCAAAAATTTTCAAAATTACAAAGCCTTTGGCCTATGTACGGCTAGGTTTACCAGCCTTAGGGACGAAAACAACCTTTTCCTCACGCAATGAAAAGGTAACATATCCCCATTTTAGACTGCTACAGAAATTTTTTACTAGGAGTCGGGTGATTTGGTTTATCTTTTCTGAAATATCAAAGAAAGATCCCTTCGCTCTCGCCTGTCTTATATTCAATACAAATCAAAAGACCAATTAAGAAAAAAAAATGTTTGAAAATACTTTTTAATTGAATTTTTTAATTTAATTGAAAAAATGTTTTGTATGACATTCAATTTGTCTCACCGAATGAAGTTGTCCAGAGATCTGCATTTTATTTACTTCATCTATCAATATCGCTCAAAAGCATTCTTGTTTTTCTGAATGAATGACGCCAATGATATTGAATTGTTGCACATCTTAAATCTTCAAATCGACTTCAGTCGATGCTTTTAAATATATATTCAAAAAAATAAGAAATTTATTAACTCTCAATCAATCATGTTTATCTTGTGAGAACTGAAAATGCTGAGAGCTCAATTGATTTAATTGTACATTAACGCCGTATGTTTATTATTACAACAATGACTCTGACAGCGCACAACTCTCGTCCATGTGTCATTTTAAATTTGAATTAATCATGCAGTTGAGATACAAAAACCTGCAATGTAGTACAGCCCGCATTAAATTGAGAATAGTTTGAGAGATGCAGTTTCATTTAATACAATAAATATAGCCTGAAGTACGGTGAAAGGATGGTAGAGCTGATTTGTTTAAGTTATATTTTTTTTTTGTTAATTTTTTGATTGTTAAATCATATAGTAAAACACAAACAATGTTTTTAAGGTACACTTTACGTGGACTACAAAAACCGAAGGGGCATAAATTACATGCCAAACGAAAGCATTTTTTGTGCAGATGTGTAGTGAGTATATATTCTGTACCGAAATTGGAAAAAAAAAGAAACCAAGTGCAGCAGTTGTAAAGTAATGAATTCTTAGAAGTTCCATGTTATGATGAGTCTAACGATGTTGAAAATAGATCAGAGTTGGGAGATCAGACCGTAGAATACATATAGTAAATCGGATCAGCAAAATGAAGTTAATGTCGATGATAGCTCTGAAAATGTTGCATATGCTTTGCATTCAACTCCGAAGTAGGCTTCAAGGAAGCGTTCCAGGGAGATGATTGCGATGATTGAAGTCTAGCTGGTGAGGACGAAGTTAAGAGTCTTATTAAAAGTGATACTTTTGAACTGTTTCCTGATATTCTCCAACGGAACAAAGTTGGATGTAGATTTGTCCTTACAAATAAGCGAAATGCTGAAGGGATTATTATAACAAGAAAAGCGTGTCTTGTTGCGCAAGGCTTTTCTCAAAAACCAGGTACAGACTTGACCAATACGTTTGCTCCCGTTGCCAGACTTGAATCAATTCGCTTATTGCTCGCTCATGCTGCCAGGTTCCAGCTCAAAGTTCATCAAGTTGATATTACCTCAGCATATTTAAATGCAACATTAAAAGAAAAAAATAAAGATACATAAAGATACCACCTTTACTGAAGGATGTTCTAGAGAGAATTCTGAAAAACGAGCCAAACAACAGTTTTATTGTTCAAAAGGCACTTACGATGCTGAAATAGAAATTTGTCAAAATTCTGGATCCATTTCTTTAAGTCAGAAAGGTTACATTCGTAACTTGTTACGGAAATTCAAAATGCACCAAGCCCATGGAACCAGATTCAAGACTTGTAAAGGAAGAAAACCCTTGTTTACAAGAAAAGCGGCCATATAGAGAATTAATCGCTGTTTGTTCCCGACCTGATATATCTCAATCTCACGATGCTAGCGTTCTAGCTCAATTCAACAACTGTTTCAACGATGTTCATTTGTGAGCTGCAAAGCGAGTGCTACGCTACCTTCAATGTATAATAAACTATGGTTTGCAATATTCTTCAAGTGAAGAATTTATAACTGGATTCGTCAATTCCGATTGGGAAAGATGCGTAATCGACGGACAATCCTATACTTGATATGCTGCTATTAGTTGGAAATCTCAAAAACAGAAGAAAGTAGCTCTTTCCTCAACAGAAGCAAAGTACATGGGAAGCCATTAAGGAAGCTATTCACCTGAGGACTTTCTTGGCCTTGATAATCTAAATAAAATTACTTGGTACAATGACAGCCCCGGTGCAGGACTTCTTGCTGAAAATCATTTGTTCCACCAACGAACAAAACATATAGACTTCCGACACCATTTTATTCGTGACGTTCTACGTAATGGAGATATAAAATTAGAATATATGCATACGGAAGAAATGCCTGCTGATGTTCTTTATAAGGCCCTTACAGGACCTAAGCACTACAATTGCCTTTCAAAACTTGGAGTTATTGATGCATGAGGATCACTTCTTGAGGGGGCGTGTTGGACATCCCTGTCAATTCAGGCTCATACCCACATTTATAATTAATAATTTTCATATTTGTCTTTTGTCATTTTATTCTACTTGAATTTTTCATACTTATTATTCACTCTGAATTTTATACTCATCGAGTTAACATCTCTCTAATTTTCTTAAATTTTCTTTATTCAAAATAAATCTTTTTATTCTAAAAACATTCTGCGGCTTTAATAATTTATTTCGCCCAAGAGTTGCTTGAACGAATTCCAGCTATCGGCTCAACAAAAAGTGGGTTCAAATTAAACAAATCTGTCAATACATGTCGATAAAGATGTTGTTGAATGTGAACCCCCTTAAATGAAGAATCAACACAATCGAATTCCAAGAGCTGAGTCGACTACTTACATTAAAACTGATAAGTTTAGAAACAAACTTTTTTCTCCTTTTTTATCTTTTAGAGAAAAAAGATAAACAAAAATTTCTACCAAAAATCCCATCATTAGCAACTTAACCGCTCGGTCTATTAAAATTTTCAGCAGTGTCTGCAATGGCATGCATGTGCACTTGTCTGTCGCATCGTTATCATGTTGTGTCGTCTGCCGCACTATCATTACAAGTATTTTCAATCATAAATCAGCACTTTGATATGGGAAAATCGATTGAAACTTATCCGCCTCTCCAAAAAAAAAAAAAATCAATTTCGAATGCATGTTGCACATGATAGAGAAATACCCGAACACCCATTGAAATTCTTCAATAATTAAGAAACATTATTTTACAGTGCCGCTATCATTTTTGATTCGATTTACAAATAAATTTCAAATAATATTACCCTTGGCTCCCACGAAATGAAAAGCCCATCTCGCACTTCTTAAAGATAGCCTGGAGTGTGTGAAGTTTTGCTCTTTGTCAGTGTTAGAACACGAGTTTAATATGTTCTTCATTACCACAATAATAAGACAGATGGAGAGAAAAATTTTAGAAAATGTCTTTTTCAGATTGCCGGAACAAATTACAATTCTTTAAGAAATCGGTGATGTGGGTTTTCCCAAATGTTTTCTGACATTGAAATTGATTTTTAAAATTGAACAATGCCTTTTTTTCTTTGAAATTTACCTCAATACGGGCGTTGATAGTTGGTTTGGGTAGAAAACTAAGTATCCGAAATTTAAAACACCAAAGTGTGTATGTCTTTGAGCATGTGACCTTACGCGGGCGGAAATAACTTCCTGTTCCTCAATTTGAAAATTGAAAAATTGTGTTTGGCAATTTACAGCTTCTTTGTTTTTACTTTATTGCTTGCTGTTTAGAATTTTGTTGTTAGAATTTAATGCGTGAAATAAATTTACTTTCGGGATTTGTTCTAGATGTTAAATCATGTGCTTGTGCGGCTATGTTGGGCGACATCTACATGTCGCTGTGTTCTAAAAATACCTGTGACTTATTTTGTCCAAACTCCAAAGACATAAAAACTAAGAGATTGTTGTTGGTGTTCCTCTTTTGGACATTTTAAGTGATAATGTTGTATTTGATTGTTTTGAAACGCAAAGGAAAGTATTTTGTTTTAAAATATTGGAAAGGGTTTGAAGAAATGTCTTTTGAACTAACTTATTGTTTTTAATTGACTTTTAGCTTGAATTAATATGTTGTTTAAGTCTTCATTTGTGTTGGTTGCGTATACGGTATAAATGGTTCTGAACAATATAGAAAAAGAAAAAACTGAAGCCTGTAAAGACCAACAGGAAAACATCGTATCAGAGTCACAGTCAATGCTGAGGATATGGAAGGACCACTTCTGCAGACTGTACAACGGCGATGACGAATCAAATTCCGCTGTCAGGCAGAATAACTCTTCAAAGCAACCGGTGATGACTTGGTTAGGAGCATGCACCAACTCATCTGCAGAATATGGTCGGAAGAGAGCATGCCCGATAAATGAAACCTCAGCATTGTTTGCCCGATCCTTAAGAAAGGACACCTTCTAAATTGCGCCAACTAACTACAGAGGCATCAGCCTCCTAAACATCGCCTATAAGATCTTTTCTGCAGTACTATGTGAACGTCTGGAGCCGTTTGTCAACAAACTGATAGGTCCATATCAGTGTGGCCTTAGACCAAGAAAATCCACCATCGATCAAATATTCTTATTACGACACATTTTGGAAAAAAATCAAGAACTCCAAACAGCGTCTATAGAGAAGAACTCTATAAAGCCATGTCCAGTTTTGGCATTCCTACAAAACTCATTCGTTTGAACAGGTTGACAATGGAGAACTCACGCTGCTCCATTAAGGTCGGCAAAGACCTCACCGACGACGCCTTCGATGTCAACAAAGGCTTTAGACAAGGTGATGCACTGTCATGCGACTTCTTTAATATCATACTGGAACGAATAGTGCAGAACTCCCCCGTCAACACTAGTAGAGGCACTATCTTCTAGAAGTCTGTGCAACTGACTCCGCTGGGTCCCAGGCCACAGAAGCACCAGGTAACGAGAAAGCGGATGAATCAGCAAGAATAGGATCAACGCTTGACTTAAGCCAACCTCAGCTAGTTAGCACCTCGTCCAGTTATTTAATACAGGAGAAATAGAATTACTATTAAGGAATCACTTTGTTCGCTTGTGAGCCTTACTACCGGACATAATCTGTTAGGATATCATAAGAAAAGAAGAGACTCAGTTCTTTTCAGAGAATGCGGTGAATAGGAGGCGCATGAAGACACTTCACACTTTCTATGTCACTGCTCCGCACTTTGCCGCCAAAGGAAGATATTGCTTCGTCAGTTATTTCTTCGGGGACTTCGAAGAACTCTCTAGTATTCCAGGTACTAACATTTTGAATTTTGTCAATGCCTCTAAATCGGTTGATTTGATTATTAGTTTAAGTAGCAATACTAACGGGTTTCCGAATGGATCTGCATTGATCATAGTTTGACGCTAACGACAACAAATGTCAGCTCCTTAACTTAACCCAACCTAATCGAGCTCTCGCGAACAGCCTTGTCATATCTTGAATGGGGACAAGAAAAACCCTTGTAGGCACATATTCATACTCTAGCGCAATTATTGCAACACAAGTAGTCAAATTTGATAGTTGAATGCACAATTAATAAATTAACGGGTTCACAAATGTCTAATAAGATTATTACACGCATAAAATGTCACCCTTGTTGTCACATTAACTTAACGATCGAAATAATTCAAGCTCCTTACAAACAAACTCATTTTGATTAGTTGTTTTTAATCTCATATTGTTATTTCTAAATTCTTAATCTTCACCTAGTGTTGTGTTGAAACTTGAAACATTTCCCCAGAGTCATCGTTTAATCGAACCCTTGTTTGAGGAGAAAAAAGATAGAATGTTTTCGTTAAGGAAAAAACCAGTACCAGTCTACCAGTTATTTTTATCTGCACCTTAAAACGAGATGACAAATAAAAAATACGAAAATACCAATTTAATCACCAAAATGTCATACAAATGCAACGGGTTTTCTACAGCTCATATTTCGTTTACCTTCGTACATTCAAGTTCGCATATTAGTATCTAAAGAGCCTTACGGTATTTTCAACACTAAATGGCTGCATCTTTTATGTTTAAGCTGTAGAGTGTGTTTGTAAGAGAGTTCGTTTGTATATGAATGTGTTTTATGAAAAATGATAGCTGCCGGGAAGAAAAATGACGACTTAATATATGATGTGTTGGTAGAATTTTTGTCCCCAGGCGAAGACGTCCAAGAAGTAGTTTTTTTTTTGTTAACTGTAAACGAAATGTTAAAGGGGTATCGAATGTGTTTCCTTTCTCGCCCCAGGACACACCTCACAGGTATTATTTATGGAAAATGTATGGAATTGTTTAAGAGTCCCAAACAAAATCATTTGACAAGTAAGGTTTTGTTTTTCTTATACACATTCCTACAGAGTATGAATATGAATGCATGTCCTTGCAAAGGTAAATTTGTACTATGTATTAACCATTTAGGACGACAAACCAAACCCCCCCTTGAAGGAATTGTATTTTGCCCTTTCCTTAAAATTATAAGGATTCTCTGAATGAATATTTCTTTATGGTATGTGATGGTAAGTTCTGCATCTTGACGAAGGAAGCCTTTGAAATCCTTCGTAATTATTGAGTATAAAGGTAAAACAATTTCTGTATGTTGGATTATATTTCAAGTCACAGAATGTTTTATGGGAAAATGAACGGCTTTGGGGGCTTGGATAATACACTTGTGTGTTGTTGTTGGCAAATACTTCTTTTTTTTTAAATTAATTTTCAATGCAATTTTTCTAAAATTATTTGGATTTGTTAATTGTGGGTACAAAAATCCACACTTGAAGACTTTAAGTTAGAACCGACAAGTTGGCAAAACCGTTTGTAAATACTTACTTACTTAAGGTGGTGCTACAGTTCGGTGTGGACTTGGGCCTCAATCAACAGTCTCCGCCAGCCAGTTCGGTCCAAGCTAGCTGTCTCCAGTTTTGCACTCCAAGTTTATTGAGGTCCTCTTCTACTGTGTGTGCCACCTGAGTCGCGGTCTTCCTCTCCTTCTACGTCCCTCGGGAACAGTGTCGGAGGCTTTCCGTGCCGGAGCATTGGTGTCCATCCGCTCTAAATGACCGAGCCATCTGAGTCTCTGGACCGTGAGCCTTCTGGCTAGGTCCATGTCTTTGTACAACCCGTAGAGTTCGCTGTTGACAATTGTCAGAACGCTGTTGTATCTTCTTCGCCATTCCCCTTCAATGCGCACGAGCCCAAAGATGACCCGAAGAATTTTCCTCTCAAAGCAGCTTAAGGCACATTCATCCGATTTTGTCAAGGTCCATGCTTCTGCACCATACAGCAGGACTGGGATGATGAGGGTGTTGTACAGTTTGACCTTAGTAGCTGGAGAGAGGGCTTTTCCCCTCAATTGCTTTCTTAGTCCAAAGAAACAGCGATTAGCAAGAGTTATTCTTCGTCTGAACTCGGCGCTGGTGTTATTGCCCGTGTTAATAGCGGAGCCAAGGTAGACAAACTCCTCTACTACCTCGAAGTTGTATGCGCCTATTGTTACGTTCTGTCCGAGCCGTCGGTGTTGGGTGTCCTTCCTCGAAAACAGCATACTTTTCGTTTTTTACTCATTTACCGCTAAACCCATTTTTGCCGCTTCTATCTCAATTCTCACAAGGCGCCATTGATATCACTCTGTGTTCTTCCCATTATATCAATATCATCGGCGTACGCGAGAAGTTGAACAAATTTTTGGAAGATAGTGCCTCTAGTGTTGACGGTTGAGTTTTGCTCTATCTTCTCAAGAACGATGTTAAAGAAATCGCACGACATTCCATCGCCTTGCCTGAATCCTTTTTTTGACATCGAAAGATTCCGTAAGCTCGTTGCCAACCTTGATTGAGCAGCGAGTTCTCCATCGTCATTTTGCACAAGCGAACAAGCTTGGCAGGGATGCCAAAACTAGACATAGGTTTATACAGTTCGTCTCTGTAGTTGCTGTCAAACGTGGACTTGAAATCGATGAAAAGGGTGGTGGGTATCAATTTGGAGTTCATAGGTTTTTTTTCCAGGATCTGCTGCAAAGTGAAAATTTGGTCGATGGTTGACTTTCCTGGTCTGAAGCCACATTGATAAGGGCCAATCAGATTATTGACGAAAGGCTTCAGACGTTCACATATTATCTTGTAGGCGATGTTAACTAGGCTTATTCCTCTGTAGTCGGCGCAGTTTAGAGGATCTTCTTTTTTCTGCAAATGGTTTTCGGTATTCCTAAATCTGTTGACAATTTTTACCATACAGATGAAGAATGCATTCAGAAAAACGAACATGGTTTTTTTTTTTTTTTTAACGTGTTTACTCACTTATTTGCTTAAGGTGGTGCTACAGTTCAGGTCGGTCCAAGTTTGTTGAGGCCATCTACCACCTGTCTGCACCATTTGATTCACGGTCTTCTACGATGTCCGGAGCATTATTTTCCATTCGCTTTTCATGCCCAACCATCCAAATCGTTGGACCTTAACTTTTTTGGCTAGGTCAATGTCGCTGTACAGCTCGTACAGTCCTTGGTTGATTTTTCGTCTCCATTATCCATTTATGCAAACGGCATCAAAAATTATTCGAACAATTTTTTCTCTCGAAGCACGTTAAATTCTAGGCCTCTGTCTCAAGCCTCCTACTCCACTGTCCAAAGAGCAGTTCCAAATTTTTCAGCTTTATTACCGTACCCGATCAGAAAATTGTCCGATCGGAGCAAATTTCCGTAAATAAATAAATCGTAATGCAACGCATGAAATCGCTCTCATTTTGACATTCCGACGCAGATTTCCAATTTTTGCGTAGATGTCTACGATTGACCTGTCGGAAAAGGTCTGCACGGTGGGTGGTAGAAAATTCATGAAAATTGTACAAATCAGAGAGAATTTCCTCTCCTTTTGCTCGAAAAGTAGTGGAAATATGCTTATCTTACATTAAACAAAACTTTTTTAGTTGTTTTTAATTATTTGCTTTGATTTGAAGCTTGTTTCTATGACCCAGTCCTGGCCACCACCTATGTAGTATCCGCCTCAACCATTGAGAGTGTGGACTATAAGCTCCTGTCATCTTCTTTATAATTTTAAATTCTAAGATGAGGTATCTAAAAATACACGGCGTACGTCACGTCGCGTCATATCATATTTTCGTCTCATATCTAATTTCTTTTTGGCTGCAGGATGTACCAAGCACAAACATGCTTAGATAATTGTTGATACACTTAACAAAATAAACCCACCTTTTTTTTGGAGTACCTACCCATTGGCATCTCTGTTTCTTCACGTGCCTCCGGCCTACCAGTGCTACTAAATAAACACCACGCGCTGCTCCCTACACCTAATTAAAACAAATGCAAGTCGCTGTGGCTGTTGTTGTCGGTCGTGCTCTAAAATTAAAATTCCCCCGGTTCTTCCCTAAACACAACTTTATAAACACACAATTTCTTAAGGCATCCGCATCGCATCGTCATCGTTGTTTTCCTTAAGTACATGCATATACCTATATTGTTGCTTCAGTATCAACGTCCTTTACACTAATCTGGCGTGAACGAAATTCGAAAATAATTTTTGATCTGGGGCTAGAACACGGGATCAGGACTAGTACTGACGGACGGACGGTGTGACTCGACTAGCAAAAGAGACTGGGATTGGACCTGAGGGCTCAACTTAGAAACGATAAATTTTAATGGAATGCTGTCTGATGGTGGCATACTGCTGAGCAAGTAATCAGGCGTTAGTCTTTCTTGTATTTTGAAAAACCTTCAGCCACCATCGTTGACTCACTCACAATGCAGCTTGAGGGGAAATCGGAAAAAATTAATGGTCTCTTAGGAATGGAACGAGCAGACACTCAGCAGAGAAGGATGAGGAAGAAGTGCATTTAATTGCCAATGATGATGGCCCGAATTGTAATTAATACGTTCTTGTGTGGTGTTTTTTATATCCAAAAATGATTCTCACTTTTCTCATCGCTCTAGCTCTTTTTTGTTACAAATTTCTTTCCATTTATAGAATGTTATTTTATTCGATCTTTATTTTTTGGTAATTTTATTTTCACATTTAGTTTTTTTCTGATTTTAGTGTTTATTTTAAGTTTTTTTTTTATATTTTCCAAGGGGAATCTTTGGTAAGTCTTCTTTTCTGATGATGTTGACAGATATGGGTGTAGTTGTGACATTTTATTTGGTTTCCGCTCATATTTGGTTTGTTTAACGAATGCATTTGCTTTGTTTGTCATTTTTGTTGTTGTTGTTATGCAAGATTAGATTCTTCTGTGTCCGGAAATATGGCACAAGATGATATAGAAAAGGTAGAGAATGTAAGTTGATTAGGGGGTAGTGTTCATCAGTGATGCAAGGAAACAGAAGATGCTCAAATATTTGAATAAGAATAATACAAGACGGCAGTAAAGTTGTTAAGCAACAATCTGGAAACTCGAAACGAATTGAGATTATAACCGTGAGAAAGGTTTTGTTTCTTGAGCAAAAGACTTTAATGTGTATTCCAAGAATGCTGCTTCTTATTTAAAATATACCGAATGGGCTGCACACTTTTGTTTGTTTGAATTTCTCAGACTCATAAAACAAAACGTTATAAATTATAATTGTCCAGGAACACTCCACCAGAATAAGTGAAATATGTAAAGGCTTGAATAATTCAGTCTTGAAATTAATCTCCAGTTTTAATTCAGTCGATCAATGACGTTGACATTGTTAAACGTTGCACGGGAAAGTAACGAGTTATTCATTTCTTGGTGTCTAGTTGGTAGCGCTGGCATATGAAACGTGTTAAACTAAACTGACATCTAAAGTGTCATAACTCATAATATTAGTTGAATGTTGGCCAACAGTCTCCGCCAGCCAGCTCGATCCCTAGCTAGCTGTCTCCAGTTTTGCTCTCCAAGTTGATTGAGGTCCCCTTCCACTTGTGTGTGCGACCTGAGTCGCAGTCTTCCTCTCCTTCTACGTCCCTCGGGAATAGTGTCGAAGGCTTTTCAGGCCGGAGCATTGGTGTCCATCCGCTCTTAATGACCGAGCCATCTGAGTCTCTGGACCTTGACCCTTCTGGCTAGGTCCATGTCTTTGTTCAACCCGTAAAGTTCGCCCTTGTATCTTCTTCGCCATTCCCCATCAATGCAAACGGGGCCAAAGATGACCCGAAGAACTTTCCTCTCAAAACAGCCTAAGGCACATTCATCTGATTTTGTCAAGGTCCATGCTTCTACAACATACAGCAGGACTGGGATGATGAGGGTGTTGTACAGTTTTACCTTAGTTGTTCGAGAGAGGGCTTTTCCACTCAATTTCTTTCTTAGCCCAAAGAAACAGTCTGATCTTGGCGCTGGTGTTATTGCCCGTGTTAATAGCGGAGCCTAGGTAGACAAACTCCTCTGCTACCTCGAAGTTGTATGCATCTATTGTGACGTTCTGTCCGAGCCGTCGGTGTTGGGTGTCCATCCTCGAAGAGAGCATTGTAAGAGTGTGTTTCTCTCGAGAAATCTCAAACCTTTTGCTTTTTGTCAAAGGCTTGGGTAACTCATCGGTTCCAGGGTTCTTTACCAAAGAAGCAATAAAACTTTGGTTTTCTATAAATATTGATTAAAAGATTTATTATTCATTAATTAAATATTATATACATTATTTATAATAGAAGTGTCAACATTATATTATAACAATTGGTTTCAACAATATTTAATAATAACTGGTAATGACAATATTTAACAGGAACGCATAATCAATTAAGTGCAACAATATTTAACAGGAACGGGTAATTAAGTGTAACAATATTTAGTAATAGTGTGAAACAAAAGGTCAATTATTACCATAGATTGAGAAAGCAGTCGTATACTGTAATCACAGACTGAGAGCAGCAGTCGTACACTGTAATCACAGACTGAGAGCAGCAGTCGTACACTGTAATCACAGACTGAGAGCAGCAGTCGTACACTGTAATCACAGACTGAGAGCAGCAGTCGTACACTGTAATCACAGACTGAGGAAGCAGTCGTACACTTTATCACAGACTGAGACAGCAGTCGTACACTGTAATCACAGACTGAGAGCAGCAGTCGTACACTGTAATCACAGACTGAGAGCAGCAGTTGTACACCGTAATCACAGACTGAGAGCAGCAGTCGTATAATGAAATCACAGACTGAGAAACAGCAGTCCTACACTGTTTTAAGTTGCTATGTCCACGTCAACTTTGGATTAGCCCCTTAACAAAAAATTAATGAGAGTCTTTCTATTTAGGTATTTCTTCCTGTATAATTTACATATATTCGAAAGAACTCCGATTTTATTGAAATTTTATTGTTCCTTTAATGATTATTGAACAAAAGCAGACTGTGAACTATGAATTTAGAATTCAAATTCATATACAAAACGAAATCGATGTATGTAATGAATACGTTTCATCACATTCTCCTCCTTCTTCGGAGACGAGAACTTTCTCGTCTGGATAGTCTTAACAACTTCGAAACAAAACAACTATATATTATGTATGTAATGAATTTGTATCATTACAGCATATACTTCGTTTTTCGCTCACTTACAGCTAATCCCATTTTTGCCGGTTCTGATCTGAAATCACACGACTTGGCCTTGTCTGAATCCTTTTTTGACATCGAAAGATTCAGTATGCTCGTTGCCAACCTTGATGGAGCAGCGAGAGTTCTCCATCGTCATTTTGCACAAGCGAACGAGCTTGGCAGGAAACTAGACATAGCTTTTCCAGTTCGTCTCTGTAGATGCTGTCATACGTGGCCTTAAAATCGATGAAAAGCTGGTGGCTATCGATTTGGAGTTCATAGGTTTTATCCAGGATCTGCTGGAAAGTGAAAATTTGGTCGATAGTTGACTTTCCTGGCCTAAAGCCACATTGATAAGGACCAATCAGATTTCTGACGAAAGGCTTCAGACGTTCACATATTACGACAGACAGGATCTTGTAGGCGATGTTAAGTAGGCTGATTCATCTGTAGTTGGCGCAGTTTAGAGGATCTCCCATTTTCAGGATCAGGCAAACAATGCTGAGGTTCCATTCATCGGGCATGCATTCTTCAGACCAAATTTAACAGATTATTTGGTGCATGCTCCTATCTAGATGAACGCCAGCTGCCTGGAACATCTCGGCAGCTAGTCCATCTGCTTCAGCGGCTTTGTTGGATTTTAGCCGTGATATTGCCGTTTTCACTTCTTCTAGGTCGGGTTCACGGAATTGTTGGCTATCATCGTGTCCGATGAAAGGCTCCTGCCTGACATGACGGCGGGATTTTGTTCGTCGTGCGTCGCCGTTTTACAGTCTACAAAAGTGGTCTTTCCAAATCCCCAGCATTGACTGCGATTCTACTATGATGTTCCCTTGTTTATCTGTGCAGGCATCGGTTCTTGCTCGATGACCTTGAGCCAGCTGTTTTACCTTCCGATAAAACCTCCGAACTTCATTCCTGCTGTTGGCTCTCTCAACATCTTCGATCTGACGTTTCTCATGCTCTCTCTTTTTTCTCCTGAGAATCCGGCGTTCCTCTTTCCCCTTTTGCTCGTAGAGCTCACGAGTAGCTCCCGTCTTTCTATGCAGCGCCGCTTTGTATGCCTCCTGCTTGGCTGCATGGGCCAATCTCTTGCGATTGTAGCCGCCCGACGTCGAAATTTTTTGCAGCATTTCCTTGTTTTGGCCGTTGTCGGGATATTCGTAGCACTACCTTGGCTACGACGAGGTAGTGGTCCGAGTCGATGTTGGCTCCTCGGAAAGTTCGAACATCTAGAATGCTGGACAAGTGCCTTCCGTCGATCGCAATGTGATCAATCTGGTTGACGGTTGATTGATCTCCATGTTCCTTTAGGATTTTGAAATGTGGGAACCATGTGCTTGCTACCACAACATTTCGCCCCGCAGCAAAATCGATCAGCCTGAATCCGTTGTAGGAAGTGGTGTCGTGCAGGCTGTGCTTTCCGACTGTTCCACCAAAGATGTCGTCTTTTCCCAGCTTGGTGTTAAAATCGCCGAGGACAGTTTTAATGTCATAGCTAGGACATGCTCATATGTTTTGTCGAGGAGCTCGTAAAACTCGTCTTTGGAGTCGTCCCTTTTCTCTTCTGTGGGAGTGTTTTGGCCGAGATACCCCCCGATATCTCCCAAGCCGGCAATTGGAATGATATTTTTTTCACACTTAGTGGCAAAGTCCAAACTTTTTAATGAAATAAAATTTTCATTGAAAATGTATCGTTATGTGTGTTTATGTTTTATTAAGCTTAGGTACCTCACTTTCCATACCGAAAAATGTTTCCAAAATTTAAATAAATGATCCACTTCGCATAGTCTGAGTTTTTAAAGTATCTCTTTAATTTTTCTTTATGCTTCTGCCGCAAAATCATCAAACGCTATTCCTACACCAATAAAACGCATTAATTAAAACATTTGTTTAATTCATGGGCTCTTTACACTCAAAATCCACCGACTCAACAAACGTGATCAATATTTTCCTTGCCTACCCCGACGAGTCAGCTTCGGCAACGCCTTCGGAGGCGTTGGTGGTGACCACACTGTCGGCCGGCAAACTTTAAACAATTATTATATTCTAAGCATTTCCTAGTAATTTCTGTTTTCGTTATAACAGTTTTCTTATGGAGCACCATATTATAGTGCCATGGAAAACATGTATGTACAAGATAGGAAATACCTTTACTCAGATTGTATATTGTTTTCACGAGCACGCAATGTTTATTTATGACGTACCGAGCTCTACACATCCCAATAAGCAGCAAACAGGCATGAATTTTAATGGTTTAGAATTTAGATCGTACACCGACAACTTGCCCTTACTTGGGTCAAAAACACACAACGAGTAATGAGTAGACATGGTATTAATTTTTCTTTTAATGAAAGCTTAAATTTGTATATCTAACAGCTTACGACAGTGGCAATCATTCCATTGACATACTTTGGGCAGGCTCGACTGTAGTAGGTTGGTCCTAAAATATGAATAGCAATCATAATCTTGAGACTAAAATTTAAGCAAAGCAAATTTTTTCTATACAAGAGACTCTGGGTGCATTAAAGAAAACATGAATTTTTCAAACAAATTTATTTTTTTTTTGCCACCCTAATGTAAAATATTGAAAGTGTGTGTGATGTTTCTTTTGTCAATCAATTTATGGGTGTGTTTAGAATTTTATTAGGCCCTCAACTCTGAACTCGTGTGATGTAGAACGTCGCACTAAATATAGAATAAATAAATAAATTTTTACCCTCGAACAGTAATTACGGTAAAGTGGAAGTTAAGGTGGTAATATGGCATATTTCACAGTTTGGACGTTTGCAATCGAGAATTATGAAGTTGTTGATGACTTGACTGTTTATTAATTATGACATTTCAGACAGTTGAACATTATTGCGGTATGTATGCTCGAAAGACAACAACTTTCCTTTCAATTTAGATTGATTATACAAACGACGGATGTCCAATTAAGGGTCTAAGTAACTAATTTTTTGCATCTTTCGGTTTCATTTAAAGCGAAGTTCAAAGGGCCATATCGGTTGAGTCTTGATGACTCAAATAGACTTGAGATCAGTTTATGAAGGAACTTAAGGAAATAACTAAGTTGATGGTTAATTTAATTATGTTTTAATTGACAGATTGTAGCTTAATTTACAATTCATGTAAGAAGATTGCGCCACAGTCATTCGATATATGATTTTTGAATTTTTCTGGTTTTTTTTTTTAATTTTTACTAATAAGAGCCGATTTTTCAATCGTCAGATAAACAAGCAGATAGTGTTTATTCGGCAAATAACAAAATATTGGATTTTTCAATCGTTAGATAGACTTTATCTGACGAAAGACGCTCTTGTTTATTCGACCGATGAATACTCAGATAAGTTTATTTGCCAGTTTGTTATTTTTTATTTTTGTTCGATGATTGAAAAATCGGCTCTAAGATTGCTTACTTACTTACTTATCTGGCTCAAAATCCATGAAGGATCTCAGCGTGTGATACTGCAGCCTTCCATCGTGAACGGTCCTTCGCATGCACTCTCC
Source organism: Sphaerophoria taeniata (assembly GCA_943590905.1). Taxonomy (NCBI): domain Eukaryota; kingdom Metazoa; phylum Arthropoda; class Insecta; order Diptera; family Syrphidae; genus Sphaerophoria; species Sphaerophoria taeniata. The sequence continues at coordinate 183,069,102 of OX016540.1, read as the reverse complement.
AGTCACTGAAACTAATTGCTCTGGCTTGTCATTTGGTCCTTGTACCGTAGGTTCAGTCTTCCTTGTTGTCTCGAACCTGGGGCTGCGATGAGAAGACTTTCTTGGCTGGAGCGTTGTCGTCCATTCGCTCATATGGCCGAGCCAATGTAGACTACATCCACATCTTGGTACAGCTCGTACAGTTCTCGGTTGAACCTTCTTCTCCATTTGCCATCGTCGCATGCGAGACCGAAAATCCGTCGAAGAATTTTTCTTTCGAAAGTGCCCAGTATCAATTCGCCTCTTTCACTTATCGTCCAGCACTCGGCGCCGTAGAGTAGGACTACTTAAATCAAAGTTTTGTATAGCAGACACTTTGTCTTTCGTGTGAGGAGTTTTGAATCAGTTCTTTTGCCAAACTGAAGCAGCAGCGGTTCGCTAGGGTAATTCTTCCTCGGATTTCCACTAAGGTGTCGTTTGTGGGATTGATGTTTGTTCCAAGTCAGTTGAACTCCTTAACTACCTCGAAATTGCTGCTACCAACAGTGACGTTTTGTCCTAGACGGTGGACAGATGTTGCTTTGTTTATTGATAGCATGTTGCAGGTACCTTTTTTGTTTTGTCCTCATTCACTTCAAGACCAACGAGTTTCACCTGTTCTTCAATCGGTGTTAAGGCCTCAAGCACAGCTCTCTTGGATCGACCGATGATGTCTATGTCGTCCACATAGCCTAGGAACTGGGTGGATTTGTTGAAGATAGTATTTTCCGAACTCACACCTGCCTTGCGCACTATCTGCTCCAGGAACCAGGACTATGGTGAAGAAATCACATGACAGCGCATCTCCTTGTATAAACCCTGTGCATATTTGAAACAACTCGGACTCAAACTTTTACCCGTTTGCACACTGCACTGCGTATGCGTAATGTGGAACAGCTGGATAAGTTCGTTCGGGATCCCTAATTCAGTCATCACCATCATAAGCTCTTGGAGGTGGATGCTATCATAAGCAGCTTTGAAGTCGATGAAAAGATGGTGGGTTTCGACTTAAAATTCGTTGGTCTTTTCCAGTGTCTCAGTGTGAATATTTGGTTTATCGTTGTTCTGCCTGGCCTAAAGCCACACTATAATTTCTTTTTAAACATAATCGAAACAAATCTATCTAAACCAAATTATTGGTGTTTCTGATGAAGGAGATATGTTTACCTAATTTTGTTTCTGTTATTTAGTACATCCCTGCTTTGCAAAAAAACATCTAAGTGCAGACCAAAGGGGATATTGCTGTGAGGAGGCTCCTTACTAACTTGCTTAATTTGGCGCTACAGTCCAGTTCGGACCAAGGACTCATCCAACAAGCGTCTCCAGCCAGCTCGGTCCCTAGCTAGCTGTCTCCAGTTTCGGACGCCAAGTTGGTTGAGTTTCTCTTCCACAACCACCTGTGTGCTCCACCTGAGTTGCGGTTCTTCCTCTTCCGGGTTGGATTCGAAGACTCTACGGACCGCAGCATTATTTTCCATTCGCTCTACATGACCTACCCATCTAAGTCGTTGAACCTTAAGTTTCTAGCTAAGTCAACGTCGCTGAATAGCTCGTACAGTTCTTCTTTCAATCTTTGTCTCCATTCTCCATTTATGCAGACTGGACCAAAAATCACTCGAAGAATTTTTCTCTCGAAGCAGCCCAAAGCGTTTTCATCCGATGTTGTCATGGTCCGTGTCTCTGCACCATACATTAGGACTAAGATAATAAAGGTGTCGTTGTCTGAGTTTTAAGCGGATCCTAGGTAGACAAAGTCCTTAACTATCTCGAAGTTAAATCTGTCTACACTGACGCTGGCTTCAAGACGTCGATGTTGGGTGTCCTTTCTCTTTGACAGAATACACTTGGTCTTTGTATTGTTAACCGCTAGACACATCTTCCTGACCTCCGTGTTCTTCCAACTACGTCAATGCCGTCTGCATATCCTAGTAGCTGGACGAACTTTTGAAAGATTTTGCCTCTGGTGCTGGCTTGGAGTTTTGCGAAGTGTTTTCAAGAATGATGTTGAAGAAATTGTATGACAGTGAATCGCCTTGCCTCAAACGTTTTTTGACATCAAATGCATCCGTAATATACTTTCCGACCATGATAGAACAGCGTGATTTTTCCATTGTCATCTTACACAGACGGATAAGTTTTTCTTGATTGCCAAATCTAGACATTGCTCTATATAGTTGGTCGCTAAAGACGCTCTCATACCCCGCCTTAAAATTGATAAAAAGGTATTAGGTATCGATTTGAAGTTCCTGGAATTGGTGGTCTGCTTCACCTAAATTGAATGATTCTGCTTAGTCATCGCCGTTATGCAGCTTGGAAAAGTGGTCGTTCGATATCCTCAGTACTGACTGTGGTTCCACTACGATGTTCCACTATGAGCTCGCGAGCGGCAAGAGTCCCTATTTACAGCACTGCTTTGTATGCCATTTGTTTGGTTCAACGTGCTCGCCGGGACTCTCCGTCAAACTAGGGGTTTCGCTGTGGTGTTAACCGTAGCGGCATATCTGATGGCTTCTTGGCATTGTTGCCACTGGTTCTCTACATATTGCGCTGGCAGTAAAGGACTTCTAAGTAGGTTATTGGAGACACGATGGAAAAGGATGTTGCAATCCCGGATATCCGCATTTGTAACTAAAAAATGTAGTGGTCAATCTGGGTTGACGGTTGATTGATTGTGAGAATTTCATCAATACATCAACTCGAGCAATAGTTTAACGAGTGACACTGAGTCAAGTTCAAGAGATTTTTCAGTTATAAATAACATCGATCTCTCGTCTACATAAAGAGTCTCAAACTATTTAACCAAAAAAACGAAAACTATTAAACACGAATCCTATTCCACATAAATGTATACACATGTTTTTGGCGCCTCCATTAGCATTTCCATAATTCAAATCGCTTTCCGTCAACCCCAAATTTAGCAACAAAATTGCAAATTCGATTCCGATTTATTTACTAACGACAACCAACCAGCTGATAATGGAATGATTGACGAACATTATTATGATGACATGAATCACACAGAATCAAATTCAGATTTACAGTCAAGTTGAAGGAGGGGCAGGAGAGGCAAGTATTCCCCAGCACGTGAATGTGGTGATTCTATGATATTATTTCTTGCAGACAACCGGCACGACGCTCGACGATTCATGGAAATCGTTCGTCGAGCCATAAAAAAATACAAGATTCATACAACAACGCAATTTTGACGACACGACCAATTAATTTATTATTATGATTTGCCTCTCTAGCCGATTTGTTTTTTGCTGAAAATGGAGGCGCCCCATGTCAGTTGCTGCTTAATATGGTTCGCGCGAATTTTCCTTCTTCCTATCGTTTTATTTATAAAAAAACAAAGACTATTTTATTAATCGTAATAAATCAACTCAGTCGCATGTCTCTGTCTAGATGTTACCCACATTATGAAGATAAGAACAAAAAAAAAGGAATGATAGTCCCAAGAAATGTTTTATTTATGTCGAATTTATGCAAAAGAAATAATCTTGTTCATGTCTAGATTTTGTGTTTGTATTGTAGGCCTACAATTTTGATAGCAATCATATTTTAATAAATTCATAGTTATGGATTTGTTTTGAACGATGAAATTTTTGACCTCAGCATTTGCGGTTATGTAATTGATTTCTTACTTACTTAAGGTGGCGCTACAGTCCAGGGTGAACTTGGGCCTCAACCAACAAACCTCTCCAGCCAGCTCGATCCCTAGGTAGCTGTCTCCAGTTTCGCACGCCGAGTTGGTTGAAGTCATCTTCAACTTGCGCGGGCCACCTGAGCCTTGGTGTTCCTCTACTGCGTCGTCCCTCTGGGGTGGATTCGAAGACTTTACGGGCCGGAGTATTGGTGTCCATCTTCTCAGCGTGACCAAGCCATCTGAGTTCATAGACCTTGACTCTTTTTAGCTAGGTCAGCTGTACAGCCCGTACAGTTCCTGGTTAAATCTTCTCCTCCATTCACCGTTTTTTCACAGAACCATAGATCTTCCGTAGAACTTTTCTCGCGAACCGGCTTAGGGTGCTCTCATCCGTTTTTGACAGGGTCCATGCTTCTGCACCATATAGCAGGACAGGGATGATTGAGGTCTAATAGAGCGTCAGCTTAATTGTTCGGGAGAGGGCTTTACTACTCAATTATTTTCTTAGCCCGAAGAAACAGCGTTTAGCAAGAGTTATTCTCCTTCTGATCTTGGCGCTGATGTCATTTTCCGTGTTGATAGCGGAGCCCTAACTACCTCGAAATTATATGCGTCTATCGTGACGTTTTGTCCAAGACGTCGGTGTTGCGTGTCCTTTCTCGATGACAGCATATACTTTGTTTTGCCCTCATTGACCGCTTAACCCATTTTTTCAGTCTCTGTCTGTTTACTCGCAAAATCATTGTTGACTTCACGCTGCGTTCTCCCAATGATATCAATGTCATCAGCGTGCGCGAGTTGTTGCACAGACTTCTGGAAGATAGTGCTTCTAGTGTTGACGTGGGAGTTCTGCACTATTCGTTCCAATATGATGTTAAACAAGTCGCATGGCAGTGCATCACCTTGTTTAAAGCCTTTTTTGACATCGAAGGCGTCCGTCGGTGAGGTCGTTACCGACCTTAATGGAGCAGCGTGAGTTCTCCATTGTCATCATGCTCAGACGAATGAATTTTGGAATGGCAAAACTGGACATAGCTTTATACAATTCTTCTCTATAGATGCTGTCATACGCGGCCTTAAAATCGATAAAAAAATGGTAGATGTCGATTTGTAGTTCTTGAGTTTTTTCCAGGATCTGCCGTAATGTGAAAATTTGATCGATGGTGGACTTTCCTGGTCTAAAGCCACACTGATATCAGTTTGTTGACAAACGGCTTCAGGCGTTAACATACTATTGCAGAAAAGATCTTATAGGCGATGTTTAGGAAGTTGATGCCTCTGTAGGTGGTGCAGTTTAGAAGGTCTCCTTTCTTTAGGATCGGGCAAACAATGCTGATATTCCATTCATCGGGCATGCTCTATTCCGACCATATTCTGCAGATGAGTTGGTGCATGCTCCTAACCAAGTCATCGCAGGCTGCTTTGAAGAGTTCGATATATATTGCTATCTTCACTTCTTCAAGGTCGGGTAGATGGAAATCTTGGCTTGCGTCGTCTTCATTGAATGGTTCATTCTGCCTGACAGTGGAATTTGATTCGTCATCGCCGTTGTACAGTCTGCAGAATTGGTCCTTCCATATCCTCAGCATTGACTGTGACACTACTACAATATTTCCCTGTTGGTCTTTACAGGCTTCAGTTCGTGGCTTGGTAACCTGGAGTCATTCGTTTTACCTCTTGGTAAAACTTCCGAACCTCATTCCTGTTTTTTAGTCTCAACATCTTTGATCGATCGCTTTTCATGGTCTCTCTTTTTATTTCCGAAAAGCTTGTGTTCTTCTCTTCTCTTCTGCTCGTAGAGCTCCCGAGCTGATCTCGTCCTCCTGTGCAGCGCTGCTTTGTATGCTTCTTGCTTGGCTGCATGTACCTGCCTGCATTCATCATCAAACCATCAATTTGTATACAAATACAAATACAAATCCAGCATCCCAAATGACTTCCTGGCAATTCTGCCACAGGTTCTCAATACTCGATGCTGTCTGTAGCGGACTTCTCGTGAGGTTACTTGACACTCGGTAGTAGCCGTCCGACGTGATTCTTTCTTCTAGTACTTCCTGTTTTTGGTTTTGGTCGAGATATCCGCTGTACTAACTTGGCTAGAACGAGGTAGTGGTCCGAGCAGATGTTGGCCCCCCGGAAAGTTCGGACATCAGTGATCAATCTGGTAGACAGTTGATTGGTCTTGAGACCTCCATGTCCCCTTGTGGATGTTGAGATTTTGGAAACTCGTACGTGCTACTACTATATGTTTCGCCCCGCTGCAAAATCGATAAGCCTGAATCCGTTATCGGAGGTTTTTTCCGACTGTTCCACCAAAAATGTCTTCTCTTCCTAGTTTGGCCTTAAAATCTCCTAAGACGATTTTAACGTCGAAGCTAAGGCATTGCTCGTATGTAATTGATTGCAAAAGTAAATAAAGCATAAAGTGTCATGCCATGCTACACGTAAAGCAAACATTTACTCAAATTAAAGACAAATCTCTGTAATAGTTTCTCTCTCGACAAAAGCGGTTATTTTTTATCTCTATTATTATTTGCCCCCTTTAATATAAGCACATTCTCGTACATGCACATTTTAAAATGTATAACCATTCGTGCTTGCTAAATGTTTTTTAACCCGGAAAGAAAATACTCTGCACCTCGTGCATGCAATATAAACACATTAATGAAATACTGGCCGGCCGACATGCATTGATCTAGCGCGCCACAAAAACATTGCAGTAACTATCTTCTTCATTATGCCTGGAGCCTGGAGTCTAAAAATTGCACTCAGTTGTGCAAAAAAAAAACAATCGTGTCCACTTTTATAAGTAAATTTACAATTCCCTGTCAGCAACACCAGATGACACCAAAAAACCTAAATTAGCCATAGCTCTCGTTGCTTGTCCATTATTTTGGCAGGGAATTCGGCTTTTGTGATGCTGCTGCTGTTTCTGCATACCTTGTGTCATGCAAACTCCTGCATTCCTGCAACACCGAGAAGCATAAATTTGTGTGTTCATGATGGCTGAGGCCAACGACGCACGATGACGACCGACGACAATATGACAAGAAATCCCAACTCTTCCAGAAGGATGTATGAAATTTGCTGATGCTGGTGCTGGTATGCTGGTTGCAAACTACCAAAAATATCTATAAATCATCTTTAATTTTCCGCAATACAAGACACACCAGCTAAAGCCTCAGCAATGGTGGTCATATCATTTTGACACATCTTTGGTGCAATCAAGAGAAACCGTCACACAAGCTGGCGGCTGCTAAATTTCTTTTTCGGGATGCAGATCTGCTTCTGGGTGATGGGCATACTTTTCCTCAAAGATCGATGATAGGATTTGGCAAATAAAATCTGAGTGTTGCCAGATGGGTTAATTAAATGGTCACAATGGTGTCAAACAGCTGTCATGTGCGGTGTGTGTTCGCGAAGAAATGTCACAGATGTCAATAAGAATTAAGGTGGGCTTACAGAAGTGTTCAGCTGGGTCAACCAGTGTCGATAACTATAATAGTTTAAACCTGTTGGATTGCTTCTAAGTACGAAGAGTTATGTTGTTTTCCATTGAACATCCAGAAGCATTCGGAAGAGTCCAGAAGTCTTCTGAAACCGTTCCATTGGACTGCCATTGACAGACGGCATGCTTCTGAGAAAAGCAGAACTCTTCTGTTTTGAAAAAAGAATCGTTAGAAGAATGACACATACATCATAACCCGTTCCATTGGAGGTAGAAAAGAAACGTCAAAAAAAGACCAATGGAAAACGACATTAGAGTCTTTCCTTGCCTACTGTCAGCTTTTGGTTTCTTTAAAGAGGGAAAGAGTCTAAACTTTTGACTCGCTTACGAATGACAAACTTGAAATAAATAAATCGAAAACATATTTTGATTTTCTGCAGACCCTCTTAAAATTTTAGACCTAATATTCAAACTTGGCAACTATACAGCGCTTGCATGCTTCACTTTTTGTCTAGCATGAGAAATGTGAGGCTATTTTTCAATTTGCAGCATTTGTCGCGGTGCCTGTTGCCTATGCTTCTGTTAAACCTTATAAGCCATTAGCACGTTCTCTCAGTTGAGGAAAAAAAAAAAACATAAACTGCAATCACAGTGCAGTGTTTAATTATCCAGACAGAGTGAATGCATCCGCGAGCTAAGTCTCAAGCTCGTGCATGTAGGAAACGAAAACTTGGCAAGCATTTATAGAGTTGATTTTTATTTTTGGGTCAGGAGAGAGACTAATGAAAGAAACAAAAAACGAAACTCACAAACGGAACAAGACCGAAAAATTTATTCCATGTTAATTGTATTGATGATGCTTATCATAATACCTTGTGCTTAGCGCTGCAAGGAAAGAAATTTTTTTTCAAAAATAACAACATTGTTTTGTTGGTTTGCTGGGAATGTGTCTGCTGGATATTGAAATAAACGTTGCTTGCTCTTGTCACGCACCAGATTGCAGTATCTTGTTCCTTTTTTTCTGACATTGTAAACAGACCAGGGAGAGAATGCATGATTTCAATGATAATCGTCTTCTTCATCCTGATTGTTTTATTTTTATGAAGAAGGATGAAATAGTTTATTGAAATCTTTAATTATGTTGTTAAGTCTCAAGGTTAAGCCACATCCCCATTCTTATGCGGAGAATTTGTATAATTTCTGTCTTTTGTTTTTGCCATTTTATTCCCGATTTACTTCATCAATCAATAATTCCATAATCATTATCGTTTTGTTAACAAGATCTGCATCTCCAACATGAGGTATTCAGTGCTGCATTATGTAGTGCAGCAAAATTCCCCTTGTCAAACAATTTTATTGCTGGCAAAAGAGATGTCAGTAAAAGGATAGTTGTGCTGGCTATGATAATAATATTGTTTCGCATTTCACTAATGAACCTTCCTCTTGTTTGCAAAAGGCTAGGGCTGTTTTAACTTCAGATTTAACATGAAAAGGTTTCCATAGTACCTATGTTTAGCATTTACGTACTACAAATAAAGCAAAGGTGAATTACGATCGCATACAGTCAACTACAATAGGAGTACATTTCGGATACATATTCGTCCATTATTATTATTATGTTTTAAGGAACGGAAAAATAGCTATCTAATCTATATCTGGTTTTCGAAAGCAGTATGCTTTGAAAACTTATCACAACACAATTTTTGGATGCTAAGTTTTGTCTACCATACCTATACTTACATTCGATTATGCGGGGCAACGACACTGGTCTCCGGACAGACTACATTTATTTTTTCAATTTCATACCCTTTGTTGTATGAATGAATTGAAAGTAACTTAAAACATTTATTTAAGAAAATGAATTCTAAAAAAGGGTGATTTTCGGTAGTTCTAGTCTCCGGACGATTGAAAATCCAATGTCCGGACAGTTTCACTTAAAAACTTGATTTTTTTTTTTAAGTTTTGAGTATAGAGCAAATCACTTTCTGTAGCGGTTGTTATTTCTGATTATTTGCCATCTAAATAAAAGTGCCTTATTATTGTTATAATCCCAAATTCGGGACAAGTCTCCGGACGATCTAAACTCAGTCTCCAAACGATTTTGAACCTACTTCGCCACGAGTCGCTTAACTTTTGTGTTTTCTATACGATAGGGTTAAAATTTTATATGTATGTATGTGTAAAATATTTAACTGATTAACTGTTTGATTGTATTTCGATCTTTTTCTTACCTCTCATGTTGTTTTTAAGTACAAATATATGATAGTAGATAGTGGATAGTTGGATAGTGTAAAATTGATTTTTTTTAATGTTCCTACCTTATTTTCAAATAAATGGAAAAGTGGAGGGAAGAGACTGGTTTACTATTCCCATGTTCAGGTTTCGGTAAACAGGAAAATATTGCCTTGAATTGAAGATATTTTTGGATCAAGTGACACCCAAATTATTTCAAAATATTGTGTGGCAGAGAATAAACAATGATTGTAAACTTTAAACATCGTAACAAAAATTCGATCCTCCGGGCGATCGATATCTAGTCTCCGGACGATCGAAGACAAAATTGTTCGTTTTAAATCTATGCGAGGGATGATAAGTGGAAAATTTATATTCTAAAAAAGAATAAGCACTTCTGCCAAGGAAATCAAGCGTTTTAAAAAGAATGTGAACATTAAAATTAAAAAAAAAAACCTTGGAGCTGTCCGAAAACTAGATTTTCGCTTTTTTTGGGACAAGTGCCCTGGATACTGAAAAAAAAAAACAATTACAAAAATAATTTATGGAAGTTCAACATATTTTCATTCGATCAAACTCCATTTGAATACAAGATCTCACAAAATCAACTATTCTCAATTTTCGAAGGTCTGTAACTATTTTTTGGTTATACCTTAGATCGGGTTAAAACCTCGTGTGTCTATGTGAAATAAGATTCTGTATTTAGTTGCTCATTTATTCCCCATTAACTGCAAAATCATGGGGACACTGGGTACTGTCCGGAGACTGGTGCCCCTAGTGATAGTAGTAGTAGAAATGGCGGCCACGAGCGCTGGGTTGTGCCGTTTTGATTCCATAAAAACTCGTTTAACCTATATAAGAGGGATTATATAAAATTCTAAGCTTTTGTTTTGAGATCGCTAGCTGGCGATCTCAAGTTCGAAAAGGAAATGTAACAATCAGTTTAAAATACGCCTCAAATCCACTTTGTTGGGTTAAGAAAAGAGATCAAATCTTTGATCCTCAGTTCGGAAAGCTCATTAAAGTCATTGAAGAAGGACTTTCCCAATGATTTGGCTCTCGTTTTGGCCAGCGTAGGACACTTACGCAAGAAGTGAAGAACAGTTTCCTGTTCCCCCTGGTTCCCACAACTACGACAGAAAGTATTGTGGGGAATGCCCAGCTAAGATGCGTATTCCCCACCTTCCTCTTATTTGCAAAAGGCTAGGGCTGTTTTTAACTTCAGATTTAACATGAAAAGGTTTCCATAGTACCTATGTTTAGCATTTACGTACTACAAATAAAGCAAAGGTGAATTACGATCGCATACAGTCAACTCCAATAGGAGTACATTTCGGATACATATTCGTCCATTATTATTATTATTATGTTTTAAGGAACGGAAAAATAGCTATCTAATCTATATCTGGTTTTCGAAAGCAGTATGCTTTGGAAACTTATCACAACACAATTTTTGGATGCTAAGTATTGTCTACCATACCTATACTTACATTCGATTATGCGGGGCAACGTCCCCTTAAATAACTGAGCTATTTCAATAACATTAAAAGTTCCATCAGAAAGACATTTTTTTTTGACTCTATTAACTCTACAATCCCTCTCAAATAATTAAAAAAATTATATTATTAAGGATTTGGAGCTTGAACCAAAAATTGCAAGCGAGCGCTTTACTCCCAATCAAACAAAATTGATTTTGAGTGTTACAGATAGTCATCATCCACCAAGGTGAAAAAAGATGCTCAATCATTGAATCATTGCAGTGCAGCACCTTTGAAAATGAATTGATCTATCCATTTTGTCGACTCGACAAATAGGTAGTAAATAAAAATGATCTTATTTATTTATAGGACATTTTGGGGTTGTTGTTATGTATGCATATACACGAATGACCCACCATAGTGGGTCATTAGTCCCGAAACCCATTTTCAGGACTTCTGACTTCCGGACCAGTTTCCCTGCGCCATGTATAAATGTGTGAACTTAGTTCCCATTAGAAAGTGAACTAAGTTCTCACCGTACATGGGAACTAACTACACTTTACAAAAGTGGAGTAAGTTCTCACTTGGTGGGAAGTAAATCCCTCAGTGGAGTTAGTTCCCGTGGAGTTATTTCCCCGCACCGTATACGTCCACAAAATCATCTTCGGCTCTTTGCCAACGGTTTTACTACAGGTATAGAAAGCTATGCTGGCTTTCTTGACCCTTTCTTCAATATAACGTTTCCAGTTTAACTTTGGGTCTAGTATTACTCCCAAATATCTAGCGCTGGAAGACAAGGAAAGAGTTTCATCGGTGAGGCGAGGGAGGGTGAAGGGAGGTTCTTTTGTTTTGGTAGTAAAGAGCATCAGTTCAGTTTTGCTTTGGTTGACACCCAAGCTACAGCTTGAAGCCCAGTAGCTAACTTTTAGTAGATGGCAATCTACGTAATCTCACTTATCACAGAAGTGAACTTTCCTGATAACAATAGTACCAAATCATCTGCGTAAGCAACATCTTTCCAGCTTAACAAGAGTCTGGTGCCCCTACCCTATTCTTTGTTTCTTATTAATTTGTTTATTTAACTATGTGTCTTCAGAGCACAAAGAAACCATTTGTATTCTCATGTGTTCTTTTTGATCTTTTGTGGAAGAACAAACAAATTTTATATTTCTCCGTTTATAACCTGGCTGAATATTTTTTATATTGTTTGAAGTAAGTACATACACAATTTCATTAAACGTATTTTTCTAGATCTCTTTATTCTTGTACATTCCTTTGGCCGAAGTAAAGATATGAATTCAACTCAATTTTTCGGTTCAAGGTTAATAATTGAATAATGCGAGACATTCAAATTGATTAAACAATCTAACTATTTTCTTTCATATTTCGAAGCCGATCAATTCAACAGAGGCAATTAATATGCGAAATAAAAATAAACAAGAGCCTTGCACACTTCAACAATTCCTAAATTAGTACTGCTCCTGATTCCGCGAGATACATTTTTACAAATATTCGATATATGAATGATGGGCCGTAATTAATATTCAGAAGTTAATATAAAATATTCCACAGGTTCACTAACCCATAGAATAAGAGTTGATCAATGGATTAAGATTTCTCATTGATAAAACTACATAATTTGTTTCCGGAATATTAAAGTGACGTTTACCAATAATTCCGTTTGGGATTTTTTTGTTTTTTTGTTCTTGACTACCGATTTGTTGTTGTCTTTGCTTTATATATGGCAATCGATTGTGGCGCCATCTAATGAACTGACAGGGAAGTAGTTTCTTTTAACATTTTTTTGTTATTCCTTTGCTTAACCACCCTCCACGGTGGAATAAGATAGTAAGCGTCAGTTAAAAGAGGTTTTATTTTATGAAGAGCATTTTCACTTAGTCCACAGAACAAGAATTAGTCCATCACTATTCTGTGTTTATTAATTTAGCTCTTAAAGTTTTTGTTAAAAAAAAAAAACGGTTCACAGACATTACTCCTTTTTATCGTGATTTAAAACATGTTATTGATTCCTTCAAGGATAACATTCAAGCAGTTTAAGTAGTGATTTTCAGTGATTATTTGCAAGTTAACAACCACATTAAGGGATGGTATATCTTTCATCTGAATACATAAGTATTTCGTTTAAGTGCAAAGCCAAGATGTAACCAGAGTTCCATCAAGCTGCAGGTCTTTGAAGCAAAAACAGCAAACCTACTCGTTCATTACACTCCAACGTATAAAAAACATCAACGCCGTCATCGTATTCCTTGCATACATCTATAATTTTTTTTTTTGTAAATCATGAGCGCTTGATTTCGGTTCAAGACCGTCCGCTTTGCTATATCACATTGACTTAAGAGTGAGCGCGCAGAACTCGAAAGCAATTTTGCCAAGCGAATTCTGATCAAGCGCCGCTGCCGCCGTCACGTCTGGTTGACGGTGCAGTTTCATTATAATTCTTATTTCCCTTTTATTTTTGTTTTGTTTTCATATGCATTCATGAAGCAATATGATTTTTTTAAGTTCTACAGGGTGTCCGGTAATTCGTCTGCCACAGTTTAATAAGAAAAAAAAAGTCTAATTTTGAACTTTAACAGAAATTTTTGACGATTTAAAAAAAGGCTAACTTTGGAGTTAAGATCAGATTTTACTGTAGACAATTTTTTTGTTAGAGTATGACCAAGCGTCACATCCCAAAGTAAGGCAGGGGAATTACCGGTCACCCTGTTTAGCTTGTCAAAGCTAACAGTGAACCGTACGTGTTGGTTTAGAAAAAGAGAGTCACCTAGCGAATTTATTTGCATTTATAAACAAATCAACAATGTGCTTTGTCATTAAAAGACATATACAGTAATCCCCGCTTAGTTGCACCTCGCTTAATTGAACATCCCGCTTAATTGATCGAAAAAATTGGCTTCGAAAATTTCCCGTATTAGTAGCAAAGCTTTTCAGACGGTTAATTGAACCCCGCTTAATTGAATTACTCGTTTAATTGATCTTAAAAATATGCAGCAGAAAAACTTAATACATGGACATTTTTCGGATAATTGGGCGGACAAAAAAATTATAATGAAACATAATGAAACTGTTCGCTGTATAACAAATGACAGCTAATCATTGTTTGTTTTTGGTTTTTGTATTGAATAAGAAGTACAGGAAGGGGTCTTATGAAAAAGAAGTGAAACATTTTTCAAAGTAGTGTGAGTTTCACAAACACAAATGCATCACAACAGGGTTGGCCTGTAGTTGAATGGTTAATCTCGTGGGCGCCAAGCGAATTTTGATCGAATCAAGATAATCGATTGTGCTTCAATTTATTTTTTCAATTTCAATCCTTTTTTTTTGGATTATATGGTGTTTTAACGCTCAAGGTGCACACGCACGATTTGTATTGTTTTTTTTTTTAATTCTTCAATACTTTTTATTCATTTTTCATCAGTAATATATCACATTTATTGCACCTTCTTGGGTGGTATTTGAAAGCGCATTCTATGACCAACTTAATCAAGTGTTAAGAAACTCAGAAATTGTGCTTGTGCAGCGCCTTACGATCACCAATATAAACAAATTCGCCCCTGAACTCGAGTTTTTGATTTTTTAACAGAAATAAAACTAAAAATCAAGAACAAATAATATCTATGGAAAAAGGATTTTTATTTTTGAGAAATTTATTATTATTAGATTTGTTTAATAAATTTAACTACGAAAATCTCAAAAGAACTTTTTTACAGCTCGGCAAAATGACAGCACAGGAAAAATTTTGACAGTACACTAGAAAAATTTGACACTATCAGAAAATTTGGTTGCTTCACTCACGTACACTGTACAGGAAGCGGTGTTAGCTACCGCTTCATGTACTTCTTATTCAATGGTTTTGTGTCATAGGAAATATTTTAACATATTTGCTTGCGTGTGCATTCTTTTTAATATTTTTCCAGGTTTTCGTAAGTTGACACTGAAATGTTTATAAAGTGAATTTCTGGGATGGATATTTTTTAGTTGACCTACTCGCGCAATTATACGGGTTTCGCTTAATTGAACAGATATGTCAATTAAGCGGGGTTTCGTTAATTGAACCACCCGGATAATTGACCGAAAAATCTGACAAAATGGTCAGTGCAATTAAGCGGGGAATACTGTAGCATTATTTGATTGCAAGTATGTCGCACTAATATGAATGTATTTTTTTTTCTTTATAATTATTGTTGTTTTGTATGCATAAACCAATAAAAGAGTAATTGGGGTCAATGACTGTTATTTTGAAATGGAGACATTTGGAAGTTTGCAGAGTTAAAAAAATTGGAAGCTTTGTAGAGATTTACCTTACTTACTTACTTAAGGTGGCGCTACAATCCGGAGTGGACTTGGGCCTCAATCAACAGTCTCCGTCAGCCAGCTCGGTCTCTAGCTAGCTATCTCCAGTTTAGATTGAGGTCCACTTCTGTGCGCCACCTGAGTCGTGGTTTTCCTCTACATCTACGTCCCTCGGGAATAGTGTCGAAGTCTTTCCGGGCCAGAGCATTGGTGTCCATGCGCTCTAAATGACCCAGCCATCTGAGTCTCTGAACCTTGAAACTTCTGGCTAGGTCCATGTCGTTATACAACCCGTGAAGTTCGTTGTTGTATCTTCTTCACCATTCCCCATCAATGTAAACGGGACCAAAGATCACCCGAAGAACTTTCCTCTCGAAACAGCCTAAGGCACATTCATTCATTTTGTCAAGGTCCATGCTTCTTCACCATACAGCAAGTTGAGGGCTTTTCCACTCAATTGCTTTCTTAGCCCTAAGAAACAGCGGTTCTGTCCGAACTGTCGGTGTTGGGTGTCTTTCCTCGAAGACAGCATATACTTCGTTTTTCCCTCATTTACCGCTGAATCCATTTTTGCCGCTTCTGTCTCAATTCTCACAAAGGCGCCATTGACATCACGCTGTGTTCTTCCCATTATATGAATATCATCGGCGTACGCGTGAAGTTGAACAGATTTTTGGAAGATAATGGCTCTGGTGTTGACGGCGGAGTTTTGCGCTATCTTCTCAAAAACGATGTTAAAGAAATCGCACGACAGTGCATCGCCTTGTCTGAATTGAAATCGAAAGATTCGATTTGGAGTTCATAGGTTTTTTCCAGGATCTGCCGCAAAGTAAAAATTTGGTCAATGGTTGACTTTCCTGGTCTGAAGCCAGATTGATAAGGACCAATCAGATTGTTGACGAAAGGCTTCAGACGGTCACATATTACGGCAGAGAGGATCTTGTAGGCGATGTTAAGTAGGCTGATTCCTCTGTAGTTGGCGCAGTTTAGAGGATCTCCCTTTTTCAGGATCGGGCAAACAATGCTGAGGTTCCATTCATCGGGCATGCATTCTTCCCAACGTATCTTACAGATGATTTGGTGCATGCTCCCATCTAGATCGTCGCCTGCTGCTTGGCATGGACTAGCTGCCCAGTGGCTTTTTTGGATTTAAGCCGTGATATTCCCGTTTTCACTTCTTCTAGGTCGGGTTCACAGAATTGTTGCGTATCATCGTGCCCGATGAAAGGCAACTGCTTGACGGCGGTAATTTGTTCGTCGTCGCCGTTATACAGTCTACAGAAGTGATCGTTCCAAATCCCCAGCATTGACTGCGATTGTACTATGATGTTCCCTTGTTTATCTCTGCAGGCATCGGTTCTTGCTTGATGACCTTGAGCCAGCTGTTTTACCTTCCGGTAAAACCTCCGAACTTCATTCCTGCTATTGGCTCTCTCAACATCCTCTATCTGACACTTCTCATGCTCCCTCTTTTTTCTCCTGAGAAGCCGGCGCACAGTGTGACAATTCACTAATCTAGCGGAATTTAATTACAAAAATCACTTTCAAGAATCAATGCAAAAACCGGTTTTATGTGCAGCTAATATCTTCTACAAAATAATTATATATAAATTTTTGGGTTATGGTTAAGCAAAAAAACAAAAATTGATCTTAAAGTCAGATTTTGTGATCATTTTAAATAAAATCGAGGTTTAAAGGCGCTTTGGTTAATATGAATTTATACGGGTTTTTTGATTTGTTATTGGGGACTTTGTTTTATTTTTCTTAAATATAATATAAGAGAATGTAAAAACAAGTAAAACCTTATTTCATATGATGCTCAATATTTTGTTATTGTGCTCAAAAGTTGAAAAATTGAGTTTTTTGTGTCAATTTTTAAATTAAGTGGAGAAAATTTAGTAATATACCGCATTATTCCGTTGGGAAACTATATGTTTTTTAAAGCTCAATATATAAGCTTTCATTCTACGTTTTAAGTTGCTGCGCATAGGTGCGACACCCATACATTTTTTTTAAATTTTCGAAGTTGCTTCTAAAATAATTTCTTACAAAATGATAAAGATATTATATTTAAAAATAAAACCAAGACCACAAAACAAGAAAAACTATAAATTAAATGCATAAACATATTTAATTACATAAATAAATGCATTAATACACATATATATGCTTCTATATAAATACAAATTTGAGAAATTATGTGTTTTATGCAATATATATGTGTCGTTGCTGTCCTAGCAAAACTCAAATCGATTCAAAAGGAATTTTATGTTATAAGTTTATATATATATAATGCAATAACAAAGAGATGAAAAACTTACTGTTTGGTATTTAAATAACATTTTTTTCATAGGGTAAATAAGCAATGTTTTTCAAAATTTACCAAAAAAAAATGATTTTGCCAAAATATGAATTAAATTGAATTTGAACTAATTTTATAAAATTTTTGGTTAATTTATCTAATAATCAATAATTTTTAGGAGTCAATAACAGATTTTCAATTGCATCAGATCCATTTTTAGTAAGTAAAAGTTATATTCTTGTCCTGGAACTTTTAAATGTAACAATATAAGAAATCTAAGCTGCTTGAGGAATTCGGAGTAAATTTTTGTTAAAAATGTTATTAACTGTTGTCTATTATTATGTTTTTATATGTAATTATTTTTTAAAAATCTAAACAAAAAAGAAACAGCAGGATTTTTGGTCAGAATTTTTTATCTGTACAGAATGGGCATTTGTATGTGCACTAAACAGGCGCTTTCACAGGGCTGTTTGTTCCAAAATTTGGTAACTATACAAATCTTTGTAATTCAGTTACATTTTAATACATATTCATTGTGAAAACTAAAGAAAAAAACTGTTTGGGGAGAAAAATTTAATTTTTAGTAAAGGTCTGCCAAAGTGCAAAAAACACGTGAGTTAAAAGCTCTTTAAGTCAAAAACGTGTGTCGATATGTACAAAAATTGCAGTTTAACTTATTTTTGTACATATTTGTTATGAATCTTTTACATAAAATTTAAAAGAAGCAAAAAAAATACAACCTTAATTCACTCTTTAGTATGGGTCTAACATAGGCAAAAAACATGTACATTCCGATCTCTGCAAATTAAAAATTTGGCTATTTTAATAAATAGTTCTAGTTAAATGTCGTTCTCTGAATATATTTGTTGAATCTTGCGAAGGAATCACTAAAAAAAAATTAATTTGTAAGCGCTATTAATTTTATTCCGCTAGATGAGCGAAATGTCACACTGTGCGGCGGCGGCCGGCGTTCCTCTATCCTCTTTTGCTCGTAGAGCTCACGAGCAGCTATTGTCTTTCCTTACCCCAAGTTTTTGTTTTATTGTTAAAAATTTGAAATTAAGCCTCCCTACAAAAAATCAAAAGTCCAAACTGAAGTTCGAAATTAAGAATTTTTAAGCAGTCACGGCGAAAGGGGTCAACAGTTAAGCTGTTATTTCCAACGATATCAATTAATTGCAGCAAAACCACTTGCATTAGGAAGGGTTACCATTTCTAAGAAGTGCATACCTTGCTCATGTGAAAGAGGCACGATTTTCAATGTTCAACTGTTCTCAGGCTTTTTAATTAAAAGTCAAATAATACAGTCAACAGTTCTACCTCGACATTCCAAGACAAACAAACGGTCTTAGATCAAATTTATTCATTAAAAAAGTGAGAAAATCATCCGCTTATCGTGTACATGCATGATCTGCTTTTAATTCTCCAACATGAAATATTGTCTATGTCTTCAAGATAAACTGCAAATAACACAAAACCACTTGGAACACAAAAAACGTCGCGTCAGTCAACAATAAATAATGTATCTCAAGTGAAAATGTTGCTGTCTAATTGGATTTCGAATGGATAAACGTTGTTGCTTGCAATTTCTTACAGACAAATTTTTTTTTATCGCTTTTGTTAAGATTTACAACCAAAGCTCAAGAGAATTAGTGAACTTGTTAGCTGACACAAATGAATCCTCTATTTAAAGCTCTCAAACAAGTGAGCATCGATTATTCTATATTCTCAATTCCTTATGCTCCCTTGACGATTTTTCGTTTTTACCTAGAATACGAAGAAATATAGAAGAAAAACCAGTTTAATTTTCGATGGAATTCGATACCTTCGAGGTCATTTTAAACATACCGAGCAGCCTCAAAGTACACATATCCCCAAAGCAATATTCTTGTAGGGCTCTTTATATACAAATCTTAGTAGCGGACACACAATAGGCTCCACTTTATTTTTACCATGAAAGCGCTAAGTGAAGAGGAATGAAAATAATTATTTCGTGGTCTCGTCCCTAGACCGACTGTGCATGGATGTATCTACATCTCTGTCAAGCATGAAGAATAAGCGTGTTGAAGTGATTTGCTAAAGGTACCTACGTAAGCATATCTCTTCTTTTATTTTGTATTTAATTTTATTCGACATAGCGTTACCCTTTCCTTTCTCTCTTTAAATACGTGGATTCTTTTATAAAAATGATTTTTTTTAAGTTGTGGTGACCATTCTTTGGGTATTCGTTTTTTTTTATCGTCTGTCATTTAACATTAGTAATCGTCAACTATTTTCCTGCACTCTTAATATCGGGTAGTTTCAAGTTCAAGTAACAACGCCGCAGATACGGTTCTTGGGTGTAGGAACAACAGACAATTAAGCACATTACTTACTCGGTGCGTCACCTGAGTCGCGGTCCTCTCAAAACAGCCCTAGGCACATTGATCCGATTTTGTCAAGGTCCATGCTTCTGCACCATACAGCAGGACTGGGATGATGGGGGTGTTTTGCAATTTTACCTTAGTTGCTCGAAAGAAGGCTTTTCCACTCAATTGCTTTCTTAGCCGAAAGAAACAGCTTTATTCTTCGTCTGATCTCGTTATTCCCGTGTTAATAGCGGAGCCTAGGTAGACAAACTCCTCTAGCCTCTACTACCTCGAAGTTGTATGTGTCTATTGTGACGTTCTGTCCGAGCCGTCGGCGTCGGCGTCGGTGTTGGGTGTCCTTCCTCGAAGATAGCATATATTTACTTCGTTTTTTACTCATTTACCGCTAAACCTATTTTTGCCGATTCTGTCTCAATTCTCACAAAGGCACCATTGACATCACGTTGTATTCTTCCCATTATACCAATATCATCGGCTTACGCGAGCAGTTGAACAGATTTTTGGAAGATAGTGCCTATGGTGTTGACGGTGGAGTTTTGCACTATCTTCTGAAGAACGATGTTAAAGAAATCGCATGACAGTGCATCGCCTTGCCTGAATCCTTTTTTAAATAGCATGCTGCGAAAACTCCCGATGCGGCCATCAAAATAATATTTTTGTTTAAACTTAAGGCAAAGTCCAAACTTTATAATGAAATGGAGCGTTCATTTAAAATGTAGTGTTGTGTGTTTTATTTACCTACCTTTACTTTCGATACCGAAAAATGAATGATCCTGTAAAATGTGTTGGTTTGTAAAAAAATATCTTATAAAGTGTAGATGATGGTCACCTTAAAACTCCAACTTCTAAATAGAGATAAATTTATCTTATAAAAACAAAAAAATGTATGACGACATGTAGGAGGAGTGCAAGTGTTTTATGCTATGAGATTTGTAGGACTAACAACTGAAGCTATAAGTTTTTCATTAGGTATGGCTATAATTGACTTCTCTTATCTTCGCCTTCTTATGTAAAGAAAGGAGTGTTAGTTAATACGTTTATAACTCAAGAATGGCTTAATCGAGTGTTGTAAAACTTAAGAGCGAAATTCAACTTCCCGTACAATTTGAAGAGTAAAATATGCGTATAGTAGTAATGTGTTTACTTTTGTTTATTAGTTTTTAAAATAATAAAAAAAAAACTGTCGGAACTTTTAAATGCTGGAAAGTAAATCTGCTCTGCAATTGGGATCCGTTCTTTTTGATTATCAAAATAATTTGCATGGAACTCTCCGGACCGGATCCCCTTCGTTTATACGATCTAACAGCCCGATTCTCCCCATCATCACTGATACCTCACAAGTCGTAAGAAGAGGTGAAATTGATTTTGTGACTTTTCCGTATTCTCCCCCAAAGTCACAACTTGTAAGAGTCACAAAAACAATCGAAATTGTGATCTCCTTCAGAGCAGGTCATAACTAGCAAATTATTTGAGATTTGACATTTCGATTTTTGAGTAGTGAAAAAAATGGAAGTTCAAAAATGATTATGGCGCATATTATTGACGAAGTTTCATCCGCAAATGAAAAGTTAGAATTTTACAACCGCACATCATTTGAAACAAACAAATAAAATTGATAAGAAGACGGCTTTTACGAACCCTGAGAGAGAGGTGGCATTCATGGCATTCAACGCTCTCCCAGCTGACCCCATAATTTGTTTTACCCTTTCCGGATCGGTTGGGTCATTTTTCTTGGCCATGAGCTGCGGGTGGTCGGTCATGAATGCCACGAAGTATTTTAGTTGCTCCACTGAAGTCCTCTTACCATCGCGATTTTCTTCTGAAAATATATTAATTTACTTATTTAGAACTTCAATTATAAACATTTCTATAAACTTTATCATACCTGTTGCAGACATATTATAGAGCTGGGTTATTGATTGGCAAATTTGAAATCTTTTAAATTTTTTTAATGAGAAGCTGATGAGGATGACATTTCCATATTTACTTGGCTGTGGTGAGTTTCGTTGTGACTCTTCTTGAGAGGATTATGGGAGAATCCGGCAAAAGTTATCGAATCACAACAATCCTCACAAGAAATAATCACAAGGGCTTATGACTTGTGATTCCTCACAAGGGGGAGAATCAGGCTGTAAGTGTCCTTTGCTCACCTTCCTCAATAATTTTTCTTCTTCTGCAGATCGAGGGACCATGAACTTAGTTTTCCGTTTTTCTGGATAGACATTTTTTCGGTCGCCTTATAAGGCATAACCTAAATATCTGCTCAATTAGCATCAATATCAATTTCTTATTTTAATTTCCAAGTACCTATGGGTTAATCCGATTTTGTAGAATAGAGAAGAATATGTTAGTGGATGGTCATAAGTCTTAACAATATTAAATCTCTATAATTGCTGTTTTTTGTAACATCTCTTTCCTTGTATATGGGACATATAATGCCTTTTCGCCAGTCTTTCGACGTTTCTTCCTATTTCCACACGTGAAATAATTTCATGGATTTTGGTGGAGTGACGTTCCTCCACGTTTTGATCAAGTCGGCGGGTATACCACTGACTTTGTTGTGCTTTAGCAGATTACCTAACTGCCTTTTTGATTTCCTGTATGTTTGCCTGGTGCAGCACTTGATTATCTGTTATGGTTGAGCCGTCATTTCCTGATCTGACCGTTAAATAATTCATTATAGTTCTAATTCAATTGCTCTAGAATACCTTTGGGATCGATAATAAGATTTCCCTCCCCAATGTAACATTAAGTGATGTGCGGTCTATAACTTTATTGCGTCATGTTTCGCCTGGGGCGGTTACCCCCTTGCATAGTAGTATTACCACTACCACGTACGGTGTAGTATTAGTTAATTAATTATGTGTTGAGAATGAAAAATTGAGGCGACTCAAAGGTCTTAGAAGATCGAACAAATTTTATTTGAATTTGAATTTTCAAGTTCTCCCATAATGTACCTAACTGAAAACAAGTCATATGAATAATTTAAGTTTTTAGTATGGTAATTTTATTAAACACAACAAAATAACGTTAAATATTAAGCCCGTTATTCGTAATATTTCCTTAAAAACCGTCAACAGCCATAAAAACGATGCAGAATATATTTATTGAGCTCTCCGCATAACAAAATACAAAATCCATAACCTTCTGCAAATAAAAGACGTTTAATTCACCTGTGCGTCCGGAAAGATTATTATTTTTATTGATTTTGAAGAATCGTTGAGTGAAAGAAGAGGAAAACCATTACACATAATGGACCATTAAGTCTATTTATGGCATGGAACTGAAGGGGGCAGATTTTAATGTTACCTATCAAACCCGATTAGACTTAATATTTGCCGAAAATTTAATTTAATTTTAAATAAAAGCAGTACCTACAAATGGGTGTAACGATCTAAGAATATATATGGAGATGGACATACCCCTGATTATCAAGTGAAGAAAATGGATTCATACATTATACTCTAGACTGGACGGATATTTATAATTGACCGCTTGACCAGTGCCCAATTGTCCTTCAGGCCTATACTTAGAGGAATTTCAATTACTTCATCTTAAGAAGTATACAAAATTATAGAGATTAATTTGTTAGCCGTACTTCACGAATGTGGCATTCCTTACAACCCTCTGTGTCTGTCTGAAGATCTTACTGCGAAAAGTGTTTCAAGCCGGTCCGGTTAGTTTACAAGTTGAAAATTTAAATCATACCTACTTGTAAACTATCTGTCATCTTAAGATTTATACTTAAATTTTTTTATTTCAATCGTAACTGATTTTCATTTTTTTCTTTTCTAGCTGAGAGTGACCTGGGAACATTTGCCCAACGTAAAACTCATTACTATTGTGACAAGTCATTCCATAAAGAGCTCTTTACCAGCGAAACTCGTCCTAATAGCGTTAAAGTGCTATACGAGGAAGCAGCAAAGATCTCAGAGTACCGGTTGCAGGCGTTTCGAAATGACACCACAACGACGACAACAGCAGCTATGGACAATAACTGTACAGGTGCGCTGGACGAACTGGTTTGTACGCCTGTTTTTGGAAAGGCTAATCGCAAGATGAGAACTAGAATTGATGCTGAAATTGAAATAAGATTGGTAAGTGAATATTTTCTACTTACCTGCAAAAAAATTGCTGTGCACTAAAGTCGAATACTGATGTGACCATACTATCATTTTTTCACTGCCTATTGGAATTAAAGATTATTGCAAATTTCTATTCTTTACTAAAAATTCTTTACTATTCTTATAATACAATATGTTACTTTAAAAAAAAAATTAAACTCTTAATGTTTCAATTGAAAAATAATTTATTGTTAAATTCCTATTGAGGATTTGTGCTAATGTCATTTCATTAATGAATTGACAAAGGCACGTTAGCTTTTAGTATTATTTTTATTACTTTTACTTTTTTTTCTTAGTTTTAAGTTGTATATATGTTTTCTTTTGTTTTGTTTATTAGTTTTAAGCTTAGCACACACATTGTAAATTTTGATGTGTCCTTGAGCAACACTTAAATGTGTACGCCACCTTTTAAGCATTATTTAACTCACGTTTTTAGGATTAAACTTTTGTTTAATTTTATATATGTATACGCATCTGTAAAAGCTAGACCAATTCTAAGTCAGCAATATTTTAATAAATTTATATAAAACTAGCTGGCCCGGCAAACGTTGTTTTGCCATATGAATTATTTCTAGAGTATGAAAATATATAATATTCATCTCGAGCGTGTGCGTATGAGGTATTTCAGTGGAAGAGGCATGGAGCGCTGTGAACCATGACGGAATGTAAAAATAACAACACATCAAATAATAATTCATTTAATTTATTATTACTATTCAAATTGTATTTACAACGAATTCGGAAAATATAAGTCACCAATATTAATCTCTCAGTGCAATGGAATGTACAATATTTTTTGTCGGAGGAGTATGACCACTAAAACTGTGACAGAAGAGTTTTATATATTAGATGTACAAACAAAACAATAATAATAATCGACGAAATTTTCATGAAAACTCATTAAGAAGTGGCTCTTAAAAAGTAGGGGTAAGTGGTAGGAAGTTGAAAATTAAGGATTCAATGTATTTCTTAATGCCGCACCATACAGAAATTATAATAAAAAAAACTGCCCAAAAGTTGCGAAAACAATGTGTGGATGAGCCACCCTTAACAATTAGCGGTATAAAAAATAGATATCAACCGATTCTCATACCTACTGAATACACACCTAAAATTTCATCAAAATCGGTCAAGCCGTTTCGGAGGAGTATGACCACTAAAACTGTGACAGAAGAATTTTATATATTAGATTATAATGTCACTATAAAAGCCTCAATAAAATAAATTCAAATTCAAAATACTTATGAATTGTATTGAAGAGGCAGTTCCTAAGAAGAAATCAACCCACTCTAACACTTTTAGTCATCCTTGGTATATTAAAGAGCTAAAAACACTTCGTAATAAGAGAAATAAAGCACTTACTATAGGATGCTCTCTGACGTCTGACCCGAAAAGTTTTTGGAAATACATTAATTCGAAGAAGAACTTTATTAGCAATTGTTGTATTGTTCGACAACATCTCAGTAGAGACTGATAACATTATAAAAATTCTTTCTCTTCTGAAAGAAAGTTTTGCGAGTGGTCCAGATGGTATTTCACCTGTTGTTTTAAAGAGTGTAAGTCTGTGTTTGCACCTTCCCTCCGTACTATTTTCGAATTGGAAAAACGCTTATATTATACCAGTCTATAAGAAAGGAGATAAGGCCAATATCGCCAATTATAGACCCATATCTAAGCTTTCCTGCATTCCTTAGGTGTTCGAACAGGTTATATGTGACAGTTTGGTATTTCATTGCAGGAACATCATCTGTCACCAACAGTATGGTTTCATGCAGAAACATTCTACTGTCACAAATCTTCTTGTTTTTATAAATCAATGTGTGTGCACTTTGGAATGTAGTCAGAAAATCGATTGCGTCTATACAGATTCTTCGAAAGCCTTTGACCAACTCTCTCACGCCATCATAAAATTCAAACTCATTGCATATGGCTTCCCTCCATTTTTCATCACTTGAATATTCTCATATCTCGAGAATAGGTCTTACCAAGTAAAATTCAAGCATTTTATCTCTAACTCATTTTTTTTTGCTTATTCGGGACCGGGAGTTCCTCAGGGTAGCCATTTAGGACCTCTACTTTTTAATTTTGCTATAAACGATGCTCCGTTGTGTGTACGTAGTAGCAAAATTCTCATCTTCGCAGATGATATGAAGATTTACAAAAACATCTCTTCTAGTAATGATCATATTCTGCTACAAGATGCGACATTAATAGTTCTTCATTGTGGTGTGAGAAAAATAGTTTAAATCTAAATCCAATAAAATGTCAAACAAAAACCTTTTTAAGGAAGCGTGTACCGTCTTCATATGACTACGCTATCTCACAGCACATTCTAACCCGTGTAACTTCCGTAGGAGATCTTGGAGTTTTTTTTACTCCTAGGTTAGATTTTTCTGTGCACATTAACAACATCGTGAATAAAGCCAGTTCAATGCTTGGATTTATAAAGCGTTGGTCAAAGGAGTTTCGCGATCTAAATATCACCCGCGCTATATATAATTCCTATGTTCGTCCTCACTTAGAATACGCTTCCCAGGTTTGGTCACCTCATTACAATATTCATATTGAGAGGCTAGATTCCGTTCAACGAAATTTTACTTGTTTTGCCCTCAAAGGTGTTTTATAGAGTGATCCTTTGAATGTCCCCTCTTATGAAAACCGTTTACTAGCTCTCCAAATTTAAACATTGTCAAATAGACGTAACAACAACGACATAGTATTCTTGCATCAAGTTAAATTACTGGTGTAACAGATGCACCGGAACTACTTGGCGCTATATCTTTCAACCATCGGGGTGGCGGTTATAATGTTCGCAGGAAGGATTTGCTACAAGAACCAAAACATCGTATCAACTACTTTATGAGCCCTTGACACGTATGAGTAGGCTTTTAAACTGCAACTCAGGCTTATTTGATTTAAATCTAAGCAAGAATAAATTAAAATCTTTGCTCAAAACCAGTGTTCTACAAAATTATTGGAAACATTGAATGTTTGAATCTGCCTAAAAATATTGAAATTTTTGCGAAAATCACAACCATTGGATTCATAAATTTAGTTACTAGTTTATATCAACTTGGTGTCATATTGTCGTACATGGGACAAAACATTAGAGTATGGTCACCCCAGAAAACATAAAGAAGTTTAACAATTTAGGTAGGAAAGATTAGAGCTTCAATGTGTGTGTCTTCCACTCAGGGGAACATTTTTTTTTTTTTGGAATGTCTCGTCTATACTTAAAATATGTGAAGACTTAACCTGCCTTCTTTCATGCATCTTTGTTTTGCTTCATGTTCTCAATGTATGGCAAAGATGACAAGACCAAATTGGAGACTGCTAGTCGTTAGCAATACCTAAACGTGAATCCATTGGATGTATTATGTATTTAGGAAATGTACGGTTTTTCTCTACAAAAAGCAAAAATGGAAGGCAATTGGAAAATCAAGTTTTTTCACTATATGAGGAAAAAAACAACAACTTCTAATAGGTTGATGCAGCATAAAATTAAAGAGGTTATCGCTTTTTGATAAGGTGGAACGAAAACGGCGGGCGACGACGCGACGCACTATGGAGTAAATGCTTCCAAAAACGAGTCAAAAGTCAATTTTCTAAATTGTAAAATTTAAAAGTGAAATTTATACCAAACGATTGTTATATTCCCATAGAACAATAGTCTGTATTTTTCTTTTTTTTACTCCAACTAGTTTCGCTGCAGCGTAAGTCCAAAGTCAGCGAAAAAAGGAGTAATAATTTTTGTTGATCTTTAAGCAAAAAACTGTGTTGATTTAAATTATTTGTTTATACTATATTTTAACTTATTATTTACAATTCTTTGAATGAATACTTCAGTTGCAGGTGTGTTTTCTTAAATTCATAATTTTTTTTAGTTAAAAAATGCAGTTTAATATTTTTTGTGATTAAATTAAAATAATACCTTTTAAAGTCTATTTTTATGACTTTCATGGTTTCTTTGATAGTCGTTTTGTTTATGTTTTCCGTCGAATTCCGTTGTACTTTTTATGGAACATGATTAAGAGCTACGTATAGATTCGTTTTAATGAAAAATCGGCTGCAGGTTTTTGCAGGTTTACATGTTATGCGTGTTAGAAAATGTGGTGTTTTATGCATTTTTTACCTTTTTCCAAAAATTATTTATTATTAAATTATTGACAACTGACCCTTTATTATAACTCTGAGACCTCCTTTTGATAAAAGTGAAATGTTTTTCGAGAAATGCGATGGAAATCCAGTTTCCAATAATAATTAAGACATGACTCAGAGGATGTTGGCAGTTTTAATTCCGATGGAGAAAGCGATTTTTTCCTTATAACAAAAAAAAAAATTTTGTTTTGAAACAATGCTCAAAATGCCTTAAAACATCTTTTCAGGAGTATATCAAACCATTTAATACAAAAAATAATTTTGTCTCGTTTTTTCACCATTTTACTCCATAGTGCGACGCAAGGCTTGACGTTACTCTCTACCTCTTCAATCTAATCAGAGAAAATTTTTTGTTTGTTTTCGAAGCTAAGTAAATTTATACCTATACCTATGTTCATTATTCTGAGTGTTCCGCTACGTGCTTCGTTTAAAATTTGCTATATTTGCTTTATCTTTAGTAATAATAATGCATTTAGAGTAATGTTTGCTTTTGTCTTATTTGAACTCGAGATCAAACATGATTCTAGTCGTTTGCTAAAGAAAAAACAAAAAACAAACAAAAATACAAAAATTACAAATACACGCTTATTGAAAATTCAGCAATATAACAATCATTTGATTCAAAATTCAAAAGTACTTCATAACTTTCTTATCCGGCTCCCAATCCATGTAGAATCTCGGCCTAAGAAGACACATCAGCCTTCCATCACATGCACTCTCCAGTATCCAAAACCAAGAGCTCTGGCATCTGCATTTACTTGGTCCTTGTACCGTAGGTTCGGTCTTCCTTGTCGTCTCGAACTTGGTAGCTGGGATGAGAAGACTTTCTTGGCTGGAGCGTTGTCATCCATTCGCTCGATGTGGCCGAGCCAATGCAGTCGTCTTTTCTTGGCCTTCTGGACTGCATCCACATCTTGGTACAGCTCGCACAGTTCTCGGTTGAACCTTCTTCTCCATTCGCCGAAAATCTGTCGAAGAATTTTTTTTCGAAAGTGCCCAGTATCAATTCCCCTTTTTTACTTATCCTCCAGCATTTGGCGCCGTAGAGTAGGACTGGTAAAATCAAAGTTTTGTTAACAGACACTTTGTCTTTTAAGTGAAGAGTTTTGAACGCAGTTGTTTGGTCAAACCGAAGAAGCAGCTGTTCGCTAGGGTAATTCTTCGTCGGATCCAAGGTAGTTGAACTCCTTACCTACATCGAAATTGCTACCATCAACAGTGACGTTTTGTCCTAGGCCGTTGACAGATGTTCTTTTGTTTGTTGATAACATTTACTTTGTTTTGTCCTCATTCACTTCAAGACCAACGAGTTTCACCTGTTCTTCAATCGATGTCAAGGACTCAAGCACAGCTCTTTGGACGACCGATGTCTATGTCGTCCGCTTAACGTTGGAGATGGTTGGATTTTTTGAAGATTGTGTTTAAGGTGTGAGTACGGACACCTCCCTTGCGTAATATCAGCTCCAGGACTTTGTTTAAGAAGTCACATGACAGCGCATCGCCATGTCTAAATCCTGCGCGTGTTCGAAACAACTCAAATGAGCTGTTACTGTTACTATTGAGACACAACACTGCGTATTGCTTAGCGTCATGCGGCACAGCTGGATTAGTTTGTTCGGAATCGTGAATTCAGACATCGCCTCCATAAGCAGCTTTGGAGTAGATGAAAAGTTGGTGGGTTTCAACTTGAAATTCGTTGGTCTTTTTCAGGATTTTCCTCTGTGCGAATATTTGGTCTTTTGTTATTCTAACTGGCCTAAGCCACACTGGTCGTGCCGATTATTGTGTTGCAGAAAGGTACAAGACGCTCACACTATACGTTGGATAGAATTTTGTACGCAACATTAAGCAGGGATATGCCTCGGTTGTTTTTACATGACATAAAATCGCCTTTTTTTGGAGATGGAGCTCCTTAATATTTAAAGAGTTCCGATAGTATGCCATCCGACCAGGGGGACTTGTTATTTTTTTTAGCTTTTGAACCTTTAGCTCGCTCGATATTTTGCCCATTTAGCAGCTGCTGAAATTGCTGCTGGAATACATCTACGATTCCCTGGTTTCCTTCAGTGTTTCGATGAACCTGTATCCTGGTTCTATAACTAGAAGCTAATTGCTTCGACCTTTTAAAATAACGTCAGGTGTTGTTCTTGGCACGTGACTCTTCGGAACTTTAAGCTATTAATACGATTCGATGAACCTGCAAACGGAATTAAATATTTTTTCGTCTTTTTTTTTCTCAAAAAGGTTTTAAAAAACTTTCTATGATAAAAGGCCATAATTAAAGTCCCAAAACACACCACTGGGTTTGTTCGTCAGTACAATAACTTAAACGAAAAACATACTCACTCAATCGCAGTGAGAGCCCTTATCAACAAAAAAATTTTGGGGCTTTTACGCTAACATAGTCACATGGGAAATGTTTGCAAGTCACGCCAAAGGATTCAATACCATTAGGGAAATAAATGAAATGTAGTGGTAGTCCCTTTTTCATTTTCAGTCATTACAAATACCATCAACTTAATTGAAGCAATTAAAAAAAAACACAAATCATGTATAGAAAGCAAAAAAAGTGAATGAATATTCCTGTTTGATTTAATGAATTTTGCATTAAAATGGGCTGTTCTTTATGATCTCCCAAGGTGATAGCCATAGCGACAAAAATGACTCATCCAAAGAGAATATCAGATACATGAACAAAAATGCTGCTGATTATTACTAGAAAAACATGTCATTTAAGCGTTTTGGTAAAAATTATAACATATTAATTTGTATGATTATTTATGTACCCATACCCATGTACTTATTCTAAACTCGCACTTCTCAGAAGTAGTTGAAGTCATCAAAACTTAAGACTAATATTGTGTTTGACACATCTGCCTTGGGCCGGCAGTTCACGATATTATATTTAGTTTTCCAATTGGGTCAGTTTTGTATTATCGTGGAGGAAGCCCAAGACTATTGAAGAAATAAATACTTTCTTACTTAAGGTGGCGCTACAGTTCGCTGTGGACCTGATCGTTAACCAACAGTCTCCTAGCTATAGCTAACTTCCTCTAGTTGTGCACTCTAAGTTGATTTCACTTGATCTGATTCGCGGTCTTCCTCTACTTCTTTGTCCCCTGGAAATGGTATCGAAGGCTTTCCGGGTGGGAGCATAAGTGTCTATCCGCTTTATATGACCAAACCATCTGACCAAGCCACTTGACCTTCCTGGCTAGGTCCGTGTCGTTGTACAACCCGTAAAGTTCGCTGTTGAATCTTCTTCTTCATTCTCCGAATGGCACACGGGGCTATAGATAACCCAAAAAACTATCCTGTCGAAACAGCCTAAGGCACATTCATTTATTTTTTACCAGTGTCTATGCTTCTACACTATATAGCAGGTCTGGGATGATGAGGGTGTTGTATAGTTTTACCTTAGTTGGTCAAGAGAGGGCTTTAACTACCAATAAATTGCTTTCTTAGCCCAAAGAAACAGCGATTAACTGTAACGATGGTGTTATTAACCGTTTAAATAGCGGAGCCTAGGTAGACAAACTCCTCTACTACCTCGAAGTTATATGCGTCTATTGTGACGTTCTGACTAAGCTGGCGGTGTTGGGTGTCCTTCATCGAAGATAGCATATACTTCGTTTCTTAATCATTTACCGCTAAACCTATTTTTACCGCTTATGTCTCAATTCTCACAAAGGCGCCATTGACATCACGCTGTGTTCTTCCATCATCGGCGTACGCGAGAAGTTGAACAGACTTTTGGAAGATAGTGCCTCTGGTGTTGACGGTGGGGTTTTGCACTATTTTCTCAAGAACGATTTTGAGAAAATCGCACGACAGTGCATGGCCTTGTCTGCATCGGCATTTTGCACAAGCAAACGAGCTTGGCTGGGATGCCAAAACAAGACCTAACTTTATTCAGTTCATCCCTGTGGATGCTGTCATACGCGGCCTTAAAATGGATAAAAAGTTGGTGGGTATCGATTTGGTTTTAAAAGGTTTTTTCCAGGATCTGCCACAAAGTGAAAATTTTTCCTAATCTGAAGCCACATTGATAAGGACTAATCAGATTGTTGACGAGAGTCTTCAGATGTTCACATATTACGGCAGAGGATCTCATAAGCGATTTAAGGAGACTAGTAGTTGGCGCAGATCTTCTTAAGGATCAGGCAAACAATGCCGAGGTTCCAATCATCGGGCATGTATTCTTTCGACCATATCTTACAGATAATTTGGTGCATGATCCTATCTAGACCATAGCCTGTTGCTTTGAACAGCTCGGCAGCTAGACCATCTGATTCAGCGGCCTTTGATTTCAGCCGTGATATTGCCGATTTCACTTCGTTTAGGTCTGGTTCTAATCCACTGACGCTGATCACAAAATTCAGCGAAGTGGATTAAGAACAAATCTATCTAGACTTTTCTGGGATTAGGGTACTCATTAGTACGTTTAGTATAATACTACGTTTTCATCTACCCTAAATCCCAGAAAAATCGAGATTTGTTCTTAATCTACTTCGCTTATCATGTGATTAGCTTCAGCGTGAAATCGACAGGAAGTGATCTCAATGCATATGGTAATTAAGCATGTGATAGCGCCATCGTTGAAAACTATTTGCAGCGTATGTCACTGCCAATAACTCGACTTGGACACTGTACTCTGGCGTAAATCATGTAAACGGATGCTATGACGAGCTTTCCCGTTCTTGTTTCACTGCTGTCTGATAAAAGAAAAATAAAACTGCAACCTGGCAAATATATTATGTTCTGAAATTATTGTTTGAACCGTTGAAATTATAGGCACAAGTTATGAGTATAATAGTCAGCGCAAATAACCTCTACGCACAGTCCGTGTACTTATTTTATTTAGCCAACCTTAGGTTCAACCTATAAATTCAAAACTTCATGCGTTACTAGATAAAGTTTTTTTTTTTTTTATAATAAGCACGCACTCAAGGGGTTTTTGTTCCCTTTTTATGCCAAAGCACAGTGCGAGCGTTAGGAAAAATGGGATAGACGGAGAGGAGTAGATTGTGGGTCGAGGATTAAAGGGAAAAGAGGGAGATCAAATTCCAGAGGCTGAAGTAACTCTACCGTTCTGGAATTGACTTGAGGGTTGTGGGAACACAGGGGCCTGATTATGGGATTCGCGGCGGATCGTTTTGCTAGCGAGCTTGACATTTTTTCAATTATTGCTTTCGCTTTCGCCTTCTTCGATTTGAATTCGACCAATTAACGAATTCGAAGGCGAATTTGAAATGTCATAATGTTTGCAGGCGAGTTGAAATCCGACAGCTTTTTTTTGGCGGATTCACAGGCGAAACAGTGCTTATTCAAATCAGTGGAATATTGGAAGAAAAAGTCAAAGCAAAAGTGTTAAATCACTGATATATTGGAAGAAATATTTTCGCTCCGCCGCGACGCGAATTCGTTAATAAGGAAATACGAAGCGAGTCGAATTTGAAAGGTCGAATTGAAAACGATCCGCCGCGAATCCCATAATCAGGCCCCAGAGTTTAGGAAATTGGGAATTAAAGGAATCAATATCAATGACTATAAAATGCAAAATTAAATGCAACTACAACTTTTACTATTACTTTATCCAAAAAACTGTCAAAATCTGTGGCTGAGGAACTCTACCGAGTAGATTGCAATGACGAGTGATTTTATTCATTTCTTTTCAGTCCTTATATACTTAATTTTACACATTTTAATCAAAGTAGTCATTGACTTAACTGTCATTATTTCAAATTTTAAATCATTGTACTCATTTACTTAAATGTCATTATTTGAAAATTTAAGGAGGTACCAGATGGGTATGAAGAATTAAGGTTAAGGTTATACCAGAAGGATATTGAAAATATTAAAGTTAAGGTAATATCAGAAGGGTATTGTTCAGTAATTACTTTAAAATATATTGTTTAGTTTGATGGGTCGCTACAATTTTATTTTATTTTATGATTGTATTATTAAATTTACAATATTTTAACTAAGTTTCTAAATGTTTCCACCTTTTAGCCGGCTGGCATTGAAGACCTTCGAAAATGGACATCAACCGAGGCCTTAGGCGATGTAACAGTCACCCCCGATTGTATGAATCGCGTTGATGCATCCATAAGTACATCGATAATAATTGGCGACAGTGGAGTTCTAACGCCAGCCCTATCTCCGTCCGTGTTATCAGCTGATGCTGTTGACGCAATTTATTCCATAAATAATAGTAATGATAATTTGAATATTCCTAATGACATTAACAAAGATGTGCCTTTAAACCATCGACTGCCTTCCCCGGAGGAACAATGTAAATTGTTAGCTTTAAGGTAAGTACTCATAATCTTTCGTTTTTCAATTCCAATATAACCTCTGTTCTATTCTGACTTTCGTCTTTACCTAAGGGGCCAGTTATAGCTATCATTAAAAACTATAATTAAAAGTTGGAACACATGAAAATTGGATTTTTTTACTTGCGTGTGTTTATAGCGATCATTAAATTATTTAAATGTCATTCAAATATTTATTTAATAAACTGACACCAAATATTTTTTTAATGATTGAAAATCCTTCATTAATTTTTTTAATGAAAGATAGAACATTAAAAAAGGGGAACACAAACACTGGAACAAAGTGTTTCATTTTTTGAAATTTAATTATTAGCTTGTCATTAAAACGAATTTTCATCATTAAAGTAAATAAATGCATTTTTCACCAAAAATGTTCTTTTGTTGGATTATTTCTCGCCAAAAAAAAAATATTTCAATGGATTTGCCATCGATTGGTATGAGATTGATATATAAAATCAAAGTTCAACACACCACATTATCCAAATGAAAATTTTTAATGATAGTTTTTAATGATCGCTATAACTGGCCCCTAAGTCTTCGCCCATCCCAATTTAACCCTTTCCTATATTTTATTTTGGAAATTAATTGTTTTATATCGGTTTGACGGATGAGCTATTTTATGTTAATTTGTGTGGAGCTAAATTAAAATTATTTGTGTGGTCGGGAAAGGGACTGGTTTTGGTGTAAAGGTATTTTCGATAGAAAATTTAAACGAACCCCATAGGAACGCACATGTCAAATGCTGTCAGGAACAACGAACCGAATCGCATCAATTTATTATTCCTAGTTTGGTGAAGTGAGAATAATGTTTCCAGAGCATGATTTCGAGTTCACTGGAAGTTGTTGGGTGTTTTGTTGGTTTGTGTATCTTTGTTTTTTGTAGGTCTATTTGTCTTTTGGTTCCGGTAGAACAGAGATGCGGGTTAACTTCCTGATAGGGTTACCATGTGCACACAAATTAACTTTTTGGCTTTTAAGCTTTTTGGTTTTTCATGTATGTTCATACTTGCTTTGTGCATCACGCATGTGTTTGTAAGAAAGTTGATAGGGGGATAAAAGGCTCAGGATTTAATCAACTGTCAGCTTAATTGCCTTTATTAAATTTTAAATTGTGAGTGATGGTGTTACATTTTTCAGTTGATTAGATCTTAATGGTTTGTCAAAGGGTTTAAGGTCAACATGGTGAATTGATTGTATTGTAAATTTAATACGCCACTTTATCGGTGGAGCTCTTAAGAGAACAGTACGAGAAAGCCAACTGGGACGGTCTCAATAATTATTTTAGGATCTTTATCAAACTGCTTCCTCGATAGTGACGTAGATTCCAGTACGGGTACGGGAATGAGACTTTTTATCCAGAATAGGGTTAAAAGCATCAATCCCAAACAGAACGCATGGTTTCATAGTCCAAAGAAGCAGCGATTGGCAAAAGTGATTCTTGTTTGATTTCAGCGCTGATGTTGTTGTCTGAATTGATAGCGGAACCCAGGTATACAAAGTCCTTAACTACCTCGAAGTTAAATCTGTCTATGTTGACGTTTGATCCAAGACGTCGACGTCAGTTGTCCTTTCTTGTTGACGGCACTAACTTGGCTTTGCCCTCGTTAACCGCTAGACCCATTTTCCTGGCCTCCGTCTCAAGACTCACAAACGCTCCACTGACATCACGCTGTGTTCTTTAAATTATGTCAATGTCGTCTGCGTATCCTAGTAGCTGGACGGACTTTTGAAAGATTGTGCCTCTGGTGTTGACTTTGGAGCTTTGCACAATCTTTTCAAGAATGATGTTGAAGAAATCGCATGACAACGCATCGCCTTGTCTAAAACCTTTTCTGACATCAAAAGCGTCCGTTAGGTTTTTTCTGACCATAATGGAACAGCGTGAGTTTTCCATTGTCATCTTACACAGACGGACGAGTTTTTCTGGTATGTCAAAACTAGACATTGCTCTATATAATTGGTCTCTAAAGACGCTGTCATACGCGGCCTTGAAATCGATGAAAAGGTGGTAGGTATCGATTTGAAGTTTCTGGGTCTTCTCCAAGATCTGCCGTAGGGTGATTATTTGATCGATGGTGGATTTTACGGGTCTGAAGCCACACTGATAAGGACCTATCAGGGCTTCAAACGTTCACAAAGCACGGCAGACAAGATCTTATAGGCGATGTTAAGGAGACTTATACCTCTATAGTTGGTGCAGTTCAGGGGATCTCCTTTCTTGGGGATCGAGCATACGATGCTGAAGTTCCATTCGTCGGGCATGCTTTCCTCCGACCAAATCTTGCAGATGATCTGGTGCATGCTCCTAACCAAATCATCTCCAGCTGCTTTGTACAGTTTGGCGGCTAGCTCGTCTGCTCCAGCGGCTTTGTTGGACATAACTTTAGAGATAGCTATCTTCACTTCGTCAATGTCGGGTTGGTGGAATTGTTGGCTTTCTGCACCCAAATTGAATGGTTCTGTATTGCTGGCGGAGTTTTGCTCATCATCGCCATTATACAGCTTGAAAAAGTAGTCTTTCCATATCCTCAGCACTGACTTTGGTTCCACTACGATGTTCCCAAGATGGTTTCTACAGGCTTCGGTTCGGGGTGTAAAAGCCCTGAAGGTTTGTTTCACCTTTTTGTAAAACTTTCGAACCTCGCTACTGTTGTGACATCCCTCTATGTCCTCGATCGCGCGCTTCTCATGCTCCCTTTTTTTCTTTCTGAGAAGTTTATGCTCGTCTCTCCTTTTCTGCTCAAAGAGCTCACGAGCTGTTCGGGTCCTTCTTTGCAGCGCCGCTTTGTATATTTTGTATTATTATGGAACAATAATTCCAATGAGTCGTAGTAGTCCAGTCAATGAACGAAAAAAATTGCCTTCACCTCAAAAAAAATCCAACAGTTTTGAAACTTGGCACACTTACTAAGGGATGTCTGGTGATGACCCAAAAAAAAGTCCCCAAGAATCCGACATGAGCTCTAGCGGCAGTTAAGAGAAACATGGAGTTTGTTTCAGTTTTTCACGTTTATCTCAAAAACTATTTGTCGTATCAAAAAATTTTGTTCTACAAAATTCAAGCTCATTAAATTTTATAAAAAAAAGCTCTTATGAACTTTTTCGTATCTCTTATAGTTTATAAAATAACTCTAGCGGCAGTGAAGAGAAACATACGGTTTTTTCGGTTTTTCGGGTTTATCTTGAAAACTATTTGTCGTATCAAAAAATAATCTTCTACAAAATTAAAGCTTATTAAAATTCCGAAAGAAAAAAAAAATTAGGTTATAAATAACTATACCCACATTGAAGGAAAACAAGTAATTTTTTCATGCTTATCTTGGAAATGGTTTCTCGTATTAGTCCAGACAATAAACAATAAACATTCGCATAGAGCTGAAAATTGGTACAGAGCATTAGAACACCGATTAAAGTAAAATGTCAAAAGTCCCCAAAAATCCCATGTGTGCATAAGAAATTATTCAAGGTCAAGTGTCGAAAATGTTGGTTTTTCATGCATATCTTTGAAACGGGGGAAGCTATAAAAAAAAGTGTATCAAAGGCTTGTACGCCTTGTAATTTTCTAAAAAAAAAAAATTATGACACTTTTTTTCCTACGAGCAAGCGTTTAGAAAATATTGTATTAAATCTGCAGAGTTAAATATAAAAAAACAACATATTCGACATTTAACCTTAAATATTTTTTTTTGCACTAGTGGGATTTTGGGGAATTTTGATATCTTATATAGAGAGATGTCCTTATGCTCTGTACCAATTTTCAGCTCTATGCAAATTTTGTACAGGGCTTAGGAGCTAATTATAAAAAATTCGAAATTTTGACTTTTGACCAAATTATGTTTTTTTTTTCTGACAGCTTTAAAAAAAAAATGTTTTTATATAAGAAACCACATAATCTACAAGTTTTTCATAGAAATTTTTTCAATCGGACTCACCGTTTAAGAGTAATACGCAAAAAACCATTATTTTCGACATTTGACACATTTTAAAATCGCAATATTTTCTAAACGCTTGCTCGTAGGAAAAAAAGTGTCACAATTTTTTTTTTTAGAAAATTACAAGGCGTACAAGCCTTTGATACACTTTTTTTTATAGCTTCCCCCGTTTCAAAGATATGCATGAAAAACCAACATTTTCGACATTTGACCTTGAATAATTTCTTATGCACACATGGGATTTTTGGGGACTTTTGACATTTTACTTTAATCGGTGTTCTAATGCTCTGTACCAATTTTCAGCTCTATGCGAATGTTTATTGTTTATTGTCTGGACTAATACGAGAAACCATTTCCAAGATAAGCATGAAAAAATTACTTGTTTTCCTTCAATGTGGGTATAGTTATTTATAACCTAATTTTTTTTTCTTTCGGAATTTTAATAAGCTTTAATTTTGTAGAAGATTATTTTTTGATACGACAAATAGTTTTCAAGATAAACCCGAAAAACCGAAAAAACCGTATGTTTCTCTTCACTGCCGCTAGAGTTATTTTATAAACTATAAGAGATACGAAAAAGTTCATAAGAGCTTTTTTTTATAAAATTTAATGAGCTTGAATTTTGTGCAACAAAATTTTTTGATACGACAAATAGTTTTTGAGATAAACGTGAAAAACTGAGACAAACTCCATGTTTCTCTTAACTGCCGCTAGAGCTCATGTCGGATTCTTGGGGACTTTTTTTTGGGTCATCACCAGACATCCCTTAGTAAGTGTGCCAAGTTTCAAAACTGTTGGATTTTTTTTGAGGTGAAAACCTTTATTGACTGGACTATAGAGTAAGTGTACGTACACATGAAAATGTAACTTATCTCCCAATTCATTTTATGTTAGGAAATATAAAACTTAATGACCTAGCTTAATCTAAGGTTCAAGGTTGCTGGTTGGTCTCCTTTAACAAACAGCAAGTACATCACCTTCTCACTTAATAGTTTCGTATGAACACCCCATAATAAATCTTCACTCGAAAATGTTTTTTTATTTAACCTTTTTAACGTATATTTTATTTAAAGATATCCTGCCGTAGTAATCTCAGTGGACACATCTGGCAAACGTTTTGAACGCATGTGCCTGGCCAGAAAATCAACTACTGGCTGTGCCCTTGGCATGTCTGAAAGTAATAATTTGAACGATGACGTGCAAACGGTCAGTCGCCGTTCGAGATCGCGTAAGGTTCGTGGCAAACGAAGGAACACAATTGCTGGAATCGATCAAAAAGAGATTCAGGATGCAGCTAATGGGTATGTTCTTTACTTTTGTTTTGCAATTTCTTTGTCCTGACATAAAACATCAGTGTATTAATAACTTCATAAATGTGAATGTCGTTTTTTTTTAATTGAACAAATTATTATACATAATTATTGTGTCTGGTTTGTTATGCTGTTGTTAATAGAAACTTATAAATATGTTTACATTAAAGTTGTTCTTATTATTTTTGGCAAAGTATAATCGATTTTAATTTCTATCACTATACATATAAATTTTATAAAAATAGAGGCATGTTTTATGTCCCCTTTTACTGAAAACAAAAACAACATACCTGAAATAGTGTATAGTATGGAATGTTCCACAAAATTATTAATTCTTAGTTAATTTTTTTTCAAATTTTTGTTTTTGTTTATTTGACTTTATAAAACAGTTATAACAAATTAATGCCTAACAACATCAATTAAAACACGAGGTACACTTGTGTATATATTTAAAAAGAAAAAAACATCAAACTTCAGTATTATACAATTTGGTTCATATACATAAATGGTTGGTTTGTGAGTACATGCAAAGCACATAGTAGTGTGAAAATATTTTTTTTTTTTGCTTTTGTTGTTTTTTTTACTTGTTAATAAAGATCAAACCATATTGCACAATTTTTTTCATGAAACATTGCATACATACATGCTTATTTTTTTATTTCCCTCCATTCATAGGTAATAATTCGTGTTTTTTTTCGTTGATAGTTTAAAGCAGTGAAAATTCTTTTTGCTTTTGTTAGTTTTTTTTTTTTTATTAAAGGAAGGAAGTTTTTTGAATTGAGTTGTCCTTGCACTGATAATGATGATGAGCTCTGCAAACGCACTAAGGCCCGTTTGCTGATACGGCTCATAACTATTTAAGTTCCACATAAGCAACTAAGTCCTACTTAATGGTTTGCTTTGCACCAAATTCAAAGTTTGACATAAATGAAGCTAAGTGAAACTTATCTTATGGGGAAGAAAAAGTAGGGCATAAAGCTCTTAAGTGGTTCTTAGCAGATTTATAAAGTTATGTTCTTTGATGACAAGATATTGAAAACATTTTTTGCAAGAAGTAATTAATTCTTTTTTTGAACTGAAACAAAAGTAAACAAAAATGAATTTTGAATTTATCGATTTATTGGAAGATGATGTCGAGGTTCTTGAATTGATTGAAGTTGGTGTTATCCGACAAGTTTACGATAGAAATGAGTATTTTATTAGTTTTGATGAATTGGACTTCTACAAAAGATTTCGTTTGACTAAAAATATGACTATCCATTGTTAGAACAAATCGATAAAGGATTAGACGCCCTTATAACAGGTTTGATACACAACTTGTTAAACAAATTGTTCACTAAAATTATTCGTATTCTAGAAATAATTCAATTGCACCCATAAACCAGTTGTGGCTTCTACGATTTTTGCTACAGGCAATCATCTTTTAAGTATTGCTGACTTTGGAGGGATGCATGTTTCCACTGCTTCAAGAATTGTTTCAAGAGTTGCCACAGAAATTACAAGGCTATTTATAGAAAATATACTAAATTTCCATCTACAACGTCAGAAATTGCATAGGTCAAAAGGGATTTTTTTGATATAGCATCTTTTCCTTCTGTCATTGGCGCTGTTGACGGGACACATATTAAAATTCAGTCTCCAGGTAAAATAAAATATGGTTTCATTTTACACGAAATCCAAATTTGTCTCATCAGGGGGATCCGCCGCGGAAATATTCAGGAATAGAAAAAGCTATTTTTCGATAGATGTGCAGGGAGTATGTACTGCAAAGATGGTATTTACTGATGTTGTTGCAAGATGGCCAGGTTCTGCTCATGATGCAACGATTTTCAATAGCAGCTAAATAAGAGCAAAAATGGAAGGTAGAGATTTTACAGATTGCGTTATTCTGGGTAAGGAAATTCATTTGTAATAATTTCATACTACATGCAGTTAACGTATTTGATGACACCATTACTCAGTCCCCGTAACGCGGCAGAGCAACTTTATAATGAGTCTCAGATACGAACAAGAGGGCCTATAGAAAAGACTTTCAGAATAATGAAAAGACGATTCCCTGTACTTGCATACGACTTTCGTCTACAATTAAAAACGACATTTACAATTATTGAGGCAACATGTGTTTTGCACAACATACTTCGATATAATGGCGTGTCACTAGAACCTCCTGAAACGAAAGCATAGATTTTGACCCAGAAAACCTTCAGGACGCAATAAACTCAGGGCAGATTTCACGCACTAGTATTTAATATATTTCAAGAAGCGGAGGGTTGCAAAAACGCAAAGACCTGATAAACAACTATTTCAGAAGGCTGTAGAATTGTTTAAAACCACAAAATGAAATGAAATTTTATTAATACAACAACTTAACTGTATCACAAAAAACAAATAATATACAAAATTCTTCCATTAAACAAAACATTTTTCGTTCATAAAACAAAATAAAAATTCATCGAACAAAATAAAAGTTTAAAAAACATGCATTAGGTATATTTCTTTGAAATTACGCGTTTTAACTCAGGAACTTTATTTACGAAATGTCAACTTTATAATTATTAAGGATTGAGGTTTTCCAAATCCTTAAGGACATAACACGTTTCACAAATCCTGAACGAATCACTTCTGATTTTTTTTTTAAATTCCGTTTTTATTTCTATGTCCAATTCCAAAGATCGTTTTCTTAAATCATGTTCAATAGAGTTCGAATATTTTTTTTGAGTCGCTTCCTCTTTTTGTGTGCCATATTGAAGCTTAGCAAGCTGGAATATTGCTCCGTTATTTTGTTGCTAGGCAAGTTGAAGCTACTAGTCGAAGCCTTCCGCACCATTTACTTTCATTCTCTGTTTCCGTGGTGGAACTGCTGAACTGCTTTTTAAATCCTTTGGACATTGGGATGTTAGTTTTGGGATTATTTTCATCAAAATTGTCAACGGAGGTAGCTTCTTGCTCATCCGAGATATTTTCATGGCTATGCTTTAACTTTGGATGGAATGGGGTTTTCAATTGACTGGTTTTGTATTTTCCCCAATCTATAGTTGTTTCATCCCGTTTTTCTTCAATCTGTAAATTTAGAAGATGCATAATAAAGTAAAAAAGAACCAAAAATAATTTATCTTAC
This sequence comes from Sphaerophoria taeniata, assembly GCA_943590905.1. Lineage (NCBI taxonomy): Eukaryota > Metazoa > Arthropoda > Insecta > Diptera > Syrphidae > Sphaerophoria > Sphaerophoria taeniata. The sequence goes on along the minus strand of OX016540.1, from coordinate 183,026,318 downwards.
CATGTTCGAACTGCTGCCTGATTTATCTTCCAATAACTCCTCCACACCATCGCCATCACAAATGTTTTCAAACTGGGTCTTCGGATTCATGATTGATACAGCAAGATCAAAATTTTCATCAGTCACATTTATTGGCTTGCCACCTCCAATCTGAATCTTGGACAGTTTTTCGTCTGCAGCGACCTTCCTTATTTCTTTTTTTTTATATCCCCGATAAAATTTTTTAGGGCTTCAATTGTTCTGTAGCATGCAGAATCCGAATGGGAATTGAAGTTCGCGGTTATTCTCTCCCAAGCTGCTTCTTTTTCTTTCCATGTTACTCCATCGGTTTTTTTGTTTTCAATGATGTTTTTTTTTTTCATGGAAAGCACATTCTAAAAGCGTTCGCTTTTCTTTTAAAGAAAAATTTGGATTTCTCATCCTTTTCTTGTCAGCCATAATCAACACAATTTTTGTTTTTTCCTTTCACAAGACCGAACACCGAACTCAATTTACCGTTTTTGGAATATAGCACATACTTTTACACAGTTTGAAGTTTGTTTGACATTTAACATCGAATCGAAGTTAGATACGTTTCATTTTATGTTTAACTTAGTAAAGTGAAACATAAAAATATTCTTACAACCAAAAATAAATTATATTATACTTAGAATATAAGATGTACTTGGTTATGACACAGATTTAAGAAGAGTATCAGCAAATGGGCCTTAATGTTACAGATTATAAATCTTGTACGTATACTTGATTGCATAGAAAGTCCGAGAAAAAAACCTGACTTTTTTTTTGCACTAGGTTGAGGCTTGAGGGGGGACATAATAAGGGAAATTTATTAAAACTAGGATATCCTTTTGAAATATTAAAAAATGTTTTTTTTTTCATTATTTAAAACAAGCGCTAAAAAAGTAATAAAATTTTCCTGATGTTAAGTACCTCTATAATTCGACTCCACTCATCATTTAAATTTCTCCAAAAACAATCATTCGTCCATAAATTCCATCGTTAAATACAAATTCAAATTCGTTTCCCAAAATACACAAGAAAAACCAATTACATAGCAAAACAATAAAGAATGCCCAATAAATATAATCATCCCGATGACGACCTTTCAATGAAAAGAGTCTTCACACTTAATTATGCCCCCACCATAAAACGAATTTATTAATCAATCGACACAATTTTGATTGCTAGATTCAATCAGTGTGCATCATTCCATAAATAAAACGAAAAGTTATTTGTATGGAAAGATTTAATAAGTGAATAGAGATAAGAAAAAAAACCCTCATTCCAATTTTTTTTTTCTTATAAAAGAAATATTTTTGAAAAACACTCACAAATCAATTACATAGAAAATATGAAAAAAAATAATTATTGTAATACTGGAGTTTGAAAAAAAAACTTACAAAGAAAAAAAAATATTTTTACACATTTCCCCCCCTTATAAAAAACAGGACGGATATTCAAGATAGCGGTAAGAATAGTTTAGCAGCAACGACAACAGGTGGTGATACCGTAAATCCAAATGACGGTTACAACATTGCAACTATTGAAGAAAAAAACAAATTCAGTCGAAGCAAGTCGAGTGACATATTAAAAAAGGAATCTGTTGCCTTGCCATATGACAAGGGTAAGAGCACTCTGACTCGTTTGAATTCGCTCAAGCAATGGGGTCGAAATCGTTTAAAATTCATAACTCCAGGAAGCAATAGTGGTAAATCGTCCTCGTCGGGTCATAATAGTAGCACAAGTAGTGGAGGAAACAAATTATCGCCACCAAAATTGGTCACCATTGACATAGACGATGAATGTATTGTGCACGAGCTAACAAGCAAAAAGAATGAACTTTTCGAAAAGGAAGGTAGATTTTCGCACGAACGAAAACCTTCTTATTCCTCGTCGGAGAAGAGTGTCTCATTGGCCAGTAACAATGGTGGAAAGATGTCGCAAGTTGTTGCCCAAAAATTGGTGGCACTCGGCAGCGGCAATGTGAAACTACGCGATACCTCGTCCTTGAATCGTCAACGACGCAACGGTATCAATGGCCATAACAAGGATGAACCTCATTCGTCCAGTGGCAATTGGAGTGCTAGTTCAGAATCGGGACGGACTTCCATTGGAAGCGAAATAACCATACAACCGAAGTCGAGTGCCTCAAATACATCTCTGAATGTAAGTAGTTTCCATCCAGGCAGTGGTCCACCCAGTTCAATCATCAGTAGGCGCCGATTCTTAAATACATCGGCTTCAAGTAGTGTAACCAGTGAAGGAACTGCTACCCCAGACTTGCAGGTAAACGACGACGACGAGACTAGCTCGGCATACTCCTGCGACACCGAAGGTTATTACACCTCTTTCCACATGGATTCAGGGCTAAGAACTCTTAAGGAAGAAGAGCCAATGTCGCCGTTGCAGACAAGTTCAACACACCCTAGTAATTACTCCTTTGGCAGTATGTCAAATCAAACTGTCCTTACGGCTGAAAATGAATACGAGCTCTTTGGCAGAGGCTCAACTTCAACAACTACCAGTTCGGCTGGCACCGTCTGCACCACACTCCTGGTCAACGACCATCATGGGCCAGATGTACCCGAGCGCATTAGTTCGCTGTCGAAATTGAACAATAGTGCCAGCAGTACAAGTACACTCGAACGAAGTTATTCGAGCAGTACAGTAGGAAGTACATTAGAGCGAACTGGTACAATAAAGAGAAACGTCTTGGCGACATCAAGTACAACAGTCTTGCCAAAAGATGCAGAAGGAAAAACCATTTCCACCACCACTGATATCGACGACATTTCGCCTGCAAGTCAAGAAAGTGAATACACCTTCGAAACGCGCATAGCTGAACGATCCGCCCAACCCTTGCCCTTCCCACCCCCCAATCAAACATCCGAAGTTGAGTATTCTGAGAGCTCAGATCTGGAAGGTGTGGAACGCATTGAACGAATTAAACAAAAGACTGCCATCACAGCCAAGCGTATACCTTCCATGTGCATAATCACTCCATCAACCAGTGATGATGAAAATATCAAAGACTATGCAACTCCCTATGCTTCAATCGATGTAATTCATGATTCAGCGACATCAACCGCAACAAAAAAAGATTATAATCTAAACCACTTGAAGCGCACTTTGCAACATCCAATTCATAATATGCTCGATAAATTAAAAGTCGTTCTTCCCAATAGCACCAGCAGCAGCAAGCGAAAATCACCGGCTAAACAAAACGACGACGATGACAGCGCCATCTATGATGCAGCAGGTGAATATGTAACCATTGCCGATATAAGCAATAACAACAACAATACCAACAAAAAAGTTGGAGGTAATCTTGGAATTTACTATTCCAATGACATAGTTCGTCGCAATTTAGATCCCACACTGTCTTCTTCGTCGTCGTCGTCGTCGGGGAAGCCCAACGACGAAGACGGCACTCATCCTTCTTGCGAGAAAAAAGAATATGTTTCTCTGAATGAATTGCCATGCAATATTCGCCGCAATGACCAAGCGAAAGGCCACATACTGGCGCATCCTTTTGCAATGGCAACAGAAAAAATCAATAGTCAGTCTCTGTGCGCAGCATCTGGAAATGACGAAGCATCATCCCTCATGTATGGCAAAGAAACAGAACACGATAAAATAACAACATCCCCTACCGCAGCGGCGAATAAGGGTGCGCGTGTCAAATTGAATTCGCAGGGGAAACCGATTTACGATTCAGATAGTTTGAAACGTCGCAAGGGAGCGCATACAACATTCGCACCTGGTCCATACGTTAAAGAAACCGAAAGTGCCCTGCTCTTCAACGACGACCAGCATCATCGTCATAATCACCATCAAACAAGCGATAGTAACGCTCCTCCTACGCCCAGTGAAAGTACTAGCGCTGCATTTAAAAATAATCAATCGCAATCCGTTTTAAAAACACTCATTAATGGCGGTTGTGTTAATCGAAAAGTGCCAAATGTACGACCAATAATTGTTTCAACGTCTCAACATCAACCCCCGTTAATTGTTAATATGACGACAAAGTGTCTCGACAGACCACCACCCCCATTGCACACTCAAACGATGGCGACCACTTTAATGACTGCAATGCCATCACCATTATCATCGTCTTCGATTTCAACCAATTCGTCATCATCGACTTCAAATTTGTCATCGTCATCTTCGACAGCATCAACCAATACAGTATTAGATGAAGGTAAGGCCAATTCTAATCTAACTAGTAATAATTTTATTGTAAATAACACGAACAATTGCTTAACAACAAAACAATACACACAATCCACAAAAATCAGCTGCAACAACAACAAGAATTTAAATAATTTAAATAACAATAATTGTATAGAAAAAATCACTGATAAACAGTTTTTACCAATGCATTTGACTACATTCGCTCGAAAAGGGGCTGCTTCTGTTGCTGCTTCTGCTTCTTCTTTCTCTACTTCCACTTCCACTTGTGACTTATCGATTCGTGACCTAAATAAGCTTAAAGAAGATTCAGCTTCTACTGCGCTCGGTAGTAGCAACCAGGAACAACAACGACCTCTGAAACGAAACAATAGCTATAGACTGGCCAATGAAGAATTAGTCAGCCATAGCAAAAGTAATCGTAACATCAAGAGTACCTGTATGATTTATACAGATGACATGCAAATCGATATTATGAAAACTTCTGTCGATGTTGTTGGCTGTCTATCTGGTTTTCAACAGAATTCTTCATTAAATGCACCAACGACAACGGTAACAGTTGAAGCCAACAATAAAGTAAGAAGGATTGCCAAATCGTTTGAGCGTCTGGTTGATGAATTCTCTTTATCTACTTCTTCTAGTACTTCAATGGATTCGTCCTATTTGAAGAATAAGTCGTTAGAAAATTTTGACACATCCGATCCGGTCATTAGCGTTGTAGTCGCTAATGATGGCGATGTCGATGTTGCCGCCGTTGATAACGATGAAGAGCTTGAGTCGGATTGTGAATTCATGGCTGTGAATAATCAGCCAAAGTATCAGAAATCTTTTATTGAAGGTGTTTTGTTGAAACCTTTTAAAATAATCCAACCCAGTGGTGATTCGAAAAAGCATAGAGAAAGAATCCTTCAAAAATTTGATGTTATGCAAAGTACAGAGATTTGGTAGTCTATTATAGAGAGATAAGGTGACCATTCTTGCAGTATTATCTTATATATTTCATAAAAATCGTTAGTATCGCTAAATCTCGAGGACGGCTCGTCTTATTTTGCTAATGTTTGTTTTGAATTATTTTTAGTTTTGTGAAAACTGTCAAATTTCGAGGAAGATTCTCCTTAAATGCAAACTCTTGACAGCAAAAATCACACAATTTCACACAGTTCTTTAAACGTCAGAAAATTCAATAAATCACTTCAGTATCTCCCGAAAAAGATTTGTTTGTGTAAAGGGCTAACTATAATGAGCGGAAGGAAGCGGAAGCTAGTGTCAGAACCGAACGAAACGCTCCCTTCCGAACTGTCATATGAACACTTTACCCATAATGAACGGATGTGTACGGAAGTACCTTTCAAAATAAAATATTTGTTTTTTATTTCCAATAATTTGTGAATAGGTTGCTATGCAACAAACAAGCAATTTCAAGAAATTAATTACCTGAAATCAACAACAAATCGAATTCCTCTTCAGAAAAATTAATAAAACAAGTCAGCTGTCAAATTTTCGTCCGTAAAAAGCGAAGGGGAGCGCAGTTTACGTCCGTAAGCAAAACTGAACGAAAATTGACGAAACGGAGCAACCCGCTATTTGGGGCACAATATACGAATTCCTTGTATTCGCTCAGTTACGGACGGCTCCGTCCGCTCCCTTCCGTTCATTATAGTTAGCCCTTAAGAACTGACAGAACTTCAAAAAAACGAGAGTAAAAAAACAGAAAAGTGTGCAAATTAAGGAGTTTTACGGACCTAAAAAATATTAAAATTTACCAGCCCAACAAATCTTTTTCAAGAGCCAGTTCGTGGTTTCAGAGCTTCTATTGAAAGTCGAGTACGGTAATAACCGTAACCGATCGGAGCAAAATTCTCTCCGATTCGTACAATTTATAAGAATTTTCTACCACCGTATCCTTTCCGACAGATCAATCGTAGACATGCGATGCAATGCGATTAGTTATTTACTTTTTTGTCCGATTGTCTCCGAAACATATTCTCTACTTTTTGTTTGGATGCATTTGAAAAACACTCTCAAGTCGATTGCATTTTTACAGACTTCAGCAAAGCTTTTGACAAATTAAATCACGATATTCTTCTTAGTAAATTGAGTAAAATTGGACTCAACGACCGTTTTGTTATGTGGATTTCGTCATACCTTAAAGATAGATATTATAGTGTCATGTTCAGATGTAACCCTTCATGTCAATTTAAAGTCAATTCTGGTGTACCCCAAGGTAGTCACCTTGGCCCGTTGCTGTTTGTTTTATTTATTAATGATTTGCCTTCTGTTTTAAACAATTCTTTATCACTTATTTATGCAGATGATGTAAAAATATTTCGAATTATTAACTCGATCAATGACTGTAAAGATCTACAAGAGGACCTAAATAAGTTTTGGGAATGGTGCAAGAATAATCGCTTGATTTTAAATATTGACAAATGTAAAACAATGTGTTTTTCACGCAAACGCAATGTAATAAACTATGACTATGTGTTGAATTCGACCTCCTTGTGTAGATTATCTAATTTTTCTGACCTTGGTGTTGTACTTGACTCAAAATTAACGTTTACTGATCACTATAATTTTATAATAAAAAAAGCTAACAAAGTACTTGGTTTCGTCAAAAGATTTTCGCGTGAGTTCCGTGATCCATATGTCATCAAAATTCTATACGTTTCTTTTGTCAGGCCAATTCTCGAATACGCTTGCGTTGTATGGGCGCCTTACTACTCTATTCATATAAATAGAATTGAAAGTATTCAACGTAGATTTTTAAGATTTTGTCTTCGTTTTTTCCCCTGGCCTGATAGACTTCATTTACCCCCATATACTCAAAGGCTTCCCTTAATAAATCTCCCGTCTCTTTCTGGTCACAGAGAGTATTTGCAGTTCTGCTTTATAACAGGAGTAATGAATGGAACTATTTCATGTCCATCTATTCTTTATAGATTGAATTTCAACTTGAGTCAGGCCACCTTAAGAAGAAATTTACCTATTCGAACTATTTTTAGTAGATCTAACTATGGCGTTAACAGTCCTCTTAATCAATTAATCAGTATTTTTAATAAATTTTCTTTTCTTATTGACTCTACTAATGACAATCTCAAATCTGCAAGCTTTAAATTTAATTTTTTTGTTATAAGTAGTTAAATAATGTTAGTTTTAAGTTTAGTTTTAAGTAATCATTGTAAACTTAACGTTAGTATTTAACGTATTTGAATAAATATAATAACAAAAAAGTGTCAGAACAAAGAAGTGCTTCGGTTCCATAGCGATAATATAATATAGCACGGGAGAGGGAGCACTTCGTACAAGTGGAGTGAGTCGTCACGTCAAGTTCAGCGAGAAAGAATGTCTAAAAGTTCTCCCTTTCTCTCTCTGAGCTTCTCGTGAGTGGCTGTAAGAAGGTGGAATAGACAGTTAAAAAAATAAAGGAAATGTCAAAATCAATGGAGCTCAGAGAGAGAAAGGGAGAACTTTTAGGATCTTCTTTCTCAAAGTTTGATGTAACACTTTTCATTTCTTTGGCATTTATTTTTTGAAGATTTTGTCTATCAAATGTTGGCCGTTGCTACGTCGCAGATGGTCCATCCGTTGAGTCCAATTTTCGATGACTCGTTCGAGCATTTCGACTGGTAACTGGCGAATGGTTATGTTTTCCTCCAAGGCCTGAATCGAAGCGGGTTTGTCCTCATAAACTTTAGACTTTAGAAATCCCCACAGGAAAAAGTCTAACGGCGTGATATCACACAATCTTGGTGGCCAATCGACCGGCCAAAAACGTGAAATTATGTGCTCACTGAAGTGTTCTGTCAATAAATCCATTGATTGATGCGATGTGTGGGAAGTGGCGCCGTCTTGCTTGAATTCAGGCATCAAATAGTCGGTTATCATTTTTAAAGAAATATGGACCGATGATTCCGCCGGCCCACAAACCACACCAAACCGTTGTTTTTTTCTGGATAAAGTGGCAGTTCTTGAATCTTTTCAGGTTGCTCTTCGTCCCAAATGCGGCAATTTTGTTTGTTTACATACCCATTGAGCCAGAAATGGGCCTCATTGCTGAACAAATTTTGGTTTGAAAACGTCGGATCTTCTTGGAACTTTTCAAAAGCCGATAGGACGAAGCGATGTCGCCTGGCACAAGCTGTATTGTGTACGCTTTTAATTTAAGATCTCGACGTAGAATGCGCCAAGTCGTTCCATACATCAGTTCGAGTTGTTGCGAACGGCGGCGAATCGACTCTCCACGGTCTTCGTGTGCACTATCAGCTACGGCCGATATATTTTCTTCATAACGTTCTGGTCTAGTCGAATATTATCCAGGTCTCAAAATGGGTGATGGTGTTGCAAATAGTACGCTCAGAAGGCCGATTATGTTGACCATAAGTTGAGCGATGTGCCCGAAACACAATCCTGACAGAACGTGAATTTTCGTAATAAAGTTGAACGTTTTGTAAACGTTGTTCAGGCGTAAGTAAACAAAAAAAAACTTGACAGCATGACACCATTCACACTTGATCTGTCAAAAAAAGGCTATTGAAAAAAGTATCTCTACTTGGACCCATTATTATCTCTATGTTCGGTTCACGTCTTTATTTTATGTACGATTCGGGTACCGTGAAGAAAATAAAACTACCAATCGGACATTTGCTCTGATCGGGTTCGGTAATAAAACTGACTACTATTTATACTTTAATACTACATATGTATGTATTTAGCTCATTAGTGCGATTTTTGCGTATGTAAGTGAAAACCTTGCAACGGCGAAGTGCCTATGGCTCATTCTTAGGCCGTTGAACCAAATTGCTCACTACTCTATCTGCTTCTCGTTCTCAAAATATGGTCACCTTAAATAATATAAAGCCTCGTTCCTCAGATTGCATATTATGTAGTATAAGTAGGATTAGATTTTTTTCCTCAAGGGAGAGTTTGTGTTCCACTCTTGTCAGTCATTTTTTACGATATTCTTTGTTTCTTTATTCAAGTTTTGAGTACAATGTTCTCTCTATTGAAGTGGATTTGTGTTATATTTTTTGTTAGTGTTCCTTTTTTTGTCATTGTGAACACACAACAAAATATGAAGAGTATGTGTCTACCGCTTTTATAATTAACCATTTCCATGTGAATTGTTCATATTCATATAATGTTTATGGATGTGATGTGACGAATATCCCTCTTAAGCATGATGCACTTGTTGGAGAGGTCGTAGGTGTAGATGTAGAGTCTAGTTCTGGTAGATGCTAATGAAACTTTAATGTTAAAATAACTCTATTTATTCGGCAGAGGAAACGTGTGGACTTGAGTAGGAAAAGGATCCTTGCAAAAGCTTCCTTTGTTTGATGTGCAACGTTACATGTTCGTTTGAATTATGAAGAACTTTGGCCTTCAGAAAATTTTCTCTGCTCAAGGCACTGAATAATAAAGACAAAAGTGGAAGGTTATTTTCAATAGTTAAAGATTGAAGAGCGAACAGCAACTACGTTCCTACATTAGGTCTGCTCAAAGTTTCCAGCAGTGTCTACCCATTCATTCTACATGAAGAAAGCTCATGTTTTTATTTCAAATCGAACTTTTCAGTGTTGTTAACCAATAAGCTGCGTTTAATTATCACAATGATCCGACCCAGATGAGGTCATGACAAAAATAGCAAGGACCGTCGGTTTTTCTTTTATTTCAAGTTTGCTCTTTCCGAGATTAGAGTTGCCCTTTCCATCTTTCCAAGCTTCGAAAATTAGACATTTTAGGCATTTCAGATTTATGCAAAGTTTTACACACTCTTGAAGGTTGCCTTACCTTTTTTTATACCAACAAGTGTGGATATAGCGATTTCATATTTTACGATAAGGTATTCCATGTTTTATTTAACACCGCACACTTTTGTATTAAGTTTAAAAATTGTACCTTCATTGGAGGCATCTTTCTTCTTCAATTCAATTTTAACTAAAGAATTTACACACAATGTGAGAAAAGCCGGCAAAAAGAACCGTTTCTACATTTAAGTACAATTACTTAAAAAATGAAGAGACGAAATGAAGGTGGAGAAGAAGAAAAAAATCGTAGGGTAGAGTCAGCACCCTTTAACACCTTAACAGAATATATACAAAAGCATAGGTTTTTTTTCCCAAGTCTATGATCTTGGCGGAACTATAGGTTTAAGAACAAATTTTTACTATTTTTTTTTTTTTTAAGTAGAAAAGCGTCGAGCACCTTCGACAATGGGTGGGGCACCTTGGACATCAACGCACAGTTTTGGAAATTGATGTATTATTATGTTAGTTTTTAAACAAAAGTCATCGTATATTTTTTGTTATAAGAATTATTCAATTCATTTTTTTTATTATTAAAAAAAAAAAAAAAATAGGTAGGTACCTAAAACAATAACAAAAAAATAGATTCATGAAAAATAAACATAAATCACATTGATTAAATCAGTCTCTATCTCTAACGACCATTTAGATTTCTTAAATCCATATTGTAGATATTCTTCCTTTGGGATCTTGTTGTGCCCGGAGGATGCGTCGGCTTCGGCATTTTAGCATAAATATCGCTTCTTGAAATTACCTATGCTTATTTCTGGGACATTTGGATTGATGAATGTCCACGAGTTTTATTTTCGCAGAAAGGACACATTAAATATATAATGACCTTGGACTTCTTTTATTTCAGCAACAAAAAACATTTTTTTTGTCAAGGAACTTGACCAAAATAAAGTCTCTCCTTCACTTAAAACATCATCGTTACACAAAAGAAAGTTGCTAGAAGAGCATTTCTCATCATTTTTTAAAGTCATCGCTTTTTGCACTGTCATAATCCTGGAGTATTTCTCCAGTAGACCTATCGCTATCGGCGACCGCATAGGATGACTCATCTTCATCCGTTGACGAAAATTCTTCTTTTCTTGTTTTGTTTTTTGTTTTCTAAGTCGCCGTTTTCAGCTTTTCCCATTCTTTAGTTTTTCTCTGCCTTTGTGTGCCTTCTACAAAGTTTTTAGCCCCTGCAACTCTCCACTCGGCCCTTTTCAGGAGTGTCCGTGAAAATCCTCGATGTTCCCTTATTTTTCCTTGTCCTCTTTCCAATCATTTTTATAATTAATGGGAAGTATTTCCGGTGACAATATTGAAGACTTTTTCGGACTCCTGTGGAGCATTTCAGTAATACACATAGTGGGTCTTCAAGTTGGGTATTAGTGTCCTGAAGGTTTGGACTTCCAGAGACATTGTTCTCTCCAATTTCAGGAAGAATTTCTAAACTCTCATTAGCATTAGGTAGCTAAATAAAACAAAAAATGATCATCACCTATTCCTGAGGACTCTCTACAAACTGGGTTACTAGTTCTATGTTCCGGGTTCTCACATTCATCTAAAAGGAAGTCATCCTCCGTAAAAGCATTTCTGTTTAGGGGATATATTACAGTCGTTTGAAATGTTTTTTGGATAATTTCGGGTGTAAAGCTTTTGTGAAATGGTTGTTTAGTAAGCTCCGGGATACAGTCAATGGTTCTACTATTTTGGCAACGATTATTGACCATGAAGTCATTGTATGTTTGTTTGCAAAACGGTTTAAATGAACCGAAGACAGACACATCCATCGGTTGAAGCCGGTGCGATGAATGAGGTAATGTAACGAGTAATGAATGAGGGAATGTAACGATAATAATTCCATTACATCCTGGCAAATATTATTGCTTCCACAGTGAGAGCTGTGACTATCCATTGTCAAAACAATATGATTTTCCTTGCAGCATTCAGTGTAAATCTTACATGTCCTAGAACCTGAAACAATTTTTTTTTTATTGGATGGGTACCTAGGCTACGTGTTAATTTTTTTATGAGGAAAACTTATTTTGATGAACACCTCGGAACACATCCATCCTTTTAGAGAAACGAGGCCTATCGCGCCTTCGACTGAATTTTTAATGTAACTCTACTTCAAACGAAGACTGGTGGAATAAATGATCCACCAGCGCTTATTATTCCAATCATTATCGTCACGTGGGATCCTCTTTCTGCAGACGATGCGTTTACCCTTTTCAGCAAACACCTTCAAATAAAACATTAAAATTATAAAATTAAGACCCATTTGCTAATTCGGTACATAAATTTATGTTCAAATTAAAGTTTTCATTTTGTATCGTGTTTTCTGGTGTTCTTTAACTTACTGTTGGGTTCCTTTTCATGAACCCTAGCATCCAGTCTTTTCCAGCTTGTTTTCTTTCGATCTAAGACTCTGGCACTGGGGCTTTTAAAAAAGTTCCAAATTCAAATACAAAGCGCCTTGCTATGAGATAAGTCATTCCAAAGTGGAGGTTGGAGCAGTTTTTAAAATATCTTGCTAGATCCCGTTCTTGTTTTGTGGTTAACACTTGGCGAGACGTATATTTACTCTGATATGGAAAGATATCGGTATCACAGTGTTCTTAGCCGGAAACATCAGCCGGAGGTGGGAGCCTTTCCCTTCCTAAGGCGAGATATAAGGGTAGTTGGTAGTTCTTTTCACGCCATATTTTGTCGCTGCTAAACTGTGTGATTCCACCTTGTTGATAACATGCTCTTTTCATAGCCTCTTTGTCCACAGGAGGTTTTTGTGTTATTTTTTTTTATAAAACCGGACAATTATCTAAAGTCAAAAATATTTTGCCGGTTTAACAATTTTTGGGATGGATAAACAAAGGAGGGGTTGCTTCGACAGTCTCTCGGAGGTGCCCCAGCTTAAAATGTCGAAGGTGCACCACTGGATGTTTTCTTCTTTTTTATTATTTTCCCAAGCAAAATATATCAATTCAACTTTTAAAATATAAATAAATACTAAGTATTGTATTTCAAAAACAACTTCACTATACGAAAACATTATAAACACGATTACGAAAATCTTATGAACTGACCCTAAAAATTACATCAAACGTACTCCAAATAAATTTCACATCCTACCTTTTCGGGATTTGAAGCAAGACTGCTGAACTTTTTGACATACATATGTTTGGAATGACTCCAGGCACGTCCACAATTTTTTACAAAATTTATAAAGGTCTAAACACAGAGATAATAGTGACTGTCAGAGGTGCCCCACTGTTGAAGGTTGCCGACTCTACCCTATAAGAGAACAAGCGTTCATTTTTTCGAGTACCCATATTTAATGCGTTCATCTTTTAGAACACTACACTACAATGTTGAAAAAAATAGTGTTTATCTCTCCGAATAATTCATGTTTCCGAGATTCTAATGTATTTGCTTATAACGCACATTTCCAGTGTTGAAATTTTACGAACTTAAAGTGAATGTGAAGTGCATTGGCTAAAAATTGTTACATTTTTTTCTATTTCATAATGTACATTGTGTATATAACAAGTTTTTTTTTCTTTTTTAATTTTTATTTGTTCGTATTTAAAGTTTGTTTTGTTTTTCGTTTTTATCTCTTAGTAATTTTTTTGTTTCTTTGACACGCCCCATTTATGTTTGATTTAACAAAAATTACCTAATCAAGTAACTACAACTAAATATAAACAGCTTAAATTTCTATTTTCAATGTGTGCATTTAAAAACTTAATGTTAACTCAGTATTTAAATCACAAATAAAGGAAATAAATTTTTTGCACTATTAACTTTTATTATTATTTTTTTTAATAACGAAAACTGAAATGTTTGTTAATCTTAATAAAAACAATAAATTATTAATTAATATAAAATATGCACACTTAAGAGGCAACAAGCTAAGTTAATTAATTCAAAACAATAAATAAAATTAAAAATAATATGAAACCAATTTTATGTATACGTCCGGGTTTTTCTATTTGAAATTTTCAATATGTTTTTTGTTTTCTAAATTTATTTCAATGAAATTCTGTTACTTTGGTTTTCAAAAAGTGCAAAAAAACGTTTATTTTCCTTTAATACGTGTAACACTTTTCTTTTTGTGATCTTATTCTATCTATGACCTTAGTAAAATATTGAAAATTTCATGTAGAACTTGCCTTAAACTTATGAAACTCTTGGTATATTTGTTTACGCTTTGAATGTTTTTTTTAAAACTCCTGCCATGATTGTACTTATCTTAGCGATAAAATATAAACTTAAAATCTAGAATAAATACTTTTTTTAATCAAATAAATAATATGATACATTTTGAAAGTAATTGTGCACAATTTATTGATTTCCATCACATGCGGAGTCATTGTTTCCACGGTGTCATCTCTTGGGTACATGTTATGGTGTGGTGCTTTTTTTGTTTATTTTATTAATCAATAAATTGTTAAATGTGTATTGCAAAAATTTAACGAAACAGACCTCAACATAAACTAGTGGTTATGAGTGTAACAGTTCAGTTTAAGTTTTTCCAGACAAGCAGACTTCCCTAGAATATGAGGGAATATGAATCATCATCATCTTATGTCAGTCCATGCAGATCTTATATCATTAATTAGCCTTGTTAATTTTTGACTTTTTGTTCAAGCCTTCCCAATACCAGTCCTTTTCCGAAATACAGAAAAAGTAGACTTGCCTCTCGAGGTTAAGTTTTAAGGGTTTTTGAACAGATAACGTATCTGGAAATGTTAACTCTCCAGCTCTTTTATCATACTTATGGAAACGAGCCAATTTTCTAGGAGTCGTTTTCTTCACTATTGAACTTGTAGGAAATTAGAGTTGAGAAAAACTTGAGAGTTGAGGGACAAGTTGATGATTGTTTTTCTTCACTACTTTAAATCGCAACTCGAGAGTTGAAATTTAAAAGTTGGATTCTCTCATGTTTTGAAAAATTTCACCGGGATATATTTGACAAATACGTTTCAATTGTTTGGAAAAAAAACGAGTTGACAAAGGCTACTTGCACACACACCGATTTTGCACGGCCGGTATAAAATCGGCCGACATTTTACCGGTATCGGATGCTAGCACTCTCACCGGATTTTTACCGGTCTCTAAACAATCAATTTACGAGAGAGAATTTTCTGAAATAAAACATACTCCATAAGTCGAATTTGCTCTTTCCTATGAGAATGACACTCTTTTTCATTGCGACGGGCTAAGGTTAAACTATTGATATCATTTTGCTGTAGAAAGCGATTATAGTTATCTATTATTTTCTCAGAGATCTTCATAATAATATCCAAAGATAGGATCTTCCATGCATCGAACACGTAACGGTCCATCATTAATGGATAAAAAAATAAAAGAGGCCCTAAACTACTACCCTGTGGAATATCAGATTTTGCTGTGAAAGTTTGCCGAAAATATGTTTGTGAACTTTACTTGCCCTCTCTCTCTGCACAAAAAATTTCAGCAACATAATGGGCCCAAAGAATACTTCGTAAATTAGAGGATCGCTGCTAATGTAATATGCGAAGACAACTTAAAACAACTCTTAATTCGTCATTATAGCGGCAAATCTACAAACAGCAAATAAGCTAATAGAAGACACAATGCATCCGCTTCTCAGACTGGAATAAACATGATTCACCAAAAATGCCAGCAACATCCAGGTTGGTATTCATCGAGGCGCTATTAAAGTTAAGAGGCTATGAGTTCAAGATCTTGATGAAGGGGAAAGAAAGTTCTGAAAATATGAGTGTGGAGCGGTGAAGAGAAGAAGGACATGCCTCAAAAGCAATGTCTTATTTTGAAAGATAATGTATTGACCAATAAATATTTACTTATGTGTGTTGGTAAATTAGGTTTTCCTTCGGCTTTTTTGGTCTCTTTGATTGTTGCAATGAAACAAAATGTTACATTCGCTTTTCCCGACGTTTCGGCAGGGGTTGCTGCCTTCCTCAGGGGAACTTTATTGAACATGAAATACAAAACTCATA
Organism: Sphaerophoria taeniata; assembly: GCA_943590905.1. Classification (NCBI taxonomy): domain Eukaryota; kingdom Metazoa; phylum Arthropoda; class Insecta; order Diptera; family Syrphidae; genus Sphaerophoria; species Sphaerophoria taeniata. The sequence goes on along the minus strand of OX016540.1, from coordinate 183,010,333 downwards.
GTACAATTTTATGGACAACAAAAATAAGAAAAAACTTACAATTTAACAATTAAATTTTTAAAAAATGTACAAAAAAAACACTCTGTGTGTCTTGCTTGCATTGTTTTTGTTGTTCAGGATGTGGAGTGTTTCAAGCGTATATCGCTAAGAGGTGTGTTTTTCCGTTTGAAGAACTGTAACACCATCGAAATCCGGAGAATGACCCTTCTCTATTGAATGGGCCGCCAATGTGGTTTTAGCCGGGTTATTGCTTTTGATGTCAGATTTGTGGTTGGACAATCTTTGGCGCAAGAATTGTTTGGTGGTTCCGATGTAACAAAGGTTACATGTTTCGTCAGATTTACCTTTGCAGTTTATTTTATAAATGACGTCAGTGCGTTTATCTCTGTCTATTTTGGTCTTTAGTTTGGTACCAAACTAACTGTTACGTCGGGAAAAGCGAAAGTAACATTTTGTTTCATTGCAACGATCAAAGTGACCAAAAAAAGCCGAAGGAAAACCTAATACATATTTCCAAATATCTTATTTCCAACGTAGTAAATTTCACACACTGAATGAAGCGAGAGCAGTCGAATGGTCGGCAAAAAATCGGTGTGTGCGCAAGCTTGTATTTAATCACGTACGCTACTACTTCCCGATATTGTTGGCGATATGCAGGCGATACAGTGGCAGTGACCGGCTGCTCACCGGCATTTTGCCGGCATCGATCAGAGGTCTAGGTGTGTGCCAGATCCTGTTCCCAGATTGAAATTGGGACGACCGGTAAAAAATCGGCCATCCAAAATCGGCGTGTGTGCAAGTAGCTTTAGGTTTTTTATCAAACCTTTTTCTTGTTCTTCTGTTCGCCTTCAAATAAAAGTGAAAATTTTAGCCCTGAATGACATTTAATTCCGCCTGAACTGAGTGCTCGCAATAAGGGAAATCTTTCGAACATGAACATTTTTTCGCCCGAAACTCACAATAGGCGAAACGAAAAAAAGAATTTTTTTCGTGTGGAATTGGTACAAAGAACTCTCCGATTCCTGAAATCCGGATACCAAACGAACGTGCTGTTTTGCTTCCAATGGTTGCAGGTCTATGTATTTGTGAAGCCTCATATGCAGATGTCACATTGTCAACATTGTCACAATGACATTGTTTTTATTTTCATTATTTGTAAAGATGACGTCGAACACGTATGTGCAAATGTGTGCATGTATGCGTGATTCTGTTCATAGAGGACATATATTACCTAGAGTCCCGACTTTCCTCGTCCCTTTCCGAAAACACCCGCAGATCTCTTCTGATGTGAACTCTCACGATCCTCTCTTAATTTCGTGTCCGTGTAAATTTTAGAAAGAAAAAAAAAACAAAACTTCACCTCAACCGTGGGCAAATTTTTTTCCGGGCCCAAAGTGACAGAAGCCAAAAAAAGAAGAAGAAAAAAAATCATTTGTTTATTTGTTCAAGTTTTGCTTATGTCGAAACAAATTAACAAATTATGTCCAATTTCTTGTGGATTTATCAAGGAACGAATTGTATTTGGAAGAGGGTGAAACGCTCATAAGAGATATAAATTTATTTCTTCAATAAGGTAAGTTCAGAAGTCCTGAAATTTTCTAGTTTATGCTGTGTGCTTCTTGTTTCCACAATCGCCATATTTGCAGGTCAAATAACTCCTACAAAACATCGAAGGAAGCACTCAAAAAGCTATTTGCGAAGCAAATGAAGACCTCAAGCAATGCATCAATGAACTCAAGGAAAGAAATATCAATCAACCTCAAAGTCTCGTGCAAAATCCGAATTGATGATTTATTCTAGTCTCGAAGAAGCCAAATCCAATAAAGAATACCACATTGTCATGGACATTGTTGGCAAACTCAAACACCTCATCGACGAAAGTTAATCAAAGTTAAATTATGTCTCCAATCTGATATGCTCCTACAAAATATAAAGGAATGCTTGGATTGTTTGGTACAGTTTAACGAGAAGAATTTTCAAAACACCAAATCAGTAACGCTGAAAATTTCTAAAGAAGAAAATCAACTCCAAGACACGGTCCTGACTTTATTCAACGCCCGTTACGATCCGAAGAAAATCTGTGAACTCCGATAATTGCTTTGTACCATTGTTTTGGCATTGATTATATAAATGAATGTCTGAACAATGCAGTTCCCAAAACAATGGACGAAATGCACGAATCAACGCTGGTTAAAAATGTCCTGAAGACGGAACGCTATGAGATCCTCATGGCTTACTTGGGATTTTTGAGGACGTATGCGAAGGTGGGTTTACGGTTTTGAGTATCAAAAACTATATTGATGGTTTTTTGAAATTTTAGCTTGGTCGAAATCGACTGTTCCAGTTGGAAATTCATAGCCTGATATTTCTATTGCGTGAAGGCTTTCCCCATATGCACGCTTGGCGCTTCGAGTGTGACATTCTCGCTACGGTCACCACCAAAAAAGAGTCGATAAATCCCTCCAAATAACTCCTTCGCAATATGTGTCTACAGATTGCTTAACCTTGAAAATGGCTTGGATCTGCTGAGGTAAATCAAATATTGATTTATTTTATTGATGCAACTTTTACGTTTAAAGACGTCGATTTTCTCAAAATCCGAACTCTCACCCCTGGAAGCTCTCATCTACACACAACCCAAACAGCGAGACACATTGCGTATCATCCCAGTAGTCACTAGCTACATGAACAACATCTTCGAACCTTTCGCTGCCGCTGCTCTCATGTCGACTCCTGAAACGCATCGCTCTCGAATTCAATATGTCTGGACATGGTTCCCGAACAGATACGTCTGTCATTTCTCAATAAACTACCCATGGATTTGGAAAGTGACAATTTGTAAATCGCCACTCTCGAGCTATTCGAGGCGTGCATAGAAAAAGCCAGGCGTGACGGAGGCATTCTTCAATGTGAACTTCTCGCGTGACAAGACAAACGATAAGAAAGCAAATTTTGGCGACAGTATTGTGACTTTTATGGAGGACTATCTCGAAGCAGTTGCTAAGGTACCGAATGCTGTGGAGGTTTGTTGCATTGCAGTGTGTGCAATTCAACCCTAACTACATGATGTTGGCATCGGTCGGCGTGCACTAACTAATATTCAATACACACGACGATGACGACAAGGATTAGGATCTCTCAATGGACGAATTCTTTGAAATTCAATGAACAGCACAATAAAGAAAACCAACAGCCATAATCAGAACCAAGCCAAAAGCCGCAGCTTAAAGCCAAGCAAGAGAAAGAAGAGAATGACACGAATTTGAAGAACTTCTTCAACCAATATCGCGAATACCTAAACCTGCTCTACGAAAAGCAATAAAATTCAACATTCTTCCACTTTTTACTTTTTATTATTTTGTTTTCCTTGAATGTACATTTTCGTTGACGATGGCGACTTCAACGACGGATCCTTCATCGATTGGGAATACTTTCTCAATGGAGTCCTGACCGATTTGACGTCACGCTTGAGATCTTCGTCGACTTTGATTTCGTAGGTCTTTTGCAGGATTTTTGGGAAATTGGCTGTTTCCTCTTCCTCGATCATTGACAATGGCCGGGACACGGCTGGTGTGACGGTCGCGGTTTTGTTGAAGACAATTCCATCACAAGGTGCTTTGAAACTTTCCTGCAAGTCACTCAGAGCCAAGTCGGACTTGTCCATGTGTTTCATGTCGAAGGTTTTGTCGTTGATCAGTGGCGTCTGAACGATGTTGAGATGAGCCGCATCGTTCTCGTAGTTCTCCGTGTTGTCTTGCTTTTCAGCTGTTTCAGCTTTGTTTTGGTTGCAGGAGTGAATTGCATCTCGTCGATGAAATCGAGGACATTGCCTGGCGTCAAGGGACTTACATTTTCCTTGTGCGTGTGTGATGCTGTACGAGTAATTGTGTGTGGTGTAGCTGATGGCAATACACTATCGACGATCCTGATTTCTGGGACATTGCGTTCTAGCAGCGGTGAGGTTTGTTTTTTTTTGAGACAGGTAGTGTTTTTTAGCAACTGGAGACACTCGATCAGTCTTTTGAGCTTTGTAGTTTATGGATAGTCGATTGCAACGTTGTTGGGTTGTGTCATTTGGCTTGTTATGGGTTGGCGATTTGAGACGGAGCGCTTTTGTGGGGCCTGATGTTGACGATGACAATGACGATGAGATCGTTGGGAAGCGTTTAATGCTCTTATTTAGGATAGTTATTGGATTATGTTGGGAATTTCAGGAACTCACTTTAGCAACGTAGTCAGACACTTTTTCTTGATTCTGTGACTCAAAACATAGAGGTGACTGTGTCGGCATTGTCTTGAGCCTTCACAGTAACTTTATCTTCATTGTTGGCGCATTTTAGAATTTTTGTCATGCTACCGAGGTTGCTTGAAATGTTTCGGTCACATCGGTATTTATCGAAACCATCAGATCGAAGGCTTAGAGACACCAATGAGACATGCGAATTGTCCATTGCTTGGAGTTGGATTCCTGAATTACTGCATTCGAAAGTTCCTTCGTTAATGATTAACAGTGGAACAATATTAACCGTGTCTCCGGTTTCGATGGTTCGAATGCAACGTCCGGTGACAATTTTCCAAACTGAAAGAGAGAAAGGTTTTCGGAAGATTGTTCTTAGAAGCGATTGTGATAGAATTACTTTTGACTGTAGTGTCAACCGATCCGGAAACAATGTAATCGCCTTTGGGCTCCAGACTGACCGATCCGATGATGTCCGTATGCCGACGATAGACCATGCTCTCAGTGGTTGGGAACGCTTACAATTCTCTCGGACTTGGAATCTTGGGAATAAGATACTCAGCAACGATGTTCAACTTCATACGCTTGGCCTTCGGACAGAGATACAAAACCAAACAACGAAAGAATCTCTCACGCAGGTATCGACTTGTATTTTGAAGCATAAAACGCAACTTACGCTTCTGCGGCTCGTCCTTCATGCGCTCCCACTCCTTCATTTCATTGGCATCGAATATTCTGGAGGAGGATTGTAAGACTCAGCATGACCGGGAAGATGTATCTTCGGAGCCAAGACTGGATCGTGAATTCGAAAAATTATATAAGTCCTTTGATTTGCTCCGTACGATGTCTATTGAATAGCAGCTCTCGGACACCAGATGCATGCGCTAAGGGCATGTTTTCGCATACAATGGAGTTGTGGGTTGAATCTAAAATTATTCTCAATAAAATTATAAAAATATAAAATATTGTTTGCCATACTTACCCTTTCCTTGCATTTTTCTATTATTGAAAAATGAAAATGTCAAATATTGTTGACATTAACTGTCAAAAGTTTCACCACAGCAAATAAGAAACTAAAGGTCCGATTGTAGTATTAATATTGTTTGTTCCTAAGGGTGTCGCGTACTATTTCGATTTTTTTGCGTTCTTTTTAAGTTTTTTAATATTTTTGATACAAATATTGGTAAATAATAATATTATATGTTATTATATGTTATTTTATGTTATGTTTATGTTTATATTATATGTTTATTTTTCATATTACATGAATTTTTTTGCATGTTCAGGTTTTTTTGAAAAATGTGAGCTCAACGGAATCTACTTTTTTGAAATTTGAGCTATAGGTTTTACACCACGACTGTAATGAGCACACATGCCTTAAAATTGCATAAGTATTAGTGAGAGTTCCCATAAGAAATGCATTGGGAAACTAACACTTATGCACTTTTAAGGTATAAATGTGAAAATTTCAGCTTGTAGGCCGAAAGAGAGCGAACCACCGAAGTCGGGCCTCTAGGTAATATATGTCCTCTATGATTCTGTTTATGATTCCGACTTCGATCGGAATCGTTTTTCTGTTCTTTTCAGAACAAGAACTGTCATCTTGTGCCAAGTGAACGAATTCAAATCCGACGACAAAAATGCTTTAACTTGAGAGTTGAGAATCGGAAGTTGAAATTGTCAAATGTGAGTGAAGAAAATGAAAATCAGAAGTTGAGAATAAAAATCCTCAAGTTGAGTTCAACTTGTAGTGAAGAAAATGGCTCTTGGAGCTTTTTTTTTCTTTTTTCCCTTTTCCGTGTTCAATTTTTGTTCCCGGAATAGCAAAGTGACGTTTACCAAACTTTTGGGATTTTTCTTGTCGTTGATACTTGACAACCGATTGGTTGTTGCTTTTTTTAGCGCCATCTAATGAAAGAAATAGTTTCTTACATTTTTTTTTATTCCTTCGCTTAACCAGCCTCCCCGGTGGAATAAGTAATTAAACGTCAGTTAAGAGAAATTTTATTATATTAATAGCATTTTCCAATTAGAACTGTCAAGTCAAGAAAATTAGTTTTTCCTTTGAAGCAAAAGATATTGATCTCAAACCTACGATGCCGAGACTTAGACATTCTTACCGTAGCCATATTTCTTATAAAGCGTTAGATAAAATTGTTTTGTTTTTCACATAAAAGAATACAATCATCACCGTCAGAAACATAGATTACAATAAACTGGTGGAAGACATGTGTAAATAAATCATCTTCAAAACAAACCCATCCTTTTGATTGTAAGTCTAAAACAACTTGCACCTGGTGAGTAAAATACATTTTCTTTTTTAATTTGCATCCTTTTGATTTTTGCTTTGTTATTTGTTTTAACGATTTTCATCTACTCACTGCACTTGAATGTGTGTTCGTTTTCTAAGGATCTTCTTATAAGAAAAAAATACTAACAAACAAAATGTCTCTTTGTCCCTTTGAGCGTTTAGACTAATATTGTCAATTTTTCTTATCACATTTAGGTTATCATTGTTTCTCTAAAGTTGGAACGAACTTTTCATCAGAGAATCCAACACTAACGCCAGCTGCAAATACATCGGGACTTGTGAATAACAGTTCTGCGTTTAACCGCAACACACCGGTGTATTGGACACTACAGAATCGCCGACAAGCGAAGCCATCACCAACAGCTGCATCAACGAGTAGAGATGACTTATATGCGGTTCCCATCAGTCGTGCCAATCGTGCCAATGCCTTAACAAAGAGCAATGCTGAACTGCAACGTAGCACAAATATTTCACCGATTGTACCTCGAAGCAGGAGCAATTTCATCACTTCGACACCAACAAAACCATATCAGACTTCAGATGAATGTGCACCGCCATCTGCAGAAAACACCCCAGCTATGCAGCCCAGTTCACGATCATCGTCATTCCAAAAAGGCGACGAAAATAATCCAGAACGCTTGAATACATGTTCTGATCGAATTGGCAATAGTAAGACCACACTGATGGATTTTAAGAAACTTCTTCTAGCCAAGTCAGTGAAAAGTACACCAGTGAAGAAACTTTCAGCTGTTGAGCTGCTGAAAATGAATAAGCGTGAAGCTGAAAAATCAGGTGAGGCAACACCAAATGCAGGAAGCGACGGCAAAACCTCTTCCAACACACAAGCAATAAATTCTCCAATGACACTCTTAGATTTGAGTGGTTCGCCGAAAACCTTTGCCAATCGACGGATGCTCCGTCAGGGGCAATTTGGGTCACCTTCGAAGTCGTTCGCTCCCAAACAACGATCAGCTCAATGGCGCATGAACTCAATGCGGACTGATGTCATATCGACCACCATTCCAGAGGCGAACAGCGAAGAGGATCATTCGAATTCAAGTGGCGGGTCCAATCATAGTGGCTCAAAGCCTAGCTCAGAAGCCGGGGATTCCATTATCGATCGCAATGAACTTATTTCTGAGGAGAAATTTGATCTTAAAAAGAACATTTTCTTGCAAACTGAAGAAAACAACTTCATGAGAGGCGAATTAAAGATACCGTTCGCTAAAATTAACACCACTACGCCCCAGGTAGTTGGAAAAAACGTTAAGAATGCTCCACATTTGGTTGGTAACAAGCCAATCGGTTTTGGCATTTCAAATCCGTCTAATTACACTTCGGGTTTGTCGAAATCACCATCCCCCGGTGTTAACATAAAATCCACCCAAGCCCCCACTGCCAATCGAAACTTCAATCAAAGCAATTTTACAGCAAATGCATCTCAAAACATGCAAATTATTGCAGCTAATCTAAATAAAGAGGCAAACACAATTTCTCCAGCTTTGGAAACGGCTCTTTGAGCTTTTTTATTAATTTTTAATAAAAATTGTTTAATATATTAAACGTATAGGTTTACGAAGTAACACTAATTTATATGTTAAAGTTTGCATTTCTTTTTTTTATATAAAACAACAAAAATCATTTATATATAAAAATGTGTGTAACTTAGTTTAAATTAAATATTAAGTTTTTTACATAAAATGCAATAACAAAATTGCTAAATTAAATTAAATATTTATTAAAATTATATTATAGAAAATAAAATTATAATATATTGAACATCAAATCTAAAATAATTTGAAGATCTTTATTTTATCTGGATTTTATCGAAAGTACAAGGGCATGAAGCTCTTAAGAAAATGAAATAGATATTTGATAACTCCTCCTGGTTGTAGAACGGAAATGAACAAACGTTTTTTTAATTCCACCAATTACTCTTATTCATTGCAAATGATAAACAATACAAAGTCTGCAATGGGAAACCAAAAATCAGTGGAGTTGTTAGCGCAATGCGTAGTGCATTGGCTTCCCAACTAGCTGGTCTAGGTTCAAATCCCAAAAATGTGAACTCAAAAAGTTTTTCAACTAAAATGAAAAAATAACTAGACAGCACCACTAATAAAGGAGTCTGATGATCAGCTTGGCACCCGTGAAACAGCTATAACTCCAGCCAAACAAAGGAATTGACGGAAAAAGCCATTGGTGGAAGGACCTCTAAGTTGCTATCGTTGTTCAAAAAACATAAAAACTCTTATTTCTGTTAGAGAAAATTAAAGTCATTTTAGCAATTCAGTAGATATGTACGACGCACATACATCGATTTTGAATATTTAGGCGGCCAAAAATATTTAATCGACATAAATGCCTCTAAAGGCTATGTTTGATAGAAATATAGCGTTAGAAAAAATATTTAATTTATAAAAATCACGTAGTTATGCCTTTAAGATAAAAATAACAAAAGAAATTGTCCATAGAATTACTCAACAGGTCTAGGCCAACTAAAAAAAAACTGTGAGCTTGGCAGTTCTTCAACGTAAATTTAATTTTTCTTACAAGTACGCAATTACGCGTTTACTAAGAATTTCAGTTGTTTGCGTTTAAGAGCCTAGCTGTTTTGACTGTTACAATTTTTTTGCGTCAATTTTGAGTTTCGGTAAAATCTTTACAAAATGATCAAAAAAACCGAACTAAGTGTTGAAAAACGTGCCCAATACATATTTTAAATCAGCAAGGTAAATCTCAGGTAGAGATTTCAAAAACATTGAAGCATTCCCGCGCGCCGGTCAATGCAATATTGTATCAGACGTTTTGTTGAAACTGGTTCCCATAAGAATAGGCCAAGATCGTGTCGAAAACGATTGACAATAAAGCGCGAGGATCGAAAGTTGATAAGAAACTCTAAAAAAATCGGAAGGAGAACTCATCAAATCTGTGTTGAGTTTTCAGTGGCGTTAAGGAAGACTTTTTCTGCTCGAACAACCAGACGAAGACTTCTTGAAGCTGGTTTGAAAGGTCGTAAGGCCAGGAAAAAGCCATGGCTCTCACCAAAAAATCAAAAAGCCAGACTTGAATGGGCAAAAAAGTACCAAAATTGGACAGAGGAGGATTGGTAAAATATTCTTTGGTCAGACGACTCGAATTTTGAGGTAAATTAGTTTGGGTGATTGATAATCTAACGGTTAGCATCAACCTCATGGAAGAGTGGGAAAACTGGAAAAACCAAACAAAGGTCGGGAATTCGATTTTTTTCTTGGTTTTCAAAGGGAAAATTGCATTTTATTGCAGGTGCATTCATTTTCAAATAGAAAATTTTTGATTGGAAACTCTGAAAACTCTGCGAGAGCACGAAGAACTTCAAGACCTAAAATCAAGTTTTTGCATGGAAATAAAGTGCATTGTTTTGTTTGTATGTCCGGTAGGGAATCTTTATTCACTCAGTCCTCAATGTATTTTTATAAAATTTTCACTGTAGATATAGTCTGAGTAAAAACAAATTTTGGGGACAATCTTACGTTAAAGTCAGGAACGAAATTTGCAATTTACTGCATGATTTAATGAAAGTAGAAAGTTAGTTGTAAAGCTTGGAAAAATTCATATACATATGTATAGCTCTCTATTTCAATTGGATTCAAGCAAATCACATTATCACAATATCTGTGCTAGTTATACATACTTATTCTGGAGTAGCTCTGAAGGGTGGTGAGACGAAGTTAGCGGGGTCAGCTAGTACAAAATAAACAGCGATGGCAACAACCAAATGAATACGAAAAAAGCAATAGCCTACTTCATTGAAAAATAATTATTTAAATTCAAAGACAACGATATCTGGTGTGTCATAACTAGGGCAACCAAATTTATGCTCGAGCATGTTTTTTTTTGGAACATCGAATTCGAAACTTGACAAGATAGAAAAACGTTCCATGAAAAAACAAGCATTAGGAAAGCATTCGTTAGAAGAGCATATTTTAGCATATTTCTGTTATAAATGCATATTTTTTGAAAATTTTGCTTTCAAATGTATATTTTGGCATACCTATTTCAAATGTTGGAATAGACTTGCAATTTTTTTGTTTAACTTTTTTTCGAAAAAGTCGCGATATTATTCAAATATTTTATCCAAAAGTAACGCATGTCACTTGTGTGGCACACAGGCTCCATAGAGCTTGTGAAACTCTTCGAGGTCAATTTTCAGAGGTTGATCTTTTCATCGCAAACGTTTAATTTTTAAAAGCTCCGTCAAAAATAAGGGTATTCAAGGATGTTTCACCGGAAATAACACTTCCTTCGCAGCCGATTACGACTCGTTGGGCATCTCTGAGAGCTGTTAAATTTTTTTTCAATGAAGTGGCATTAAACATGACTTGATATTTCTATCATCCAATTAGATATGCATCTTTTTCGAAATGTATTACACAACGGGAAACAAGCGGCCTTCAGCTAACATAAAAATAGTGATCGATGCCCAAGTCAAAATTAGTACCGCCGACTGCAATATCAAAATCTACACCAAATATGCAGTTTTTTAAGATGGTTGGACAAAGGGAAAGGCCCGGGTTATTTCTGTCCGACCATATGATTTGGTATCGACGACGAAATGTCTATTGACTTCTACTTACGTAGGTTATTTACATCAGAAAAAATTTCAAATTTGCGTTGAAATTTCAAATTCAGAGTAACGCATCGCAATTTCATGCAGTGAAAATCAAAAATTCCATTAATGCTATGCGATGCATAGAGCATAGCTATAGCGTTACAGAATATTTGGGAAAATACATGCGTTGTTATAGGACAACATTTCCTTTACGAAACGGATACCATGAACAAAATAAATGTTATGATCGGGACTTTTCTATGATCGTAAGTTTCTCCGAACGGATACGACCGACGACGATAGGGCTGAATGGTATTACAATTCGAACGCATACCTGGCGGATGACGTTGAAACTAGTTTTCCAATGTACAAAAATGTTTTCAAATAAAAAAAATTTAAGTTAAACTGTTTATTGCAACAAAAATTTTAACAAATATTTTTTAAAATTTTTGTTCTTCATCCTCCTTCTGCCCGATCCATCCCATCGCATTTCCTGGATAGCGGTAATGTCTTTGTAGCAGAGCAGTTGAGGGTCTCCACTAATTGCTCGGCACCCGGTCTATTAAGGGACCTAACATTCCACGTACATACATATCCGAAAATCGTTGTCCTTAAAACATTTGCTTGGGTCGTCATCCGTGTATCCGTCCGTTTCCGAGGCCTGTTGTTGCTTCGCAACTAATTATTTTTCTACGTAGTCGGGATCGGGAGTACCAGGCACTTGATGTGACTCCAAGTGCAAGAGCCGGAAAAACCGCTCCTTTTCAGGCCTGGGCTTCAAATAAGTCGAAGCAGACCGTAAAGGTGTTCACCAAGTAGTTTGGCCTAACTGGAACTGATGACGCCACCGTTGATAAAAAAAAAAAAAATTCATTCGCTGCCGTCCCTCGTTGGGAGTGCCTTGGTGGGAACACTCCTTCGTTATGGGGTAATTAGTAGTAACAGCCTACTCCGTTTGAACCTGTCGACCATGGGAGGCTCTTCTGCGAAAAAAAGTGTCGCGATCGCATGCACAGGTCAACTATCGATAGTAAACTCTCAACAATTTGTCTCCCAAATGTACAGGCACCTGAGAGTTACTCTCGACAGTTTACTAGAAATAGAACTCTCAAATGGACACGCACCTTTAGTCTAAATGAATGTAACTCGAAAAACGCTCCAAAATATAAAAATACGAACAATATTTTCTATTCAATGTGAGCCGAACATGAATTTTACAATTATTTACATAAAGAGGAGCTCCCCTACTATAGTTTCAAGTTAACATGAACGAAATGTAGAAATGTTTCTAACAACTGTTCAACTATTTTGTCGATGTTCATGTGAAGCAAGCTTACACCCCTGAAAAAAACTTAATAAAAAACACGAACAAAGATCTCTTTTAAATATGCTTTCGAGCTTCTATTGCACTGAATGTTTCGATTACATCATCAAAATCTATATTTTTTGTGTGCTCCTTTTCGATTGAAAGTAAAGCCAGACTAGTTAGTCAACCTATTTGGGCTCATTGTTGATCTTAGATAATTCTTAATCAACTTTAATTTTAAAAAGCTTCGTTCACACGATGCCACTGAGACGCAAATTGTTAAATAAATTCTTATCGCCAATGATAGACTCTGTAATGAGCCTTAAAAGGCCCACTCAACAATGAAGCTTAAAAATTCGAAGGCTGTCCAAACTTCTGCTTCTTTTAAATTATTTTTGCAGCTCCCATGTGACGCCGTATTCGCCAGATTTCCAATATGATACTTTTATCTGTTAGTTCTGTAAATATTGAGGTAAGCATTGGAACAACAGCACGCAGTTCTTCTTCCGTTCCATACAACAATATTTTCGGTTGAAGAACTGACGCAGTCTTCCATGACATTAGACCGATGAATAAGTTCAGTGTAAAATATATCCTGACATTCTAGCATGGATCTTTGTGTTTCAACCTCCAACGTCAAACCAGCATCTTGAGCCCTTTCGCCAGGCATAATTTTCTTCTTTTTTTTCTTCCCCGACTATCAATTGAATTTTCCAGCTCGGTGCATTGTTCTTTTGCGTAAATTATGGCCTTGTTTAGGTACGGTTTCATCACGATTTTCATGAAGAAAACTCGCGAGTGCCTTAAGTTTCATACCACTTTTTTCTAGAGTGAGCCCGGATTTTTGCAAATATTTCTGTGCTGCATCAACTTCTTCCAAAATATCAGTTCAGGAGTTGAAACTATCTTCACGTAATTTTCCTTCAATGGCTTAACTGCCTCGCGATGAGCACTTCATCTAGTGTCTACAAGTCTCTTGACTGACATACCTTCTTAAAATAAAATGCACCTTAAGAGATTTTCAGCTTGTAGGCAAAAAGAGAGAACAACCCGTGTCGGTCGGTCGCTGTTCTATTTTCTATTTCTAAGGGACTGTGTCTGATGTGCTAAATAATTATTTTGCTTTAACTGATGGCACCCCCTATTAGTCTGCCACTGGAAAGATGCATTCTCCATATATTTAAAAATACAACACCTTTTTTCAATTGCATGAAATTGATTTATTCCTTGGAATATTGCAAAATAAAAAGAGTACCTAATAAAAACGTTAGGTAACAATGACGATAAATGTACATAAGTATGTAAATTGATAGAAGATAATGGAGGTTAAAAAGCAAAATGATTACTCTTGGTCAATGCAATCGTTAGCCCACTGCACGAATTCCTTCAATTCACTTACTGCCAGCTTTCTTGCAAGTGCTTTAACACGCAAATTACGGTCTGTTGTGATAAGTACTAATTCTGTTTGAATAAAAGTTTTTCCATCTGAAAACAACAACAACAAAAAACTGCAATCACAATCTGCATTTCCAATAAAGACAAAAAAAAACCCACCTTTGTTCGCCTCTTTGCTCATAGATTTCGTTAATGAAAGTGCAGTTGCCAGGATTTTATCGTCGTTCGATGCTTGCTGCTCTTCAACAAGTGCAAACAGTGATGCATTTATAATAGAACCTTTGGTTGTAGCACACCTAAAGTGAAATTCAGAAATAGTTTATGGGATTCTGCATGAATAAATGATGAACTCGAAACCTACTTGACGTTATTATTGGCCGACTTTATGAACTCCAAGGCTTTCTTTGCTCGAGTTGAAACATCGTCGAAATGGTGGATGCGATTCTTTTTCACTTGAGAGTTTTCATGTGTTTCGATTTTAACTCCTTTGGAAAGACCGTCGAGTTCTTTTACCACTAGAAAAGGAAGATTTGTTTTTTTTTAATTATTTCGAAATTTTCGTTGCGATAAACATACCCGTTAAAGGAACAACCAAAATATATGTTTTGAGGTTTTTAATTAACGTTTCAAAGTCATCTAGGTAATCTATGAAGCAATTAGTGTCGGGGAGCAGGTACTTTGGACGAACTTCTATGTAGAGTTTGGTGTCGACAAATTTTAAAATTTCCTATGAAGAGATAAAACAAATCATTAAGACTCAAAATAGTGATCTGATCAAAGGGCACGGTAGTGCCCAGCCAAGTTCTAGCACTACTCCCTTTTTAAAGGATCGAACTCAAGCACATTTTTAACCCCCCATAACTTTTGAACCCATAGAGTTAGAAGCTTCAAATTTGAATTACGTATTAACTACATGGGCACAAAGGCCCTGTGAAAAACATGGCTTTGTAAAACCACTACTTCCTGAGATATTGAACAATAAAAATTTCAAAAACCGTAATTGACTCACTGACTCACTGATCATCAAAATTATGAAGCACTTCTAACGATAGCAGAATCTTGAAATTTTGTACAATGGTAGGTGTTTGGATATATACAAAGGAAAAAATCGAAAATTTCAATTTGCTAATTCAGGGGGCGTGGTATCCGCCCACTTTCTAAAACTGGTCGTAGGATCTTGAAATTCGGAATTCTAATAGAGTTTTGGTTGAATATAATAAAAAATAAAAGTATTTCCATTTATGGGCGTGGTATCCGCCCACTTTGTTAAAATGGTCGAAAACGTTTAAATTCGAAATTCTGATAGGGTTTCGGTTGAGTATAAGAGAAAATATAAGTATAAAATTGCAGTTTCATTAAAGGGGCGTGGCTGCCACCCAATTTCTTAAAATGGTCATAGGATGTTGAAATTTAGAATTCTGGTTTGTTTAACTTCATAAAACTCCATAAGTAACTTTCTTTAGTGGTTTCACAATGGACCCTTATGGACATCTAGACAGCCACTCTAACCTAACATACCTACTTATTATTTATTTATAAATTGGCAGAGCAATTATATTGTTAAAGTTTGCAAATTGCTAGCTTATTAAGTTATTTCGAGGTTCATGCTTCCATAAAAAAAAACTTTGGAAAAAGATGTTAAATCAGAACAAAAACATAAAATGTAAAAAAAAGAGCCAAGTTTTCTTATGTGCGAAAAACACTGTGTAAAAATTCAGACACCAAAAGTAATGAGATCCAAAAGAACGCCAAGTTCTTATATGTTAAAGTGTTATATTGAATATTTTAAATCATAGAAGTTAATACAGCAATATTAAAAGAGAATAGAAAATAGTTTGGATGAAAATTTACAAGTTAACTTGGCAAGTTTTCGTTTGAAGCGTGATTAATAACATTTTAAAACTTGAACAGTGAACTTGTAAATTTTCATCCATTTTCGAACAAGAAGCAGTTTGAGAATTTTATTGCCTGGCGGATTTTTGCCTTCACCAATTAAATTAAGCCAGACGGAAATCGGATTGATTATATCGCAAGTGGGTTCTGATGATGGTAAATTTATTAACCTCTTAGCTCGCCTTGCAATAAATCTTCAACCTGAAGCTACAGATTTCCAACTTATTTCCTTCGGTCTCTGACAAACTAGCGAACAGAACATGTAAGGAATGTGGCCTATCCCACACATTTCATAAAAAGGTAGTGCAACATTCAAAAAATTTGCATCCTAAACAAAGAATTATACATGAAGTAGTTCGACGTGTACAACCAACTCGCATCGCTGCTCGGCGAGCTCGAGAGCTCTTATGCATACTTAGAGATGAAAGCGATGGCACGGGAAATGCTGAATGGATAGATGAAGATGAAGTAGATGATAATTTCAAAGAGGTTAAAGAAGACGCTGCAATACCTATTTTTAATATCGGATTATTTAGATTTAGAGAATCCCTGGACTAATTTATGAATTTATTCATTTACTTAAATTTTTTTTTTTTTTTATATATTATTTACATTTTATCCTAAAAATAAACTGAATATATTTTTTATGTTTGGAAATTTGTGTTCTATCAAAAAAAAATTTTGTTTGTTAAGGGGGGGGGGGGGTCTTTGTTTTGTGACGTAATTTTAGGGGGGGTTACAGCAAGTGTGACAAAGCGTGACACCGGGGGAGGGAGGGGGTCAAAACAGCTTAATTCAGCGTGACGTAGTTTATGGACGGCGCCTAAGTTTAAGAAGGCAGTTGAAACAAAAAGCTGTTGATTGATCCTGCGTTACGGTGCAGTAGCGCTTGCAAAAATCGGATGAAGATATATTGGAACGCTTCGAAAGATTAGTTTTTCTGGTCCTGTGCTTGTAAAATTTTCGACTTCAAGGGACGGCGATGGACATCTTCTGCCACGACATCCATTAGTGGCAGAAGATGCCCGTTGCTTTTGCGGTGAGCAAAAGTACGGAGGAATTTGGAGAGAAGCTTGAAAACATAACTTTAAACAGCTGATTGTGGTAGAACTAGTTGGAAAGAAATATTTTGGGCAAGTCCTAAATCCAAAAAATTGTCATAGTAAGTAAATAACATGTTGTCTGAATAAATTTCACTTTACATACATATACTTATGTATGGTAATGGTAAGAGGGGATGAGTTCGTATCACTACGAACAATTTTAGTGTGATACTAGCTTAAAATGACGTTTGAGTCATGTCTGAAACGTCATTTTAAGCTAGTATCATACTAAAATCGTTCATTAGCGGACTATATTTTTGCGCTATTGTTTTTAGCATGTTAACATTAACATTTAACGGCACTAGTCCCCGGGAAGATAACTTTTTTCTTGACTTTCAATGTGTCATTCAAATCTTAATATTTTGCTAAGACTAGATATTTCTCAGTAGTTTGGTGTACGAATGAATTTAAAGTTACTTGAAACATTGATTTAATAGAATGAATTCTAAAAGAGGGCGATTTTCCGGAGTCTCCGGACGATTTTTCTAGTATCCGGACGATCTTAAATGGAGTCTCCGGACAGTTCCACTTAAAAACTTAATATCTTTTTTCTCTAGAGTGTTGAATGTAGAGCAATTCATTTTCTGCATTGATAATTATTTCCTGATTGTTTGGCATCAAATTAACTTACAAAATGTTGCTTAGTTATTAATAATAAAGACGAAATATAAACAAAAATAAAATGGGGCCCAGCCCAGTCACCGGACGATCAAAACAGAGTCTCCGGACGATTTCGAACCTACTTCATCATACTTGATTGCTACTTGCCTGACACCTTATTTCTTCGATCTAATATCGTGTAAGACTAAGTTGTTTGTTTTTTTTTTTGTATGCATATGCATATCAGTAAAGAATAACATTATTCTCAAATAAATAGAATAGTGGAGGTGGAGAGAAGACTGGTTTTATTAATCTCATGTTCAAGTTACGGTAAAAAGGAAAATATTTCCTTCAGCTGTAGATATTTCACGATCGAATATAAAATAAAAAAATAAAATAAAACCTTGGAGCTGTCCGGAGACTAGATTTTCGCTATTTTTTGTACCAGTGTCCGGACAATTAAAAAAATAGATTAAAAAACGCAAACTCAATTTTTTCTTTAGTTGTTGGAAGTTCATTATATTTTCATTGAAACAAACTCTATTTGATTACAAAATCTCACAAAATCAACTATTCTCAGTAAAATACCAAGGTCTGCCACTAATTTTTTGCTAAAAAACGGCAGAACCCATAACTTTTCCGTTATACATTCAATCGGCTTGAAACTTCGTATGTGTATGTGGAAAATGTTACTGATTCTGTATTTTGCTGTTTTTTTGCAAACTCTGTGTTTAGTTTCTTTTTTATTCCCCATAAAGTGCAAAATCGTCCGAACACTGGGGTCTGTCCGGAGACTAGTGCAGTTACCCCACTAGTTGAAAAAAGAAAAATACAAATTCGAATGATGGTGGACCGTGGACCATCTTTTGCTTTCTCTCGTTGCTTATCTTGAGAACGGATGTTAATATCCGAATTATGTCAAGGAAAAATTCCGGCACTAGTGCAAATAAACAAACGAAATAATTTCAAAAACTCGTTTCGACCATTGACACTTACGAGTGGTGTTTCTGTCCTCTATGGGAACACTAAAATGAATTGACAACAATGTTTAATCAATGTAATAGTTAATTCATGTGATGATAAATTAATACGAGAAAGCCAAAGCCAAACTAAGCAATCACTGATTAACTAGCACAATGGTTGTTGTTGTTGTTTTGTTAACCTACAAATAAATTCATTATTAGCAGGTCGTTTAATCAAACCCAGATTTAGTTGGCTAATTTATCCAAAAACAAACACAAACAGTCATTTAATTCAATTCAAAATGTGCCCTAATCTAATTAATAAACATTGATCCGATTATTTATTGAACAAAATTGAAAATCATAAAACAAGTTTGAATTTATTTTTACACCAAAACACCTTCTCTTTCAGGTAAATTAACGTTTAATGTAAAGTAGACCGCTCAAATCGCATAATGAAATTCTTTCAAGAGCTACTGTCACCGTGACACTGAAGTTTTTTACTGCTACCATCGTCGTCGGTCGTCGCACAGTGGGGACACTTGTATGGGAGAGCGGAAAAAACTCTGTAAAAACCAAACCACAGAACCGATTTTGTTGAAATTTTCAGAAAAAAATTGCTTAAAGCAAGGAGAATCTACTCCATAAATAACCACCCCCTGCCACGCCCTCAAGAAGAGAAAATGAAAATGAAATGAAAAAGAATATAATTTTTTTTTTTTTAGGAAAGTAATCAAGAAAGTAAAACAAAACCTGTTCCATAAAAAAAAAAAACATTGATAAACATTTTTCTTTAAATCTGAAAAAAAAGAAGAAGGAAGGAATTAATATAAAAATGTTCAAATTATCATAAAAGCGATTGTTATAATTTGAAAAAATCAAAAGTTATGAACTTATAAATTGATTTTCAAACTGCTTTTACATCAGACATTAAAATAAAAAAAAAATTTTTTTACGCTATCAGATCTTAATCGAAAAAGCTTATATCAAGCCATAAATCGATCAAAGACTTGCCTCACAAACATGTTTGTTCACCGGCACATCACTTAGCGCATTGTTACAGGTTAGTTAACTACAAACTAAGGCATCATGCATTAAAAAAAAAAAATATTCTTTCATGCAAAAAATTAGAAATACACAAATAAAATAAAAATTCAGTGCAAAGATGTTAGCATATGTAAGCATAACGAGTAAAAATGTTGTATAGAAAGAAACTTAATTAAAAAAAAAACATTAATTCAATAAATTAATAGAAAAGTAAAGTAAAAAGAAAAGAATAGAAAAGAAAAAGTAAAGAAAAAAAAAAGGTAACTTCAATCCTTTAACATTTTTTCAATGTGTTCATATTTTTTTTTTTTTAACTATTCACTTTCACTTATTTTTAAAAGAAGTTTTGCCTCCTCGCTGACCGTAAAGTTTTTCGATTTTGGTTCAGGTCGTAAGCTTGTTATATGAGGATCTGATGATATTAAGAGCATATGAAACACGTCCTCGTTTGTAGTCGTTCTTGATGATTTTCGGCTATTATGCGATCTGAAAAGTCGAAAATCCTTATTACGACTTTCTTGAGCCTCTTCAGATAAGGACCCAATTGGCAAAGCACAGGATTCAATAATGTCCTTGCCGTGCATTAAAATTTTGTGCACACTTGCGGGTAGGTAGTACCAAGGGTACAATTCAATGGC
Organism: Sphaerophoria taeniata; assembly: GCA_943590905.1. NCBI lineage: Eukaryota > Metazoa > Arthropoda > Insecta > Diptera > Syrphidae > Sphaerophoria > Sphaerophoria taeniata. Next base: position 182,990,250 of record OX016540.1, on the reverse strand, counting down.
CATTTTGGCCGTTTCTAAGGCATAAATGTCAAATTTTTCCGGATCTATATTTAAATTGCAACACACGACTTCTAGGATAGTACCAAGTCTTTTAATAAGGGTTTCATCAATGTTTGTTATTTCTGCTGTCAAGGACGGATTTTCAAAGAAACGTCTTGAAGTGTTTCCGGAATTTGTTGTGCCAGTTCCCTGTTTGACTATGTCCACTAGCAGTCCCATTTTTTCTCGAAATTGTTGTTGAATTTTTTTTTTCGTTTCTTTTTTTACAACAGAAGTAACCGGACAGGTTCTCCAAGCCTTAAAAGGTAAGTTGTATGCCAAATGAAGAACATACTCCATAAAACGAATCCTCGCGTGCAGGGTTGACATTCCCAATTTTAGAGAATCAGCATTCGTTGGTTTTGATTGGACTTTAAAAATATCGTTCATCTCTGATGGCTTTGCTCCACAGACCGTGCAGTTACTGCTTGAAGACGTGTTTGTCACTACTTGTGCAGTTTTGCCATCAATCATGGTGAAATACAAAACATGATGAATTTTAATGGAGCAACCTCTTAATTGAATTTCCGTGTCCTGAAGGTCACGAATTTCACATTCAACGCGATCTTGTTCTCTTTTTATTACCTCGGGTGTTTCTTTCAAACAAGAAAACTGAAGGGGTCGACAAAAACGAGTTGATGATGGCCGAGGATTTTTCCAAATTATCTGTTGACTTTCTTCTTCAACCATTTTTAAAGGCACAATCGATGTAAGAAACAAATGTTCATCGGAAACATTATCCTCTGACACCGAAAACTTCTGCATATAGCAGCTTTGTCCACTAGCACCATCACATCCCCATTTGGTGTGAAGTGTAAGGTCTTGACCCTGAGGGTTATAAAGCGATTCATTGCCTTCAAAAATTCTTTTGCATGTATGGTCCAAAAGATCTTGCAGAGGAACACAAGCAGATTTTTCACTTACAGTTGTATTTCCTGGGTAACACTTTTTTCTAGCTTCGGTTACGTTTTTGTATGAAGGAAAAATGTCGTGCCCAATGTCTTTCGTTGCTTTTCTCAGGACTTCATACTGGTCTTTTGACAGCTTGGCTTGTATTGTTAAAGCCAGTGCAGAATCCGGGTCAAATACTTTTTGTTCAGGTGGTTTTGATGCAGCATCAATTAAGTCCTGAGAAAAATTGTTTCGCAGTTTTTGAATTTTGTTTTTCTTGCTTCGATTACAGCATTCTTCAAAACTCTTAGATGGCCTTCCAGTACGTGAATTGTTTAAATTCAAAGCAGCTTCAACATGATTGCTATTTAACAATTTTACTTGAAACACACCACTCACCCATTTGGAGTATGTTTTAAGAAAAACATTTTTTTTGTAGTGCACGTCACGAAGTCGCGAATTAAATTTTGATAAAAAAATTTTCCGGTAACTTCTATTTATAATGTCTAGGTCCGTTTCACTTAAATGTGGGTATTGGTTTTTTATAAAGTTTTCAAAGCTTTCTTTAGCATCTAAAATCAATTCAGTTAAAACTGAACGAGGCACTGAAAAAACACTTGACTGCGACATCGTGAATCGTAACAATTTAAACCAAAAATTAAAAAAAAAGATGAAATCAACACCTTGAAACGACCCCCAAAGTTTTCAAAGAGTCGAAAGAGCATTTTAATTGAAGATAACAGAAGTGCAGTTATGTTAAGAAATTTTGAGCGAGTTGCAGAAAAATGAGAAGATTTGTTTCCAGACCTAAGTGGTATAAATTACAGTTTGATTTATATTGCCAAAGTCTAGTTCATATTTTTATTATTATATATTATATTATATTATTTAAAAATAAAGCACAGCCCAAGGACGCTTTGTAATCTGGGCAATGTCTAATTTTTAGTCATTAAAATTCACTAAAATTGGTCTAGAAGTCCCATCCGGACGAATCCGGATACGGTTTTTGCTGATTATTGTAGCTTAAAGGCTACACTATATGCTCATACTAAAAATAAAGCAGCGCCAGATGGCGCTAGTTTTGAAATCATTTAGAGAAAATGGACGAGCAATAAAATTGATTACTTTATTTTTATTTTATATGTAAAATGGTTATTTTTATCCAATTTTATTTTTAAAATTTTCTATAATAATAACTTAATAAAATAAAAAAAAAAATCTTTCAAATCGGCTCATAATTGACTGAGAAAACATGGTTTAAAAATGACTCCGATTTTATTCATTTCAGTCAATTATCAACTTTGAGTGAAAAAATCTCTAGATATATATATTTTTTTGACGAAATAAAGTTGTAACTTGATCATACCAATAATTGACTATTCAAACGCGCTACCAAAAAAAAAAAAAAAACTTTTTGGAAATGACTTATTTCCACGTTTTCCCCACTGTGCGTCGTGTCGTCGCAATCGCTCTGATCACCCACAAATTGAATTAATTCATCAAACTCAGACAGTTGACCTGAAGATGAAGAGATATGGCTGAGAGTGAAGAAGATGCGCACGACGTTTTGTGGTTTTTTTGTTTGTTGGCTTTTTTCTTAAGAAGGTGACCTCAGAGTTTGCTCGTGTGGGAATAATTTCTGCATACTTAACTTACAGCCACCGAAATTTGTTAATTGTTTCATAATATTTTGGCTCATAGTTTAAACTAATGGGGTTTTAATTTTTGTGATAGGATTAGTTGATATTGGTATAAAAAAGTCAGCAGAAGAGGTGAGAAGCATCATTCACTGTTTGAAACTTCCAAAGTAAACACTAACATGCGTGCTTTTTTGGTAAGTGGTAAAAACGCCATGTTTTGAGATTAAAATTTTTGACAAATGGATTACTCTTTCAGACACTTTGCCTTGTGGCTGTAGCTGCTTCTGAACAATTGGGTTACAATTACAATCCAAGTAGTGGTTCTGTAGCAGGTGCAAGCGGTTTCGGAGGCGGATACAGTGGAGCTGGCAGTAGTGGCTCTCTTGGAGGAGGAAGCGGCTTTGGAGGCGGATACAGTGGAGGCAGTGGTATCGGGAGCTCACTAAGCAGTGGAGGTGGCAGCGGCTTTGGAGGCGGATACAGTGGAGGCAGTGGTATCGGGAGCTCACTTGGCGGTGGAAGTGGAAGCGGATACAGTGGAGGAAGTGGTATCGGGGGCGCACTTAGCAGTGCAGGTCTGAGCTCTGGTGGTTCATATAGCAGTGGAGGAGGATTCGGTTCAGCTGGTAGCATTGGATCTGCTGGAGGATTTGGTGCTGGCGACGGTATTGGCTCAGGTTCTTACAACAACGGAGGTGGATACAGTAACGGAGGCAATGCTGGTTCCGGTTCATATAGCAGTGGTAATTACGCCGCCGCTGCTCCAGCTGCACCTCAAGTTATCACCCAACTGAGTAAAGAATTCTTCTTCCACTCGGCACCCGAAGAAGAATTCCATGATGCAGGCAACAGCCAAAGTTCTCAGTCAGTCCTAAAGAAGAATCTCCGTGTTGTTTTCATTAAGGCCCCTGAAAATAACGGACTCGCCAATGCTGCTCTTCAAGTTGCCAAACAATCCACCGAAGATCAAACTGCAATTTATGTTTTGACGAAGGAAGCCGATGTATCCGATATTACACAACAATTACAACAAGTTTCGGAAGTTCATGCCAAGAAGCCTGAGGTTCACTTCGTCAAATACAGAACCCACGAAGATGCTCAAAACGCTCAACGCGCCATTCAAGCCCAGTATGAGGCTTTGGGAGGAAGTTCAAAAAGCTCCAACGAAGGTGTTGCTCCAATCTTGAACTATGCTTCAAACATTCAATCTGGATCGAACTATCAGGGGTCGGCTTCTCAACAGTCGGGTAGCATTTCATCGCCTGCCATTGGTGGTAGTGCATCGGCTTCCGCACCTTCTGGTTCATACTCTGCACCATCAGGTACTGGATCATACTCAGCACCATCTGCTTTGTACTCTGCACCTTCGGCTGCAAAGAGCTCTTACTTACCCCCAGTGGTGTTTTAAAACGACATTATTGTTACTTGTTTTTGTGATGTCATGTCCGAAAAGAACTGTTAGTTATGTAGTTTTAAGTGTTGATTTCTGATTTTTTGTTATGTGCCGTTTTAGAATAAAGCATATTTTTTTATACAAAAATTGTTCAATTTCTTTCCTAGGAGCAGGGCCTAACCAACCATATTTTATCCTTGAAACATAGTAGTAGCTAGTACACGTTTCCACACATCTCAACATTCACAAGGGGACCTGGAAGTCTCCAGAACAATCAACTGTCAATCAGATTGAACATATCGCGATCGATACAAGACTCTCTTCAAGCATTATTGATGTCCGAACCTTCCGAAGGTCAACATTGACTCGGACCATTACCTCGTCGTAGCAAAGCCAGTACAGCGGATAACTCGACTATAGCCAAAAATATAGGAAGTGCTATTGCCAGATTCTTTTCGAATCGAGTGTCAAGTAACTTCATGAGAAGTTTGCTACAGCCAGCATAGAGTATTGAGAACTTGTGGCAGAATTGCTAGGAAGCCATTAGGGATGTTGGTTCTGTTGTGCTGGGTTTCTCACGGCCACCCAAATGAAACGTCTTGTTCTTGTTAACCAAACAATAAAAGCAGCGCTGCACACGAGGACGAGAGCAGCTCGGGAGCTCTACGAGCGGAAGAGGAGAGAAGAACACAAACTTTTCAAAAAGAAAAAGCATGAAAAGCGATTGATAGAGGATGTTGAGAGACTAAAAAGCAGGAATGGGGTTCGGATGTTTTACCAGGGGGTAAGCGAACAACTCAAGGTTACAGAGCGCGATCTGTAGCCTTAAGGCCCAACTATAATCGACATAAGCCAACATAAGCGAATGTAAAAAACCAAACGAAAATTGGCTTATGTTTGCAAAATTCCCGCGCATACCCATAATTGACTTAAGTGATCAAAGCCATCTGTCAAAACCGAAATTATGCCGGTCAAACAATCAACATTACATTACAAAGCAATAATAATAATTTTTTGTCAATCTCGAAATATATTACCCATCATTAGTTTTGAAATAATTCACATGTACAGTGTCTCTGTTTGTTTTTCATGTGTATTTGAACAAACCTGTCAGATTTTACTTATGCGCCGAGCGACTGAGATCGCTCTTGCTTATGTTTGCTTAAGTTAACGAAACTGAGAAAAAATTAACGAAACGGAGCTAGACTCGATTATGGCAATTCAATAAAGTATGTATGCATTTGCACGTTTGCTTATGCGCGCATAAGCTAGCTTATGTCGATTATAGTTGGGCCTTTAGAACACCAATAGGGAAATATAGAAGTAGAGTCACAGTCAATGCGGAGGATATGGAAAGAAAGCGGCCGGCGCGCGATGACTTGGGGCAAACACCAGTTTTTCTGCAGAATATTGAAAGAGAGAGAGAGAGAGAGAGAAAGAAAGAGAGAGAGAGAGAGAGAGAGAGAGAGAGAGAGAATAAGAGAGCATGCCCGATGAGACATCAGCATTGTTTGCCCGATCCTGAATAAAGGAGACCCTCTAACCATCGTCTATAAGATCTTTATTATGTGAACGTTTGAACCCGTTTACCAACGAACTAATAGCTCCATAGCTTTAGAATAGGAAATTCCACCATCGATCCAATAATTATCAACGTCAAATCCTTGGGCCAAGTTCCCCACCAAGTTCATTCGTTTGAGCGGGATGAAAATGGAGATCTCAGGCAGCTCCATCAGTGCCGGTAACGATCTCTCCGACTGTCAAAAAAGGCTTTAAACAAGGAATGCACTGTCATGCGACTTCTTTAACTTCATACTGGAAAGCGCAGTGCAGAACTCCCGTGTCAACACTAGAGGTTGTAACGAAGTGTTACATGCTCTTATACAGCAATTCGATTTTTCCAACAATAACAAAGTAGACGGTCAGTTTTGCATTTCGAATTCATATAATTCACGCTCGCTTTAAGTAGTAAAGTTCATATGAGGATCAGTACTTTCGTTGTAAAATCACCACTACCACTACCTTTCGTCACTACTATTAGTTTTCATTTCAACTTTGGGTTTGAAATTTAGTGCTTTTGGTCATTTCCGCCGCCGCCGACCGCCATTTCTTTATTAAAGGTTCCCCCCACCAGCAGTGGTAAGCGGTTTTAATATCGAAGGAAAATGTCCTGAGTTCCGACCGTGCAGCAACCGCCATTTCAGTTTTAAAGCTTCCCCCCACCAGTGGTAAGGGGTTTTAAATATTGAAGGAGATTTGTCCTGCGTGCAACCAGGGGCCGTAAATAAACCTGCCGATCCACCAGAGCTATTGCCTGCCGTGTAGTGCCACCAGGGGCCTTAAATATACCTGCTGATCCACCAGAGCTATTGCCTGCCGTTTAGTGCCAACAGGGGCCTTAAATAAACCTGCTGATTCACCAGAGCTATTGCCTGCCATGTAGTGCCACCAGGGCAGGGGGCAGGGGCCTTAAATAAACCTGCTGATCCACAAGAGCTACTGCCTGCCGTGTAGTGCCACCAAAGGCCTTAAACATGCCTGCTGATCCACCAGAGCTATTGCCTGCTGTGTTGCGTGCCACCAGGGGCCGTAAACGTATCTGCTGATCCCCCGGAAATAAACCGGTCGAGTAAAAATTACCAAACGCTCAAACGGAACAGGAATAGGAAGCCCAGTAGTGGATGTCCTACCGTCAGTCAAGACAGCAAATAACCGGACATTCGTCAAGCGGAAGCTAGAATCAGATCCGAACGCACACCGGAAGTGACACCAGTGGATACCCGCTTTTACCAAATTTAAGAAGAATCAAGTTAAAACTGAATTATTTCCTTTGATCATAATTGTAATTATTAAGTGTTTCCAATAAAGAATTTGTTATTAGGTTCCGAAGACCTATCATTGGAGTTTCGTGTTTTCTTCAATAGACCTTGGCAAAACCGACGAGCGAAACCTCGGCTGGGAAACAAAAAGCACATCACAAGGTACTATATCTTCTAAAAGTATGTACAACTACTCGCGTACGCTGACAATATTGACATTATTGCGAGAACACACCGTGAGGCAAAACATAGTAAAATATGTTGGCATCAAGAAAGGACACCCAACATCGACGTTTTGGACAAAGTCATCATAACTTCGAGGTAATTAAGGGCTTTGTGTACCATGGATTCACTATCAACATGGCCAATGTCATCAGCCAGCACAGTTCCTTTGGGCTTTGAAATCAATTGAGTAGTAAAACCCACTCCAGAACAACTTAGACCTTATAAGACCGTCTTCATCCCCGTCCTGCTGTATGGTGCAGAAGCAGGGACCCTGTCAGCTAAATGAGTAAAGGTCTAACGACTCAGATGGCTTGGCCACGTAGAGGGGATGGACTACAATGATCCGACCCATAAATCCCTCGCATTCACCCCAGAGAGACGACGCTGTGGAGAAAGACCAGAGCGCAGGTGAAGGTGAACTTAACCAGCTCGGTGTACGAAACTGGAGACAGCAAGCTAGTGACCGAGCTGCCTGGAGAGGTTTGTTGGTTTAAATTTAAAAAAAAAAGTGTCAAAATGTCTCAATTATACCATTTCACTGAATCAAATTGTGCAAAACTAGGAGCATGTATGCTTACCTCAAGTTTCTCATTATATTTCTTTGTGATATTTGTCTTGGCTTCAAGTTCCTTTTTCAATTTCGACAGTTGCAATATGTCCTCCATATCCTTTTCACAAACGTTAAGCTTCGAGACTAAATCATTTGGGATAATGTTTTCGCTGTTGTCGTTTTCATTTTCCTCCTCAAACTGAAAAGGAAGAAACGAGTTCTTTCAAAGATACGTCATACAAATGATAAGGAGGACTACACACCTCTTCGAATGTATCAAGTTCTACGTGTCCAATCTTAACTTTACTGTCCGTTGCCAGCACGTCGTTTGCGATGTTATTAGCGTGGTTCAAGAACACATTTCCAAATTCACATATCTTGTGAATTCTGACAAAAAATTGGTCCTTCTCATTGGCAGTTGTACAAGGATCACAGGTTTGATAATCATTTAATGGAAGCGACACAAAGCCGTTGAGAAAAATGTCTTCTTCAAGATGAATGGCCGCCACGTTCAATGCTGCTAAGGAAAATGTAGAACAAACAAGAGGAAAGTTAGTTTTTGAAACCTAAATGCGTTCGATGGCCTCACATTTAGTATCATTGGATTCTGGTCTTTGGATTTTTTGTAAAACATGAATATGTTGTTCCAATTCAAGCCAAGGGTTTAGTTCTTGTTGCCTATATTTTGTGGAATTTTTTAATTTTCATTTAAGCTTTTGTTATCTCTTATAAGCAAATCACCTGGTATTGTGAAAAGGTTTCCACAAATCATCGTTGACCGAGAGCCAGTCACACCAAACCTTTATGAACTGCAAAAGTGTATTTAAGTCCTTCACGTCCAGGTCATCCTCGCTTTAGAAAAATGATTTAAGTTGTTTTTGTTTTGGAAATATTGTTTTAAAGGGACTCACTTGTTCGTATTGGCAATTTTGTCAATTTCTTCAAGTCGTTTATTGGCTGATTTTACAATGATGCCAAATACTTGATTGGAGACATTAAAAGCGTGGTTGAAAATTTCTTTTCTGGATTCTGGAAGATAAAATACGAATTAAGAACACAAAGTTAGGTTTTTTTTTTTATAATGAGCACGCACTCAAGGGGTTTCTATTCTTTTTTTATACCAAAGCACAGTGCGGGCGTTAGGAAAAGTAGGATAGTTGGAGAGGGTTTAGGATGAGGTGTCGGTTAACAGTGGTCTTGAATTCTTGTACATTGCAACGACTGGGGAACACAGAGTGTGGAAGAGAGTTCCACATTCGCGTAGTACGGCTAAAGAATGATTCCCTGAACATGACTGTACGTCCGAAGTTGGGCTCGAGGGTGAACTGATGGGCATTTCTAGAGGCGCGGGTATTACGGTTGAATATCTTAAGGGGAGGAATGCAGCTGGCTATTTCACTAGAGCATAAACCGTTGAAGTAACGGTAAAAGAGGGTGAGGCATGAGACACTACGTCCATGTTCAAGTGACGTAAATGTCTCAACGATGATATGTTCACCAATCATCTTGAATGCTCTGTTTTGAATACTGTCCAAAAGACTTAAGTACGTCGCTGGAGCACCAGCCCAAACGTGGGAGTTGTACTCAAGCTTTGGACGTATATATGTTTTATAGATGGTAGCCAGATCAGAAGGGGAAAAGAATTTCTTGCATCGTCTTAAAAAACCTAAACATCTTGCGGTATTTTTGGCGACATCGCGTATGTGATCGTTCCACAAAAGGTGGTCGGTGATGCACATACCGAGAATCTCGAGATGTTCGGTTTCACTGATACAAGTGCCACTCATGGACAGTGTCAAGGGGGGTATATCTCGCTTCAACGATACAAGACAGCATTGAGTTTTCGAAGCATTAAACTCTCCTCGGTTTTTTATTCCCCATTGTACAATGCTGTTTAAGTCAGAGTTTAATGAGCTTATCATATTTTGCCGTTGCAGTTCTACATCCAAAAAGGAAGGATGTGAGCCTGGGAACGAATATGAAAAGCTAAGGGTACTATCGTCAGCGAAACAATGAATTGGATTTGAAGTTACAGACAAGAGATCATTTATGAAAATAAGAAAGAGGGTCGGAGACAAAACGGAGCCCTGGGGCACGCCAGCATTTATTTTGTGGATTCCAGACTTGAACCCGTCCAATACAACTTGTATTGAACGGTTCGAAAGAAAGTTTCTAATCCAACGAAGGAGGAATTCATCAATACCGAAAGCACGCATTTTCGATAAGAGAGCCTGGTGCCAAACTCTTTCAAATGCCTTTGAAATATCAAGTGCAACAATCTTACTTTCTCCAAAACGATGTAAAGATTTGTTCCACTGTTCGGTGAGATAAACCATCAGATCACCAGTGGACCTGTTGCTGCGAAAGCCGTACTGCCGGTCATTAAGAAGCTTTCGGTCTTCAAGATATTTCTTAAGCTGATAATTTATCAGCATTTCCATGACCTTAGAAAGAAGGGACGTAAGTGCAATCGGACGGTAATTGGAGGGAGAGGAGGATTCGCCTTTTTTGGGTATAGGCTGGACAAATGCTGTTTTCCAACTACTCGGAACGAGCCCAGAAGAATAGGATAGATGGAAAAGCTTACGCAAGGGTTTTGCCAGCGATGAAGAACACCTCTTCAGAACAATAGCGGGGATACCGTCCGGGCCAGCGGATTTGTGTATGTTGAGATCTTTTAGGACTCTTGCCACAGCACGAGTGCGAAAGAAAATTTGTCCATGGAATCATTGACGCGCTCAAGAACTGGTGGAGTCATGACACTCTCTGGCAGCGAAGAGTTGGAGGCGAACTGCCGGGATAAAAGTTCTCATTCCCAGAAGAATTAAACTTGTAATCATATCCGCACTGGAGTCTACGTCACTATCGAGGAAGCATAGTGACCAATTAAAGATCCTGAAGAAGTTATTAAGACCGTCTCAGTTGGCTTTCTCGTACTGCCAAACGGTTCTCTTAGGAGCTCTTTCTTTAGCTGGAAGTTTTTGACATGAGAAATTAGCAGATATGACACAATGGTCAGATCGGCCTAGAGGCGATAGTACACTAATTTCATACTTATCAGGGTCAGAGGTAAGAAACAAGTTAAGAGTGTTTTCTTTTTGACCGTCAATGTCCGGTATTCGTTTGACCATCTGAGTAAGATGGTTAAACTCAGCAAAAATCTCAGCACACACACCTTCGGGTGTTGTCTTGCTCGAATGGAGAAGCCAGGAAGAATTGTGTACATTGAAATCGCCCGTAATAACGATTTCAGTGTGAGGATACAAGGAAACAATTCTTTGGATGGAGTCGGACAAAGCGTCAAATTCTTGAGAAGTCGAAGCTCTGTCCAGATTTGGGCTTCGATATAAAAAGCAGTAATGGATGATGTGCTTATTCACGGAAAATTTGAACCACATAGAATTAAAAAAAGGATTTAAATTTGAAGAATACTGTGGTTGAAATTGATATGCTACATCATTTCTGATATAAACGGCGAGGCCATGGTGGGAAAAGAATAATGGCACTAAGTTATACCCATGAATATAAAATTCAGAGGGATCAGTAGCATCACCTACTTGGGGTTCACCTAGCGCCAAAACAGCTGGCCTGTTTGAAACAGTATGGAGGTATGTCGACAGAAAATTCATTCTTAACCCACGAATATTAGTAAAGTCGACTCTGAAATTCCCAGTCATTGCAAAACAAAAAAACTCAACCAAAACAGACGATTACTAAGAAAAATTATTGGATTGAAATTCAGACTGCTAGTGTTATGCCTAAGCAGCGGCGTGGATTGATCCGACCCTGGAATTCAAGCAATAATTTTCTATCCATCCGTTGTTGACGTCATATCATAAACATGCATTACATATGCAATGCAATGCAATGCCCATGATAAGACATGCAACTGTTATTAAGGTTGATAGGAAAGGTAAGAATGGTACTCACTGTGCTGTGTTTGGCATTTTTTGTTATTGTTTTTTTCGAGATGCTATGCTACTTATTATTTTTATTTTTTGTTCTCTTTAAGAATTACGGGATTATTGCGGTTTTTTATATTGTTGTTTGTTTGGTGTTGAGGTTTTGTGTTCGGCTATTTTTTTTTATTTTTTTTTTTTTTGAGTGAGACAGAGATTGAGTGAATGTTGGAGTTATGATTTTTTTTTATTTTTTTTTAATATAATTTATTGTTTTTGGAGGTGATTTTTGTTTTTTGTTTGTTTTTTATTGTTTTGTTTGACGGATAGACGACAGGTAGACAATATGATTGACACTAAAACTTGACGATAAGGGGACGCGATGGACAGAAAGCACGGCACACAACACAGGGGAACCTTCCCCATCGAGAGCACAGACACGCCTCGAGGTTAGGTTAAAGTGGCTGTCATGGATGTTAAAAGAAACACTTAGGCCAATTGAAGACCCATCGTGATACCACATGAATCTAAAAGGCTTTCCTCGAAAGCTCAATGAAACCAATTAGAGTTCCTTACGAAACGTAGAAGATTAATTATGTTAATGTGATCGAGATCGTTTAGATCATTATAAAAGAATTCTCCTAAGTGAATCTTACGTTTATGAGCCAGAGCAGGACAGGTGCAGAGGAGGTGAAGAACTGTTTCCTCCTCCTCCTCATCCATGCAGCTTCTGCAGAAATCATTAGAAAATACGCCCAGTCGCGCGGCGTGTCTTCCTAGTAGACAGTGTCCAGTAATGACACCAATTAACGAGCTCATATGCAATCTGCTTAGAGTTATCAGGCACCTAGATTTCTTTGAGTCCAGATTAGGCCAAATGTTTTTCGTCGCCTGACAGGTGGTTATGTTATTCCACCTGATGTTAGTTCTCTTAATAGCATCTTGTTGTAGCAAAAGTTTGCATCTAGCGATTGGTATACCAACATTAGCCATTTGTGGTTTAATGGGTAATGTTGTACCTTATTTGGCGAGTTCATCGGCTTTACAGTTTCCTGGAATGTCACTATGGCCCGGCACCCAGTGAAGGTGAATGTTAAACTGTTGTGCCATCTTCATTAGAGACGATCGACAGTTTTGGACCGTAATTGAGTCTGTAGAAACAGAGTCCAGGGATTTTATAGCTGCCTGACTGTCTGAGAAAATCCTGATATCAGATGTAGATACCACGTTTTCTCTGAGCCAGGACAGGACCTCCTTAATCGTTCTGCCTGAACCTGAAACACGCTACAATGATTTGGAAGGCTGAATGAGAGACTTAGTTTTAGTCGTTCGGAGTACACACCTCCACCAACCCCATCACTAGTTTTCGATCCATCTGTATAGAAGTGGACTGCCTCGTCTTTCAGGAATGTTCTATTTTCCCAGAAGGATCTGGAAGGTATAGAAGTTTGAAAGTTTCTATCGAACTGTAATTTGGTAATGGTGTAGTCTGTGTGCTTTGGAATTGATGCTATATAATTAAGAATAACAGAGTGACCAATGTTATTGTTAGTCCAGGTGAATAGCAGAGTAGGGTGTCTAGTGCCGCAGATGGGGTCGTACGAAGTGATCCGCTTATACTTAGGCATGCTGAGCGTTGGACTTTACTAAGCTTATCGCAGTTCATTTTTATGTCCAAGGCATTCCACCATACTGACACACCATAAAGAAGAATCGGTCTGATTACCGATGTGTATAGCCAGTGAGTGATTCTGGATTGTAGACCCCATTTGCTGCCAATGGCTTTCTTGCAGGTGAAAAGAGCTACCGTGGATTTTCTTATTCTTTCGTGTATGTTGCTCACCCAATTCAGTTTTCTGTCTAAAATAAGACCCATATATTTAGTTTCCTCTGAAAACTTTAATTGGAAACCGTTTAAAGAAGGAGGGTCGATGTGCGGAATTTTATATTTCCTAGTGAATACTAAATAGGTTTTGTGTGGGTTAACGCTTAAACCACACCGATTCGCCCAAAGTGTTAGCTTATTTAGAGAGTTCTGTAAGAGTTCTTTTAAGATATTAAGATGCTTCCCTGAAACAGCTATGGCAACGTCATCAGCACAAGAACACAAAGTAAGTTGAAATTGTTTTAAATTTTTTACAGAACACTCTTCGCGTTGGGGTTAATGTTGAAATTTATAGCTTTATTACCTACCTACCCTCAATTACAAGGTTTTCCCTTGACTTTTGCCGATGAAGCAAGATACTTGGGGGTTGGGGCTTGTACTAGATAAAATACTGAGTTGGAAAACCAACATAGAAGGATAGGTTAGGTTATGTTTAGCGGGCCAACAGTTGATGTTGTAACCGTCAACCGAGGATCGTTTCTAAACCCGTAGTTGGGGTAGCCATTCTTTGTACTTTGGTAAGGGTTTTTAGATTCGTGGATTTCTCTAGATCTTTCCACCAAACCAAACTACCATAGCTTAGAATCGGTCTGACAATGGCAGTGTAAATCCACATGACTATTTTTGGGTTAGGTCCTCAATTTCTAACCAGAATCTTGATGCATGAGTAGAGCGCGATCTTTTGCAGCATCATTGGGAAAATACTGTCTAGGCCCGGAGATTTATAAGGGGAGAAAGAGTTAATAGCCCAGTTTAACTTCTCTTCCGTTATAAAATCCGTAGGGATTTCGTAATTGACGAAAAGAGAGTTATCTGATTCGCGTTCAGGGCTAGGTTTACTACCTGGGAAGTGTGTTTCAACCAGGACTTCTAGACTTTCACCACCTGATTCAGTCCAGCCATTGTCAGGTTTTCTAAGAGAACCTACAGAAGTGGTGGTTTTCGTAAGGATTTTCCTGAGCATAGCTGACTCGTTGATGCACTCAATATTAAAATTTTTCCACGAGATCCGTTTAGCCAGTTGGGTTTCTATTTTGAATTGTCTTTGACTGGTCTTATAGCAGTCCAAGTCACTTTCGAGCCTTATTCTTTTAGCAGCATTGAAAAGCCTTCTTGTTTCTATTCCTATTTCCTAATGTTGGTTAGTTCTGTTGTCCGTTTTTTTTTTTTTTTCTTCGCTGTTGTAATGATTGGACAACTGATTTCAAAAGCCTTACGCAGAGTCTCAGTGAGATCCTCTGTTGCCTTCTCTAAGCTGTTTGGTCCTAAAATAACGTTGATGTTCAATTGATTTAGGATGCAAATAAAACTACTTCTATTTCATCTTTCCCGACGTTTCGTCGATATTTCACGACTTCTTCAGGGGTATATTTCGTTGATGTTTATTTGCTTTATATTATTGCTTATTTCCCTATTGAAGATAAGCCAGTCTGTAGGCCTATTATTTCTAAAGGGATTGTGCTGTCTATCAACGTTAGGGATTTTAAATTCTATAAGACGATATGGTCAGAAACTGAATGTTCTTCTAAAACTCTCCAGTGATCTATTTGAGAGGGTAATATCTAGTACCTCTTTCCGATTTTTTGTGACAAAGGTGGGTGTATTACCTCGGTTAGCCATACAGAGATTAATATCAATGACGAATTCAAAAAGAGATTCACCTCTAGTATTAGTGTCGATGCTTCCCCATTGCACATGATGTGCATTGGAGTCGCACCAGATTTACAGATTTAAAAAAAAAACTTACCATTGGACTTGTTATGTGTGATAACAAATATATTTAGAGCAGCAATCTTAAGCAACCTATGACGGGTTAAAATCAGACCCGAAGGACTATTCAAAATCACCTTTAACTGCACCATTATCTTGTTGACATTTTCCTTGAAGTTTTCGAAGCTGCGAGAAACATGAAATAACATAAATTTTTGTTTTGATCAAAAGGATTCAAGATAAATTACCCAATGCCAGAAAAGAGTTTTCCAATAATATACAAATAGGTTGATGTGAATCGCTTCAAAACCTAAATTATCCAAAATCACAGAATAAAATCGAATATTCAACAAAATATCACTCACTTCTTCAACAGGCAAATCGATCAATCGTTTTTCTTCACTTTCGTCAACGTTTTTACTTGATAAATCAGTCTTGTGCAGCCGACGCACTCCATCTGGATATATCCAGACCTCTTTGCGCAATGACTTGGGTTCCTTCTCAACTTTTCTTTCAGGTGTTCCAAAAAGTGGCGATTTATTATTCTCTTCGTACTGCAAGGACATAGACATTTTGTTTTGAATCATTTTAATATTATTATAATTTTTTTTTCTAATGTAAGCTACCCCTCAATGTTCGAAACGTCAAACATCATCGACTCATGTTCGAAGAGTAAAACGTCATCGATGCTGTTTGACGTTCGCGACAGGGAGTTCTTTCTTTTTTTCGAAATTTAATTTATACTTTTTCTTTCTTTTGAGCCAGCAAGAACCGGCGAGAACCATTGTTAAAATAAAACTTAGACTTTAATAAAATAAAACTAAAGATAGTTAGACATAAATTTATTTTTGCTTCATACCTTCTTACGAATCTCATCAAAAAGCACTTTTAAACTTTCTCTCGCCGACTGAATGGCATTGGAAGACATTAAACTTCTCATATGGTAATAGATTGCATCCAGTTTTTTTCTCTACCGAACACAAACAAAAATTATAAAACACATCGGAAACAAACAAAATAGAATACAACTCACCGAATAAATTGCCAATATCGCCAATTGATTATATGGAATACCATTCGATGGAATAAGACTTTGTGCCCGTTGATAAAACCGAAAGGAGTCGGTATAGTCATTGGAATTAAGAATTTTAGATTTGTATCGGTATAAATCGCCTAAACATATCAAAATCTTTTGTGACGAAACTTTGGCCAAGAATTGATATTTGTGTGTTGGTTCCTGGCCAGTGATGTTGTTTCGTAGATATTTGCGACTTAGGTTGTCTAAAAGCATAGCATAAAATTCAAGTCCATCGTTGATAATGTCAATTGATTTTAATTCGTTTTTTGTTGATTGACTTTCATCAGGATACGTTTTTAGGTATTCAATGATGTTGTAGTAGAGAAGTTTCCAGAAATATGACTCGACGTTTTGTTCGCAACAAAATTTCAACTGATTCAGCAGCAATTGAAGAAATATGCCTTTTAGTTGATTGCGAAAGCCGTTAATGGAATCCCAGTTCTGTAAGATTCAAAAAGCAAATATAATGTATAGTCGTTAATCCATTTAAATTCTATGCCACGGACTGGTGGAAGCGTGGCGGAGCGGCTTACGGTGACAACTACGATGAAGCTAAGAGCTATGCGATCGCGGAACTTGTTTTCGAAACGGAGTATGCTGTTACTACTAATTACCCAACGACGAAGGAGTGTTAACACTCCCAACGAGGGACGGCAGCGAATGAATTTCTTTTTTTGGAATCAACGGTGGCGTCTTCAGTTCCAGTTAGGCCAAACTACTTGGTAAACACCTTAACGGGCTACTTCGATTTATTTTAAGCTCAGGCCGTAAATGGAGCGGTTCTCCGGCTGTTGCACTTGGAGTCCCATCAAGTGCTTGGTACTCCAAGTTGGGGGTTGTATGTCGGGGTGACTTGCCGACTACTTAGAAAAACATTTAGTTGCGAAGCAACAAAAGGCCTTGGAAACGGACGGATACACTGATGACGACCCAAGCAAATGTTTTAAGGACAACAAATTTCGGATGTTTTAAATTAAAAAATAGAGTGGCGCGACAGCTCTTGAAGAGCCAAGGCCTAAGTGGCTTACTCTCATCAACAATTCTCTGAGTGCGTCTGAAGAATTGAGGGGACCTGCAATTTAACGCCGATTCCGAACGGCAGAGTTGAGAAGCACTTTTTCATGACAGATTGATACTCTTGGAAGATTTGTCAGGTCTTCGCAAGAGGCAGTGCCCGTGAGAGATGAAATAAAAACTTGGCCTGAGTAGGACTCGAACCACCGACGTTCTGCTTAGCAGCCAAAGCACTTACCAACTAAGCTACGGGCAACTGCGCACATGGAATGTTAGGTCCCTTAAAAGACCGCGTGCTGCCGAACACGGCATTACCGTTATCCAGGAAATGCGATGGGATGGACCGGGCAAAAGGAGGATGAAAAACTGTGACATTTATTATGGCGATTGTTACCGGGAGCTACAACAGCGACTCTTTGGATGCGGATTAGTCGTAGGAAGCAGACTCAGGCAAAACATCTTGAGCTTCAAATGTGTAAGCGAACGCATCACGACGATCCGAATCAAGGCTAAATTCGGCTACATTAGCCTAATATTCGCGCATGCCTCCGCAGAAGAGAAAAAGGACGACACCAAAGACGAGTTCTACGAGCTCCTCGACAAAACATATGAGCAATGTCCCAGCTATGACATAAAAATTGTCCTCGGCGATTTTAACGCAAAGCTGGGAAAAGAGGACATCTTTGACGGAACAGTCGAAAAGCACAGCCTGCACGACTCCACTTCGGATAACGGATTTAGGCTGATCGATTTTGCTGCGGGGTGAAATGTTGTGGTAGCAAGCACCTGGTTCCCACATCTCAACATCCATAAAGGTACATGGAGATCTCCTGATAAATCAACTGTCAACCAGATTGATCACATTGCGATCGACGGAAGGCACTTGTCCAGCATTCTAGATGTTCGAACTTTCCGAGGAGCCAACATCGACTCGGACCACTACCTCGTCGTAGCCAAGGTAGTGCTACGAATATCCCGACAACGGCTAAAACAAGGAAATGCTGCAGTCAAGCAGGAGGCATACAAAGCGGCGCTGCATACAAGGACAAGAGCTGCTCGCGAGCTCTACGACCAATAGAGGAGAGAGGAACGCCGGTTTCTCAGGAGCAGGAGAAAAAAGGGAGAGCATGAGAAGTGTCAGATCGAGGATGTTGAGAGAGCCAACAGCAGGAATGAAACAGCTGGCTCAAGGTCATCGAGCAAGAACCGATGCCTGCAGAGATAAACAAGGGAACATCATAGAATCGCAGTCGATGCTGGGAATTTGGAAAGACCACTTCTGTAGACTGTAAAACGGCGACGACGAACAAAACCCCGCCGTCAGGCAAGAGCCTTTAGTCGTACACGATGACAGCCAACAATTCCGTGAACCCGACCTAGAAGAAGTGAAAACGGCAATACCACGGCTGAAATCCAACAAAGCCGCTGGAGCAGATGGCCTAGCTGCCGAGCTGTTCAAAGCAGCCGGCGACGATCTAGATAGGAGCATGCACCAAATCATCTTTAAGATAAGGTCGGAAGAATGAATGTCCAATGAATGGAACATCAGCATTGTTTGCCATATCCGGAAAAAGGGAGATCCTCTAAACTGCGCCAACTTCAGAGGAATCAGTCTACTTCACATCGCCTACAAGATCCTCTCTACCGTAATATGTCAACGTCTGAAGCCTTTAGTCAACAATCTGATTGGTCCTTTTCAATGTGGCTTCAGGCCAGGAAAGTCAACAATCGACCAAATTTTCACGTTGCGGCAGATCCTGGAAAAACTTATGAACTCCAAATCGATACCCACCACCTTTTCATCGATTTTATGGCCGCGTATGACAGCATCTACAGAGACGAACTGTATAAAGTTATGTCTAGTTTTGACATCCCTGCCAAGCACGTTCGAAGGTACAACAGCGAATTTTACGGGTTGTTGTACAACGACATGGACCTAGCCAGAAGGGTCAAGGTCCAGAGACTCAGATGGCTCGGTCATTTAGAGCGGATGGACACCAATGCTCCGGCCCGGAAAGCCTTAGACACTATTCCCGAGGGACGTAGAAGGAGAGGAAGACCGCGACTCAGGTGGCGCACACAAGTGGAAGAGGACCTCAATCAACTTGGAGTGCAAAACTGGTGTCAGCTAGCTAGGGACCGAGCTGGCTGGTGGAGACTGTTGATTGAGGCCCAAGTCCACACCGGACTGTAGCGCCACTTTACGTAAGTAAGTAAAGTTAACCAAGAAACGCTGGTTGAACCAGTCGTTCTTATATAACATTATAACAGTTGCATCACAATGTGGATGCAGCCCAGGAACCCGCAAGGTAACGACTACTTTGGCTCCTTGGATGAATTCTTGGGATTAGTTGAGTTCTGTGTACGAAGATGAGAGAATCCACCGTGATTTGACTTTGACGTTGGCGTATCAACAAAAATTATAAATTCAAAAAGAGCAAATTTGTTTGATTTCAATTTTTTTAAATTAAAAACTGCGCACTTACCTCTAAAACAACTTTGCGCTTAAGCAAGTCGGTGACAAAGTCATGTAAAAGCGGAAGCGGTTTCGCATATGTCATGTCCTTGCTAAAGACAAACTCGAACCAGCTGGGATGCTGTTTGTTCGCGTTGTAGCCATTTCCAGTATTATCTCGCTTAACCACTTGATTCCTTTGTGATTGTGGATTATTATCTTTCTTTTGAATACGCAAAATACCAGGAATGGGAATGTCCTCAAAGGGTTTTGCAGTTTCGCTTTTCTGCGTCGTCATATTAAGGAACATATCGATATTTGCCATATCCGAACACTGGTTTGCTGCAGCATTCTGGCATGATACTAATTCCTCGTTGCCTGCAACATTGCCTGTTTTTTATTTTAATTTTTAGGAATCAAGGAAAAATGAAGTAAAACTTACCAGTTTGCACATTTCTGGCTTTTGGTTGTTCACCAAAATTTTGGTAGTCAGTAGCACCTGCACCAGTTTCTTGGGCAATTTTTTGTTGCAACCGTTTTGGTAGATTTCCAATTATTCTCGATATATCATTTTGTTCTTTCGTTCCCTTTCGATTCATATTTAATGTTTTTCACGCGACTCTGCATTTATTTAGGTGTAAATTTATACAATTTTATTTTTATTTATTTTGATATTTTGTGTTCAATAAATTTTACGATGTTCCTTGCTTTCGAACTTTTTAGTTCTTGTGGTTATGAATGACATTTGATTTGACATGTGAGAAAAAAGTTGAGAAAGTTGTATCACAAAGGTGTGTTTGATTCTTATATGCAGTGAGTAAGAGGTTCGTAGCGGTTCCGCCTCGGATAAATCACTGAACTCGGTTCAACTCATTTTTATTGCACAACTGACGAACCACTGCCTTTTACTTGGGGGCTCCATTTATGGTGGATTTACATTGATCTGCATGCCATCATCTGCAAAAATAGAGGATGCAAGATACAAAACTCATATTAGTGTAATAGAGAGGTAAGACCAAAATGCAGACGTCTGCACGGATGAAGATTATAGGAAGTTCAACTCATGCAGAAGAAAATTATGGTGAAGACGAACATGTTCATCTTTTTTATAGCGTTTTCATCTTCACCATAATTTTTTCATCTGCACCATAATTTTTTGTTGTTGGCTGTTGTTGTTGGTTGTCACCGAGCTTTAAAAATTATAGCAAGCAAAAATGGGTAGTTATATGTGTACTCTTTCACTCTTTCGTGTTATGTCGTATAGCTCCCCCGCTTTACTTTTCTGCGAATTTGCAGATGCAGACGTCGAAGATTACATGTAAATCCACCAATAACATTTCCGATGACAGGACAATCGGCCTGTCATCAGATAATCCAATAGAGAGCAACAATCCAATATCCAGTCCATGATCCGGGCATCGCAGTCTGGATTTTTCGAGCGGATCAAAATCCTGTCATCATGTACGTGCGGAAAAAAGAAAGATATATTTACGTTTGACTGACAGATATTTTGCGTTTCGCCGGTTGCTTATTTTCTCTGCTGCGTTCAATGATGAAATGAGGAAACTTGACATAATATTCCCACCGAAAGAAAATTACTAGATTGTTGATTGGATTGAGGATGAGATGTTTGCCATGAATTATGGCCAATGGAGACTGCGTGTTAACATCACACGCAAAATAGTTTTTTTCTAAAGTTTTTAAAACCGTGAAGATAAAATCTGAACCGTGGATCAAAGGGAGAGCGAGATCTTCTAGTCCACAGCAAGCCATCAAGTGTGTTCTTGCCTTTATTTTATCTGTATGACGATGTTCACATTGGATTCTTTCCTCCGACTTATCTTGACGTCTATATGTTTTTTCTCTTTCGCACTTGCTAGTGAGAAAAAGACAACAAAGTGAGGCAGGATTTTCAAACCAAACTAAAAATTTATGGATTTTTTTTTTGACATTTGGCATATGCCGTCAAATTAATTAGGCCAGTTCCACCTAACGACATCTCATTGAGATCTCAGAGATTTTTTAAGTGGAACAAAAATGAAAAATGAGATTTGTTTTTGAGATCTCTGAGATGAAAATATTTTTGATTCGATTTCTCACTCAGCTATTTTGACGTGACTGACATATGTACAACAAAAATTTGTAAGGTAACCATTTTATCTCAATGAGAATTGAGAATTATGTTCCACCAAATGATTTTGCCTTGGTCAAAATGACATTGAGATCTCATGTGGCTTTTCTTACAACCCAAGAATTGATCCGTGACGTAAAAGTGGTAATTTTGTTGGAAATTAAGATTGAATGTGGCAGCACTGCTACAGTTTGTAATCTCTCAACCTTTATATTTGACACAATAAATTCACTTATTTTCATAGAACGACTTCGTTTTTACTAAAGCTCTGGAATTTTCTTTTTAATAAAATAAATTTCAACAAATTTTTTTCCCTTAAACGCATTTCTTTCACAAAGAAATTTATTTTTTTTCTTGAAGGATTGATTTCTCTTGAATCTCTTTTTGGAGACGAATTGTACACGGATTTTACACATAATGGACTACGTGTTTGACATTTCTGAGTTTTCTGTACAAAACGAATTAACAGCTGACCAGACAAACACATTCAAAAAAGGGATCGATTCGTTTTTGCACATTTCTTTCACGCCAAAAAAAAAATTTGAATTTCAGTAGCAATTCTTCTTAGTTCTAAGAAAAGCTACATCAGTGAGATGATGTTAGGTGGAACTGGCCTATTGTCAATTTATGACAACTATAACTTTGTATATGGATTTACCAGGTAATATCAAGAATGGTTTTCTGCTTGGTTTGACAGTTTTTTGACAGTTTTTTACATTAGTTTGTAATGTGTGTTCTCTGCTTGCTTGCTCGAAAACCATTCTTGATAGTACTAGGTAAATCCATATACAAAGAACTATAAGACGTCGAAGTGAGTCTGGAGTGTTCACACTACTTTTGTGTTTAGGCGTTTTTCTTTTTTAGTTCAGAGCTCCGAACTCTGAGTGTTCAGAGCTCGCTGAACACGCTCTGAACAAATGAAGCTCTGAACATTTTCTGAACGCTCGGATTTCATTTTGAAATGCAATTGAGTATTTTTAGTTCAGACATCGACACTTCGTATTTTTGAAAGCTGAAATTAACATTTTTTTTATTAATAAATAAAATATTTCATTTAATTATTCAAAATAAAACTTAATCTTTGCCTGAGCGATTTGTTTCCTCCACCATTTCAATTGTTTTGAGAAAATCACCCTTGCGCTCAGCATTTCGTTCATTATGCTCGGTCTCTTTTTTCTGAGCGCGTACACGAACTCTGAACACTCAGAATCAGTGCTCTGAACGAAAAAAGTAACACAACTTTGATGCTCTGAACACTCTGAACTAAAAAAGAAACACAATTTTTCGTTTGACAGTTCAAGCTCTGTTCAGATGCAAAAAAGAAAAACGCCTTTTGAACACGACAGATTGGACTTACTTCAAAATAAGTCGGCGGAAATAGTCCAATGCTTTGTATATGGATTTACCTAGTACTATCAAGAATGGTTTTCGAGCAAGCAAGCAGAGAACACACATTACAAACTAATGTAAAAAACTGTCAAAAAACTGTCAAACCAAGCAGAAAACCATTCTTGATATTACCTGGTAAATCCATATACAAAGGTCCAATGTGAACAGCGTCTATGAATAAATCTTAAACGTCAGATAGTTTTTGACTTTTTGTTGTGTTTGTGTCATCTGTCATGTCAGATAAGACGTAAAAATTTCGACATCAGAAGAAAAGAAAATTTTATCAAAACATTGGATTAAAATAAATAAATAACAAAACCATAATCCAAACAAATTGCATTCCAATATTCACAAAATGGCTCAGGTTGAATATGTGGACAACTTACTGAAAGAATATCTCATGTTTCGCGGTTTCTCGAGTACTCTCAGGGCCTTAGATTTCGAACAAAAGAACGACAAGGATAAAAGTTTTCGTGCTGAGAAGATCTTGGAACAATTCAACATTTTCATCAACAATCATGACCTTCAATCCTTGCGTGATTTATGGAGCCACCTTGATATCAACTTGTTCAGTAAACTAGAACATACCTATGCTGAAGGTGAGTTGTCTACCTCGCGAATCATATTTGTAAATCCATTTTGTAATGTTGATCATTTCTAGCTGTTAAAAAGCTGGAGAATGGACTGCTGAAACTCTATTTGATAACTGCATACACCAACAATCGAACTGACAAGGTTTCTGATTTCTTTGTTAAACTAGCATCGGAAATTCGCTCCCAATCGGAATGGAAAGAGTGGTTTTGTAAGATTTAATCACTACTTTCCCCCAATACGCCGCTATATATTTTCCCTTTGATTTTAGACTTACCATTTTGCAAAAATGCCGAGGAACTCCCCACATTCGCCCACTATTTTTCGAAACAATGGCAGGAAACCTTGCAAATTTCCTTACGAAATTTTCTCACCACAATCTACCAATGCATTCCCCAACCAACAATTGTTAAGGCCGAGCACGAAGCATCGCTGATCCGGCGACTTCAAGAAGAAAACTCTAATTTAAAGGCTCGCATTCAAACTCTACAGCAACTCACGTCTTCGACAAGCGGCAGTAATCAGAACCTCAATCAGCTTCCGATGAATGAGAGCTTTAAACGTGGCCGTTCGTCTACCAAACCACAAGGACTTAATGATATTTCTCCATTTGACGTAAGTCCTCCAGGACACATCGTCGATGACTTTTTTATTATAGCATCGGAGACCATTAACGTAGCTCAGTACCCCGATGCCCAGTCTCGAGGATTGAAAATGCTCATCAAGAACATAGGATCAAACAATAGTCCCGTGATGGGGCGCAAAGAATCCACTGAAAAACCAAAGAAACGTTCCGGCAGCGTTGGCAGAAGCTGGATTTAAACTCATTTTCAGTTTATTATTCAAAATAATGTAACATTTATTAGAATTTCAACAAAAATATATTTCTATTTAGTTTCATTAAAATATGAAAAGATTGCACGTTATACAGAAGAGCTCTGATTAATTTTATATTCCTATTTTGACAAGTTTGTTGTTTATTTAGCAATTTCCAGAGGTTTGCAGCTTTATTTTGTGATTCCTTTGCTTAGTGGTTTTTAAGATCGAAAATTTCTCTAAGAAGTGGTTCTACTTGTGATGGATTAACATTCAGATAGACTCCGATAATAACTTGATTCAGACGTTCAACGTCTGATATTTTTTGTATTAATTTGATAAATGTCGATTTCGCTTCGCAGCCGGGATAAACACTTTCCAAGTACCTTCGCAGAAGGTAGTAGTAGGAATTCTGAAATGTAAAAAGAAAAAATTGTTATGTTTCATATAAAGATTTCAGCGAAACTGTTTACTGTTCGAATGTACTTTAAGTCGTCAACTAATTAATTAATTTCATTCATTTATTGATTTGATACAATTGTTAAAAATTTATTGTCTTTATGGCATTGCCGTCAGCTCGGTTGGCAAGTTTGAATAAATGTATCTTTTCGTTATAAAATAATAAAACAGGTAAAGAGAAAAAAAAAGAAAAAAGATTCGGCCCTGTCGAAGTAAACGTCTGAGCTGAAATTTCTCCGCGATGCATCCTTCTTCGGAGACTCAATTTCCGATCGAGGTAGCTGTCATCGGATAAAATTTTTCAGGAATGCGACAACGCATTGCGATCGATATAATTGTTAGGCAGAGATGTGAAAATTAATCGATATATCGAAAATGCGATATCTTTTCGATAACCTTTAATAAAATAAACTCTAAAAACCACTTTAAACCACAGAATATTGTTGGGAGAGTGAATTTATTGTTTATTAAAAGTAAGTTTCCAGTTAACATGCGTAAGCCTTCTTAAAAAACGTTATTTTGTGTAGCGATTTTCAAATCAAAACAATCGAATTTACATAGTCACATCTCTATTTCCAGGCATGTGTTTTGTACCAAAACAATAATAAATTCAAAAGAAAAGGTTTAACTTTGTAAGTAAACTTATTTTCTGCAATTCTCATCCAGATTCAAGAAAAACTTCCATCTGAATAAAAATGCATTTGCGTATGTTTTAGAGCAGATTCAACACAAATAAAAAACGACTGTGACTGTGTCGCTCCGGAACATAAAAGCAGAAACACAATGACGCTTTGCCGTCGATTTTGACAACTGCGAAAAGTTCAGCTATAGGAAATCTGTGTAACCTCACACAATGACGCTTTTCCTACGTACGCTTTTTTTGACAAACGTAAGAAAACGTAAAGAAGCCACCATCTGTCAAAAAAAGTTCAACTTGGTTGAATTTTTGCTTTGTCTGACAGCTCAACAGCTGTTTGTTCATTTGTTGTTTGGAGCAGCGTTACCACTTTAAAAAAAAATGGAAGCGAAGTAAATTTGGGAATAAAGCGAAGTAGATTGAGAAAAAGCGAAAAAGATTTTAAAATAGTGTATTTTATATTGACCATGAATACATAGACAGATCTACAATTAGAGCCGTGTGTGAATTGTATTAAAATGTGTATACAAACTTGACTTTCGATTTAATTTTGACACTACATGGCGGATATGATGTGTTAAAATTTAACTAGCAAGCTAAAATATGACACTAGTGCTTAAATTTAACCAACATTCCAACCCAAGTTGCGCACGGCGTAAAATATTAAACACTTTAATACAATCACGTAACTCATACTTTGCGTATATGTATGGATTGACATTTCGTGTTTGTAAAGTGTGTCCGCTTATTGTTCGTGTATAAGGATAGAAACTTATCGATTATATATTTTCCTGATGAAAATAAGAGAACTGTAGGCATAAAATTACTCAATGAGTTAATCGAAGCAGATTTTGGAAATATCAAGTAAAATCGAGTGAAGTAGATTTCAAAACATTCTTGATGGTGCGAAGTTGGAATAGATATTCAAAGTTTTTCAAAAATCGAAGTAGACTACTTCGAAAGGAGTAAAGTGGCAAATCTGTTTGATGATGATGGAGGGAGAACTGTCATTCAAAGCACACGTGAAGCGGGTGCATCGTAACGCAACGACGCGTCTGCCTAAAGTGCCATTGTGTTTCTGCTTTAAATTAGCAGCTTGCTTTAAGGGAACTACCAACATGGCGTGGGCGAAGATTTCGAATGCACATTAGAATTAACAAAGAACTAAGCCGATTTGCCAAATCTTCCCTAAAGGCAGCCACAATTTCTGGATATTCACTGCCTTGAAACAAAAAATATATTATTCTGCCCTATCGAGGTATTTTTCGGAGCGGAATTTTGTCCGATTTCGTACGTTTCGGACAAGTTTTGCTTCGAGGTATTCTTCCGAATTACAATTCGGATTTTTTTCCGACATGAAGTAACGCAGTACGATAAGTAACAATGTGGTGCGATGACTAGCTTTATTTTCCTTAATTTTTGACAATTCGGTTTCCGATTCCGATCCTCAATTCTTCACACGCACTCAGAGATTTGTTGATGAGAGTAAGCCACTTTAGGCCTTGGCTCTTCGAGAGCTATCGCGCCACTCTGTTATTTATTTATTTTTAGTTTCCGATTTGTCCGCCGAAAATTGTTTGCGAAATTGTTTGCCGAACATGCTCGTTTGCGTTATTCCCTACACGGCAAACATCATTTCGTGTTGATTCTTGAAAGTGTGCGGATGTGCCAAAAGGAGAAGCAACGTGCTTTCTCACGTTCAATCTGAGTGTAAAAAACGCAAGTTATTTAATGAAATGGGTTACAAAATTTACTAAACAAGATTTTACCATCGAAAAGGGTTGGCCTCATTATCCCGTCTGTCATTATCCCGTTTATCAAAATCCCGTCTTTCAATATCCCGGCGGTCAAAATCCCGCCGTTCATTATCCCGCCGTTCATTATCCCGCCGTTCATTATCCCGCCGTTCATTTCCCCGTTTAAAACATCCCGACACATCATTATCCCGCCACAATTGTATTATTTTTAAAAAAAGTCACCACTGAGTAGGTCACTCGATTTCATGAGAATCGTATTAAATTATTTCTTGTAGGTCACTCGATTTCATGAGAATCGTATTAAATTATTTCTTGTTTTTTCGACAGCGCAGTCCTTAGCTCCTCCCCCTTTCCAAAAATTTCAGTCACTCGAAATTATGAGAAGCGAGGGAACGAAGAAAAAATTCTTCGTTCAAATTTCTCAATATAAGGCGAGTAATTTTTCAATAATTTCAGTAGTCTGCTGCCGGCCGTCATGGTGTGATGTTCGGCAGCAGTGAATGGTTTGCCCTTCTTAGGGCAAATTACTCATTCTCGAGGGGGTATGAACAGATTTTTCAAAATTTTTTTTGAAAAGACAATACAAGTTTATAGTGCAAAATCCTCGTGGATTTTTCACTATACCTTGGTATTTTGTTTTTCATTTTTGTTTTGAAAAGACAATACAAGTTTATAGTGCAAAATCCGCGCGGATTTTGGTATTTGGTTTCTAATTGTTGTTTTGAAAAGACAATACAAGTTTAAAGTGGAAAATCCGAGCGTTTTTAAAGTGGATTTTCTTCCCAAATGTCTATTAAAGCATAAAATACGAAAGAAAAATAAGATTAAGGGAAAAAAGCAAAACCTTCGTTCTCTATGATTCTCATCGATTCATATGCCCTACAAAAAAACATATATCATTCCTGGAAGCTTGGTTTTTGATTTTAGAGCTTGACAATGTTCTACGAAAATGTGCATTTGGCCAAAAGACGCATTTCGTCTGAAGACACCCATGGTCTAAAATCAAGCCTTCTATGCTTTTTTCGACAGATAACATTTTTTGCAATCCTGGAAGCCTCTCTGGAAGCTCGGTTTTTGATTTTTGAGCCTGACAATGTTCTACAAAAATGTGCATTTGGCCAAAAGACGCATTTCGTCTGAAGACACCCATGGTCTAAAATCAAGCCTTCAATGCTTTTTTTCTACTTTTAAAACCAGATGTCATTTTTTGCAATCATTAAAGCCTCTCTGGAAGCTCGGTTTTAGATTTTTGAGCCTGACAATGTTCTACAAAAATGTGCATTTGGCCAAAAGACGCATTTCGTCTGAAGACACCCATGGTCTAAAATCAAGCCTTCAATGCTTTTTTTTCTACTTTTAAAACCAGATGTAATTTTTTGCAATCATTAAAGCCTCTCTGGAAGCTCGGTTTTTGATTTTTGAGCCTGACAATGTTCTACAAAAATGTGCATTTGGCCAAAAGACGCATTTCGTCTGAAGACACCCATGGTCTAAAATCAATCCTTCTATGCTTTTTTCGACTTTTAAGAAAAGTGCGTTTGAAAAAACGGTTTTTTTCATAATTTGTTGTTATTTTTTTTAAATGTTCATAACTTTTTCTGAGAGTCAATTTGATGCGCTAAAGAACGACATCATAATTTCAAAAATTGAACAATGGTTTCTTAAGATATAGACACCTAAAGTCAAAAGTAAAAAAAACTTAATACTATTCACTCCTTAATGAAAAAAGTATTAGATTATCCCGCCGATTCGACCGACGGGATATTGAACTTTACTCTTTTTTGTCTTCTTCTTCTTCGAAAAAATTTCCATTTTTTGGCAGGCAAATAAAGTGACGGGATAATGAACGGCGGGATATTAATCGTATCCCATCGAAAATTAAAAAAATGTTCCACATACGCCATAGTGGCCGAAGTCTGAAGAACTTGCATTTTCTTAAGAATTAGACCCCAGGAAATAAGGCCACAGAAAAACTATCAACTAAGGCCAAAAAAAGCACACAAAACAATGAGATTTGTTCGCGAACATCTCCCTACATAGCAAACAACGAAACGGACGAACACGAGAAAATCGAAAATGTTTGCCAACAGCGAACAGATCGCAAACCATCCCCTACACGACGAATTTATAGCGCGCAGAAGCGTGTTCGGCAAACGTGTTTGTCGTTTAGGGCTAGCTTAAATGAAATAGGACCACGACCAAGAGATTCTGTTGGTTGGAAAAAGATAGCTTATCATTACTCAGAGAAAGATGGCTCATCTGAATCAGAATGTGATGAAAACAAAACAAACGAAACAACCACCCCTTCAATAAACATACGCATGCTACCCCGGAACAATTTATCATCTATTCAGCTTCTGAGGGAACAAGTTGAAAAATTTAACATTACAAATTAGTGATGGCCCTCTTAAGACTTATCGATTTTCATCGATTTTAAATATCTTAAATCGAAATGTATATTAAATGTTATCGTGTGTTTTATTGCTTATTATTAAGTTCCACTGGTGTAAGAAAATAAAAAAAGCTTAACGTTACTGAAATTCATTAATTTCAATAAATAACACATGTATGAGAAGTTACATATCTTAATCGATAACCTTATTTCTTTTGCACATCGCAATAAAAAAATTGTAAGCCATCGCATGTCAAATAATGCGTTGCCATATTTTTGCCCGATGACATTTAGCTCGTATACAAATTAAACCTCCGACTATAATTGCGTTGCGGAAAATTGTCCGCTCCGAAAAATACCTCGATAGGGCAAAATAATAACACAGTTTTACGTAAATTATTATTTTTTTTTTTTGACACACATTTTATTTCAAGAAAATAAAAAAAATTGCACTTTCCGCAACAAGAACTTGTCGGAGGACGTCGGAGAAAATTGTGTTTGTATCTACCAAAAATAAATCCAAAAAAAGGACTTCATCGCAGAGCATCGCTTACAAACGGCATGCGTTGAATTTTGTCGGAGAAAATACCTGGAAGAAAAATGTCTCCGATTCGGAGGAAATCGGAGAAAATTCCGCTCCGACGCACGGTTACCTAGATAGGGCCGATTATTACTATTCAAATTCTAGTATTAGTAACATCCTATACTCATAAATATCTTTCAAGAGATGCGAAAATGGGACATATACTTATGAAGTGAAATGAGTCTTCTTTGGTTTAAGCTTCCATTATAAGGTGTTCCGTTAAGTCCTAAGAGTTCGCATCTTGCTTTGAAAATTAGAGAGATTTCCTTGTAAGTCAACGATTCGATGAAGTATTTTGATTATTACAAACCAGCAGAGCACTAAGAAGGCAGCCTTGTTTGACGCCATTATTCGTTGTGAACAATTTTGAAGAAACTGATCCATCCCACACAGCAGATTGTGAGTCGAGATACATTTCTTTTACTATGTGGATGAATGAAGTAGAAAGGCGTGTCTGCGAGAGTTTGTAAAAGAGTGCATTTCGATTTACCAAGTCAAATGCTGATTTGAAATCGACAAAGAAAACATAAACTTCCTTGCATGGAAAGCTTTGACGATAGAGGTTAGCGTAAAAATGTGGTCAGTGGTTGAATATCTTCTTCGAAAACCGGCTTGAAATTCTGTGAGGATATTGTTGACGTTATCCCACGATTCCAATCTTTCGTAAAGAATTCCATACAACAACTTTCAAAGGGCATTCATGAACGAGATTCCTCGATAGTTTCCTACTTGGTCGAGGGGTCCTTTTTTGTGGTTCGGAAAGATGACTGATTTTTTAAATGAACTAGGGATTTCCTAATTTTGGAGTGCTTTGTTAAACAAAACCTTTAAATGGGCAATGAGGTTCGGGTGGCGTTCTTGAAAAATTCCATCGTCACCTAGTCAATAAGTCAATAAAACGCCTTATAGTCTTGCTTATATAAATATTTTATTGATGACGCGTTTCGGCTAAACAGCCATCCTCAAATCACCATCGACTTTAATTTGATTTCTTTAAAAAGCTTTTACAAATTCAAACTTTACAAAGAACAAACAAAATTATATAAAAAAGCTTTTTAACACAACATAATTTCTAAGCAAAAGCAAATTACATAACAAATAATGAAAACACAAAACAGCTGGTTTATTTGCAAATTTTTAATAACGATGAGTCAGCAAAGCCAAAGTTGTCGTTCAGCGCTACGTTATGTAGTTTGTTTATGTAGATCGACTCCCAAACATTCAATTGCCTAATTGCCCTGTACTTCTTTCAACAATGTTATGTTATCGGTCATTACTCCGTGTGGTTTTTGTTTTCTTCTTCCTCTCCCCATTGCATTATTCTCTTGTTGTACATGTTTAGCGAAAGCTGTTTTTTCAGTTTTGTTTTGGACATCTAGTTGATGGTCTCTAAACCTCTTTTTGAGTGAGCGAGAGGTTTGCCCTATGTAAACTGCATTACATCCGCTGCATTCTAGCTTGTGTATTCCAGATTTATCAAGTTAGTCAGTTTTTTGTTTAGTGCTTTCAAGCAAATTTTTAATTGTTCTACTGGACTTGTAGGCTAATTTTATATTTTGTTTACGTAGAATATTAGAAATTTTGTTTGTGATAGTGGGATAATATATCATTTTTGCCCATTTCGAAACGGAAAGCTCTGATGTCAGCTGTTCACTTAAGAGAGTTGTATTTTGTTCTTTAAATTGTTGTTGTATTTTCTTTCTCGTTGTGTTCTGTATAATTTTTTCATTTAAACCATTAAGTCTCGCACAATCCATAATGTAATTGAACTCTACATTATAATCTTCATCATTCAATGGAGTATTTAACATTCTATGGATCATTGCATTCATTGCAGCATATTTGTGTGAGAAGCAATGAAATGAATCACTTGTTATATACCTTTTAGTCTGTGTAGGTTTTCGATAGATGTTAAATTTAATTGTATTATTTGAAGATCGTTCAAGCCAAAGATCAAGGAAAGGTAATTTTCTATCAATTTCCACTTCAACTGTGAATTTAACCGAGCTGAATTGCGAGTTTATAAGATTCAAAGTTCTTGGGTACTGTTCAAGTGTAGAAACAGCAAAAATATCGTCCACATATCGCAGCCAAACTCGAGGAAAATCCCTTGAATTTTTTATCTTCTCTTCGAAATGCCAAAGGAAAAGATCAGCGATAAAAGGAGAAAGATTATTGCCCATAGCTGTTCCTTCATCTTGCTTAAAGAATTCTCCATTGAAAATAAAAATATTTTGATTCATGCAAACCTCAGTCATTTCCACCAGCATGTCTACTTTCAAAGCGGGAACATTTTTAGCAATCAGCCATTCTCTCAGGATTATTATAGTTTCCGGTATTGGAACACTGGGAAAAAGGGCAGTGACATCGAACGAAACTAAAATCTCGTCATCGTTCAAACGTAAGTTCTTAGTGCGCTCTATCAACTTTTCTCTATTATTGACTTTGAATCCTTCAATACAGCCAATTTTTGTTAATTCGTTATGGACCCATTTGGATAATTTTTGTGTTTGGTGCATTAATGTTGGAAACTATAGGTCTCATTTTTTCCCCTGGCTTGTGTATTTTCGGAAGACCATACAGCTTTGGAACTAGTGGATTGGAATTTTTAAGGTTTCTTCTCCAAAATTTATCATCGAAAAGAACTTCATATTTTTTAAGACAATCGTCTACCTCTGTTATCATCTTGGGAAGTGGATTCTTAGAAAGCTTTTTATAAGTTCCTTCTTGCAACAACAAATCCATTCTACTTATGTATTCAGTTTTATCCAATATAACGATAGAATTACCTTTGTCTGCTTTTAGAACATAACAGTCTTTGTTTTTTATACTTTTAAGAATTGAATTTACTTTAAGAACCTCTTTTGATTTTTGAGATTTTTGTTGATTTTCTTTTAAAATAATATTCTTTATCTCACCTCGTACCGTGGACTTAGAATCCTCAGATAAATGAACAATACCCACTTCAACATCCGCTACGATTTCATCGACCGGAACACCAATGGGTGCAATCGCAAAATTCAAACCTTTGTTCAAAGTAGTCATTTCATCAGAACTAAAAGTAACATTAGTGCTCAAATTTATCACAAAATTGTCTATATGCATGGGCTTTCTGACAGCTTGACTTTCATTTTTACGTAACATAAGATTGTTGAGTTTTTTTTTTTTTTTTCTATCGTTATATTGGATAAAACTGAATCGTTATTAAAAATTTGCAAATAAACCAGCTGTTTTATGTTTTCAATATTTGTTATGTAATTTGCTTTTGCTTAGAAATTATGTTGTGTTAAAAAGCTTTTTTATATAATTTTGTTTGTTCTTTGTAAAGTTTGAATTTGTAAAAGCTTTTTTAAGAAATCAAATTAAAGTCGATGGTGATTTGAGGATGGCTGTTTAGCCGAAACGCGTCATCAATAAAATATTTATATAAGCAAGACTATAAGGCGTTTTATTGACTTATTTCTCAATTCAATTAGTCTTGTTGGCCGAACTTCTTTATTTAATAAAGTTTCCAATGATATCACCGTTAGTACATCCATTTAACACTATGCAGTCAAATAACTGTAGCATTTCTAGAAATTTGGTTCCGTTTTGGTTACGAACAGTGTCTTTTGAAGATCTAACTGTCGTCAACTAATTTCCAAACAAATTTTAAAACTTGTATCATTTCAATTTAAAAATTTAAAACAATTAAAAAAAAAAATATGCTTCTATGCTTTTAATGCGTTTCTTCAATCCTGAAAGTACTGCATAATCTCTGTTTGTTAACCAAATGATAAAGAAAACATTACCCACCTGTTCCAATTTTATAACATCACAATGTATGACGCGGGCACGTGTCGGTGTGAAAAGAACTATGGCACACAATATTAAAATAATATTCTCATCCATTCGCCATTTATGATCGAACGTTCGAATGAAACGTTCATGTTCTTCATAAACATTTCCTTTCGCCAATTTGAGCACGTCTGCTTTTATACTTGACATATCACCTCTACTATGGGGAATCTGAAATAGAAAAACAAATTAACACCCTAAATCTTTGCGGACAGTCAACAAACCTTCCAGGTATCTCCATCTCCATCGTAGGATAACACTGAACGCATTATCATCATCTCTGTACAACCACCTTTAAGCAGTGCCACTTGATCCTCCTGACACATGTTTCTGAAGGCAGCAATCTTTTTTGACATTTTTATGAGACGTTTGATTGCAACTGCTGTCAGGTTTATCACTTTTAGGAGTTGTGGATCTTGCTGTCCTTCTTCAGGCTTAAAATAACAAAAAAGCTTTCAGTTAAAATTATGTTAAAATTTACACTGTAAATGCTAAAACTGAAGCATTTTACTGATACTGATCAGTTTTTAGTTTAAAAATTCAATTTCATTTTTTCACTTTGGCCTCATGTATTGAATCAAATAACTAATAAAGATTTATGTTGTCGTTGCTTTCCATTAAAAATGATATTTTTCTTGCAATTTAAATGAATGAATGTCAATAACTTTATTAAAAACACAGTCACCGAGTAGCTCTCCCGTTACCCATCAACTCTGTGCAAACTGTGGTGATAAAAATCACTCGGCCTCCCCTAAATTGTATAAAAAAAAATCAACAAGTAAAAGAAACACTCAAAATAAAAACTATTCGCAAGTGCAGCCAAGCAAATCTTTAGGGAACAAAACCCCCTACCGTTCTCCCCTATGCCTTCTCGGCAGTAGCAAGCAACTCAAACTATCAAAAACCAACAACCCCACCCCAAGTAAATCCAACCGGAAATCATACAAATCAAGCAATTAACTCAGCATCCAAAGAAAATAATTCTCACTTACCATCCACTGCAACCCCAACCGATCTCACAATAACCACAACCACATCTTATGTGGAAACCGCCACAGAGGCACCTTCTGGAGCAAACATCGCATCCACTTCCACCGTGGCGACCGCCACAACCATTTTCACCGAAAACACCCCCATAACCCCATCCCCAATATCAATGTTCACATACTACATAATATATCGAATCCGATCCCAACAATCATGACTCCGATTAATATTTTAAACATTTTTTCCGCAATCAATTCCGCAGATCGGGGAACGAACGATCCGGGTTCCTCGACGCATTGTGCGCCGTCCCTTACTCCAAATACCATTTGGGACATCGCGGATGACCTACATGGTATTGATCACTTCCCAATTACCACGCACATCTCTTTGGGTAAAAATATAACACCCATACAAATTCAAAAAAAGATTCCTATTTTACAGGGCAAACTGCGAACTATTTCAATCAAACCTCTCAAAAGAAATGTTCCAAAGGAAACCCTCTTAGAAAATTAACCAAGAAGCTTCCCTTTAACAAAAATGTGTTAGATTTATTTAATTTAGAAACAAATGAAAGACTAATTTTTTGGCTTTGCAGAGGGGTACAGCATGGAATTGTAGATGAATCCGTTGATTTTTAATATTTTTTTTACAAAATAAGTAATTTTTTTTTAGAAAGGTGCCCCTCCTGGCTAAACGGGGGGAGTAGGCCCCCCTTTCCCGTAGCTATTAGCACGTGCGTGAATACTAACTGTATACTAACCTTTTAACACCGGGTTGCCTGGTAGCCATGCACAGATTTAAGGAGTCATGTTAAACAAAATGAATTATAATAATACAACACTTACCTTTAACTAAACCATCTCACTTTAACTACTTTGTATAATTCTACTTTATGTTTCAAAATTTATTCATTCAGATATTCATTCGTTTTGTATATTTTTCTTCATAAATAAAAATTCCTTACCTACTTGCTTGTGCATACAATCAACTTGTTTTACCTGAAGCTTTAAGTCAACTGCAAACATCCTTTACTGAAGAGAATTTCTACAAGGCAAGCCTGCATATTTATATTCTGTGTGTTGAAAACTATCTTTTGAGATTAATTTCATTCGGTTAACAGATGGGTGAAGGAGGACTTATTTTATTGATTATAATTAGTTAAATTAAATTCCGCCATCTAACGTTTTTTTTTTCAACTAGTGCTTATTTCGTGAATGGTGACATTTAGCTCATGTCTGATTTGACAAATAATTAGTTTTATCCTTCCTCTGAACAAATATGGTCGTGTAAACGCTTGAACAACGCTGGGAAATATTGCGACATTACTTTGAAAATCATGTTAATGTTGCAGAATGTGTGCGAAAATTGCGTACGGATTCGGAAGAAGAGAAGCACCGTCAGCTCCGTATGTTCATAACGAACATACGGAGCTGACGGTGCTTCTCTTCTGAAAAAAGTGAAAGAAACTGGCATCCTCATCGATAAACCAAAGCGTGAAAAGCCAAAAACAGTGCGTATTGCTGCTGTGGCAGAAAATATGCGTGAATAGCGTTGCCGAAGTGGCCCGATCGGGCCATTTTGGCCCTATTTTTTTTAAATGGCCCGGTGGCCCGCAAGTATTGAAAATGGCCCTCTTGAAGTGCTGGAACCAAAAACAGAACATTGGTTCATATGCATTAGGATTTCAGTTCTTTAGTGAGGATGACGAGTTCAATTTATTTATTTTGTTCACTAATAACTGTTCAGGTGATCACGGAAATTTTTTTCCGAGATCTTTGAGATGAAAATATTTTGGATTATGGCACATGAATCACAACAATTTGTAAAGTAACCGAAGCTTTCTCAATGAGGACTGGGAATTGTGTTCCACTAAATGATTTTACCTCAGTCAAAGTGACATTGAGATCTCAGTGAGATATTGTAAGGTGGAACTGGCCTATAAGTCCGCATTTCTGCAGTATCTCACTTCTCACTTGGTAATCTGACATTAACACTGGTTAAACAAGCGCCAAGTTTCTTATAGATTATAATTTTTTAAGTCCATGTGATTAGGTACTAGTAAGTGCAATAACAGACACAATTTATTCTAAAGTTCTTCTAAAAAATTAAAAAATGGAGTGCTAACCTGAACATCAGATGAATTAATCAAATTAACTTTATTACAAATACCCAAAACTTTCGTACAAAATGATTTAAAAAAGATGCAGTAGTGCATTTACTTCATTTCTATTTGTGGCCCTGAAAACAAGAAAATGGCCCGATTTTTTTTCAAGATTGGCCCGATTTCAAAAATAAAATCGGCAACGCTGTGAAGCGCCATCAACATCAATTCACCGTCGCGTCGTTCTCGACAAGTGAACATTTCGGAGACATTATTGAGACGAACTTTGCATAAAGACCTTGGTATGACGCCATACAAAGTCCAATTGGTTCAGGAGTTGAAGCCAAGTGACCATCCAATGCGTTTTCGCTTCGCTAAGTGGGCCTGCGATCGACTTAGAGAAGATGCCGATTTTGCCAAAAAAATAATCTTTTCAGATGAAGCTCATTTTGATTGTCGCATTTGGGGCACAGAAAACCCGCACGCATACATTGAAAAGCCGGTACACCCAAAACGAGTCAATATTTGGTGCGAATTTTTGTCCAGAGGCATAATTTTTCTTCGAAAATGAGCAAAGACTGGCCGTTACAGTCAATTACGATCGTTATCGGGCCATGTTGAACGAATTTTTGTTCACAAAAATTGAAGAGGAGGATATTGGCAACATTTGGTTTCAACAGGACGGCGGGCGCTACGTGCCACACAGCCCAAGCTACACTCGATATATAACTGGATAACCAGTTCGGGTTCAAGGCGGGACATGACACCATTCATGCCGCGTCTAAGCTCATTTCTGATATCCAATGGAACAAGTCCAAGAAACAATGCACGGGGTATGGTTAGAAGGTTTGTACCTAAAACTCACTAGACTAGGCATCAGTAAACCATTATTGTATATGCTTTATGATATGCTCAACGGTAGAAAGTTTGTTGTCAAAAGTGGCAATGTAACTTCTACCACCACCTTTGAAATTAAAAACGGTCTTCAACAGGGAAAGGTGAACTCGCCGATCCTCTTCAGCATTTACACCAGCGATCTGATAGGTAGCCTTTCCCAGGCAATTGCGTATGCCGATGACCTGATTGCGTACAGAACTGCCCCAAAGGTCGAAGTCATTAGAATTCTCTTGCAACGTGACTTTGAGAAGATTCAGCGATATTGCGATGACCGAAACTGAAAATAAATGTCCGGAAATGCGAAACAATTCTGTTCCGGACCTCGTTGGCTGGGGCCACGAGGGATACGCGCAAGAATTAGCGCAAGATGGTCATCGTTGGGCCTCACGGACGAGCAAAAGTGAAGTGAAGTACCTCGGTATCTGGTTGGACCAGTATCTGTATTTCGACAGACATATAGATGCTGCTCTGACAAAGGCCAGAGGAGCCTTCGCTCTGACGAAACGGCTGTTTTACAGCAGTCGGCTTGACCCCAGAGTGAAGGTAATTTGCTACATGGCCCTCATACGGCCGATGATCGATCGACAACAAAAAAAACAAAAATACAAAAAAAAAACAAAAAGAAACAAAAGAGAAAACAAAAAAATTTACAAAAAAGAATAAAAAAATACATATACAAAAAAGTGATATGAAAAAAAAAATAAAAAAAATACAAGATAGAGATTTGCTGCTGTGGCTGTTCTAGTTTGTAAGTAGTTGTTAGGTAGAATAGGTAGTTTTAATTAATTTTAAGTTTTATTTTTTAAGGACCTAATTTTAAGTAGCTTGTAAGAAAAAATAAAATTGATAACATGATGTTA
Source organism: Sphaerophoria taeniata (assembly GCA_943590905.1). Classification (NCBI taxonomy): domain Eukaryota; kingdom Metazoa; phylum Arthropoda; class Insecta; order Diptera; family Syrphidae; genus Sphaerophoria; species Sphaerophoria taeniata. The sequence continues at coordinate 182,951,215 of OX016540.1, read as the reverse complement.
GTTTTTTTTTAAATTTTCTAACAAATTTCAAATACAAATAAATAAAAAAAAAGAAATAGTTCATAAGCCGAAAGGCATTAATTGTAAGAAACCATGAATTCCTTAGAGCGCCCGGTTGGGGCCAGTAAGTAAATATAAGATTTTAGATCATAAGCTAGTTTGAATTCTATTGTCTAGTATTAAGTAGTAATAAGTGAATGAATAAAAAAATAATTTTGGAAAAAAAAAACACTCGGTGTTTTGCGCCCTGTTTTTGATGATCGCATTATCAGCCGCAGAGCTGGAAGTCGTTTGGCCACCTCGGAGCTGCGATTTGACACCCTTGGACTATTATTTGTGGGTAGCCGTAAAAGATAACTGTTACGACGACAAGCCAGAGACAATTGACGCTTTAAAGGACAATATTCGTGAAGCCATTGGTGAAATACAGCTGCACACAATCGATAATGTGCTTAAAAATTGGACGAATACGTAGGCTACTGCATGGCCAGCCGAGGCAGCCATTTGAATGAAATTATTTTCCATTATTAACCGGAAAGATTGTAATCTCAAATAAAAGAAGAAATTTTTGAAAATATTCAGTAGTTTTTTTTATAGCATTTTCAAAAAAGTTATTTGGCGGACCCTTCATTTGATAAAAAACAAGTTTCATCCGGTTAACAGAGCGGTGAAGGTCGGTCTTCAGCAGGTCTTAGGCTATAAGCTTTTCAGTTTGAATAAAGGAACGTATAATTTATTGAGAGGTTGCATAGTATAAAATATTATTCCTCTTAGTCGTGCGTTTGTCTAAAATTGGCTTAAGTGTGCGCAATTTTCCATCATAAAAGATCACTTTATCTAACGTCACTAGACAATGAGACCAATGTCAACAAAACACAAATCGCAACTAAATAAAACTATTAGCAATTTCTTTTTCAAAAAAAAAAAAAAAAAATATTTATGTCTACCCGCTGCGTAAATCAGTAAACAAGCAAATAAGCATGCTGTAAGAAGAAAAGTTGTGCAATGTACATTCATGAACAAAGAAATGAAAACGGAATCTATATTTTCAAATGATTTCGCATCAACGATATTAACACATTTCTCCCTATGAACATAGTTATAATGAAAAAAACAAAATAATAATAGTAACAACAATTAACCTAACGTAATAAATTTAATGATAAAATACAGAAGTGGTAGGACATTAAATTCGTAAAAGTAAGAGTAAAAGTTCAAAGATATCACGAAAATCTACACTAATATATAAAGCTGAAGAGTTTGTTTGTTTGAACGCGGTAATCTCAGGAACTACTGGTTCGAATGGTATAATTCTTTTTGTGTTGGATGGTGCCTTAATCGACTTAGACATTAGGCTACTTAACATTAAGCTGTGACCAATAGCAGCGAAGAATCTGTGGAAAATGTGGAAAAAACGGCAAAAAATATACATTTTTCTGCGTTTTAACGCGCTTATCTCAGAAACTGCTTTATGAAATTGAACAATTTTTTTAATGTTAAATGGTCCATTTATCAAGGAAGGCTTGAAGCTATATAAAATTTAGCTGCGACCAATAGGAGCGAAGAATTTGTGTAAAATGTGGAAAAAACGGCAAACAATACAATACAATACAATATAAAGTTCGTTTGAACGCGGTAATCTCAGGAACTGCTATTTCGAATTGTAAAATTCTTTTTGTGTTGGATAGTCCATTAATCGAGGAAGGCTTTATTCTACTTAAAATTAAGCTGCGACCAATAGCAGCGAAGAATCTGGGGAAATGTGAGAACTGAGATTTTTTTCTGAGATCTCTGAGATGAAATTATTTTGGATTCGATTTCTCACTCAGCTATTTGACGTGGCTGACATATGTGCAGCAACAATTAGTAAGGTAACCATTAAATCTCAATGATAACTGAGAATTATGTTCCACCAAATGATTTTGCCTCAGTCAAGGTGACATTGAGATCTCAGTGAGATGTTGTTAGGTGGAACTGGCCTTATAACTGCTCAAATTAGAATTTTGAGAGTTCAATTGATTTGTGAATGTGATTGATTGCACTATTTGTGCAGATTATTGTGTTTAAACAATATCATTTTATGTACTTCTTAACTAAAAAATATGCTCAGTTTAAAGAAAAAAAAAATTACTTAACGAAGAGATATTAGAATTATTAGAGTTCACCCAAGGGAATGCTTTAAGTATGAACAACTGAAGGGAATCATAAAAAATGCTCAAATTTTTCAAGTTCAAGAGAATTACGACCTAGGGAGAGTTGACTGCAATGCAATTTTACAATAACTTCCGAACAAAATTCCCACGCGCGCATGATGCACAAGTCGAGACGATACTCTGGCCGGTGGACGAGGGAGAGGCGGACGAAGTCGCGGGCAACTGCTAGTATCTTATAAACTGAAACCAATAAAACTTTCTTTTTGAAATACCAGACGATTAGTCACCACTTTAAAGAATCAAACTTAAATATATGTAAAAAAAAAACTACATACGTACATATGTACATGTTTCAATTTGTTTCACTGATTGTGATTGCGAAGCCAGGTGTGCGCTATGATAAGAAAATTGAACCTAACTGATAGCAAAGATAGCTAGAGTTGGTACCATATGGGTTCTCCAATGGATAGTTACTCATTTTTAAAATTAATACCATTTAGCTTTTAGAATAAAAATAAAACTCTACAGTCAAGAGCACCTGTTACCTGGTGCCAACAGATACAGACTTTGTTTGAAAACAAAAAAAGATGAAACTATAAAAATGTACAAGTAATGGGCATATTTCTTATTTTTATTCAATGTTATCCATTCCACATAACCCAATAAATAAATTTCAAGCTAGCTCCCAATTGCTCGTGGAGGTTCTTACCTTAGTAAAATGCAATTGCAAAAACAAAAAAAAAATTAAAAATAACCTTAGCTAGTTTTGGTAACTTGAAAGTTATGAGAGGGATAGTAGCCTCGGAAAATGATCCCTCTCTTATGGTCACCAGACCAGGCCATACAACAAAACATCAGTATAATATGTGCACACGCCCCTACCGATGATGCTGAGGAGTCTAGCAATAGCAAAGAGGATTTTTACAACCTCCTGCATAGAACCTATGGAGACTAGGTTTCCAAGACAAAAGATCTACAAAGCAACCTGGCGATCTCCGGATGCTCGAATCACCGACCAAATCGACCATGTGCTAATCGGCGCAAGGCAGACATCCAACATCTTGAACGTGCGCACTTTCCGAAGAGCAAATGTCGACTCTAACCACTTTCTGGTAGTGGCTAAAGTTTAGAACTCGACTATCAAACGACAATAAAACACGTACGGGCCAAAGAAAGAAGTTCATCATCGGTTGCCTTAGCACTCCGGATAATGCCAGAGACTACAGTGAGCGCCTGAGTGAGCGACTCTCCGCCGTCCTCCCAAATACCACAGATGTCAACACCTTGTGGAACCAATATCGCGAAATAACAACAAAATGTAGCCGAGACCACCACATAGGTTACCAGCCACCTCAGAAAAAGAACCCGTGGTATGATGATGAGCGCGCGTTACTGAAAAGAGGGGCGGAAAATGCACGTTAGTATAAATAAATAAAATAAATAGAGTGGCGCGACAGCTCTTGAAGAGCCAAGGCCTAAGAGGCTTACTCTCATCAACAATTCTCCTGAGTGCGTGTGAAGAATTGATGGGACCTACAATTTAACGCCGATTTCGAACGGCAAAGTTGAGAAGCACTTTTCCATGACAGATTCATACTCTTGGAAGTTTTGTCAATTCTTCGCAAGAGGCAGTACCTATGAAAGATGAAATAAAAACTTTTATGGGCACGAGTAGGACTCGAACCCACGACGTTCTGCTTAGCAGCCAACGCACCGGGCAGCTACGGGCAAGTTTGCAGATGCTCCAACGGAAAACAAGAGCAGCAAGAGAAGAGTACGGAACAAAAAGGAGAAATGAGAAAAAGAGAAGCAAGACAAGTCAATGAAGACCAAGTCCTAGCCCCCAGCATAAAAGAGTTAGAAAGAGCCATCCAAAAGCTTAAAAATCCTATGTCATGCAAAAACTACCGTGGCATATCCATGCTTAATGTTCGTACAAAATCCTATCCAACGTAATATGTGAGCGTCTTAAACCGTTCTGCAACACAATAATCGGCACGTACCAGTGTGGCTTTAGGCCAGGTAGAACAACGATAAACCAAATATTCACACTGAGGCAGATCCTGGAAAAGACCAACGAATTTCAAGTCGAAACCCACCATTTTTTTATCGACTTCAAAGCTGCTTATGATAGCATCCATCGCCAAGAGCTTATGACGGCGATGTCTGAATTCGGGATTCTGAACAAATTGATCCAGTTTTGCCGCATGACGCTGAGCAATACGCAGTGCAGTGTGCAAATGGGTAACAGCTCATCTGAGTTGTATCAAACAAGTGCAGGGTTTAGGCAAGGAGATGCGTTGTCATGTGATTTCTTCAACATAGTCCTGGAGCAGATAGTGCGCAACGCAGGTGTGAGCACGGAAAACACTATCTTCAACAAATCCACCCAGCTCCTAGGCTATGCGGACGACATAGACATCATCGGTCGATCCAAGAGAGCTGTGCTTGAGGCCTTCACAGCGATTGAAAACAGGCGAAAATCGTTGGTCTTGAAGTGAAAGAGGACAAAACAAAGTACATGCTATCAACAAACAAAGCAACATCTGTCCACCGCCTAGGACGAAACGTCACTGTTGGTAGCAGCAATTTCGAGGTAGCTAAGGAGTTCACCTATCTTGGAACAAACATCAATGCCACAAATGACACCTTAGTGGAGATCCGAAGAACAATTACCCTTGCGAACCGCTGCTGCTTCGGTTTGGCAAAACAACTGGGTTCAAAACTCGTCACTCGAAAGATAAAGTACCTACTATACAAAACTTTGATTTTACAAGTCCTACTCTACGGTGCCGAGTGCTGGACGATAAGTAAAAAAGGGGAATTGATACTGGGCACTTTCGAAAGAAAAATTCTTCGACGGATTTTCGGTCCCTAATGCGACGATGGCGAGTGAAGGAGGTTCAACCGAGAACTGTATGAGCTGTACCTACCAAGATGTAGATGTAGTCCAAAAGGCCAACAAAAGACGACTACATTGGCTCGGCCACATCGAGCAAATGGACGACAACGCTCCAGCCAAGAAAGTCTTCTCATCCCAGCCCTCAGGTTCGCGACGACAATGAAGACCGAACCTACGGTACAAGGACCAAGTGACTGCGGATGCCAGAGCGCTTGGTTTCGGCGACTGGAGAGTGCATGTTAAGGACCGTTCACGATGGAAGGCTGCAGTATCTCAGGCTGAGATCCTTCTTGGATTGTGAGCCGGATAAGTAAGGAAGTAATCTCCATCATTTCTTGTTTTGATATATTTTGTCCACAAAGCGTGTTGTGTAGTTTCTCAAACAATATCAAACGGCAGAACATAGACAAAATGTTGAACTCACCGGGAGAGAAAAATATGATGAGATGATAAATGAAAAATGAGTTTTAGTGGCTGAATGCTCTCTGAGTATAAGTTAGTAGTAAGTACCGTACGCACGACAAAGAAAAAATAAATTCACAAAAAACAGTGAAATTCAAAATTTTAATTTTTTAATATTGACGGTATGGATGTATGTAATCAACTTATAGGAGCACAAAAAGATAACAAATTATGCAATTAAACGAACGCAAGGTGCCAAAGAAATTGTTAAGAGGCAGAAACTTTTTTTTTTAATTAAAAGGAGGCACGAGTTGTGCATTAAAGCGGTAAGTCAGATAATCGGGAATTACTGTATCTCTTTGCAAACATTTCTTTTTATTAAAAAAAAAATACTTCATACTGAAGAAATTTTAGTAGTATAGGGTGTCTCAGTAAGAATGCAGTTTTTAAAATTGGAATACTTTTCTTTTCATGCAAGTGGCAACTCTGAAATTTGACAGGTGTCACCTCCGTTTATTCCGATTATTAAAAATGGAGCACGAAAAGCGCCGGCAATTCATTAAATGGGTAATGAAGCAGTGAAGTCCATACAAATTTTTCGTAAAAAAAATTTCTCCGATAAAGCGCATTTCCATAAAAATGGCTTGAATACATAAAATTGTCGAATGTGGGACTCAAAAAATCCTTATGCAAATCATGAGAGACAAATGCACCCACAACGAGTAATTGTCTGGTGCAGATTTTGGTCAGGCGGCGATACTTTTTTGAAAATGAGGCCGAAGTTGCAGTGACTGTGAACCTTATTCGTTACAGGAATGATAAAGGATCAATCTGGACAACCTGTGGTTTCAGCAGGACGGCGCAACCTGCCACACCGCGCATAAAACAATCGACTTATTGCAGCAACGATTTCCAGAACACATTATCTCACGAAATTCTGATGTCAACTGGCCACCAAGATCGTGCGATTTAACACCGTGCGATTTTTTTCTTTCGGGTTTTGTGAAATCTCGGTTTTATGCCCATAAACCCGAAACAATTCCTGAGCTCAAATCGGAAATCCAACGTGTCATCGGTGAAATACAGCCACATCTTTGTGCTAAAGTCATGGAAAATTTCATGAAAAGAGTAATGGCCTGTCATCGGAGCCAAGGGTCATTTGCCGGATATTTTAGTCCATACTTAATCGGAACATGTTGTCATAATGTACTGGTTTTTATTTTATAATGAAAAAGTGCACTCTTACTGAGACACCCTATAATAATGTAAATCTTGATATTCGATTTTGGAAGTAAGCCTAAGCTGAAGTTTTTTGTTAGGATAAGGAAAATCACATCAATATATAAATTGACATTTCGATGCCGATGATTCGACGTTGCTTTCAAGTTAAACTTTTTCTGAAGACATTCATTTTTAAAAGTATATTTTTATTCTTATAAAAAGACAGAAAAGGAAATTCAATTAGTTATGAATAAAAAATTAATAATGTGTGTCAACTACATTTCAAAGTACGTCAGAAGAGAGTTCAAATGGGGGGACACTCTTAATGTTATGTATGCGTTTTGAAGACAATATCATATCTACACCCAGAAAGCGTCAATTTTGCACCAACACAAAAGACAACACTTCTTCCTATGTAAATGAAATTTCATTAAGAGATCGTTTACCGTGAACTTATTTAGATAGTGGCAATTATGAATTAATGTATTCACAATTGCATAGCACAGTTGGTGTTTGGATCAGAAGTAAGGGCTATGGGTCATCATTTATATTAAAGCTTTGAGCGAGGGACTGATGAGAAGTAATATTGAGTAAGGCACCGTCTAAGAATGCAAAAAAATGCATATTTTAGGATAGTGCTTTCTGGTTGACAGTATCAAACCGGCAAAACATTTTGATTTCATTTCAAATTTGCATAGATTGATAATTAATTTATTTGCAAAAAAAGGTAAAGTATTGAAGGGCTGCACACAGCACACGACTTGAAACATCAAAATGGAATAAATGAAACATGTTGGAAAGGAGGTGTCGCTGTACATTGGTCTTGAATTTTTGAACATTGTAATGATTGGGAAATACAGAGTGTGGAAGAGAGTTCCACATTCGCGTAGTACGGCAAAAGAATGGGCTCAAGGGTAAACTGATGGGCATTCCTAGAAGCGCGAGGATTACGGGCGAATTGTTTGAGGGGAGGAATGCAGCTGGCTATTTCTCTAGAGAACTTATTGTAGAAGTAGCGATAAAACAGAGAGATAGCTGAAATGTGACGCCGTCATTCTTAAGGCTCTTTTTTGAATACCATCTAAGAGACCTAAGTATGTAACTGGAGCACCAGCCCAGATATGGCAGTTATACTCAAGCTTTGGACGGATATAGGTCTTGTACATGGTAGCCAGATCAGACGGGGAGAAGAATTTCTTGCACCGTCTTAAGAAACCCAAACATCTTGCGGCATTTTTGGCGACATCGCATATGTGCTCATTCCACAAAAGTTGGTCAGTGATGCACATACTAAGAATCTCGAGATGTTCTGTCTCATTGACAGTGACAAAGGGGGTATAAATCGCTTTAACGGTACAAGACAGCATTGAGTTATCGAAGCATTAAACTCTACACGGTTGTATATTCCCCATTGAACAAAGCTGTTTAAATCTGAGTTTAATGAGCTTATTATATTTTGCTATTTTGCCGTTTTAGTTCCACATCCGAAGAGGAGGGATGTGAGTCTGGGAACAAATATGAAAAGCTAAGGGTACTATTGTCAGCGAAACAATGAATTGGATAAGAAGTTACAGACAAGACATCATTTATGAAAATGAGAAAGAGGATCGGAGCCCTGGGGCACACCAGCGTTTATATTGAAGGTCTCAGACTTGAAGCCGTCAAATGCAACTTGTATTGAACGGTTCGAAAGAAAGTTTCTAATCCAACGAAGGAGGGATTCGTCGATACCGAAAGCACGCATTTTCGATAAAATAGCAAGATGCCAGACTTTATCAAATGCCTTTGAAATATTAAGTGCAACAATCTTACTTTCTCCAAAATGATGTAAAGATTTGTTCCACTGTTCGGTGATATAAACCATCAGATCACCAGTGGACCTGTTGCTGCAAAAGCTGTACTGCCGGTCAATAAGAAGCTTTCGGTCTTCGAGATGTTTCTTGAGCTGATAGTTTATCAGCGTTTCCATGACCTTAGAAAGATGGGAAGTAAGTGCAATCGGACAATAATTGGAGGGAGAAGAAGATTCGCCTTTTTTAGGAATTGGCTGCACAAATGCTGTTTTCCAACTGCTCGGAACGAGCCCAGAAGAATAGGATAGATGGAAAAGCTTTCGCAGAGGCTTTGCCAGCGTGAAAGAACATACCTCTTCAGAATAATAGGGGGGATACCATCCGTACCACCAGATTTATGTATGTTGAGATCTTCTAGGACTCTCGCCACAGCACGAGTGCGGAAGAAGATAGAATCATTGACGCGCTCGAAGGCTGGAGGAGTCATGACACTCTCTGGCAGCGAAGAGTTGGAGGCGAACTGCCTAGCAAAAAGGTTAGCTTCCGCGAGAAAGCTAACAACTGGAGTGTCATTGTCAACGAGCGTCGGGACCGAGGAAGAAGAAGAATTCTTTATATTTTTTACAAATGACCAAAAATTCTTACTGCCTTTAAGACATTGCATTGGTCATGTAAAAATTTGGTCCATCGAATATGGGCATTGCAGGCCTTCCTGGCTTGTTTAAACTTGTTCCGGTTTTCCTCGTTTGGATTGGCTCTAAGACATCGAAAGCTTACTTCTTTTACCAACCTCTTTACAGCTAGAATCAAACCATGATTTTTCTTTAATACTTTTAAAACTATTCGGGATAAAAGTTTTCATTCTCAAAACAATCATATTAGTAATCATATCAGCGCTGGAGTCTATGCCACTATCGAGGAAGTTACCAGTTAAAGATCCGGAAGAAGTTGTTGTACCGTCCCATTTGTTCTCTTCGGAGCTCTTTCGCTAACTGGATTAGTTTGACGCTACTATGGCCTGATCTGCCTAGAGGCGTTAATACAATGAGAGCGTATTTATCAGGGTCAGATAAAATGGTCATTAATGTCCGATAGTCGAGTGGGCTCGGTGACAAGCTGAGTAAGGTGGTTTAAATTAAGCAAAGATCTCGGCACATGTTCTTTCGGGTGTTGTCGGGCCCGAGAAGCCACGAAGAAGTGTACATTGAAATCGCCCATCATAACGATTTCAGTGTGAGGATAAGTCGGTTATAGCGTCAAATTCGCGAGGAAGCTCTATCCAAATTTGGGCTTCGATAAAGAAAATGTGAATGATGTGCTTATTTACGGAGAACTTGAACCGCATAAAATTGAAAAAAGGGTTGGAGCAGCGTCAATATTGTGGTAAGACTTGATAAGCAACATGATTCCTCATGTAGACGGTGAGACCAAGGTGGGGGAAGAATAAAGGCACCAAGCAAAACCATTGAATAAGAAATTCAGTAGGGTCGGAATTCTCACCTACCTGGGTTTCACTCAGCGCCAATACAGCTGGCCTGTTCGAAACAGTGTGGATGCACGCACCAAGAGAATTTATTTAAGCCCACGAATATTGCAATAATCAACTCTGAAATTATCAACCATTACAAGTTGCATATTTGTGTACGACTTAGGGTAGGTTTTGAAAAAGAAAAGAAAAATCGTTATTTGAAGAATTGGAACATTTAAGCCCATACGTTGAAACTTGTCAGCCACAGCATATATTTGAGAAACGTTTTTGCTATTGTCATCACTTATCAGAAATAGTGGTTAACAACTGATATTTTTTTGTCGAATGAGCTATGCTCATGAAACTTTAGTCGGATATTTTTCTTCTAATAACTGTTTAGCTTTAGATTCATATCCTTTCCTCCTTGCCACGACCTCATATTCTTGTATGAAACGATTCTTCATACCAAATAAAAAGTACTCAAACAAAAAGCTAAAAAAAGCGTATAAAATAAAAATACTTTCAGGATTTAAGTTTAAGGGAAGAAATATTAGAATTTATCAAAAATGAAAATAATCAAATATTTAATAGAGTTAAAATTAACATTTAAAAAATACGTATACGCCCGAGTGTACATTTTCTTTTTTTTGCTAACGAAGTTAATAAGCTTGCTATTCGTTCATTCAAAAATATTTTTTGTAGTCTTCTGCACCTGAGAGCTGAATTTCTCGAACCAAATTGCAATACGATAAAATTGTTCGCTTTAATCTTTGTTTTCTTCGCCCATTTTTTTTTTTTCTACTAGAATGATTGACACACAGGCCTTTTCTCTATCATTCATTCTTATTTCTTTGTGTCCACCATAAATTAGTTATAATTTTTTTTTTTATTCACTACACTTCAAAACGCGAAGAAACTTTATAGTAGAATGAAAGAATAAAATTTAAAAAATGATGGAAAAAATGATAATTGAATGTTGTGTTTTGTATAGCATGAAATGAAATGTTTTAAAATGATAGTTTTGGAATGATGAAAAAATAAAAGTTGGTACCCAACTTTATGGAAACGAAATTAATATTTAATGTTCATAAATATCCCAATTTTATTTCTTTTAGGTTAACAGAATGTAACTATTTGAAAATATTTTTTTTTCAAAATTCGACAGTGCATTGTTTTCCAAAGGTTAAAAATATGTTCAAAGGGCACGGTAGTGCCCAACCAAGTTCTAGCACTACTTCCTTTTTACAGGATCGAACTCAAGCACATTTTTAATCCCCCATAACTTCTGAACCCATAGAGTTAGAAGCTTTAAATTTGAATTACGTATTAACTTCATGGGCACAAAGGCCCTATGAAAACCATTTGGTAGAACCACTACTTCCTGAGATTCTGAACAATAAAAATTTCAAAAACCGTAATTGACTCACTGACTCACTGACTGACTGACTCACTGACTCACTGACTCACTGATTATCAAAGTTATGAAGCACTTCTAATAATAGAAGAATCTTGAAATTTGGTACAATGGAAGGTTTTTGGGTGTATACAAATGAAAAAAGCGAAAATTTCAATTTGCTCATTCAGGCGGCGCACAGTGGGGACACTTGTATGGGAGAGCGGAAAAAACTCTGTAAAAACCAAACCACTGAATCGATTTTGTTGAAATTTTCAGAAAAGATTGCTTAAAGCAAGGAGAATCTACTCTATAAATTACCACCCCTGCCACGCCCACAAGAAGAGAAAATAGTTTTCAACCAAAATCAAAACTAGTTTTTTTCTTAAATGCAACATTGAAAATGATAAATACAATTAGCTGTATTCATAGACGCTGTCTAAGACGTTAATAAGAAAGACTCGGGCTTAGCCCCAGTCTAAGATAAACTGGAGTTTAAAAACGACTATGGACCTTAACACCTAATGTTTAAAATTTTTTAAATTTATTTTGAAATTAATAACTTTTTTAGTCAGTTTTTAAATATTTGAAAAAAAAGTAACATGCCAGTTAAAATGTTTGAAAACAAAAAAAAAACAAAACAAGAAGCATATTCTATGTTTTTTTTTTTTTTGAATTGAAATCTTAATTGTATCTGTTATTTAATATTTGGGGCCCTCAAAAGGGCCATTTTTAAAGAAATCTTTCTCAGATACTTTGTAATGTCTGCTTTGTTTATCATTACATTAACAAGTGTTTAGCTTAAGGTCCCGTCACACACTGAAAGGAAAGTACTTTCAGAAAGCAAAAAGCTTTCCGAAAGCAAACATTTCATAGTGTGACGACCCGAAAAGTACTTTCCTGAAAGCGTTTCTCAAAATGATTTACTTTCTTGAAAACACTTTCAGAAAAAAAACTTTCACAGTGTGACTAGTTCTTGAAATCGTTTTGAAGAAAGCAAATCACTTTCAGCAAACGCTTTCTACTTTCAGAAACTGTTTGTGAAAGTTTTTTGCTTTCTTGAAAGCGAATGATCTGAATTATCACAACCGTTTTTAAGGAGCCGTCACACACTGAAAGGAAAATACTTTCAGAAAGCGTTTTAATTTCAAGAAACTAAATTTTCTGAAAACATTTTTCGGGTCGTCACACTATAACAGCGAAAGCGTTGCTTTTAAAAAGCAAAAAACTTTCACAAACAGTTTCTGAAAGCAGAAAACGTTTTCTGAAAGTGTTTTATGTAACTGGTTGCGATATTTGAGCTAGTTTCGTTAATTGTTAATCCAGAATAGCAACAAAATGCAGTCCGCTGAAGAAATTTTGGAATATAGGCAATTAACTTTATTGGAAATTATCCTACGGGTTTCACAGCACGTTACTGAGAACAAGGCGAGGAATCGTAGGTCAATTTGGGTACGACCATTTTGGGAACGTGGTGCTGAAAATCAGTACCACGTAAAGCTCATGAGGGATTTGCGCACAGAAGGAGACGAGTTTTTCCGCAACTTTGCTCACGTTTCGGAGGAGCACTTTAATTTCCTGTGTGACAAAGTACGTCCGTTTGTAAAAAAACAAAATACACCATGGCGTGTGCCTATCAGTGTAGAGGAAAGAGTAGCTCTGACACTGAAACACCTTGCACATGGCGATAATTACAATACACTGTCTCAAGTGTTTCGTATTTCCCGGCCAGCAATCACCAAAATTGTTCCAGAGGGTTGCAGTGCCTTATATCAAACATTGGCACCAGAATATTTGCAAGTAAGTATTTTTATTTTGCATTAATTGAATTCAGGAAATGTGAGAATGAAAGATATGGATAAATGAAAAAAGTGGTAAAAAAATTATTTGTGTCCGATTTATAGAGTTCTATATTGCGGGAACATTGCTTGTGATTGTTGACCATCCTGCTGGTCCATTTGCCGAGGCTCCTGATCCACTTCATGTTGCGGTGAAAGCACCGCTTGGACTGTTGGTCCACGCGCTATCCAAAATTGACCGGGTTCAGAAGATGATGTGCTGGAGAATAGTTCACTCTCCGCCAAATCAAGTCTGGCTGATTCGGAGCGGGCTATCCATACTCTTGTCCAAGAAATCTGTTGACCTTGATTAAAAAAATTTGAGTTAAACGTCTATAACATGAATATAACCGGAAAAATAATTTGAAGTCACAATTATTTATGTAACATAGAAAATTTTTCGATACACTAATTTCCAATTTCATTTAATTTTAAAACCATTTTTTTTAAAGGTGGTAACCCTATTGACTTCAAATTAAGTACAATCATTCATTAATTTCCTGCAATGACAAACATATTTTTTTGTGTTTTTAAGACAAATAGTTTTGAAATTATCCAAGAAAACACAACAAAAAAGGTCGAAAATGCAAAAAAAACTAAACTTTAACCTCTCCTACTCACCGAAAAGGGTAAGCCTGGAATTTCGAAAAAAAGTTTCAGAAAATAGTTTCATAGTAGGTACAGATTACAGAAAAACTGAAAAAAAACTGCAGTAATAAGGTAAATAAAAATATATTTTCAAGATAAATGGTTTGGAATATTAAAAACACTCAACTTTACCCCCTCCTCATCTCCGAAAGGGCTGGGCCTATAATTTCCAAAAAACAATTCCAAATGTAGTTAAAATGTATAGATTACAGATAACATACAAGAAATTACAATGATGACGTAAATAAACACAATTACGAATATGTAATAGGGTTCCGTACACAGAGTGTAAACGAAATCCTTATAACATCACTGCGTTTCCTGTTCATTCGTCTTTCACAAGCGATTTCTTCGAATCTGCTAAGCCGATTGCAATGAAATTTGGTACCCATATTTAAGAATTCAATTGTAATCTAAAAATGTTATTTTCATATTTATAAAATAAATAGTTTCGAAGTTATTAAAAAAAGAGGAAAAAAACACGAAAACACGTTTTTCACACATTTTTAGGTTCAAATTGCTCTAAAAATCAAATTCGGACGTATTCGGATGAGATTTTTTTTGGAAAATATTGCTGAGATTCAACACTACCTTATGCTATATGTCCGCCTACAGAGGCAAACAGAGGAAGTAGTTAAAACCATTTTTGAATTTAAAATTCCGGAAAATTATAAGTTTTCTTAAAATAATAAATACAAAAAAGAATGTTTGAACCAAACTTGCAACTCATATTATTAATCTGTTTATTTTAAATATATTTACAAAAAAATTTTGGAGTTTACTCCTTTAGAATCGATTCATATATAGACCCCGGTATGAAAAAATTATGGATAGGAAAATCAAACATTGAAAAAAGCGTTATAAAAATTGACTACCAACGCTTTTTTTAACTCAATAACTTTTAACCTACTGGATCGATTAAGATGAAATTTGGTAGTAAGATAGACTAGAACCTGCGGAAGGGCATACGGTATTTTTTAACGCAATAAAAGGGTTTGAAAAGGTCACAAAAGGTTGAAATGTTAGGTCAAAGTTTGCATGGAGGTCGATTAGGTTAGAAGTTTAAAACTTATTTGTATGGCTTTTGACTAGACATAAATAAGTAAGACATTCAAAGTGTAAAAAAAATGAACCGAGGGGGTGTGAAAATAGGGGGTAAAAGTTTTAGTGCCATTTCGAATCTATTTTATTGAACAGAGATTTCAACGTAGAACGGTGAAATTTTCACACATGATACAGAATTTCATGCTCTTCAATTTATTATACTTTAATTATAACGGTAACTCATTAATATGGCCAGTTAAGACATTTTCACATAAATTGGTATATAAGTTTTAATCCTATAGACTGGTTGTTGAAATTTCCATACGTCTAATCTACATGGAATAACGGTGATTTTGATACCTCATTTGTAAGGATACGTTTCGTACAAGCCTCACAATCTCGATTTTAAAATAAATATAATTGCACACAAATGACCTGCTTGGTTCGTACAAAATGAACTCACCTGTGGGAGAATCCCGCTATGGCCAAAATTCGATTAAAAGCATCCTAGCGTGCGTTCTAATAATCGGATTTTCAAGATTAAGATCTCTTAAGAAGCCCAAGGCTTCAGGCTTTAGTTAAATGTACAATTCAATGACATTCAATTCCATTTTATATGCAATAATGCATGATAAATGTGGGCCCAATTGAATTTTCATCATTAAATAATGAAAAGTTGATAAGAAATGTCACTGTTCTGAAAATGTAATGATGCAGTTTTGTAGTATTTTTTATTCTTTACAAAATTTTTACCTTGAAATAACTTAATAAGCTAGCAATTTGCAAAGTTTAACACTCTAATTGCTCTGCTAATTTATAAATATATAATAGGTAGGTTAGGTTAGAGTGGCTGTCTAGATGTCACATTAAGACCCCAAGGGTCCATTGCGAAACCTAAAGAAAGTTACTCATGGAGTTTTATGAAGTTAAACAAACCAGAATTCTAAATTTCAACATCCTATGACCATTTCAAGAAAGTGACGGCAGCCACCCCCTTTAATGAAACTGCATTTTTATACTTATATTTACTCTTATACTCAACCGAAACCCTATCAGAATTTCGAATTGAAACGTTTTCGACCATTTTAAGAAAGTGGGCGGATACCACGACCCTAAACGGAAATAAATTTTTTCTCATTTTTTTCATGTTATTCAACCAAAACCCTAAAAGAATTCCAAATTTCAAGATCCTACGACCAGTTTTAGAAAGTGGGCGGATACCACGCCCCCTGAATGAGCAAATTGGAATTTTCGATTTTTTCCTTTGTATACACCCGAAAACCTACCATTGTACCAAATTTCAAGATTGTTAGAAGTGCTTCATAATTTTGATGATCAGTCAGTGAGTGAGTGAGTCAGTCAGTCAATTACGGTTTTTGAAATTTTTACTGTTCGATATCTCAGGAAGTAGTGGTTCTACAAAGTTATGTTTTTCACAGGGCCTTTGTGCCCATGAAGTTAATACGTAATTCAAATTTGAAGCTTCTAACTCTATGGGTTCAAAAGTTATAGGGGGTTAAAAACGTGCTTGATTTCGATCCTGTAAAAAGGGAGTAGTGCTAGAACTTGGCTGGGCACTACCGTGCCCTTTGATAAATAGAGTGGCGCGACAGCTCTTGAAGAGCCAAGGCCTAAGTGACTTACTCCCATCAACAATTCTCTGGGTGCGTGTGAAGAATTGAGGGGACCTACAATTTAACGCCGATTCCGAACGGCAAAGTTGAGAAGCCCTTTTTCATGACAGATTGATACACTTGGAATTTTTGTCAATTCTTCGAAGAGGCAGTGCCCGTGAAAGATGAAATAAAAACTTTATGGGCACGAGTAGGACTCGACCCCACGACGCACAGTGTGTTATTTTGCCAATCTACTGGAACTTTAATGAAAAATAAAAGTCTACCGAATGCAACAAAATTGGTATCATATGAAAGGTAAAACCTCCAGCTTTAACTTGGCAAAAAAATAAAACAAAGACACAACTGTATTTACCGTTTTACAGCATCACAAACATCAGGTTTGTTAAAGCTAAAAAAAAAAAGTTCATTGTTTTTCTTGTGTCAAGTTGATAACATCGTGGTCAAGTAAATATTAAGTTGTGTTTTTCAAAATTATTTTATTTATTTTTGTTGATATTTTAAGAACTATTGTGGGTAATTATTTTTTTTGTACACTTATAATTAAAAAAATTAAAAATCGTGCGAGTGAAAGCCTTTAAAGTGATTTTTTTTTGTGTATCGTCACTTTGGAAAGGGTTTTAAAAATGTATCCTCATGTATCCATCGTGTTATTGTGCTTAATATGTCCGTTGGTATATTCAGTGTTAGAAAACGTTCACTTTTTTTGCGGTTGTTTGCTGACCCCATACAATATTTTTTTTTTTAAGTGACCTATATTTTCGTGTTCTTTTTTTCTGTTTTTCTTAAATTACTTAGAAACTATTCATCAAAAAAAACATAAAAACAAAACTTTCGAGTCATAATTGCATTATAGAACATGTGTGTCAAATTTCATTTAAATCGGCCCAGCAGTTTCTAAAAAATCGTTTGTGAAAGATGAATGTACAAAAACCAAGTGATCTTATTAGGGTTTCGTTTTCATGTCAGTATAAATATTCAAAATTCTCCTTATTTGAATCATATTGTAATTTATTTTTATTTTTCCTATACTCTATACATATTGAACTATTAAATAATTTTTTTTTTCAAAATGCCAGGCCCAGTCGTTTCATAGATGGGGGGGGGGGGGGGGTGAAATACCCTATTTGCATATTTTTCAATATTTTCAGGTAGCTTCTAAATCTTACAAAACAACATAGAATTACATAATTTAACAGTTTTATACCAACAACACTCCAATTAAACACTCAACGAATAAAGTTCCGCTAGATTGCGAAAATATCACACTGTGCGACGTTCTGCTTAGCAGCCAACGCAAACATTGACGATCATGATTTTCTTTGTTGACATTTTCAGCAACGCAATGCACACGGGTACCCAACCCACACAATAGATTCAAAATTTAAAAACGGGAGTGTCACTTTTTTCACTTTCTACACATATACCGATAACCAATAACTCAAATTTAGGCCTTTTTTCTCATTCCGTAGCAATGGTTTCTAAAATAATAAAACAATAATACTCTTCCAATAGCCTACCAGGGGTTTAGATTAGTGCACTTTTAGCAAAACAAAACATTTGCAAATACTATTTTTTAAATCTTTGTTTACCTAAGTATTAGTTTACACAGCTGTTTTTTTTTTGGTTAATATCAAAAAATTAAGCTATATTATAAGATTGGGAACAGATTCTCTTATACATACTGTTTACCGGTTCTCAGGAAGGAGGTATATAGAAGAAATAAGGAATTATGGGTAGAAGACGGAACTCGATCAGTTCCATATAATTTTACGGAGATTATTTTATCGGCCCCAGAATAAAGGCCATGGTAATGTAAGCCGAAAACTATTCAATAGCCTTATGCAAGAAATGTTTTAAGTTATAACAAACTGTTTGTTTTTTTCTTAATCGTTGAAACACATAAAAGAAAGAGTAAGAAGAAATACCTTTATTCGACTATCGTCCATTATCAAGGAGGAAAGATCCTCATCCACTGGATAGTACAGCGCCTTATTCGCTAGCTTTAACTCATTCAATTTCTGCATCTCAGCCTCATTTAGCTCTCGACTAACAGGATTGCATGCTTGCGGAATAGAATTTGCCATCTCGTACTCGATCTGAATGACCTCGTACAGGACCGCTTCCAAAGAATTCTTACTATCGTTGTTGTTGTCTTTAATCGTATCGCTACCTATCGTGGAGACAGGTGAATCGATTGTTTCCGAATCTAATTGTATTTTTTCCGCTGCATTGTCTTGTGGCGTCATCGTCGGACACTTGTCTCCTAAGTCCGCCGGACAATCACGCGTCATTATGAAATAGTCATCATTGGTGCTGTTCGCAGTGTTGCCACTACTTCCGCTGTGATTGCTTCCACAACTGTTTGTGCTGAGCATGGAATTTATGATGGCGTCTTCGGCACCGCCCACTCCTGGCAGCCTTGTCGTTGTTCTAGGTGACATAACAATGTCAGGTCCTAACTGTGAATCAACCACTGCAGGAGAAGATCCTGCTATCTCCAGATCGACGTCACCATCACTAGCATCGTCTTCCTTGCTTGTGCTTTTCACCATTTTGTTGATCATTCGCAGGGCTTCGACTGGAGTGTTCATAAACTTGGTCATTATGTCAAGAGCATCACCGGGGCTGTCCATTAGTTGTTTGACAAACTGCAGGACGTCTTGGGGGGAGCTTACCACTTTTGAAATTATTTCCAGAGCATCAGTTGGAGAACTCATAAATTTTGTGAATACTGTCAGGGCATCGAAGGGTGAGTTCATGATTTTGCTGATGATCTTCAAGGCATCGCCAGGAAACGCTATCAAATGACTGATCAATCGCAGAGCATCGCTCTGAGAGTTAATTACTTTTTCTAGGGTTATAATGGCGTCCTTGGGAGTTTTCATAAGTTGATTGATGGCTTGCGATGCCTGGTCAGGGTCGTTGACAATGAAATCGACGATCTGTGAGCTGGTCATTTTTGTGTGACAGATACTGGACGATCGGGCAGTAAGGTTTTTCATTGACTGTTGCAGATTATCGCTACTTTCGAAGGAATTACAACTCTGTGAATCGTGTGATGTGTACTGATCGGAGTTGAAGCTCCCATCGGGCATTATTTGATCCTCGCGTTTAATTTTATCAAGAATTGAGTCGTCGGTATTATCTATTTTTCCACACGACGATGACGAGGAGGGTGTTTTTCGTTTTGCTTGTCGATTGTTTTCAATTTTTTTGCGCTTTATTATTTTGTCCTCTTCGGACATAATATTTTCACTTTTCATTCCGATATCGAAACATTTTTTTAGACGACATTTTTGGCAGAATCTGCGTGTGACTACGGTAATGTCGCAATTTTGGTTGAACGGGCAGGAGAAGGACTTTTTCGTTAGGGCATTACGTCGAAAGAAAGCCTTGCAGCTTTCGCAAGTGATGGCATTGAAATTGTAACCAAGCGCTTTATCACCACATACCATGCAGCACTTTGATGGTGGCATATTTTATTTTTCTGCTGGTCTACACCAGGAACAGAAACACTGGATTTTAAATATTTTGTTCACTTAATAAAATTCTTAATTGTTTGTCGTATTTGCATGCAAAGTGAAGTTAAAGTTGTTTGGGTTTAGAAGTAGAATAAAAGTTGTTACATAAATAAAAATAGCATTGTGATGATTTGTACATTAAGAAGAACTTTTTTTTTTAATAATTTAAAGCTGGTTTAGTTAAACAATAATTTATTTAACATTAGAATAATTTTATTATCACAACATGACGTTAATAATGTTCAAACTCCAATGAGAAAAAGAGGAATAACAAAATAGATAAAGTGTCAAATTCTTCGAAATTCCTTGACAAACTTTTTGTTCGATTTTTTTTTCGAAGTATAAGGCTCGGTTTTCATCCAGATGCTTTTTGAGTGCACTGCAACCAGCTACAAAAGAGAATTTATCAAAACCAGTCAAATATTCGCATTAATGCTAATTTATTGTTGAATTAAAATAGAACTTCGCGCGAAGTTTTTAATTATTATTTTATCACGAGAAAATGCATTTTAACATGAGTTTAAGTAATAGTTTAAAATTTCGGTTTGAGATTTGCGAATTGGATGAATTATGGTTAATTATGGATGAATTTTTAACCATTTCTGTCATTATTTTGACCTGCTCCGCAGCTAGTCAAATTTTAACACATTTTATTCAATGCGAATTCGCACACGGCCATAATTCATAAAACTGTAACCAAACATACCTAGTCATCATCGTTTTTTATACTATTTGTTGACGTTTGTTTTCGAAATAATTTTTTTACGTTTATTTCGAAATGGTCGAATATCTGAACAAGTCTTTTCTCTGACTGACAGCACTACAGCAGGAAACAATTTTAATTGATGAAAAATATCTCCACGAATTAGCCAAATAAATTTCAAGTTTAATTTAACTTTGAATTTAAATAAAACAATCACAAAATGACAACTCGCGTCAAGACCCGTGAATTAAAAACTGGAGAAATTGTTGCTTACAGTGAATCAGCAATCCGGAACAATGCCGCTGCCGTAGAATATTGTCGAACATCAATGGCTGCCCTGTCTGGCTGCTCTGCAGGTTAAATTCACCAAATAACCATGTTTACTTTTAAAATATTAACAAAATGAGTCTTTTCAAAGGAATCCTAGGTCTCACTGGCATTCTCGGCTTCATGTTGTACTTTGTAGCAGTTCTCGGTCTCTGGTGCTTGCTCCTTCTAAAGTCTGGCACTCAGTGGAAAAAATACTTCATCAGTCGTCAGAGTCTACTTACCAATGGTTTTCTGGGAGGACTCTGTACATATGTTCTTTTTTGGACGTTTTTGTATGGAATGGTTCATGTTTATTAAGTATTGATGGCTTTTAGTTTTTAGATAAATTTGTATGAAGAAAATAGACAAACATTTAGGGGAACGAAGAACTTTTATTTAAGGTCATGATGGAGCGCTGGCAGCGCTCGCAAGTCCATTGCAGTCGCACCAAGGAGTGGTTTTTAAATCACAATGGAGGGCAATGTTAACCACTGTGAAAGAAATCCCATTGATCATCAGGCTATTGACTCCGGTTACATTATATTGCAGTGTATCGAGTCCTGTTTGTCTGTCCCTCTTCCTAGTGACTTCCTTCTGGTTGAAGCACTTTTGAGTATCACGTTTGCGATGGAGTCGATTATGAATGTGTCTGAAATGATACAAACGGTCAAAAAAACAGTAAGATATTAAGTTAGGACTAACCGAAAAGTATCATTCACACCGGTTCCAATATTCTTTGGTCGAGTGACTTCCAATTCGGCATCTTTAATGCGAACATAGAACTCATCGTCTTCTAGACCCCATCCCCAGTATCTGTTCGACATGCCATTCATGAGTTGGAAGTGTTCGCGCTTTACTAACAAAACTCCCCCAACAAATGTCTCATAGTGATACTTTGGATGAAATTCAGGCGAGGCTATGTGAAACGGGCCCTTTTCAGGGTACTTGTACAGTAGCTTGTGGTTCATTGGCAGAAGATCAACATCATGCATTGCAATGTGATCGAAATCCAACTTTGTAAATAAAAAGCCAACGTTTATGAGGGAAGCTCTATTGAATCGATATCTGTCGACTTGATTCAAGATGAATATGTGATGGTTGACTTTCTGGCGTCGCAGGAATTCGGTTATATGTGGAACGAATTGTAGAAGTTCATCGAACCTATCTCTGAATGGAACTAGGATTGCTAGTTTGTGAGCTGACTTTGGATTGACAATGAGTGTGTCAATAGGATTATCAACCTTTGACTGTGTTAATGGGCTTGGAACATATGGACAGTTGCAATCTATTTGAAAAAGCATGTTGATTATTAATTTCAAAAGCCGATAGAAGCGAATTTCTTACCGGAATTCAAAGGTAATATGCTCAGTAGGATAAAGCCTCCAGCGCAGAGGCCAAGTCCACAAATGAGGAAAAGCAAGAGTGTGTTTTGAGTATTCATCTTTTCCACATTATGTATTGTTTGGCGGAGATTTTCAACATTTCTTTACTTTTTTATTTAATAAAATAACAAATTAAAATTAATGAAATGTATTGTTAACGATGCATAAAAGCCAAATTATTTTTTGACAGTTCCGTTTTCGATACAATTTCGATAGTTTTTTTTCGATTATTTCGATTGTTTGAGTGGAGTTCAGTTTATAAGCTTAAGGGCGTGTGCACATTTATATTCATTCCCAGTTTTCAAAATTCTCGATGAAAAACACGAATTTTCTTATACAAATTGGTATGAGATGACAATTTGTTTTGCAAAACACAAGTTTTTGTTCAAACAAACCAAAACTAAAAAAAAATGCAAGCATTCAGCGATTTATGGTTAGTTGAAGAATAAAGTAGGGTCTTCCATTGAACCACCGATGCTACTAAAAATCAGTCATGAATCAAACGTCATTTTAAGCTAGTATCACACTAAATTCTCTTAAAATTGTTCGTTAGAGCTTTGTATATGGAGTTTATTGTAGTTGCAGCGACGATTTTCCAACCAAAGAATCACTAGGCTGCAACTACTATAAATTCCGTATACAACGATTAGAGGACTATAATTTTGCGCCTATATGTTTATCCTTCATTCCAACAGCAAGAGTAAATTGACAGTCGATGTGTTAAATTGTTCATGCCAATAAATGAGACTGAGTTTCTGGGCTGTCATCACGTAAGCTAGACGATATCGTTTTCGATATCGCCTTCGATAGCTGTGCTTCACGTAAGCAGTAAAAATGTCTATCGATCAAACGATATCCACTTCACAGTTTGATTATTGCTTCACATAACGTCAAGCGATATCGTTTTATCGATATCGATAGCACGATAGCTATTTGTCTATCGCTGCTCATTTAAAATACCAATTTGTTGCAAAAATATATAATTTTCTTGGAAGAAAAATGGTTCGTCGGAATTTTTTAATTGTTGTAGCGTATAAAAATAGAGTGGCGCGACAGCTCTTGAAGAGCCAAGGCCTAAGTGGCTTACAAATTAACGCCGATTCCGAACGGCAAAGTTGAGAAGCACTTTTTCATGACAGATTGATACTCTTGGAAGTTTTGTCCATTCTTCGTTAGAGGCAGTACCCGTGAAAGATGAAATAAAAACTTTTATGGGCACGAGTAGGACTCGAACCCACGACGTTCTGCTAAGCAGCCAACGCACCTAGCCACTAAGCTACGGACAGCTGCTACTGTAGTGGATACAAAATAAATTAAAAAAGAAAAACAATTGCAAGAAGAGAGCTTAGGGATGCATCAGTTTAAATTTAATACACGGTGCGTTAAAATGTAAACCTAATACATACATAACAGTGAATACGTATTTCACAATAACAAACAACAACTACAAGCGAAAATTCATTAGTTTTCTAGTTAAGGTACTTTGAAATTTGTATTGGAACTTGTTGGCCAAAGATTGTTTGTTGCAAAAATAGTTCTATTAAACGATGCACAGCATCAACGTTTTTCTGTCTCAGAAATGAAGAGCACAATGAAGGGGCTGTGAAATATAAAACAAAATATCACATTTGCAAAAGATACAAATAAGAAGACCCAAATACTAACCGCCTTCCAATCAGTCCATGCAACTCTTCATACTCGTCGAATAGATGGGCGGCGGGTTTTTGATCCGAAAACTATTCACTGGCAAAGCACGCCTTCCAAACTGAAGCCAATCCAAAGATATACTTTTGTTCAAAATAGATTTTCTGTGCTAGTTTTGTGACACTTTATGTTTTGATGTTTTGTTCAGTGCCTTTCAAACTTGAGGCTGCGATAGCGATACACGATACGAGAGTAGGTGTTTTCCATGAAGCAAATTTGTTTCGACATCGCTCAATACAATCGCATCGGCGACAGTCGACAGTGAAATTACGTGATGAGGGCCCTGATTCCTTCATATGTAACATCCCTGTGTTATTAAAGTTCGATACTTTAAAAAACAATCGTTCTACGTAACGAGTTATCGATTAACATAGAAATGTCATTCAAATCAGCTGTTCATATTTCAGAACAAAAGAAAAACAGAACACATCAAACAAAATAAACTGGCATTTAAAATTATAAAATTACTTCAAAAATTAAATTCGTGTATTTGAATTAATTGAATCAATCAACAAGCCATCAAACAATGAGCAACCAACTCGATAAAACAACAATGTTACCATCACGGATTGTCTTGATTGCTTGTGGTTCTTTCAGTCCTCCAACTCCAATGCACTTCCGAATGTTTGGTAATAAGTTCAATCGATTTTTATATCCTACATTCAATTTCAATTTAAGTTTGTCTGTTTTCTTTTTTTTTAAGAAATTGCTCGTGATTACTTTGAGATGATGGGTACACACACTGTCATTGGTGGAATAATATCACCCACCAATGACGCATACGGAAAGAAAGGTCTAGCACCAGGAAAACATCGATTCGCCATGGTGAAATTAGGTCTGCAATCCTCGGATTGGATACGAGCATCCGACTGGGAGATCGAAAAGAACGAATGGTCGCGTACCCAACAAGTTCTGAACTTTCATCAAGTAGGTTTCTAACGTTCCTTAAAAATTGAACATGTTGAATTTGATTTGATTTAGAATTACATGAACAACTACATCAACTCACCGTTTACGGGAGATTCAAGTGTTATTCCTGGCTGGTTGCCAAGCTGTTTAAAGGATCGCAGAGACAGGGTTCATTTGAAACTTTTGTGTGGTGCCGATTTGTTGGAATCCTTTGCTGTACCTGGACTTTGGGCATCAGAAGATGTACATAGTTCGCTTCATTCAATCGATTCTTTTGAGATAAAATATTTTTCTTTATCAGATTGAAGACATTGTGGGAAATCATGGACTAGTAGTTATTACACGAAGTGGAACAAATCCAGAAAAATTCATTTTTGATTCGGACATCCTCACGAAATATCAGGTTTACGATTGTTCTCCTTTTTAAATTGATCTAAATTTCTATCAAAATTTCAGAAAAACATAACTCTGATTACGAATTGGGTCCCAAATGAAGTAAGCTCGACCATGATTCGACGACTTCTAAGCCGAGGACAGTCTGTGAAGTACCTGATTGATGACCTTATTTTGGAATACATCAAATTAAACGGACTTTTTAATTGCAAAACGTAAGTTAAACAAATAGAAATATTCCAAATTTTATCACGGTACGTACACTACAAGCGATAAGTATTATGTAATTTGGATGTCTTGATACTGAGTTCTTTGGTTGGACCCGGTGTTCATGGAAAGGATAAAGCGGGTTGTATAGAATATCAAACGCTCAATAAAACACAATCGTGCATAGTAGACTTGCCGTCATCTTGACTGCCCATTAAATCATCATCATCATCATCTTTCTGGCCAATGATGTTTCTCCTTTCTTCTGCGCCCAACCGTTAACCGGTCCGGACCTCATACAGCAAGTTCTTCCATGTACCCCGATTTTTGGCCGACACCATACAGTTCCGCCCTCCAAGGCTATGGGAGTGCTGGTCTACGTCATCCTTCCAGCCCAGATTTGGTCTACCGCACTGTCTTGTACCTTGTACCGCAAAGGTCTTTCCACGCCGGTTCCTCTTCGCTCATACGAGCTAGGTGTCCAGTCCACCGGGGTCTATCAAGCTTGATTTTTTTCATCAAGACGGCTTCGCGATAGATTTGATATAGCTCGTTCTTATAGCGTTCTTCCTCACAAACGGAACCAACAACATGCCGTTGAAGATGCGGTTGGCATGCGAACCCGTCAACAGTTTTTTGTGTACCTAAGTAAAAAAAAACTGACTGCTGAGTTAGCAGCACTAATGACATTGTGCTGAACTCTTCATCGAGTTCATTGAGGACAAGTCTAAGCGCATGCCTATAAGAGTTCGTGTTGTGTTGATTCGAGCCTGAGGAGCGGATGCGGTCCGCGTGACCCGAATTGATACGAGCGTATCGCGATAAGGCTTATAGCCAATTTGGTTACAAGTGACTCCATCAGGGGATACTCTAGGTTGGCTTCGTGGATATCCTTACACGGGAACCTGTTACTGAAACGGAACACGTTGTCGGTAAAAGCATTATACAGTTTTTCGTTAGTTTTAGAAGCATCATGAGGTAGTGCGTACAGTTGAAAAAGCCATACATTTTTAAGAATTTACTCTCGCTACCCTCTTAGACATAGAAGGAGCCTTCAACAATGTCTAACAGAATCCATTCAAAAATCACTGGTTGACCGGGGTGTAGAGGACAATATCCGAAATTGGATTGTATCCATGCTCAGTGATTGAAGGATTCAAGCTACCTTAGGTAACACTAACTTGACCAGGCGAGTAAGCAAGGGAACAACCCAAAGGGTGTTTTCTGTTCCCCCTTTTTTGGCTTCTAGTCATGAACAAAATTCTTATTAAACTGGAAAGAAGTGGCATGAAGGCTGTTGCCTACGCAGATGATTTGGTGATACTGGTATCACAGGAAAGTTCATTTTCGTGCATTGTGAGATTACGGAGATGGCATTGCTAAAAGTAAGCAACTGGACTACAAGCTGTGGCTTGGGTGTCAATCAAAGCAAAACTCAACTGATGCTCTTTACTACCAACACAAAAGTACCTCCCTTCAACCTCCCTCGCCTCAACGGTGAAACTCTTTCCTTGTCTTCCAGCGCTAGATATTTGGGAGTAATACTTGACCTAAAGCACAGATAATAAATTTATACAGATGTCTCACCCTTATGGCGAGAAATGATATATGAAACTGAAAGCTACCAAAAAAAAAGCTTTTTCCAAAAGCTTTAAAGCATTCACTTAATGCACTTGAGCTTTGTGCTCAAGTCCATCGGACGCCCTAAACGTTTTTCTTTACCTCTTACCAATAGACTTGCACATCAAATATTTAGTATCTTTCAGCGCGTTGAGTTGAGACTTAGGGAATCAAATACTTGGTATTGTAAACCCTATGGTCATCGAAATATTACTAACCTCATCCCAGTGGACATCTTTTCGACAAAAACCGACTCCTACCGTGGACCTCAGTGCGGATTTCAAAGTTATCATTCCATCCCGAAAAGAATGGGATGATGACTTAGTGACGAGAAGCTTCGACACAACTATTTTCACTGACGGATCAAAGATGGAGGGTGGGGTTGGTGCAGGAATATTCTCTTAGTCTTTAAATGTCTCCAGGTCTTTTCGGCTTATTGACTTTGCTGGTGTCTTTCAGGCTGAACTACTCTCGATTAACGAAGTATGCAAATAACTTAAACTAGATCCACATCAAAACCGCAATACAGCTATCTTTTTGGACAGTCAGGCGGCTATTCAAGTGATTAGCTCGTCCACATCATCCTCCAAATTAGTTCAACAATGCCGAAGTGAGTTAGCGAGCATGAACATTGGACTCAGGGCCACTCTTATCTGGATTCCGGGTCATAGTGGCTTTGAGGGCAATGAACGGGCTGACTAGCTGGCAAGGCAAGGATCAGCCTTTCATAGCTCAGTCGCGGAAAGAGTCAACATTCCTCTTGGTGCTATGAAGATCTTCTCAATTTTCCTCGCTGAATCAAACCACAGGTAGAGTAGCTTAACCAACTGTATCGTATATAGAGAAATATGGCCCACCTCCAATAAATCCCGCACTAATAACCTTATTTGCAAACCCAAACAAGACATAGCCAGGGTCGTTGCAACATGCAGCAGACACTGGCCTGTTGGGGAACACGCATCTAAGCTTTCTGTCGAAGCTGTGGGGACCAGCGAGAAAAGGAAACTGTTCTTCACTTCTTGTGTAAGTGTCCTGCGCTAGCCAAAACGAGAGCCAAATCAATGGGAAAGTCCCTCTTCTATTAAAGTCTAATTATCTTTAGTTTTATTTTATTAAAGTCTAAGTTTTATTTTAACAATAGTTCTTGCCGGTACAAAAAAAAAAGAATAAGACTGATTTATATTTCGAAAAAAAGAAAGAACCCTCTGTCGCAAACGTCAAACAGCATCGATGACGTTTTACTCTTCGAACATGAGTCGATGATGTTTGACGTTTCGAACAATGAGGGGTAGCTTACATTAGAGCACCAAAGAAAATTATAATATTTCAATGACCTAAATGACCTTTCCGAACTGAGGATCAAAGATTTGATCTCCTTTCTAAATGCAACAAATTGAATTTGAGGCGTATTTTAAACCGATTGTTACAGTTCCTCTTCGAACTCGAGATCGCCAGTTAGCGAACTCAAAACAAAAGCTCAGATCTTTATATAATACCTCTTTTAATTTTATAGGTCAAACGAGTTTTTTATGGTATCAAAACGGCGCAACTCAGCTCTAATTGGGTCACCGAGCTAGACTGCTCGTGGCCGCCATTTCTATAACTACAACTACTATCAAATATTCGTTTTTTTTTCTCTCATAATATAAAACTACTACTTACTATAGAAAATATCTATGAATATTGTGTATTTAAAGGGGCAGAAGATGCAAACGTATTTCAAAGCGAAATTTTGAAAAATTTTACCCAAATTTTCGATTACTAAACTGGCGTTTCGCAATGGAATGTGAGTTCTTTTCGACTTTTCGATGTTAAAACTTTTCAAACTCCAATAATGCATGAAATGTCTTTAATATTTTTGCATAGTCTCATCATCATTCGTAAGTTTTCAGTAGTGTACGTACCATCAAAAAAACCATATAAAGAGCTCATTTTCACTATACCTAGTTTATTTAAATTTCTCGTTGCTTTGTTGTTTTTGCTACACATTTGAGTCGAATTTTTTAACAAATTCTCTATCATTTAAAATTGCTTACGGATTTGATATGCGTGTGTAGTAAGTATATAACACATCTTGATATAAATCGACGCGTCTGTAACGACTCGTATAATATGAATCAAGTCAATATGAGCTCCTCTTCCTTAAATAGAACTCCCTCCCCATCCCCAACGACCATGGACGAAACGGATAATAATAGTTCATTTAAATCGAAATTTTTAACTAGCATTCATTTAGATAATGATCATCCTAGGATATTTTGTTGTGGGAATTCAGACTCGATTGGCTCGAAATTATTAAGTCGCCTGCCGGGACAAGCAGTTAAGATCATTACGGAATCTCCAAACGGAATTCATGACCAAGACGAGGTAAGTTTTGTTTTATTTCTTATGTATTGTGTGTATGCCTGTAAGCCTTACAGGTAAGTGTATTCGATCCATGACAAAATATACAGAAAGATGAATAGAAAACCTCAAACAATTGACATCAAAAGTAGTCTAGGGGACTTTAACTAAAACTTAAATTATATTCTGGCTTCTTTCTCTTTTCAGATAAAAGCCAAAAAAATAAAAAAATCAAGCCCTGAAATGGTTTAAATGGAGGCTGTGAACAAGATATATATATTTGGCTTAAAACTATAATAAGATTTCTTCAACAAGGTTAATGTTTGTAGAAGGGCACTTAAAATAAATGTCAACTATTTTACATAAAATATTTTACTTTATCAATTGCTAGTTAAATTAATAACCTGGACTTACACTTGTGATTATGTTTATAAGACTACCATTACCATATTAATTTTATTCATAATAACTTATCTTCACTAATTATTACGTCTATAAACATACATACATAGTTTTGCTATTTATTTTTGCATAAAATGATGTTTGTAAATGTTAATGTTTATAAATAATTTAGCTTAACAAGAACAATGATGAAAGGAATGTAAACACAAATTTAGAAGTTATCAAAAATAAATAAAAACATCTCTGGTAATGTGGTATATTTTATTGAAATCTTTGCAATAATTTTATTCTTGTTGCAACTCTCGTAAAGAATTGAATAAAGATGGCAAGTTCTGTTAGACAAACTAAAATGTCTTTTCCAGGAAGTAAATAACCAGGCGGTTGCTTCATGAAGATTTCCTCTTCGACAATTCCATTCCATTTTTACATCAAAGTGCTTCACACACATACAGTCTTGTGCAAATTAATTGGAACAAACAAATTTTTAAATGAATTTGGTAGTAGGCCTTGATCTTTGCGTTTGTTTTTTGAATTTTATGGTAAGTGCTTGATGAATTAGTTAAATCAAATCTTTCTTTTGACTCTGTGCAGGTAAGTCGCAATTTTTCTAGGTTTAATTATTAAATGCTCTTATCATTTATAAATTATGTTGTTAGGCAGATATCCCAGTTGAAAAAAAGCAAAAATCATCGCTGTCCGTGAACGCACGGGGAAAACAATCAGGGAGATTTCTTTGGATGTCGGAGTGCCAAAATTAAGTGTTGGCAGAATAATTGAAGTGTACAGGTCGACAGGAACAATTAAGGCACGCAGGAAATTCAAATGTGGTCACAGAAGAAAAACAACGGCTAATGATGACAAAATGCTTGTCCGGAACAGCGTAATAAATCCTGGGAAGACCAGCGCGCGAGGAGCTTCAAAGAGATTTGGAAACCGCTGGAGTGCAAATAGACGCCGGCCGCAACAGCTCGACGTCGGCTTCTTGAAATTGAACGAAAAGTCCGAAGATGTTTAAAAAAATACAGCTTCTGACGAATGCCATGCAGAAAAAAAGGGCTAAGATGAGCTAAAAGTCAACAGAGCTGGACCCAAGAAGATTGGAAAAAAGTAATTTTCTCGGACAAAAGCCATTTGGAAGTCCAAGGATTACAGGATGAGTGTCGTAAGAAGAAGTACAAAAGAAAAACTACGACCTGGCCATATCGTCCAAGCCCCTAAACACCCGCCAAAAGTCATGTTTTGGGGCTGTTTTACTTTTGAGGATCCTGGGAACTTGAAGCCCATTGAGGGCATGATGAATAGCGTCAAATACGCTGAGGTCCTGACGCATATGCTTCTTCCAACTATACGAAGAAGAACTTCAGCGCAGAATTCGATTTTTCAACAAGATCTTGCTCCGTGCCACACGTCGAAAAAAAATGAAGCAAATCTTCGAGGAGAAAAATATTAAAGTGCTGGAATGACCGGGAAACTCGCCTGATCTGAACCCAATCGAAAACTTGTGGACAATCATCAAGACACGGCTTCGAAAGAAGATTGCAACACGAAGAACAAGCTGATTTCAGCAATAATTGATATACATGGTTTCACGACTCTGAAATCAAAAATATTTGTGAAAAGTTGGTTCTGTCGATGCCAAAACGAGTAAAAATGGTTATAGATGCTAAAGGTGGGCATATAAGATATTAAAAAAAAATGTTTACCTGTTATTGTTAATATTATTTATAATAAACGAAAGAAAACATCTAAAATCAGTTGGTCACAATTAATTTGCACAAAACTGTAGGTACGTTGTTTTGCAGCTACAGCCAAAAACGTTCTCAATGTTGTGACTCTTGTTACAGGAGCAAACACCTCGTCGTAATCGATACCAAATTTCTGTGTGTATCCTTGGGCAACGATACGGGCTTTATGTCTTCATATTTCGTTCTTCTCTTTCATTTTAGTCTTAAACACATTTCAAACCGATTGCTCTTCTTCCCTCTGGCAAAGCTGCCAGTGTCCAGGTGTTGTTTTCGTCGTGTGATGCCATCTCTTCGTCCATCGCTCTTTTCCTGCACGTAGTCCTTAGGTTCATTCAATGTCATACATGCCGTACCTACAATGTAACTGGCAGCTTACCTTGTGTATATCGTTTGGAGCGTCGTACCACAGTCTCCTCCTGATTTTCTGAATCTCGTCAAAACCAAAAAACTCTTCATAGGACTCATCGTCCTCGTCATCCGGGACTTCATCTGAATGGATTCCCTCAGAACCAGGAGAAAAGTGCATCTGAACTTTATCATACAATTTTACGGCGTCAGGACTTGGAACTCTGGGAATAATTCCCTTCCTTAGTTCCAAAAAACGACCATCATGGTTTATTGTTATCTTATCAGTTTCGGGATCTACAAAACGATATCCGTTATGGTGTTCAGAATATCCAACGAACGCTAGTTTCTTGGCCTTGCTATCAAACTTTTGACGTTTGACATTTGGAATATGCACCAAAGCTGAGCATCCAAAAACTCGAAGATGTTTTAGAGATGGTTTCGTTTTGTTCCATAACTCAAATGGGATTTTTTAAATCGATTTTGATGGTAGTCGATTCTGCACAAAAGCTGCAGTACCTAAGCACAGGCTCACCCCAATAACGTTTAGGTAATCCACTATCAAGTAGCATACATGTAACCATTTTGATGCGATACCTATTTTTTTTTAAGCAACACCGTTTTGTTGAGGGGAGTATGGTGTTGTAAACTGACTCATAATGCCTTCTGAGCTATAAAAATCACGCAATCTCTGGTTGTCGTTCTCTCCTCCTCCATCAGACCGAATAACGATAGGTTTCTGCCAAAAACTATTTTCGACTTGACGAACATATTGGATTCGTTCAGGTGCCTCTCGCCTCTGACTTGTGTTTCAACAGAAAAACCACACCATACCTGCTATAATCAGCGATCAATGTCATTATGCATATATCTATTACCAGATGGAGTCGGTGTACTTATTGGGCCACACAAATCAGTGTGGACGATATCAAGAACTTTCTTTGACTTACTTTCTAAGATCTCAGGAAAGGGTTTTCGACTGAGTTTTCCTTGTATGCAGCACTCATAGACATCTACAGAACCACAGGCTTGCATACTTAAGGCTGTCTTTTCCAGGAACTACATAACCAGGCGGTTGCTTCATTTTATTTACTCACTCTTGATCTTGATTCAGGAACTCTTTTGTTGGACATTTTGTGTTTTTCAGTCTAAATGTTTCCCCGTTGTAAGAAATTAGCACTTTTCAAAAAATTATAACTTAATCTTTTTATATACATAGGTACTCAGTGGCGGATTAAACGTTGAAGGCGCCATAGGCAAGCATCTCATTGGCTCCCCTATATAGAAATATCTCGTACTACAGTTTGACCGAAATCGCTGCACCGCTCCTAAGGAAAAGGCGTTGAAATAGGGCCCGAGGAAAAAGAGACTTAGTTTACATGAGATCGATTCGTATTGTCCGAAAGATCTTACGAATTTGGTTTGAAATATTTTAATTAATCATCTGCCGAACCGTTAATTTTGTAGTCCAAGTTAACTCGAGTTGGTTCTTATGCAAACCGAATGGCAACTCGGTTCGCAAATCAGATTGCCCCGAAAATCAACCTATAGGGTGTCCCAATAAGAGTGCACTTTTTAATTTGCAAATAAAACCAAGTATTGTATGACAGAGGTGTGATATTTTTATTGTATTGTAAAGAAGACATGTTCCGATTAAGTATGGAATAAAATATCCGGCAAATGACCCCCCGGCTCCGATGACAGGCCATTAGGTACTCTTTTAATGAAATTTTCCATGACTTTTGCACAAAGATGTGGCTGTATCTCACCGACAACACGTTGGATTTCCGATTTGAGCTCAGGAATTGTTTCATGTTTATTCGCATAAAGCCGAGATTTCACAAAACCCCAAAGAAAACAATCGCACGGCGTTAAATCGCACGATCTTGGTGGCCAGTTCACATCAGAATTTCGTGAAATAATGTGTTCTGAAAATCGTTGCTGCAATAAGTCGATTGTTTCATGCGCAGTATGGCAAGTTGCGCCGTCCTGCTTAAACCACATGTTGTCCAGATTCATGCCGTCCAGTTGAGGCCACAAGAAGTCTGTTATCACATTCCTGTAACGAATGCCGTTCACACTCACTGTCGAATTGATGTTTTCGGGTTCTCGACAAAACTCTCGTTTACAGCAGCAATGTTTTCAAGGGACCGACCAGTACGTTGACGCAAAGGATTCTTATTATCCATAATTGACCCAGTTTCTTCAAATTTTTTGACCACTCTTCGAATGGTTGACATATTAGGTACACTCTTTCGACAGAAAATTTGGTGAAGTTTGCGAAGCGTAACTTTCCCCATTTTTGTAATGAGTTTTTACCATTATAACGTGTTGTTCTTTCAAAAAGCGCTAGATTTTTAGTAATCGGAACAAACAGAGGTGACATCTGCCAAATTTCAGAGTTCCTTCTTGCATGACAAGGAAATTATTCCAATTTTAAAAAGTGCGCTCTTATTGGGACACCCTTTAGAAAGATTTTCAAGATCTTTCAGCAGAAAAATTAGGTTTTAAATCCGTCGAAATCTTTGACATCCACTGATGAACTTCGACCATTAGGTTATTTGAGCCTACAATAAGTAAAATCAATAGCTTTTCAAAAAGCTTACAAAATTAGAAGAAAGCTAAGTCGATTGCCGAGTTGGCAAACCGAGTTGACTCTGTACTGTAAGTGGAATTGCTCAGGGCCGATTTTTATTTTAACAAAAGATGCAAGTGCAATTCGACTTGTGAACTCAACTACTTTAACAACCACGTATGAACTCGCATTATTTGTCGCTTGTAAGGAATACTGCGCCCGCGTGCCCTTTGTTGCCGCGCCCCTAGGCACGTGCCTAGTTTGCCTTTAGGATAATACGCTACTGTAGGTACTAGCTGACCCCGCGAACTTAATCTCGCCTCCCTTCAGATCAACTCCAGGATAATTATTGTCACAAGGATTTTGTCAAAATGCGATGTGATATTTTTGAATCCAATTGATGACTATGATGATGATGACACACTGTGGCGTATGAGTACTTTTTTTTAATACAAATGTGTGAAAAACAAATCTGTTAGGATTTTTGTTTGTTTCATTGGTATTTTGAGTTTTTAAATTTCATTTTCTATATTTGGATTTATCCAAATATGTATGTATAATCTATAATTTATTCAATGCTTTTCAATTTCATATCGTAAGCTCACATTTCTACTATATAAGTTGTCATCAACTTATGGATTAAAGCCCTTAGAAAGGCTTACAATTCTCTGAGTGCGTGTGAAGAATTGAGGGGACCTACAATTTAACGCCGATTCCGAACGGCAAAGTTGAGAAGCACTTTTTCATGACAGATTGATACTCTTGGAAGATTTGTTAGGTCTTCGCAAGAGGCAGTACACGTGAAAGATGAAATAAAGACTTGGCCTGAGTAGGACTCGAACCAACGACGTTCTGCTTAGCAGCCAACGCACTTACCAACTAAGCTACGGGCAACTGCCCACTCTTCCGTATGGTTCTTCTATTTTCTGGACATTGACTTTGACTTCACAGTACGTCGCACATAAATGTAACGAACTACAGAGACATAGCAGCACTGGCGACTGAGGCCATCATCGGCTGGGACAGAACAAGACATTAATACAACAGAGAGAGACCTAGAAGGGAAGAACACATAACATAAACCTACGTGGCACAGTGGAGCAGACACAGATTTTAATTGTCTCTTATCATCGCACAGGTGGCCTCAGATAAGCTGGCGATTTTTGTAGAAAAAGAATGCTGCCGAAGCTGGGGCTTGAACCCGTAGCATTCGGCTTAGCAATCAACTACTCATGGCCATCTGCTTCTATTTTCTCTTTTCACAGGAATCATCCCTGAATACAAATATGTATATTTACATACCATGAACATTTCATAAATATCTTTTGGGCCGTTTACAGTCCATAGTGGACCTTACCTACAAAAAAAAACAAACAATAACCTAGATCATTGACGTAGATAGCTTTTCGCTATAGGAGGGGGGGGGGGGATCTTGTTCGCTCATTTTTACTTCCGACATCTATACTAATATACAAAGCTGAAGAGTTTGTTTGTTTCTTTGAAAGCGCTTATCTCAGAAACTACTGGTTCGAATTGTAATTGAGTTGGATAGTCCATTAATCGAGGAAGGTTTTAGGCTACATAACGTTAACCTACGACCAATAGGAGCGAAGAATCAGTGGAAAATGTGTAAAAAACGGAAAGAAAGTATTAATTTTTTGTTTCTTTGAATGCGCTGATCTCAGGAACTGCTAAATCAAATTGAAATTCTTTTTGTGTTGAATAGTCCATTTATCGAGGAAGGGCTTAAGCTATACAAAGTTACGCTGCGAATAATAAGAACAAAGCTTCAGTGAAAAGTCTTACTAAAACGGGGAAAATAATACATATTTGACGGCTTCGAGTTAAGATGGGTTTTGACTTAGGGAGAGTCGACTAATAATACAATTTTAAAATAATTTCGCAACCAAATTCACGCGCATGATGCACAAGTCAAGACGCACCTCTGGCCGGAGCACGAGGGAGAGACGGACGAAGTCGTTTTGGATATTTGTCTGTCTTTCTGTAAACGCACCTGCAGCCTTAACCACTATTGGTCCGATTGACTTAAAACTTGAATATTAGAGGTTTGAGCGAATTCGAGTTGGTTTTTTTTTATTTTTTTTTTTAAGATCAAAATTTAGGGAAGCCACCATACAATTTTTTTGGTCAAAAACCAAAATTTTCAATTTTCTCAAAAACGATTTTTTTTAAACTTCCTCCAAAACGGTACCTCTCATAGAATGTTTTTTTTTTTTTTCTTATAAAATTTTTTCGAAAAAAAGCCTGATCAGCGTACTTTTTTCTGAAAGTACGTGTAAATTGCCCAAATAATATTTTGTTTTCAAACAAATTTTAATTTTTTTTTGTAATTTTTAAAAATCTTTTTAAACTTTTTTTCAAAATTCTATATCTCGAAATCGGATCAATAGTTAAAATCGAAATTCACTAATAAAATGTAAATTAACATATTCTTGAATACTGCATACCCAAATTAATCTTAGGAAATTTCCGAAAAATTTTATGTATAAAAAATTAATTAAAAAAAAACACCCCAAATAACTTGCACAAATAACTCCCAAAATTACGACGAATGATTGTCAATCTTCCGCTTGTGTAAGACATAGTTTATGTAATGGGTAATAACGCATTTTACTTTCTGGTTAAAATGAATAAGTGTGAGTTATCGTTACCGTTAGGATTCACGTTAACTTCACCGCAGTTGTGCGAACATTTTTGTTTGTATGGATGAGTGTGTTGCGTGTTTGGGGCGGTTTCTTACACCAAATTAACAATGTGACACATGGTGAGAAGAAATCTAAATAACTTTCAATTTTTGTGTCGGTTTGGGCTTTTGTGGAAAGCTGGATTTAAGCTCTTTTTCTTGCATGTTTACCTTTTATCAATTGATGAGAGACGTTAAAAAAATACTTTTTAAAAATCTAAGTATCTAATAATTTCTTTCAGATAAAGTTGGCTTTGTGTTTTCCCCGTAGACTGTAGTTATAGAATGTACTGTAAATTGTACATGCCTCTAGGAATCCTGTGAGATTCACGTAGGAAGTAGGTACTAAATTTCAGAGTGCGTTTCTTTAACTTATGTATTTGGCATGACTGGTTATGTTGAACAATTATGAATCACAATGGGGGGATATATCCCCCTGCCCGCCCCCCCCCCCCCCCTATCTACGCCACTGACCTAGATACCTGTTATGTATTTGCACGCACAGAGCTCCAAGTTTAAACACACGACTAGTTTTATTCAATGCTATTTATTTAATGACTTAGTTGCTAAGTTTAAGTATAAGTATAAGTATAAATGTAAGCATAAGTATAAGAGTAGGAGAGTTGGGAGAGTAAGAGTTGATTCTATCATATTCTATGTTCTATTATAATACAGTACAGTACAACTTTCCCCCTCTTAAAAAAAAAAAATAAAACATGTAGGTATAATATTTCAAATCTTATACTTATATACTCTTATATAATAATCTGTACGCCACCAGCGGGGCTTGTGAATCTTAACCGCGCAGGGCCGATATTACTAATATGGCAAAACAACGTTTAACAAGTCAGCTTGTAGGATAAAAATATCCTATAGTCTCCTAATTCCAATTTTCGGCTAAATCGGTTCAGCCATTCGTAGAATTTATTTATATTATACAACAACGTGCGGGGTCAATAAGTAGGATAAGGAGCATCCCCTGGTTCTAAGCTCGTCCAATTCTTGTTGAATCTTGTAGACTGGACCGAAAATCACTCGAAGAATTTTTCTCTCGAAGCAGCCCTAAGCGTTTTTATCCGATGTTGTCATTGTCCATGTCTCTGCACCACATATTAGGACCGTTTGTTGGATGAGGCCCTAGTCCGACCTGGACTGTAGCGCCACCATAAGTAAGTAAGTTTTAGGTTCGTTTTGAAGAAAAAAGTTTTCGAAGATTAATCTTATCATTAACGCTAATATCAAACGATGGGTTTCAAAATATTCATTTAAATAGAATTCTACAGTACAGATTAGAAAGAGAAGAATTCGTTTACAAATTCATTCTATGTTCCAGGTCATAGCGTATTTTTTTGTGCTCTTTCCGAACACTTTCTTTTATTTATTTTATTGAACCTACGAATGGGGCCGTGTTACATATAGTAGGTTTAATTTGCATCCATGCCATGCACATGCACTTTTTTATTGTAACTAAAAGTTAATATTTTGCATGCACATATACCCAGGTAAATTCTAAAAATATAGGGAAACAGCATGGTTATGGTAGTCATAGATAAAAGACTAAGAAGACCAGGTGCAAACGGAAAACAAATAGAAGAACATTGCCTTCAGGTTCAAAATTGAATCTAGGCAGTAAGGGCTTCAGTGATGGAGGTGTATCAAGTTTCACCCTGGAACATAGCACGAAACCACATGATGTACTTGCACACAGCTAACTCATAGCAGTTGTACTCTTAAGAGAAACTTTTTATGTAAAGTTTTCTATTGGAGCACATTTGAATATTGTTAAAAAAAAGTGATTTGTACCACTTCACAAAAGGCACATGAGATCACTGTTTTTTTTTTATACTTTCTCAATTGTTTTTCGAAGAAATGTATTTTCTTAGTCACTGATATTGAATGTGTGATGCAACTTAATGAAAGAACTCTATTTAAGTTGGAAAATTATGAAGAAAAAAATGCATTTATTAAATTCAACAAAAGGGTTGCCAGGGCACTACAATTAAAAAAAAAAATTAGAGTGGCGCGACAGCTCTTGAAGGGCCAAGGCCAAAGTGGCTTACTCTCATCAACAATTCTCTGAGTGCGTGAGAAGCATTGAGGGGACCTACAATTTAACGCCGATTCCGAACGGCAAATTTGAGAAGCACTTATTCATGACAGATTGATACTCTTGGAAGTTTTGTCAATTCTTCGCAAGAGGCAGTACCCGTGAAAAATGAAATAAAAACTATTATGGACACGAGTAGGACTCGAACCCACGACGTTCTGCTTAGCAGCCAACGCACCTAACCACTAAGCTACGGGCAACTGCCACTACAATTATCCAACAATAATCCAACAACAGATGGAATCTCCTAGAAACCTGTGTTAATACCAGGAAACTATGGCCTAGATACGACAAGAAAAGATCCAACAGGATTTTAACTCTTAATAAACCCTCCTTAAGATCCCTTATTGGTATAATTACAGGACACAACCTACTTAACTACCATAAGAAGAAGATGGGGCCTAGTACCGATGACCTTTGTAGAGGCTGTAGTGATGAAGAGTGAGGACTAACATGAAGATACTGCTCATTTTCTCTGCCACTGTCCTTCACTCTGTCTTACTAGGAAGAAAACTCTAGGCAACTTCTTCTTCAATGAACAAGACGAACTATCCGAACTGCCAGGCAAAAGCTTGCTAAGCTTTGTCAAGACCTCTTAATGGCTAAACGAACCACAGGATTCATAGGTTATCTATTTTTCATGAAGTTACAATACTTCAGGGTACCACAATGGATCTACACTGATCTAAGTGTGACGGTAACAACACCAACTGTCAGCCGCGCTTAGCCTAACCCAACTACATTTATATTAATTATAAAACAAATATCGAGGACAAAATATTGCAATAAAAATGTGTACACAGTCTATTTCCTCTTTTTAATCAGACACATGGTAACCATGTAATCAAGCAAAATCACAATTTTCATCTTTCCTTATCAACTAGCATACATGATAAGAAGAGTTTTGTAATCATGAAGCTGAATAAACATCAAAAGCTCCACCAATTTAAAATTTATTTAAAATTTTAAGCTTAAGAGTTCTTATACATTCGTATATAAGTTTTGAAACGATTCCAGCTATGGTGAAATTAAATGTTTGATAGAGAAATAAGAGAATTGCAGCACATTTTCTTGCACAGAACTGGAACTTCTTTGACACTGTCTTTTATAATGTGAATTGATGTGCATCAAACAATACCTAACATATGTGATGCTTCTCTATCGTTAACGAAAATGGGGAGCGGGCGGGAAACGGTGTTCTGCATCAGCTCAGCAGTGGTGACAGCGGTAAATTAGAGTTCGACTTACTTCCGTCAGAGTCAGTCTATGATTGCTTTTAGTTGTTTTTCTATCGTGGTGCAGTGTTTAGAAGATGTCGTTTCGTGGCGTGGTGTTTATTGTTATGATTTAAATTAATTTACAAGAAAATTGAAATCGAATTATGTTTAAGAAACGGATTATTCGGCCGTCCGTAGTGCGACATAATGATCAACTGCCGTTCCTTGCCCAGAAAAGATTCAGTGCATTACCCCGATTTAGAGCAATTTACAAAGAAGAATCTGGTCTGAGTTTGTTTGTTGCTGTGTCATATGTCATCGATGTGTTTGGTGTATTCCCTTTGGTGACATTGCCTGGTCTGCTGATACCATTGGGGATTTTCGCTATCCCTTTGGTGCTGGTTATTGTTGGATTACAGATTTATACTTCAAATTTGCTGGGCAAAAGTTGGATTATGGCCGAAATGTTAGACTCCACAATTGCGCACAAGAGCCGGTAAGGAAAGTTGCATGTTGTCTTTGTTATCAAAAAGTAACCGGTGCAGTGCATGCATACATACATATACACGTTGTCGGGCTTACGAAACAAATAACTAGTTTTGTGTTTAGAGCAAAGACTGAAGTAGGTGGTTAGCGGCTTTGGAACATTTTTGTTTAATTAAAAAGAAAATTATGACAAAACCAATAAAAATAACATCTATGGACCATTCAATGCAAATCCACTTCACACCTAGCAAAAAATGTGTTCTCGACCCACGAGGCACGAAATTGTGATCATTTACTGTTTGCTTGTTCACTTTTTGCTCTAAAGGCCAAAACGCATTTATTTTGTAAGACTATAAAATTGAGCAATTTAGCCTATAAATTTCCAACAAACCTTACCTTTTTTATATTTACCCTAAAGAGAAAAATCATATGGCTCTTCAACGTTGATGCATTTTTGCACTGAAGCAGTTATAGGAGTTTATGAACGCAAATTCCTTGTAGGCCGCCTTACAAGAAAAAGTGTTTTGCTTTGCAAAAATAATAGCACGGCGTTGTGGACAAAGCCGCAGATTTTTAATATATTTTTTATTACGAAATTGTCATTTTTTTTTTATGGTTTTCTTATGGTAGAGCGGGGGGGGGGGGGGCATGGCTTTCTCTTATTTCGCAATTATAGTGGGAAGCATCAGAGTACTCAATATTTGCTTTATTCTTAATAGTGGAGTTAATGAAGCTTTTTTTCAGAAAGTTTTCAGAAACAGCTCGGATTTGGATGTTTCGTTTTTATTTTTTCAGTTAAGTAGGTACTAATTTTTTCACAATTTTCACAATTCCCGTCATCGCGCCCACTAAAATTTTTAATAAGAAATAAAAGATAAGGCCAAGACGAATAAGATTCGTTTGGTCGGCGTGAATTTAGTTAGCCGGAAAGGCCACGCATACCTGTTGCAATTTGGTGTATGACGTTGAAATGTCTCCATCATCACGGATTCTATTTCTGTTTCTTGCGTTACACGCGTCCTTATGGTAGATGTAGATATACCTTAGTTTGTTTGCTTTAAAAAAAAACACATCCGCAGTTGTTAATTTTTTGTATTTAGAAGTTGGTCGCTGCTATCATTTTAAAGACGATTATTGAATTTTTCTAAATTCTATCCGCAGGTTTTGCGACTTTGCAACTTGTGACTGTGTGGCACAACACGAAAAA
This sequence comes from Sphaerophoria taeniata, assembly GCA_943590905.1. Taxonomy (NCBI): domain Eukaryota; kingdom Metazoa; phylum Arthropoda; class Insecta; order Diptera; family Syrphidae; genus Sphaerophoria; species Sphaerophoria taeniata. The sequence goes on along the minus strand of OX016540.1, from coordinate 182,908,837 downwards.
GGTCATAAATTATTATTTTTAACTTCTTTAACTGACGAGGCAACAGTGGAGGCTTCCCAGAATCGGGCCGTATATTTTATAAACATATGTATGTTTAATGTACTCCTACAAATGTGTTTCATGACATGGCTAAGTGAGTGTTATTAACAGTTTTATGTCTTAATTTTTTTGTAAACTTCTTCTGAAGGTCTAAACTCAAATTCCTTGACAATACGTCAATAGGTATGCCTTATGAATCTTATTTATGGTAAATGTTGGGGTAGGACACCAACGAGTGCTTGTGAGGTTTCATCAGATTGCACAGTTTAGATTGGGTAAAAGTTCCATTATTGGAAGCCAAGCTGCCTTACTGCACATTGTGGTGTATAAAATAATGAAATAGATATATAAAATGACCCATGTGTTTCGGTTGGAAAGAACCAGATCATTAGATTTTTTAAGAAAGTAGGCAGGAATTAAATTTTCATTTCCCAGAGATTATGAACAAATAGCTTAGAATTAGAATTGCAGCTGCCCGTGGCCCATACAGTTTTTATTTCATCTTTCACGGGTACTGCCTCTTGCGAAGAACTGACAAAACTTCCAAGAGTATCAACTTCAATTGCTTAAGTTTCATAAGAATACAAGCGATCCCAATAGTTCTAATTCTCATTCAAAAATGTTTGAATTTTTCAGATTTGATTTAAGGTAAGCTACGCAATATAATATATAGTTTTTTTTTTGCCAGCAATAAATATTTGCATGAATAAGCCTGAGTATAAGTGAAAAAATTCAAAAACTTAGTTTTGTTTTTAAATGTTCTTTATTTCTCTGAAAGAATTCGTTTGCATATTTGCGTAGACATTGGAGTAGATTTTGAAAAAGGATGACAAGATCATTATTTGGGGAAGTGGAACATTAAATTCCATACGGAGATACTTGGCAGCTACAGCAAAAATAGTGGTGTACCACTTAGAACTGATATTTCATGATCGTATAAGCTATGCTCACGGAACTTAAAGCGGATATTGTTTGTCCAACAGCCGATTGCTGTAATCCTTGGATTCATATCCATTCCTCCTTGCCACTACTTCATATTCTGAAACGAGTCCAAAACGACCATTAAAGAGTCAGTCGGACGGTCCTTTGAGTAATCAGTTCGGCTAACTGATCGACATTATTTCATGAAAGTCTAGAAATTAACCACACCCAAATATTGACAATGTTGACTGTCAAACATTTTCATATTGTTGATGGGATGAGACACAAATAAAAATTCTACAGTAGAGGTTGCTAAAAATAACAAGATAACAATCGATTCAAAAAACGTAGGATCCGCAAACAAAAAGTAAAAAAGCCTATAGAATAAATAAAATCTACAAAAAAAAAACATGTATACGCCCGAGTGTACAGAAATTTCCCAACAGATATTTATGAAATTTTGTTGGTAAATACAATTGTATTCAGGGATGGTTCTTGTGAGCTTTAATTGGAAAAACTATGCTGGAGAGTCAGAAAACTTGAAAAGTCAAACATAAATCGAAAACAATTTGTCCGATTGTAGACTCTCCCATTGCTGCACTATATTTAAGATCTGCTTAGGAACTTCCTTCAAATTACTTATCAAGTGTTATTTTTTCAAAAAAAAAAAAAAATATAGAACAAAATATCAACCAAACTTTCTGATTGTGTTTGGGTTTTTCTTAATTTCTTGGATCTCACTGAGAACTACTACTGACAGTATTTAATTGTGAAAAAAATAGTACTTAATTACATAAAACTTCGAACAAATTAGTTCGAAGTTACAAAAAAAAAAAATTAAAAGTGTCAATATTTTGACTTTGAAGATGAATTTTTTAAAAACTATTCCTAAAAACAGTTTTATTGAAATGCAAAATAAAAGAGGTACTTTTAAGCTTTGCAAGGTATAACACGGTATTATGGACAAACCCCTAATTGTGGGGGGGGGGGCTATACCCCCTTCCATATGATTTTTTTTTTCTTGTCTTACTGCAACCTTATACACTCCACCTATCAAGCTCGCAGGTGGCCATGGTTCAGAGGATAGAGTAGTCGATTGCTAAGCCGAACGCTACGGGTTCAAGCCATAGCGTCGTCGGCAGCATTCTTTTTCTACAAAAATCGCCAGCTTATCTGAGGCCACCTGTGCGATGATATGAGACAATGAAAATCTGTGTCTCCTCCTCTGTGCCACGTAGGTTTATGTTATGTGTTCTTCCATTCTATGTGTCTATCTGTCTCTCTCTGTTGTATTTGTCTTGTTCTGTCCCAGCCGATGGTCTCAGTCACCTGTGCTGCTATGTGTCTGTAGTTCGTCACATTTATGTGCGAAGTACTGTGAAGTCAATGTCAATGTCAAGCACATCGTGGATCGCCCTTTATTTATAAAAATTGTTTAAGGAATATAATTAATTATTTCCCCCAAATGAAATGTTTCTGATTTTAAACAATATAAAAACAAAAAAATTGAAAAAAAATCTTCAAAATCCGAGCTGTTTCTGAGCACTATCTGAAAGCTTCATTGCCTCCACTATAATACTAATAATAATAAATAATAATAATTATTATTACTCTAGCAAGCGACGGACAAAGTACGCATACTTAATTTGTAAATCAATACTTTAATATAAAATAAAATTCTTCCGAGGTTCTACGAATAGAACTTCTTATCTTCTAAGCCTAACTTAATGCTGGTGTTATTGCATTTGCTAGTACCAGCACCAGGAGTTCTTATTACCTTCTTCATGGGCTTTTTGTTCGTGTTCTATTTAATGCTTTTGATTTCGATCAAGCTTTGCCACTCCTGTTGTCATATAAGATACAAAGCATCTTCTTCTCAGCTGCCGTGATTTAATACTTTCCTTACAATATGCAAAACTGTAAACCGTATGTGAGTGCCGGGCGTATAACCGCGGTGTAGAGACTTCCTTTCAGCTTAGAGGGCACAACTATTTATTATAGACTTCAGACAGTTAAACTTTTCAGACTTGGAAAGCACTATTCCTATATTAAATAAATCGGGAATAGGCATGTTTAGATCAGATTGGCAGAATATGTGGGAACCTTAGAATATGCAATATAATATAAACAATCAAAATCGCCGTATAAATGGTCCGCATGCAAAAAAAGTTGAACTTCGAAAACTGGAAGTCATCCCTTTTCTATAAAACATGACATTTTCTCTTCCGCCGTTATAAATTAACGTTAAAATGAATAATACAATTTATAATTAACAGCTTCCTTGTCAGGTTGTCAGGCCAAAATAACATAAAGTTACTCTTTTTTTCAATGAATGAATTTCTTCCATTTAACTATGTACATACTACCGAATAAATCAAATGCAAGCTGCAACTGCTGAATAAAAAATTCATAACATCACATGCAACTCGTAGAAGAGAAAAAAAAATATTATAACCTTTTATTGTTTGCAATGCATAGTTAACAGTTGTCCGGTCTGAGTGTATTTTTATGATTACAATTTCAGATATCCTTATGCTGCCATCAGTGAGTTAGCATATGGCAAGCACGTCAGTTTAATGGTGACAATTTTGTTGGATTTAAGTATTTTTGCCACAGGCATACCGAATCTGGTAGTGGCTGCTCAAAATCTTCAACTAATCGGACTTCGAATAACTGATGGACATTTTAATTTATCATTTTGCGTTTGGTTGATTATATTGGGCATATTGATATGTCCGCTTATGTGGTTGGAAAGTCCCAAAAATATGAGGTATTTGAAATTTATTTCAAAGAATTGAGGATATCCAAAAAATAACCAAAACAATTCTTATTTTTTTTTATATAATTTTCAGGGGATTGGTTCTGTTCTCTGTTTGTATAGTGGCAAGTGTTGAAATATTAATGTGGTACTGTCTTATCAGAGCGGAAGGAGGCAAAAAACCATTTCAAGGCATGACTTTAGGTGAGTATGATTAAATTATTTATACTTTATACATATTATACACCTAATTCTTTTGATTAAAAAAGCGAAAGAGGTGAGAATGCAGCTTTTTGAAACTTTGGTTAGGGTGGGATAAATTGAATCTCATAACTATTTTTTTTTAATTTTTAGCTAAAATTAATCACACCAGACTAAAAATCAGAAAACGAATGACTTCAATTAGTCACAGTCAAACTGTACTAGATTTGACTAGGAAATCAAATTAAATCAAACTTTCGGCTTGTAGTAACGCAACGCTCTGTTCCTTGAGTGTGGCAAGGATAATCCTTTATGTAAGGCAGAATATGGGATTCAATCAATTAAGGATCTTGAATGCAATCATTTATGACTTCACATAAAATACCATTCCAGTCTATTAAGTCAATGTAGTCCTTAGCGGTAAAGTTAAACTTTGGCAAAACGAAAGACCGCACAGAAATTGGAAAAGCTCCAAGCTGCTTTCTTGCTTTTTTAATTCTCCTCGAAGCTAAGGTTCGTGTTGCATTTCTTTAATCCGCAATCATTGCAATTGTTTTCTGGGTGTCCGAAGTAGCCGTTCCTCTGAATAACAGGATTAACTACTGATTTTAAATTTTCAGGTAGGTACCTTGTCAATATTACTGTTTTTGAAGATGTCGAGCACCAAAAATACACTGAGGATGAGTTTTTATCTCAAACCACATAGGCGAATAGGCTTTTATTATGAAATTGACCAACAGCAGCAAGAATTTGGATGGACTCAGAGTTGAAAGATATAACTTTAAAATTCGTTTACAAAGGATTATGTAACCTAAAAAAGGAACTCTATCTAAAAAAGACAGCTTTCGAGCTAGTGAAATGCAAGGATTCCAAATCATTTTGAAAGACAGTACGAGTGCTAAGTGGGCAGAATAGAGTTTTGTATTCACTCGATGAAAATTTGCTTGCGGCTTATTTTGAAACACTGCTTTTGCCTGATCCCAACGTAAACACAATAAGCTTTGCATATCCCTATGTCACTGTCCCGAATTGGATTCTCCATTCACAATGATCGAGCTTTTAGCTGCTTTAAAGAAAATGAAAAATAATAAAGCATCAAGCTCTGATGGAATCCCTGTAGAGTTTTATAAAAATGCCATCTCTGAGTTCTTGGAATACTTATTAGAACTTTTAAATAGAATATTTAGTGAAGAGATAGTCCCAGATAATTTTCATCAGTCTAGAATTTCAGCTATCTATAAAAAAGGTGACAGAGAAGTTCGAGAGCTATAGGGGTATAGCTGTGCTAAACTCATTGAGAAAAGTGTTTACACAAGTACTCTACACCAGACTTACAACCTGGGTAGAAGAAAACAATCTCATCAGCTGTTTCCAGGCGGGTTATCGACCCAATCTTTCAGCTATAGATCAAATTTTTGTACTTAACACGACTGCTAGACGTTTCATCGATACAAAGAAGTGTTTATACGCTTTTTTCGTCAATCTTAAAGCAGCTTTTGACACTATTAATAGAAGATCCTTATATTACAAGCTCTCAATGATTGGTCTATCCACTAAATTCCTAAGAGTCTACGAAAAAATTCTCGAAAACATGAAGGCATCTGTTCAGAACGGTAGTAAAATATCAAGAGAATTTAGTTGCGATGCAGGTGTCCCTCAAGGATGTGTTTTAAGCCCTATCATGTTTGCATTAGCCGCGTTTTATTATCCTCACTAACCCATATGGGTTACCCCATCATAATAAAACGATCTGGGTTAAAAAGGTAAAAGTTTAAGCTATTTTTTTTATCCGAGACGCAACCCCCAATAAAATTTTATTTTGCTTTTCCACAAACAACTTGTTTTTATTAATTTATTGGATTGACTCTTATCCTTTGGCATTATAAAACTGTCGCTTAGATTGGAATACGCGTAATTTGTTATGAATATGGCTGAAATTAATAAATCTTTCTACAATAACTTCTTTTTTGTCTCACACTCGCCATCTATCCGCCATATTTAGAACATAGTTTTTGAGTTACAAAATAAACCCCGATAGCTATCGGGGTTTCAGATTGTTTTTGTTTTGTGTACAAAAAATAAACCCATATGGGTTAGTGAGGATAATAAAACGCGGCTATTGTATATGAATGATATCGAAAACAATATACCTACCTGGAGGTTTTCAGTTTGCTGATATAATCATCAAAGTCTTGCTTTATGCAAATGATCTAGTGATCTTATCAGACAATCCACTTACTCTACAGCTTCAGATAAACTAGCTGAAACAGTTCTGCGACCTATGGGATCTCAAAATCAATACCACAAAATCGAAGACAATGGTTTTCAGATCTCGAAATAGGTCTATTGGCTATAGTCGGAACTGGACTTTGGATGGTGTAATAATAGAAATCGTAAACGAATATAAATATCTTGGATATACTATAACATACAACCTTAACGTTCTTACCCATCTAAAAGAAAAAACAAATGCTGCAAAATCTGCAATAAATACAATGTGGTCCCAGTTCTTTGCCAATAATCATAATAATCTCATCGATCCGGGCTCTAAATTCAAAATCTTCAACGCCACTGTGAATACTTGTTTTTGCTATGGTAACGAAGTGTATGGTTACGAACAGCTAGAGGAATTGGAAAGTATACAAAGGTATTTTTTCAAGCGAATATTTAGGTTGCCTTTCAATACTCCCAACTACGTTATACATCTAGAGTCAGGCCTACCTCAAATTTTCTTGAAAAACTTAAAGGCAAATGCGGATTACTTTATCAGAGTAATGAAGCGATCCGATCAAAACCTGCAAAAGAGGATCCTTAAAATTTGTTTTAGTTGTGGATACAGTCCAATTAAAAACTGGTATGATCTTGCTATAACACACAACTATTCAATGACATTGACAATGGATAATGTGGATGCATTAAGAAACTCACTATACGAATGTATCTCTGTCATAGATGACGCAATGTATAGGCCATGTGTTACGCGAGGGATAATATCAACATCCAGAAATATATACAGACAACTTAATCTGAAACTGGGGGAAAACAATTATTTCAGGGAAGAGTTTATAGTCTCTGAAATAAGCCTGATTTTCAAGATAAGAACAGAAATGCTTGACTTAAACTATAGACCACATAGAACAGACATGGACCCTATTTGTCTACTTTGCAACCTTGGTGAAAATGAAGATGTTCTAGATTTCCTAGCGTTCTGTCCAATATTACAGGAAATCCGAAGACTCTACTTCAATTCTAGTTTCCTTTCCTTGGAGGAATGTGTCTGCATTCTTAACGGAGATCGAGGCTGGAAGCCACTTATTCATTTTGTATCTCATGCAAGAAACTACCGTAACGAATATTTGAATCTTTTTTGAGTCAGTTCTTTTCTGTTTAAACCTTAAATTCGCAGTTCTTTTTCTTATACGTCCTTTTTTTTATGTACAAATAACTTTTTGTTATTTTTTTTGTTCTTGTTTAAACTAAACTTAAAGCCCGATTTCTTTTGTTATTTATTAACCTTTTAAAAATTTCTCTTTGTTGTTTTTTTTTGTAATATAATTTTAATAATACATATATTATTCACACAGATAAATCTTGTCAACTTTCTTTTTTCTATTGATATTGTAATGTGTATACACTTTATTTTATCTCATACGCTCTGTATCTCCTTCTATTGCAATGTCTAATGTGTATACGTTGTTATCTCTTACACTCTGTTTAATGTATACACTTTTCTTACTCTCTTTACTTACTCTGTATCTCTTTCTATATTTAATGTACACACTTTTCATTACTCTCTTTACTTACTCTGTATCTCTTGTTTATTTAATGTACATACTCTCTTTACTTAATATCGTTTAATTGTAGTAGTAAACACTTATGTGTATAACAGTTAAAAATGAGGGGCAACATCTAGTGGTTAAAAAGAGAACTTCTGGAACATTCGGTTTAGTAGTTTCTAGAACCATTATCAGGACTATATATACCCGATTCGAAATCGAAACGATATAGTTGATTGTGAACTGCGATAAGTAAAGTACACTGTGTTTGAAAAGTTATAATTGAAAGTGTTGAATAAATAAGTTTGTGAGTGATTTGAATAAAGTGAATTTGTGTTTTATTTAAAAAGTGAATAAGTTTTAATTGTCGGACCAAGCCGAATATTACATTGGTGTCAGAAGTGGGATTAAAACTTATTGAGAATAAAACAGTGAATAGTGATTAAACTATTTTGTGTGAAATAGTGAAGTTAAAAAAAATGATAAGTAAAGTTTTGAAAGACCTAACTGTCGCTGAGCTAAAGGCCGAATTAAGCAAACGTGGCTTAAGTGCGGCAGGATATAAAATCGAACTCGTAAAACGGCTACAGGAATATCTGGAAGAACAAAATGAAGACCCAGATGCGTTTGCTTTCGAAGTGGAAGCAAAATCGGAAGAGGTAAATGCAACTGCCGACTTATCTACCATGATGACACTTCTTCTAGCCAAATTTGAAGAGAATCAAAAGAAGCAAGAAACTCAAAACAAGAATGTTCTGGAGCAACTAGAAACTCAAAGAAACGAGCAGAAGACCGAGCAAGAGAATGTCCTCAAGCAACTAGAAACTCAAAAGAATGATGTTCTGGAACAACTACAAGCTCAAAGGGATGACGTTCGAGATCGGTTTGATGAACAGAAAAATCTGCTAGAAGGCAGGTTTGCGGACTTCGAAGACAAAATCAATACTCTCGATGAGCGTGTCGAAAAACAAAACTCAACGACTAATGCACGTTTCAAGAAAATAGACGACCAGATCGAAACCATTACAAGCGAACTAGAAAAAGTGCGAAAGATGAAAGCTCGAGAACCTTCTGGTGAGTGCTCAAGAAAGAGAGAAGTGAATCCCCCAAGCTTTGATGGTCAGATACCGTGGTCAATCTACAAGAAACAGTTTGAAGCAGCAGCGTTAACAAACGGCTGGGACGATGACGAAAAATACATTGCTCTTACGCTTGCCTTGAGAGGAGCAGCTGCTGAACTGCTACAAACCATCCCAGCAGAGAAGAACGGTGACTTCAAAGTTCTGGTAAACGCAATCGAACAGCGGTTTGGGGATAGCCACATGACAGAAGTCTTCCGAGTACAACTAAACAACAGGGCACAGAAAAGAGGTGAAACTCTGCAACAGCTTCAGGCAGATATCGAGCGATTAGTCCACCTGGCATACCCAACAGCTGGCAACGAGATAATAAATCAACTTGCTGTTGAAGCCTTTGTGAGAGCTGTGGGCGATATAAATCTCCAAAGGGCTATTCGCACTGCCGGAAAGCAAACACTACCAGAAGCATTGGCTTTCGCTCTAACAATGGAAGCCGCAGAACAAGCATCCCAAAACGTGCATCGCGTGAGAGAATTGGAAGTCCAAGAATGCTCTTGTCAGAAGGCTACTCTGGAAAGGAGTCAGCGAGACGGACCAGCACGATGCTGGAACTGCAACAAGACTGGGCATCTTCAACGACAGTGCAGATTACCGCGAAGACGAACCTCATGCCAACACTGTGGAAACAGAACTTACTCAACAAGTCAAAGTAACTCCAACAACGTTGCTTCCGAAGCTGTTTCCCACCCGGGAAACGAATAAGAACCAACTTCGAGGGGCAGAAGCTGGTTTCTGGTATCGATGGCCCCAGAAACGACATCCAGGTTTCTCAAACGAAACGTGACAACAAGAGCCTGACCGTGGAAGCAAGTATAAACGGCAACAAATGTGTGGCTACCATCGACACCGGTGCCACGGCGTCCATTGTACGGCAGGACCTCGTTAAGAAGACATGGCTCCACAACACCAATAGCTATCGTCTAAGGACTGCAACTGGAGAAGCCGCAAAAGTCTATGGTGAGGTACGTCTTAAGATCCGGATGGCAGAGCTGGAATTCTCTCACCTGTTCCTGGTAGCAGATATATGCGACGAGTGCATTGTCGGCGTCGATTTCATGAAAGATCACGGAGTGATATTGGACATCGGGAACCAAGTCCTGAAATATCGAAACATCGAGATTCCGATGATCTATGGGATTCACTCGTATGAGACCTCGCTATCTGTGAAAACCGTCATTAAAGAAGATCTGACTTTGCCTGCTTCTTCAGAAGTATTCGTGTGGACGAAATTGAAGGGTAAGCCTGGAAGCCATCGATACCTCATGGTCGAACCAGCATCTGTAAAGTCCTCCCAAAACGTCACCATTGGGAAGACTCTTGTGAGACCTGTAAATAACATGGTTCCCGTACGAATACTGAACATCAAGCCGTACGAAGTTAAGCTTAGAAAAGGTGAGATTGTCGGACAATGCGAATCTGTATCAGCGATAACAAGAATCAATGAAGAAGAGTCAAGGCAAACCTCTAAGTCCGGAGAGCTGAGCTCCATAAAGACCAACATTCTCAAGTCATCAAATCTTGGTCACCAACAACGAAGAACTGCAGAAGGTCTCCTCGAAGAATTTGCAGACATCTTTTCGTCATCGCAAGGGAAATATGGCAGAACACAACTGGTTCAACATCGAATCAACACCGGGGATGCAAAGCCGATCCGTCAACCTGCAAGACGCCTTCCACTAGCCAAACAAGGTGAGGTTGAAGAACTGATAACCACCATGAAAGAAGAGGGTCTGATCGAAAACTCTAAAAGCCCTTGGGCGTCTCCAGTGGTCCTGGTAAAGAAGAAAGACGGATCAACCCGCTTTTGCGTAGACTATCGAAGGTTGAATGATGTGACCAAGAAGGATAGCTACCCTCTGCCTAGGATCAGTGATACTCTGGACGCAATGGAAGGAGCACAATGGTTCTCAACGTTGGACTTGAAAAGTGGATACTGGCAAGTAGAAATCCATCCTGAAGACAAAGAGAAGACAGCGTTCTCGACAGGAAACGGACTGTGGCAGTTCAAAGTGATGCCTTTTGGACTGTGCAATGCTCCAGCGACTTTTGAGCGCCTTATGGAATGTGTCCTGCAAGGACTCACATGGAAGTCTTGCCTGGTCTATTTGGATGACGTCATCGTATACGGGAAAACATTTGACGAACATTGCACAAATCTGAGAGCCGTGTTTCAAAGACTTCGAGAAGCCCACCTCAAGCTCAATCCAGAAAAGTGTTCACTCTTCAAAACCGAAGTGAAATACCTGGGACATATCATCTCATCCCAAGGAGTTAAGACGGATCCTGATAAGGTTGACACCGTGAAGAATTGGCCAACACCACAGGACAAACACCAACTCCGAAGCTTTCTGGGTCTAGCCACCTACTATAGGCGCTTCGTCAAAAACTTTGCTGAGATCGCCAAGAGTCTACATCAGCTAACGGAAAAGGGAAAGCAGTTTAAATGGTCAGGTGAGTGCGAGCGCAGCTTTCAAGAGCTCAAGCAACGCTTGTGTAATGCACCAGTGCTGACCTATCCGACTCCCGGAAAACCGTTCATCATTGACGCTGATGCCAGCAATGTCGGGATTGGTGCCGTACTATCACAAGTACATAATGGTGAAGAAAAGGTAATTGCCTATTACAGCAAGGTACTCTCAAAGTCAGAAAGAAACTATTGTGTGACCAGAAGAGAACTTCTTGCACTGATCTTGGCAACAAAGCACTTCCATAAGTATCTCTATGGACAGAAGTTTCTTCTCCGAACCGACCATGGAGCACTAAACTGGCTTTTGAATTTCAAGAATCCAGAGGGTCAAGTGGCGAGATGGATTGAGAGGCTGCAGACGTACGATTATGAAATTCAACATCGGAAGGGGAAGCTTCACTCAAATGCTGATGCATTATCTCGGAGACCATGTAAGCAAGACTGTAAGCATTGCAGACGCCAAGAAGAAAAAGAAGTGGTTACTGTCCTACGAACCAGAACCGATCCCATTTATGGCTGGAGCAACGACGAGTTGAGGAAGGCTCAACAAGAGGACCCAGATATTGAACCCATCCTCGCATGCAAGGAACACCAGGAAAAACCAGAATGGGCTGATATCTCCGACAGAAGTCCGGCTCTAAAGGCCTATTGGGCACAGTGGGACTCATTGCATGTCCAAGAGGGTGTCCTTCGACGTAAATGGGAATCAGCAGATGGAAAGTCCTATGTAATGCAGCTAGTCTTACCGAGATCGAAGATTATGGACGTTCTGCGAGAGATGCATGATGGAGTTTCGGGAGGCCATCTAGGAGTAAACAAGACGCTAGAAAAGGTTCGACAACGATTCTATTGGCTACATGCAAGGGAAGATGTCGAGAAGTGGTGCCGAAAATGTGATACCTGTGCTGCCACCAAAGGCCCGAACAAAAAGAATCACAGCCAAATGCAGCAGTATAATGTCGGATCACCCTTTGAAAGGATTGCAATAGACGTGGCGGGTCCATTTCCGGAAACAAATAATGGAAATCGTTATATTCTGGTCGTCATGGATTACTTCAGCAAGTGGCCTGAAGCATACGCCATACCGAACCAAGAAGCCAAAACAGTCGCAGACCAAATTGTGTTCAACTGGGTGAGCAGATTCGGTGTTCCATTAGAACTGCATTCCGACCAGGGAAGGAACTTTGAATCAAACATATTCCAGGAAGTTTGTGGGCTCCTTCACATTAAGAAGACAAGAACAACACCACTCCACCCACAATCTGATGGCATGGTCGAACGGTTCAACCGAACCCTTAAGGAACATCTTTGCAAAGTTGTGGACGACAACCAGCGAGATTGGGATCGACACATTCCACTGTTTTTGATGGCGTATCGAAGTGCAAGACATAGCTCAACTGGCCATACACCGTCTGAGATTTTAATGGGAAGGAACATCAGACTGCCGAGCGAAATCAAATTTGGATGTCCCACGTCGGAACCGCAAGCCGAGGATGTCTACTTGGATGACCTGAGAGAAAGACTCCTTCAGATCCACGACGATACCAGGTCAAAAATGAAGATGTTCAGTGACCGAATGAAGACACGCTACGATATACGAGCGACAACAACAGAGTTCCAAGCAGGAGATCGAGTGTGGCTTTACAATCCCCATCGACAAAAAGGGTTGTCACCGAAACTTCAACGGGACTGGGAAGGCCCATATACAGTGATTAGCAAAATCAACGACGTCGTGTACCGGATACAAAAAGGAGTCAGAGGTAAACTTAAAGTCGTACATCGCGACCGACTACATCGCTACAGTGGTGATGAAGATGATGGATTTGTTCGGGACGATCAATCCTAAGGAGGGGGCAATGTAATGTGTATACACTTTATTTTATCTCATACGCTCTGTATCTCCTTCTATTGCAATGTCTAATGTGTATACGTTGTTATCTCTTACACTCTGTTTAATGTATACACTTTTCTTACTCTCTTTACTTACTCTGTATCTCTTTCTATATTTAATGTACACACTTTTCATTACTCTCTTTACTTACTCTGTATCTCTTGTTTATTTAATGTACATACTCTCTTTACTTAATATCGTTTAATTGTAGTAGTAAACACTTATGTGTATAACAGTTAAAAATGAGGGGCAACATCTAGTGGTTAAAAAGAGAACTTCTGGAACATTCGGTTTAGTAGTTTCTAGAACCATTATCAGGACTATATATACCCGATTCGAAATCGAAACGATATAGTTGATTGTGAACTGCGATAAGTAAAGTACACTGTGTTTGAAAAGTTATAATTGAAAGTGTTGAATAAATAAGTTTGTGAGTGATTTGAATAAAGTGAATTTGTGTTTTATTTAAAAAGTGAATAAGTTTTAATTGTCGGACCAAGCCGAATATTACAATATATTATTTTTTGAATTTATTAAGAACTTTCCCCCCCCCCGGCAGACGGCTTATAAAGCCATGCTTTGTAAATCTTAAATTAAATTATACTTGTACTCTTTATCCTTGCAAAAATAAAGAATCTAATATAATCTATCTAAAATTCGTTTTCCAGTAGTGAGCGACTTTACCGGGATTTCTTTTCTACAAACCTTCCTTACAAATCTCTGAACTAAAGTTTGAAATATCCGGAAGGTTGCAGTGGATAGTTTGAAATGACACTATCGGCGAATTCTCACAGTCTTTCAAATTATTTTTCAAAGTACCGGAAAAGCTTCGTGGTCCAGTTGTTGTTCCGTCAAGATGCTTAAACATGTGACGATGTGTCAATTCATTTACATGCAATTGACATATAAACCATTGCAATGGTTTTCCTACCTCCAAACAACGAACTACACCCGCCTTCGAACCGGTGTTTACAACTGTGCCATCGCTTCCAATAACCTCAATTTTAGCCTTATCAAAACATTTTTCATCAAGGAACCCTTTCAATTGTCTACTCACGATTTCAGTTTTTCCACTTGGAAGAGAGATGTCCTAAATATTCAGATCCAGGCTCTTTCACTTAACTTAAATGCTCTTCAACAACAACCTTCCTTCTTTCATCTGTCATTATGAGTGTTTAATCTATTCTTCGGTCAAAATAAATTCCAAACGTGAGACGGGAGTTCTTGGAAAGACGACATTGATACGAAAGTAAGGGAGGCCCGCTCCTTTTCACGGTCACGCCTAATTTTGTGCCTATCTACAACATTTGTAAAATTGTCCTTTGAAATCAATCCAAGATCTTGAAGCATTGCTGAAACAATTGCAGCTGCTGCCCTGTCTGAAAAGTTGTTAAGTTTTCAATTTTCTATGTGCTTAAATATTCTGCAGCGATTGGAATTTCTGTCGCAACAAAAGGTTCCAATTACGATCTTGATAACAAAGTGGATTTTGTTGTTTGATGATCAGATGATGTGGTTGTGGTAGCACTTTATCATCCTGAACTTCAGACGTTGAAGTCCTACTTGTTGACGGGAGACATTCTAAAAAAGATTGGGAGGCAGATAATGATGCGTTGTATTTTCTTCTTCTCTGGGAGGCTTTCTGTAATCTGCTTTGTCACTTTGACGTTAACATTGCTTATAATCATTTTCCGCTTGGTTCGTTGATCCATCAAAAATTGTCTTTGGCTCACTGGCACTTTGAATTGCTTTTCACACTGACATGCATTCAAATCAACGAGAGTTTTCTCTATAGATTTGTAAACGTTTTTTGTAAGACTACGTCTTTTCTGGATTTGTAGGGCTTCATTAAATTACGGTATTTTTCATGATAATTTTTAATTTTATTTGAAATTGAACGCTGGTCTATCACAGCTGGTATGGACACAAACTTCCACAACTTTATCAATTTTTTCACTTATTTCTTCACAAGCATTAGAAACCTAATTATGGAATTCTCTTGGTTTATTCCGACTTATCCACAAAAAACAGAGAATAACGTCTTCATATGTTGGGAAGACGTTTTTAAAACCGTTTTCAGAACCGAAAACGAGGCAGATCAAAACACTGCGTAAAACCGACATATGTATCTATCAGAGGGTCAAGTGGCGAGATGGATTGAGAGGCTGCAGACGTACGATTATGAAATTCAACATCGGAAGGGGAAGCTTCACTCAAATGCTGATGCATTATCTCGGAGACCATGTAAGCAAGACTGTAAGCATTGCAGACGCCAAGAAGAAAAAGAAGTGGTTACTGTCCTACGAACCAGAACCGATCCCATTTATGGCTGGAGCAACGACGAGTTGAGGAAGGCTCAACAAGAGGACCCAGATATTGAACCCATCCTCGCATGCAAGGAACACCAGGAAAAACCAGAATGGGCTGATATCTCCGACAGAAGTCCGGCTCTAAAGGCCTATTGGGCACAGTGGGACTCATTGCATGTCCAAGAGGGTGTCCTTCGACGTAAATGGGAATCAGCAGATGGAAAGTCCTATGTAATGCAGCTAGTCTTACCGAGATCGAAGATTATGGACGTTCTGCGAGAGATGCATGATGGAGTTTCGGGAGGCCATCTAGGAGTAAACAAGACGCTAGAAAAGGTTCGACAACGATTCTATTGGCTACATGCAAGGGAAGATGTCCAGAAGTGGTGCCGAAAATGTGATACCTGTGCTGCCACCAAAGGCCCGAACAAAAAGAATCACAGCCAAATGCAGCAGTATAATGTCGGATCACCCTTTGAAAGGATTGCAATAGACGTGGCGGGTCCATTTCCGGAAACAAATAATGGAAATCGTTATATTCTGGTCGTCATGGATTACTTCAGCAAGTGGCCTGAAGCATACGCCATACCGAACCAAGAAGCCAAAACAGTCGCAGACCAAATTGTGTTCAACTGGGTGAGCAGATTCGGTGTTCCATTAGAACTGCATTCCGACCAGGGAAGGAACTTTGAATCAAACATATTCCAGGAAGTTTGTGGGCTCCTTCACATTAAGAAGACAAGAACAACACCACTCCACCCACAATCTGATGGCATGGTCGAACGGTTCAACCGAACCCTTAAGGAACATCTTTGCAAAGTTGTGGACGACAACCAGCGAGATTGGGATCGACACATTCCACTGTTTTTGATGGCGTATCGAAGTGCAAGACATAGCTCAACTGGCCATACACCGTCTGAGATTTTAATGGGAAGGAACATCAGACTGCCGAGCGAAATCAAATTTGGATGTCCCACGTCGGAACCGCAAGCCGAGGATGTCTACTTGGATGACCTGAGAGAAAGACTCCTTCAGATCCACGACGATACCAGGTCAAAAATGAAGATGTTCAGTGACCGAATGAAGACACGCTACGATATACGAGCGACAACAACAGAGTTCCAAGCAGGAGATCGAGTGTGGCTTTACAATCCCCATCGACAAAAAGGGTTGTCACCGAAACTTCAACGGGACTGGGAAGGCCCATATACAGTGATTAGCAAAATCAACGACGTCGTGTACCGGATACAAAAAGGAGTCAGAGGTAAACTTAAAGTCGTACATCGCGACCGACTACATCGCTACAGTGGTGATGAAGATGATGGATTTGTTCGGGACGATCAATCCTAAGGAGGGGGCAATGTAATGTGTATACACTTTATTTTATCTCATACGCTCTGTATCTCCTTCTATTGCAATGTCTAATGTGTATACGTTGTTATCTCTTACACTCTGTTTAATGTATACACTTTTCTTACTCTCTTTACTTACTCTGTATCTCTTTCTATATTTAATGTACACACTTTTCATTACTCTCTTTACTTACTCTGTATCTCTTGTTTATTTAATGTACATACTCTCTTTACTTAATATCGTTTAATTGTAGTAGTAAACACTTATGTGTATAACAGTTAAAAATGAGGGGCAACATCTAGTGGTTAAAAAGAGAACTTCTGGAACATTCGGTTTAGTAGTTTCTAGAACCATTATCAGGACTATATATACCCGATTCGAAATCGAAACGATATAGTTGATTGTGAACTGCGATAAGTAAAGTACACTGTGTTTGAAAAGTTATAATTGAAAGTGTTGAATAAATAAGTTTGTGAGTGATTTGAATAAAGTGAATTTGTGTTTTATTTAAAAAGTGAATAAGTTTTAATTGTCGGACCAAGCCGAATATTACAATATATTATTTTTTGAATTTATTAAGAACTTTCCCCCCCCCCCCCGGCAGACGGCTTATAAAGCCATGCTTTGTAAATCTTAAATTAAATTATACTTGTACTCTTTATCCTTGCAAAAATAAAGAATCTAATATAATCTATCTAAAATTCGTTTTCCAGTAGTGAGCGACTTTACCGGGATTTCTTTTCTACAAACCTTCCTTACAAATCTCTGAACTAAAGTTTGAAATATCCGGAAGGTTGCAGTGGATAGTTTGAAATGACACTATCGGCGAATTCTCACAGTCTTTCAAATTATTTTTCAAAGTACCGGAAAAGCTTCGTGGTCCAGTTGTTGTTCCGTCAAGATGCTTAAACATGTGACGATGTGTCAATTCATTTACATGCAATTGACATATAAACCATTGCAATGGTTTTCCTACCTCCAAACAACGAACTACACCCGCCTTCGAACCGGTGTTTACAACTGTGCCATCGCTTCCAATAACCTCAATTTTAGCCTTATCAAAACATTTTTCATCAAGGAACCCTTTCAATTGTCTACTCACGATTTCAGTTTTTCCACTTGGAAGAGAGATGTCCTAAATATTCAGATCCAGGCTCTTTCACTTAACTTAAATGCTCTTCAACAACAACCTTCCTTCTTTCATCTGTCATTATGAGTGTTTAATCTATTCTTCGGTCAAAATAAATTCCAAACGTGAGACGGGAGTTCTTGGAAAGACGACATTGATACGAAAGTAAGGGAGGCCCGCTCCTTTTCACGGTCACGCCTAATTTTGTGCCTATCTACAACATTTGTAAAATTGTCCTTTGAAATCAATCCAAGATCTTGAAGCATTGCTGAAACAATTGCAGCTGCTGCCCTGTCTGAAAAGTTGTTAAGTTTTCAATTTTCTATGTGCTTAAATATTCTGCAGCGATTGGAATTTCTGTCGCAACAAAAGGTTCCAATTACGATCTTGATAACAAAGTGGATTTTGTTGTTTGATGATCAGATGATGTGGTTGTGGTAGCACTTTATCATCCTGAACTTCAGACGTTGAAGTCCTACTTGTTGACGGGAGACATTCTAAAAAAGATTGGGAGGCAGATAGTGATGCGTTGTATTTTCTTCTTCTCTGGGAGGCTTTCTGTAATCTGCTTTGTCACTTTGACGTTAACATTGCTTATAATCATTTTCCGCTTGGTTCGTTGATCCATCAAAAATTGTCTTTGGCTCACTGGCACTTTGAATTGCTTTTCACACTGACATGCATTCAAATCAACGAGAGTTTTCTCTATAGATTTGTAAACGTTTTTTGTAAGACTACGTCTTTTCTGGATTTGTAGGGCTTCATTAAATTACGGTATTTTTCATGATAATTTTTAATTTTATTTGAAATTGAACGCTGGTCTATCACAGCTGGTATGGACACAAACTTCCACAACTTTATCAATTTTTTCACTTATTTCTTCACAAGCATTAGAAACCTAATTATGGAATTCTCTTGGTTTATTCCGACTTATCCACAAAAAACAGAGAATAACGTCTTCATATGTTGGGAAGACGTTTTTAAAACCGTTTTCAGAACCGAAAACGAGGCAGATCAAAACACTGCGTAAAACCGACATATGTATCTATCAGACAAATACATAATTAAGCAATAAGCGCAAAGCACGTACTAACGTAGTTGAAAACCTACTATAAACTATCATTCTGTGGGCCTACTTGCTTTTGTTTTTACTTGTAGATATCTAATAAAAATAAGGACTGAATACTTGACCATATTCATGAAATTTAAACTGTTTGGAGCACTTCTAAAGCCCTCTCAAAAACGACTCAGCCAAGTTTTTGGAAATTTTATCAACACGTTTTTATGCAATTTTTTATTAATCTTGCATACCAAAAAATTTCATAAGTGTTTTAATTTCCTTGTAAAAAAAATCAGTATGTATGCAACACTTTACGTTTTATGTCCTTGTTTCGGGACTCTTGTACTTCTTTGTGGAGTCCAATTGGAAGAATAGCTTCAGAATTATTTTTTTGTTATTTTTTATGTTTTTTTGGCAATTAACCACCTTCTTTTATGGTCATAGACAAAATCGGACATAAAAGTTGTTTGTTTGCTCTGAAATGTCAACATTAGTTTCATTTTCCTACGTTTCTGTAAAAAAATTGATTTTTTCGGTATGTCACGAGATGTACGTGTTCTCAAACATTCAGAAAGCTGATTTTTAGAAAGAAAAGTGAAACTTGATCACGATCTTGCGTAAAAAGTAAAAAAGTTGATATTAAAAAAAACAAAAAAAAACCCCTTCCGCGTCAACTTTAAGTGCGAATATTTAAAAAGAACGCAAAATGACGCAAAATATTTTGACTGTTTCTGCTTAAGGAAATGCAAACGCAAATTTTAAGACTGTTTTCATTACAGAAATCCGCAGAAAAACTTAACTTTTGCATTATTAAAGTTAAAAAATGATAAAAATATTGTACCAATAAAATACTCTGCCTTAAAAGACCTCAAAATTAATTATCAACTTAAAATATGACAAAAAAAAATATTATCTCAATAAAACATACCACTAGCAACAGAATCCATGTTTAATAAATTTTAAAAGCACCCAAAAAAATAAAAAAAAAATAAACCAACATGACTTCTTCTCGCCAGATCAAAACAGCTACTGCATTTGTTCCCTTAAAGTTTGCACTTCGAAAGCATCTGCTGAATAAACCGTTATATATGATATATGATATAAGAGGCTTAATGCTTACACTATTTGCTAACAACTTTGCATAAAAAAATTACAACAAATCTCAATTTTTTTTTTATAGTTATCGCCAGCTTTTTGGGAAAATTTACCAGATCAAAACACTGCGTAAAACCGACATATGTATCTATCAGACAAATACATAATTAAGCAATAAGCGCAAAGCACGTACTAACGTAGTTGAAAACCTACTATAAACTATCATTCTGTGGGCCTCATTGCTTTTGTTTTTACTTGTAGATATCTAATAAAAATAAGGACTGAATACTTGACCATATTCATGAAATTTAAACTTCTAAAGCCCCATTACTTTTAAACTTAGTTTATTATTTGAAAATTGGAATTAGAAGAATGTTGTCGTTGTCTTTCCTGTTTATGGTTTTTAATTGTGGGTTCCTCTTAGTTAACCTTAATCCTCAGCTGATCAGCTGAGGACTTTAAAGCAGAAACACAATGGCGCTTTGCCGTCGATTTTGACAACTGCGAAAAGTTCAGCTATAGGAAATCTGTGTAACCTCACACAATGACGCTTTTCCTACGTACGCTTTTTTTGACAAACGTAAGAAAACGTAAAGAAGCCACCATCTGTCAAAAAAAAGTTCAACTTGGTTGAACTTTTGCTTTGTCTGACAGCTCAACAGCTGTTTGTTCATTTGTTGTTTGGAGCAGCGTTACCACTTAAAAAAAAATGGAAGCGAAGTAAATTTGGGAATAAAGAAAAGTAGATTGAGAAAAAGCGAAAAAGATTTTAAAATAGTGTATTTTATATTGACCATGAATACATAGACAGATCTACAATTAGAGCCGTGTGTGAATTGTATTAAAATGTGTATACAAACTTGACTTTCGATTTAATTTTGACACTACATGGCGGATATGATGTGTTAAAATTTAACTAGCAAGCTAAAATATGACACTAGTGCTTAAATTTAACCAACATTCCAACCCAAGTTGCGCACGGCGTAAAATATTAAACACTTTAATACAATCACGTAACTCATACTTTGCGTATATGTATGGGTTGACATTTCGTGTTTGTAAAGTGTGTCCGCTTATTGTTCGTGTATAAGGATAGAAACTTATCGATTATATATTTTCCTGATGAAAATAAGAGAACTGTAGGCATAAAATTACTCAATGAGTTAATCGAAGCAGATTTTGGAAATATCAAGTAAAATCGAGTGAAGTAGATTTCAAAACATTCTTGATGGTGCGAAGTTGGAATAGATATTCAAAGTTTTTCAAAAATCGAAGTAGACTACTTCGAAAGGAGTAAAGTGGCAAATCTGTTTGATGATGATGGAGGGAGAACTGTCATTCAAAGCACACGTGAAGCGGGTGCATCGTAACGCAACGACGCGTCTGCCTAAAGCGCCATTGTGTTTCTGCTTTTAGTCCCTACCACTTCAAGGTAAAATTTCGAGGGGAGGGGGCTTTGTTTTGATCTTAAAAACAAAGGGGCTTCTCTAATGAGGAACTATTGAATAAGCCGTAGACGCGAGGACAGAGAGTTCTTTCATTGTTGCACAATCTATTAAAACAAGTTTACTTCACTTATTGAACTGAACTTAATATTTATTTCTATTGAGCTTTTGTTTTCTTTAACTCAAAGTATACATCCATTTCAGATATTCCAACATTTGATAGCATCTTTTACGGCTTCAATGTGCTAGCATTTCAATTTGACATACATTCAATGATCCTGACAATTCAAATGGATATGAAAGATAAGCATCAAATTAAATGGGCATCGTTTATCGGTATTTTGTGTAAGTTAACTAATTGTTTAAACTCATAGAAAAAATTTGATTCTAGTGAAGTTTTCAAACAGTTTCATGCAGCTTAGCACTTATTGGAACGCTGATTGGTGCTTACAAATTCGGATCCATGATATTGCCAAATATCCTTGAAATGATTCCCAGAAGTCTTCCCCTCTACGCTGCAATTATATTAATTTCACTTCAGCTATGTTTGACTTGCGTTGTTGGCAGTTCGGCGTTATTTCTACATATTGAGAATATTTTTCGCGTTCCTGAGAGTAAACACTTTATTACAAAAAAAAAAAAACATTATATGTCACTAACTTCAACGTTTATTTTAGGATTTTCAGGAAAACGCGTCTTAATTCGAACAACGTTGATTGCTCTAGAAGTCCTGGTTGCCGAGTTCGTTCCGAAGTTTGATGTGATTGTCGGCATTATTGGAGGAACAATCATTGCTCCCCTCATGTTTATACTTCCACCACTGCTTTACAGAAAAATCCAAGAGATGGAAAGAACTAGACATCGTTTCATAACCCAGGCAGCGTATGGCAGCCTACCTCTTGACCTTAATTATGAAAGTATTGATATGACATGTTCCAACGAAACGAAGACTTTTTGGACTACCGTTCGTCAGACTTACAAACAAATTTGTAAATATTCCCCTTGCGAAATATCCTTTCCAACAACAGTTGTGGCTTTTGGATTGTTGGCATTTGGATGTTCGACTTTCTTAAATGTTCTAAGAATATCCGAACTTTTTCAAAACAATTCACCGTGTTTTGGTAATATAACCAGGGCGTTGTCAGATCTTTAATTTAATAAGTTACTTACATTACAATTATTATATACTATGAAAATTTTTCTGTACGAAAAATTATTTGACATAAAACTAAGACTGACGTCCTTTTTTATCTATTAAGCTATAATAAATGACTTAAGAACCAGTCTTACTCTTTTGCTTACTCATTTTTTTGTGTGTTTTAATTTTCATTCACTTGTATCGCCTTGTTTAGCCATATAACAACCTTTGTGCACAGGGCCGGATTTAGCATGCTGTCAAAGCTCTTGTTCACGGCTACAAATTCATTCTTAATGCCTTGACAGAGAATTGTAAAGATGATAAACAAAAACAGAATACGAAATGTCAAATTTGCGGTCTTCTTCAAAATATGTCTCGATTAGAAACCGCAATTTACACTCAATTTTAGCATGATGTACTCGAAAGATTCGATTCTACTTTTCAGTATTGAGGTTAGGTTAGGTTAGGTGATGAGGGGTGTGCACAGCGTGAAACTGTTGCATACACGGGGGCCTACTGGTCCATTGTGATCGCCTATAGAAATAAAAGTTAGCATCGATGCTCTTCAAAATTGCCACAAGATTTTAATGTTCCTTTTACTCAGCGATAGAATATACCGAGTTTAATTTTCATTAGTATTAGGCCATAAACTTCTGGAGATTACACAATCGTCCCTGGATTTACAGGAGTTTTGATTTTCTCTTTTGATTTAAGGTCTATCTTCCTCTTGAGTAGGTACCCCAATCGGGACGAGTGGTCCCCTATCTGAATGGTCGCTACGGTACTACTTGTATCTGTTTCTGACCCTTTCCTGGCTAGTTCATCTCCTATTTCGTTCCCTTCTATATTACTATGTCAAGGCAGAAGAGTTTAACCTGATTAGTGCTGCCGAAGGTCTTTTTGCATGTGTAGAATGCAAAGTATTTGCAAAGTTCTACTATGATTTTAAGTACCTACAGCTTTAAATTTGCTTAGATTTCTAAGATGCTGAGAAACTTGTCGATTTTTACCCTCAAGATCTAGAAATTAATTTGGCCAATGAATTGGTGCATCTTGCAACGTTTTCTTTACTTTATTGAGGGAAGAAGGAGAACCAATGGAAATTGTTCTGTATCGTAGGTATTATTTTACAAAATGCTGTGCCGTCTATATTTTGAAACACAGAAATAGCCCATCGAATCTACCTTTCGATAATGGTAACAAACTGCAGTGGCGAAAAATCTTTTTCGAAATTGAAGATTATTAAAAACAGATAGCGAACGAGTATGAGAGTATGTAGAAAGTATGAGTGTGGAAATTGATATTCTTCGCGATATCAATGTTTCGCAAATAGGAAATCACGTAAAGTTCCACTAGTGTAGAACTAAAGCTTAGAAAAGGAAGCGAATTTGTGTAATAAAGGGAAACACATATAATATCCAGTGTCATTAATTGAAAATTTAGAAAATTTAAGTAACTAAGGGGGCCCCCACCAAATGTTGGATCCAGGGCCTCAAAATTCTAGATCCGGCCCTGTTTGTGCACTATAAACTAAGCAATAACTTTTTAAATTTTTCTCTTGAAAGATTTTCTTGTTTTCGTTTTTCATCTCCTATGGACAGCAGGTACTTAATAATTGTTTAAAAACCAGAACAACTCCAGATATTAAGAATAGTTCACACATAGATATCATATAATTTTTAAGTGTGAAACAATAATTATGTTGCGTTTTGGACGAGTTATTAAATTTAATTAATGCTTTTCATAAGTACGTTCTCGGGATTCAAAAAATACTAAAATAAGGTAATTAAGTTAAATTTAATATTTTTATAAGGGTTTTTAGTTTTATCTTCATAGATTTTGTAGAGCATGAACTTCCGTAGTTTTTTCATCTAGAAACGTTTGGTAAAACTTGTTTATTACAGTGGTTCAACGCTTCAAAAAATTAATCCGTTACATACCTACATTCTCTGAAATTACCCCATTTATTTAGCAGTGCATTATTCAGTGCAGTTATTTTCTTTCGAAAAGACGACCGACTTTCATGAGTCATGTTTATCTGAAACATCCATTTCATTTCATCATATTTTTCGATCTGAAAAACTCTCGACCGATTTTCAGAATTTACAGAAACAGAACAGAACAGAACAGAACAATACTTATAACAAAATAAAACTACCTACATACACACTGAACCAAAAACAGTAGTCAAATTGATAATTTTGTGCCTTCAACTGACAGTTTTGTTGTCAATTTACAACCAATGACCGCAGTAGTAAATATGACAATTTAAAATTTTCGAAACCGGGGTTGTCACATTGATAATTATTTCCGTTGGCAAATCGAAAACCATCGTTGTCATATTGAAATCTATTTCAGTCGTATTAAACACTGCAGTAGTCATTTGGAAAATCCAAATTATCAAATTGAAAACCGAGGAAGTTTTATTGAAAACCATGACTTTAAAATTGAAAACAACGGTAGTCAACTTGACAACCGTAGTAGTCATATTGATACCCACAGTGAACGAATTTAAAATCACGGTAGTTAATATGAAAATTACGGTTGTCATATTGAAAAGATTACCGTGATTCTCAATTGCTACTGCGAGTGCGAAACTTCAATACAAAGGATGCTTTCGTGTCCAGGACACAGGGCTGCAATTCATATACTGCGCAACGATATTTTTCAAAAATTCGACCGGAATTTCGGATCCGTCACGGTCTCTCACGGTGAAATGGAAATCACCAGTGACTTCTGGTGTTGTAGCATCCAGAACTTTCCCGAGAAAATTCGTATTAAAAAAACAAAACTTATCGAATTTTTTTCTGGAAAAAAACCCTACACTCTAAGCAAATTTGCAGTAAAGTTGTGTCACACATTACTTATTATTACAATAAATAGAAATAAAATCTAGTTTCATTTTGTTGGGACTCATTAAAAATAGAACATTTTTGCATCTTGTTCATTTAAGAATATGAAAGAAAATGAAACGATAACGAAATGGCACACTGTGTGCTACATACTACATTCACTGAAAAACACATCAGTTTTAGGATAATTCGAAAATTTATGTTTATAGATCTTGAAATGTTTATTGTTCTTGAAAATATGACTTAACTTTAATTGACTGCGCACTGAAGAATTTTAAAGGAACAAACTAAAACTCACACACATAAATGCAAGAAAATAGATTTAGGAAGACCAGCATTTTTGCACTTATTTTTATTTTTCTTATTGCTTAACTTTTTACTTACCGGAAAGAAGAATATCCAAAGAAGTGGCTTCAAAATTGTCAATTAATTCTCCTTCGTCTTCGTTAACACTTTTGTTTTTTATTTGTATTAAATTTAGGTACTTGTTTTGTTTTAAAATGACGAATTTTTAGAAACGAACCGAATTTTATTTTAGTTATTTTGTAGCTAGTTTTCTAATAAATGTGTTTTCCGAAAATTGATTTACAGTAAATAAAATGGCCAGAGGAGCTGCGTCAAATCAAGCTATGTCTGACATTACGTTTTGTTTTCCGATGATGAGGATGATGGAGATTTCAGTGTCAGTGCCAGCGATTTTGAACCATCAGACGATGATTCTAATTCAGAAGACGATAGTGACACTTCTTCAGAATCCAGTGAAAATGACCAAAATGTTTCCAATACAAGTCTTATTCAAGGAAACACTTTATGGTCAAATCCCGAACCGTCTTTTGAGTCCTGACTGAAGGTTAGTTCTTACCGCGATTCAATCGTAAATGACGACTTCAATCGTGTTGACACCTCACTGGTAATTTAAAAAAAAATTCCCTCAAAGCCTTTTCAATTACATTGCTCAATGCACTAATGAGCGCATTCAGATTATGCAAAAGAAAAAACCTAGAACCAAAATAAAACTAACTGATGAGGGAGCAATAAAAATTGTTATTGGCTGCATGCTAATTATGTCCTACAATAGAGTGCCTTCTACCAAAGATTATTGGTCCGAAAATGTCTCGCTTAGAAATGAGGCAATACAAAATGCCATTTCACGGGATCGGTTTGTTCTGCTCATTTCCAAAATGTATTTCGCCCCGCCAGAAAAGCCTGATGGAGCAGGAAAAACTTATTACGTTGATGATGTAGTAGATTGCTTGAAGCATCGGTTCTTGAGAGCAAGACAGGACAGCCCCTTCCAGAGCATTGACGAGTCTATGACCAAGTTCAAAGGCCGTTCATCGCTGAAGCAGTACATGCCACTAAAGCCTACTAAACGTGGAATAAAAATGTGGCTGCGTTGCGATGCTTTGAGTGGCTATACGTATGACTTCAACATTTACAGCGGTCGTGAAGAACGAGTATTAGAAGGAACCTTAGGGGAACGTGTTGTAAATACTCTGGCAGAGACAATCAAGGAGAAAGACGTAACACTTTGTTTCGATCGCTTTTTTACAAGTGTACATTTGCTTGAAAGCCTGAAACAAGCTGCTCTTGGTACTATTATGACTAACCGCAAAGGCTTACCGATTATTGATCAACAATTAAAAAAAGGTGAAGCAGCCTTCAAGGCCAGCAATACAGGACTAATGTTCGTAAAATGGCACGACACTAAGGAGGTATCCGTTCTGAGCAACTGTCATACTGCAAATGTCGTCCAAGTCAATAAAAAGCAAAAGAACGGAGAACAAATAACCATACCATGTCCTGAACTTATCAAATTCTATAGGGAGATAATGGGTGGCGTAGATCGGGCCGACCAACTAGCAGGGTTGTACGAACTAGACAGGAAATCTACAAATGGTGGAAAAAAGTTTTTTATAGACTCTTGATGATGAGCGTTGTAAATTCAAACATTATTCATTCACAACTTTCCCGAACAAAAACACCTTTGATAGGATGTCTTGTTAATTTGGCAGAAGATCTAATAGCCGAAGGAAAGCTCACAGCAAAGATCCATCGCTCATCCAGATCTGGATGCATATCCAGAAAGAGAAAACGGATGTCTGCAGTCCATCTTCCTGTGGAGGGACCTACTAGGAGGCGTTGCACCAATTGCAGTGACAACAAACGAGAGAGGCGCACTAAAACTATATGCGAAGAGTGCCAAATTCCACTCTGCAAAGATTGCTTCGCCAACTATCATAAGTGAAAAGATCCATATATTTATTTTTTTATATTTTTTATTTCTCTTACATGAATTCGTATTTATTTTTCCTTTTTTTCCGCCATTTATAAATAAAATGAACTAATAAAAACATTATACTTAGAAAATATTTTTTCTGAATCTGGGTTTATAATTGCCTACTGGGACAAATATGTCCCACTCAAAAAACCGTGTGGGACATATGTGTCCCAGCTCACCCAGCGCCCCCTATGGATATTTTTGGAACTTTTTTGTTGGAATTATATTAAGATTAAATCATTTGATCGGTTCAACAAAAAATATTTCATGTTAGGTTAATAACAGCATTCCGGGTTGAAAGGGTTTTAACAGAAAAATATTAAAATTTAATACAAAATATACTAAAATTAAATGTAATAATTTGACAATATTAAAAAGTAATATTTTGTGTATTGCATACAGTTGTAATACAGGAGCTGTATTAAAAAATATCCCAAAATTTTTAACCGTGTATAACATTTTGTATGGTTGTTGTTTGTAGTTGATATTTAAGGATATATCTACAATGTGAATCAACAATGCACAATTGAATTTTCGTCAAGATTCAACGCTGCAACAGACGCGACGTGCGTAGACTGAGAGTTTAGTACCTTCATAAATGGTTTAACGAACATCGTTAAAGTATTCTGAATCTTTGAGTTTCAATTTATGACGACACATATTATTGTTTAAGGTCGCTTAAGAATTTACTGTTACTGTTTATTTAGTTTATCGTAATGATGGCGTAATGAATTGAAGGAATGGGCGAAGCGATACGCCACTTTGGCCTTGATCTTTGGAGTTGTCGTGCCACTTTATTATTATTATTATTAGTATAAGTATTACTTTTATTTATACATAGTTGTGGGCTAATTTTGATATCAAAACACCAAAAGAATAACTTATTGATTAAAAATTCGTTAATATTATTAAGTTTTATTGTTTTTTTTTGTTTCTCATTTATTAAAAACACATCAGTTTGAATCATCATGAATGAAAAATGACTAAATTAGCCGGAAACAGTTGAATAAAAATATGTATGTAAGGTAACAATAGTATATGAGGTCATCAATATTCCGTAATGTAGGTAAAGTGTTTACCATTAATAACATATAAATATTTGTATGCAAACCATCGAAAGAAAAAATTGAAAATATTTGATTTCACATTAAGAATTTTATTCGCAAAGACGATAAGGTATGGGATGGCCCATACTGAACTCTATTCACTATGAACGTAATTATATTGTATCGATAGACCGCATTAAATATCATCTTCAGCATCGGCAACAGGAAGGAGTCATAGCGGCCAACTATACCGTGTCTGTCAGGTTGTATGCTGCAGACACAGAGACAATGGAAATAAATAGTCATTGGCATTTTGATTTTTATCAAGCTTAAGGCACTTCAACAGTCAATTATATTCTAATAGTATGATTAAATTCTTTTTTTGCCAAATTAATCAATTTTACTACTGATCAATGTGTCTTTTTTAACGACGGTTATATGTTTAGAATTGAAGAAAATCATCGATTTTCAGTGGAATAATTGTTTGCGTTGTTAATTATGGTGGATTAAAAATCCACAGAAAAGGCGGTATATGGTAGGGCAGACGAATATTAATAAAATATGTAATTATATTCTATAAAAAAATTTTTGGGAAAAAAAAATTATGAATTAGCAATAAATAATCAGACAGGAAAATGGGTAACGACTCATTGTGGTTTATCGTTATGATGATTTTCTAGCGCGATATATTGTAGACTGTAGACCCCCTTCCCTGTCGTCTTTGGTCATTGTTTGTACCAGATGATCGCTCTTCTTAGACGTCTCAAACCTTGATGATTTTTTTTTTGGCTGCACCATTACTTTGATACCTACTTGATTTGGAAAATCAGATTATGTACTTTTTTGGCACCCAACACCAACATTCAAAAACACCAAATTTTGGATTATTTAGTACGTTTTTGATGCTACGATACATGAGGACAAACAAAACAAAATTTTGTCTTTACTGCAAAATATTTTTTTAAGGTTTAGTGATAAAATGATCATGTATGTATTCTGTAGGTGGTTTATCTGTGAGAGCAGATGAAACCGTTCAAGAGGAATGTGAGGGGAATCTTCGAATGGAGGTTCAGCGAAAGCGCAATGCGATGTGTTGCCTCGGGGAGAAAAACGTAAAAAAATTAAGTTTGATGAAACCGACGAGACGAAAAATCTCTCAAACGGAGAGCTTCAACGTTTAGTTTTACTTGAACAAGCTCATTAGGCAACAGGAACAGGAAGAATCAGAAAAAAAAACACCAATATCAAAAGCAGGAAAGAGTCTCAGATTCTATAAGCAGTGCAACAACGTCTTCAAATGCTATAGGTAAGTAATAGGCTAATCAACGCTTTTAGATCTTTAAATTAGATAACAAAGTATTATTTGAAGTAGGGGGAGTCCTTATTAAAATACCATATCACTGTTTGGGATCACAGTTAGGGCAGATAAAGACTTCATTGTCACTTTTGGTCAGCCCAACACATATCTCGTGCACATATTTGTGCACGCATAGACGCATGCATATCCATTATTTCGTCGGTTTGGCACACAAAACAAAACCAGGTTTTGTCATGTTCCTCCACCTCCATTGGACTTTTTTTTTAAACTGAAGCATGGAGCATGCTTTTTGTTTTTATTTGATTTATTTTTTTCTGTGGCTGTTTTTTAGTAGATTTTTGTTCTGCAATATTATTATCTACATTTTTTCGGGTGTTTTAGTCAAAATCTTAGTTTTCCCTGGTTGTCGTCCTTTTCTGAATACCCTTTGAGCAGCCTTTGGGAATGGCCCTATGATATTGGGGCTTACTATCATCCTTCCAGATCCAGATTCCGTTGATAGAGAAGGATTTGATAATGCTTTTCAAGTTGAGGGAATGGAATCTGGATCTGGGACTGCAGGTGTTACCGCGACTGCGATTGGGACTTCGACAGAAACTGGATTGATGATTTCAGGAAAAGTTGCAAATCCATTGGCCGGTCTGTAACAGCAGAACACATAAAATTATCATAGGCGAAAATTTCACTGTCGAAAGGATGGATGCCTGCCCTTTGAAACCCGCTGCTTATGTTCTTCTGATTAAAAGCAAGAGGCATTGCTTCTTTCACATACGATGGAATGTTGTAAATTGTCACAGTCTTCCCTGGGTTGGACAACATGCAGTTATTCATTGCAGCGTTGTACCTGGAATTAACACAGTTATATCCAGAGGTTGCATTTTGTTGCTGCAGTGAGGTTGCAATGTCAAAAGCGTTATGCCATGCGTCTTCGAAAAATTGATGGCCTCAATACTCATATGGCTTTCGTGATTGTCTAAAATGAGCAAAACTCGATTCTCCATGGAACAATGAGGGTATTTAGCAAAGTGATTAAGATATTTAATGAATCCACTAGACGTCTTCCACCCACTTGGGTAGGCATCTCCACCAGGTCCTTCAGGTCCGTTTAAAACAAAGGTATCGTTGAACTTGACTCTGGGAAAAACAAAGAAAGGGGGAATACTATTTCCGATTGCATTGACTGCAAAACACACAGTAACAAGTGTTCCTCTCTCTGCGGATGTTGCCTGTCCAACCTGACAATTTTTTTTTTGCTGCTAGGACCTTCGGACATTTTTGGACAGTTGTGCATCCAGTTTCGTCGCAGTTATAGATTTTCTGAGGTTCGAAATTAAACTTTTCACGGACTTCTTTTAAATTTGTAAAGAAATCAGACACATTTTTTTTTATTGAAGCATGTTGCTCTGGATAAGCAAGCTCGAAACCAATCCTTACCAGCCTTTTCCTTAGCCGACCAGCTCGCAATTAATTTGTTGTTGTTGGCTTTTGCAAAGTCATAAGCTAACTGCATGGCAGCTGTTCTCGTGAGGCCATAATTCATTTTGCTGCATCTGATGAAATATTCAACAAGTTGTTTTTGTTCTTCGATGTTAAATGTTTGCGAATTTTTGTACATACTGGCTTGCTTTGGTTTCAAATTTGTCGAAGTTAGTCTTCCCGCGTAAGTTGCTTGGTATTTGGGGGGGCGTCATCGCAGAAGATGTTGAGACACAAGATATTTGTACAGAAGATGTTGGTACAAAAGATATTGGGACAAAAGATATTGACAGACAGAAGATATTTGGACAAAAGATACTGAGCAACATTTTGTGTGATTGTGGGTTTGTATGATATACTATGTTCGGATTTCATTTTGAACTTAAAATGTTTTTTTTTGTGGAAATAATTTCTTTATTGGCTACTGATTGGTCGTTGGTTTAGAGTTTTGTGTGCGAGTTGGTGTGAATGCAAATCTATTCATTAGCTTTATCTGTTGTTGCGATCGTTTATTTTTGGTTTGTGTTATACAACTTTTAATTGGCTGTTTTTTAAGGGTTTTGCAATGCCTTGTGAATTGTGATGCTTATCGTTTCGTTTCAGAGATTGTATTTTATTAGGGGTTGAAAAGTTATAAAACCGATTTTGTGCGTCATCGTCGTCGTCGTCGTCGTCGTCGTAGTCGTAAATAAAGAAGAAAAGAAAGCTGTTGGCAAGTGTTTGTTGATTTTTTATTGTTGCAAGATGGTTCGAAAAAGAAATGCAAGTTGTTTTTGGATAATGATAGTTGAAAGGGATGATTATATTGTGTTGGTTAATCACTGTCTTGCATATATCTATGAGTGGGCTTCTTATAAAATGATGCGTTTGCTTTTTTTGTAATTCATAAAAAATGACATCTGATGGTAGAAAATATTAGATGGATTATAATTTAATTAGGGGTTGAAAATTTAGATAACCGATTTGGTGTGTTGTCGTCGTTCATCTGTTTATGATGGGTTGGTCTTTTTACTAGCCACAGGTCAATAAAGAAGAAAAAAATCTGTTGGTAAGTGTTTGTAGGATCTCTACGATATAAATAGTAGTTCGGAGACTTACCTCAGTTGCAGGATTGTTAATTTTGGTGTTTGCATCTCATAAAAATTAAAAATGGTGCGGTGACATTCATATCAATTTTTTTATTTGTTTCCTCAAAATCTCAAAATTGAGATAAAAATAATATAAAACTACCTTTTACTGATCGCAAAGTCCACTCATAGATAAATAGAGGTGATTAACCAACATAATATAATCATCCCTTTCAACTATCATTATCCAAAAACAACTTGCATTTCTTTTTCGTACCACCTTGCAACAATATAAATCAACAAACACTTGCCGACAGCTTTCTTTTCTTCTTTATTTACGACTACGACGACGACGACGATCGGTTTTATAACTTTTCAACCCCTAATAAAATACAATCTCTAAAATGAAACGATAAGCATCACAATTCACAACGCATTGCAAAACCCTTAAAAAACAGCCAATTAAAAGTTGTATAACACAAACCAAAAATACACGATCGCAACAACAGATAAAGCTAATGTATAGATTTGCATTCACACCAACTCGCACACAAAACCCTAAACTAACGACCAATCAGTAGCCAATAAAGAAAAATATTTCCACAAAAAAAAAATCATTTTAAGTTCAAAATGAAATCCGAACATAGTATCATACAAACCCACACTCACACAAAATGTTGCTAGCAAAAATGTTGCTCAGTATCTTTTGTCCAAATATCTTCTGTCTGTCAATATCTTTTGTCCCAATATCTTTTGTACCAACATCTTCTGTACAAATATCTTGTGTCTAAACATCTTCTATACCCGACCCATTTGGGGGTTCCCCATCCCCATACTTATTCCCTTTTTTCATAGACAGTGCATTCAGTGATCACCGTTTTTCGATAGCGAATGGAAGTGTTTAGTAATAAAGGAAAGGGAAATTAAAGAACCGAGGTGCGTTTTTGCGCTGACTATAATCAACTATAATCAACAATGGTTGACTATTTCTCGTTTTTGCACGCCAATAGTTACGATTCGTAATCACAATTGTCGTTTTTGCGGTCTGTGTTGATGTGTCAAATCGTAACTATCTCTAATGTCGTTTTCCATTGGTCTTTTTTTGACGTTTCTTCTTCTACCGCCAATGGAACGGGTTATGATATATCTGTCATTCTCCGGACCATTCTGTTTTCAAAACAGAAGAGTTCTGCTCTTCTCAGAAGCATTCCGTCTGTCAAAGTCAGTCCAATGGAATGGTTTCAGAAGACTTCTGGACTCTTCCGAATGCTTCTGGACGGCCAATGGAAAACGACATAACTATTTCCAATCCATCTCAGGAGGTGAGTTGAAAGTGGTTGGTGTGTCAAAGTGTTTTTTTTTCTTTTTGTAAAATGGCGTCTTTAATAATTGTCAATCTGGAATCTAAGAAAAAACATTCTGGTTGTGCATTTTTTACAACCGCGTAGCCGCGAATTTAATTACAATCAAAGGATTTATGTTCGTTTTCAATTATTTCATTACAAAATAAAGAAAATAAGGTTCCCCTTACAAATTTTAAATTGTCGGAAAAAAAGAACTTTATTTCGCCGTATATTTTGCAAAAGGAACTTCATTAGAAAAAAGACAAGAAATCAGAAGGAAATTTCTCTCGTGCACTTTTTTTTTTGGTTTCAAAATGTGTAGTGTACTCGTAAAAACATTCTGGTTTTAAAATCTCTCCCTGGTCACAAACTCTTCCAATCGAATTGACTAAACTGCGATCCGCAAACATCCCTTTTTCGAGGAGCGAAGAGCGTCGGCGATATACTCGAGAAGCAGAACGAAAAATTGGAGGATAAGTTGGCCGCTGCCCGTGAGCAGATGATTGTCGAACGTCTGTCGGCACGAACGGCAAACTTAAACTTGTAGAAGGTGGAGAAGCAACTGGAGCACAAAATGTAGGAAAAGACCGAGCAGGAGAGGATGAAGGAGAAATCTGAGGTAAGGTTTTTCATCTCCAAACAGATCTCATTTAACGTTCATTGTATTCTTTAGGTCGTCGAACAAATTTTAGAACAAGAAAATCCTTCGTGAACTCAACGAAGAGCGGGAAAAGTCCTCAAACGCCATCGATGCGGCTTCAGCTATCGAAATCAAGCTCAAAAACCTCGAAGACAACTACGAACGACTTAAGTAAGCATGCAACATTACCGACAACCAGCTGACCAAAGTCGAGGCAATGCTGCAAGCCGAACAGGAGCGCAGTCAATCGTCGCAGGAGAAAATCGATGTCCGGGAGAAGGACGAAGCCATCAGTAAGCTGAGGAAGATAATCAACGAGAAACATGCGAACAAACTCGTCGCCGAAGGACGGTGAAACCGAGACACAAGAAAAAGTGGAAATCCTTATTATTATTATTGCTTTCATGTATTCTGTGGGCAATAAAAAAATTTGTTCATTGGTTTCAAAAAATAAAGACTTTCTCCGTTTATTTATAAAAAAGCACGAACTAGATATGGAATTGATAGTTTTAAGCGAATCTGGAAGCAGCAATTAGAAGAATATCAGGAGCTGGCTTGCTTGGAACAGCTTGAAGATTTCTTTATGGAGGGTGGTCTTCAGTTCTAATATGCCATTTGCCTTTCTTGCTGTGGGTTGTTCAAAAATAAATAAATATGATCTTATTTCAATTGTCTTTAAGAACTTACCATCAAGATCATTGTTTAATTTTTGCAATAAATTTAGACTAACGAAAATTGTTGTCTCTTTATCCATTTCAATTATTATGATCAAAAGAAAAGAAAAATATAACCTCAAAAGAATTGTTTTTTTTTCTCGTTTGACAGATCAACCAAACCTAACTAAAAAGCGTTTTTGGATTATTTCAGCTATTTCTAACTATTTCAACCATGACACATCAACCATGTTTTTTTGACATGAAAACTATAGTCAACTATCGTCAGCGCAAAAACGCACCTCTTGTGGGGAACACACTTTATAATACTTACCTCATAATAAAATTAAATTAATAATATCACTATTAATAATACTTACCATATAAAATATACTTACCACTTATAATACTTAACATATAATAATACATACTTACCTCTTATAATACCATGTCTAATACCTACTTTTGATAATACTTACCTTGCAATTATACTTACCTCATAAAATAATATAATATACCTATAATAAATCCTACCTATAATATATCCTACCTATAATACTACTTACCTGATATAATACTTACCTATAATAACACCAACACATAAATAAATTGATACTAAAGAAGAACATTAATAACATGAACAACATTAATAATAATAATAATAATAATAATAATAATAATAATAATAATAATAATACACCTAGTAATAAATAAAACAAAACCCATAATATACCTAAGATAAATAAATGAAATAATCGAGCGACCCAGAGTGTGAAAATTAAATCGACACGAAATCTTGCCACCCGAGCAACAACAATTATACATGGCCATATAATAAAGGCAGCACTTTAGAACAGCAAGAACAAACATTTCTTTGCACTTGTTGCTAAGAAGTACCGCTGCCCACGAAGAAGATTAGCATTGCAACGATGGGCATTGGAATATGCCTATGCTTAAGCCAGTGCAATGACCACTCAAATTGCACTTGCTGCCGAAAAATAACTGGTTCAATTTCAAGGGCAAATAACAAAAACATAATTCTTATTGCTGAATTAGCGGGCCGTCAAATGGCATGATTTTGTTTACCGGAATTTTTTTTCCAATGCAAGTGCAATTGGAGTGGTCATCGAAGATCAGTGGGGATTTAAATTGAAAAGCGGTCGGTCGATTAAAAAGGGTTTTAAGTCGTGTGCCAAACAGAATAGTGTTGATACTTAGTTATCAAGGAAATTAAAGTAACAATATAAAACAACAATTATAATAGTTTTAATACCTATTAAACAAAAACAAAAAAACAAAAACAATTAAAGAAATACAATTAACAATAAATAAAAAAAAAAGTTTAAAGAAAAGTGTTGCCCTGCATACTTCTTCAAGACCATAAAGTGCGTGTATGCTTGGTGCCTGAGCCTCCCCCCCCCCCCCTTCCCAACCTTGAAAAAAAAACTTACCTGGGAAATCCTAATCGAAAAAAAGAGGAATACATACATACTTACCGTGGCTATCTGAAAAAAAGTGGAAAATATTGACCCTTTTAAATTCATATACTCGGATTTACCTGAAAAAAAGACAAAATTAATAAAACCTGCTATATACTTACCCCGACTTCCCTGAAAAGAAAAAAATTAAAATTTTACTTACCCCGACTTACCTGAAAAAAAAATTTGATATACTTACCCTCTCCTGGATACCTGAAAAAAAAAAAAATTAAACATTACAAAAATACTGATAACAAAAAAAATTCATTACTACTACTTACCTGAATGGAAATAAACATCATCGTCTGAAGAATTCTGGATCAGAGGCGGTGCAGTTAATCTTAAATTTTTTTTGTGTTCTGTGCTTAAATTGTGTGACCTGTGATTTTCTTGTCATGTGTTTAGGTCATAATAATTTTAAATAATGGTACAAAGATTAAAGTTATTTAAATAATTTCAAAAGAGAAAAAAAAGGGTGTCGATAGGTGGTTCCATGATTAGTCAGATTTGAAATAAATTTTAATTTTGAATAATTGAATTATGCTCAACCAATTTGTTTGAAAAAGAATCTCGGTTCGCGAAAAAAAATATTTCTTTAAGATTTTCAGCCGTTCCAGGTAGTGCACTACGCGGGACAGCCTTGAATCATCGATAAAAACAAGTAAGTGAAACAAGTATATATATAAAATACATTGTTTTTTTTTGTTTTTAAATAACAATCAAAATAAAAAAAAAAGTTATAAAAAAAAGTTGGTTGATTATAAAAATAAAAAAAAAATAATAAATTAGAAAAAAAAACAAATAACAGATAGATTAATTTTTGGAATAAAGGAAAAAAAAATTTAGAAGAGTACTTATTTTTTTTAATTAAAACAGAATTTTACTTACCATTACCATTGGAAAACCTTAAAGGAAGAAAAGAAAAAAAAAGTAAATTTTGATATTGTTATTTTTTTTTTAAATTTACTTACTTACCTTAATTTCGTTATTATTAGTTTGTATTAATATTGATTATAGCATATAAGTTTTTTTTTTATTTGTTTTTAATAAATATTATAAATGTTTTCTTGATCGAAAAATTCTGTTTTCTTGGTTAAACAGTTAACCGATGGATATTTTGTTATTATAAATTCAATTGTATTACTTAGCATGGAGTAAGAATTTGTCCAACAGGTAGAGGTAAGCGCATGTTAGGGGACTAAAGGACAGGGGGACTATCGGCGTTAGGGGCTGTTGCAAACATCCGAGGCAGCAACAGCCAAGGAGGTATCCAATGGATACAAGGGTGGGTAAGCCTCAGAGGGCCAATACCATCAGGTCCCTCACCCCTCTACAGGAGTCACTACACCTCCCCCCATATTTGACATCGTGTTCCCCAGCAACGAATCTTTTTTTTTGCTTGGCATGATTCGTAACGACCGTTTAGGCTACGATTCCAAGAACCCTCCCCGCCGACGAGCTAAGCCCACAACATCAAGCATGCCAACAGGGGATCGTAGTCTGAACACCCCCCTCGCTTCTGCTGCCCGGACCAGCCACAGGGGCCTGTACCCTTGGGGTTGTAACGGTGGTCTACTAGGAGTGAGGGGGTCGCGGTCAATTTCGTTACAGGTGGCGCCCAACGTGGGGCCCGATTGTCTAGCATTTGGAATTTTGTTTCCCTTATTTTCTTACATCGTAGGGGGAACTGACCCAAACCCGGTAATTGGTGGAAGACGTATGTGGTGTTCTTAAATTGGATTCGTTAAAATTTTAAAAGAAATGAACACTAAGATTTTCTGAAATTTTTTTTACTAGTTGTCGTCCGGTAAATGAGAGTTGTAATCTCTGTTTACGCAGTTGCGTACAAGCTATAAATTTTCTAAAACTATTTTTTTTTTTAAATCTTTAATCGAATCAACACCGTAGCTCCGTCTTTGAATGTATACTAGCTATCGTCCGGTAAATGAGAATCGTAATCTCTGTTTACGCAGTCGCGCTCAAGCTTAAATTTTCAAGACCAAACAAACCAATCATTGAAGCCTGACCTGGAGGTTATTCACTCCAGCTCCAGTTGTTCAATGGATTGAAATAGCTTTTTATTTCTCAGGGGATGGGACGCTGGTCTATCATTAGGCATCAAAGCCACTGAATATTGCCAGCCACCATATCCTTAACGAATCCAAACGCGGGACTCCACATTGTAGTTGACATCGATTGCTGGCGTTTGGGGTCAGACGTGGTACTCCGTAGAGGGGCAAGAACGCCTTGTCCTCCTTCTGTCCCTGATAACATACGGCTTATCTCTACCTACGACACCATGAAAACATTGAATTAAATCGAATTAATCCGAATATTTGAATTTAACCCTGAAGAATAAATAAAATTATATTTTCTTTTTTTTAAATTTGAATTTAAACATACAACAAAACAACGTACATAAAATTTAATAAAACAAAATACACAAAACAATAATTATCAAAACCAAACCAATATAAAAAAAAACAAAAACTAAGACAAAAAATTACAAGATACAAAAACTTGAAATTCCCTGAATTAATTAACATAGCTTATTAAGGTACAGTT
Source organism: Sphaerophoria taeniata (assembly GCA_943590905.1). NCBI lineage: Eukaryota > Metazoa > Arthropoda > Insecta > Diptera > Syrphidae > Sphaerophoria > Sphaerophoria taeniata. The sequence continues at coordinate 182,869,397 of OX016540.1, read as the reverse complement.
CAATAAAAGTCAAAATGAATACTAGGCGTGGGCGTAAGAAAGCTAATATTAGTCTCCGTGGTAGGGTCCTTAGATCACACCTCCTCTCCGAGACCTTTGAGGACCTTCGAAATAATCCGGAGAACCAATCCAACCCAGAAACCGGATCCCGGCCTCCCCAAGGAGAACCAAGACGAGAGTCGAGGAGATCAGACCTTAATTTACCACAACTTTCACCTCAAATCCGGCAATCTTTAGGCAATGACAATTGTGAGCTGATGACGGAGTACATTGAGGAGGTGGTTACAGCTGCGGTGGGAGCGCGTCGAGCCGAAGACTTACAACTTTTCAGCAGTGAGCTAGAGAGGACACGTGTGATGTTGAAAGAGGAGATCACCAACATCCTACGAGATAATTTTGCGTCATTCCCGACACCAGAGACAGCAAAGGTCCTTCCACGAGCAGGAAGTCAGCGTGAACCCTCTCCCTCGCGTGCGTCATGCTCACATCACCCGCCTCCGAGAGCTCAAACACCACGCAGACCTGCCCAAGCAGCCGAACAAAACAATGTGGACAACTTCCTCCAACACCTCCATAATCTCACCCTCTCTGATCCCGTTGCTAGCGCTCACTCTGCCTCTCGACCCTCCAGTTCCGGATATCGTTTGCAGAACTTCAACAAGTGGGGATTGAAGTTTGACAACAGGAATATGTCTGTAGATGACTTCCTTTTCCGACTAGAGCGCCTGCGGACAAGCTACGGAGCCTCCTGGGACGAAGTTGTCATCAACTTCCATCACTTCGTGTCTGGTCCGGTGGAAACTTGGTTCTGGGCATTTGTTAAGACCAACCCAAATGTCCCCTGGTTAGCGTTGAGAAACGCGATGATTGAACACTTCAGAAGCCTGGAGACGGATTCGGAACTCTCCCGACGCCTCTACGATCGCCATCAGGGTAGCAGCGAAACGTTTGATGACTTCTACCTTGCGGTGCAGCAGCTCAACGGTCGGCTCCGAGTTCCAAAAACGGACTCCGAAATCATAGACGTTTTGAAAAACAACGTCAGGAAGCAGATGGGGTTATTGCTTATAACATTCGAAACCAACTCTCTAGCAGACATGGTCCATGTGTGCCGCAAGGTAGAGAAATATCTGCAGGATCGAGAAGCCCACTTCACGAAATCTCGCGTAGGACCCCCTCCACCAGCCCGGCGAGGTGCAATCTCGGAGGTAGTTCCTGAAGACTCGGAAGAAGACGACGCTCATCTTCTCGACATCGAGGCGTTCCACCCTAAAAACGAAAAGGACACTCGCAGTTACACGTGTTGGAATTGTAAGGGTCGGGGCCATTCCTTCTTCGAATGCCCAGTCCCTCAGAGAGCCCTTTTCTGTTTTAGGTGTGGCTGGGAAAACACGACCTCTCCCCAATGTCCTCGATGCTCGGGAAACGAGCCGAAGAGCAGCTCACGGTTCCGGGGGAATTGCTCTTCGGAGAAAACTCCGGAGTCCCAATAAGCCCAACAGTCAAACTCATCAACAACAGCACCAAATCCGTTCCAGATTCTGAAGATGTTCGATCCCACCAGCCCACTCCTGCCGTCAGGATCCTGCCCCGCCCACAACACCCAACCCGCGAAGAACCAGCCACATCCCAACATGTATTGCGACCGATCCTACCCTTGCACGAGCGTCTGCAAAATTATTACGAGGCCCGGAAGCGGATATTCGGTACCGCTGTCTCGGACAAGGTGGCACGGTTGAGGAAGAAGTTCCAGGAAAAGAAGAGATCATATAAAGCCATCGAAGCAACCACCCTCTGCTGCTCGGATGATCCTCGGCCATACGCCAAAGTCACCATATTTGGCGAGTCTGTCCTGGGACTTCTGGATAGCGGTGCCAGTATCAGCTGCCTGGGTCTAGAAGGAATGGAGCTACTGAACAGACATGGACAGACTTTCTCAAAGCTGAGTTCAGGGGTGAAGACAGCCGATGGAAAGCATCAAGCCGTAGTAGGCAAGATCTACACTGATGTTTCCTATAAGGGAAAAACGAAAACAATTCCGCTATACCTAGTCCCAACTCTTCAACAAAGGCTGTACCTTGGAATTGACTTTTGGAGGGAATTCGACATCGCGCCTCATTTAATCTCGGAAATAGCCTCAGTTCCTTTGGATGCTGATCCGAACGCGCACGAACTCACCCAGCAACAATCCAAATATTTGAAAGATGCCATTGACCTGTTTCCGTCCTCTGCTGTTGAAGGCTTAGGAAAAACATCATTAGTGGTACATACCATCGACACAGGGGATGCAGAGCCCATAAAGCAGCGTCATTACCCGGTTTCTCCAGCGGTACAGAAACTCCTATATGAGGAACTGGATCGCATGTTCAAACTTGGTGTTATTGAAGAGAGCACGAGCGCATGGAGCTCTCCTGTAGTCTTGGTACGCAAACCGGGAAAAAATCGCTTGTGCCTGGACTACAGGAAAGTTAATGCGGTCACCAAGAAGGATGCGTATCCGCTTTCTCATATAGGGGGATTGCTATCGCGCCTTTCAGATACTCATTTCATATCAAGTGTGGATCTGAAAGACGCCTTTTGGCAGATCCCGTTGGAGAAAGCATCTCGGGAAAAGACGGCGTTTACGGTGCCCGGTATGCCCCTGTTACAGTTTACGGTCATGCCCTTTGGCCTCTGCAATGCGCCTCAACGCATGGTCAGATTAATGGACAAAGTGGTACCCCATCAACTGAGAGAGAAAATCTTCCCATATTTGGACGACTTGCTGGTGGTGTCGAGTACGTTTGAGGAACATGTGGAGCTGCTGAGGTTACTGGCCGGACGATTAAGGGAAGCGGGTTTAACGATAAACGTCCAAAAGTCAAAATTTTGTTTCAGGGAATTGCGATATCTGGGTTATATTGTGGGGGATGGCTGTCTGAAAACAGATTCGGAGAAGGTTACGGCGATCCTAGATTTCCCACTGCCAACTACACCAAAACAAATGCGACGATTCCTGGGAATGGCGGGCTGGTACCGGCGGTTTGTGAAGGACTTCTCCACCTTAGCAGGCCCACTTACAGACACCTTAAAAAAGGGGAAGAAGTTCCTGTTCACGGAAGAAGCAGAGGAAGCGTTCAACAAGCTGAAGTTAGCCCTCACGTCAGCCCCAGTGTTGGTGAACCCAGACTTCGAAAGGGAATTTATAATTCAGTGCGATGCCTCAAACACCGGCATAGGATGCGTGCTGGCACAAAAGGACAGTGAAGGGATAGAGAGACCCATCATTTACCACTCTCAGAAGCTCAACACGGCCCAGCGCAATTACAATGTGACCGAGCGTGAGTGCCTGGCTGCGGTCATGGGAGTCCAGAAGTTCCGTGCGTACGTCGAGGGACATTCCTTTAGGATTGTGACCGACCATGCGAGCCTAAAGTGGCTGATGGGCCAAAAGGATTTGAGCGGGCGTTTGGCGAGATGGAGCCTTAAGCTTCAAGGGTTCGACTTCGGCATCGAGCATCGCAAGGGATCCCAGAACGTTGTGCCTGATGCACTTTCACGAGTGCATGAGGTAGACGCCCTGGCTTGCGATGACTCGATCCTGGAAGATCCCTCCGATGTACTACACCTAGATCTTGAGGATCCAAGCTTTAAATCTTCGGAATACCTCAAGCTCATTAGAGACATCGTAGAACAAAAAGATAAGCTACCTGACCTTCAAGTCTCGGAAAATTTCGTGTATAAGAAGGTCAGACATTGCACAGGGAATCCTGTAGAGGACGACCAAGTGTGGAAGCTCTGGGTTCCAGCTCCGCTAACCACCCGATTGATATCTTTGGCTCATCGACCACCACGAGCTTCGCATGGCGGAATCGCAAAGACCCTGTACCGGCTACGTCAACGGTTCTTCTGGCCAAACATGGCAGCGCAGGTCAAGGAGTTCTTGGAGAGGTGCGACATCTGTAAGGCCTCGAAAGCTCCGAACGCCACTCTTAGGCCTCCTATGGGTAAAGCGTTCGTAGCCGAGAGACCCTTTCAGATGTTGTACATCGACTTCTTGGGACCCTACCCACGCTCGAAGAACGGGAACACTCACATTGTGGTTGTGCTGGACCAGCATACGAAGTTCGTCTTGATAAAGGCGATTCGTAGGGCGACATCGGAGATCGTGCTGCAGTTTCTGTACGAGAACGTGTTCTGCGTATTTGGTGTACCAGAAACAATACTATCGGACAATGGGAAGCAGTTTATAAGCAGGGAATTTGAGAAGACCATGACCACTCACGGAATCACCCACGTAAGGACTGCTGTCTACTCTCCTCAGGCCAACGCTAGCGAGAGGGTAAACCGTTCCATTCTTGCTGCCATCCGAAGTTACGTCGACAGTGATCAAAGGAACTGGGACAACCAACTACCTGCTATAGCCAGCGCCCTACGAACCACGGTACACTCGGCCATCAATATGTCGCCCTACGAAGCGCTCTTCGGACAACTTTGTATGGAGCATGGATCAGACTACGAAGTCCTGCGGAAACTTAACGCCCTCAACAACTCCGAACTCCAGCTTATATCAAAGGCGGCGAGAATGAACATTCTCCATTCCCAAATTAAAACGTCTCTAGCAGCAGCTCACTCTCGGTACGAAAACACGTACAACCTGAGAAGCAAGAAGGGGAAATTCCAAGTTGGTGACATTGTTTTCCGGAGAAATTTTATACTAAGCGACGCGTCGAGAAAGTTCTGTGCCAAGCTGAGCCCAAAGTTCCTAAAGATGAAGGTATGTCGTCTGGTTGGTAACAACCTCTACGAACTGGAAGATATGAATGGAAAGAAGGCTGGGGTGTACCATGCAAAAGACCTGAAGAAATGAGACAAGCCCGGCTAGCAGCCTGTGCATGAGACGTTCCTTTTCTTCTTCTTTAAACTCGATAGTTCTCGTTCAAAGAATAAGTTTTGTGGGGAACACACTTTATAATACTTACTAGACATCTGCAACGAGTAGCTTGAAACAACGTTCAAGCCGTTCTGTATTTTTTCAAATACACTATTCGCTGTACTCACTGCTTGAAATTCAAATCAAATGAATCATTTCCTGATATCAAAACAATAGAATAGTGTATTTGTTCGAAACGAATACACCACTTGATTTTTTTCTCAAATGCATCGAATACAGCGAGTTTATATCGAACACACCGAATGCACCGAATACACCGAATCAAATTAGAAACACGCCAAGCAAACTAAGAATTGCTAAAGAATGAAAAGGTGAATAAAATAAAAATGAAACAAAAAAGGAGTTGTACATCACAAACTGAGGGAAATTTTTGGTGTGGTTAAGAAAAGTTAAGAGTTCGAGATGTCTTAACCCTTAAACAAGGTACTCGACCATCAAGGTCAAGGTCAATAAAGAAAGTAGAAATGTCAGGCTCCAGGTCAGACTCCATTTAAACTACAGGGTGCGCCAGAGAAACTTACTTATTTGAAAAAATTCCCGCGCGGTGAGTTGGGCGGGTATAGGGGCAAGAGGGGGCGCATCTGGAGGGGGAAGTTCCCAAGTTTGTTTCTCCCTAAAGTCAGTTGCCATTATGCTCTGCTCTAGAGAGCAGCGGGCCTTCGCAGTTGAGAGCTTCTTTTCTAACGGTCGCTCATGGAGCTCGTTACAGGAACATGATCGAGGAATTTTTTCTTCCAAGACTCGAAGAAATGAACGTTAGGAACGTGTGGTTTCAGCAAGATGGAGCCACAGCACACACAGCACGAGACTCAATGAATTTGTTGCGACAACATTTCCCCGACCGCCTCATCTCTCTCAGAGGCGCTCTTCAATGGCCGGCACGCTCTCCAGATTTGACTCCATGCGATTTCTTTTTATGGGGTTATTTGAAATCCCTGGTTTATGTCGATCGACCACGGACCATAGCACACCTCAAGAACAACATTCGCGACGCCATTGCCAACATACCGATTGATATGCTGCGAAGAGTGGATTCGAATTTCAATTTCAATCGACTTCATCAGTGTATGCGCAATGGGGGTCGCCATTTATCCGATGTCATTTTTAAGACTGCATAAAAAAAAAATTGGGATATTGTATTCTCAAATAAAAAAAAATTAAAACAATAACTGAAGTACTTTTTTTTTATTGACCTTTCAAATAAGTAAGTTTCTCTGGCGCACCCTGTACAAAACGAACAAAGAACATTATTAATTCATATTTATGCAAGTCCTTGCACTCAGTGTGTTAATATCTGTGCTGTTTGTATATTTTGTATTTTTCCCAATTCGTTCAATAAGTCAAACTAAGGCCGTGTGCGAATTCAGTTAAAAATGGGTTAAACTTGACGTTTGGTTTGGTTAAATGTTGACACTTCGCATTGAATAAAATTATTAGACAAGCTGCGGAGCAGGTTAAAATATGACAGTAGTGGTTAAAAATTCATCCATTTTTATTTTTTAACCACAAATCATCCGATTCACACACGGCCTAAAAAGCGACACCAAATAGTGCGTATTTGATTCTATAAATACTCGGTGTATTCGCTGTATTCGGTGTTTTTTTAACTGTTAGGCTTGTTCTGTTCTATTTGATTCAAGCATTCAAGCTTTGGAGAGAAACCAAGCAGTGTATTCGTTCTATTATGAAGGGATCGAATGGTGTGCAGTGTTTGTTTTTAAGAATAGTGTATTCATTTTTAGTGTACACTACTATCTATGCATGCAACAAACAGAATACACTGCAGTATTGTACTTGGTCAGTGACGGCAAATGAATGTATTCATGCAGACCTCTAATACTTACCTCATAATAAAATTAAATTAATAATATCACTATTAATAATACTTACCATATAAAATATACTTACCACTTATAATACTTAACATATAATAATACATACTTACCTCTTATAATACCATGTCTAATACCTACTTTTGATAATACTTACCTTGCAATTATACTTACCTCATAAAATAATATAATATACCTATAATAAATCCTACCTATAATATATCCTACCTATAATACTACTTACCTGATATAATACTTACCTATAATAACACCAACACATAAATAAATTGATACTAAAGAAGAACATTAATAACATGAACAACATTAATAATAATAATAATAATAATAATAATAATAATAATAATAATAATAATAATAATAATAATAATAATAATAATAATAATAATAATAATAATAATAATAATAATAATAATAATAATAATAATAATAATAATAATAATAATAATAATAATAATAATAATACACCTAGTAATAAATAAAACAAAACCCATAATATACCTAAGATAAATAAATGAAATAATCGAGCGACCCAGAGTGTGAAAATTAAATCGACACGAAATCTTGCCACCCGAGCAACAACAATTATACATGGCCATATAATAAAGGCAGCACTTTAGAACAGCAAGAACAAACATTTCTTTGCACTTGTTGCTAAGAAGTACCGCTGCCCACGAAGAAGATTAGCATTGCAACGATGGGCATTGGAATATGCCTATGCTTAAGCCAGTGCAATGACCACTCAAATTGCACTTGCTGCCGAAAAATAACTGGTTCAATTTCAAGGGCAAATAACAAAAACATAATTCTTATTGCTGAATTAGCGGGCCGTCAAATGGCATGATTTTGTTTACCGGAATTTTTTTAACAATGCAAGTGCAATTGGAGTGGTCATCGAAGATCAGTGGGGATTTAAATTGAAAAGCGGTCGGTCGATTAAAAAGGGTTTTAAGTCGTGTGCCAAACAGAATAGTGTTGATACTTAGTTATCAAGGAAATTAAAGTAACAATATAAAACAACAATTATAATAGTTTTAATACCTATTAAACAAAAACAAAAAAACAAAAACAATTAAAGAAATACAATTAACAATAAATAAAAAAAAAAAGTTTAAAGAAAAGTGTTGCCCTGCATACTTCTTCAAGACCATAAAGTGCGTGTATGCTTGGTGCCTGAGCCTCCCCCCCCCCTTCCCAACCTTGAAAAAAAAACTTACCTGGGAAATCCTAATCGAAAAAAGAGGAATACATACATACTTACCGTGGCTATCTGAAAAAAAGTGGAAAATATTGACCCTTTTAAATTCATATACTCGGATTTACCTGAAAAAAAAGACAAAATTAATAAAACCTGCTATATACTTACCCCGACTTCCCTGAAAAGAAAAAAAATTAAAATTTTACTTACCCCGACTTACCTGAAAAAAAAATTTGATATACTTACCCTCTCCTGGATACCTGAAAGAAAAAAAAAATTAAACATTACAAAAATACTGATAACAAAAAAAATTCATTACTACTACTTACCTGAATGGAAATAAACATCATCGTCTGAAGAATTCTGGATCAGAGGCGGTGCAGTTAATCTTAAATTTTTTTTGTGTTCTGTGCTTAAATTGTGTGACCTGTGATTTTCTTGTCATGTGTTTAGGTCATAATAATTTTAAATAATGGTACAAAGATTAAAGTTATTTAAATAATTTCAAAAGAGAAAAAAAAGGGTGTCGATAGGTGGTTCCATGATTTGTCAGATTTGAAATAAATTTTAATTTTGAATAATTGAATTATGCTCAACCAATTTGTTTGAAAAAGAATCTCGGTTCGCGAAAAAAAAAATATTTCTTTAAGATTTTCAGCCGTTCCAGGTAGTGCACTACGCGGGACAGCCTTGAATCATCGATAAAAACAAGTAAGTGAAACAAGTATATATATAAAATACATTGTTTTTTTTGTTTTTAAATAACAATCAAAATAAAAAAAAAGTTATAAAAAAAAGTTGGTTGATTATAAAAATAAAAAAAAAATAATAAATTAGAAAAAAAAACAAATACCAGATAGATTAATTTTTGGAATAAAGGAAAAAAAATAATAAAATTTAGAAGAGTACCTACTTATTTTTTTAAATTAAAACAGAATTTGGAATTGGAAAACCTTAAAGGAAAAAAAATTTGATAAAAATATTATTACACCGTTTTTATTATCGTTATTGTACTTACCTTGGAAAAACCACCTACCGAAAAGAAATTAACCTAGAAAAGAAAAAAAAAGTAAATTTTGATATTGTTATTTTTTTTTAAATTTACTTACTTACCTTAATTTCGTTATTATTAGTTTGTATTAATATTGATTATAGCATATAAGTTTTTTTTTATTTGTTTTTAATAAATATTATAAATGTTTTCTTGATCGAAAAATTCTGTTTTCTTGGTTAAACAGTTAACCGATGGATATTTTGTTATTATAAATTCAATTGTATTACTTAGCATGGAGTAAGAACTTGTCCAACAGGTAGAGGTAAGCGCATGTTAGGGGACTAAAGGACAGGGGGACTATCGGCGTTAGGGGCTGTTGCAAACATCCGAGGCAGCAACAGCCAAGGAGGTATCCAATGGATACAAGGGTGGGTAAGCCTCAGAGGGCCAATACCATCAGGTCCCTCACCCCTCTACAGGAGTCACTACACCTCCCCCCATATTTGACATCGTGTTCCCCAGCAACGAATCTTTTTTTTTGCTTGGCATGATTCGTAACGACCGTTTAGGCTACGATTCCAAGAACCCTCCCCGCCGACGAGCTAAGCCCACAACATCAAGCATGCCAACAGGGGATCGTAGTCTGAACACCCCCCTCGCTTCTGCTGCCCGGACCAGCCACAGGGGCCTGTACCCTTGGGGTTGTAACGGTGGTCTACTAGGAGTGAGGGGGTCGCGGTCAATTTCGTTACACTCTTATATTATAATTATGACACATTCGATAGATCGATAGTTATAAAAACCATCGATGTTTTCGATAGTCATTTACTATCGATAACTATCGATAGACTATCGATGTTTAAGGAACACTAGTAAGTATCTGGTTAGAGTTGTTCTATTGATATTGTGCTTGTTCCCTGATTGACTTGCCTTCATGCACTTCTTTCATTGCCTGTGCAATGGTCTCTGTGCAAAACACACTCCTTTGCGCTGCTCCTTCATTTCTTTTGTAAGCAAATGGCATTTTTATATCTAAAAAAGAATTAAATTCATGCAATTTTAAAACATCTGACAATAAATTATAACAAAGGGGAGACTTGAACAACTGATCAAGTCTCCCCTAAAAAAAAAGCTCAAGTCTCGCGCTCACGTTTTTTCCAATTAATAATAATTAATAAAATTTGTGAAATACACGAAAGCTTTATGCTGGAATGTAAACTATTTTTACCTACCACGTCAAATAAACTTTTTATCAGGAAAATTAAAAAAAAAATCACTTTGTGCGACAAAAAACACGCCTTTTGCGTTTACCATCCAAAGCCTACTGAGGGGCCGGTTATAGAGGCATAGCTATAAGAAAAACGGATCAGAAAATAAAAATCTTTTCCAAATTTGAATAGGTACTCTAGAGCAGCCATACTCAACCTTTTTTTTAATGGGCCACATTGATAATTTTGTAACGCTACCCCGGGCCACAAGAATTTTTTTTATCGTAAATAATAATACTCATTTTAATGTGCATAGTAGTTGTAGTAGAAATGGCGGAAATGAGCAGTCTAGCTCGGTGACCCAATTAGCACTGGCTTGCGCCGTTTTGATACCATAAAAACTCATTTGACCTAAAAAATTTAAGGAGGGATTATATAAAATTCTGAGTTTTAGTTCTTAGTTCGCTAGCTGGCGATCTCAAGCTCTAAGAGGAACTGTAACAAATAGTTTAAAATACGCCTCAAATCCACTTTGTTGCGTTTAGAAAGGAGATCAAATCTCTGATCTTTAGTTCGGAAAGCTCATTAAGGTTATTGAAGAAGGACTTTCCCAATGATTTGGTTCTCGTTTTGGCTAGGGCAGGACACTTACACAAGAAGTATGCTGCCCCCCACAACTACGACAGAAAATATTGTGAGGAATGCCCAGCTAAGATGCGTGTTAAGCAACAGGCCAGTGTCCGGTGCATGTTGCAACGACCCTGGCTATGTCTTGCCTGGGTCTGCAAATGAGGTTATTAGTGCAGGATTTATTGTAAGTGGGCCATATCCTTCTAGATATGATTCAGCGAGAAAAATTGAGAAGATCTTGCCCTTCATAGCACCAAGAGGAATGTTGACTCTTTCCGCGAGTGAGCTATGAAGGGCTGATCCTTGCCTTGCCAGCTCGTCAGCCCGTTCATTGCCCTCAAAGCCACTATGACCCGGAATCCAGACAAGAGTAACCCTGAGTCCAATGTTCATGCCCGCTAGCTCACTTCGGCATTGTTGAACTAATTTGGAGGATGATGTGGACGAGCAAATCGCTTTAATAGTCGCCTAACTGTCCGAAAAGAAAGCTGTATTGCGGTTTTGATTTGGATCTAGTTTTAGTAATTTGCATGCTTCCTTAATCGCGAGTAGTTCAGCCTGAAAGACACTAGCGAAGTCAGGAAGCCAAGATGACCTGGAGAAATTTAAAGACTCAGAGAAAATTGCTGCACAAACCCCACACTCCATTTTTTAGCCGTCGCGTCGCGTCAGTGAAAATAGATATGCCGAAGCCTCTCGTCACTAACTCATCATCCCACTCTTTTCGAGATGGAATGATAACTTTAAAATCCGCACTGAGGTCCACAGTAGGAGTGCAGTAGTCGGTTTTCGTCGAAAAGATGTCCATTCAAAATTTGAAATGATTCCAATTATCCAATTCAATTTCGCAATGGCAAGAAAAGTAAGGAATACTCAGCGACATCTGTTTTTCATTGAGTTGTTCAAACCTTTCCTGGCGTAGAAAGGAGTGACATCTAGAATAATTTTTTGAAGACACACGATGTCCACTTTTCCACTGCTGTACGTTCTAGTGTTGCTTCCATTTTGAAAACTCAAAAGGATATATTTATCTCACGTTTTTCAGCAGTCACTCGATATTTTAAGAATTTATTAAACCACGCCGCGGGCCAACTTTTATAAGCTCGAGGGCCGCAGGTTGAGTATAGCTGCTCTAGAGTCTAGAACAGCGATGGCGAACCTATGGCACGCGTACCCATAAATTTTCGCTGGCACGTATAATATTTTTCATTTTCATACATATGTACTGACCAATCCAAATGCATTTTTGATATTTAAAAACAAACTTCCATATTTCTGGCGCCTTTATGCGTATGTAGGTATAGGTAAGTACTAAGTACAAGTATGAATATGTGATTTTAAATATATAAACAAAAAAAATATTAAAATGAAGCTAGTATGGTTTGGATTTTCAAATACTCAAATTCACTAATTTTAATTCAGTTCAGTTCAGTTTAAAACTTTGTAAGTCCGATTGAAAGTTGTGTTTTCTTATTTTAGTATTATTTTTTGCTAATAAAAAATCGATTTACATTTATATATTTTTTAGAAAACAATTATAATTGATTTCAAAAGGTAATTCATTAACAATTGTAATGATAAATTAATAATATGTTTCAACTTTAGAATGTCAGAAAATAAGAAAAAGAAAACAGGGCCAGCTCTAACAGACAATTTCAAGATTATTGGACTGATAAATATGGAATGATGAAAAGCAAAAACAATGCCCTGTGTGCGTTGTGTGGAAATACAGTAGTGTGCAGAACATCTTCAATAAAACGTCATTATAAAACTACTCATTCATTTCTTTTATCTAAAAGTGATTCAGAACAAAAAGAACATATTGCACGTGAAGTTAAAAATAGAAATTTACAATCAAACTCATTCACTACATTTTTGAAACATACAAATTATTTAGTTGCTGCTAGTTTTGAGGTTTGCAAGACTATTGCTACTCATTGCAAACCATTTAGCGATGGAGATTATATTAAAGAAGCTTTCATTAAATGTGCACCACATTTATTTGAAGATTTTAAAAATAAAGAGCCGATACTGAAGCGCATTGAAGAATAAAGTATAAGTCGAAATACTGTTAAAGACAGGATATTAAAAATGCATAAAAATATTAATGTTAAAAAAATTAATTATATACGTTCTGCAAAGCTATTTTCTATATGTCTTGATAAAAGTACCGACGTAACATCTTCAGCTCGCTTATCCATAATTGATCGTTATGCTAAAGAAGAAAAAATAGTTGAGGAATTGCTTTCACTAGTTTCCTTATCAGCAAAAACAACTGGAAAAGATATTAGTGATGCAGTTATAAAAACGTTTTAAATAGCTGAGATAGATACATCAACAATAGCGTCAATTACAACTGATGGAGCTCCCTCAACTGGTTTTATATCACTTTTTCAAGAACACGTTGGGCATCCAATTATTAATTTTCATTGTATAATTCATCAAGAAGTTCTATGTGCGAAGTCTGGATTGGCAGTATTTGATGATATTTTAAGTAATGTTTTCAAAATCATAAATTTGATAGCAGCTCGAGCTTTGAATAAGCAGCAATTTCAGTTGCTTCTACAAGAGGTAGGTTCAAACTATCATGGATTGTTAATGTATAATTACGTACGCTGGCTTAGTAGAGGATTTGTGTTACAACGTTTTGTAGAATGTTTTGATGAAATTATAATATTTCTTAATGATAAAAAAAACCGAATTTCCTGAACTTTTTGATAATGACTGGATTACCAAATTTATGTTTTTAATGGATATTTCCAACCATTTAAATGAATTAAATATTAAATTGCAAGGTCCTGGAAAATCAATTGATGTAATGTTCGATATTATTGAAGGTTTTGAGTCCAAATGAATAATATTTAAACGCGATGTTGACAACAATAATTTTAAGTATTTTCCTTTGTTGAAAGACCACCTTCAAAACTTTTCTATTCATGGAGTCTATGAAATTAATATAAATTTTTATAGCCAAGTTATAAGTAACATACAAGACAATTTTGTTTAGAGATTTCAGGATTTCAAAAAATCTCAACCATTATTTAACTTCATTAAATATCCAGACAAGTTTGATTTGGAAACTGCTAAAATGGATCAATTAGAATGGTTAAAGTTAGTGACTTTAGAAATGCAATTGGCAGAGTTTCAATCAAGTTCTATTTGGAAGCAGAAATTTAAAGAGTTGAGGCAAGAAATAGAAAATAATGAAAAAAAAAGATTAAATGAAGAAGAATACGAAAACATGAACAACATGTTGTTGAAGACATGGTGTTCGCTCCCAGAAACATTTAATGCAATGAAGAAATTGTCTTTAGCTATTCTAACAATATTTTCATCAACGTGTAGCTGTGAAAGTCTATTTTCGCTTATGAATAATATAAAACCTGATGAACGAAACAGACTTACCGATGAATGTGGGGAGGCTTGTATTTCATTAAAATTGTCAAAGTATGATCCGGATATTGATGCATCATCGAGAAATATTCAGCAACAAAAATCCCACTAAAAAATATGTCAGCATATTATAGAAATGAATATATGAATAATTTTTAAAATGTACATATGTATTTTCATTCAATAAAAATAATTTTTATTGGCACGTAGTCAAAAAAAGGTTCGCCATCCCTGGTCTAGAACTTCATTTGAGCGAAATATTTATGCAATTCGACGAACATTTATTTGAAATATTTTTTTCAAAAAGAATTAAAACATTTATGACCGAATTTAATTAGAAAATTGATGAAAAAAAATTCTGATGTCATAAAATAAAGCGTGCAGCTGGATTTCTGACAAAAAATTCTTGGTTGCTATATGGTGGATTTACGTGTATCTGCATTTTTAGTTCTGCAAAAAAGAGAGATGCAACATACAAAAATCATGCTCGTTCGATAGAGAGGCAAAATCAAAATGCAGACATCTTGTCAAGATCAAGATTATCGGAAATAATAGAAATCAAGATCAAGATTATGGTTAAGACGAACATGTTCATCTTTTTTATAGCATGTTCATCTGCATTTGAGGTTCCTATAACTGAGTTCAGGTCAACAGCGAATCTCCCTTTCTCACCTGAACGCAACAAAAACTATAAATGTCAATTTTTCCGCTCATTTGATTGAATGTGCGATTGCATTGCGATTATATGAAGAATTTTCCTCCGGAATTTCTTTACCTAATTGATAAATAAATGTGTAACCAATAAAATGGCGACTCTTCATATGTCACTGAGGACTGAGCTATAAAAAATTATGGCAATTAAATAAAGCAGGCATATAGTGTACTCTTTCACTCTTTTGTATAACGACGTATATCTCACCCGCTTTACTTTTCTTGATTTTTATAGATCAAGATGATGCAGATACATGTAAATCCACCAATAAACACTCATCAGAAAAATGTTTCAAGTTTTCACTGTTCCAATTTTTTCTGATGGATTTTTCTGATAGCTATAAGTAACCATCCCCTGAGGATCTGGAAAAGCTTTTGTTGGCAAGTAGAACATCATGGGATGAAAAGTGTTGCCAGATGAATTTTAGAGCCAAGCGGGACAAATCACAAAATATTCGAAAAATCCCGGGATTTCGAAAGTTTTCCCGGGACAATATAAAAAATCAATTTTTTCCATTAACAAACAATATTATAACATAACTACGTATATAATAATTTTTATGTGAATACGTTTTATTTACAATTTATGAATAAAAATAAATAAATCAAAACAGTCTCTTCAGTTCAGTTCAGTTCAGTTCAGTTTTTGAAAATAAAGTTTAAAAATAAAATTATCTACTCACAATTAGTAGAATATTTAAAGGAACTCTTAGCATTCTTTATTATTTTTTACATAATTTTTACAATATTTACAATATTTTTTTTTTATTTTATTTAATGTCGAGTGTCGGTCGACTTGACTTGCACTGGGATTCAGCAGAACAGAAGAAAAAGGAAAAACTGATAATATGAAAAACAATAGCTGATCCTGCTTAAGGGGCCGGTTATAGCTATCAGAAAAACGGATCAGAAAAAATATTCTTTTCCAAATTTGACTACTCTAGAACTTCATTTGAGCGAAATATTTATGCAATTCGACGAACATTTGTTTGAAATATATTTTTCAAAAAGAATTAAAACATTTATGAACGGATTTAATTAGAAAATTGAATTTAAATTTTTTTCTGATGAGATTTCATTTTTCTGAACAACTGATTGTAAAAACTTCAAAAATATTCCATTTCGTTTTTCTGATGTGTTTCGATTTTTTTCTGTTCCGATTTTTTTTTTCATTAGAAATTTTTTTTCTGATGTCATAAAAAACAGCGCGAAGCTGAATTGACATTCAATTTCTGACACAAAATTTTTGGTTGCTATAAACACTCATCAGAAAAATGTTTCAAGTTTTCACTGTTTCAATTTTTTCTGATGGATTTTTCTGATAGCTATAACCGGCGCCTAAGTAGAAGAGAGAAAAGAATAAAATAGCTTACATCGGTTTCATTCTGGTGCTCTATTCCACTTCCAAACAACATTTGTATTTGTACAATTTGACATAAGGTAGGTATGTTCAGCGACACTGTTCTGCACACTTTGGAACAGTTTGGAATAGAAAAGTACAGCTTTTTGGTGTTCATTGACACATTTGCTGTTCCAAACTGTTCTGATTTGGTGTTCATTGAGTCTGTCTAGAACAGTTTGGAACAGTTTAGGACAGAATTTTCTGTTCCATCTTTTTAGGTAGAACACATTTTGTGTTCTAAACTGTTCCAAACTGTTCTGACATTTCTCATGAAGCTGTGCTGTACTTTGCTGTGCTGTGCTGTACTGTCCTGTCTTTTTTCCTCGCTGAACAAAGCTATAGTTGAAAGTGACGTTTAACGAAATAAGGTTTGTTCGATTACATTCAATCAAGAAAATTCGTAAAGGTAGAGCCGCAATGAAAAAGTAAATTTTCTTGTAGTTATTGGTTGCTCACATAGAGTTTTCACGGGAATTTGCTTGTCCCGGCGGGACGGTTGAAAAAATGTTAAAAAACCGGGACGTCCCGGGAAAATCGGGACATCTGGCAATGCTAGCATGAAACACAAACATTTTGGTATACTCATGAGTCATTTGAATGTTAATTGAGTGAATTATTTAGAGTGGATAATGTCTCCCATATGGTCAAGTCTCCCGGATTACCCCTACATTCTTTTACTTTATTTCCCAACTTATTGTGCCTAGAATTATTTATTTCTGAGTTTTTATAATATATATACATAAGTATGTACTCTGTACACATAATTTTATGATTTGAGCTAAAGCCTAAAGAGAATACTCTTACGCCCAATTTCTTCACAAAGTTCTAAAGTTCCCTTAAAACTCGATCTAGTAAATCTCGGTTTAACGTTAGAACTTAGTTTTTAGAAAATTTAGAACTCGGGCATTTCTTCACTTCTCTAGAACTCGATCTAAAATCATAACTGAGTTCTAAGCGCTTAGAACTTGTCATTTTTAGAACCGAGTTCTAGCATGTTTTTAAAATTTTTGAGTCACCCGGCAGTAATTTTTCAAAACAAAATATGTAAATATAATTTTTGAAGTTGCGCTAATTTTTTGTTTGTGTTTGTACATATGTGTGTACGGTGTAGCTATATGTATGTTTATTTTGGTGATGTCCGTGGCGTGTTATGGCGTTTTTAATTGTTAATCTGGAAGTGAAAGCAGAAAAAAAGTGAAAGCATTCTGAATGCGCTCAATTTGGCCAATTGCCAATTGAAAACGCCATTGGTTTGTGTGTTGGCTGTTAGCTGTTACGCAAAATCGATTCCTACTCGTGCCCATATCCCATAAACTGTCAAGAAAAAAGTACTTCGCCGTTCAGGATCGGCCTTTAGGTTAGATTAGGTTAGGTGATAAGGGGTGTGCACAGCGTGAAGCTGTTGCGTACACGGGGGCCTACTGGTCCATTGTTATCCCCTATAAAAGAAATAAAAGTTAGCATCGATGCTCCTCAATTCTGCCGATTAACGTAGACTGGCTCGTTAACGAACTAGCCTGTGCTATCTATAAATTTCCTCATGTTTGCCATTGAGACCTGTGCTAGATCATCCAGTTCTCCAACAAACCTGTTTCCGAAATGACGGAGTCGGCTAGTTTGAAGGTTCGGACAGTCACAGAGCAGGTGTTTAATGGTTTCCTCCTCATCCTGACAGCTCCTGCAGAAATCAGGTGCAAATGCCCCTATCTTGTTGGCCATTGTGCCAATGGATTGCGCAATGACCCGTTAGTACACCTATCAGGATTTTAATGTTCCTTTTACTCAGCGATAGAATATACCGAGTTTCCTTTTCATTTGTGTTAGGCCATAAACTTCTAGAGATTGCGCAATCGTCCCTGGATTTCCAGGAGTTATTGATTTTCTCTTTTAATTTAAGGTCTATCTTCCTCTTGAGTACCCCAATCGGGACGAGTGGTCCCCTAACTGAATATAGGATCGGCCTAGAATTGTTAATGATAAGTGGCTTACACTTAGGCTTTGGCTTTCGTTAAGCTGTCGCCATCGCCGAAGTATACTTCACTGACCATTTGCCAACAAGATTAGCATCATTTGATTCTGATGCAATGCCACCAGATTTCGACGTCTTAAATATGACTCCTGCAGACGATTCCCATATCCCATGCTCTCTGGTTGAAAAAAAAAGCTACAACCCTAATGACGCCATCTCCACCGAAACAACGGTGCCGCGGTCGTCTGACAACACCAACAATAATTCATTACCAACAAATGCTACAAAGTAAATACCAATTTTTCCCAACGAACGCTCGATGCCGTTGTCCAATATGAAATCAGCAAATTCGTTGAAAAAACGAAATTCTAATAAATCGAAGTTCTAAGGCACTAAACCCCCGAATTCGAGGGTCTAATTTTATCGAAGTTCTAACTATAACAAAGTTCTAAATCGAAGTTCTAACGCGTTAGAACTTGGTGAAGAAATGACTTAGAACTCAAACAAATGAGTTCTAAAATTTCACTAAACCGAGTTTTAAGGGCTAGAACTTTGTCAAGAAATCGGGCATTAAGTTTCTATGAATTAAAAATATATAATTATAATTTCAGCGATTTCTGTTATTTTTATTTGTCCAAATCTTCGGATTTGTAGTGCACTGGCCACTGGGTGCTAATTTTTCACCACTAATGTCTATACGCTTTGCTATTTCTGAATATAATTCGAAATTGTTGTCAGCAAATGGTTTGCAATGTTATTGAAAACAAAGCAGGCAACGATTGTGTTTGGTATATTTTCTACATGTGATCGTATACAATTTTGACTTGACCAAAACATCATTCAATTTTAACTCTTTCTTTTGAGTGTAATTTGTTATAATTTTTGTCTACGTTTGTTAAAGGGTTCTTAAAAGGTGTCATTAACCACGGTGCAACTCCATATCCTTCGTCTCCCAGCAAAACAATGTCAGTAGAATTCCGCATAGTGTTTTCCACTGCACTGTTCCTCCAAATTCTGGAATCGTGAACCGAACCCGGTCATCGTCAATCAACACTAGTAAAATATTCTTTTTCGTCACAAGTTGCTTGGATGTTAATGGAAACCACCAATGTCTTCACCAACACCAACTTGGAAGCCAGGATCTCCAACATACCTAAAAAAAAAATCTTCATCTTTTCTTGGTGAGTAGTCGCTCTTCCTCTCGTTTCAATTTGATTTCCTAAATATAAAATTTATCATGCATAATAAATTACCGTTTACACTTTAAAAAGCGTAGCCTTTAAAATTGGGTCACTTAAAATACTCACCAATAAAGTTTCACTTAACCAATCCACATTTTCCTCCTCAAAACGGTACAGTTGCTTAAAATTAGACTCCGAATTCGATCTTCTGACTTATAAACTTTTTGTGAATTAACACGCATACGTTCTGCCATTTCAACAAAAATGAAAAAATTGAGATTTAACAAGATATGAACGGATTTTATTATCTTTTGTTTTGTTTTACTCGAACAATTTAAGTATGATCAAGTCTCCCCAAGAGGGTGCTCAAGTCTCCCGGCTAAGCGGGAGACCTTTTTTTAGCTCTTCGCGACAGCAAGAAACAAGCTTCGACTTGATTTGGATGGCAGAGATAGCTTTTATTGCTGCTTGGCTATCAATGAAAAAATGTTGTACGACCCAGTCGTACGAACTTGCTCGTATATTCCAAAACTGAACACAAAAAATATTTAAAAATAAAAACATGTAGGTACTTCAAAATTCATAAATAAATAATCAAAAAAATATTTTATGTGAAAAAAATTACTGCCATAAAATTTCTTACAAAATTGTTGATTTTTCAATTTTTTTTTTAAAAGCTGTGGAGCGGTTGTTAAAAAAACAATTTTTTTATATATAAATTTTTTCAAAAATATCCTAAAATTAATCTATGTACGCAGTATTCAAGAAAATGTTAATACAATACACATTGTGCTTCAATCTCGATTTGATACAGAATTTTGAAAGAAAAATATATATATATATTTTTTTAACACAAAAACAAACTATAAAATATTTTTTTTTAATCCAAAATTTTTTTTGAATACAAAATATTATTTGAGCAATATATACGTACTTTCAGAAAAAAAATACGCTGATCGAACTTTTATTTTTCGAGATAATCTGATAACAAAAAAAAAAAACGGTTTTATGGGAGGTACCGATTAGGAGCAATACAAAAATATTTTTTTTTTACATAAAAAATGTTTGAGGAAGTTGTAAAAAAAATCGTAGGAGCGTTTTTTGAGAAAACTGGACGAATTGATCTTAAAAAAAAAACAATATAAAAAAACGACCCACGCGAATTTGCTCAAACCTCTAATTTTCAAGTTTGAAGTCAGTCGGACCAGTGGTTAAGGCTGTAGGTGAGTTTACAGACAGACAGACAGGCAGACAGGAGGACAGAATCGCCGAACCCAATTTTTCGACGTCTCTATCATCGTTATGTCATATCTCATCAAAATCTCAACTTTTTTTTTACGAATTCAATACCTACTTTCCATATTTTGTTTTAGGTATTTTATATGCCAAGTATTCTAACAGGTGTTTTTTTTAGGTATACCTAGAACGCTAGAACTTTAAGTTGGCATTACTTTTCAAGACGGCGACCGATTAAAACAGCTGTCAAGTGATTTATTCTCAGTTTGGTTTGGCAATTCAAAGTTCTAGTTTCTCTCTCTTCTTGTGTAGACGTCTTGTTCGCTTTGTCATATTGTTTTTTTCTTTTTTTCTTTAATTTATCGCTGTTTTAAATATTTTAATTTTTTTATTTTGTTAGTGTTTGTTTAGTGATAATTGTGCCCCCATTTGATTTTGTCATGTGCATGATCTGTGCTCCTTCTTTTTTTCTTGTCTTATTCAAAGTTCTTGGCAGAAATTAAGTAATAATAAAAAAAAAAAAAATAAGAAACACCCAAGTGAAGCGGTGAAGCGGTGATCAGTGTTACCACATGGACTCAATAGAGTCAAAATGGACTCGTTTTTTCTTCCTTGACTCGGGGACTCGTTTTGATCACGTTTGACTCGTTTATTTTCAGAACACAAATAGGTACAATTGCTAGGAATTTTATATTTTGAAAAAAGAAATCATATGTTTGAATCGTTATTTCTTGTCCTAAACGCTTGTATTCCGAACATTCAAACCATACAATTGATTTCTTGTATGTTAAAAATTAAAAAAAAATGATTTCTGAAAGAATTTTAATTTTTTTTTTACGTGGACTCGTTATTTTTGTAAATGACTCGTTTTTTCAGCTTCTTGGACTCGAAAATATTTTTCCCTGCGGTAACACTGGCGGTGATTAATAGTTAACTCTCTTCTTTTTGACTCTCTTCACTACTGTTTTTGTATTACATTACAATAGAATCGCCGTCCCTCTCTTTAATTTAATACTTTAATTTTCTTCTCTTCTCTACTCTATTTTCTTATTACATTTTCTTATTATAGTTAACTAATGTGTAATGCCTTATTCTTATTCCTTTATTTCTTATTTTGTTTTTGCCAATGTTAAATTAAGATTTTTATTTTGTGTTGTGAAAAAGTGGGGTAAGTGACAATTTAATTCAATATTTGATTGATGGTAGAAGTTTACTCCATTTATGTGCATTGAGTTTGTATTTTTTTTTTCTTTCTTTTCTTTTCTTTCTTTTGAGTGGTCTTGCTTGTGCTGAGAGTCTGCACTCAAAGAAGCAAACACGAACTTAGGGTTACCATCTGTTACCTATTTCTATTAATAGATTTTTTTTTCTCTTGATCTTTTTTTAATTCATAATTTTTTTTTTCTCTTTTTGCCTTTATAATAATGGATGTAATTAAATGTCATTTTTGTAAATCAATTATCACTGCAGTCTCAGAAAGATTCACGAGACTTCAAACGATTTCCTTGCAAAAGTTTTCGTTTTTATGCAACGAATGTAAGCATTCAAATATTTTTTTGCAGCTGCAAAATTTGAATGCTAATGTTGATACCTTCACAAGTAATGTTGACGAGGTAAAAACATCTGTAGATAAACATTCAGAAAGATTTTTCAACCTTGAAAAAAAAGTTGGATTGCTGTTTGACCATTTCGTGGATCTGGTCGGCAATTTCGATAATATTGAAAAAATAGTAGACGCTAATACTAGGTCTGTATCTCTTAACACTTTAACAAACGACAAAAACCTCTCCAAAGTTGTCAAATCATTAAATAACTTAGACAATACCTTAAATGAAGCATTGGATAGTAGAATTAGCATAATTAATTCTGAAACAGTAAAGAACTCGCGCCTTCTGACTAATATCAATGAAAATTTGACTTTGGTTGATAAGAAACTTAATAATTTATGCACAATCAATAACTCGAATATTAATAACATTTCCAAATCAGTTTTCAAACTTTCAAAGGAATTTGAGAGTTTGATAACACTGAATAAAATAAAATTTGACGAATGTAACAATAATTTCACAATTTTGGAAAGGGAGTTAGGAAGTGTTAAAAATAGCCTTGCCGATTTGAAAAGTCCTTCGATTTCGAATGCTAGTACTCACTTTACAGCAGCGGTCAATTCTTCCAATGATCCGAAATATGTGTCTCTTCAAGACGAAACAACATGCAACATCACCTCCAACAGCAATCCTCCTTTATTTAATAGACCACTCGATAACATTAACAATATCGATATCAATAACCTTATTAATATCGATAGCTCTAATCAAAACATTAATACAAATATTAACACTCCTTTCGATAATACAATCCCTCCTTCCATTTTGACTCCTAGAGTGGTGCCTTCTCCAAGGTGTATATTTCTTTCTAAATTCGATATATCTACATCTTCTACAGACATTATTAACCATGTAAAGTCTGTATTAAATCAACAAAATATCTACAATGACCAAAATTTAGTGAAATGTAAAAATATTACAAGATCAAATGGTAGAGTTGCTTCTTTTAAAGTTTCTGTCCCCGAACCTATGTTTAATCTGTTAATGTCTCCGTCATCATGGCCCACCAATACTTTCATCCAAGAATTTATCAACAAAAACCCCCAAGTTAGTCACAATAATTTAAATGTGGCTTCAAAAAACTAAAGTGTTTGTCCCTTTACTATCAAAATGTAAGGGGACTTCGCTCTAAAGCCCCAGAAGTATTTTTAAAATCGCAGGAACTTCCTTTTGACGTTTTTGCTCTTAGTGAAACTAATTTAACTTGTAATTTTAATAATAATGAGTTTTTTACTGCGGATTATAATGTTTACCGTAAAGACGGCCTTTTGGGGTGTAGGCCTGGTAGAGGGGTACTTATAGCAGTACATTCAAGGAATGTTAGTTCAATTTTTGAAATTCCTGGCACCGAACAAATTGAATTGATTTGCGTAAAAATCACTATCAAGCGAAAAATCATCTTTGTTGTGTCCTGTTACATTAGACCTTGCAGTCCAATTGAAACTTACCAAAATCTTATCACAGCAGTTGACAATCTGGGTGACACTATTGAGGTACATGATGGCTTATTACTCGTTGGGGATTTCAATCTCCCTAACCTGTCATGGTCGCGATCCGAGGATGACTCTCATTTTGTTGCTAGTAACGCAACAACTGAAAAAGAAATGTTATTTACTGACAATCTGTCTGATTGCGGCTTGCATCAGATTAGTGATGTCAAAAACAACTTGAGCAGACAACTCGACCTTATCTTTTCCAATGAAGCAACAAACTGTATCGTTGAGGAAAGTAGCTTAACTCTTTCCACCATTGACATTTTTCATCCGCCATTGTCTCTTATGCCTACGAACATAATAATTCTGAAGTTGAATCTGAGAACTCATATCGTTTTAATTTTCGAAAAGCTAACTTCGCCCAACTAAACGAACTTCTTAGTAACATAAATTTTGACTTAATTTTGAACCAATCTGGAAGCAGCATCAATACTTTAACCACTAACTTCTACTCAATAATTTTTGAATGTTTTTTTCTATGCGTTCCCTATGCACCACATAAAAATATCTCACCGTCACCTCCATGGTATTCCAGACAACTTCGTTCACTCCGTAACTCCCGAAATAGTCTATGGAGAAAATATCTTAAATCTAGATCAGATACAGACTATTACTCCTATTTAGTAGTGTACAACGAGTTCTCTGCTCTCTCAAAACTCTTGTATGATGCATATATTAATCAAATGCAGTTTGATATAATCTCAGATCCCAAACGCTTTTGGCAATTCATCAATGTAAACAAAAAGTCGGATGGATATCCTAATACCCTCAATTATTTAGATCACTCTTCTAATGATTCTAAAATTATAACTAATTTATTTGCTAATTTCTTCAGTCTTGCTTTTTCCGACAATAATTTTGCACCTGATGCTGACTATTTCACTTATTTGAACGATTGTAACCAAACATCATTGGTATCGATCAACATCGCTGTTGACGATGTGGTTAACAAAATAAATAAACTAAAAGATGATTTCTCTTCGGGACCTGATGGTTTACCTGCGATTGTGTTAAAGAAGTGTGCAGCTAATTTGGCCCAGCCTCTTACTATTCTTTTTCAAAAATCTCTTTCTCAAAGAATTTTTCCATCTATGTGGAAAGATTCTTTCATTATTCCTATTCACAAGAAAGGCTGTAAATCTGACATTTCTAACTACAGGCCGATTGCCAAATTATATTGCATTCCTAAACTATTCGAAAGTATTATATTCGACACTATGTATTTTCATTGCAAATCATTATTTTCGGCCAAACAACATGGGTTCCTAAAAGGGAAATCAACGACCACAAATTTAACTGAATTTGTTTCTTACGCATTAAACTCAATAGAAAGTAAAAAAGAAGTTGATGTTATTGCTACGGACTTTAGCAAGGCGTTTGATAAAATATCCCAAAATATTATATCTTTCAAGCTAAAGGCTCTTGGATTCCCTCCTGGTTTCATTGAGTGGATGGAATCATACCTATCCGACCGTAATTATCGTGTTTTATTTAGATCTTCAATATCAGAACCATTTACTGCGAAATCGGGGGTCCCTCAAGGTAGTCATCTAGGCCCTATTATTTTTATTCTGACTTTTAATGACGTAGAATCTGTGATTGAAAATTCCCAAGTTTCAATGTACGCAGATGACATGAAAATCTTTAGAATAATTTGTTCACCCGATGATGCTTTACCCCTGCAGGCCGATTTAAACAAATTCTATGTTTGGTGTCAAAAAAACAATTTAGAACTAAATGTTTCCAAACGCCAAACAATCACATATTCCCGTAAACGTTTCCGTCAGCAAACACGGGACTATTATATCAACGAGTGTATTGTTCACAGAGTAACAACTATCCGAGATTTAGGTGTTATTTGTGATTGTGATAGTGAGCTTAACTTTAGGTCTCACAATGACAATATCGTAGCTAGAGCTAATTCTGCTTTAGGTTTCGTCAAACGTTGGTCTAAGGAATTTTCGGATCCTTACGTTACGAAATCTCTTTATACCACGTTTGTAAGGCCTCTACTGGAATACGCTAGCCAAGTATGGTCCCCTTATCACCAAGTCCATATAAATAGAATTGAAGCAATACAACGTAGATTCCTCCGTTTCGCCTTAAGAGGACTTTCATGGGTTGACAATTTTAACTTACCTCCGTATCAAGAACGGTTGCGGCTTATAAACGTACAATCTCTAGAAAAACGTCGTGAAGTTGCCGATATTATTTTCGTACACCAAATTCTATCCGGTGCTACAGAATCTTCCACCCTCCTTGACGCAATGAGTATTAACATTAACTCGCATTCTCTAAGATCAGTTCCCCAATTTCATCAAGCTCAGCACAGAACTGATTATGGAAGTAATGAACCAATAACGAGAATGTTACGAAAGGTTAACGAAAACTCTAATATTTTTGATTTCAACCACAGCAAGATCACACAAAAGAAGCTTTTATACTGTACTTCCTTAAACAACTAAAAAAATAAATAAATACGTATATGTATATAATAGAGAGAAACTGACTCTTTTTTTTTTCTTTTTTTTTTATTTTATTTTTTTTTTTACGAAATTGACAAGTATCTTCTACACTCTTATTTACTTTTTTTCTATGTTTTTTTCGTGTTTTTTTTTATTCTTTTAATTTTTGACTTTAAAATTTTTAATTTTTGGATTTTGCATTTTTTTTTTTTTTATTTTTGATTTAAAATTTTAAATTATTTTGTTTTTCCTATTTGTACCTGCTTGCATTAAGCAGTCCATAACTCTTATCTTCCTGATATTCGTATCGCCATCACTTTTTTTTATTTTTATTTATTACAAATAATTTCTAATTAAGTGCCGATACGACTAGCAACCGTAATTGCAATCGAACTCGGTGAAAATGGACCCCAGCGTGTGCGGTATCTGGGGGGGAAAGAGGCGGGGGAATAATTAATTAATCATGAATAGACTTACGCCTGAACAACGCTTGCAAATTGTGCAATTTTCTTTCGAAAATAATGGTTCTGTGCGGAATACGTATCGCGCACTTCGTTAATTCGATTGACCATGGAACGTTTTCGCACCACGTTTACTCTAATTGATAACTCGCATCCCCAGAGACGCCGTACTGTGCGTACAGAAGAAGCTATTGCTACTGTAGAGCGTAGCATTGAGGAAGACCCGAATGAGTCCATCCGCCATCGGGCACAGGAATTGGAACTGTGTCCATCCAGATTTTGCGGAAGGATCTTGATTTGCGTGCTTACAAAATCCAACTCGTGCAAGAATTGAAGCCAAACGATCATCAAGCAAGGCGTAGATTCGTCGAATGGGCCCAAAACGAGATGGCCGTTGTTCCCGATTTTCATAAGCAAATTTTGTTTAGCGATGAAGCGCACTTCTGGTTAAATGGCTACGTCAACAAACTAAACTGCCGCATTTGGAATGAAGCTAATCCTCAAGTGTATGTCGAAACACCGTTACATCCAGAAAAACTGACTGTTTGGTGCGCTTTATGGACTGGTGGAATCATTGGATCGTTAGTCAATGGTGATCGGTATAGAGCCATGATTACTAACCTTTTTCATTCCTGAATTGAACAATCAACAAGACGGAGCAACATGTAACACAGCTCGTGCCACAATCGATTTATTGAAAGACACGTTTGGTGACCATCTAATTTCACGTTTTGGACCTGTGAATTGGCCTCCAAGATCTTGTGATTTAACACCGCTAGACTATTTTCTGTGGGGTTATGTGGATAAGCCACAAACGCTTGACCATTTGGAAGACAACATTCACCGTGTTATTGCCGATATAGGGCCACAAATGTTTTAAAAAAATTATCCAAAATTGGACGTCCAAATTGGACTACATCCGAGCCAGCCGTGGTAGTCATATGGCAGAAATCATATTTAAAATATAATGCCACAAGATTAGCTTTCGAATAAATAAAAAATCATGTTAATCGAATATTCCATCGTTGTTTTATTGCAATTTAAAGTTCTATACCTCTAAAAAAAACACTCTTTATATGTCGCAAGTAAAAAACGAGTTGGATAGGCTATCTTAGATAGGCCATCTAAGATAAGCTATCCAAAACCAAATTGCATTCAAATATTTTTCGTAACAGATTTATAAGAAAAAAAATAAGATCTTGGCTGAGACTTTTAATCCACTTAACAAACCTCTAAGGTTTCTGTGCAGGTGCAGGAAATACATTTTCTTAATTAACCCTACTAAAATTAGAGTGGTATCGCTGAAAATCTGGGATAAGCTGAACAGGAAAAACAATTTAAGCAAATTTTAAACCGATTTAAGAGCAAAAAAAGTTTTATTTATTATATTTTTAATCAAACACAACGAAATATTTAGTAAAAACAACGTGTTTGAGAACCAACAACCAACTGTAATCTTTAAGCAAAATAAAATAAAAATTAATGTTTTATAGCTATCATGTCATACTTGGGTCAACTGTTACAAGGCCATAATCAGTTGATTCTTTATATTCCACCATTGGAGGCAATGTTTTCCATTGATTTAAATCACGATTATATTCCTGCACCACGTTTAAGTACGTACCCTTTTCATCACGGCCCCCACACATTATCAAGCGATTATTCCACCATACACAATGCTGCCCGGTCAAGGCAATTTCCATATCAGCCTTCTGGGTCCAAGTCTCTTTCTGCGTATTGTAAATGTACAGGCTTTTTGAAAACGTATTCTTCCCATGTTTCGTTCCACTGCATTGTACGCCACCAATTTTATACAATTCAGCGTGGAATTGGGCAAAGGCGAACGCTGACTTTTGTGGATCAACCATAACCTGCGATGACCATTTGTTTTCAGATATATTGTAGCACTCCATTGTGGCTGACCGATCACCAACGAGATATACATATCCATGGGCAGCTTCGACTTTTGGTGAGGTGAGTATTTTGTTCATTGGAGCAAGCGTTGTCCATTTACCATCGGAGAATGTATACTTCTCTACATCCGGTTTCCAGGGTGATGAAGATGAGTTCTTCTGGCCGCCAAACACATACAATTTATCCCACAATACGATCATAGCATAATTTCGACGTGGCACATTCATTTTTGGCAATCGAGTCACTTCCTTTGTTGTTTGATCAAATAATATTAAAGGTTTCTCCAGAGATGCAAAAATTAGCTTATCCTTATATGAGACAACTTTGTCAAATCGGCTTGGAATCTCTGGCACATCTGCTCGGTTCCAAAGTTTCAAATCAGCATCATAACTTTGAATTGCTCCACCTCCAACAAGGAGCAGGCCTAGGTCAATGTGTTTGAAGTATTTCATTGGTTTCTCTGGACGTTGGCCTCCGGGCAATGAATGCCATTCAAGCCAAGAGCAAACCATTTCAAGAAAATTAATCTGACTTGGTAACTTGGATCTCTGTTCTCTGATAAAATTCGGTGTCAACAACCAATAACGAATTTTAGAAAACAAATTGTATGCACTGTTTGTTCGATTGTGTTGGTCGTGCTCCATCCATTTGAGAACGCTTGAAAAGACTTTCTCTTCTGAACTCACACGGAGAGAATCACTTGAAATAATTGCACTAAGTTGGTTTTCCTTGAGAGTAAGATACTCCTCATCGTCATCCCTTGTTATTTCATCGAAATGAAGACTAGCAAAACGAGCTGCTCTATCGAAAAGATCATTAAAACCGTCTCGATCAGCGAATTTTATAACTCCGATGCAGTTAAATTCCCGAAACTGTGAGCTCATAAAATCAAAGCACTCAGCAAGCAAAGGCTGAATTTGAAGGTACATTGCTGCGTCTACAATGTGTTCAACTGTATCGGTCTTTAGATCAACACTGCCGGTGTACAAGAACTTTAAAACGGGTTTTAAAACCTCACCAGTCACGTCAGCGATCTCCACTCGAATTGACGAAAAATCCATTATGTTATCATCTAATAGTTTCATAAAGAAGTCACTCGATGCTGTTAAGATGCACGCATGAGCAAACAATTTAACGTTATCCGACGATACAAGGCAAACGTCTGAATATTGTCCATTTTCCGTGAATGAGAATAGCTTTTCACATAATTTTGAAGAGAACTTTTTTGACTTATAATGAGGTGTGGTATACTGTTCTTGCATTTTATAAGGTAACACTGAAAGAAGTTACTGATAAATTTTGAAATTTGCAACCGATTGTTATAGATTATTGTTTATTATTTTAAAAATGACTCACTGCAAGAAATATCACGATCCTTAAAGGATGATTATCTAATTCGATATGCAGAAAAATCACTCATGTTCACCAATTTATCTACCAAATAGGTACATAATTACATTTTTTTATTCTTTGACTAATTACTTTTTACAAAAACAACGAACAAAGGGTAATTAACTCATAATTAGACTAATCCAAAATTCTTTTCTTACTTTCAAGTATCACCTTTGATTTTACCTGGATTTGGGTAATGAGATGAATTTATAAAAAATATATCTACCTGCATATTTTTTATGACAGTATATCTGTTTTTAAGTGTGTTTTAATTTTTAATTATTTTTTCAAGGGGTTTTTCATACCCTTACTACTTACTAGGCCAGAGACACTGTGAGTGCTTTAGGAAGTAGGAAAGGGGTTGGAAAAGAGATGCCGGTGTACATTGGTCTTAAATTCCTGAACATTGCAATGATTTCGAAAGACAGGAGTGTGGAAGGGAGTTCCATGTTCGTGTAGTACGGCTAAAGAACGATTCTCTAAACTTGAGAGTACGCCCGAAGTTGGGCTAAAGGGTAAACTGATTTCGTAGGGCAACCCAAAATATACTCTATAAAAACCATTTATAGCGCTTTAAATATACTCCAAAAAGCCAACTATATGTTCTAAGAAATTTTGAAATAGCAAAAAATCTTAAAATTAGTTTTTTTTTTTTTTTTGTTAAGTTTATTGACTTGTCAAAAAAAACAAAAAAACAGAGGTCAAAATATCTTTAATATCTTTAGAGACAAATAAAAGAAAAAAAAACGCATAAAAACCTAAATAAATACCAAAAAGCAAAAATGAAAATATAAACCTGAATAATTAAATAAAAATATTTGTTAACATTTTTG
Organism: Sphaerophoria taeniata; assembly: GCA_943590905.1. Lineage (NCBI taxonomy): Eukaryota > Metazoa > Arthropoda > Insecta > Diptera > Syrphidae > Sphaerophoria > Sphaerophoria taeniata. The sequence continues at coordinate 182,838,527 of OX016540.1, read as the reverse complement.
TTGCAATAAAGGAGAACAGTTTTACTTAAAAAATTTTCTCTGAAAACATTTTTGTAGGTACATCATCCGCCAGTTATACGTGCAAACTTTAATGCAATTATTTCAGATGCAGTTTTTTTTTCTACGAATAAATTCTGCCATAATAAACAATTTGAGCCCTCTAATTTTTCCGAAAAAAAGATAATTTTTTTTATTTTTTCGATATTGGAGTCGATGGTATTAATTTTAACTTGGGCATCGATCAATAATTTTATGTTAGCTGAAGGCCGCTTGTTTCCAGTTGTGCAATACATTTCAATAAAAATGTATAATTGGATGACAGAAATATCAAGTCACGTTTAATGCCACTTCATTAAAACAATTTTTTAACAACTCGCATTACAGATGATCCCTCTTCATGTAGTGGTTCGAAAAGGCTTTCCACTTTTTTTAAACATTTCTACACAGTAAACTGCTACCCTCCAACCTCCAAGATACCCAACGAGTCGTAATCGTTTGCGAAGGAAGTGGTGTTTCCGGTGCAGTATCCTTGAATATCCTTGTTCTTGACGGAGCATTTAAACACTTTTTTTCACGTTTGCGATGAAAATATTAACTTATGGAAATTGACCTCAAAGTGTTTCACAAGTTCTACAAGTTCTATAGAGCTTGTGGGCCTGACAAGTGACATGCGTGAATAGCATCGCGAATTTTTCGAAGAAAAGTTAAAAAAAAAAAATATTTACTCTAACATCTGCAAAAAAAAATTAAAAATAATGATGAAATATGCCAAAATATGCATTTTAAAGCAAAATATGCAAAAAATTGCATTTATAACAAAATATGCTAAAATCTACTCTTACGAATAGGGTCCAAAATGTTTGTTTTTTCATGAAACGTATTTCAAATGCAACTGGCTATTTCACTAGAGCACTTACCGTAAAAGTAACGATAGAACAGAGAGAGAGACACGAAACATTACGACGCTACGACGCGACGCACGGTCTAACGAGGACGAGGTGAATGAGTTGGTTATGTCTCTGTCACCAATCATTCTTAGGCTTAAGTATGTAGCTGGAGCACCAGCCCAGAGATGAAAATTGTACTCAAGCTTTGGATGGATATAAGTCTTATAGATAATAGCATGATCAGACGGGGAGGAAAATTTCTTGCATCGCCTTAAGAAACCTAAAAATTTTGCGACATTTTTGGCGACATCGCATATGTGCTCGTTCCACAAGAGGTGGTCAGTAATGCACATAGGTGACGTGAAATAACGCCCAACGAAATAAAACCGAATTTGAAATTCGGCCTTATTTCCATTTCAAAAATGAAACTACCCCAATTTGGCTTTAATTCTTAGGTCAGTTGGAAATTGCGCCAAAAAAAAAATTGGAAATAAGGCCAAGATTTTCAAAACAAGTTTTTCACCTTTTTTGCAATCTTAAAAAAGAATTCAAGCCAAATAATTCTTTGAAAAAAAAGCTGAATTCCTTGCAAATTTTTTTTGTCACCCAAGGACATATTTAGGCCGTGTGTGAATTGCTTTAAAATGTGTATTAAAACTTGACGTTTGGTTAAAATTTGACGTTTGGTTGAAAATGGGATCAAATTTAGCCATTTGCTGTGTGAATTGCGTTAAAAGGGATATTTTTAACCAACATTTCTGCGTAGAACTAGGAAATTTCCCTCAACAAAAAAAGGTTTTTATCCACCTAGGTAAAATAATTTTGTGTACCAAACCAAAATTTAAGCAATAAATTTCATGAAAAGCCACTTAAGAAAACAAACAAACTCTGTTATATTCATTTTTCTCGACTTTGCAGTAATAATTTGATAATTTGAGTCAACAGTAAAATATCGTCAAAAGGAAACTTCCCTTTTTGGATGATTGGTTCCTTCCATCTGGTAACACTGCAAAACTGACATCTGTTATAATTCTCAAAAGAAAAAGACAATAATTTGGTTTTTCGATTTGAAAATATGATGAATTCAAAGGATTTTATTTATTTTATTGAAATATCAAAGCAATTTTTAAAAAGTCATAACAAAGAACTAAATAAAACGGAGAGGAAAAGAACAAAACAACAAAACAGAAGCAAACTTCTCTATCATTCATGAGAAAAAAATTCACGTCAAAATTTTAACCCATTTATCCTGCTTCACAGCAGTATAAATTTTAACCCATTTTATTCACAACGCTAGTGTCAAGTTTTAACCAAACGTCAAGTTTTAATACACATTTTAACGCAATTCACACACGGCCTTAAACATATTATGGCCAAATGACATATTCAAATCATTTTTTTCCTACAAAAAAAAACTTCAAATATTCTTTTTTAAGTGAAAAAAGATTCCTATATAATGAAGAAATTATAATTAAAAAAAGAATTTAAACTAAACAAACGTTAATGTAATCAACATTAATGAAGTAAATATAAGTACATTAACATTTCAACTCTAAACACATTTTTTATACAATTTCTCTACAAATTTTGCAGAGAATTGCGTTGTTATTTTACATGAGTTTATCTATTGAAAAAATTATGAATTCCAAAGATAAATTTTAAATTATTTACTTGATATAAAATTTAAATTAAGAGAAAAATAATCGTCATTCGCGCAGCGAAAACATTTTTTTGCACCAGAGAGAATCAATTTGGGGTGAAAAAATAAATTTTTTTTTATTTTCACACCCCAAATTGATTCCCTCTGGGGCAAAAAAAATTTTCCGCTGCGCGAATTTTTTTTTTTTCACACCCCAAGTTGATTCTCACTGGGGCAAAACATTTTTTCCGCTCGGTACGCCTTGCGCGAGTGACAATTATCTTTCTCTCAATTCAAATTTTTATCAAGTACCTAAATAAATTAAGGTCTATTTTTGTAAATTCAAAATGTTTTCTATATTGACCATTTATTCCAAAAAGTAGCAAGTAAATATGGCCACTTGACTCTTACAATGTTAATTATTGCCATCATATATGAGTTTGACACTTAAAAAAAGTTAAAAATGGCCATATGTTCAAATATGGAAATATGACTGTTTCACATATGACACGGCACCAATTAAACACATAAGTAAACAAGGTTTTTCAATTGACATACATTACATATGAAATTATTGTTCCTACGTAACAAAAGAAAAAGGATGCAGATTTATGAAACAAAACTTTGCAAGCTCCCGATCAGATGTCAAGGGGAAAAAAGCTACCAGGCCATTGCAAATGGGCCAATTTGGCGAATCAGAAAATTCGCGCGAATTCTTCTATAAGCAAAAAAATGGTTTAAGTGTTGACAAATATTTTAACAGGAGTTTATATAAATTTAAAAACGAAATAAGACCAAAATGGCCTAGTTTCTTTGTAGCAAATGAAATAAAGCCAAATTGCAAATTTTGGTCTTATTTCGTTGGACGTTATTTCACGTCACCATGCACATACCGAGAATCTGATCGAAATGTTCGGTCTCATTGATGCAAGTGCCACTCATGGACAGTGGTAAGGGGGGTATATCTCGCTTTAACGATACAAGACAAAGACAGCATTGTGTTTTCAGAGCATTAAACTCTACGCGTTTTTTTTTATTCCCCATTGTACAATGCTGTTCAAATCAGAGTTTAATGAGCTTGTCATATTTTGCCGCTGCAGTTCCCCATCCGAAGAGGAGGGATGTGAGTATGGAAACGAATACAAAAAAAACTAAGGGAACTATTGTCAGCGAAACAATTGATTGGATTAGAAGTGTCAGACAAAAGATCATCAGTAAAAATGAGAGAGTGTCGGAGACAAAACGGAGCCCTGGGGCACACCAGCATTTATATTGTGTGTTTCAGACTTGAATCCGTCCAATACAACTTGTATTTGGTTTTCATCGATGCCGAAAGCACGCATTTTCGATAAAAGAGCAAGATGCCAAACTTTATCAATTTCCTTTGAAGTATCTAGTGCAACAATCCTACTTTCTCCAAAATTATGTAAAGATTTGTTCCACTGTTCGGTGAGATAAACCATCAGATTACCAGTTGTCCTGTTGCTGCGAAAGCTGTACTGCCGGTCATTTAGAAGCTTTCGGTCCACTTAAACCCATTTTTAATTGGTTATAATATAACAAATTATTGACAAACAATATATTTTCATACATTAATAAATACAATTTTTCAAACTATTCTTGCAGTTTAATGCTAAATGCTTTTTAATACTTTCAGATTTCGTTAGCTTTATTTTTATTGTTTTTCCATTCCTACTAAAAACCGCTTAACCAATTTCGCTTCATCATTTCTTAATGAAGCAATTCCCCGAGATACTTACTAGCTTAAGGTAGCATTACAGTCCTTTGTGGGCCTCACCCAACAGTCTCCCTCCGCCAGCCAGTTTGGTCCCTAGCATTGGTGTCCGCTTTATATGACCGAATTATCTAAGTCGCTGGACCTTGACCCTTCTTACTAGGTCCGTGGCGTTGTACAATCCGTAAAGTTTACTGTTGAATCTTCCCCTCCATTCCCCATAAATGTACACGGGGCCATAAATAGCCCGAAGAAATTTCCTCTTGAAACAGCCTGTGGCACATTCATCCGATTTTGTCAGTAGTAACGCTTCTGCAACATACAGCAGGACTGGAATGATGAGTTGATGTATAGTTCTACCTAAGTTGATTTAGAAACAGTTTTACCACTCAATTGCTTTCTTGGCCAAAATAAACAGCGATTAGCAAGAGTTACTCTTACTCTGCGTCTGATCTCGGCGGTGGTGTTATTGCCCGTGTTAATAGCGTAGCCTATAGGCAAACAAACTCCTCAACTACCTCGAAGTTATATGCGTCTACTGTGACGTTCTGTCCGAACCATGTGGATCGGTGTTGGGTGCCCTTCATCGAAGAATATACTTCGTTTTGCCCTCATGTATAGCTAGACCAATTTTTTCCACTTCGTCTCAATTCTCACAAAGGCGACATTGAAATCATGCGTATTCTTTCCATTATGTCAATATCATCGGCGTACAAGAAAAGTTGAACAGACTTTTGGAAGATAGTGTCTCTGGTGTTGATGGTGGAGTTATTTCAATAGGTTTATTCGATATGCGCTCTGATTGTGCGCTGAGCTGTTCGATGTCGCTCTTATTCCCCCCGGTGCATTTCCACTGTGTTCGATGTACATTCAGTGTTTGCACCGGGAGCGCACTGAACTGCACTAAGTTTTTTTCGGGGCGAGGATTTTGGAGCTGTTCGAATCAGCTGTTGCTATATAACAAAGAACAAACGTAATGCACATACTTACATACGTACATACACACATACATACGTCATTATAAAAAAGGATTGATTCGGATTCTGGTAAAATAACCTCCTCTGGGAAGTTAGTAACACAGTTAAGTAAGGCTTCGTGGCGAAATAATGAAACTGTGAAATTATCTTTCTTGCAATGAAAATTTATCAATCCAAATCCTGTTTTAATTAAATGCTAATCAATTACAATTCTGGGTCTTTTTGTCTTGTTTGTTTTTCGATTTGAGGAAGTAAACAAAGCTTAGCCAAGACAATAATTGCAATCTTCACTCTAATTAATCACATGAAGATTGCGAGGCTAAATAGGCTTCAAAAGCATTCTTATTCACACACTTCACATACCGATTATAAACTCCAATTAGTCGATTCAGCATTAATAACAAAAGCAACTCCTCTAACGCACACACTAAGTGGTCGCAGGCCACAGTAGCTAGAAGTCTAAAGGCAATATTTCCCTTTAGCCTCGAGGCATATTCTTCGATCGTTGATCGTTGGCTCCATTTGAAATCCAGAAGAAGAATGTTTGCTATTCTCCCCGGTGAGAATTTCGTTGCGTATTCGAAGTTGGTCAATTTTCAACTCTGAGGTTGATGAAAAGGTCACCCCTCCGGCAGGGGCGGCAGAAGGTATGGGGTGGGTGGGGTATGGACCCCACCTAAAATTTCTGAGTATGGGGTGCACCCCACCTTCTGGCTTTGGAAATATACTAATTTTTTAAGTTAATTGAGGAAAAAAAAATGTTATGAAATTATGAGTATTGTTGCAATAATTCTCGATTGATTGACTGAGACTGACCAAGTGATTTGATTTATTTATCCATCGGTCAAAGGCTCAACATCATGAATTATTTTTTATCTTTTTTTTCTGCTTGATTTTAGTTAGTGTCCGACCGAACCTTCGGCTTCGGTCGAATTCGGCCAAAAAAAAACAACATTCGGCCAAATCTTCGGCTTCGGTATATACTAGGCCGAAGTTTTGGTCGAAGCCGAAGAATTTTTTTTATTGATATCGATAAATCGTAGTTTGCTCCGAAAAAATTCAATTTTTGAATAAGATAAAATATTTTTTTTGCACCCCACCTAAACCAAAAGTGTTCTGCCGCCCCTGCCCTCCGGTTACGTAGGTAGTACGCCAAGCCGCAAAGTTGTAGGTTCATTAGACTGTTTGTATGTAGAAGTTGCCCCATCCTATTGAGAATGAATTTTTGAATAATGAGGAATAGCAAGGCTTAGAATGAGTAGAATCCAAATATAGTACGAGTATAGAAAATAATTGGTCGCAATATAACCTCAGGGTACACAGATTGATTTCAATTGGTTATTCAAGTAATCTTTTGTTATTTTAACTGTGAAATAGAAATACGCAAGAAAAGCACTCTAGGTCTCGTTTTGAAGATGTGCGAATCACGTATAAGTAGGGGCATATAAGCTAAGCACCCACCTATCATCGATGTTGTTGTTTTATTTTGGAGATACTACTTTTTTCTATCTTTGTGGGAATCACAAATCAATTGAAACTACTTGAAAGCCAAACTATGTAGGTCAAAAGGAAATTAAAAGTGAAATCGTAAGCGTTCACAGTGATTAAGTAGCACGATATTTGTGTTGTTTTTGATACGAACAGTATAACAAAATAAAAATTAAGGAACTCGAAAATAGAACACAATAACCTTCATTTATTATTGTTTTTATAACATTTTGCAAAAAGAAACTGCGAATTTTTACCTCTCTAATTTTTCACAATAGGTATTTGAATATTGAGTCATGAATTAATTTCTGTAATTGTTGTGTTTGTATGATTAGGGTTCGAAACTCGGGTGAATCTTTACACAACTAGATGAATTATAAATGCAGGGCCTGTTATTCGTCTGTTTATAATATGAGATGTGATTCCTCGTCATTTTCCTAGAAAAAAAAATTGTTACACGGTAAAGGCTGATTTAGAACTTTTTCATCACTTTTTGACGACTTAAAAAAAGGCTAACATTGGTGTTTCTGACATGGGTCAGATCAATTTCTCTGACAGTACCTACTAATGTTAGGGACTTTATTTTGGACTTTTGTTCTAGTAAAAATACTAACCTTTAAGTAAGTAAATAAATAATGGCGCCAAGGCCTAAGAGGCCTACACTCATCAACAACTCTCTGAGTGCGTGTAATTGAGAGGACCGATAATTTAACGCCGATTCCAAACAGCAAAGTTGAGAAGCACTTTTTTCATGACAGATTGATACTCTTGAAAGTTTTGTCAGTTCTTCAAAGATGTACCCGTGAAAGATGAAATAAAAACTTTATGGGCACGAGCAAGATTCGAACCTACGCGTTCTGCGTTTAAATTGAGCTGATATGTTTTTGGGTTGCCAGATATTCCATGGTATTATGATGAGTGCGCATTATTGAAAAGAGAGAGACGGAAAATCCACGTTTGCAGATGCTGAAAACAAGAGCAGCAAGAGAAGAGTACCGAACAAAAAGAGAAATGGGAAAAAGACCCTGCGAAGGAAAAAAAGAGTATCCACAGTGTGGGATGAAGAATGCATGCCCACTGACTGGTTGATAAGCTCCAAATGCCCCATCTACAGAAAAGGCGATCCTATGTCATGCAAAAACTACCGTGGCATACCCGTGCTTAATGTTGCATATACAAAGTCTTATCTAACTAACTTTGTTAGCGTCTTAAACCATTCTGCAACACAATAATTGGCACGTACCAGTGTGGGTTAGGCCAGGCAGAACAACGATAGATCAAATATTCACACTGAGGCAGATCCTGGAAAAGACCAACGAATTTCTTCAAAGCTGCTTATGATAGCATCCACCGCCAAGAGCTTATGATGGCGATGTCTGAATTCGGGATCCCGAACAAACTGATCCAGCTGTGCCGCATGACGCTAAACAACACGCAATACAGTGTGCAATTGGGTAACACATCCGAGTTGTTTCAAGATTGCGCAGGGCTTACATAAGGAGATGCGCTGTCATGTGATTTCTTCATCATAGTCCTGGAGCAGACTTTGAGGACGACATAGACATCATCGGTCGAAACAAGAGAGCCGTGCTTAAGGCCTTCACAGCAATTGAAGAACAGGTGAAACTCGTTGGTCTTGAAGTGAATGAGGACAAAACAAAGTACATGCTATCAACAAACAAAGCAACATCTGTCCACCGCCTAGGACAAAACTTCACTGTTGGTAGCAGCAATTTCGAGGTAGTTAAGGAGTTCACCTACCTTGGAACAAACATCAATCCCACAAACGACACATTAGTTGAGATCCGAAGAAGAATTACCCTAGCGAACCGCTGCTGCTTCGGTTTGGCTAAACAACTGGGTTCAAAACTACTCACTCGAAAGACAAAGTGTCTGATATATAAAACTTTGATTTAACCAGTCCTACTCTACGGCCGCGGCGGGCGGTGCCAAGTGCTGGACGATAAAATAAAAGGGGAATTGATACTGGGCACTTTCGATAGAAAAATTCTTCGACGGATTTTCGGTCCCGTATGCAACGACGGAGAATGGAGAAGAAGGTTCAACCGAGAACTGTACGTGCTGTACCAAGAGTGAATCAAATACAGATATATTTCAATATTTTAATTAATTGATTCGTTTTGAAAAAGGTCAATGTTTTGTTTTTGTTATTTAACACTGCAGTTAGGCTGCGTCCGTCAATTCCATTTATGTTGTTTGAACAACGATAGCAACTTAGAGGTGCTTCCACCAATGTTTTATGTTCCTTAGAGAGTTGAGACCTAAAAGAGATAACACATGTGAAAGTGAGATTCATTGATTCCTGTCAGTTAAAAAAAAAAATATTTTAACTATGTAACAAGAATTTGTTTTATTCATATACCTACGAATAATAGTACGAGAGCGGGAGGTAACGACGGAAGATGAATCAAGTTATGTGTATATAGTTATTCCTCATCCCCGATAGGTACTTTAAAAACAGAGGTAATATATTGGATGACAGAAAAGCTCATTCAATCTTAGCCGTCGAGATCGAAACGAAATATAAGAAATACCGGTAACACGCAAAATGGGCTACTTCGTCCCTTACTATATTGCTTTGAATACATTTGTCAGGCTTTGTGAAAATGAAAAAAAAAAAACAATTTAACAAAGAAATCAACCAAAACACGGTAGCCACTTTCGATTCGGGATACGACCTGGATTCGTCTTTGGGTTTCTCCAAAATCTCACACACAAAATAATCTGCAAACTAACGTTAATAACTAATGCCCGCTTTCAAATATTTTTTTAGCGTATGATTTTATGGATTCGCGTATTTTGTTGTTGTGGAGATAAAAAATTACTTTCAATTAATAGTTTTTTTTTTAAACCTAACACCATTATGATTTATTGAAAAATGTTAAAGAATTTATTTGCGAATGGGATAATATGTACAGTGCTCCCCGGATAAGTGCTTCTTAGGTTTTGCTATCTTTTCTGTGCAGTGCAATTAGGTAACTGGGAAAGGTAGTTATGCGAACCAGATTAATTGCCTACTAAAGGCTAACATAGGGATACGGTTTAACAACTAAATTATAAAACCGAGTTATGTATAGAGTATAGTTAATTTATGATAATAAAATACTCGATTGTGTAAAAAAAGACATTTTTTTGTATGTTTGTTTGTGAGCAATTTGAAACAGAATAACAAGCATAGGAAAAAAATCGCTCAGATAAACGGGTTATGCTTGATCAAAGCTGAGAAGCAGATAACTGGGAATAACTGTAGTTTATAAATAGCACTAACAGTATGAGTTTTCATAGCATGTTTTTGTGAGAGTTATTGTACTTTAAGGTATACAAACATTTTAGGTATCTGAATTCAATAATTTGTATTGTTGCTGTTATTCCACATGTCAGAAGATGTGAAGGCCAAATATTTTCTGCATAAAAAAATCATAGACTTATGTATAGGTATGAATATAGACGTACATATATTTTATGATTTCTTGTTGTTTTTTTTTTTCAATAAGGGATAAAACGATATAAGACAAATTTGAATTTGATTGATTTATTTTTTTTAAATTTGAGTCTAGGCTCATTTGTCAGTTAGATGAGGAAGTGTAAGGACAAAAATAATGAATGAATTTGCAGGTAGGTACCCAGATTAAATTTGTCAAAGAAAGATACTTCAATACAATAGGCACGTTCTCGTAGTAAGCAAATACATACAGCCAAGTTCACGCATAACGGCATAAGGGAACTTTCGAATCGTCCCAAATGTAATCGATGTGTTGTATTTATTTTCAGCAGCTCGCATCTTAAAAAAAAAACAACTGATTCTAAACTTTTTCGTAATTTTGCTGTACCAATGCTTAGATCAATTTTCCTAGATCAATTATGCTAAAAATCATAGATGTTGTTCCATTAGATACATTTTACAGAGTTTAAGTTGTAACAAGTTTTAGAAAAATGTGCACGGCTGGGTCTCACGAACTTTTTTGAGTACCTATTTCAAAACACATTTTATCTGAAATAAAAATTGATGTCATAAGATTTTAAACGGGGGGAATAGACCCCACTCTCATATTAAAGAAATTGTATATATGAATTGAATTTCGATTTTTAATATTGATCCATTTTCGAGACACTGAATTTTGAAAAAAAAGGTTAAAACAATTTTTTTGTATTCCAAATAATGTTTGAAACGTTTTTGAACACCAAATATTATTTGGCAGTATATACATTAGGGTGGTTCTTATTTGCTTTTTTCGAAAATTAATGAAGATATCTGCTCAATCGTCTCCAAATAAATACAAAGAAAATCCTCTAATTTTTTCAGATTTTTATCTATACCCCTTACTGGTCCTGTATCGAAGTGAATGCTAATACTAGGGACTTTGCGGCAGATTTTTTTATTATTCCCATATATCTTCAATTCGGCTTGACCGATTTTGTTAAAATTTTGCACAATTATACTTAACATTATCCTTAGTGATATTGCATTCAAAAATATTATTTTAAATATATTCTTCAATAACAAAAAATCGGAAAAGAGATCCATTTTTGTAGTACCTTTTGGGTTTATAACACTCTTCAAGATTTCTCAAAAACGGCTAAACCAATAAGTCTCTTTAGCGTTTTTTCTTATTATCTGATATTGCTGATAACTTAATTTGGCATTTCTAGCTTTCTTCAGTTTTGTTACATGGATGAAAATGAGTCAGGTCAAGCGCAAACAGTCAATGGTGTTCAGTATCGTGAAATGATATTGATAACCAATTTTTTCGTGCCTAGAATTGAAGAAATGAATGTGGAAGGATGTGGTTTAAACAAGACGGCGCCACATCTCATACAGCCAGAGAAACAATTCAATTGCTGCATCAGTCATTTCCCGGTCGTGTTATTTCGCGCTTTGGAGACCAGAATTGGCCGCCTAGATCGTGCGATTTAACACCATTGTACTTTTTTCTTAGGAGTTTTTTGAAGTTGATTTTTTATGCGAATAAGCCGAATACGACTCAAGCCTGAAAAGAGGAAATTGGACGCTGCATTAATGAAATACCGCAGCATTTATGCAAAACGGTCATTGAAAATTTTAGTTTATCGTTTATGTGATTTTTTTTTGTGTCACATAATGTACATAATGTAATGTCATAGGTATTTGATGAAAATCTCAAGTTTTTTTACGAATACTTTTATGTATTATACTTGCCATAATGATCATCTATACATTTTTGATAAGGAATTCGCTTGAAACCTTACAAAAAACACAATGATTCTTCTTGCTTCATTTTTTAACACGCAATATTCTTCTCCCAAGGTCGTCTGAATTGAATTTGCCAAAAATATTCCAACAATCACACATTAATTATAAGTATGTATAAGGGGATATTCATAGATACTGACTTAAACCCGATGTTTTCTACTCTTAGTTTAATTATGAAACATGGCCATGCAACTACCGTCTATGCGTGTTATTAAAAGATATCTTCATGCTCTTTTGTTCACACTCCATACGAAGACATCATCATTTAATTGCTTGAAACTAGTTTTTCTAAAAGCTAATGAACTTTACTCATAGTTTTTTTCGTGTTATGTACATACAAATATGAGTCTGAAAAAATGTATTATCATTTAAATTTTATCCCGCATGAGGCTTGACTTAAAAAAATATACCCATCAACTTAAATGACGACATAAATGTTTTAAACAAGTGCTTAATATGCAAATGAGTGACTCGCTTATTATATGGGTGAAAAGAAACGTCAAATTTTGAATTTATGAGTGTTTTGCAGTAAACGCTATTGACCCATCAATTTTGAGCTTCGTGGGACTAGCACAAGTTAATAAATATAAATTATGAATTTATGGAGTGTTTAAGGCAGGGCTCTCATTCAAAGGCAGACGAAAAACTTAACATAATCATTAAATATTTGCCAGGTATGTTTTCAAAAATACATAATTTCAAGCTTTAACCAATAATCTAGACAGCTAGCTAGGGACCGAGCTGGCTGGAGATGTTTGTTGGGCGAGGCCCTGGTCCGACCTGGACTGTATCGCCACCATAAGTAAGTAACCAATAATCTTCTTAATATAAAATTTTGCATTATGATTTTTCAGATCGTACTGCTCAGATCATATCGTCAAAAACTTAATTATTATGTAGCAAAGAGTATATTATGCGCATAGCGAATTTCCCGACAAAAGTGATGAAATTCGAATTTCTTTAAATGCACAATTCAGTAGTTATCTGATTTTTATCGAACTCAGTCTCAGTCTCAGTAGTGTTTGTATTTGGTGAGTAGAACAGAGAAAATGAAAAAAAGGTAAGTTTCACTAAATTTTTTCTTAATTTTCAAAATGTGCCTGTGATCTGAGTTTATATTGTAGTGCAGTGAGTTGAGTAGTGATATTTTATAAAATACAAGCCGTACCCTGCCACGCTTCGCAGTTCCTTCACTTTTTTACCCTGTTACCACACTATCCGCTTCCCACCTAACCTCCAGAGGTACCTGCTACCTGCTACCACGCTACGCTACCCACTACTCACTCCCGTTACCCATCACCACGCTATGCACTACCCGTTACCTACTTAGCCGCTACTCCACTACCCGCTTCCCACGCCCATTATATCTCAAAACAATAAATCTAAAAAAGAAAATATATCGACTGCAACAAATGTCAAGTGTACGTTTTTTTTTTTGTCGATGGAAAACAATATTTGACAAATACATACATATATATTTTCTTCACTGACATAAAATAATACATTTTCAATTTACATAAATAATTTCAGATTTGACAAACATAATTTTCAGTATTTGAAATTGATCATATTTTTTTTTTATTTTAATGGGGTGGAAAAAGTATGTTTTTTTAACATTGGCAAGGATCCCTAATTTTTTTGAAAATGAAACATAGCCTATGTCACTTGGGAATAGTGTAGCTTGCCAACGGTGAAAGAATTTTTTAAATCGGTCCAGTAGTTTTGGAGCCTATTCATTTCAAACAAACGAACAAACAAACAAAAAATCAAACCATTTCTCTTTATAATATTAGTATAGATACTACATAAATAAACTTTGACTTTGTTTCATCATGGTCGGAAAAAACCTAACGGACGCATTTGATTTCAAAAAAGGTCATGCGATTTCTTCAACATCATTCTTGTGAAGATTGTGCAAAACTCCAAGGTCAACACCAGAAATACAATCTTTCAAAAGTCCGTTCTGCTACTAGGATACGCAGACGACATTGACATAATTGGAAGAACACAGCGTGATGTCAGTGGAGCGTTTGTGATTCTTGAGACGGAGGCTAGGAAGATAGGTCTAGCGGTTAACGAGGGCAAGACGAAGTTAATGCTGTCAACAAGAAAGGACAACCAACATCGACGTCTTGGAGCAAACGTCAACATAGACAGATTTAATTTCGAGGTAGTTAAGTACTTCGTCTACCTAGGATCCACTATCAATTCAGACAACAACACCAGTGCTGAAATCAAGCGGAGAATCGCTATTGCCAATCGCTGCTTCTTTGGAGTTAGAAGGCTATTGAGTAGTAAAGTCCTCTACCGAGCAACTAAAGTGACACTCTACAAAACCCTCATCATCCCGGCCCTAAGGTATGGTACAGAGAATGGGACCATGACAACATCCGATGAAAACTCTTTGGGCTGCTTTGAGAGAAAAATTCTTCTAGGTCCTGCCTGCATAAATGGAGAATGGAGACGAAGATTCAATCAAGAATTGTTAAGGTCCAACGACTTAGATGGTTGGTTCATGTAGAGCGAATGGAAAATAATGCTCCGGCTCGTAGAGTCTTCGAATCCAACCCGGAAGGACGTCGCAAAAGAGGGAGACTGCGACTTAGGTGGAGCACATAGGTGGAAGAGGATCTAAACCAACTTGGCGTGCGAAACTGGAGACAGCTAGATAGGGACCGAGTTGGCTGGAAACGTCTGTTGGATGACGCTTTCGTCCGACCTGGACTGTAGCGCCACCATAAGTAATTAAATAAGGAAGCCTCTCATTCAGTCTTCCAAATCATTGTAATGTCTTCCGAGTGGAAATCCTAGCGGTCAAAGAACTTATATCCTGGCTTAGAGAAAACGTGATATCAACTTCTGATATCCACACCTCTCTGACAGTACGGCTGCAATAACATCTCGCGAGCCAAATACTTTTTAGCCCGAAGAAATATGTCAATAGATCTGTGTTAAATAAAATAAATCTTGTTCAAAATTATATTTTTTAGAATTCTGTTAAGATCTTTCTTACTTATTTGGTAACTTCGAATAACATGGATCCAGATACAATACTTTTTTTTATTGGTTATTTCATATTTCATATTTATTTAAAGACTGCTTTCACATTAAGATAATAAATCTTATAAAATAGTGCTAAGCTTTATAACATGGAACAAAAATAAGTTAAGTTAATTTAATTTAATTTACAAAACATAAAAATATTAACAAAAAGAAAGTGATAGATTTAGCAGGGATGAAGTTCAAAGTATTTATTTAGTACCCTGCGAAACTGAACTATGCTCCGCAGACTCCTTATGTTCCGTGGTATGGAATTCCACGAGCGAATAGCGCTGATGAAGAACTGACGCTCGGATATCAAACAGGAAAATCAGGGCAGAAAAAGTTGTTTAGATCTACTAGATGAGGACATCCGTAATCTGTCAAAGAGGTAACTGGGCTGGTGTGTTTGAATGATATTAAAGAGCAAGATTAGGGTTTTGTATCGTAAAAGCTGTCAAAGGAGAAATTAAAAATACATATTTCTAGAGAAAAGAGAAATGTGATCAAATCTTCTTAGACCGTAAATATACCGAGCTGTATTGTTAAACGCAACGTTGATTTTACGGTGCAGGGAAATAACTCCACGGGAGCTAACTCCACTTAGGGATTTACTTCCCAGCAAGTGAGAACTTACTCCACTTTTGTAAAGTGGATCTAGTTCCCATGTACAGTGGGAATTAAATTCCTAAAAAAAATAGTGGATATAGTTCCCTTCGAATTTGAAATAATTTACCACTTTAATTGAGAAAAAATTAAAATAAGAATTCAAGTATACAGAGCAATCTTGTTTGTGAAATTAAAATAAATGTCTCTTAGAAACGAAGTCATTCCGAAATTCAGTTTTCAAGACTGAAAATAATTTGAATAAATCGCATGTACAAAAATATTGAGAAGCTTAGTCATTCGGAAACCCATTTTTAAGAATCTGACCCACTATATATGTACGTAGGTCAGGGTTTCTGACCTTTGCGATTAATTTTATACATTTTGTAAAATGGTATTATAACGGTTGAAATATGCCGCATGCTCTAAGTTTATGTGAGATAAAGAAAACTTTTTCCAATGCAAACGTTCTTCTGAAGTTCGGTGTTCGGTGAGAGTAGGGCATTCTACAAGCACGCTGTACTTGAACCCAGTTTCATCTTGTTGCATCTTTTTGTCCCCTTAAATAACTGAGCTATTATAACATTTTTTTACTTTACTAATTTTTCAATACTAGACCTTAACTCTACAATCCGTCTCAAATGGTAAAAAAATTGTATTATAAAGGATTTGGAGCTTGAACCAAAAATTGCAAGCGAGCAAAGCGAGCGGAAAAATTTTGCCCAAAAGAGAATCAATTTTTTTATTTTCACACCCCAAATTGATTCTCTTTTGTTCAAAATTTTTCCGCTCGCTTTGCTCCCAATCAAACCAAATTGATTTTGAATGTTACAGATAGTCATCATCCTCAGACCAAGGTGAAAAAAGATACTCGAAATGAATCATTGCAGTGCAGCACCTGCTTTCCAGACACTACAATGCTTTCCAAATTATAGGAAACGGCAACAGCTTTGAAAAATGAATTGCTCTATCCATTTTGTCGACAAATAGGTAGTAAATGAAAATGATCTTATTTATTTATAAGATATTTTAAAGGTTGTAGTTATGTATGTATACACAAATTTAAGATATTTTCGGGATTTCTGACTTCCGGACCAGTTTCCCCACGCCCGCCATGTATAAATGTGTGAACTTAGTTCCCATAAGCAAGTGAACTATTAAGTCCTCACCGTACATGGAAACTAGATCCACTTTACAAAAGTGGAGTAAGTTCTCACTTGGTGGGAAGCAAATACCTCAGTGGAGTTAGTTCCCGTGGAGTTATTTCCCCGCACCTGATTTTACGCCTACTGAGAGCGTTGCAATTAGAATACACAGCAAGCTTGAAAAAAAAAATGTTTGGCTGCAGGGAGATCTCCAGACGCATTGGCCATCAAGCAGTTGAACCACATTGCTATCGAGACAGACGCAAAGGATTCTTCCAGCTCCAGTAAAAGTATGATTTATGTCCATTGTTTTGAGTATCAAGGTTCCAGGATCCACTCAACCGTAACCTGACATGGAAAAGGTACGGATGCGCTTATTCATACAAGCGACAAGTGTGTTAGTTCTAAAACAAACACGTTTTTGTAAAAATTGTTCTTTTCCCTAAAATTTGCAAACAAAAATGAATGTTATTACATTACTTACTTAACCTTGAAAAGTAAACAGCAGTAATAAATGATTTTAAACTTTAAATGCATAATAATAATGAAAAAAATCACCGAATTACATATTTAAAACGATTTGATGTTCCATTTTATTACATTCAACTACCAACAAATGGATAACAACATCCATTTTCAAGGCCGCACAATGTTACCATTTAACATTCTCTGATTCGATCCTTGCACCGATAGATTTACGCATGATCTCCTCCACTGATGGTAGCCGCAGGGTTCCAAAAATAGTTTTTACGATTTGATTTAATTTTAACTCCAACATCTTTCTACAGAATCAAAAGAATCAAAAAAAATCAGTGCAGAACTTGATCAGGCGAATAACCCTTTTAATATGTTGATGTGCTTGCTCGCGTGTGGATGCAATTCTTAAAATAGTTAAACACAGTCCAGACCTGCTATAGCGAACAGGTATGTATAATACTCGTAATCGTTATGATAGCCTGACGATCGTCGCCCGTCGTCATCAAGAAATTTTCACAAACGTTATACCTTCTTTATTTTGATTTGATTACTTTCCGTTGACCAAATGGTAAGATCGACTTAGACATGATGTTGGTATTGGCATTGGGGATCTAAGGGCAGACTCTCTGTTCTAGCTAGTTTAACTTGATCATATTAATGTGTCTTCAGGACATCAGCAATGTGCCGAGATTTCAAAGTCATTTTACGACACAAATAGAGATGCATAGACCAGGACTGTCATTTAAAATAAATTAATGCAACGAAAAGGGTAGACTCAGACTTTAAAAGACATTTCCTTGGGATTCTCCGAATCGTTCTTGTGAAACGTACACGCAAGAGCGTGTATGCCGAGTTTTATTATGTTGCATTTTTTTCATTACAACTTTATGGAGAAGGAGAACATGAAATAACTACCTCGTTTGATGGTGATTTGCAATTCTTGAGATACTTTCGTTGCCACAATAAGATGAGATAATCAAACGACTGTTGCAATTGATATTGAAGTTAAAAGTGTTTGCAAAGGAAGTGGCGCCAAAATTACGATCTGAATCCCCCTTTTGGTGTCATTATTGTGAAGTTGTAAAAATACACTTAACATTTTTTTTATAGGTAATTTAATCACCTTTGAAGTCTAGAGGAAACTGAAATTATTGTAGATAAATTGGCAAACATGTTGACTCAACTGGTCGAGGATGAATGTTAATACTTATTACTTACATATTTGGTTGTGAGTATAAATAGCTATTTTCAAGATTTTCTGAGTTTGTATTTCTAAGTTCTGGTTGCACTTTGCATAGAATTATTTGGTTTCGTCTTATGAAATGTGTGTATGAAGCCCAAATGAGGGGTGGATATTGAGCAAAATATCAAGTTATCTATAATAAGAATGTTAGGTTATTTTAAATGGGTTGAAGCTATTTATTTTTACAGTCGTACTATTATCAATGTAGCTTTATTGTGGCAAATGAAGTACTGGCAAGGACAAGCCTTTCTGAGAAAATCTTGCAACAAGCCTGGTATAAATTTTCGAAATACCGGTTAAAATGAATAATACCCTTTCATTTCTACCCTTGTCTGTTGAGTAAACTGGTAAAGGAGGAATTTGTACCGATACTGTTGCGAATATATTTTGTAAGAATCTGAACATGAACTCTTCGGCTAGTTTTCCAAAAGATGGTTTGGCTGATCCGAATGGCCCGCAGTTCGGGTGGTTAATATTTTTAACATTCATGGACTGTCCACTGAACCCAGCTGCCATATGCTAGAACAGGTCTACCGATGGCGGTGTACATCCACATGATTATTTTAAGATTATATTTCCAGTTTCTTCAAAGAATCGTATAAACCGCATTTTTTTGTGTAAAGACAAACTTTCATTCCGCGCCATTTCTTAATATCATACCCCTATTTAAAGTGCTTTTGGAATATATTTTTCTGAAGGATAATGATAATTTGCCCTTTTTTCAGCACAATACGGAAGATACCCCAATGTCACGAGCAAATAAATAAAGCATCGACTAATTGTCTCCAATATTCCATTACACAGTAGTTTTTAGTTACAGTTTAAAAACAAATTAGACAGTTACTTACCTATGTTAGTAGTTAGTAATGGTAGTATCTAGTATAGAAACGGCAGCCACGAGCTTGATCGGTAGCCCAATTAGCGCTTGAGTGCGCCGCCGCCGTTTTGATACCATAATACAGGAGCTCAGAATTGTATATAATCACTTTTAATTTACAGGTTAGGCGAGGTGAGGGGAGGTATTTTTTTTTTTGGTAGCAAAGAGGATCAGTTGAGACATAAACCACAGCTTGTAACCCCAGTTGCTTAAAGTAGCAATGTCATCTCCGTAATCTCTTTAATCACGGAGGTGAACTTTCCTGATATCAATATCGCCAAATCATTTGCGTAAGCAACAGTCTTCACACCACATCTCTCCAGTTTAAGAAGATTTGTATATTCATGACTAGAAGACATAAAAGGAAGACAGAACATCCCCTTGGGGTGTTACTCTGCTTACGCTACCTGAGGTAGCTTGAACCCTTCATGGATAATATCCAATTTCGGATGTATATAGTCCTCTAAACCCCTGTCAACTAGTGATTCTTGAATTGACAAGTCCACAAGTCATAAGGGTTAAGCGATTTAGGATTGCGGTTCGAACAACCCGGAAAATGTGTCGCCAACAGGGACTCTGCAGGAGGGACTGCCAAGGAAGGACAGCAATGGTCTTTCGATAAATTCCTACACAGTCTGGGTGATTTTGTGTCTGTTTTCGATTAAGTGGCTGTAATCTTTCCAGCCTTGCTGCTTCGCTGCTTAGATTTAGCAATGGCTCGCTTTTATACTTTAAGAAAGTATTGATACGGTTTGTAAAATTTGTGTGTGGCAAATTTTAAGAATCGGTCTAGTCTTTTTTCTGAGACTAGACAATAATTCTTCATTCCACGACGTAGGAAGTGATTTACGGCTATATTTTATTGGGCACGATACTTTGAAAGCCGTGTTCATATAGCTGATTCAAAAGTCTTTTCCCTAGACTCGAAATCGCTAACCTCTCTGGACACTGATTGAATGTGTTCGGCAGTTTTGTACTAATTATTTGATTGAATTTCATCCAGTCAGTTTTTGTGATCAGAAAAAGAATTCATACATTATGTGCAATTCTTCAGTTTTTCAACATTGAGTGAAGATATCTATTAGATAAGGTAACATCAAGCACATCCTGCCAACTTTCATAGTTTTCCGAGTTCGGAAAAATGGAGGAGGGGGAGACCTGTGTTGCATACGTTTAAATTATTGTTTATATTGAAATCAAAAAGTGACGAACCTCTTTCATTAATTTCCGCACTGCCCCGCAGAGAATGCCGTGCGTCTGCGTCGCACCCTAATAGGAAGTCTATCTTCTGCAGGTAAGTTGCGGCTACTAAAGTGCCCATCTCCTCCTTCCTTCCCTTCTGACAGCTGTCAGATTTGGAGTGCTAAGATTGGGACACAAAAGAGACTAAGTGTTTCTTAGCTTAATGAAAATTCTTGGCTTACCTTGGTCAATGCTTGGAATTTTGTACAGAAAATCGTATTGATGGTTAAAATGGTCCCGAACTTTCAGGCCGTTCACCCAAGGTTCTTTTATAAGCGCAACGTTCAAGTCTTCCTCCTGACTCAGGAAGACCCTAAGATAATCTGAGGCACATTTCTAGTGCTTCAGATTAATCTGTACAGACCGCAGCGCGTATTTAAGTGCCAGAGGAAGATCCTTGGGACCTCAGCAACATGATGTCATCATCAGTCATGACGTTGCCATTATTGTTGTCGCAAAACTAATTATTGTCCCTGACTATGCAAAACTAATCTTGGCACTTCTGATGCCGAAATGCAGTTTTAACTCAGCCTTTTCGAGGGCCCAAGCTCTCCTCGCTAATCTTCAGGAGATAAGAAGCGCTGTTCTTGTGCGGCCCTTCAGCCTTGATGACTGTCCCGCCACGCATTGAAACCAGCGGATTTAGCCACTGAAGACCGTTGATCAGTTCCTTTCCGCTTGGATGATCACGAGGGGCAACCAAATGCAGGTCTTCGGTCGCTTGGGTATGTCCCTAGCTAAGATAAAATTTAGTTTCAAGCTTTCACAATCATTGTGTAAGGAATCTTGAAAACACCTTTAAATCCGCTCCGATCGATAACATAATTTCCTCATTTTCGATTTTGAATATTCAAATTACTATTTTATCATCATAAACTCTTTTGTGCTAAAGAAAGTGAAATCACATAAAAAACCTAAAATCTAATAAAATTATCCTCAACCTCACATAGAAAAAATCACCTATCAGACTTCTAGAATCTTAGCCCGATAGCTTCCTGTTATAAGAACCAAAACAAAAATAATTTCTTTTAGGTAAGGAATTAAATAATGGTTAAATCCGTAAACAACTTGCATTCTCGTTTGAATGACTCGCTAGATTCAGATAGAACCTCTATAAATAAATTCACGAATATCTCGCCAAGAACAGTTGATTATGATTCAAATTCTATCATCACAAATAGGTAGTTATTATCTTGCGCCAACAGTAGGACGTATTACAAAGATTAAAAATATAATCAATATATAATTAGGCAAGACAAATAAATCTCAGAGTTAAAGCTTTGTTTTTAGATAGTTGGGTTTGATCAGATAAAAAAATAAGCAAATGATGCAGATGGTGCTGTAATACGGCCCGCCAATAAACCCATTTTGTTTTCATTTGAAGATGCCATCAATATTTTTACCTTGATTTCGTCATTGATTAATATTTTGTAATATGTGAATACATATCTGCTGGCTGACTAATAGATAAAACAACGGAAATAATACATCTAGAAGCACAATGGGATACATGAAGATGAGTAGATTATTTTTGTTCATCTTTTGCGTTTAGATTGATGTCCACGAATAGTATCAAGCAATGTAGAGCTATACTTGAACTGGTGGTTTTTGAATGAGATGAGAAATCTTGTTATTATAAGTAAGTTTAAAACTTCTACTCCTTGAGATACGTATCCTTGTAATGATAAAAGTCTGGGGTTCTATTCTAATCAATATCTTTTATATTATTTTCTGAAGTTTAAATGCCGCATCGATAAGCTAGTTTTTTTTTGTTCAAAATGGTAGATGTGATGAACAACATTATTAATATTAGACAAAACATGAAAAATGCCGTGCATATAAGGTTAACCATCATACTAACAGCAATGACACAATTTCATTTTATTCGCTGAGCATTTGTATTCATACCAATCTACATTCCTTAAAGTTAATTAATGAAACTGGTTCCTCTGTTTGTAATTCCTATTCTACCTATATTAAGTCGGTTTAATTTCATATTACATTTATATGAAACATGATTAATGATGAAGATGATACTATTTATGTTGATTTAAAAGCACATGCGAAGGGTTAAAAATGTAATTAGAAGAACTGACTGACCCAATCACCAATCAGGTTTAAATTTCATGGGGCGTTTGACTAATTACCTATTAATTGATTATTATTTCATAACTTGTGGCTTCAACTTGTGATTTCCGAATAAGATGTGGTTTTGTCTTCCAAAAAGTTTTTTTTTTTAATGAAAATTAAATTCATTTCAATATATGATCTAACAGATGACCTTCAAAAGTCGACGTCTTAGAAGAACAACATTTATACCTTCAGTCTTGTGCAAAATTTTAGAAACTTTTGCCAGCGAACAGTATGGCAATACGAGAAAGCTAACTGAGACGGGCCCAATAACTTCTTCCGGATCTTTAACTGGTCACTATGCTTCCTCGATAGTGATGTAGATTCCAGCGCTGATATGATTACTAATATGATTGTTTTGAGAATGAAAACTTTTATCCCGAATAGGGTTAAAAGTATCAAGCCCAAAGATAAAGCATGGTTTGATTCTAGCTATAAAGAGGTTATTAGGGCAAAAGAAGACAGTTTCTGGTGTTTTAGAGCCATATTCGACGGACCAAATTTCTTATATGACCAAAATTAAGGCAAAAACTACTGCCCCAAAGGCAGTAAGAATGGTTGGTCTTTTGCAAAAAAATATGAATAATTTTTCTAGTTGTTAGCTCTCTCGCGAAAGCTAACCTTTTTGCTAGGTAGTTCGCCTCCACCTCTTCGCCACCAGATCGCTTCGATGATTCCATGGGACAAATCTTGTGCTAAAAGATCTCAACATACATAAATCCGCTTGTCCGGATGATATCCCCGCTATTATTCTGAAGAGGTGTTCTTCCACGCTGGAAAAACCCTTCCGTTTTTCCATTTATCCTATTCTTCTTAGCTAGTTCCAAGTAGTTGGAAAACAGCATTTGTCGTCCAGCCAATTCCAAAAAGAGGAGAATCTTCTTCTCCCTCCAATTATCGTCCGTTTGCACTTACGTCTTCTTTCTAAGGTCATAGAAACGCTGACAAAACATCAGCTCAAGAAATATCTCGAAGACAGAAAGCTTCTAAATGACCGGCATTACGGTTTCGCAGCAACAGATCCACTGGGGATCTGATAGTTTATCGCACCGAACAGTGGAACAAATCCTTACATCGTTTTGTAAGATATTTCAAAAGCATTTGATAAAGTATGGCATTTTGGTCTTTTATCGAAAATGCGTGCTTTCGGTATCGACGAATCCCTCCTTCGTTGGATTAGAACCTTTCTTTCAAACCGTTCAATACAAGTTGTATTAGACGGATTCAAGTTTGATACCCACAATATAAACGCTGGTGTGCCCCAGGGCTCCGTTTTGTCTCCGACCCTCTCTCTAATTTTTATAAATGATCTCTTGTCTGTAACTTCTAATCCAATAAATTATTTCGCTGACGATAGTTCCTTTAGCTTTTCTTATTTGTTTCCAGACTCACATCCCTCCTCTTCGGATGTGGAACTGCAACGGCAAAATATGATAAGCTTATTAGACTCTGACTTAAACAGCATTGTACAATGGGGAATAAAAACCCGTGTAGAGTTTAATGCTTCGAAAACCCAATGCTGTCTTGTATCGTTAAAGCGAAAAGCGAGATATACCCCTTTTGCCTATGAGTGGCAATTGTATCAATGATAGCGGATTTCGATCTCTTATTTATTCATCTTTCTTTCTCTTTTTTTTCTTAATTTTTAAAAACTTACGTTTAGCGGATTTTTTATTTGAAATTATCTATTTTTCTCTTTTCCTTATTTTCAATTCATGTAAAGAAGAGGTAGATAGTTTGTTTTATTTCACTTTAAGTGAAAGAGAGAAATTATCAAAACAATTTACTAACATACCTTACATGATTTCAAGCTAATTGTGTGATGAAAATTTAAATTAAGAATTTAAAAAATAAAATAAACCAAAAGAAAAAAAATATAATTTTCCCAATTTAAATTCTCGTATGATTAGAAATTGAATATTAAACTGTTATGTCAACATCATTCAAAATATAAATTGGCATACAAAAAAAATTACTTACTAAATAAATGTGTTAAAGGAAATCCCGTGATGTTGTGCGCACTGGTAGGATAACTTTTATTTTCACCTGCTTTGATTTAAGAAAATTAATCACGAATATGTTGAATAATTTGATAAGTAAGCTTCTTTTTATATTACTTATTATTTTTTTGATTCTTTATTTCTATAGTTTTTTTTTCCTTTTGATTACGAATCAAGTATTACATTTTGTATGTTATAACAATATTAATTAACTAATTTACAATAAAACAAAAGGAGACTTATACATATTCGAAAATAATAAGAAAGATAATACAGAAATATTTATCGATGAAATAAACTTCTGCAGTTCCACTATGATTAGGATGATCGTAGGTTAGGTTTCCACACTGTACGGGTACTGTACTTGAGGGAATCAAATTCTTATAATTTGATTAGGGCTTGAAAGATGATAGATTGATGATTGATTAATCTGGGCAATGAGGACACATTGGTTTTAATAGGCATTTTTGCTGAATTTTGATATTTATCGATTTTAAGAAATTGTTTTTTTTTCCAATTTTTTTTCTGGGGTTTTAAAACATCGATTTTTTTTATTTTTTGTTCATAAAACACACATAAGGACTCTCAAACTCTGTCTATAAGTTATTGGGTTAGAGAAACACGTGCAAAGGTGTACTTTTTCTTTTGAACTCGATCGAGATATTTAAGTTGGTGACACCAAGTTTTCTCAATGGTTAAACTATAAGTTTTTCGCGTTAAAATTTTTGGTTTTATTTTAAACTGTTATTTTTACATTTTAGTTTTTTCTTAATTACAAAAAAGCCTAAAGATAAAACGCGACTTTTTTAAATTTTCACCGCGGTAGACCGCACCGTCCACCAAGTTCAATGTCTCTCACCAGCAAAAAGAAATCTGTACCTCGTGGACTTTTAAGTGTACGTTCCACCATATAAATATAATTTAGATTTATAAAATAATAAATTTATCAAAAATATGTGTGAGGTTTTTTATTAAGGTTTTAGTGAAATTAACGAAATAATTTATGATAAAAGTCACCGGAAGCCCGCCATTGTCGTACACATATGAAGTCGTGTGAAAGGTAAATGCATGTTGTTTTTTTAAAGAGAAATATTCACTTTCTTTTCGAAGATCATTTTCTATGGATTCGTAAGGTTTCGTATTGGAGCCTTAATTTTAAAAGAAATACCTTTTTTTTTGTTCGCAATCAAAAAAATTATTAATGATGGAAACTCAACTCAACATAGTCGAACCATTAAACAAATTTATCAGTATACACTGTGGCGTATACGTACTTTTTTATATGTTACTAGCTGACCCCGCGAACTTCGTCTCGCCGCCCTTAACAACAACTCCAGAATAAGTATGTATGATTAACACAGATATTGGCTGAGTTCGTAATTGCAGGCTTTGTTGCCCATGCCCTGTGATTTGCTTGAATCGAATTGAAATAGAGATCTACATATCTGAATTTTTCCAAGCCTTACAACTGACTTTCTACTTTCATTAAAGCAGGCAGTAAAATGAAAATTTCGTTGTGAAATTGAACAAATTTTCATTCTTCCGGTGTGTTTTGACTATTTCACAAAAATCAGATTTCCAAAAAGCTTGCGATTGTCCTCTTTATTTGCTGAATTTCCCGTAAGATTGTCCCAAAAATTTGATTTTACTCAGGCCATACCTACAGTGAAAATTTTATAAAAATGCGTTAAGGATTGAGCGGATTAAGAGTCCCTACCGGACATACAAATAAACCAATGCACCTTAAATTCCATGCAAAAACTTGATTTTAGGTCTTGAAGTTCTTCGCGTTCTCGCAGAGTTTGCCGAATTCCCAATAAAAAAAATTCCATTTTGCCATTTGAAAATCAGTGCACCTACAATAACAATTTCCGCTTTGAAAACCAATGAGTTTTCCGAGTTTTTCATCAAGAACTTTCTGTTTTCCATTCGAAAACCCATTTTGAAATTTTCCAGTTTTCCATTTGAAAACCAATGCACCTGCAATAATATTCAGTTTTCCATATGAAAACCAATGAGTTTTAGGATATTTTCATCAAGAACTTGCATGTTTCCATTTGAAAACCCATTTTAAAACAAAAAATTCCAAGCAAGAAAATCTTATTCCCGACATTATTTTGATTTTTCCAGTTTTCCGACTCTTCCATGAGGTTTTTCCTCCATGAGAGTTGTACCCGCTCTTAAGAAATTGTTAGTGTTATATTTAAGGTTGAATTTGCAGTTTTCCCGTAACTTAACAGAGTTGCCACAGTTTTGGACGAAGCAACGTGTAGTAAAATTTTACCAGATTCTCCTACTTTTGCCAATATAAAATTTCCGAAGAATGTTTTCCAAATTAATCCTGGTTGTAGATGTCATCATTGTTAGAAATTCAATTGTCTAATGGAAGTATAAAAAGCAAACCGAAAACTGCGTATTTTTTTTTTTTAGTGTTCAGAGCTTTCAAAGCTGTGTTCCATTTTTGCTTGTTTGCAGGACTCAGAAATGATATATTTAATTGGGAATAGTAGTATGATTAATTGTTATTGTTTTTCATAAGATACCTCTGATAGCAAAATTATACGCCGTTAGGATATTAGTGAAGTATTACTCAATGTTGTCACAAAAGAAATAAAAGTTACTAATTACTTTTCATTTTCCTTTCTTTAACTATTTGTATTTCAATTTCCGGTCCCACTTTTAACCCTGTCAGCCACTTAAATTAATAGGAAAAAAAAAACTTAATTCATGGTGGTCCTGTCTGCAGAACAACTATTAGGAGGAGTACCAGTTCAAAGTAGTGCGATCCTTCAATTAGATACATTGGATCAGTTTATAAGCAGCTGATAACAATATGGAGGTAGAAATACGCGGGCGGTTGCAATTGTGGAGAAAACCAAATGAAGCCTTAAATTCAAAAAGTACAATTAAGACCATCAAGCATGGCGGTGGGGGTGATATGGTATGGGGATATATGGCGACATCCGGGGTTAGAAAATTAGAATTAATGGAGGGGGGAATGAATTAATATGTTTAAATTGCTATTATTAAAAAAAAATTAAGATGCGGTACATCTGGGCATTGCTAACGTTTTTTTTTCCAACAGGATATGTAATGATCCTTAGTATACCGAACATAACACTGGTATTGTGGCTCTTGTATAAGACACCTCACCTTCTTAAAACTCCACCACAAAGCCCAGACATCAACCCCATTGAGCATGCCTGGGATGCACTTGAAAAAAGAAATCAGAAACCATGATATCCACAATAAAGAGCAATTAAAAGACGCCTTATTATGCGAATGGAATAATATTAGCGTTGAATATACCGAAAATCTTGTTATGTTTGCCTGGAAGGATAGCGTACACCACGACGACGACGCTCGAAGCCTGTGGGTGGTGCGAAACTGATCACTGATCACGGTTGTGGTGACAATGATGATGCAACTTTTTTGTATTTCTTCTCTTCTTTGACCATGTGTGTACCTACATATGTATGTATGTTATGTACTCATATGTTTGTATAGCAAATACTAAATGTTCATTTAAAATTTTTTCGATTTGACAGTTGTCGAAAATTGAAATCGATCAGATTTGTTTTGTTTTTTTTTTGAAGTGAAAAAAATATATTTTTTTAACATTGGCACCATTGGCAAAGTTCTATCAACGTAAGTTTTTTTTGAAAGTACGTAGGTATGCATATATTGCTCAAATAATATTTTTTATTCAAAAATATACGAGAAAAAAATGAGAAACAGTTTAAAATTACTGTATTGTTTGACATTTTTTTTCCTAGTAATGTTATGTATTAGTCTCAAAGAAGAGTTCATATTTTTATGTAAGAAATCTTTTAACAGAAGAAACCTTATCGGACTGTGCAATGATAATACGGCCCCTTACTTAATAAATTATTTTGTCCCGAGAAAGTTGGAGGAAAAGAATTTCTGTTTTCGAAACTATGAAAAAGAACTTTGTTCCTGTTAGTTGCACGCTCAATTGATCTTTCCAGTGGCCAGAGCGCAGGGTCATAAGCCCGTAAAGGACTTGGGTAGGTCAAAAGGTGAATGAATCGATCAAAACTCTAAAGTCCATCCAACCAACCAAGTGCGTCAAATAAGGACTTTTGTATGACTTATGTATGACCTACGGACTTATGACCCTGCGCCCTTTTCGGTTATTAACATAAATTCAACACTTGTTTTACCGACCAAAATTTATATAGTGAAATTATTTATTTAAGATCTCTTGTTGTGACGATTAATCATTGTTTTGAGCCTGCCTCCTTGTCTTTTTTCTGTTACAAATTCTTTAAATCTTCTTTCGAGAAACATGGCTCATACTGGAATCATTGAGAACATACCTATTGAAACAAAAAATGATTTCA
Organism: Sphaerophoria taeniata; assembly: GCA_943590905.1. Taxonomy (NCBI): domain Eukaryota; kingdom Metazoa; phylum Arthropoda; class Insecta; order Diptera; family Syrphidae; genus Sphaerophoria; species Sphaerophoria taeniata. Next base: position 182,809,427 of record OX016540.1, on the reverse strand, counting down.
GAGTCATATTCTTATAATGCTTATCGTTGCAGTTTACAATAATGCTAAGCGATAAGTTTAATAACTTCAATTTTCATGTGAGTGTCAGCACAATAACAACTCTTTCACACTATACCTACTTAAACATTACTGCACCACAACTCATTAAATTTCAATAAGCACGAAGTTAATATTAACTCAATTACATATTTAAACGATGGCGCCAAACAGTCTGTGCCATCAAAATTATGAATTTAATAACCTGCGCTACATTAATTTAACCACACACGCCTTAAACAGTAATGTGACAGACTGACAGCTTAAATAAAAAACCAAGCATAATATTAACATATGAATGGTCATAAGACAACATGAAGAAGTGCTCAAACTGATTTTACATGCAAGTGCGATGCGGATTCAATTTGAATTATTGTTTAACCCATGTGAGCTTGTGCTTCCCTCAAGCAACTTCGTTTCAAACTTGAAAGCATTATTTATCGTTATTTTATCTCTTTTATTTCAATTTTATGACATAAATCAGATTCAAGGAGCATGTGCAAGAACAATTAACATTTTGTTGCTGATGTGACAAGATCCAAAACGCTTTGAATATTGAGCTCGAAATCGGAGCAATTCCCTTATTTCCTTTCCGATCTACTTCACGGGACAATTTTGACTCGACAAAAAAGTGCACTTTTAAATTCAGGATCTAGGTCAAACACGAGCAAATAAAAATCGCAGTAAATCGTTATTTCCCTCCATACACACGTTGTCTGAATTAAGAGGTTAAGTGCTTTCTTTTTACTTTTTCTTCGCTCTTTACCAAAACAGAGATTATTTCATTATTTAGATTATTTACCTCAAAGTGGTTTTTTTTTTAACGACGGACGGACGACCAATTTGAAGACACAGAATACACAAAAACGGCTGCGTTTATACATTTTTTTAAATGAACTAGTCGGAGCCTAAAATTGAGGTCAACGATTTTTTTATGACATCGCAACGTTTCGTCGTTACTCTGCTGTCATTCGCGCTACAGTGGGGTCGGAATACAACTTTTATTTAATCAGTCAGTGCATTCAACATTTCGTCGGTTTTGTATTGACGTTTTAAAAATTGGATGCAACTTTCCCTTGGATCATCAAAGTTGTCCTTCCACCCCTGATTTTACCTACTATAAGCAAATTCCGTTTTTATCAAAAACACCTATAAGTACAGCACGGTCAGTTATACTAAGAATAGAGAACCATGATTAGTCCCACTGTTGAAAAAATTAACAAAACCTGGTAGTACCGTCCATCAACGAGTAAAATGAAAAAGCGCGCGCTAAACTTCAAATGGAGAAAGTAACCTGCAGAATGAGGTGTTCAAAGCTTAAGTCGTTCACAAGACCAGTAAGGCAGAATTTTAATGAAATCGACATTGGCCATGGCCGTGATCTTGTGTCTTTGTTTTGTTACCTTTTTTGTTTCATGGGCTCGTGTGAATTGTTAGAAAATTGGATGCGGCTATTAGCTCAAACCTGACAAACAGACGTGTTTTCAAAACTGTGAAGATAAATTGTGTTTAGGTAATGTGATAGATTTTGCAACATTATAAGACCTATTGTCGGTCTGTCTGTCTGTAAATTATCTACCATTGAGCTCACAACGAAGTTTAATGTTAACACGGTTGGAGGAAAACTTCAGCAGGTAGTTGATTGACAATATGCTATAACAGATATTTTGCTGAATAACATCTAATTAATTGTAAGAGATTGATAAATCTGACAACAACCGTGCTTGCATGCAAATAATTATTGTCAGCTGTTTTTTCAATTTATGTAGTTCAAGTATCTAATCAGAATCACACTTTTAACAATTTTATACAACAGAAGATTCAAGAACCCTTTTCCAATGATGAAGCTGTCATAGTTGCTGATTGAGTTGCGTCGTGAATTAGTTGGGCAAGAATCGTAAGCCACAAAATCTCTTAAACATAAAAATTCTACCTTTAGAATGTTGTCAAATGCTAGATATAACATTTTTCTTACAACATTATAGATTTATGTTGTTTAGATTCTTGTCTTAATCCGAACGCTTTGACGATATCGTCTGATGATAATCGAATACAGAAAGCATATTTGGACAAAAGGAAAAAAAAAGTTTCGTCTAGACGATTGTGATTTTTAGAATTACGTAAACGGGGTTGGGCGTCGAAAAGATATCATTCGGTGATGATCGTGTTACAGGACGAATGATAGAACAAACAATTAAAAGAACTTTTAAAGGATTAATAAGTAAAATAATAAAAAAAAATTAAAACAAGGAGATCCTGCAATAGTTCTTTTTTAACAAAACTTGCAAAACAAAATTGAATAGATTCCATCTTCTCCTCCCTCTTTTTTTCGGTGATCTATTTTAAACTTAAAAAAAAAAATCTGTGAAAAGTCGTGGACCAAGTAATTGTTTACCACTTAAGGTTATTGACACATTCACGTTTTGTCTTTTTGACGACACCGGCCGACGACGGTACACATTTTTTATATTTCTATCTCATAAATATGTACGAAGCGTAGGTGTTGTTATGTCGTTCATGATCGCGCGAAGTGCTGATTGAAATGTTTTTGCCTTTCGTAATTGTCATATATAGTTCTCAAATTGCGACTATACAGAAAGTCGCCATCATTATCATCGCCTCGTGAGGTTCTTTTAACTATTTGTGAGGTGAGAAGTGTGTGATGTAAAATGCATGCTTAGCAAATCAAACGACTATAACATTTCACCTTCGTCTTCGCCATGACTTAAGCTAGAATTTGTTACGAGTTTGTATGAGGTAAACTTAACCGTTAAGTAGACAATTATTCGGACTATGGAGATATTTTTCGTATCTTCTTAGAAATTCCTACAACACATTTTGTTATTCATTGATGAAATTTTCAATCTCGTATAAGTGATTCTTAACCTACTCACGTCAGGATTGCTTTTTTTGCGTTGTTCGGATAAGCTGTTAAAATGGATAGACTTCCTACAGTCTGCGAAATAGATTTTTATTGAAAGAGTATTACTTGTAGAGGAGCGGATAAAGTCAATTATTGGACCTGATAATGGATTAACTTTACAACTAAAAAATTTTGGTTGGGTAGTAGGGTGATGGCTGATGGCACTAGTAGTCACTAAGTCAGCCCTTTAACTTAGGTAATTTTTGTGGGTTTATGAAATAACTCCCACGAAATAAGTCCCACTTTTAAAAACGAAATAAGTCCCACCAAAAATTGCTTAGAAAAATGAAATAACTCCCACGAAATAAGTCCCACTTTTGAAAACGAAATAAGTCCCACCAAAATGAAATGATTTAAAAATTTACTTGAAATGAAATAACTCCCACTCAAAATGAAATAACTCCCCCTTGAATAATATATTTCTTAAATGAATTAAGTCCCACTTTCATAAACGAAATAAGTCCCACTTTTTCATTGTTTAATGCGATTTCAAATAAGAAGTATTTGGCTTCGAAAAAAACACACGTCGAAGGGGTATGAAATAACTCCCACTTCACAAAACGAATTTATTCCCACTCAAAACGAAATAAGTCCCACTTTAAATAAAAACGCGTAACGAAATAAGTCCCACCAATTGACGAAATAAGTCCCACTTTTAAAAACGAAATAACTCCCACTTTCAAAATAGCAATTTTTGGTGGGACTTATTTCGTTTTTAAAAGTGGGACTTATTTCGTGGGAGTCATTTCATAGACCCATTTTTGTGTTTATGTGGTCATTAAAAAATCGTAATTTTATTGTTGAACGTGAAACTAAGTTTTTCCGATTAATTAATTAATAATTTTTAATTTATAAGCCGTTGTTAAATGTATTAACAAACCTATTTTCCATTATTGTTTATTTCTAAATAAATTAAAGACAAATTACAACAAATAATTAATTAAAAACGATCTTGCATTTCACTCAAATATGTTTTATTAAAGATAATCCTAAACCGTATCCAACACTTTAAAAAAGTTCGTCCTCGTAACAGCTTTTTTGAGCGTGCGAGATGATTCCGTACGGCAGAAGTATCTTAATTCCATTGAAAGGTGAGATTTGTGGCCATCGACTTAAAGTAGTCCTTAGCTTTTAATTTTACTTTCCATAATCCGTTCGTTGAAAGTATTGACCACATATTAGAAAAAAATCTCAGATTGTATCCACCAATCCACCTACTTTCAGATCTGCCTAAGAGCTAAGAACCATTTATCCAGCACACTTTTTACAACCAGCTTGAGGAGGGAGCACATAGTGAAATACAAGCAAAGGTGGTAGCATTCATATTCGTTTTCATTTTTACAGTATACAGATTTTTCCAACTTCTTGGCGACTCCTGGTTTTTAGAGATAGGCTGGATGATGCTTCATCTTGATTAAAGATTCTGGAGGAGTCTTCTAAAATACCAGCTACACCAATCTCTTCTAAATACTCTTACGTCCCAATCGCTCGTTCCTTGCTGTTCTAGGAACAGTTCATAATGACATCTTAGGAAGGCGTATAGTAATAGGTACGCCTACAAGGGAAGGCTATCTTTGAAAGCAGTCCTACGTTTGCCCTCACGATGGACGTTTGTCAGGAAGAGGTCTGTGGGCTTCTGAGGAAAGCCACACTTGGCAAGGTCTATGAACATGCTTGTGTTCTTCGGCTAAACTAAGGACAGTTTCCGTTTCCAGTTCCATTTTCATGACTTCTCTACAACTCTATAGCAGGGATATGATCTTTCTAGTCTTCCTCAAGGGATTTTCTGACCGGCAATTGTGCGCTTATTTTTACAAATACGTTCGAGGTACTTGTGGAATTCGCGTTTTGTTTTCTGTTCGGAACTACACATTTTCAGAGTGCTGGAAGTTAAGATAATTTTTGAAACTAGGCTTTTCTTATTATTTGACTACAGTACCTACTTAAGTTGTTAAAAAAACAAAACATTTCTTAATGAATTCATGATTTAAACTCACTTATCATAAAAGGCTGACATAAGAAATAGTACCTGTCTTCTTAAGTCGGCCCTTACGTTTATATAAGTGGCTGACTACTGAAAATACATTTTAAAATAACTTGTTTTCTGCGCCAGTCAAGAGAGAATACAATTTCCATTAAAACTGCATTCTCAGGTTAAAAAAAATAAATAAAAATAGTTGGTGTCAGTAGTCGGCCAGAGGTGGGCTGACCTTAGAAGAATTGACTATGTCTTCTTAGGTCAGCCCCCACAAATAACAAGACAAGATAAAATGTTAAATAAATGACTTAACTTAAGGGTAATATCAATATCATTAACTTAGCTACCGGACATTCCGATTATTATTTGTTCACAAAATAATTTTATAAGCCCATATATTTTAATCAATGCGATAAGCTCTTGTTTAACTGTCCATATTAAACAGCCCTGCGAAAAGTGGGTGAGGTATTTAGAAAGTGTTGCTTTGCAATATCGAGTAAATATTTCTCTAAGCTCAAGTGCGGAAAACTATCCTCCGCGTGGTGCAGGGTGGAAACTAGATGACGATCTAGGCGAATGGTTTACGCTAAAGTCTTCCAGACAAGGACACCAGTGAATCCTTGTTAATCCATGATAAGAACGAAAGCTGGAAATTTCCTATTGAAAAAGTGTAACGTCAAGAGTACATATAATCAATAGAAAGACTGCCAGATCTATTGAATAAATTGGTTCTCTGCGGTAGTTGAGGCCCCATTCATGGCCTTACACATGAATACAGTCGCGGTAGGCCCCCTTGTGGGAGTTTCAGAGTGGCTGTGGTTGTCGGGAAATCCGTTCTCGGTAATTGACACTGATTATTCTAAGTTTCAATTATATAGATAGAAAAACATTTACCATTATGGTTTCTTCATGGAAGAAATAAAAATGGTACTTAAAAACACAAAAGAAATTAATTATATTAAAAGCGATAAAGAATAACATACGCAAAAGTTTGATATCGATGAGTTTCAAGCAGTGTTATTATGGGAGAGTATCAACTCTAACAAACAGATACCAATGTGAATGGTCACACGTGCGTCGGTCGGATAAGGCTTAATTGCTAGGTGCCGACGTAAGACTACTCACACTTCTGTCCATATTAAACAATAAAAAACCGACAGTGAAAAATGTTTATAATCACCCCTGTTCTGATTTTCGTTCCGAATTCAATTCGTTTTCGAAAATAATTTTCGCAAAGCTAAAAAAACTGTGTTCCTAAATTCGTACGAATTTGCCTTCAATTTTTGATAAATATTTCTCTGAAATTACTTTAATTCTTAAATTTACGATTTCAAATTAGGTCAGCAAAATCGAAACGAAATCAAAACGAGAAATTGAGAACACCTCAGCTTTAAAAACGAAAGTATTGTTTTCGTAAACGAAAATCAGAACAGGGGTGAATAATATGTGTTCCTAAATTCGTAAGAATTTGCCTTAAATTTTTGACAAATATTTCTCTGAAATGACTTACATTTTTAAATTTACGATTTCAAATTCGGCCAGAAAAATCGAAACGAATTTAAAACGAGAAATTTGGAACACGTCTGCTTTAAAAACGAAAGTTTTTCTTTCTTAAACGAAAATCAGAACAGGGGCGAGTATTTAAATTTCTTCGACAGTTCAATCATAGTTTGGTGTTAACTTAATCTTTTATAATAATTGTGCTAAGCATTTTATTCAACACTTAGGACAGGTCATTGACTAGTTTCCATTTAAAAACTGCTACCCACTACCCACAGTAAAATTATTATAAAATATTTGTTGCGATTCACACGACAACAATCACGAAAAAAGATAAATATTTTAGAAATTAGTACTGATATGCATGCATATAATTTTATGAATTTCATATTGTAGGTACTAACCTCCGTCAGTAGTTAGTTAAATGTGATATATTCTATGGCTAGTTTGTCAAATATAATTTGATTTTTTTCACTACTTAACATTTTTTGAGTAGGTACTATATAAAAATCTTTTAAAACTTGTTTTTATTCAAAAATTACTCTTAGGCAAATGCATTTCACCCGTCGTACCTGTAAAAAGTCCACTTAAACAACAACAATAATTTCTTAGTTTTGTTTTTTTTTCACCATTTTTAATCTTTTAGAACTGAATTTTAAGATCAATGTACGATTATGATGTTCTACTGAACGTAATTTTGGTTACAAATTAATTATACAGATTAAAGTTGGCTCGGCTCTTTTGATTAGGTGCAACCACTATGAAATGTCATGTTATTATAACCTATGTATATTTGTATATATGTATTTATTGCATATGTATTATAAAAAATAATAATATGATAATAGAGATAATAACTTTAACAATTACTACCAACTGCTTTTTCTAACATAAATCAGCCGATAACCACAATTATGATTCAATCATCTATTTTTGAATGCTTCCAAAACAGTTATTCCGCGTTTGAGATTATTTAAAATATTCTGTAAATGAATTCGAGTCGAGATATTGTAAACACAATAATTTACATAAAAAAATATGGACTTATCATAACTTATAAGTTCCAACTTCCAAGTGAGTGTGCCTTCTACGCGTCACTTTGATTTTAATATAGACATGGAAAACAAAAACAAATGATTCAAAACCTATATTTGCCAAAACAGGTATAAAATCATTATAAGCTGATAGGAGTTATTGACTTGGGCTATTGAGATAATTTTCGAATTAATTTATTATAAGCCCATTAATTAAGAAATTCGCCATGTGACATCTTTGTTATCCGTAATAGAAAACAGTTATAATAATTTTTACTTTCGGTATCTGCTTGCTTGAAATATGAAGATTGAAATTACAGTATTTACACACATTTGAATGTTACAACAAGATTGGCGTAATACACATAATGGAGGGTCCCTTCTTAATACAGGACTAACTTGAAAATTCAGATGAAAAAAAATATAAGGTCATAAAAATATTCTCTATGTAGGTAGATATTATATAAATTTTACATTCCTCCTCAGTATATTTCGATTGGATTTTTGTGGCTTATTTTGTCAGTTTTATGCTAATACATTAGTGCGTTAATCATAATAACAGTGCTGGCTGAGTACTATAAGGTTGCATGTCATACAAAATTTCAAAAATGACTTTTTTACATAAAAATTTTCGTAATTGGACCGGCTTTCAGATAAAGGAAAAATAAAAAATTTCTAAAAATTATTGGCAACCCTACAGCCAAAAAACACGTGCAACTTTCATTGCATTCGCACTTCTGTTTAATACTATAAGGTTCCATGTTCCACATGCAACCTTTTAAGTAATTAATGTCGCTTTAAAATCAAACGCGCTTAAGTTACATGGAACTTTTTTGCACACTTTGGGTCACATGGAACCTTTTCGTATTAAATATCATTGGATAAAATCAAAAAGTCCCATGTTTTCAATGACTTCGATCATTCTCATTTTTCCAAATACTATTTTTTATAGAAAGTGTGAAACAACTTTCTTTTTACGGTTTCTTCAGTATTTTTTTTTTGTTGTAAGCAGTATTATATAAAGAAATATAATTATTTGCAAACCTTTATTTTGTATTCTTCAATTGTAACTAAGTATGCCCAAAGTGGATTTCAATTTTGTCGAAAACTTAATAAAAAAATCAGAACGCTTTATCTACACTCATACCTATGTATTATAAAGAGGAAAGATTTGTATTTTAGTTTATAATGAATAAACTCAAAAACTTCTGTTTCGATTTTAAAAATATTTTCATTATTATTAGCAAAGGATATATTTTATTACTACCTAACCCATATAAATGTTAATATTCGGAAATACTAATCCGATTAGGAAAATTACTTTACTGAAAGAAAACAATAATATTCGGGAGTAAAATAGACTGTATTATACGTTGCAAAGTTGTTGTTCATTGGTCAACGAATGTGGCTGTTGTGAGTAAGTACGACCAATTTTCGAGAGATCGCAAAACTGTCATTACAATTACAATGCATGTCTCCAGCCATCAGTTTACTAGAGTTTGACTTAAAAAAAAAAAAACGTTCGTTTACAATCGCGACGGGATACCTCGATTAGAAATTTTGCAAATTTAATATTTCCATAAGTTAGACAGTCTTGGAAAATTGCACTATCCAATGCTTCTTTCGGAATTGCGGTGATTCTGTCAACTGACGGAAAACTGCACACTCATCCTTTAAGTTACCGCTAACAATTTCTTTAGAGTGGGTACAACGTCCCTCTGGTCGGGTAGTTTTGTATTTACTCTACTAAGTATTTTTTTTTATTGAAAGAATTCGTTTATTCTTTTTTGTCTGGGTGTTTATTATAAGAATCAAATATAATTTAAAAAATCAGTATTTCGACTTTCAAATTTAAAAAGTTAATATTTGTGAGAATATTGCTGTGTGTGATATTTTTATATTTTATATTTTTATTTATCACCCTGTAAATGAGCAGTGTGTAAAAAAAGGTATAGAGCAAATGTACTTATGGGTTTGGCAGTGGGCAAATTTCTAAAAAAATTACTTATTTTGTAGAACAAAATATTATAGCCACAATGAAGTAAATGTAGAACTATTTTAAATGAAAAAAAATCAAAACCACTTTTTCCTAAGAAAGAACTTTTTTTTTATTTTTATTAAACTTTCTTTTACTATTCTATTCTCTTTTTTTATCCTAGTTTTATGAGGACTCAAGTGAAAAAGTACATATTAGATTTACTTTGAATTATTATTTTTCTTTTCATTGAAAGCATCTGAAATCTAACCTTTCAATTTTTTCACTATGTTTAGAGCCGCCGATTGGCTTTACAAAAAGGTATAGCACAACATTGTAAGCAAAACGGCTCATATTATTATTATTAATTTTTTTTTTTTAAATAAGCCAATTTTTTTAAAAGATTGCCCCTCCCAGCTTAACTGGGAACCTCCCTCTGATATGATTTATATCTAGTCTGAACTCAACCTTTATGATCTAGGTTTTTGACACACTGGTCGTGAAGCATCCTGTATATTGTCAACTTACTTTTTCTTGAAAGAAAGGAGATGAAAAACACCTTCTACTTAAATCGTCCGATTTTTCTTCACTTTCTTATTTCCTGAAATATTTGTTTTCCATAAAAGGATATTTTGTTGATTTTTCATAGTTAAAAACATGAAAATAAAGGCTTTTTAAAATTCAAGTCCGTTTAAGTAAGATCAATATTTTATTTCCATACAATATTATTTCGTTTTCATATAATCGTTTCAGTACTAAAAGGTTCCATGTTGTACTTATAATTTTAAATTGCTCATTAAACCGGTTAAACAAATAGAATTGAAATTTTGTTTTATTGTTTTAAATAATTGTTCCGATTCTTCGTCATCTTTTTCATAATTTTAAATATGAAAAATGTCCATTTGAAACTTTGAAGGCGATTATCTTGGAATAATCCGAAAAAAACATGCAACCTTATAGTTCTCAGCCAGCGAGTTGGTGACACATACAGGCACTTGAGTTGTGTCCGTGTGCAAAGCCAATTTGCTTTTCCAACCAGTCTTCCTTGATGTAACTACTTACATAGGAGACAATGGGACAATTGGAAACTACCGGTAGTTTTTTTTAGAAAAATTGAACCTTTAGTTCCTTGTAGTTTTGTTTGAAAGACAATTCCATGGGTAGGTATCCCGTATGCCCCAGACTTTTTTTTTCTGAAATTTTTTTTTGCAAAATGGTCGATCATTATACGCATTATTTGGAAAACAAAATGGCTGAAGAAAATGCAGAATCTGTGTCAAAAGAAATGTTTGTTAAAAAAGTAAGTATGAGTTGCATGTGATACTCAGGCGTCAGTCAATCACATTAATAAAAATAAGTTGCCTGCATTTTTCGGCAAAAATCTCTAGAAAATTGCAGGCTTCTGTCTGTCTGCGTTCGCTGATCACAAATCATATCAAATCAGGAAACAGGTATAGCGTGGCGTTAGCAGTCCGGTAATTTTGAACGAAATAAAGAAACGAAAATGGATTTGCCATAAACTCCTATAGTGCACGGTGGTTTGGAAGACCACGGACAACGTGGAGATCAACAGTCGAAGCAGAAGCAGACGGTGAAAGGAAAGTGTGACCACAGCTAAAAAATCTAGCAGCAGATGATGTAATAGATTTGTTGGCGCCCTTTGCCCGACCACGGTTCAAGGACGAGACGATTGCAAGTCAAATCAAATGGACCCATTTTCTCCTATTTGCCGAAACTTGTAACCATAAAAGAAATCCATCAACATCAATATCCCATTCTTGTTGTGGTAATATCGGTAACTACGAAGACGACATCATCGGCAACAAACGCCATCTTCATCTTCACTACTCATTCCTCGACAGTTGAGGCAGGTGAACAATAAATGTTCGAATTTTTTTTTTTTTTTAACACATGAAAAGGATAGAATCGGCACCGCAGAGAATCCTAAGAGCTTATATTTCACAATCATCCGAAACCTGTTAAGAGTATTCCCATTCTTACACTTTCATACAGTCATTACAATCATTTGAGTTATAAGATCAATGAAATATGAATTCTAATAAAAATAAAAATATAATCGTGCCGATGTAGATTTAATATGCCTTGTGAGTTGGCAATTTTTCCATTGCCACTTGTGTTTTGTGTATTGTTTCCATCTTTTAACAGGTGTTAACCTCAAGATGTTATTTCATTGGTAAGCAAAACGAAGATTATTGTCGACACTTGATTGTTTGATGAAGCGTAAAGCTGTCGTCGGTCTTTCATTTTTTATATCCACCACCTCTGATGCCAGAGCAAACTTGCATTTTTATGAATTATGATTCATTTCAATGCGAACCGGACATTTAAATGGTTAGTTTCACAGAATAAAATTTGAACTCTAGAAACAATTTCATAGGCATTCGAAAGAGAAGAATGACATCATGGAACCAGTATCATCTTCATTTTCAAATCTGCGATGACGAAACGGATGTGATAGCTAAAATAAGATAACAAGCGTTATACCGCAAAATCTATTCCCAGCATTTAATTAATAATAATATTTTCATCGGAATAAAACTTGGTGTCCTTCGATACTTTGGGCAATCAAATAACTTTGATTATATTAGTTGTTTAAAGATTGACAGCAATACACACTTATGAAGGTATATAATGAATATAGGCTTAGGCATATTGAGAAAGGTAAAGAAGTCAGCAAGATTTATAATCCCTAGATGACAAATAGCCACTGAGACAAGGTGCTGTCAAAATTGATGGTTTATAATATTGTTTTGGGTACATGCATTCATCGGTTATTTGGGTTCAAACTTTGCTTTTTAAGGACAAACTTGCTGGCCTTAAACTTGAACTTTTGCCAGATTAGGCATTTTGCGAACATCACATGAGACACGAGCCAGTGGCAGAAATTACACCTTGGAAAGGAAGTGGGAAGTTATCTTATTTGAAAGATTAAGACTGTGGTGCTTAATTTACGAAGGCCGGGATATGCTCGTCGTAATCCAAGTCCAAGGTCTGTCTGAGGAAAGCACAGTAAAACTCGGTTTTTGAAGAAAACAACGAACCCTTCCAATTAGATTCTTGACTTTTAACACTTAATGTACACATAAATTCTTATTAATACTTTTATATAATACAAATTTAGGATATAGTTAGTAAAGTTAAAGTAGTGCCAGCGCTACAGCCTCAGTTAGGGGGATACTCGGACGGAGAAAATCTGTAGCCACAGCCTTAGGGTGAGGGAGAGTCTCGGAAGGAGATAAAATAGCGAAGGAGAATCACGGACGGAGATAAAATATCATAATCATATTAGGGTGACGGGGAATTTTGGAAGGAGGTAGAGTAGCCGCTGCCTCAAAGTGAGGGGGATTCTGGGAAATAGATTAAACAAATAAATATTTACACAAAATTAGGAACAATCTAAACTACCCTAAGCACAATAACTTGTTGCTATTCAAAACAAACCAGTACCGAATATAAAGAGAGCGTATTCCACAGTACACAGAATACAAGGTATTATATTGCGCATATGTCAGAAATCAAAATGACAGAAGTGAGAAAAGGCACAAAAAGAAATGCCAAAAATTTCAGATCCATTGTCAAATTCGTCAAGGGAAAAAAATGGCTGATAATTTTATTAAATGAGACAGACAGAGACAGAAATCTGAAGTTTTGTTCTTTTCTTTTTAATTTTCTTTTATTATGACATTTTGGATCTGAAATTTGACATAATATGCGCGAACTTGAGAAGAAGAAAATCGGGAATATAATACCTTGTATTCTGTGTACTGTGAGCGTATTCAATATAAATAAAAATAAAAAGTCGTGTAATGATTAATGAACAGGATAGCTGAAGCACGCGCTTGCATTTTGAACGCATTTCTGTTTGCACTTTTTTTACGATCTTGCGGATTCAATCCGAATTCGAACTTCATAACTTATACCAGTAGCGGCGGGAGAACTACTACTTATTCTGCGGGATAAAGTTGCTTGTTTTTCCTACCAAATTTGACTCCTCCTTGGCAACTTTTTCGCAAAAACTACCAGCGAATTACTTATATTATATCAAAAAAATTAAGTTATAAAAATACCGTTAATATACCTGCATATGTGATTGTCTAGGCTGATTTCATCTGCATGTAATCTGTGATGTTATAGCCCGGGTAATACGGCTACTATACTCTGTCCGATAAAAATTGGCAGTACAGGGAAGATAGGGATATCTGCATCTCGTTCGAACTCTTTTCCTACCCATAAGTACTTTTCTCAAAAAAGCTCTTGGCTCAAAAAATATATTAGGTATTAAAGGGTTATGGCTCTGGTAGTCAGCCCTTTAACTTAATTTTTGTGTTTGCGTGGTCTTTAAAAATTAGTTATTTAATTGTTGGTCGGTTGGACGTGAAACTTATTTTTTCCGATTTGTTAATATTTGCAGATAAGGAAAAAATATTGCTATTTGTTACCTAAAACAAATTTATTAAATATAATTCAAATAGAAGTTGGATTCTCTTATAGTCGGGCCCTTAAATTCCAGTAGTCGGCCACGGGAGTTGTCAGTAGTCAGCTGCCTTTAGTAAATTAATTATTTGTAATTTATAAGCCGTTGTTGAATCTTAAATGTATTAACAAGACATTTTTAAAAAAAATATTTATTTCTAAATAAATAAAAGACAACATACAACAAATAATTAATTAAAAACAATCTTGTTTTTCAGTCAAATATGTATATTATTCAAAATAATTCAAGAGTACGTCTTCGAAACTTGTTTGAAATTTAGTTTAGTGATTACTTGATAAAAATATACATTTTTAATTTTAAACATTACCATCAGCATAGTTATTTAAAATTAACAATAAATTTGATTTAAATAAATATCTTCTAACATTGAAATCAATCATGTCGCAAACAGTATTTGTTTCTCTTAAACACCTGGATAATGGTTCATTGGCAGCATACACAGTTCTGTGATATGTGATTTTTTTTTTTTGTAATCGATTTTCCAGTCCTTTAAATGTGCCCACGGATTGTGTTATATGTGTTGTATTGGGTTAAAGAGCGTACAAGATGATTCCGTTAATACTCTGCGCATTCCATTGAGACGAGGGATTTGTGGCCATCGACTTAAAGCAGTCCTGAGCTTATTATATTACTTTCCATAATCCGTTCGTTGAAACTATATTGGCCACATATTAGAAAAACGTCTCGGATTGTATCCACCTACTTTCAGATCTGCCTAAGAGGTAAGACGTAAGACCATTTATCCTGCACACTTTTTGCAACAGCTTGGAGGAGGGAAAACATAGGGAAACACAAGCAAAGGTTTCGTCACTGAAGACAAAAAGTACCTATACAGTGATCGCCTCATATTCGTTTCCATATTGTACAGTATAAAGATTTGTCCAACCTCTTGGCGACTCCTGGTTTTGGAGGAATGGATGATGTTTCATCTCCATTCAGAATCTTAAGGGGTCTTCTAAAATACCGGTTGCGTCAATCTCTTCTAAATACTCATACGTCCCGGTCGCTCGTCCTCTTCTGAGTCCCGCAGTTCATAATGTAATGTGACATCTTGAGAAGGCCTAGTTATACGTTTTCCCTTGTAGGCTATCTTTGAAAAGCAGTCCTACGTTTGTCCTCACGATGGACGTTTGTCACCAAGAGGTCTGTGGGTTTCTGAGGAAAGCCACACTTGGCAATGTATATGAGCCACTTAACAAGCTTTTGTTCTTCGGCTAAACTAATGACAGTTTCCTGTCCTATTTTCTTGTTGTCTATTTCGAGGGACGACGCGAAAATGAGAAAATCGAAAATGTTTGGCAACAGCGAACCATCTACCTATTATGACGAATTTAAGCCGAGCTCGAGCATGTTCGTCGTTTAGGGCTTCCTTTAAGTACCTATGTGTGATTTGGTGTGGCTATGATGAAGGTTTTTTTTTTCGTAGATTTTGCTCGCAACGCCCGTTAGATTCGAAACGACCGATTCAATGTATTTGCAAGCAGATAAGTGAATTTTTGTATATTTTAGTCATAGCTTCCGTTATTTGGGACCCACCAATTTCAACAGATTCATTAAAATTTTTCGTTAACATAGTTTGAGAATTTGAGTTGGAAATTTATTTTGTACCATTTCTGTATTTTTTTTTCTTTTGAACAGTAATGGATATCTATTTTTTAACTGCGCAAATTCTCATATTTCGGGGGGGGGGGGGGGTTAACCCCCAAAACCCCTACCTGCGTTCGCCCCTGAACACAACAAAATCACAAAGATAATAATACAAACAACACAACAAAAGCACAGCAAGAAAAAACAAACCACACAAAAATAGAACAACAACAGCACAATAATATTATGACAATAATGCACAAAAATAACTTGCAAAATCAACAAAGCTACCGCCCGGTACGAGAATCTACGCAAATAATATTCTTCATCAAATAAAATGGCTTTGATTTTTATAACTGCATTTTAACTGATTTGCAAAACTTTAAAAGAAATGCAAAAGTCAAGCACAACTCGATAACACTCATCGTTAAGAAAGCTCTCAAAGCGAAAGCTCCTCAACAGAAATCCATTGAAACAGTAAGAAAAAAATACGAAGTGAGTTACGAAATAGAAAAAGGCAACTCTGAATATGTGTGATTTAATGAGGGTTGAAAAGCAGCAGAGAACGATCAGTGCATGCTCAACTGTATGCCAGGCAGGTCGTTGTGGGTTCTACGTCGGATGCCATCAAAAATTCATGGGTGTTTTATAAAACTTTTTAAAGGAGTTCCCTTCAATTGGATATGGTGTAGAGAACAGGTTAGGTTAGGTTTAGGGGCTGACAGTTGATGTCATTACCGTCACACTTAGATCAATACAGATCCATTGTGATACCCACGAGTATTGCTACTCAAGCTAATAAGAAAAACCTATGTGTTCAGTTAGTCAAGCCATTTAGAGGCCTTGACGAAGTTCAGGATGCTAGTACCTGGCGTACTAGAGAGTTTCTCTAAATCCTCAAAGAAAAAGTTGCCAAGCATTTTCTTCCTGGGAAAGTGCGGGACAGTGACACAGAAAGTGCGAAGTATCTTCATGCACCTCCTCGTCTCCGCATCCTCTGCATAGATCATCTGAACTGATTCTCATCTTCTTCATATGATAACCTAACAGATTATGTCCAGTGATTATGCTTACAAGAGATCGAAGTGATCCCTTGTGTAGCTGCATAATTTTTTCCGTTCTTTGTTTGTTAAAACAGGGCCAGATCTTTCTTGTTGTGCCGCAGGTGTCAAGAAGATTCCACCTTTCATCGGCCTTGATAGTTATTCTTTTTGAGATTTCCTGTTTTAAATAACAGGTAGGGGTGCTAACTAGCTGAGCTTGGCTTACGTCAAGCATTGACCCTAGTCTTGCTAATTCATCGGCTTTCTCATTGCCTAGAATATCGCTGTGGCCTGGGACCCAGCAGAGTCTAATGTTGTGCTGTGCGCCAAGAACCTTAAGCTCTTCGCGGCAGCATGAAACAAGCTTTGATTTTACCTTAGTTGCAGTAATCGCTTTTATTGCCGCTTGGCTATCAATGTAAAAGGTGATATCAGCTCGTGGTATCGCCATCATTGATACCTTTTTAGCAGCTGTTGTCACTGCCAGGACCTCCGCTTGGAAGACGCTACTGTAGTCTGGAAGCCTAAGCGAGGCGGCTAATTTGAGAGATTCAGAATAGAAGCCTGCTCCTACACCAGTGTCCATTTTAGAGCCATCAGTATAGATAGCTATTGACGTCTCACTGGAGTACGGTATATTATCTATCCATTCCTCTCTGCTTGGGAAGGCAGTCTGGAATGGTTTGTGAAAAACAAGTTCGGGTGTTTTATAGTCCGTTGTAGTACTATGACCCATAACTTTTTGGAGGATCTGGGCATGTCCTATGGAACTATTTTTCCAGATTTTAGTTTGACTAAGTCTCAGGGCACTTTTGGCCGCAGATTCTTGAACAAAGAGGTCTAGGGGAGTAAGATCGAGTATAACTTCCAATCCCGCAGTTGGAGTGGATCTCATTGCCCCCGTAATGCCAGTGCACGCCAGTCTTTGAACTTTTGTCAAAGTTTTCAGGTTCGTGCTCTTTTCTAAAGCTTTCCACCATACCAAATTACCGTAGGTTAGTATTGGTCTAATTATTGCCGAATACATCCATCTGATAATTTTTGGGTTTGGTCCCCAGGTTTTCCCGAAAATTCTATTGCAGGAGTAAAAGGCTGTCGATGCCTTTTTAAATCTATCTTTGGTGTTCAAGCCCCAGTATGGTTTTTTATCCAAGATCACACCGAGATACTTTGCCTGATCGGAGATCTTAAGAGGGCAGCCTTCAATTGAAGGCATTTTAAAATCAGGTATTTTACGTTTGTTAGTAAATAGCACTAGTTCTGTTTTAGCTGGATTGACCGTCAGCCCACAGTTCTTAGTCCATTTGCTTACCAACGAGAGGGCGTATTCTGTTTGTTCACTGATAGTGGGTAGGAACCTGCCAGTCGCTAGTAATGCAAGGTCATCAGCGTAGGCTACTATCCTTACTCCACTTGATTTCAATTTAGAGAGTATGCCGTTCATGACAAGAACCCAGAGTAGCGGTGAGAGAAGTCCACCCTGAGGGGTGCCCCTGGATGTGGTTACTCTCACCCTTTCCTCCGCTAGTTCAGAGTTAATCTGTCTCTTTCTGAGCATACACATTATGCACTGCGTTATTGCCTTTTTGACTTTGTGGTCGTCCAAGGCTTGCTTCACTGTTTCGTTCTTCACGTTATTGAAGGCTCCCTCAATATCCAAGAACGTTGCAAGGGTGTATTCCTTGTCATTCAGTGATTTTTCTATGACTCTGACAACACTGTGCAATGCCGTTTCAACGCTTTTTCCTTTAATGTATGCATGTTGAAATTCCGATATACAGTCCGGTTTCAGGGTGCTTCGGATGTGTTTATCAATTAGCCTTTCAAACGTTTTCAAAATAAACGATGTTAGACTAATGGGTCTAAAGTCTTTGGCCTCCGTATGGCTAGGTTTACCAGCCTTAGGGATGAAAACTACCTTTACCTCACGTCACGATAAGGGAACATACCCCCATTTAAGGCTATTATTGAAAATGCTAGCTAGGTGTGGGATGATAAGGTTTATGCTCTTCTGAATCATCATAGGGAAGATTCCGTCTAGACCAGGGGATTTGTACGGGGAAAAGGAGTGAATGGCCCATTTTATCCTTTCTTCCGTTATAATATCCGATGGTACTAGAGTTTCTGCATGAGACTCTGATTCTGGACTGCGGATATCAGCTTAAAAGCCAGGAAAATGAGTATTCACAAGGAGTTCAAGTGTTTCGCGACCGGATTCAGTCCAGCTGCCTGTAGGTTTTTTAAGAGAACCGAGAGTGACTGAATCCTTGGTCAGAATTTTCCTGAGTCTTGCCGATTCATTTGTGCCTTCTATTTCGTCGCAAAAGGCCCTCCATGAGCTACGTTTTGCTCGTTGTGTTTCGGCCTTAAACATACGTTGACTGGTCTTATAATGTTCCCAGTCAGCTTCTTTCCTAGTTCTTTTTGCAACGTTGAAAAGTCTTCTAGTTTCTTTTCTTAAGTTGCCAGTTGTCCACCAGGGTGGTTTTTTCCTACCTTTTCCCATATGATTGATGGGACAGCTTTTTTTCTAAAGCGTGGTTCAGAACAACTCTGAGTTTTTCTGACGCAAGATCTATGTCGGAAGGGTCTTGAATTAAAAGTGAGTCCGGGTTTTGAATTCCCTGTCCTACTTCCCTACAGAATACATTCCAGTTTGTTTTCCTGAAATTCCTGAAGGGTTTTGGAGTTGCTACTTCATTTTGTATCAAGAAGCCTATCAGTTTATGGTCTGAGAATGATTCCTCTTTAAGAACATTCCATTGATCTATTACTATTGTGCTTGAGTTATTGGTTAGGGTAACGTCAAGCACTTCTTTTCTATTTTTAGTTACAAACGTGGGTTCTTTGCCCCTGTTTGCTATTAGAAGATTTTGGTCTAGTATAAATTCAAAAAGAGACTCACCTCTGTTGTTGATGTCGGTACTACCCCATTGGGTATGATGTGAGTTAGCATCACAACCTAGTACCACGTCCCATCTCTCAGAGGCAGCTTTCTCCACAAGTTGGCTTGTGATGTTAGCGGGAGGTCCTTCTGTTCCGTCATGTGGCATATAGCACGATGTCAGAATCAGTGGTGGGAGTCCCTCCCTTTCAAGCTTGACAGCACACTGGTCTGGATCACTGTAATTTGCTAAAAGAAAGAGATTAAACTTCTTCCTGGCTAAAATACAGGATCTAATATTACTATTTGCTACTTGTGTGGCTTTGTATAGTATGAAGTCTGATGCATGTAGTCCTCTAATTCTGCCACCTGAAATCCAGGGTTCTTGAATCAGGGCAATGTCTATTTGTCTACTTGCACCACCACTTCTGTACCTTCCTCCGTTCTTTCTCCCATCTCTATTACCTTCCAGCTTTGACTTAGCTGTTCTATATTTAGAGATTGAAGATATCTCTCTACGCGATCTCGGGGTATCGCAGGACCTTTTATAGTCATCTTGGCCTTAGGTTTGACGAAGTCGCTGATTTCGCTCAGACCGATTAAGCGGAGATCAGCGTTGGGCCAGGGAGCTACCGTTCTTTTGACGAAGTCCTGGAGAAAAGCGAGAGTATTTTCGTCCTCGCACGTCAAGACTTTGAACCCATGGATGGTTCTGAGGTTCCCAAAGAGTGGTGGTGGCCTGCTGTTAACAATGGCATCGTTAACCTCATCCAGGATCCTCATTTCTAGTAATTGCCATTGGTCTTCTGAGAGTTTTCTTGAGGGATTTCCGAAATCCGCAATGGCGAATTTGCGCGCCTCTAACGTCTCATCTGTAGCCAATGTCTTTTTCCTTTTCTGCAGGGGTGATCTTTTCGTGGGCGAAATTGTGTCATCCTGTCTAGTTCTTTTGGACGTTTTTGCCGCTGAATCAGGGTCCAGGGGAGGCAGATGGCCCACCATCTCCTTCTCCTTCATCAGGTTCTTAGTCCATATATTTTTGTTTTTATTTGTCGATGTCAGAGTCAGTGTCCTAAGGTTTCGTGTAGCGTTTTCGAGCACTATCTTATCCCTTGCCGTTAAGGAGTTTGGATCTTTGTTAGATAGGCGTCGAATTGTCCGTTCCGTGTTTCGTATCCTCCTTTGAAGTACTTTGTCCTCGGTGAGAGTTTTGGTCGTTTTCTTCTCGATCACCGTTTTTGTTGTCCTCGAGCTTTCCCTAGTTTCGTCCAGGACACCGCTGCTTGACGAAGGTGAAGGGGTTATGTAAGAGCTGCATTCGGGCACATGGCCCTTTGTACTGCTTTCACAAGCACCCTCCAGATTCGACTCCCTCGAGACCGTCTTACCATCTTCCAAGCCCGTTGTTGCACATGGCCCCGTACTGGATTTGGCGGATGTAGACGGCTTCGAAGTTAGCAACGGCGTCTGTTCCCTAACCGGGGGTGCAACTGAAGGGGTCGTTCCTTTCTTGGATTGAATTATATCAATCGGCGGATTGGGCGGTCCCATCAGTGCACCTACGCCCGTGTTTCCTTTGGAATCCGCCTCCTTCAATGTTTGGGCACATGGCCCCCCATCATAAGAGGCTCGTTCTTTAGGAAAGCACGAGCGTTGAAAAGCCTAACCTGTTCGTTCGATGTTAATTCCTCCCATTTCCTTTTTCCAAGTCGTTTGATCGTCTTCTTACAGTTGGAGATTCTACTCCGAACTGAAGTGGTCGACGATCGTGAGAGGGTAGAGCTAGCAACTGAACACGCGTCGTCGTCAGTTACGAGTGTTCCGATGCTAGTTCCATCCTCCACACCGATGCGATGTTGGAAAAAGGAGTGAGAAGAAGGTCCTCTTCCTCCTGCGTAATGGTCATTGTCGTTTTTCCTGCAGTCTTGTCCTTAAGTTCGTTCTTGTCTGTCACTGGCGACTTCTCCCCTCCTACTGTTGGAAGGGCAAAGCCCGCGCCGGCAGCCGTGACTTCTGTCGACGTTTCAGCGTATATCCCCGCTGGTTTTTCACTGTTTTGTACTGTCCATTGGTTTTTCGTTTTTGGGTTCCTCTTAGTTTGCCTAAAATTCTCAGCTGATCAGCTGAGGACTTAAGAAATAAAAGTCTACAGCTGATCAGCTGAAAAATTAAGCGTAAGCCTCCCCACCACTACAAGGTGGAAACCCCAGGGGAGGGGTGTAGAGAACAGCGCGCCACTGATTTTTAAAAAGCTCTCCCATAAGGCCTGTACTGCCAATTTTTATCGGACAGAGTATAGCTGTTTCATAGTCTGTTACAAGGCCGTTATTGAAATTTATAACAAGAAAAAGAAAAATTAACATTTTTGTTGAATGTTAAAAATGTTATCAAACTCAATGTATAATAAATAGGTAGGTGAAGAAGAATAAAATTCTTTCAGCTCCAACGAAAGTCGGGATTTATTCTAAACCTACTTCGCTAAATCTCGGATTAAGGATAGGTGAAAACACAATTTAAGCTTTAAAAGGCTCCTTTAATATAAAAATCATTTACCATGCTGTATAAGACAATAGTCATGCGAGTTCTCGATTCCGGACCTTAAACTTAGGCATTCGGGACTCATAGCTACTTTTGAGAGAAAAGCCCTATTTGGAGATTTGTAGACGAAGCCAAAGACTTCATCGACTATGCCGGCACGACGATGATGGTTATGAGAATACCATTGATATATTTTTCAGCTTTAGAACATCAAAAGCGACCGAATGAAACACGAAGGTCAGTTTTGAGACACTAAAAGTTTCAAAATACCTTTCTGACTCCCATTTTTTTTTTAAAGTTAATTGAATATTCCGAATTACTTAAAACTACCTGCTGTGAAACTATTTTTATTAGATTCCTGTTCCTATCATTCTTCTGTGTAGCTTCAGTTGACATACTTTAAAGAATTAACCACACAAAACTGAGTGACCACGAATGATAATAATAATTCTATTCATTCAATTTACCGCCAATTAATGTGGTGGTGTTCCAAAAATGGTTAGTGAAATTCATCTGGCATGTTCCAATTTCCACGACTGTTCGTCGAGTCGATACGCGAAATCTAAATTTAAATGGGCCATCAGTAAGTGTACGTAAACGCCAGACAACCGTCAGATAATTCATTCATTTCATCAAGTTCAAGGAAACCTTCAATGCACTCATTTTGTCTGTATGTGTTTAATCAAGTGCACATTCACGCGATAGTGTGACAGCTTCTTCATCAAGACATGCATCGAATGCGGGTGAAAATGCATATTTTGATACTTTCGTATAGAGAATGGACTGGACAGTGCTGCACAGTTCCCTTTATCGAAAATGCTCAGGCCCACACATCATGCGTGCTTCGAAAAGTATTATGGTACCTATTTAAACCTTGGACAAGAAGAAGAACTAATGAAAAGTGCCCCAGTATTCCAGAACGTGAACCAACTACAGCAGCGTGGGCAATTCAAAAGAAACCACTACCGAATATTAAGAGAGCGTATTCAACGCCATAAAAATCAAAAGTCGTGTAATGAACAGGATAGCTGAAGCACGCGCTTGCATTTTGAACGCATTTTTGTTTGCACTTTTATTACCATCTTGCGGATCATCCAATCCGAATTCGAACTACATAACTTACACCAGACGAGACTTTAGAGGAAAAGGGGCGGACAGTGGTCGGCCGGCGGCGTGGTGTCTTCAAGCTCTGTATGCGATTTACAGTGAAATAAAGAAGAAAAAGAAGTTTAAATAAAATCTACTTCCTGATATGTGAATGAATTCCTGACTCTTGTTACTGACTAAGTGCGATGAGGTATATGACTCGAAACGATAGCTGCCGTCTAAAGGCAGGATGAGTGGGACTATGAATAGGTACTTTTGAGAAATTAACGGAATTAATAAGATTCTTCTTTATTTGTTCAACAACTCAGGCAAGCCAAGCAACATAGAGGTGTGTAAGTAAGTTATAACTGGACTTCTTCGTAGCCAACCCGCACTTTGAATGAACAAGTAATCTGATGTGGCTTTCTAGATCGGAAAGCCATATAGTATACTATATACCTTTCTCTCTCTTATATAGAGTGAAGATGGATCGTGTGCTCAAAATTAGCAATGAGCAATGATAAAAGATAAAGCGTTCTTCATTTTCGCACTGGTGACGATTAACTTTACCAAATGCGATGGAAGACGAATGGAAATTGGTTTCGACATTTTAGCGAATCAAGAATTCTCGAGTACAGAAGAAATTAGCATAAATTGTGTGACTTTATTTTATCGTTATTTCGTTTGGTTGTTATAGAACGAAAAGAACAATTTTCACAGATGCCAACTATCTGAAGTCTGACCCTAGCAGTAGGCAGTGCTCTTTAAAATTATGAAATAAGAAGCTGATATAATATAATCTAGGTAAATGTTAATATTGTCGTTTTGCGTAAAGCGAAGATCTAATGGAAGGGCAATAAATTATAGAATTTATATTTTGAAAAGCCTTGAGTTTTTGATCTGGCGTTGACCATCAGGATGATGGGCTAATGGTAAATCTTTTAGGGGGTATGGTATGGGGGAACATTTGACGTAATCTAGGAGCCAACAGCATTAGGGGGATCCGGATAGAATGAAGCCTCTCGGATCCCATGGAGTAGTGTGGGTGGCCGGATCTGCAATACAGGCCGCAGATCCAAGGAAGGAGTTGCCACTAATGGACTCGCCCAGTGACCGAAGTTGTGGTATGTTTTTTTTGTGTTTTTGTGAAGAGATGAGGTTCGGCGGAGGGCCAAAACCCTGACCCCGTCGTGGCTAGCCTGGGCCATACCACGACCTTTACCGATGAGTATTCTTATATACCTAAATGCTTCAACAACAAAGAACCTATCCCCATTCCCTCATCCTATTGCCCCGTGACAAATGGCGTTTTATCCTTAAGGCAAACTAGGCATTTGCCAAGGGGCGGGCGTGAGGCAACTGATGGGTTCGCGGACACGGTGATTTTTACAAGTGGTACAAAATGCGGGTTCATACGTGATTGTTAGAGTAGATAGCTTATGAACCCGAACCAAACTGGCCTCTACCTATTTTAAAATTAAAAAATTCGATCCTGAACAATTCGACTTACAGAGTCAGTTCGGTTTGGCTTTTTCGGTTTGCCAGCTCGGCAATCGATTTGGATTGCTTCTAATTTTTTTAAATGTATAAAGTACCTATAGCACGGTGTTATGGAAAAAACCGTTGATTTTTCATCTTTTTTTAACAAAATACAAATATGAAACAATTTTTAAAATCCCCTTTTTTTCTTTTTTTGGCACAACGCTCGGTTGTGTTCACCTTGCTATAACTCGGGAACGGCTGGGCCGATTTTACTAATATTCTGACCTTGAAATATTTGTGAAGTTTAAACGGTGAGAAGCTTTCGATACTCATAAAATTGGATTTGACATTTAAAAAAATGTAAAATGTAAAATGTAATTTTCTTATGTAGGTACATATATTTGGAGGTAGGCAGGTATGTTTCGAACTCACTTAAACAAATTACTTGCAATTGCAATCCTTAAGGGGGAGACCTGGACAAGTAAAAGTTTTTAATCACCATATAATTAAAGTGATAATGGTTTTTATTCCACACCCTCCAATCATCGTCCATAGGTATACAGTATACTTACAGCACCGATCAATCAATTAATTTACATATAAGCTTACAGACAGGTAATAGAAGACTTTTCGCTTCAAAAAAAAAAAAACTCAATTCAACCCCAGTCCCAGTGAAACATGTTCCCTGATACACAATTTAAAAATGCCTTAATGTAAACAGTTCTACATTATAACGATAATATGTGATGGCATTTCGTACGTTTTATTTGTTAAGAACTTCAGTGTCTGGGTTAAGACATATTTTATACGGAAGCAGGTATGACGGGAATATCCAATTAATGTGTATTAATGTATTTTGTCATTCGAAAAAAAGACATACGGAGAGCATACCTTGCGTAGGAAATTAACATAAAGATTTAATTGAGAAAAATGGTAATGAAAAAATATTTCGAATGGTCGACGATTTGGCGGAGTCTTTTTTTGGAGTAAAAGAATATTGAATTTCCATTGAAAGGAATACTTAAATATGAACGAATTTTTGAAGTACATGACACAATTGCAAAAATTGACCAAAAAGCAGTCAGAACTCATGTACACTAACCTTCTTCCTTAGAAGCTTAGATAAGAGGCTTGGTTCTAAATGAAATCTGGCATGCTTTTGATTTCATCTGGGCAACAAGTTATCATATTGTGTTGTGTTTTATATGATTAGTAAAACCTCCGATATTTTGTCCAGGGCGGCATCAATTTGAACACCAAACCGTTGGCGTTGGAGATACAAATGATTGCGATTGCGATTCTAACAATTTGATTTATTTAAATTAATATCCTTTTTCCACTGAAAAATATTGACACTGCAATGAAATATGTACACTTTCCAACACTGTCCAAATTCATTTGACCATTTACAGCCAAAAAGTCAATACTTGAATAAAAGTAGTAATAAAATATATTATTTTATGTATTTACAAATCCCATCACCCTGTATTGCGGCATCATAAATTTCAACGCGGTAATGGACTTAAAACGCAAAACACTGTGACCTGGTTCCGAAGAAATCTTATCAAAATGCTTATATGGATGCTAAATGGCCTCTCAGCATCGATCAAGATGAACTGAATTACAAAACTAAATAACTTCAATTTAATGAGTCACAAGCTTTTTTGGGTTACACTGACGGTATCAGTGTTAAGAGAATAAACTGATCTTCTTGATAAAATGAAGGGGATTTGATCAAGCTTGCGCGCCGCACTATGTAAGTTCTTTTGAACAAAATTAATGTCTGCACTAATTACGAATTAAAAAATTAAACAAGAAGTCTGGTTCTTTTATTGTTTTTATTTCTGTTTGCAATTAATTCTAGGGTATTTATTTGATTTTTGTTTGTTTAACATTATTATAGTTATTGGTCCAATTGCAAATTAGGACGACAGTTATTTATTGAAATAAAACAAATGGTTCAAGGTTAGTAAAACAAATTTCGATGATTTGAGAAACATGCTGGAATTTTTTTAATTTTACTTTCCAAAATCTAACAATTTTCGTTCTTTTATCACAACATAACACCAAAATCATATTGTAAGAATTTTGTTCTTCCGGTTTTTGGGCAAAAGGTTCAACAGTCCTAATGATCAGATTTACCAACTTTTGGTTATTCTTTGTAAAATGTGGAAGACATTGGGCCATCCGAACCCTAATTAAATAAAAATTCAGGATGAAAAACTTCAACTTGCCAAAAAGAACGCAGACAAATGTTTTTTACTCTGCTATTTTCTTCAATTGCACCACAACCTGTATTTGATCCGGGCCTCCTTCAACAAGTCCTTCGGCCTATTCCGATCGTTAGCCACTCCATCCATTTTTGTAACTCAATGCTTCGACCGTCTTGGTCTACACCATTATTCCAGATGGACTTTCCGGACCGGTATTTGTTTGCTCATAAAAATATTGTGGAGTGACAGCTCTTGGAGAGCCAAGGCCTAAGTGGCTTACTCTCATCAACAATTCTCTCAGTGCGTGTGAAGAATTGAGGGGACCTACAATTTAACGCCGATTCCAAACGGTGAAGTTGAGAAGCACTTTTTTCATGACAAATGAAACTCTTTTTGTCAGTTCTTCGCAAGAGGCAGTACCCGTGAAAGATGAAAGAAAAATTTTATGGGCCCGAGTAGGATTCGAACCCACAATGTTCTGCTTAGCTATCAACGCACATAACAACATAGCCACGGACACTTAACTCTGTTCGCTCATACGAGCTAAGGATCCAGCTCACAGGAATTCACCAAGGTTAATTTTGGTCTGATTTGCAGTAAATTTGATACAGGTCAAGATTAGGTATATGCAGTTTTCCAAAAAAAAACTTTCTCAAAGACGGAGCCAAATGTTCTCGTAGAACATTTCTCTTGAACGCGGCTAAAACTTTGGTTTGGCTTTGGCTAAGCACCTAACTCTCGGATCCATCAGTGAGTATCGGTTAGCCTAAAGAATATCGTTCAAAGATCAAAGTAAAAAAAGAGAACCTACAACATTAATTTAATGTCCCACACCTACTAAGTCATTGTTTTATAAAAATTCACAAATCTTAATCCGAATAAAAACTAACCATTTGACTTGGGTTTTTTATCTAGCAATTTATGCATCCTTGTTAACTGTTCTTATTTTGCTTTTTTGGGGACGATGAACTCTTAAAGTTAATTTAACGGGATTTGTATGATTTTTTCTCGCAAAAACAGCGATCAAAATCGTGTATCTTCATTATAAAGCATTAATCATTAGCTTTAAACTAACCGCCACCGCAGATGGAGAAGCAGAGCAGTCAACATAATGGTTGATGATTTTATGAAAAGACATTTTTAACTTTAATAGCAGATTAACACTTAGGACAAGATAATCTTGATGAGCAAACGACTGAAACACGTGTAGGTTGGGTAGGCACCTCTACGAAAAGCCGATTCAAATGTGTAAATTTTACTTGAGTGAGGTTAACTCAAAATGTTTATTTATGGTACAAAGTCTGCTTAATATAAATGTCATGTAAGAATTCTGTTTTTTTAACAGTTAGTTTTCTTCTAAATCATCTTTCAATAAATTGGCAAGGGACCAGCCTCATGATATAAGCGGATCATCAGGATCTATTTCCGGCCGTGCCACACTTCTATCAGGCCAAGATAGAGGAGGTGTTGATTCTACTTGGTTGCAGTTGTTGATTAAAATAAAACATAAGTTTCCATAATACAATACTATCATCCTGATTTCAAAATACTTACTCCCTCCAAAACGGAGCTATTTCCTTTATTCTTCGGCCTTGAAATCACTTCCAAGACCACGATCACTAAACAAATTGCTAATTTGATTTGGTCTATTTAACCCAAAATAAAAGCCAATTTCAGTAACTGTTAACATTAAACATAAGTATTAAAATTGACACACAAAACGTTGACAACAGCAGAAAAATTAACGATAAATCAAATTTCATTTTTGATGAAGCGTATGGCATCCGAAACGAATCCATGGTCAAGGTATGGCGATCAAGCCACGCGACACAGTTTTTGATGGAATAATAACAATTATTTCAATTGAGTTAACCGTTAGCTGTATTGTTAATTGGGTGCGGTAGATGTCAACTGTCTAATTGGATGGAAATTAATGGTTTTCGCATAAATAAACCCTTTCATGTAGAATTCTGTTTTATTTACGAAAAAAAAATCAAATAATCTCGTTGCCTGCATTTTGTGGTTTTTGGCATTCGTGGCATACGCTTTTGATTAAAGCAATAATATTGTTTGTGTATTTGCGAAAGGGACAGCATTTGACTCACATCTGATGAGTTGTTTAAGTGGAAACTCTGGTTTCAGCTTTTCAACTTATTTGAAAATTGAATGGCATTCAAAATGATATAGGTATTTCAACATAATAGCATATTTTTTTACCTTTTGTTTTATTTTTTTGTTTTTATAAAATATGAGCAAGTTCGTGTGACGAAGTCGCCCTCTTTCTTTTTAATTTTTTGAGGAAAAGTTTTAAAAGGGGGAGTGATTTTTTGAATCAAATTTTATGCTTAATTTTTTTTTCAGCTGGTATATAGATAGTAATTAATAACAAAACGTTCTTTAAAGGAAAATTTTGGGTAAAATATCTGCCAAAAACTAAAAATAAATCGAATTTTGTAAAAAAATATGATAAAACTGCTAGTACATGCCAATTCTTCTGGGGAAATAACATTCTATTGAACAGCTGATTGTGTTACATATTATGCCAAAAAAAAAATAGTGGAACAGTATCAAACATGGTCTATGTAGGTATGTTTCAATCTCATCAATTTAAATTATCATATCGCTAACTGAAAGCTATAAGGTTGCATAAGGTCGCATACGGAATGTGTGCTGAGATCTTTGCTGAGTTCAATCACCTTGCTCAGCTTATCACTGAGCCTACTCGAATATCGGACATTAATGGCCAAGCGGAAAATATGTACTCTTGACTTGCTTCTTACGTCTGACCCTGATATATACACTATCAGTGTATTAACTACTCTAGGCAGATCAGAATATGGTATTATATTTACGGTCTCAATAACTGGTCACTATGCTTCCTCGATAGTGACGTAGACTGCAGCGTAGATATGATTATTTTGGGAATGAAAACTTTTATCCCGAATAGGGTTTAAAGCTTTAAGGCATCAAACCCAAAGAGAAGTCATGGTTTGATTCAAGCTGTAAAGAGGTTATCAGGGAAAAAGTAGTAAAGTTCCGGTATTTTAGAGCCAACCCAACTGAGGAAAATCGGAACAAGTTTAAACAAGCCAGGAAGGCCTGCAATGCCC
Organism: Sphaerophoria taeniata; assembly: GCA_943590905.1. NCBI lineage: Eukaryota > Metazoa > Arthropoda > Insecta > Diptera > Syrphidae > Sphaerophoria > Sphaerophoria taeniata. Next base: position 182,779,522 of record OX016540.1, on the reverse strand, counting down.
ATATTCGAAGGACCAAGTTTTTGCACGACCAAAAATTAAGGCAAAAAATACTGCAATGTCCTAAAGGCAGTAAGAATTTTTGGTCTTTTGTAAAAAGTATGAAGAATTCTTCTTCTTCCTCTCGCGAAAGCTAACCTTTTTGCTAGGCAATTCGCCTCAATGATTCCATGGGACAAATCTTTTTCCGCACTCGTGCTGGGGCGAGAGTCCTAACAGATCTCAAATTACATAAATTCGCTGGTCCGGGTGGTAACCCTACTATTATTCTGAAGAGGTGTTCTTCCACGCTGGCAAAACCCTTCCGTAAGCTTTCACATCTATCCTTTTCTTCTGGGCTCGTTCCGAGTAGTTGGAAAACAACATTTGCCCCAGCCAATTCCAAAAAAGGCGAATCTTCTTCTCCCTCCAATTATAGTCCGATTGCACTTACGTCCATTCTTCCCAAGGTCATGGAAATGCTAACAATCTATCACCTCAAGAATTATCTCGAAGTCCGAAAGCTTCTGACCGGCAATACGGCTTTTGCAGCAACAGGTCCACTGGTTATCTGATGGTCAATCTCACCGAACAGTGGAACAAATCTTTACATCGTTTTGGAGAAAGTAAGATTGTTGCACTTGATATTTCAAAGGCATTTGATAAAGTATGGCATCTTGCTCTTTTATCAAAAATGCGTACCGAAAGGTATCGACGAATGCCTTCTTCGTTGGATTAGAAACTTTCTCTCGAACCCTTCAATACAAATTTTATTGGACGGTTTCAAGTCTGAAACCCACAATATAAATGCTGGTGTGCCCCAGGGCTCCGTTTTGTGTCCAATCCTCTTTTTCATTTTCATAAATGATCTCCTGTCTGTAACTTCTAATCCAATTCATTGTTTCGCTGACGATAGTACCCTTAGCTTTTCATATTCGTTTCCAGACTCACATCCCTCCTCTTCGGATGTGGAATTGCAACGGCAAAATAAGATAAGCTCAATAAACTCTGATTGGAACAGCATTGTACAATGGGGAATAAAAAACTGCGTATAGTTTAATGCTTCAAAAACACAATGCTGTCTTGTATCGTTAACGCGAGATCTACCCCCATTTCTCACATCTCGAGATTCTCGATATGTGGATCACTGACCACCTTTTGTGGAACGAACACATATGCGATGTCGCCAAAAATGCAGCAAGATGTTTAGGTTTCTTAAGGCGATGCAAGAAATTTGTCTGCCCGTCTGATCTGGATCTGGCTACTACCTATAAGACTCTTTTTTCTTCCGAGCTCAATCATTGTGAGCTTTTCCCCAGAAGTAGAAGTTTAAATATCTTCACCTAATTAGTGATAGGGTCAGATCACTCATAAGAAAAGAAAAACCTTTTAATTTGAAGTCAAAAAAAAAAAAATCCGACAAAATAAGTCATCAGAAATTATTTTCTTGCAATCACGTCAATACAGTTGACGCATCCACTATTAGGACGATGTTGATAATTCTTTTCCGGTATTTCTATCTTTGAAAGAAATTCATTTGAAAACTGCGTTAATCTCATGCTATGTAGCGGTGCCTTGGAAATGTTCAGTTTGCGAGGACAGTGACGCAAGGCAGGTTACAGCAACAGCAATCCAATTAAATCTTAAGTTGAAATCACTCCAAGTCATAGTTCTGCGTTGGTCGTCGTGCGTCGTGTCGTCGGTCGCGTCAATGGCACGGCGGCGGCGGTGCGCGGCGTGCAAACAGCTCGTAGTATAACAAATTTCAAAGAAATCTTTCTAAACGCCTGAACGTGCTTTTTCAAATTTCATATATGTATTTGTTTAATGTAATAATTATTGTAATCCCCACGGAGTCGGCTGGACGGGCGGAGAGCAGCGGCGCCATCATCGCCATCGCCAAAGCCATATCGATTCATAATCTTTTTTTCGCCTAAGCCTTCGGTTTCCACCTGCACCACCCGCTGCTGTTTCCCCATCGTCACACAGCCACTTTGGATGTGCAATTACAAACATTGTAATTAACTTCTTATTATTTGTACATGCAGTCCGATGGTAAATCCGGTTCATTGAATTTAAACTTGCATACCGTCTCCGATTGGATTTTGATTAATATTCGTTAAAGATATATAAATATGAATAAAAAGTACGTGTGTTTACCTAGTTATAACAGAAATTGTGTTTAGAATTTTTTCAAAATAAACTTGAGTCATTCAATTCTCGAGACTAAGTTTATGAATGAATTATGAGCGAGAATAAGAAATAGTCGCGCTATAGATGAAAATGTGCTTTAACTTGGAAGTTCATTAGCTCGCATTTGTTTTCAAGTTCAAGGTTGAAGTGGGTTTTCATCTAAATGGGAATGCGGTTTCATTCGATCAACGAACTTTAGGTTCAGACTAAGAAAATGTTAATTGGGTTTACTTTGTTTTGTTGTAGGGGACAATAACCTAAAAGATCTCTTTGCTTTTGTCAATTTATAATTTTGTCCACGCGAGACGCTTGATATAGAAATGGTGGTTATGACTTATGAGAACAATTCCTTTTGGTGTTACACGTTGATTCGCTTAACACACATGGTCTTCCTTTGGGATGATTTTTACAATATTAAAGGTTGCTAGGACAATAAAGTAAACTGTTACATCTTAAAAAAGGTACTTTTTATGGCCTTTCGTTTTCCATAAAGTTCTTTATAGTTTAGTTTAGTTTAGTTTAGTTTATTTCGTCAAACAGAGATTACAAAATTCTCTTAGAGACTACTTATAAATAAATTTATAAAAACAATTTTAGATAATATTTACAAGAATTAGTAAATCTATATCTATCTATATCTATACTAATAAATAAAGATGAAGAGTTTGTTCGTTTGAACGCGCTAAACTCAGGAACTACTGTTTCGAATTGTAAAATTCTTTTTGTATTGGATGATCCATTAATCGAGGAAGGCTTTAGACCACTTAACAATAGGCTGCGACCAATGGGAGCGAAGAATATGTGAAAAGTGTTGAAAAAACAGCAAAAAATATTAATTTTTCTGCGTTTTAACGCGCTTATCTCAGGAAGTGCTTTGTCAAATTGAAAAATTCTTTTTGTGTTGAATGGTCCATTTATCGAGGAAGGCTTGAAGCTATAAAATATTACGCAGCGACCAATAGCATTGTATTTCTATTTAGCTAGTACCCGCGAGATGACAATCCATTGTAGTGCCATCTTGAGTTCTGGCGCAGTGCTATTTTTTTTACATATGTTTGGTATTGGGGAAAAAATAGCTTTGCGCCAGAACTCAAGATGGCACTACAATCGATTGTCATCTTGCGGGTAGGTACTAGCTTAATAGAAATACAATGACTAATAGGAGTGAAGTGTCAGAGAAAAATGTTGCAAAAACGGCAAAAAAATATTCATTTTTGAAGGCTGCTATTGTTTGTCTGAACGCGCTGTTCTCAGGAACTGCTAAATCAAATTGAAAAATTCTTTTTGTGTTGAATACATATTATGGAATGGAATACCTATATCAATTTTTAAGCTACGGTGCAAATAATAAGGGCAAAGCATGAGTGAAAAGTGTAGGAAATTATAGGTACATTTGTAGGCTTCGAGTTAAGGAGAATTTCGCCTTAGAAAGAGTCGACTGTTCACTGTTATACAATTTTAAAACAACTTCAAAACAAAATTCCGACGGGCACATGATGCGCATGATGCAGAAGTCAAGACGCACATCTCGCCGGTGGGCGAGGGACAGGCAGACGAAGTCGTGTGCAACTGCTAGTAATAAAATAAAACAAAATATACATAAATATCAACATTATACTTATTTAAGAAATAAAACACAAGATTCATTTTCAAAGTGACTCTACTAACATGAAAGTTGAAATCAAAAGAATTGGATATAGAATTTTCCTCGATGTGTTACAGTTATCAGCTCATTACTTGCATACTAGAGCCAAGGAAGATTGCTTCCACTTTATAAGTGTATGTCCAATTTTTAGACTCACCAGATCGGGTATTTTGGAAAATTCTCTCTGACAATGCAAGAGACAGTACAAATATTGAATGGACCAAACTGGACAAAACTTAGCAATTACCTGAAGGAAATTATCAGATTTAGAAAATTACTTATTACAGAATATGATTACCTAATCTTTGTTAAAAATCAAAAAATCAAAAATATTAAGTGAAAACTGAGTTTCATTTAAAAAGTAAATATATGTGCATATGTATTATAAATCAATAAGACAAATTAAAGTTGCTAATCGAGCTGACGGCAAAGTCAAAGCTTTAAAATTCTTTAAGAAAACTTTCACTGTAAATTATGAATTGTAAATAAATGAATTGCTTACTTACTTACTTACTTGCATAATTTACCCTATGGTATCTTACACGGAGTAGGCTATATTGTCTTAATTGACGAGATGGTATATTTATATCAATTAGAGATAAGAGATGGGGGCAGTTGATATGATGCGATAGTATATCACTAATAAACAAAACTGAAAAGATCTAACGTGTATTCTCAAGCAATTCTAACCCGATAAGTAGACGCCTTGTAGTATATGGAGGTATTTCAACGTTGCATCCAAGTTTCCATATGACAAACCTAGTAATTTTTTTTTTTATATGTTCTAATCTCAATGAATGAGTATTGTAGTATGGGTTCCAAACCACACAACAATATTCCAAGATTGATCTAACATATGAACAGTAGAGAGATTTTAAAATGTAAGGGTCAGAGAAGCAAGTTAAATTCCGTTCAATAAAACCAAGCATGGAATAGGCTTTGGTAGTGATATATTCAACATGCTTGCTAAAATTGAACTTAATGTCAAACACAACCTCAAGATAGTTCTTATCATTAACTATTTCAATAGCACTACTGCCAATCGTGTAATTAAAGAAAATGGGTGAGTAAGAACGATAGAAGGAAAAGCATTGATATTTGGAAACATTCAAAGATAGTTGATTAATCTTACACCAATCCGTAAGCCTATTACGGTCATTTTGCAGAAGAAGTCAATCATCATTTTTTCTAATGCACGTGGTAAATTTAAGATCGTCAGCAAACAATAGACAACAGGAATTTAAGAATGTGTCAGGTAGGTATGTCGTTAATATAAATTCGAAAAAGTAATGGTCCCAGGTGGTGACCTTGAGGAGCGCCTGAAGAGACATAAACGGGACTCAAGAGAAACCACTTCAAAATATTAGAATGAAAACTAATTCTCAACACTTTATTTAAAAGAAATGAGTGGCTGACTCTATCAAAAGATAGATATAGATACACTATGTTCCGATTCGAACACCTGCCATTTGCTGGTTTGAACAAATTTCTTTCCATACACATTTTTTTCCAGTTTTAGGAATAAACACATTTTTAAACTAATGAATTTTTAATTTTTAAGTCGGTCTAAATATCAGTAGACCGTTACATTCCAAAATTAAAATGTAAAATCCCCATTTAACGCCAGTTGAATTGCTTTTTTAATATTAATTAGTGTTAACAAGCTCGCGGGTTTATGTTGCACATAAAAAAATATCACACCTCCATGCTAACACTATGTATTAACTTACAAACAAACTCCTTTATTGCTATTTTGAAAACAACATAAAATATTTGCCGAAACGGAAGTTTGGTTGAATTAACTATAGACATTCATTTTGTTTCTTTTTTTTCTCTTCTAATTGTATCTATAAAAAGTTTACAAAAGAAAGAAATCTAAACAGGGAGAACTTATTCAAATCCATGCATTTGTAGTTTGCGAATAAATATATAATTAAAAGCACATAGCTCCCAAGCGATTCTAATCGGTGAAATTTCTATCCTCTCTTAATGAACTTATTTACATAATTTTTTGATCGTTTTTATACCTCAAAGTTGTATAAATTAAAATTAGGGACTGATAAACGATAGGTTAGCTTCGAATGATTAATATTAATTCCTGGTATATTAGAAGAAAGTTGTTGGTGACGTCAGATTTAAGGTTTCAATTCTGTATGACAAATTGCAAAAGCGGAAATAACCAACAAAATGTTTGGATTGATGATAAGAAAAAAAAAATATTTGTTAGAATAACATAAACGCTATAAAAAATTATGTAGGTTACTTAAGCAAACTTTTTTTAGTCGTTAAAATAAAACACAGACGGTACACAAGAATGTCATTGATCATCGATGGTTCTAATCCTTTTGACCTGACCCTGGCAGATCGAGGGAATTCCCTTTTTCAAAATTTTAAGGGAAACCCACTTACGTATTTACACATTTAAACATAGTTCGGAAAAGGAAAAATAATGAAGACAATTTTTGATTTTTGTTTGGTTTTAAGAATTATTAGTGAAAAACTGATAATATTATTTGTTCTCCTCGTATTGATGAGATCTTTCTTTGGTTTTGTAATGATGTAAGTGCTTAAGTTGTTTGCAATTAATAATTATTCGGTTAAATGTCTACTTGAACTAGAATACAGGTTAAATTCAATTTACAATTTGAAAACAAACTATTTTAAAATCCAAAGTATGTAAATTTAAATGTATTTTCGTGCCTTTCATTGGTAGAAAAATTTCTAGCACCGTCTTAAGAATCCTAAACATCTTGCGGCATTTCTGGCAACATATCATGTGCTTGTTCGGTCTCATGGATGCAAGTGCCACTCGTGAATAGTGGCAGGGGAGTAATATCGCGCTTTCACGATACAAGACAGCATTGAATTTTCGAAGCATTAGACTCTATACGATTTTTTTATTCCCCATTGTACAATGCTGTTTAGGTCAGAGTTTAATGAGCTTATCATACTTAGCCGTTGCAGTTCCACATCCGAAGAGGAGGCATGTGAGTTTGGAAACGAATATGAAAAGCTAAGGGTACTATCGTCAGCGAAACAATGAATTGGATTAGGGGTTACAGACAAGAGATCATTTATGAAAATGAGAAAGTGGGTCGGAGACAAAACGGAGTCCTGGTGCACACCAGCATTTATATATTGTGGGTTCCAAACTTGAATCCGTCCAGTACAACTTGTATTGAACGGTTCGAAAAAAAATTTCTAATCCAACGAAGGAGGGTTTCGTCTAAGAAAAGAACGCATTTTCGATAAAAGAGCAAGTTGCCAGACTTTATCAAATGTCTTTGAAATATCAAGCGCAACAATCTTACTTTCACCCAAACGAAATCTTTACGATTTGTTCCACTGTTCAGTGAGATAGACCATCAGATCACTAGTGGACCTGTTGCTGCAAAAGCTGTACTGCCGGTCATTAAGAAGCTTTCGATCTTCGAAATATTTCTTGAGGTGATAGTTTATCAGCGTTTCCATGACCTTAGAAAGAAGGGACGTAAGTGTAATCTTCAGAATGATAGCGGGGATACTATCCGGACCAGAGGATTTATGTATGTTGAGATCTTTTAGGACTCTCGCCACAGCACGAGTGCGTAAAAAGATTTGTCCCATTGAATCATTGACGCCCTCAAGAACTGGAGGAGTCATGTCACTCTCTGGCAGCGAAGAGTTGGAGGTGAACTGCCTAGCAAAAAGGTTAGCTTTCGCGAGAGAGCTAACAACTGGAGTTGTCAACGAGCGTAGGGACCGAGGAAGAAGAAGAATTCTTCATATTTTTTACAAAAGATCAAAATTCTTACTGGCTTTGGGACATTGCACGATTTCTTGCTTTAATTTTTGGTCATGTAAAAATTGGTCCGAAGAATACGGAAATTGCGGGCCTTCCTGGCTTGTTTAAACTTGTTCCGGTTTTCCTCAGTTGAGTTGGCTCTAAAACACCGGAACTTTACTACTTTTTCATTGATAACCTCCTTACAGCTTGAATCAAACCATGACTTTTTCTTGGGTTTGATGCTTTTAACTCTATTCGGGATAAAAGTTTTCATTATCAGAGTCAGACGTAAGGAACAAGTCAAGAGTATTATCAGCTTGGCCATTAATGTCCGATATTCGAGTATACTCCTGGACTAGCTGAGTAAGGTGGTTGAATTCAGCAAAGATCTCAGCACACATTCCTTCGGGTGTTGTCGGGCCCGAATGGAGAAGCCACGAAGAATTGTGTACATTGAAATCGCCGTAATAACAATTTCAGTGTGAGGACACAGGGATACAATTCTTTGAATGGAGTCAGACAGAGCGTCAAATTCACGAGAAGTTGAAGCTCTGTCCAGGTTTGGGCTTCGATAGAGAAAACAGTAGTGAATGATGTCTTATTGACGGAGAATTTGATGATTTGATAAAATTAAAAATGTGGATCAAATTCTCCGTCAATACCATATCATTAATGTGATAAGAGGTCCGATATTGAAAGAAGGGGAGAAAATTTAGAAAAATGCCAAGCGAAGGGCGCTTGGATTGAAAATGACAAAGTGCCAGTGGAAGTGAATGTTATTCTTGCGAGTGTATTAGTTGCTAGAATTCACTAACTCAAACAGTAATTTATGAAACGCCAAACATTATACTTATCACGGGAATTATTGCCACATTTAAATGTCTGAGTCTCTGAGTGCTTCTGTTTTAAATTCTGACCTCAGATCAAGAAAAAAATTACTTTACACAGATGTGTACTTATTTTTTGCCAGATTGAAAGCTTTCGGCAATCAGAATTATCGAAAGTATTTCATGACTCCTAATAGACACGACAAAAGTGGTTTGTCTTATTAACGCAATTGCTTGATTCGACATCAATGGTTTGCACAATAGGTTGAAGGAATGGGGGCTGGGCTCACAGTTATATTGCATTACAAAAATAAAAATAAAACGTTCAGAGCCATTTGTAAACATAATTATGCCTGAAGATACAATTTTTAAAGTACAAATCAGAAGAAGTACTCTCCTCGTTATTGGAAAGACGTGTGCAGTATCCTTTTGTAATGGCATTTGCTTTCAACTTAATTTGAATTCATATTTTTCAGTATCCATTTAGTAATCTGTCTGATTCTTTACCATCTGCAAGAGTTCTCAGATTAGTAAATGGAGTGTTTTTTAATGTAGTCTGAAATCCTTATTTGCCTTACCATTATTGAATCTGATTAGCGAATTCGGATGCAAATAATTCTTAATTGGACAACTAGATACTAAATAAATAAGAAACACAGGATTGCCTAAGTTCGACAGCCTTAGAATAAAAGTACCTCACAAGTCGACAATTCTATGCAGGTCCTAAAAATTGATTGTGCGTATGTGTCATAATGGTATTTAATATTCTAACGACCGACAGAGACAACGATTCAGATACCATCAAAACATGGTGCATGATATCGAAGTAACTGGCGGATTACGCGTGAATTGATTAATAATAATATTATGATTGCGTGGGAGAATGAGATATGTTTGTAATTATACTCTGCGCGCCGATATTTCAAGAAAAGGGCAATTTACACGGGCATAGATAGTAGGTAAAGTTTAAATCACAAATCTCTTGCCAGCAGATTGGAGCGTTTATTTTTCTTATTTTGGTTGTCATGGTTTAAAATCAAATAAAATGGCACCATGTAGCCAAACTTAAAAACTGTAAACCTTGAGTAGTTCCCCAATTTACTTGTGTTCCAGTTCCAGCTACAGGAGCTTTCTTGAGGCTTTGCAATTTCAGCAATTAAACAAATTGCGATGTTAAACTACTTGTACAAACTCTTCTTTTTACCTACTTGAGGCAAGTTCCACGCTCCAATATTTCAGAGCCCTCAAGGATTTTTAAGTGGAACAAAAAAGCTCAACTGAAATCACATTAAGAACTCAGTGAGATTTTTGTCCGCCGGGTCGGATGGCATATCTGCGGAGCTCTTAAAATATGGAGGAGGTGTTCTGATGAAACCCATGCACCAGGCCATCAACAAAGTGTTGGTCCATAAGCGATAAGCTCCATACGCCCAATCTACAAAAGGCTTGCGGAAGACCGATCCCGATGGAAAACTGTTGCACAATAGGCTGAGTTCCTACGTTTATTGGGAGTCCGCTTAGTAAGTAATTATAAAGCAGGACTGGGATGATGAGACACAATATGCGTCTATCGTGACGTTTTGTCCAAGACATCGGTGTTGGGTGTCCTTTCTCGATGACAGTTTATACTTTGTTTTGCCCTCATTGACCGCTAAACCCATTTTTTCAGCCTCTGTCTGTATACTTGCAAAAGCACTGTTGTCACGCTGTGTACCCCCAATGATATCAGTGTCATCAGCGTACGCGAGTAGTTGCACAGACTTCTGGAAGATAGTGTCTCTAGTGTTGACGCGGGAGTTCTGCACTATTCATTCCAGTACGATATTAAAGAAGTCGTATGACAGTGCATCACCTTGTCTAAAACTATTTTTGGCATCGAAGGCGTCGGTGAGGTGGTTAAAGACTTTATTGGAGCAGCGTGAGTTCTCCATTGTCATCCTGCTCAGACGAATGAGTTTTGTAGGAATACCAAAACTGGACATGTCTTTATACAGTTCTTCTCTATAGATGCTGTCATACGAGGTCGATTTGGAGTTATTGAGTATTTTCCAGCATATGCCGCAATGTGAATATTTGATCGACGGTGGACTTTCCTGGTCTACCTGATGTGGACCTATCAGTTTGCTGACAAACGGCTTCAGACGTTCACATAGTACTGCAGAAAAGATCTTATAGGCGATGTTTAGTTGGTGCAGTTTAGAGGGTCTTCTTTCTTCAGGATCGGGAAAACAATGCTGAGGTTCCATTCATCGGGCATGCTCTCTTCCGACCATATTCTGCAGATAAGTTGGTGCATGCTGGCTGCTTTGAAGAGTTTAGTAGTGATGCCGTCAGCTCCCGAGGCTTTGTTGTTTTTAAGCTACCAAGGTTGGGTAGACGGAAATCTTGGCTTGCGTCGTTTTCATTGAATGGTTCATTCTGCCTGACAGCGGAATTTGATTCGTCATCGCCGTTGTATAGTCTGCAGAAGTGGGCCTTTAATATCCTCAGCATTCACTGTGACTCTACTAAGATATTTCCCTGTTGGTCTTTACAGGCTTCAGTTCGTGCTATCTCTTGGTAAAACTTCCTAACCTCATTCCTGTTTTTTATTCTCACAACATCCTCGATCGATCGCTTTTCATGCTCTCTCTCTTTTTCTTTCTGAAAAGTTTGTGTTCTTCTCTCCTCTTCTGCTCGTAGAGCTCCCGAGCTCAAACCAGGGGTTTCATTTTGGTGGCCGTGTGAAACCCAGCCCATTCGAGGCAGCATCCTGGCTACATGAATATCGAATCCAAATAAGAATCAGTACAAACAACCAATACGTATTCGCTACTTTATTACCGCATTTTTAAAATATTTTGATTTAAACGTGTTTCAGTGCCTTCAAATTCCTACTAAGATCCTCAGAAGGGGGCTTTGACTGAAAATTCTTTTTTTTTTTTGTGGGTGTTTTTTTGATTACTGGTGCATCTACCTACCTCATTATTGGAAGTAACTCTAGTTGTGAACTGAAAATGTATCTTTATTGATCAAGTTTAATTGCTTTCCAAATGTTTTCTGTGTTTTATGTACCTACCTGTAAATATAGCATACATATTCATTCATTAAGACCATTAAGGCTTACATATGTGTATGGAAATACGTTGCACAGCAAACGGCGACAATTTTAGCACTTCGACGACAATTACTCTACTTACCTTCCCCATAAGTTCAATCCATGCGTTGACTCCAGGGTCCATAGAGTTTAACTGAGGCGTTTACGATGGTCTGTCCATCTGCGTTGTGGATTCTGCTATGAATATAAGTAGGTACATATTGACTTGTTTGCCCCATCCATCCGCTATGCAGACAGGCAACATAGATATGCTTTTTTCGTTATAATGGTGGCCAGAGGTTCAATCGATAGACTCGATTGCTCACTTGAACCTTAATAACACACGAAATACGAGACAAGAGAGAAGAGACCTTATACAACCATGCACCAGCACATAAAAACGGGTTGTTTGACCGTATGGTTGCACTACCATTATCACTTCCACCTCTCGAAAATATTCACGAATGCGTGACAATGACACTGTACTACATTCCAGTTAAAGTGCATGAGGATATTGTGTCGCCTTGTGTTTCAGTCAATGCCAAGGTGGTGCATAAATAGTTGAATACGGAGTTGCCACTACATGCAAGTTAACATAATCACAACTAACTTGAAATTTTATTTTTGTGTTTTGAAGAAATTGTGACTAACTGATGAAATGATCAGCGATAGATACAATTTTACATCGAATGCATTATTATAAATATTCAAGAATTGTATAGATATCAAGATATCTAAACTAAGAAATATTTATCAGCAAATCATACCTTTCAGCGCGAAGTGAGTTTCCGTTGTTACAAAGCCAACCCTTCTGAGGAAAACTGGAATAAATTTAAACAAGCCAGTAAGGCCTGCAATATTCGAAGGACCAAATTTTTGTATGACCAGAAATTAAGGCAAAAAATACTACAATGTCCCAAAGGCAGTAAGAATTTTTGAATTGAACATGGGTTTTCAGCCGACGGAAAACCCAATTTCCATTCAACAATAACTTCAAATTTGTCAAAAATCTTTCGCGCAAAGCTAACCTTTTTGCTAGGCAGTTCGCCTCCAACTCTTCGCTGCCAAAGTGTCATGACTCCTCCAGATCTTGAGGAGATCATGACACAAATGTCCATGGGAAAAATCTTCTTTAGCACTTGTGCTGTGGCGAGAGTCCTAAAAGATCTCAACATAGGTACGCAAATCCAATGGCCCGGATGGTATCCCCGCTATTGTTCTGAAGATGTGTTTTTCAACGCTGGCAAAACCATTGCGTAAACTTTTCCATCTATCCTTTTCTTCTGGGCTCGTTCCGAGCAGTTGGAAAACAGCTTTTGTCCAGAAAATTTCAAAAAAATGCGAATCTTCTTCTCCCTCCAATTATCCTCCGATTGCACTTAAGTCCCTTCTTTCTAAGGAAACGCTGATAAATTATCAGCTTAAGAAATCTCTTGAAGACCGAATGCTTCTTCATGACCGGCAGTAACGGGTTCACTGGTGATCTGATAGTTTATCTCACCGAACAGTGGAACAAATCTTTACATATATTTTGTAGAAAGTAAGATTGTTGCACTTGATATTTCAAAGGCATTTCATAGAGTTTGGCACCAGGCTCTCTTATCGAAAATACGTGCATTCGGTATTGATTAGTCCCTCCTTCGTTGAATTAAAAACTTTCTTTCGAACCGTTCTATACAAGTTTTATTGGACGGGTTCAGGTCTGAAACCCACAAAATAAATGATGGTGTGCCCCAAGGCTCCGTTTTGTCTCCGACCCTCTTTCTCATTTTTATAAATGATCTCCTGTCTGTAACTTCTGTTCCAATTCATTTTTCCGCTGACGATAGTACCCTTAGCTTTTCATATTCGTTCCCAGACTCACATCTCTCCTCTTTGGATGTGGAACTGCAACGGCGAAATTTGATAAGCTCCTTAAACTATGACTTAAACAGCATTGTACAATGGGGAATAAAAAAGCGCGTAGAGTTTAATGCTTCGAAAACTCAATGCTGTCTTGTATCATTAAACCGAGATGTACCCCCCTTGCCATTGTCTATGAGTGCCACTTTCATCAATGAGACCGAACATCTCGAGATTCTCGGTATGTGCATCACTAATCACCTCTTTTGGAACGAGCACATATCGTCGGTATCCTGCAAAAACATCTCAAGTCACATTTTTGTGTTTCTGAGTTATTGAAGATTTAAAGTTTATGGCGGCTGGAAAAATCACTAAGCAGTTTCGATTTGAAAATTGTAATTAAAATCTGATAGTTAAAGTATTTATAAATAAGATGAAACCAAAAAATTTAACTCAATTCAATTTATTCAACTTTTTTTTTATACAAAAATTAAATGAATCTTGGACATAGGTCTTTTTTGCATTAAAAAAAAGGTTTAAAGGGACATGGGTTTTTTATGAACATTTTTTTTGTTTTTTTTTTATGTATTAATCTTGGTCTGATTCCGAATCCTCATTTATATCGGGCTCTGGGGCCTTATTTCTGGTGATTTTGCTTGTTTTTAAGTTTTTGTACCATTGGTGAAACTCTTCCGGTATGGCTCCTGACTTGCAAAGACTAAGTAAATCTTTTTTCTTTTCCACACTTATAGGAAGGCTGCTGTTATAGACTCTTTTGATGGTAACTTCTTTTAAATTAATTGGACGACCTTTACCAAAAACACGTATCTCTTTATAAGTTTCAGTGTGGTCATATTTGTATTCCATCACACCAGATTTTATCTTTTGGTACCTAAAAGATTTTACTTTTAACCAGTTAACCTTGTCTCCATTTTCGTCCAAATTTTTGTTTTTTATAATATCCGACAGTTGTGACAAGTCCAGAAAGTCAGTGTATCGCATTTGGGTTATATTATACGGATTTCCTTTGCTCTTAAGTCTTTTGGAACGTGCGAGTCTGAATATAGTCAGCCAGTCCTGGATCGTATAGACTGGAACATTCTTTTTTTGCCTCTCGATTGCGCTGTGCATGCTATCAACTTCCATGTAGCTGTGTCCACTTTCCAGAAATTTGTGTTCAATTATATCTAAATTTAAAGTTTGAACCAAATAGAGAAATAATATTGAAATATTTTTATTTCTATTTTGGCCACTGCACGTATCAGAAAAAAAAGACACTTCTTTTATTTTTGGTGATAGTTGATGCAAATACTTATACAAGCACGAACCAATTTCATTGCTTCCTCTTTTGCCATCAGTTTCTGTCCAAAAATAGCAAAAAGCATCGTTAGGTGGAACGGCGTTGTAAATAGTTAAGTTATATGCACATAGTTTTCGGCTGTAATACATTGGACTTACATCGCTTGAAGGAATTTGCAACACCGATTGAAAGTCGAATGTGCATGCCATGAAATTAGGCTCCTTGATGGCCCTTTCTTTGTCCAAGGATTTTGCTTCTGAACATTCTTTTTTTCTCTTTAAATGGGCAATGTAATCAGCATTTTGGCTATCTTTGCCTTTTTCACATGCTTGGCATTGATCTTTCTTTGGACGAAAGAACGACAAATTGTAGCACTCACCGAAAACTTTCCTGTAGGTAGTCGATGCAGGTATCTTTGTTGACGTGTCACTCTTGTATTTTTCTAAGAATAAGGCATACATTTTTGATATACTCAGATTTGCATCTAAATACATCCGATTAGAACTTTTGCGGCAGTAGTGAGACTCTACAGTTGGAAAGCTTTCGATGTGGTTCTTAATGCGTGTTAAATTTTCATCCGATATTTTATTTGCGGGTTTTGATCTGCCCCTTTCGTCTTCTTTACAAAAAACTCCGGTTGGCCCATTATATTTAAACGCCGTTTAAATTGTGCTACTCGAAATACTTAGGGTCCCACAAAAAAAGTCGCGACAAACCCGTACATTGGAGTTTTCATTTTTCAAAAAGTACGATCTAGCTACACTACGGTTAACTTTTTTAATTGAAGATCTTACTCGGGGCCTTTGTATCTGCGAATCGACGACCGCCTTTAAAATGAAATCTTTTTGGCGTTGATATGGTAACTTCCAAAAGTCTTTGCACATTTTTAGTCGCTGTTCTTCCGTAAATTTGTCCTTGCATTTAAAACGACATTTTTCACACTTTGATTGCTTGGGATTCTTACCTCGTATTAAATCAGCATGTTTTAAATTTCGTTTCCATAGTTCTGGACACGATTTTCTCCACCTTCTATTTTTCTTTTCAGTGATTGGTGTTTCTGCAGTAGATTCTTGAGGCGCCTCCAAAACCACGACATCTCCTTCACCATCATTATCGCTTGATTCGTTGTTGTTGTCAGGAATATAATCAAGGTCATCATCGTCGCCTGAACAATCTTGATCAAGGCTTGATTCATCCCATTCTTTTTCACTGTTTTCTTTACTACATCCAGGAATGGGTTCTTGAATATCTAAACATAAAATTCAAAATCGAATTTAAGCCTTACATACATCATGAAATGATTTTCAAAAGTCAGGAAGTACCATTTGATACCGTAGATTTTGTTTTTGAAGCTCTTGAAGTACTGGGTTTGTTAAAATTTATAATATCACAATTTTTATTGGAATGTTCTGAAAGTAATTAATCATTAAGTTAAAAAACGTTCTAGCTATTCTGAAACAAAATAATAACCTTTTTTTAACGCAAGCTGTAGAAGAACAGCACTTCGGCTTGAGAAATTCATTTTTCTTAAAGTAAAGTAAAAAAGCTCAACCTATTCACATGAACAACTTTCAATAATGATCATTTTTCTTAACGTAAATTCAAAGCAAAAGTATTTGGGAAATCCCCTAATAAAAAAATTCAAGTAGGCCATGAAATAGTTTTTTTATTTGAATTTCAGTACTTGGGCTTTTTTTGCTGAGAAAATGAAAAAAAGGAAATAAAAGACTTGTGCAAAAAGGACCCAAGTCCACTTGGGTCTTTCTTGCTCTACGCATTTGGATGTTTTGGACATAGAATGGATGGTTTTGATACAATAACTACATAAATACTTTAAATAGAGATGGGATTTTTTTTCACGACATGGATTATGACTTTTGGACATTTTTGCATTATTAACTCTATTTCACAAAAAAGTGGACTTGAGACGTTTTTGCAGGATACCGACGATATGCGACGTTACCAAAAATGCCGCAAGATATTTGGGTTTCTTAAGGTGGTGCAAGAAATGTTTCTCCCCGTCTGATATGGCTATTATTTTCAAGAATTATATCCGTCTAAAGCTTGAGTATAATTCCCATCTCTTGGCTGGTGCTCCAGTAACATACTTAAGCCTCTTGGACGGTATACAAAAAAGAGCACTAAGAATGATTGGTGACATATACATAACCAACTCATTCACCTTCTTAGACCACCGTCGTAACGTTGCGTGTCTCTCTCTCTGTGCTATCGTTACTTTTACGGCAAGTGCTCTAGTGAAATAGCCAGTCGCATCCCTCCCCTTAATTAACAATTAACAATTAACAATTCGCCCGTAATACTCGCGCTTCTAGGAATGCAAATCAGTTTACCCCCGAGCCCAACTTCGGATGTACCTTCAAGTATAGAGAATAGTTCTTTAGCCGTACTAAGCGAATGTGAAAATCCCTTCCACACTCTTTCTTTCCAAATCATTGCAATGTCCAGGCATTTAAGACTAATGCACTCCGGCACCTCCTTTCCAACCCCTTTCCACCTTCTTGAAGCACCTCCTGTGTCTCTGGCATAAAAAGGGTACCTATAAGAAACCCCTTGAGTGGGTGCTAAATCTAAAAAAAATCCTACGAGAAATTGTGTTCATTTAATTTTATATTAAAACTAGCTGACCCGACAGACTTCGTACTGCCTCAATCGATATAAAAAAGACCTAAAAAGACCCGCTTCTTCACTACCCTCTACTCGCTACCCCGTTATACCCAGTTACCCTGTTATCCGCTACCCCACTACCCGTTACCCAATACTTCTAAACGCTACACCAGTATTTGCTACTCACTACCCGGTACCCTGGTCCTCAGCATTTGGTGCCACTGACTGGTACAAAAGCAGTGAGTCCTCAACGGATTTGCATAGGGTTGAAAAATATAAAATGCTATCAAAACATAGGGGTCGGTTACAACTAACATGATTCATGGCACATGCTGTAATCTCAATCATTTATCGCCGTGTATGGCAGTTGGAAAATGTACCAAAGGATTTCCTAAGGATTTTACTAACGATACGATCACAAATGTTTACGGATATCGAATATATCGTCGAAGGAATTCCGATAATGGCGGACAATCATTTACGAAAACATCGATATTGACATTGATAATCGTTGGGTGGTCCCTTATTCGAAGCTCATATTAATGTATAGTTTTGTAGTTCAGTAAAGAGCATCAAATATATTTGCAAGTATGTGAATAAAGGCAGTGATATGGCATTGTTTGTATAGTATAGTATGAACATGTTTATTTATCTTTTATTATTTATCCTACCTTTCACAATAATAAGCTTTAATGTCACTATCACTACTGAGATCAATGTACAAACAATAATAATAATCGACGAAATTTTCATGAAAACTGAGTAAGAAGTGGCTCTGAAAAAGTAGGGGTAAGTGGTAGGAAGTTGAAAATTAAGGACTGATTGTATTTCTTAATGACACACCATAAAAAATTAATAAAAAAAAAAACGGCCCAAGAAATGCAAAAACAAAAAGTGTGGGTGAGCCATCCTTAACAATAAGCAGTATAAAAATTAGTTATAAACGTATTCTTATACCTACTGAATACACATATAAAATTTCATCAACATTGGTCAAGCCGTTTCGGAGGAGTATGACCACTAAAACTGTTACAGAAGAATTTTATATATATTAGAAGATAAATATGAAAGCTTAGTTCTGACCCTTAGCGTGTTACTTTTACGCACCATTGAAATATAATTCACTATTGTCATGTCCAAATCATGTCGTCTTATTTACACATTACACCATCCATCTTGCGTAAAGAACTCCCTTCTTGATAATTAAGATTTGTTAACAAGGACACCGTAAGGAGTTTTGTTTTTTATAAAATGTTTACTTAAAAGTTATATTGTTAAACTGTAACAGTGGCAACTTTGCCATTAAAAAAATTGAAAAAATCTCGGAAAAGCACTGTAGAGTAGATAAACTTCCAAACAAGTTCGTTTGCAACTATCATTATGTAATTTACAAGTTGTCCCATCAAAGTTATATAAAAATAAAAACTCGTAAATTGAATATTTCTTGTGCATATGTGAATCGCTTGCATCAGCTAAAAATAGAATCCTTTTCAACTGCACTTTTAGTTCAGTGGGTGCACTAAGTGCAACAAACAACAACAAGTTTTCAACAGGTCTGTTCAACTTCTCAGCGCTGTGCAACGATCAGCTGCTTGACTATTGGAATTTGCAGCAACTAGGCAAGAGTCAACCTGCTAATTTTTTTCGCACAGTTTACCTCAACTTTTTCTTTACTCAGTTTATGAGTTCGCTCAATCCGGTTTGCAAATTCTATGGTGCGATGTATGGGGCTCATTTGAATACAAGCGTATTCCATCCGGAACATGGCAAAAAGGTTAGCACCGATTTGGATCTCAAGTCATGAATATTGTTAGGAAAAGAATTCTGGAGACGACGTTGCGTTCGCCTAAGGACAGCAAGAACCATGGGCTAAAGTGCTCGAGCGCATAAATGTGCACGACAAAAATAATAATCTAAGCCGCTTGACATAATAATATCGCATCCACCAACTTACTTAATTGGATCACTTGAATAATAGTTTTGGTATCGCCTTGTCGAGAGCTATGGAAGCTGATGCATTATTTATATCGTCTACTGTTCCTTCTGTTGGTTTGGAGAAATGCTAACATATAGGTGTGTAAGCAGTTTTATTTTTCGAGATCCTCTGTTGGGACTCTAATGTTTTTATAGATTGTTTGTTTTTGGTTTCTACATCGTTTTGCATCAAAAGTTGGGGCATTTTATCGTCATGACAGTGGTTATCTTTGTTGGAAATTACTGCTTGGGCTATAAATCGGACGGGAGGAGATCTTTTTTCAAAAGAGATATGCATAAGATTTTATTACTAAGAACTTAAGAATGCATTTTCGTACTTTGAACGTAAGAACTTAAAAAATCTTTCAGTTATATGTACATATTAGATATTACATATGAACATAAAATTTAATGGGAGGATGATGTTTGCCACACGTCAAAGGAATTTAAAAAATTGTTAGCAATAATAGTATGTTTTAGTGCATGTAGCATGTCTACAAAATGGGTGAGGTAATTGGGATTCGATAATAATGAACAAATATTTCAATTAAAATAATATAGGAATTTATGCATATACGATATCTTTTCTCTTATAAACTGAAAAGAAACAATCCACTCTATATAAGTCGAATTCTCAAAGGAAACCAGAAGTTGTTCGAGTTAGCGAGAGGTTTGGGAAAATTTGAGTAATAGTTAATAGACTAAGAGAGTAATTCTTTTACATTTTCTTAGATGGTTATTTTATTTGGTTAAAGCAAAAAATGTATATCTAATGATTTAAATTTTAAAAACAACTGTGTAGGTATGCAAAACTAAAGGGAATGATTAAAAATGTTTAAAATATTCGAGTTAAGGAGAATTTCGATTTAGGGAGACTCGACTGTATATTTATACGGTGTATTTCTTCTTTTTTTCACTCTATCATATAAAGTCGAAAGAGAGCTTGCCTATAGCAAGCAACATCTAACGACCAATAGTCTAAACTCAGGAAACTGTGTTATAGACCAGCTCATCACTTAGTGCAGTGTTAGTTGTTATAGTAGGCGCAAGGACATTGGTCCCGAAGTCAAAAGTCCCGAAAATGATTTTCGGGACTAATGACCCACTATGGTGGGTCATAAGTGCCAAATTATATTTTGGGACTTTTAAACCACTATGGTGGGTCAGTAGTCCCAAATTTATTTTGTCGTCTTTGGACAAAAGTCCCAAATGATCAAAAATATGTTTTATGAGAATCACTTAATTTATTCGTACTCGTCAATATTCTGTAAAAAAAAATGTTCATGGAAAAAATAAAAAAAAAAACTTAAATTCGTATACACATCAAACTACAAAAAAGTTTTATAAATAAATAGAACCATAAATAGACAAACAAATAGTGTCTACAAAAACGACAGAGCAATTGATTTTCAAAGCTGTTGCCGTTTCCTTTAATTTGTAAAAGCATGATGCTGCATTTCAATGATTCATTTTAAGCACATTTTTTCGCTTTCATCTGAGGTTGATGACGATCCGGAATATTCAAGATATATATATAAAATTCGCGCGAATTTTTTTATTTTCACACCCCGAATTGATTCTCTTTTGGGCAAAATTTTTTCCGCTCGCTCCGCTCGCTATTGGAATTTTACATGCTACGTTTTTTGGTTCAAGCTTCAAATACTTAATTAAAAAAATTAATAAATAGAGTGGTGCGACAGCTCTTGACGAGCCAAGGCCTAAGCAGCTTACACCCATCAACAATTCTCTGAGTACGTGTGAAGAATTGAGGGGACCTACACTTTTTTCGTGACAGATTGTTGAGTGCTTCTCAACTTTGCCGTTCGGAATCGGCGTTAAATTGTAGGTCCCCTCAATTCTCTGCATACACTCAGATAATTGTCGATGAGAGCAAGCCACTTAGGCCTTGGCTCTTCAAGAGCTGTCGCGCCACTCTATTTATTTATATTTGATACTTTTGGAAGTGTTTCCAGTTCTTCGAAAGAGGCAGTACCTACCCGTGAAAGACGAAATAAAAACTTTATGGACACGAGCAGGAGTCATACTAAAAAAAATTCTTTCTGATAGAGCTGTTAATGTAATTAAAACAGCTCAGTTATTTTAGGTGACAAAAAAATGCAATAAGATGAAACTGGGTTCAAATACAGTGTGTTAGTAGAATTCCCTACTCTCACCGAAAACCTAAGTTCAGAACATTTGCTCTGGGAAGAGTTTCCTTTTAGGCACATAGACTTAGATCATGAGGTGTATTTCAACAGTAATGCACAAAAAAACCTTGAAAATATGCAAAAACTGTCCATTCAGTTTATTGCTTACAAAATATTTAAAATTAATCGTGAAGGTCAGAAACCCCGAATTTGATTTCTGGACTAATGACCCACCATAATGAGTCAGAAGACCCAAAATAAAATTCGGCACTTATGACCCACCATAGTGGGTCATTAGTCCCGAAAACCATTTTCGGGACTTCTGACTTCGGGACCAGATTCCCTGCACCGTTATAGTAGGCAATCTAAAACATAAAATGACAAAATTATACAAATACAAACAAATTTAAAATAATACAAGATTAGACAAATAAAACAAAAAAAATATTTATGAGCGTGCCACACTGGTTTTAAGTATAGTCTTAAGTTTATTCTTAGTAAAGTGCAAGTCAATGAGATCTGTATATCAATACAATTCATATCGCGATCGACGCAAGACACTCTTCAAGCATTATTGATGTCTGAACCTTCCGAGGGGCCAACATCGACTCAGATCACTACCTCGTTGTAGCCAAGGTAGTGCAGCGGATATCTCGATCAAAGCCAAAAACAGGAAGTGCTAGAAGAAAGTATAACGTCGGACGGCTACAATCGCAAGAGATCCCCAGATCCTTTTCCGATCGAGTGTCAAAAGTAATATCATGAGCAGTCCGCTACAGCCAGCATCGAGTATTGAAAACCACTGGAAAAATTGCCAGGAAGCCATTAGGGATGTTGCCTTGAATGTGCTGGGTTTCACACGGCCACCAAAACGAAACCCCTGGTTTTATGATGAATGCAGGCAGGTACCTACATGAAGCCAAGCAAGAAGCATACAAAGCAGCGCTGCACAGGAGGACAAGATCATCTCGGGAGCTCTACGAGCCGAAGAGGAGAGAAGGACACAAGTTTTTCAGAAAGAAAAAGAGAGAAAAGAAAAAGAAAGAAAAGTGATCGATCGAGGATTTTGAGAGAATAAAAAACAGGAATGAGGTTCGGAAGTAAAGACCAACAGGGAAATATCATAGTAGAGTCACAGTCAATGCTGAGGATATTAAAGGACCACTTCTGCAGACCGTACAACGGCGATGACGAATCAAATTACGCTGTCAGGCAGAATGAACTATTCAATGAAGACGACGCAAGCCAAGATTTCCGTCTACCCAACCTTGAAGAAGTGAAGATAGCAATATCTTAGCTTAAAAACAGCAAAGCCGCGGGAGCTGACGTCATCACTGCCGAACTTTTCAAAGCAGCTGGCGGCGATGATTTGGTAAGGAGCATGCACCAACTTACCTGCAGAATATGGTCGGAACAGAGCATGCCCGATGAATGGAACCTCAGCATTGTTTGCCTGATCCTGAAGAAAAGAGACCCTCTTAACTGCACCAACTACAGAGGCATCAGCCTCCTAAACAGCGCCTAGAAATCTTTTTTGCAGTAGCTAGTGAACGTCTGAAGCCGTTTGTCAACAAACTGATAGGTCCAAACTATACGGGCTGTACAGCGACGCTAACCTAGCTAAAAGAGTAAAGGTCCACAGAATAAGATGGCTTGATCACGTGGAGAGGATGGACACCAATACTCCGGCCCGTAAAGTCTTCAAATCCACCCCAGACGGACGGCGCAATATAGAGGAAGACCAAGGCTCAGGTTGCGCGCGCAAGTTGAAGATAACTTCAACCAACTCGGCGTGCGAAACCGACACAGCTAGTTAGGGACCGAGCTGGCTGGAGAGGTTTGTTGTTTGAGGCCCAAGTCCACCCCGGACTGTAGCGCCACCTTAAGTCAGTAAGTAAGTTATTGACTTTGTAACTTGGCTCCGCTATCAACACGGACAATGACGTCAGCGCCGAGATAAGAAGGAGAATAACTCTTGCTAATCGCTGTTTCTTCGGGCTAAGAAAGCAATTCAGTAGTAAAGCCCTCTCCCGAACAACTAAGGTGATGCTCTATAAGACCCTCATCATCCCCGTCCTGCCATAAGGTGTAGAAGTATGGACCCTGTCAAAAACGGATGAGAGCACCGTAAGCCGGTTCGAGAGAAAAGTTCTACGAAAGATCTATGGTCCTGTCTGCATAAACGGAGTAAGTAAGTTAGTAAATACCTATCAACTTATTATTAGTCGATAGGTTCAGGGAAAACAATTATTTTTGGAAAAGCTCTGAGCTCAAAAACGGCTTCTTTTTCATCTTGTTACTTACAGTCTACTTTTTAATTATAACTACATGTCATCACTTACCCTCCCTTTCATCGCATTTAACGAAAATTGTTGTAATAACCATGGCTGGCGCATTTTAATTAGGAAAAACTGGATGAATTCTTGAGAAAGTGTTTCACACATTGCCGACAACTTCAATATTGTTGGTAATGTAAGGTTAGGCCCGATCCAGAGAAAGTATGCCATAATATATTATTTTCCCTTTTTATTAAGTGTTAATAGTTTTTTTTTTTTTTGCTTTCAAGACCAAAACCTAGCAAAGTTAAACCGCTTCGTTGATGAATGAATGACACTTGCTTTTCAGAAGAACATTAAAAACGAGTACACAAATTAGATTAAAGTACGTGATGAGATGTAAAATTTGTACCTTTTAAAATTTTTTTTTTAAATTTTACTTTCCATAATGGAATTTCATGAATTTAATTCATGCGTGTTTTAAATGCCTATCTCAATTGACCTAGATTTTGTTCGTTGTTCTTAAGTTTTAAGCACTTTAGCATATTTAAATATAATAACCTTTTAAGACTGTTTAAACTGGTATCGTTGTGCATGACTTAGTTAAATTGAGATTAATGCCTGTCCAAGCAATCTCGCTCACAATTTGTTCCTCTAACATATTACAGGTGATCCCCAACAGGTGTCAACTTTCAATTTCTTAACATTTGGGATACTAATATGAATTCTTTAAATTCTACAATACATAGTATATCCTAGGTGCAGTTACATATTTCAATTGTGAAAAGAACTTGAGAAGAGGAAGAATAATAATCTGTATTCATTATGTGAACCCACAGAATTAAATCTTCAACAAAAAGGTATTCTTCTATTTTTAAACTCCACAGATACACCCTGCATATCTTTGGAAAGTTATCATTTCTTAAAATAGAAACGAGTATAAAAATAAATTCTATTCCTACCTACATACATAACATACATAATTATGCATGTATTAATGTCCAAAGAATCATTTTTATTTTCATTAATAATTCTGTTTTCTCCTTTGTGGAAGTTGCATACAAGAAGCATGCGTTCCATTTGGATGGGCGAGTAAATGCAGCTGCACTTAAAAAAAAAATTGGTTTATTTGTATTTTTACCAACATTTCTAACCAAAAGTAAACCAGCGCAGCGTTTCAAAATACCACTGAGGCACTGACTTCGGTAGCGGCACGTACCAATGTGGCCTTAGGACAGGCAGAACAACGATAGACCAAATAGGTACCTATTCACACTGAGGAAAACCCTGGAAAAGACCAACGAATTTCAAGTCAAAACACAACATCTTTTCATCGACTTCTTATGCTTATCAGAGATGTAAAAGAATTAAACCATTTTTGTATTGCAGTAAAAAGATTAAAAAGACTTATTTTTTGAATATTTTGACTTCATGTCAGTACTTAACTTTAAAGGAAAATTCTCAGTTAATTTTGAAGTCTTTAGTAAAAACGTCATTTAGAGCAGTTAAAAGACTTGAAGTCAAAAGAATGCATTACTTTTTTACTGCTTGCATTCTTGGAAATCTTGTTAAAGTCGTTTACATTCTTTGCAGTCATTAAGTCTTTTGTAATGCAATCATTTGACTGCTTTTGGAGTCTTTTAACTGCTTGAAGTCTTTTTACTGCTTGAAGTCTTTTAACTGTTTTGAAGTCTTTTAACTGCTTGAAGTCTTTTAGCTGCTTTACAGTCTTTTAACTGCTTGAAGTCTTTTTTACTGCATGTAGTCTAAAGACTACTAAATTTAAATGTTTAGTGCAGAAAGGATAGTAGAAAACATGTATACAAGGTGGCTTTTATTAAAACAAAAGAGAAAGCAATCGTGTCGTTAGACAATTTAAAGCACTTAAAATACTTCAAGCCGTTAAAAAGGGTGCAGGGAAATTATTACACGGGAATCTGCTCCACATGGGAATTTACTCCACTCAAAGTGGGAAATTTGCTCCACTTTTTAAAATGGAATAGATTCCCACTAAGAGTGGGAAATAACTGCATAATTGTGTGAGAAAGTAGTCCACTAAAAGTAAAAAGTTTGAAAAACAATAATTGCACTTCTTATTTTTTAATATTTTTTTTTAACATGGAATCAGAATTTGAGTTTTTTCTTATACAGTTTTTTTTTTACTTCAAATTCACCCTTTTAAAAATCAAATTCACCCTTTTATAAATCAAATTCACCCTTTTGCAAGTCAAATTCACCCTTTTACAAATCAAATTCACCCTTTTACAAATCAAATTCAGCTTTATACAAATCAAATTCACCTTTATACAAATCAAATTCACCCTTTTACAAATCAAATTCACCCTTTTGCAAATCAAATTCACCCTTTTACAAATCAAATTCACCTTTATACAAATCAAATTCACCCTTTTACAAATCAAATTCACCCTGTACTTATAAAGAAGATGGTTTGTATTTGTAAAAGGGTGAATTTGATTTGTATAAAGGTGAAATTGATTTGTAAAAGGGTGAATTTGATTTGTAAAAGGGTGAATTTGATTTGTAAAAGGGTGAATTTGATTTGTAAAAGGGTGAATTTGAAGTAAAAAAACTGTAAACTATAAAAAAAAATCTTATATTTATCACATATATTGATTGCATTATAATAACTAACATTCCTCGTAAAAACCGGTATAGCTCAGTCTCATGCTGGGAAATAATTCCACCAAAAAAATTGTGCAGTTATTTCCCACTGACAGGGGGAATTTATTCCACTTTAAAAAGTGGAGCAAATTCTCGCTTTGAGTGGAGTAAATTCCCGTGTGGAGCAGATTCCCGTGGAGTAATTTCCCTGCACCGTTAAAAAGACGTCAAGCAGTCCCATATAATAATGAAAACTTTACGTAGAACATAAATTTATGTTTCGAATGAGCAAATGGGTCTTAATCATGTATTATAATTTAAACGGCAGTGGATTTCTAAAAAAATTATTTCTAAAATCGTGTTCCCTAATCATTAAGGTTTGCTTTATTGTTTTCTTGACTAAAAAAATAAATTTCCTTCAGTGTATGCGGCGCAATCACACATTTTGCAAACACCAACTCATTAACAGGTGCCAACCAGCCGAGGTATGTAATAATAGAGGGGAGGTATGCACTCATATCAGCAACGTTTACGACGGACTGCCACTGCTATTGGTGCTGCAGCGGTTCAATCTTCATTAAAAGTCACGATGACCATCAAGCAATAGTTCAGATGCTCAGGCTCAGTGACATAGAGGACATATATTACCTAGAGTCCCGACTTTCCTCGTCCCTTTCCGAAAACACCCGCAGATCTCTTCTGAGGTGAACTCTCACGATCCTCTCTTAATTTCGTGTCCGTGTAAATTTTAGAAAGAAAAAAAAAACAAAACTTCACCTCAACCGTGGGCAAATTTTTTTCCGGGCCCAAAGTGACAGAAGCCAAAAAAAGAAGAAGAAGAAAAAAAATCATTTGTTTATTTGTTCAAGTTTTGCTTATGTCGAAACAAATTAACAAATTATGTCCAATTTCTTGTGGATTTATCAAGGAACAAATTGTATTTGGAAGAGGGTGAAACGCTCATAAGAGATATAAATTTATTTCTTCAATAAGGTAAGTTCAGAAGTCCTGAAATTTTCTAGTTTATGCTGTGTGCTTCTTGTTTCCACAATCGCCATATTTGCAGGTCAAATAACTCCTACAAAACATCGAAGGAAGCACTCAAAAAGCTATTTGCGAAGCAAATGAAGACCTCAAGCAATGCATCAATGAACTCAAAGAAAGAAATATCAATCAACCTCAAAGTCTCGTGCAAAATCCGAATTGATGATTTATTCTAGTCTCGAAGAAGCCAAATCCAATAAAGAATACCACATTGTCATGGACATTGTTGGCAAACTCAAACACCTCATCGACGAAAGTTAATCAAAGTTAAATTATGTCTCCAATCTAATATGCTCCTACAAAATATAAAGGAATGCTTGGATTGTTTGGCACAGTTTAACGAGAAGAATTTTCAAAACACCAAATCAGTAACGCTGAAAATTTCTAAAGAAGCAAATCAACTCCAAGACACGGTCCTGGCTTTATTCAACGCCCGTTACGATCCGAAGAAAATCTGTGAACTCCGATAATTGCTTTGTGCCATTTTTTTGGCATTGATTATATTAATGAATGTCTGAACAATGCAGTTCCCAAAACAATGGACGAAATGCACGAATCAACGCTGGTTAAAAATGTCCTGAAGACGGAACGCTATGAGATCCTCATGGCTTACTTGGGATTTTTGAGGACGTATGCGAAGGTGGGTTTACGGTTTTGAGTATCAAAAACTATATTGATGGTTTTTTGAAATTTTAGCTTGGTCGAAATCGACTGTTCCAGTTGGAAATTCATAGCCTGATATTTCTATTGCGTGAAGGCTTTCCCCATATGCACGCTTGGCGCTTCGAGTGTGACATTCTCGCTACGGTCACCACCAAAAAGGAGTCGATAAATCCCTCCAAATAACTCCTTCGCAATATGTGTCTACAGATTGCTTAACCTTGAAAATGGCTTGGATCTGCTGAGGTAAATCAAATATTGATTTATTTTATTGATGCAACTTTTACGTTTAAAGACGTCGATTTTCTCAAAATCCGAACTCTCACCCCTGGAAGCTCTCATCTACACACAACCCAAACAGCGAGACACATTGCGTATCATCCCAGTAGTCACTAGCTACATGAACAACATCTTCGATCGTTGGCTGCCGCTGCTCTCATGTCGACTCCTGAAACGCATCGCTCTCGAATTCAATATGTCACTGCTGGCTTGCCTGGACATGGTTCCCGAACAGATACGTCTGTCATTTCTCAATAAACTACCCATGGATTTGGAAAGTGACAATTTGTAAATCGCCACTCTCGAGCTATTCGAGGCGTGCATAGAAAAAGCCAGGCGTGACGGAGGCATTCTTCAATGTGAACTTCTCGCGTGACAAGACAAACGATAAGAAAGCAAATTTTGGCGACAGTATTGTGACTTTTATGGAGGACTATCTCGAAGCAGTTGCTAAGGTACCGAATGCTGTGGAGGTTTGTTGCATTGCAATGTGTGCAATTCAACCCTAACTACATGATGTTGGCATCGGTCGGCGTGCACTAACTAATATTCAATACCCACGACGATGACGACAAGGATGAGGATCTCTCAATGGACGAATTCTTTGAAATTCAATGAACAGCACAATAAAGAAAACCAACAGCCATAATCAGAACCAAGCCAAAAGCCGCAGCTTAAAGCCAAGCAAGAGAAAGAAGAGAATGACACGAATTTGAAGAACTTTTTCAACCAATATCGCGAATACCTAAACCTGCTCTACGAAAAGCAATAAAATTCAACAATCTTCCACTTTTTACTTTTTATTATTTTGTTTTCCTTGAATGTATATTTTCGTTGACGATGGCGACTTCAACGACGGATCCTTCATCGATTCGGAATACTTTCGCAATGGAGTCCTGACCGATTTGACGTCACGCTTGAGATCTTCGTCGACTTTGATTTCGTAGGTCTTTTGCAGGATTTTTGGGAAATTGGCTGTTTCCTCCTCCTCGATCATTGACAATGGCCGGGAGACGGCTGGTGTGACGGTCGCGGTTTTGTTGAAGACAATTCCATCACAAGGTGCTTTGAACCTTTCCTGCAAGTCACTCAGAGCCAAGTCGGACTTGTCCATGTGTTTCATGTCGAAGGTTTTGTCGTTGATCAGTGGCGTCTGAACGATGTTGAGATGAGCCGCATCGTTCTCGTAGTTCTCCGTGTTGTCTTGCTTTTCAGCTGTTTCAGCTTTGTTTTGGTTGCAGGAGTGAATTGCATCTCGTCGATGAAATCGAGGACATTGCCTGGCGTCAAGGGACTTACATTTTCCTTGTGCGTGTGTGATGCTGTACGAGTAATTGTGTGTGGTGTAGCTGGTGGCAATACACTATCGACGATCCTGATTTCTGGGACATTGCGTTCTAGCAGCGGTGAGGTTTGTTTTTTTTTTTGAGACAGGTAGTGTTTTTTAGCAACTGGAGACACTCGATCAGTCTTTTGAGCTTTGTAGTTTATGGATAGTCGATTGCCACGTTGTTGGGTTGTGTCATTTGGCTTGTAATGGGTTGGCGATTTGAGACGGAGCGCTTTTGTGGGGCCTGATGTTGACGATGACAATGACGATGAGATCGTTGGGAAGCGTTTAATGGTCTTATTTAGGATAGTTATTGGATTATGTTGGGAATTTCAGGAACTCACTTTAGCAACGTAGTCAGACACTTTTTCTTGATTCTGTGACTCAAAACATAGAGGTGACTGTGTCGGCATTGTCTTGAGCCTTCACAGTAACTTTATCTTCATTGTTGGCGCATTTTAGAATTTTTGTCATGCTACCGAGGTTGCTTGAAATGTTTGGGTCTCATCGGTATTTATCGAAACCATCAGATCGAAGGCTTAGAGACACCAATGAGACATGCGAATTGTCCATTGCTTGGAGTTGGATTCCTGAATCACTGCATTCGAAAGTTCCTTCGTTAATGATTAACAGTGGAACAATATTTACCGTGCTCCGGTTTCGATGGTTCGAATGCAACGTCCGGTGACAATTTTCCAAACTGAAAGAGAGAAAGGTTTTCGGAAGATTGTTCTTAGAAGCAATTGTGATAGAATTACTTTTGACTGTAGTGTCAACCGATCCGGAAACAATGTAATCGCCTTTGGGCTCCAGACTGACCGATCCGATGATGTCCGTATGCCGACGATAGACCATGCTCTCAGTGGTTGGGAACGCTTACAATTCTCTCGGACTTGGAATCTTGGGAATAAGATACTCAGCAACGATGTTCAACTTCATACGCTTGGCCTTCGGACAGAGATACAAAACCAAACAACGAAAGAATCTCTCACGCAGGTATCGACTTGTATTTTGAAGCATAAAACGCAACTTACGCTTCTGCGGCTCGTCCTTCATGCGCTCCCACTCCTTCATTTCATTGGCATCGAATATTCTGGAGGAGGATTGTAAGACTCAGCATGACCGGGAAGATGTATCTTCGGAGCCAAGACTGGATCGTGAATTCGAATACTTTATATAAGTCCTTTGATTTGCTCCGTACGATGTCTATTGAATAGCAGCTCTCGGACACCAGATGCATGCGCTAAGGGCATGTTTTCGCATACAATGGAGTTGTGGGTTGAATCTAAAATTATTCTCAATAAAATTATAAAAATATAAAATATTGTTTGCCATACTTACCCTTTCCTTGCATTTTTCTATTATTGAAAAATGAAAATGTCAAATATTGTTGACATTAACTGTCAAAAGTTTCACCACAGCAAATAAGAAACTAAAGGTCCGATTGTAGTATTAATATTGTTTGTTCCTAAGGGTGTCGCGTACTATTTCGATTTTCTTGCGTTCTTTTTAAGTTTTTTAATATTTTTGATACAAATATTGGTAAATAATAATGTAATTATATGCTTAAACTGCAAGGAAACAAAATTATATGTTTATTTTTCATATTACATGAATTTTTTTGCATGTTCAGGTTTTTTTGAAAAATTTGAGCTCAACGGAATTTACTTTTTTGAAATTTGAGCAATAGGTTTTACACCACGACTGTAATGAGCACACATGCCTTAAAATTGCATAAGTATTAGTGAGAGTTCCCATAAGAAATGCATTGGGAAATTAACACTTATGCACTTTTAAGGTATAAATGTGAAAATTTCAGCTTGTAGGCCGAAAGAGAGCGAACCACCGAAGTCGGGCCTCTAGGTAATATAGGTATGTCCTCTATGCTCAGTGAGCAAGCAGGAGGAGGCTTCTTCCCATTTTCAATGCGTTAATTCATTCAGAATGCGAAAAAAAAAATATAAACATATTAATGTACATACCTACATCTTTAGATAGATACAGATAAGACTTGCATATCTTCAGAAGTCTATTATTAATGGTTATCCTACCTCAGCTCTGGACCGACATACATACATGTGTATTCGAAGCGAAGCATCTCTGTGAATTTGTTCAATTTGTTGTTATTGTGCTTTTTCTTGGTTCGTATAATTTCACATTGCGGTTACAAATGTGCACAAAAATATGGCAAAACACATCTAAATAGTTAAGACAAATAAAACCACAAGAGCTTGAAAATGCAATATATCCTCGATTATAGAAACAGAAAGACAGTTGAGGTATTTTGTTTGCTTCGAAATCAGAATCAACTCCCAGCCGCCAGCAGCTGTGAGACAAGCCTGAAGAGACTGAGAATCATCTCCCTGTCACCGTCACATATGTAGGTTCAGTTTGGTTCAGGTGCACTGAAATTGTATATAGATAGATAACATTTGGTTGAGACTTATATTACTTATATAAAAGAGCATTTTATTGCTGAGCAGTTAAATATCTAGCCTTCAAACGTTTACCCTTTAATTGTGAAATGCTGTTTTTGTTCTCTCTATTTTATATTTACTGCTATCCATATGTCTTCCACGCCTTTGGCAGGCTAGAGTGATAAATTTTTAATTAAAGCCTTTAAAGTTCTTTGTGAAGGCTGTTCTAGAGTTATACGATTTTTTTAATGACTGGGCAAATGGTAGGAAAATACAAGATAGTAAAGGATAAAGGGAAAGGATACCGATACCGATGTTTTGAAAGCAGAGCGGGACTAGAGCGACCAGCTATACGACTTCCTCTCATTTTAGACCATAAACCTATAATATTTACCAACACTTCGATATTCGATTATTCTTCTGCATTTTTTTTCTCTCTCAACTCAACTTTAAAAATTTCACAACGTTAAGGTAATTAAAAAGTAATTCAAACCTTTTGAAATGAGTTCAAATACTTTTTAATTTGTTTTCTATTTCAGTTTTTATAACATTATCGTAATCACTCAATTCTGGCCGGTAAGTTTTCATCCGTAAGGAAATTCATAGTTTTGAGGATGATGTCTCCTGTAATCGAGACATTGCGATCAGCGCACGTAACTTCTCTACCATGCAAGATGTCCGCACATTCCGAGTTGCCAACATCGACTCGGATCACTTCCTTGCTGTAGCCAAGGTACGAATACGGATATTCCGATCAAAGCCAACACGCGAAAATACTAGGAGAAAATTCGACGTCAAACGGCTACAATCGCAAGAGATTGCTAGATCCTTTTCCGATCGTGTCTCCGAAAATCTCCTCAGAACTCCTTTGCTGCCAACACAAAAATGAAGAGAACCAGTGGCAACACTGCCAAGCAGCCATCCTGAAGTGCTATGGTTTACACGGCCGCACCACCACGAAACCCCTGGTTTGACAATGAGTGTCGGCGAGCACATGCAGCTAAACAAGAGGCATACAAAGCGGCACTGCAAAGAAGGACACGAACTTACGAGCTGCTCTCTACGAGCAGAAAAGGAGAGAGGGGCACAAACTTCTCAGAAAGAAGCATGAGAAGCACGCGATCGAGGAGATATCTAAACTTAAGTCGAATAAAGCCGCTGGAGCAGACGGGCTAGCTGCCAAACTGTACAAAGCCTACAACCAAATACAAGATCTTGTCTGCCGTGCTGTGTGAACGGTTGAAGCCCTTCGTCCACAACCTGATAGGTCCTTATCAGTGTGGCTTCAGACCCGGAAAGTCCACCATCGATCAAATATTCACCCTACGGCAGATCTTGGAGAAGAACCATCGATTTCAAGGCCGCGTATGACAGAGACCAATTATATAGAGCAATGTCTAGTTTTGGCATCCCAGAAAAACTCATCCGTCTGTGAAAGATGACAATGGGAAACTCGCAACGGCAAACACCTAACGGACGCATTTGATGACAAAAAAGTTTTAGACAAGGCGATGCGCTTTCATGCGATTTCTTCAACATCATTCTTGAAAAGATTGTGCAAGACTCCAACGTCAACACCAGAGGCACAATCATTTAACAGTCCGTCCAGCAACAAGGATGCGCAGACGACATTGACATAATTGTAAGAACACAGAATGATGTCAGTGGAGCGTTCGTGAGTCTTGAGACGGAGGCCAAGAAGATAGGTCTAGCGGTTAACGAGGGCAAGACCAAGTTAATGCTGTCAGCAAAAAAGGACAACCAACATCGACGTCTTGGAGCAAACGTCAACATAAAAATAAAATAGAGTGGCGCGACAGCTCCACTAAGTGGCTTACTCTCTTCAACAATTCTCTGGGTGCATGTAAAAAATTGAGGGGACCTACAATTTAACGCCAATTCCGAACGGCAAAGTTGAGAAGCACTTTTTCATGACAGATTGATACTCTTGGAAGATTTGTCAGTTCTTTGCAAGAGGAAGTGCCCGTGAAAGATGAAATAAGAACTATGGGCACGAGTAGGACTCGAACCCACGCCATTCTGCTTAGCAGCCAACGCACCTAACCACTATGCCACGGACACTAGATAGATTTAACTTCGAGGTACGAAGAATCACTCTTGCCAATCACTGCTTCTTTGGACTTAGAAGGCAATTGAGTAGTAAAGTCCTCTCCCGAGCAACTAAAGTGACACTCTACAAAACACTCATCCCGGTCCTAATGTATGGTGCAGAGACATGCACCATGACAACATCCGATGAAAACGCTTTGGGCTGCTTCGACAGAAAAATTTCTTCGAATGATTTTTGATCCTGTATGTATAAATGGAGAGTAGAGACGAAGATTCAATCAAGAACTGTACGAGCTGTTCAGCGACACGGACCTAGCCAGAAAAGTTAAGGTCCAGCGACTTAGATGGTTGGGTCATGTAGAGTGAATGGAAAATAATGCTCCGGCTCGTAGAGGATCTCCAACCCGGAAGGACGTCGCAGAAGAGGAAGACCGCGACTCAGGTGGAGCGCACAGGTGGTAGAGGACCTGAACCAAAAGGCGTGCGAAACTGGAGACAGCTAGGGACTGAGCTGCCTGTAGTCGATTGTTGGATGAGGCCCTGGTCCGACCTGGACTGTAGTGCCACCTTAAGTAATTCTTATTTCTAATTTTAAAATTTTAATAGTTTTTTTTGTGTAAATTCGTTTTAACTTGTCAGACCTAGGGTAACCGTAATTTAAGATCAAAGTAGCCTTGCGGTAGTGTAAGAGCTTTGTAACGTTCATACTTTGTTAGATTGTTAAGGTTGACCGACTTTTTAAAAATCAAAGCAGTGTCTTGACGAGTTCACTCGTGTTATAATTCTTTGTAAAGTCACATTGGAAATTTGTAAATCTTCTGAGGAGAATTTCTACCGAACGTAGAATGAAAGTTTTCGAATAAAAATCCCTGCCTAAAAAAATTACTTGCAAAATCGTTATATTATATGTGCCTACTTTAAGACATAGCTCCCACAAGAGTCTCTAACTTTGTTACATTCCAAACTTTTCGTACTTGGTAATAAATTCCGCAAACAGGTATTGGCAACAAACAAACCAAAATAGAACTACCTCAAGCTATGTACACATCACAAGAACATCAATACACATATGTATCTACCTATATATCCTTCTGCTTATAATCTAGAGATTTCGTGGCCTTAGCCATGTATCGTAAAATTGGATACTTCGATGGATACAAGCGATGCAATTCTCTTGGTCAAGGCGTTGTTGTTGATGGTCGCAGTCAAGTCAAATCGACCTACCAACTCTTCTAGTGGTGAGGTCTCCTGCTGGACACCATCGGCATATATTATCGTATCGTGTACATTTTATGTCTGTAAGTACGTGTGTATATGGACAGTATAAGGCATATGGATACAAACTAAGATATACGCACATACTTATGGTGCAATAAAAAATGCAATCAAACTTACATATAGGCACTTAAAGTTCTCAACTTGATTTGGTACACCCATCAGAATCATCGTCGAACAACCTCGCTTCGTATTGAGTTTGGAATTGGGCTTGAACTCAAACAACGGCCCCATCCAATGTCCCTTGTTCTCCTTCTTCTATCATCATGATCTTTTAGAGAACCCCATTTGGAAAAACCCTAGGAACTACGAATAAATCTGCACACGAACAGATACTAAACATATTCCTACTTCCACCGTTACCGTGCGTTAGTTCGTTTGTCTCCGACAGCCGGAGCCACTGGCAAAGCTATATGAGTAAACTCACATATCATATACATATGCAGGTGTAGAGTTACTGACCAAGCATCATGTAGTTGCTTAGTTGTTTATGGTCTGGTCCGTCCCTCCAAGCGCCTTGTAAGTCTCAAAACGTAAAGGTGGTAATGTTCCTACATTAAAAAATCCAAGTTTGCCGCTTGAAGCTTCTTTTCTAGAAAAAGCGTCGACGACATCTTTAGCATTAGGTACCCATAGTTTTTCCTTGCAGATATTCATTCCAAAATGGAATTTTGAATCTCCAAATAGTGTTAACTTTCTTCAAACAAAACAACGAATTTTCATATGATGACGATGAGCATGATTTTGACGTTTGCTTTGAACAGCCCACGGCCACGTATCTCCCATACTACGCACTGTCTAAGTTAGTGTTGCGATCGAGACAGTGTAGTTGTCAACGGCGAGACAAATTTGAAAAGAAAGAATTTTCCATATTCCACAAAAGTCTTATCTTATGTTTGTTCTTGCTAGCAAGTTGCAAGACTTTTTCTCTACATTGCATAGGCACACAAACGAACTAAAGCGATTATTGTTTGTTTTGGGTAATAGGTTTTGCGTGTCTAGGCAGTCTATTGGCACGCAAACGCAATGCAGCAGCAGAGCAACTGCAGCTGAACATGGACACGCCTGACTTAAATGAAGCCTTAGAGTAGGACCAATGTCTTGTGGAAAACATGAAGCATCTATAAATACAAGCTGAAAACACTTAACGAAATGGGTCAGGCATTTCATCTAGGTAAATTGTAAACGCCAGTGTCCATTATGTACAAATTTGCAAGTGTGTGTACAGCAGGTAAACAAAGCTCTGAAGCTTCTTTAGACTCTGTAGCTGCACTGAAGGGGAGAATAAAATAGGTTAGCGAGAAAATTGGAATTTACTGCCGACAAAATTACTGTCAACAAAAAACCAGTCATAAACAAAAATTTACGCACAAAATACCGTTTTGTGCATTTCGCATTTGAATTTAAAATGAAAAGTTTTATAAATCAGATGGAATGCGTTCTTACATTGTTGTGGAATTGTAAGAATTGTGAAGTTTAGAGTGACAACCAGGGCTGATTGAGTTAACAAAGTGTGGTTTATATACTTTATATGAACTAGTAAACCCGCCGGGCGGCGGCGCCCGATTGAAATTCGAAAGCCTTAATTCTTAATGACATTTCAGACAATTAATCACGAACACACCCTACACATGACAGCTGTTTGACACCACTGTGATTTGACATTTCCAATTCCGACGTCGGACGGCTACAATCGCACGAGACCGCCAGTCTAAAGTAACCTCATGAGAAGTCCGCTACAGCCAGCATGAACACAGAGCGAAAAAAGACCACCTAAAATTAATAAGATTGCCTTATTAAGGTGTTTTACTAAGAAATCTTATTGAAATGAGTGAATAATATGCTATTTCCATAGAGAAATCTCATTGATCTTATGAGGAATATCTTATTGATTTTTTGAAGAGTTTTTCTTATACCTTTCGCGTAGAATATCACATTAATCTATGTAAATAATGTGTAATTCTTATTGATGGGAAGTTTCAATAAGTCAAGCATATACAGTCTTATGTTCAAATTCCAAAATATGGATATCTTCTTAAATCAATAAGAATTCCTTATGAAAAATTTAATAAGAAAAACTTATTACTTTTTAGTTTAAAGCCTAGTACGCAGATCGAGCTAAATTTAAGCTTCCATACGAAATTCTTTCCAAAATTTAGCGGAGCTAAAATTTAGCTGAGCTTTTTAGCGAAGAGGTACGCAGCTCTAGCTAAAAATATTTTATTTTTTTCGTAACTCTACATAATCAAAAATCAAAATTTGTCAAAATTTAGCTAGTGAAATAAATGTCCGGTACATTATTCTAGAGCTAAATTTTGACATTATTTGACATTATTGTTTCATTTGCCTCTGACTAGCAAAATATTTTTTTTTTCTTCAGAAAACAGCTCTTTTTGACACAAATTCTGTAGCCTTGTTTGTTTACTGCCTGATTCTATTGACATGATTGAGCTCAAAATCTGTAAAACTCCATATAAAAAAAAAAATTAAAATGATAGGATTTGTAAGTTTCAGACTTTCAGAGTAGTACCCGAACAAACTGTTTGTGTCCTAAAACTCATTCTCCATAGTCTCCAAAATAATCTTGTGTCAAAATTTAGCCGGGAATTTAGATGATGTTTGGAGAGAAATTCGTGAGCTAAAATTTAGCGCGATCAGCGTACTAGGCTTAATCAGTAAATCCTCTTAAATCAATAAGTTCTCTCATCCTAACAGCTCTCTATAAGGAAATCTTCTTAAACGAATAAGATCTCCATATTGCATTGTTCCCCAAATAATATGAAAACCTTATTAATTTTCGGTGTTAAGAAGACAATCTTATTAAAAATGATTTTATTTAAAACCTATAAGAAAATCTTATCAAAACAATAAGATCTCCCTATTATTTCCCAGAAACTATTATGTGGCTGTGAATGCTACAAATAACAGTACTTTTGGAAAATAATAAGAAAAACTTATTACTTTTCGGTTTAATGAGTAAATCTTCTTAAAACAATAAGATTTCTATAAGGAACAATAAGATCTCCACATAAAACTTCGAAGAGACGATCACGTCACTCTTGTAATAACTGTACTTTTGGCAAATAATAAGAGAAACTTATTAATTGACAGTTTTATAGGAAAAGCATTTCGTTTTATGATCTCAGCGCGTTCGGACATTCATTTTTCTTAAAGTAAAAATAATTTATAACCTTATGATGGATAAGGAAAGCGATTCGCGAAGTGTGACACTGAACGACATTGAAAACTTATTAAGCGAAAGAAATAACTTAAGTGAAGTGATAAGTATAAGTTTGCCTTGCATTTCGTGGAACGAAAAGGACGTTGAGGAAACCCAAAGAATCTATGAATCCTGGGGATTAAGTAGCTCGACTTTGGCTTTCCTTAAAATGTATGGATTAAATTCCATCGACGTGTTAAGCAAAATGGAAATAGAAGATGTTGATAAATTATTCACAAATGTAGATAGCTCAGGCTACTTTGGCGAGAGAATTAAATTTCAAGTTGGATTAAAAAAGTGGAGAAAAGACAGGGTAAGTGATTTTATTATAACACTGTAAGTTCATAAGTATAAGTTTTCCTACAATTTTTTACATTTGTATTGCGCATTTTGTTTGCCTTCATGGACAAGTTGAGGTTACTCTAAGAAGGATTCGACATCGAGTATACATAGTTTGACCACCAGAGTAAAAACATATGTAGGTACATATGTACATATGTAACAAATTTATGTCTGCGGAACCCCAAAAATGTAAAAAAAATGGACAACCCTAATGCACACACATGTCATATTCCAGAATAAACCGTTAGTTTGTGACCAAGGCACACTCTCACCACCATCGACCCGAAAGGTCCTGGAATGGCTAGAAAAAATTTCCAATGATTTGAATTCTGCCTCTTCTTCAAGAGCCTCTACAATTTCACGTGTTTCGGAGTCGAGAGAAGCAGACCTCACCAGCCTTCTGAAGACAACTATAAGGGGGCAACTTATTTTGGCTTACCATGAAAAAAATGCAAACCTAGACAGTAAGAAGCAGAAGGATCTGACTCAGTGGCGTAGATAGGGGGGGGGGGATCAGGGGGATATATCCCCCCCCATTGGGATTCATAATTGTTCAACATAACTAAGTCATGCCAAATAAGTTAAAGAAACGCACTCTGAATGTTAGTACCTACTTCCTACGTGAATAGAGTCTTATTAGTACTCACAGGATTCCTAGAGGCATTGTAAATTGTACATTCTATACCTACAGTCTACGGGGAAAACACAAAGTCAACTTCATCTGAAAGAAATTATTACTTCGGCTAATCACCTAATATAGTTGCCCGTAGCTTAGTTGGTAAGTGCATTGACTGCTAAGCAGAACGTTGTTGTTTCTCAGGCCAAGTTTTTCTTTCATCTTTCACGGGCACTGCATCTTGCGAAGACCTGACAAATATTCCAAGAGTATCAATCTGTCATGAAAAAGTGCTTCTCAACTCTGCCGTTCGGAATCGGCATTAAATTGTAGGTCCTCTCAATTCTTCACACGCACTCAGAGAATTGTTGATGAGAGTAAGCCACTTAGGCATTGGCTCTTCAAGAGCTGTCGCGCCACTCTATTTATTTAATCACCTAATATTTGGAATTTCTTTCTTGTATCGATCTTTAAAAAGTTTTTTTTTAAAGTCTCTCACCAATTGATAATAATAGATAAACGTGCAAGAAAAAGAGCTTAACTCCAGCTTTCCACAAAAGCCCACACCGACACAAAAATTGAAAGTTATTTAAATTACTTCTCACCGTGTGTCACCGTGTAAGAAATCGCCCCAAACACGCAACACACTCATCCATACGAACACAAATGTTCGCACAACTGTGGTGAAGTTAACGCGAATCCTAACGGTAACGATAACTCACACTAATTCATTTTAACCAGAAAGCAAAATGCGCTATTACCCATTACATAAAGCATGCCTTACACAAGCGGCAGATTGACAATCATTCATCGTAATTTTGCGAGTTATTTGTACGAATTATTTGAAGTGGCTTTTTTTAAAATTAATTTTTTATATATATAATATTACGAAAATTTCCTAAAATTAAAGTATTCAAGAATATGTAAATTAACATTTTATTCGTGAATTTCGATTTTAAATATTGATCCGATTTCGAGGTATAGAATTTTGAAAAAAAGTTTATAAATGTTTTAAAAAAATACAAACAAATTTTTAAAATTAGTTTGAAAATAAAATATTATTTGGGCAATTTAAACGTACTTTCAGAAAAAAAGGAGCTGATCAGGGTTTTGTTTTTCGAAAAAATCTAATACGAAAAAAAACGATTTTATGAGAGGTTTTGGAGGAAGTTTAAAAAAAATCGTTTTTGAGAAAATTGAAACTTTTAGTTTTTGGCCAAAACAAATTGTATGGTGGGTTCCCTAAATTCTGATCTTAAAAAAAAAGTAAAAAAAGCACCAACGCGAATTTGCTCAAACCTTTAATTTTCAAGTTTTAAGTCAATCGGACCAGTGGTTAAGGCTGCAGGTGCGTTTACAGAAAGACAGACAAACACTCAAAACTTTTCATATATTCTATACTAGCACTGTAGCAGTTGCCCGCGAATTCGTCCGTCTCTCCCTCGTGCTCCGGCCAGAGGTGCGTCTTGACTTGTGCATCATGCGCGGGAATTCGGTTGCGAAGTTATTTTAAAATTGTATATTAGTCGACTCTCCCTAAGTCAAAATTCTTCTTAACTCGAAGCCTTCAAATATGTATTTTTTTCCCCGTTTTAGTAAGACTTTTCACTGAAGCTCTGCTCTTATTATTCGCACCGTAACTCTGTATAGCTTAAAGCCTTCCTCGATAAATGGATTATTCAACACAAAAAGAATTTTTCAATTTGATTTAGCAGTTCCTGAGATTAGCGCGTTCACACAAACAAAAAAATTAATGCTTTCTTGCCGTTTTTTCACAGTTTCCACTGATTCTTCGCTCCTATTGGTCGTAGCTTAATGCTATGTAGCCTTAAACCTTCCTCAATTAATGGACTATCCAACTCAATTACAATTCGAACCAGTAGTTTCTGAGATAAGCGTGTTCAAACAAACAAACAATCAAACTCTTCAGCTTTATATATTAGTACTAGCTGACCCCGCGAACTTCGTCTCGCCGCCTTCATAGCAACTCCAGAATGAGTATGTATGATTAACACAGATATTGGCTGAGTTCGTAATTGCAGGCTTTGTTGCCCATGCCCTGTGATTTGCTTGAATCGAATTGAAATATCTGAATTTTTCCAAGCTTTACAACTGAGTTTCTACTTTCATTAAAGCAGGCAGTATAAAATGAAAATTTCGTTGTGAAATTGAACAAATTTTCATTCTTCCGGTGTGTTTTGACTATTTCACAAAAATCAGATTTCCAAAAAGCTTACCATTGTCCTCTTTATTTGCTGAATTTCCCGTAAGATTGTCCCAAAAATTTGATTTTACTCAGGCCATACCTACAGTGAAAATTTTATAAAAATGCGTTAAGGATTGAGCGGATTAAGAGTCCCTACCGGACATACAAACAAACCAATGCACCTTAAATTCCATGTAAAAACTTGATTTTAGGTCTTGAAGTTCTTGGCGTTCTCGCAGAGTTTGCCGAATTCCCAATAAAAAAAATTCCATTTTGCCATTCGAAAATCAGTGCACCTACAATAACAATTTCCGCTTTGAAAACCAGTTTTTCATCAAGAACTTTCTGTTTTCCTTTCGAAAACCCATTTTGAAATTTTCCAGTTTTCCATTTGAAAACCAATGCACCTGCAATAATATTCAGTTTTCCATATGAAAACCAATGAGTTTTAGGATATTTTCATCAAGAACTTGCATGTTTCCATTTGAAAACCCATTTTAAAACAAAAAATTCCAAGCAAGAAAATCTTATTCCCGACATTATTTTGATTTTTCCAGTTTTCCGACTCTTCCATGAGGTTTTTCCTCCATGAGAGTTGTACCCGCTCTTAAGAAATTGTTAGTGTTATATTTAAGGTTGAGTTTGCAGTTTTCCCGTAACTTAACAGAGTTGCCACGGTTTTGGACGAAGCAACGTGTAGTAAAATTTTACCAGATTCTCCTACTTTTGCCAATATAAAATTTCCGAGGAATGTTTTCGAAATTACTCCTGGTTGTAGATGTCATCATTGTCAGAAATTCAATTGTCTAATGGAAGTATAAAATGCAAACCGAAAACTGCGTATTTTTTTAGTGTTCAGAGCTTTCAAAGCTGTGTTCCATTTTTGCTTGTTTGCAGGACTCAGAAATGATATATTTAATTGGGAATAGTAGTATGATTAATTGTTATTGTTTTTCATAAGATACCTCTGATAGCAAAATTATACGCCGTTAGGATAATAGTGAAGTATTACTCAATGTTGTCACAAAAGAAATAAAAGTTACTAATTACTTTTCATTTTCCTTTCTTTACCTATTTGTATTTCAATTTCCGGTCCCACTTTTAACCCTGTCAGCAACCAATATGCC
This sequence comes from Sphaerophoria taeniata, assembly GCA_943590905.1. Lineage (NCBI taxonomy): Eukaryota > Metazoa > Arthropoda > Insecta > Diptera > Syrphidae > Sphaerophoria > Sphaerophoria taeniata. The sequence continues at coordinate 182,736,667 of OX016540.1, read as the reverse complement.
TTAATAGCCACCTAAATTAATAGGAAAAAAAAACTAAATTCATGATGGTCCTTTCTGCAGAACAACTATTAGGAGGAGTACGAGCTCGAAGTAGTGTGATCCTTCAATTAGATACATTGGGTCAGTATATTAGCAGCCGATAACAATATGGAGGTAGAAATACGCGGGCGGTTGCAAGTGTGGAGAAACCCAAATGAAGCCTTAAATTCAAAATGTACAACTAAGACCGTCAAGCATGGCGGTGGGGGTGATATGGTATTGAGATATATGGCGGCATCCGGGGTAAGAATATTAGAAATAATCGAAGGGGTAATGAATTAATATGTTTAAATTTAGGATGCGGTACATCTGGGCATTGCTAACGTTTTTTTTTTCAACAGGATATGTAATGATCCTTAGTATACCGAACATAACACTGGTATTGTGGCTCTTGTATAAGACCCTCACCTCCTTAAAACTCAACCACAAAGCCCAGACATCAACCCCATTGAGCATGCCTGGGATGCACTTGAAAAAAAAATCAGAATCCATGATATCCACAATAAAGAGCAATTAAAAGACGCCTTATTACGCGAATGGAATAATATTAGCGTTGAATATGTATACCGAAAATCTTATGTTTGCCTGGAAGGATAGCGTACACCACGACGACGCTCAAAGCCTGTGGGTGCGAAACTGGATCTGGCCGGAATACATAGAAGAATTTGCTGATCACGGTTGTGGCGACAATGACGATGCAACTTTCTTGCATTTCTTCTCTTCTTTCTTTGACCATGTGTGTACCTGCATATATATGTATGTATGGCGACAATGACGATGCAACTTTCTTGTATTTCTTCTCTTCTTTCTTTGACCATGTGTGTACCTGCATATATGTATATGTACTCATATGTTTGTATAGCAAATACTAATGTTCATTTAAAATTTTTTCGATTTGACAATTTTCGAAAATTGAAATCGATCAGATTTGTTTTTTTTTTTTTTTGAAGTGAAAAAAATATATTTTTTTAACATTGGCACCGTTTTTCATTTCATTGCATTTGAAAAAATATACATTTTATTTTTGCTAAACCTTCTACCCTAAAACGTCTTGCATTTAGAGAAAAAATTAGGAAAATCGGTCAACCAGTGTGCCCGGTTAGCGAACGAACACAAAAAATAAGCTGTTCTTTTATATATATAGATAGATGTCGGAAGTAAAAATGAGCGAACTAGATCTATCCCCCCCCCATAGCGAAAAGCTATCTACGCCACTGATCTGACTCATTGCATTGTGGAGAGGTTTGTTGAAATTGGTGTGAAAATGTCATATAGAGATATGAACCTTTGGGAGAACGCTATCGCGGAAACTTTTCCAACAGAAAATAAGGTAAGTAAAGTACTTGCAATGCACAAAGGGCGCGAACCAAATTTTTATTGTGAGAGTATAACATATGTATGAACTTTTAGTATTATTTGCTGCCGTATTTATAAAGACATTTTAAAGGATAAATAAGTTAAGGCACTTTTTTAGTGACAGAAAATGGCCTTGCCAAGTTTCACTTCTAGACTTCTTAATTAAAAAAAAACCTTTAAATGTTTTTTATGAATACGGCTGTTGGCTTTTAAATTTTCTTAAGACTATCATTTCTTTAAGTATGTTTCGTAACTTATTAAAAGCTTGTTATATTCTTTCAGGGCACTTACTTTTTGGCTCGGAAGGTAGGAAAAAAAATCCAACAGGAAAATTGTTTTCACGTTGGTGTAATGTCGAGCGTTCTGCTGATGCCGAAAAAAAAATTGATGAATGCGAGTTAGAACAAGACCCTTTGTCGGATGGTAAATATTAAGATGCGTTAACTTCTTCAGAACAAAATTCATTAAATTCTTTCTTATTTAAACATTATTTCAGAGGAATTTACGGAGTTCTTTTGTTAAATTGGTAGATAGGTTGCTATTACCTAGTTTCAATGAAAATCTTTTGAGTGATCTAAAATTAACAATAAAAAAGCATAACGAATTATACCAAAAATTACATTACATTACATTTCGCAGTACTTCGCACATAAATGTAACGAGCTACAGACACTGTGACTGAGACCATCGGCTGGGACAGAACAAGGCATACAACAGAGAGAGACAGATAGACACATAGAAAGAAAGCACACATAACAGAAACCTACGTGGCTCAGAGGAGGAGACTTAGATTTGTACTGTCTCATGTTATCGCACAGGTGGCCTCAGATAAGCTGGCGATTTTTGTAGAAAAAGAATGCTGCTGAAGCTGGGGTTTGAACCCGTAGCGTTCGGCTTAGCAATCCACTACTCTATCCTCTGAACCATGGCCACCTGCTACCAAAAATTGTTTAAAGAAACATTGAAACCAAAATATCACAATCTTGTGCATTATCCTAGTGTTATAAGGCAATTAGGCCCTTTGAGGTATTTATGGTGCTTTAGATATGAGTCTGCACATCACATTCATAAGCTGTATGCTCATGCCATTACATCTAGAGTTAATATTCCATTAACACTATCAATTAAAGCATCATTAAGATTTTCGTATTGTGCCCTAAGTAATAATTTCTTTCAACCTGAATTTATATATGTTGCTTTGGAAGCGGTTAATTTGGAAAAAGAGTTGTACTTTTCTTTTATAAATGCAGAAATTAATGGATTAAAAACATATAAACGAGCAGGTAGCGTTATTTTTAGGGGAATAACTTTTATGAGGGAGCATATAGTCACAGCAACGAGAGAAAACGGTTGTGACATTTATGAAATAATTGATTTTCTAGTTAAAAATGATGATATGAAAATGATTGTTAGACGATGGGATAATTTGTCTTTCTCAGAGCATTTTCAATCATATTTGGTTGGAAATGCTAGTCCGTCATATTCATGTACCACTGTTGAATTAAGTTCTATAGATGGACCTCCAATTCACTTCTATACATTGAACAATCGACTTAAGGTCATTCGGCAAAAAATAGATTGGAAATGAGGAATGTTGTGAATATGTACACTTATGTTATTATTCCATATGTATTAATATTAATATTACGTTTTTACATAATTATAAAATACCATTTTCTAATTATTTTCGAAAATACAATTTATAAATAGCTATATAAGAAACTGTAATCTGTAAAAAAATGTATTCATTACAAAAAAATAAAAGTAAAATATTAAAAAAAAAACATTTTTGGTTTTTCTTTTTCTTTTGGAGAACTAATTATGTAAGTATACGAAAATCAGTTGGAAACAATAGGAAAAACTAATTAAAACCATGTGGAAATCTGCTGGAATCAATATGGAAAACTTATTGAAGGTATGAGAAAAACTCATAGTAACAATAGGGAAAACTTATTGAAACAATGCGAGAATCTTCTGGAATCAATATGGAAAACTTATTGAAAATATGAGAAAAGCTCATAGAAACAATAAGGAAAACTTTTTAAAACAATGTGAAATACTTTTAAAAATAATATGAAGAACTGATTGAAAGTAGGTGGAAATCTTTTTAAAATAATATGTAAAACTTATTGAAATTCACAAAAAACAATAAGTTTTTCTTATTGTTTCAAGAAGATCTTCTTATGAAAATTATGAGATATCTTATTAAATATATGTGGCCATCTTATAGAATGGGTGTCAAGATTTCAACAAGATTTTCTGTATTGTTTTAATAAGACTTTCTTCTTGGATAAAAACCATAGAGAAATCTTATTGTTTTTCTTCTATTTTATGTGGTGCTTTTCGCTCTGTGAAGTATTGGGACTACAATGGCAGAATTTCTAGTAAGCTATTAGGGATGCTGGCTCTGATGTGCTGCGTTTCACGGGGCTACCAAAACGAAACCTTTGTTTTGATAAAGAATGCAGACAGAGTCACGCAGCCAAGCAAGAAGCATTTAAAGCAGCGCTGCCCAGATCGACGAAAGTAGTTCGAGAGTTCTACCAGCAGAAGAGCAGAGAAGAACACAAGCTTTTCAAAAGGAAAAAGAGTGCAAGAAAAGCAATCGAGGATGACTGACGAGGAGGACTGAAGTTTTAATAAGAGGTAAATCGAATGAAGCGAGGTTACCGAGCGTTAAATGAATAGACCAACAGGGAAATGTCGTAGTAGAGTCACAGTCAATGCTGAGAATATATGGAAAAACTACGTCTGTATCTGTAGACTGAAGAATGGTGATGACGAATCTAATTCCGCTGTCAGGCATAATGAACCATTCAATGAACACTACGCAATCCAAGATTTCCGTCTACCCGACCTTAAAGATTTAAAAATAGCAAAACTTCCCTGGTATACGTCTGAAGCCGTTTGACAATAAACCCTAGGTTCAAATCAGACTAGACATTTGGCTTTAGACTAGGAAAGTGCACCATCGATGAAAGATTCATTCTACGGCAGATCCTGGAAAAAAACCAAGAGCTCCAATCTTCAAATCATGCAGTATCTAACAGAACTGTATATATAGCCCTGTCCAGTTTTGGAAGTTTTGATCAGGGTGAAAATGGAGACCTCACGGTGCTTTATCACCGACCTCACCGTCACCGGCAACTTCGATGTCAAAAAAAGGCTTAAGACAAGGTAATGTGCACTGTCATGCGACTTTTTTGACATCATATTGAAAGGAATATTGCATAACTCCCATGTCAACAGAAGTCTGTACGACTACATGCATACGCCGCAAATAATATTGATAGAACATAGCGTGATGTCAATGGTGCATTTGTGAGTATACAGAGTACAGACAGAGGCTAAAAAGGGATCAGCATAGCCGAAGCCAGGGGGAGGGGCAAAGAGGGGCAAATTCAATAAAAGCATTAGTTTTAATTAGTTTTAATGGCGCAAAATTATAGTCCGCTAATGAACAAAAAAATAAATTATCTTAAAATTGTTGATTATCGGACTGTATTTTGCGCCAGTAAGTTTTAATTTACATTAAGAAAGAAAAAAGGTTGCTTGTTGGTAATCGTTCTCCGTTCTCCATAACACATATGTTTTGGAGTACGGATTAGGGGTTCAACATTAAGCACATCCTACATACATATATATAGCAATAAATTGGACCCCAAGTCCTCGAATGAAACGTTTTTGAACATTTTCAATTCCAAGTGAATGGGGACATGCGTATTCAAGATGAGATATTGTTGGTTGGTCAAACCATGTCTCAGGTGGTGCGAGCAAGTTGCAAAGGCCCTCAATTAACTCGGCGTGCGAAACTGGAGACAACTGTGTAGCTAGGGACCGAGCTGGAAGGAGAGATGTGTTGATTGAGGCACAAGTCCACCCGGAATGTACCGCCACCTTAAGAAGAAGAAAAAGAAAGCACACCAGAGGCACTATCTTCCAAAAATCTGTCCAACTTCTCGCGTACGCAGATGATATTGATATAATGGAAAGAACAAAGCGTGATGTCAATGGCGCCTTTGTGAGAATTGACAGAAGTGGCAAAAATGGGTTCAGCGGTAAATGAGGGAAAAACAAAGTATATGCTGTCTTCTAGGAAGGACACCCAACACCGACGCACGGCTCGGACAGAACGTCACAATAGACGCATACAAATTCAAGGTAATAGAGGAGTTTGTCTACTTAGGCTCCGCTATTAACACGGGCAATAACACCAGCCAGCGCCGAGATCAGACGAAGAATAACCCTTGCTAATCGCTGTTTCTTTGGGCTAAGAAAGCAATTGAGTGGAAAAGCCCTCTCTCGAGCAACTAAGGTAAAACTGTACATTACCCTCATCATCCCAGTCCTGCTGTATGGTGCAGAAGCATGGACCTTGACAAAATCGAATGAATGTGCCTTAGGCTGTTTCGAGAGGAAAGTTCTTCGGATCATCCTTGGCCCCGTGTGCATTCATGGGGAATGGCGAAGAAGATACAACAGCGAAATTTACGGGTTGTTCAACGACATGGACCTAACCAGAAGGGTCATGGTCTAGAGATTCAGCTGGCTCGGTCATTTAGAGTGGATGGACAATAATTCTCCGACTCGGTAAGCCTTCGAAACTATTCCCGAGGGACGTAGAAGAAGAGGTAGACCGCCACTCAGGATGCGTACACAAGTGGAAGAGGACCTCAATCAACTTGGAGTGCAAAACTGGAGATAGCTAGCTGCGGAGACTATCCACACCGGACTGTAGCGCCATCTTTAGTAAGTAAGTACCTAATATAAAAAACGTATGTATCAAAGTTCTATTCTTTCTCTCCTATAAAGTGTAAGGGAATGCTAAAGGCAACAGAACTATTAATCTCTTAATGATGTTCAAAATTCTTCATTGTTCATAGTTTGTTTATTTGTATACATGAATAAAGTAACGGTAGCGGAGAATATCGGCCTATCAGAAGCTAAAACTTCAAATACAAAGGACTCAAGAGTCAAGACCCATAACCCTACTTCAGGTTCATTTACATTTCTCAGAAACGATCACAAGACTTACCCACAAACATACACAGTAATTGCCACACAAGGTCTCTACACTTAATTTAACCAAAACTTCCAGGAATTAAACCACCAGATGAATCAAACTTAAGTCATATAACCGCTATAAATTTTCACTCATCCGGACACAAAAATGTTTTATCACTCCAAAGTCTAAACTAATTATGTACATTTGTACATACAATCAAACAGACAAGAAGTGGACGTCAAAAAAAAATACCAAACTTTGCTTGTGAATTTTTCTTCGCATTATGGAAGAAATTTCATTAAAATTAGTCATTTTCGCATCATCTGAAAAGTGCGCAACGAATCTCAGAAAAGTCAATGACATAAGAACGTCTTGGAAGCCAACAGAGTAAAAATAAAAAAAATAGAAAAAAAAATAACATAAATAACTCTTTGTCCGCTTCCATTTAACACGGAAATCAGGATTCTCAAAAAAAAGCAAGAGCGATGTGCGATGCTACAAGTCTGGCTCTGGAAGACCTCCAGATGATAAATTCTTAGAAAGCTAAATAAGATCACTTCTTCATGCTGCCGCCATCACCTTCGCTACCAACACCACATGCCACAGGAATACCAGCAGCAACGAAGAAATTTCATCATCCTGTGTAGTCGTGGCCTATGTGGTTTGTATGCCTTGCAAATCTCCAAACGTTTCCAAAACAGCAACATCTTGGAAGCACAGAAACGCAGACTTTATAACAAGTAAAGTAGAACCTCTTTGGTTTGTTTTGTTGTTTTATTAAAGTTCCTGGACCAGAGTCGAGGTGCTAATTGCAGGTTTTTGCTTCCTCAACCCAACCACCACCAGTCTTTCCCTTTGGCAGAGTGATGTTGTAAATGCTAAGTGTTTGCGAAAATTGTTAAAATCAATAAGACTTACAATTCCGAAAAGAACCAATGCCCTGTACGCGCTTCCTTAACCTGTGCGGTATACACTGCACCATGCCGCGACACATAGTCGATGGGTTGTTTGCTTTTGTTTGCATGTTTTTAAATTTTAGGTAAGTCTCTCCTGTTGGTTCTTCTGGGCCTCTAGGGCTGATGTAGTCCTTGTTCTACGTGTATGCTAATTAAGATTTTGGCAAACTCAAGAACATTTCCTGGCAACTTAACCAAACCAGCTATTTTCTTATTTTGTGAGTGTTCGAAACTATGGTCTCCACAATTTAAGGTATGTATTTTTGTTTAAATCGCGGTTTTATCGCACGAACTTGTTGTCATCTTTTGTTTTGAAATATGTTAGTACGTATATACATCAGAAAAAGTTATTAAACACACTTTTTATTTTATTTATTTTTTTTTTCATTGCCCTTTATATGCCAAGAACACTGTGCGAGTATTAGGGAAAGGATAAAGGATGCAAAAGGAGGTTTCGGTGAACATTTGTTTAAAATTCTAGAATATTACAATGACTAGGGAAGACAGAGTGTGGAAGAGAGTTCCACATTCGCATAGTACGGTTAAAGAACGATTCTCTGTACATGACAGTAGGTATGTCCGAAGTTGGGCTCAAGGGTGAACTGATGGGCATTCCTGGAGGCGCGGGTATTACGGTTGAATATCTTAAGGGGAGGAATGCAACTAGCTATTTCAGTAGGGCATATACCGTTGAAGTATCGGTATAATAGGGTGAAGCATGAGACATTACGCCGATGTTCTAGAGGTGTAAATGACTCGACGATGATATTGTCACCAATCGTTTTGAATGCTCTTTTTTGGATACTGTCCAGAAGACACTGGAGCACCAGCCCAGACGTAAGAGTTGTACTCAAGCTTAGGACGCATGTAAGTTTTGTAGATGATAGCCAGGTCAGAAGGGGAACAAAATTGTTTGCATCGTCTTAAAGAAACCTAAACATATTGCGGCATTTTTGGTAACATCGCATATGTGCTCGTTCCACAAGAGGTGATTAGTGATGCACATACCGAGAATCTCGAGATGTTCGGTCGCATTGATGCAAGTGCCACTCATGGACAATGGCTGGCAACGGGGGTTCATCTCGCTTTAACGATACAAGACAGCACTGAGTTTTCGAAGCATTAAACTCTACGCTGTTTTTTATTCCTCATTGTGAAATGCTGTTTAAGTCAGATTATAATGAGCTGTTGCCGTAGCCGTTGCAGTTCCATATCCGAAGAGGAGGGTGGTGAGTCTGGGAACGAATTTGAAAAGATAAGGGTACTATCGTCAGCAAAACAATTGATTGTATTAGAAGTTTCAGACAAGAGATAATTTATAAAAATGAGAAAGAGGGTTGGAGACAAAACGGAAACCTGGTGCACACCAGCATTTATTTTGTGGGTTTCAGACTTGAACCCGTCCAATACAATTTGTATAGAACTGTTCGAAAGAAAGTTTCTAGTCCAACGAAGGAGGCATTCATCGATACCGAAAGCACGCATTTTCGATAAAAGAGCAAGATGACAGACTTTATCAAATGCCTTTGAAATATCAAGTGCAACAATCTTACTTACTCCAAAACGCTGTAAGGATAAGGATAAGGAAAGCCGTACTGCCGGTCATTAATAAGCTTTCGGTCTTCGAGATATTTCTTGAGCTGATAGCTTATCAGCGTTTCGATGACCTTAGAAAGAAGAGACGTAAGTGCAATTGGACGATAATTGGAGGGAGAAAAAGATTCGCCTTTTTTTTTAATTGGCTCGACAAATGCTGTTTTCCAACAGTTCGGAATGAGCCCAGAAGAATAGGATGGATGGAAAAGCTTACGCAAGGGATGAACACCTTTTCAGAATAATAGCAGGAACACCATCCGGACCAGTGGATTTATGTATGTTGAGATCTTTTAGGACCCTCGCCACAGCACGAGTGCGAAAGAAGATTTGTCCCATGGAATCATTGACGCGCTCAAGGACTGGGGGACACTTGACACTCTCTGGCAACGTTGAATTTGAGGCGAACTGGCGAAAAGGTTAGCTTTCGCGAGAGAGCTAACAACTAGAGTGTCATTGTCAACGAGCGCAGGGACCGAGGAAGATGAAGAATTCTTCATATTTTTTACAAATGACCAAAAATTCTTACTGCCTTTGGGACATTGCTGTATTTTTTGCCCTAATTTTTGGTCACGTAAAAACTTAGTCCATCGAATATGGGTATTGCAGGCCTTCCTGGCTTGTTCAAACTTGTTCCGGTTTTCCTCAGTTGGGTTGGCTCTAAAACACCGGAACTTTACTTCTTTTTCCCTGATAACCTCTTTACAGCTTAAATCAAACCATGACTTTTCTTTGGGTTTGATGCTTTTAACCCTACTGGGGATAAAAGTTTTCATTCCCATAATAATTATATTAGTATAATCATATCTGCGCTGGAGTCTGCGTCACCCTCGAGGAGGCATAGTGATCAGTTAAGATCCGGAAGAAGTTATTGAGACCGTCCCAGTTGGCTTTCTCGTATTGCCATACGGTTCTCTTCGGAGCTCTTTCTCTAACTGGATTAGTTTGACACGAGAAATTTTCAGATATAATACTATGGTCTGATCTGCCTAGAGGCGTTAATACATTGATAGTATATTCATCAAGGTCAGACGTAAGGAACTAGTCAAGAGTATTTTCCATTAAAGTCTTATATTCAGGTGGGCTCGGTGACAAGCTGAGTAGGGTGGTTAAACTCAGCAAAGATCTGTGCCCGGTTTTATACACTGTCCTGTCTCCTGTCGGCTTTCGAAAAAGTTCATTATCATCAAAAATATTATAATCTTCAAATAAACTATGTATTTGAAAATAGTTTATAATTTTATACCCACAGAACTTTGAAGTCAATATTAAAAGATAAAAGGTAATTTCCTCGGTATTAATTTTAGTACGATCCACATGCTATAAATTTGGGTTTAATTCGACTATAATTGTCAAAATATTTTAAAGTGTACTTTATCTGACTATAAATTTTCGCCAATGATGGAAACCTAGTCGCCGAAGCATAGGGAATTTATGGCGCAGTGTCATAAGTCCGTAGGTCATAAGTCCGGAAAGGACTTTTGACCCACTTAAGTGAGTCAAAACTTTATAAATCGATTATGAACTTATAACCCAGCTAAGTGAGTCAAAAGTCCGTCAAAATTTCCTACGAAATTCTGACCCAAAGCTTACGGTTTTTTGGAGTCATTCTCTCTGAGAATGCTTCCGAAAATTGTTATTTGTTGCGTTCCTTTCACTTACCTACTAGCTGGTCTTTTTTTTACAACATATCTACCTTGGTACATTTTTTTTCTTCAAATTCACCATTTTACAAATCAAATTCACCCTTTTACAAATCAAATTCAGCCTTTTACAAATCAAATTCGCCCTTTTACAAATCAAATTCACCCTTTTACAAATCAAATTCACCCTTTTACAAATCAAATTTACCCTATACTTATAATAATGAAGATATTTGTAAAAAGGTGAATTTGATTTGTAAAAGGGTGAATTTGATTTGTAAAAGGGTGAATTTGATTTGTAAAAGGGTGAATTTGATTTGAATTTGGGTTTGTTTTTTTTATTTCATTCAATCTTAGTTTGTTTAAGTCCTTATGGCTCTTTTTATTGCGGACTTTTGGCTCACTTACGTGGGTTTTAAGTTCATAATCGATTTATGAACTTTTGACTCACTTAAGTGGGTCAAAAGTCCTTTCCGGACTTATGACCTACGGACTTATGACACTGCGCTGGAATTTATATCCCTAGATTTTCCAAACCATACAGTGATTAAAATGCATAAGCTTTTCAGAGAGGAAAAAACAGTAAGGCTTTGTTGGTTGGTAACAGCTTACAGCTAACAGTAGGTACACTAAACAGGTTAAAGTTTCAACTTTAACAACTAACTAAGCAATGGTGAATTTATTTTAGTTTGACTGTTATTGAAAACGTACAATGAGCCTTTGTTCTAGTCAACCATTTTTCATATTAACTTATGATGTTATCTGTGTATAATTAACTAAACATTTTAATTACTAGCAATTTCTTTCTTTTTTTGCAGTGATACTTTTTTATGGGTGGACTTTTAAGTCTGAAAAGTTTGATATTATTGCAATGTTCCTACATATAAATCATTCCTGGCTTAGTGTTTCATCAGTATGCAGATTTTATTGTTATTCATTTCTGGAGTAAGTATAATAAACTTTTACTTAAAAATCTGACTTTTATTTTCATTTAAAGGCGCTTTCTTTCGTTTTAATGGATGTACCCGCTAGTCCGTTTTTAACTTGCCAGCATAATACACAATCTTCATATGCAATTGTTCACACCTTTAACACTAAAGGATTTAAAATGAGTCTTCTGAAACAAGAGAGTTCTTTAAAATGTTACCTCACATGTGTTCTAGAATCACTCGAAGTACTACACAATTGTAAATTGAACGCCACAACCCTAAGAACTAGTAATGAGCATTTTAAGGCTGTTATAAGGGATTTTTGTGCTCCGCCGAAGGATATATATGAATGTGAATGCGGTTATTATGTTGCTAGATGTATTGAAGATTACTTGAAACATTAGCTTGTGGGGAGTGAATGTTATGGACACAAGAAACGTGAAAATTGATCTGAAAGATGACACGCTATGCGACAAAATGTTTTGATTTTATTTGCTTTGCATAATTTTTTCTATTTGTTTTGATATATGTATGTACTATTGTACTTGTACATACAAACACATCAGGAACGCGAAATCTCTAGTTAAGTTTTTTGAAACAAAAAACTCCAAGATGCTGTGCTTATGATACATTTCATAACATCTTTTCCGAGTATACAGGCAGTGTAGGCCAGAATGCACAGAAGGTAGAATTTTCCTTGGAATAGGTACCTACTGTTAAAGTAACCACCCACAGTTGGACGCACGGAACCACAGCCTCAAGGTTTGTTTGTTCGTTTGTTTTTTTATTTTCTTGTCCTTCATGGAGTCTTTACATGCCTAGACCTAGGTTAAGTGTTCCGGAGAGGAAAAATGTATTCGCAACATAGGTAAATTATCCTGAACAAGAGAAAAATGTGCGCCGGCACCGGGTTCCTTAAGAATATGCTGCCTTTTTTATATATTGACTGATACGGGCACTTGTGCACGCACTTGATGTTATTAAGAGCACCTCGGCTCATGGCGGATAAACAACATACATGACAAGAACGTAAACGTGAACGTGTACACAATATGATACACGAACCGGGGAAACAGGGCAGGGAACTCGGTAGAATGTGTCCCAATATGGGAACCGGTACAAAATTGCCAGGAGCCGCATCAACACGTTTTTGGTAAGAGTGGTGGCAACTGGTAAAAATGTTTGCATTAACATTCAGTGTTGGTTGTTGTAAGGATTATGTATTGAAATATTCATAGGGTGTAATACCTTCAAATTTTTTTAATATTGTGCCCGAAGAATAAAATGTTGTTTTACATTTGAAACATAGTTGATGAAAAGAAACTGATCCAAATATTATTTCGGTAATCTTATCTTTTCGCGGTAAAGTGGTGATTTTGAAGTAACTAGTCGGCCCAGCTCTCGAAATTCGAGAGCGTTGACTCTTCATTTAAGGGGATTCACATTCAGCAATATCTTATCAACCTATGTCGTGTTGTAAATACCACATTTGAACCCACCTTAATTCTTAACGACATTTCTGACATTTCTTCCCAACACCTGTTTTACATCCACTGTGAATCAACATTTTCCATTGTTTTTGTTTTAATAACCGCATTTTTTTTATATAAGGCTAAATTTGACCGAGGCGTCGATAATGTTATCTCTGAAAGACGCGGTGGTTTGCGGCTTCTTCGCAAAGACCTGCGACTAAGGGAATTAAATCCAGCCTCCCCCTTAGCCAAAAGCTATCTACGCCACTGGTTCTAGTATTAACAAATGTTAAGCAAACATAGCATGGTGGTTGGGTGTTGAAAGATCTGGGGGCCTATGCTGTATCTTTTCCTACACACCAAGTGCTTACTTTTCCTCCAAGTGGTAACAGCTAACAACCCTTCCACAGTAGAAAACTTGAAAGTTATGAGAGAGATAGTAGCCTCGGAAAATGCCCCCCTCTTATAGTAACCAGACCCGGAACAAGAACGGACTCTATGGATTGAGAGTTTGTACTTGGAATGTAAGAAAACTCTACACTCCAGGTGCAACACGCGTGATCTGCCCGGTGATCTCCGGATGGTCGAACCAACCAAATCGACCATGTGCTATTCGGCGCAAGGCACGCATCCAATATCTTGAACATGCGCACTTTCCGAGGAGCAACTGTTGATTCTGCCCACTTTCTGGTAGTGGCTAAGTTTAGAGCTCGACTATCAAACGACAAGAAAACACGTGCGGCCCAAGGAAAGAAGTTCAACATCAGTTGCTAAGGCAACCAGAGACTACAGTGAGCGACTGAATGAGTGACTCTCCGCCGGCCGTCCTCCCAAATACCACAGATGTCAACACTTTGTGGAACCAATATCGCGAAATAATAAAAAAATTGTAGCTGAGACCTCCATAGTTTACCAGCCACCCCCAAAAAGAACTCGTGATATGGTATGATGACGAGTGCATGTTGTTGAAAAGAGTGATGGAAACTGCACGTTTGCAGATGCTGCAACGGAAAATAAGAGCAGCAATAGAAGAGTACCGAACCAAAAGGAGAAATAAGAAAAAGACCCTGTGAAGGAAGAAAAGATAATCAGCAGTTTCTCAGCTCAAAGATCTAGAAGAGTCTCGGGCCGAGAACAACACCCGGCGGCGCGGCGTGGCGATTCTTTAAAAGGTCGAAGCAATTAGCTTCTGGTTTCAGAACCGGGACACAGGCTCTTCGAAACAGTGAAGGAAACCTAGTCAACGAAGCACAGGGAATTGCAGATGTTTTCAAGCAGCACTTCCAACAGCTGCTGAATGCGCAAAATGTTGAGCGAGCTAATGACGAAAGAGAAGTAATCAATGAAGACCCAATTCCAGCCCCCAGCACAGAAGAGCTAGAAAGACCCATCCAAAAGCTAAAATATAACAAGTCCGCCGGGTCGGATGGCATACCTGCGGAACTCTTTAAATATGGAGTAGGTGTTTTGATGAACCGCATGCACCAGGTCATCACCAAAGTGTGGGAGGAAGAATGCATGCCCACTGACTGGTCGATAAGCTCCATATGCCCCAACTACAAAAAAGGCGATCCGATGTCATGCAAAAACTACCGTGCTGGCATATCCCTGCTTAATGTTGCATACAAAATCCTATCCAACGTACTGTGTTGTGTGAGCGTCTTAAACCTTTCTGCAACACAATAATCGGCACGTACCAGTGTGGCTTTAGGCCAGGCAGAACAACGATAGACCAAATATTCACACTGAGGCAGATCCTGGAAAAGACCAACGAATTTCAAGTCGAAACTCACAATCTTTTCATCGACATTAAAGCTGCTTATGATAGCATCCACGACTAAGAACTTATGATGGCGATATCTGAATTCGGGATCCAGCTGTGCCGCATGACGCTATACAATACGCAGTGCAGTGTGCAAATGGGTAACAGCTCATCCGAGTTGTTTCAAACATGCGCAGGGCTTAGACTGTCATGTCATTTTTTCAGCATAATCCTGGAGCAGATAGTGCGCAACGCAGGTGTGAGCATGGAAAACACTGGCGCAAATTTTAAGTCAGCCCTCGTTTAAGAAATAAAGTCTACTCTACTTAAAGCACTTCTAACTTTTCTTATTTTTAAACACTTTAAACGAGTCTTCTAACTAGATTGGACTTTAAACATTACGTTGTGTGAACTCGCCTAAATGTGACACATCAATAAATTGAATAAGTGAACTGTCATTTTACGCTTGCAGTTTTTATCGGTTTTTACTACATTTATCTCCCCAAAACAGGAAAAAATGTGATTATTTAGTGTTTGTATATTTAGTTCTAATAAATGTTATGTTTTTCTTTGTGAAAATGTGTTTCAATAAATATCCAAATGATGTTCCAAATTGTTTTGTTTTTATTTGTCATAGTGAAGGTGGAATAGTGTGCTCTGAAATGGGTATAAAATATTCCTTTAGAACAGGAATAAATTTCCCTACAAGTGTAAGTTGTTTATTAGAACTCTCAAAAAAGGCAAATAGGTAATAAAATTAAAATCAAACAACGTACACACACAACTGCAAGAAGTGTCAAAAAACAAGCAGCAAATCCAGCTTGGTAGTCCCATGGTTCATATTTTTTTTTTTACAAAAATGATAAATGAATATTTGAATTTAAATAAGAGGATGCACAAATTTGACAAACTCTTAGCTATCTTTTAACTTCAAAATCTTCGAAAATCTCAAAATCTTCTCGTTCAAAACTATACTTTAAAGAGTTAAACGAACGCTTTCTCCGTTTTAAAGTTAGACGACCACTTTAACGATAAAGTATACTTTAAGTCGTTTAAAAATAAGATAAAGTCGACCTTGAATCTAAAATTTGTTTTTAGAGTCGACTCCTACTTTAAAGTGGATTTAAAGTATACTTTAAATGTCTTAAAATTTGCGCCACTATCTTTAACTAATCCACCCAGATCCTAGGACACCCTCCGACATCGACATCATCAGCCGATTGAAGAGAGCTGTGCTTGAGCCCTTCACAGCGATTGAAAAACAGGCGAAACTCGTTGGTCTTGAAGTGAGTGAGGACAAAACAAAGTACATGCTATCGACAAACAAAGCAACATCTGTCCACCACCTAGGACAAAACGTCACTGTTGGTAGCAGTGATTTCGAGGTAGCTAAGGAGTTCACCTACCTTGGAACAAACATCAATTCTACAAACGACACCTTAGTCGAGATCCGAAGAAGAATTACCCTAGCGAACCACTGCTTCTCCGGTTTGGTTTGGCAAAACAACTGGGTTCAAAACTCCTCACTCGAAAGACAAAGTGTCTGCTATACAAAACTTTGATTTTACCAGTCCTGCTCTACGGCGCCGAGTGCTGGACGATAAGTATAAAGGGCACTGGGCACTTTCGAAAGAAAAATTCTTCGGCAGATTTTTGGTCCCGTATGCGACGATGGCGAATGGAGAAGAAGGTTCAACCGAGAACTATACGAGCTGTACAAAGATGTGGATGTAGTCCAGAAGGCCAAGAAAAGACGACTACATTGGCTCGGCCACATCGAGCGAATAGACGACAACGCTCCAGCCAAGAAAGTCTTCTGATTCCAGCCCCCAGGTTCGAGACGACAAGGAAGACCGAACCTACGGTACAAGGACCAAGTGACTGCGGATGCCAGAGCGCTTGGTTTTGGCGACTGAAGAGTGCATGCGAGGGACCGTTCATAATGGAAGGCTGCAGTATCTCAGGAGATCCTTCATGGATTGTGAGCCGAATAAGTAAGTAAGTAGTATTGTAGTGAAAAGAACATACGAATACTTGGATTTGTACCTCAATAACTTTAACGCCATAGTTTTAAATCTCCCGCACACGGCATATAAATGAGTTCAGTTTGACATTCAATCACGTATACACAGAATTTAAACTGACCCAGATAACTTTTCAATTTACACCAACCAAAGAAAATACCTACGTCACCTATATCCCATTCTTTTATGTTTTCTTATCGTCTAGACAACATTTATCTTATCTTACTTAAGAGACGTCCTTTTATCTACTTAGGTCTTCATATTTAACTTTTTTTTTTCATTTTGTTTAGTTTTTCATTTCAAGAGACAATTTTCCATGCAGTCAAGAACATAACATCAAAAAGGCTATTATTTTTTCGCGCATGAAACCTATATTACACAAGTTGTGTCCTGGATTTCTAGCGATTTTAAAATCAAAATAAGGTCAAAAGTATAACTTCGTGTAAATGTCCATTTTACGTCGTCATTAGCTTACAAATCGCCAATCGGCTGTTATTTATGAGTTCGGTAAGATTTTTAAATCCGTAAGGCATTTTCAACTTAAGAAGAAAAAAAAAAAACCAATCCAATCTCCTAACACCCTATTGCGCGCAAATTGTTAATAACGGAGCAAATAGTACAACGACGACTGAAATGTGCCCGTGGCATGCCATAATCATAACGAATAAAGTATCTCAGCCAGGTGTGTAGTACAGGTTGAAGATGACGGTTGACAGGTAAGTATATAATATCCTGTACACTTTTATGTGCGTAGTAATGTATGTCTTACCTGGCAGCATCCAACCAAGCGTCTTCCTCCCCCAAACCCCCGCTACCACTATACCGACACGTCCCTTTTCTACGTACCTACTTACTGCTATGTTGCCATGGCCACACCATCATTATCCATTCGCAACTTACTGTTACTGTCGACTCCTTTGACATGGTTTTTCACTATGATGGTGATGGCGCTTTTTACACGATGCCAGGCACGGACTAATAAGTGTACAAAATAGAGCAGTTTTGAATCAGAAACTGATAGTTTATTTGTCTTCATTTTAAATCTTTAAACCCTTTCATTCCTTTTTTAAGATAAAAGAAGTAACAAAAATCTTAATTTTTATGGTAAGACATTTGAGCGATACCCTCTTACACTTTCCTCATTTCAGTTACTTTCGCAAAGTAAATCCACCCGCTAGATAATACAGCAAGTTTATTGCTACGGCAACTATACTCTTAGCTTTCCTTTGGGCGCACAGATTATTTACAAAGAGAAAATATAAAACAAATAGAAATGCGTGCGAGGGCGTGCAGAAGTAACGGAGGCGACACGACGACAACGATGATGTATATTCTCGTTTTCCATCTCAAAGATAAAAATAAAATTTTGTGTGACACTTGACGAAGTTGGTGCTTAAAGAATATTCAAAACAATTGAAGAGCATGGAGCAGACGCACGGTGCAGAAAGAATCGGAATTGGGAATCGGAAACGCGATGTCGCATCCTTGTGGAACTAATGAGCAAAAGATGATAATTGTTCCAATTACTTTCTAATTAACTCCCCAGAGAATATAACGGCACCTAGCACCCACTACTGGTTCTGAGAAGTTTCCTTCCGGCCATCAACGCATGAGAAGTTTTTTTTTTCTTTTTTAACAAAAATTATTACTATTTGCTTGATTTTAAATGGTTCAATAAATTGGTGGGATAATTGCCTTCAAATGGGTGTCTACCACGCAGACACAGAGGAAGGACATTTTCCTTTATATATATGTGTATTTAAACAAAATGGTAGGTAGTTATGCAATGAAGGAATGTATATGTACCTATATTATGAAAATATTGATAAAATTGTTACGCGATGAAAGCTCTTCACTGATGCTATCTTTTGCTGCTCAATCCCTTGATAATAGCAGTGTAATGAAGAATTGCATAGTTGCATAGCATACCAACACTCAGCACATGTCGATGTGAGGTTCATAATACGCTAACTATTCGCTGAATTGGGGAATTGCATAAAGAACTCTGGGGTAAAAATGCAGCAACGACTAACGAGCAGAATATAGAACTAGACAGCAATGTTCACATCCACTGATAACACTAAACAGATGTTCGACTCTAATTAAATTTGAAATTATTGTTCGACGGAAAGATATTGTGTTAGCAAGCACATGGTTCCCACATCTAAACATCCATATAGGAACATGGAGACCTCCCGATCAATCAACAATCAACCAGATTGATCACATTGTGCTCGACGGAAGGCACTTGTCCAGCATTCTAGATGTTTGAACTTTTCGAGGAGCTAACATCGACTCGGACCACTACCTCGTCGTAGCCAAGGTAGTTCTTAGAATATCCCGACAACGGCCAAAGCAAAGAAATGCTGCAAGAAAATTCGACGTCGGACAGCTAGATACAATCGCAAGAGATCGGCAGATCCTTCTCTGATCGAGTGTCAAGTAACCTCTTAAGAAGCCCTATGCCACCAACATCAAGTATCGAGGATCTGTGGCAACATTGCCAGAGAGCAGTAAGAGACGCCCGCCTATAATGTGCCAGATTTCACACAGCCACCACGAAACCCCTGGTTTGACGAAGAATTTAGGCAGGCACATGCAGCCAAGCAGTAGGCATACAAAGCGGTGCACAGTGGGTAACCGCCCATACAAAGTGCGGTCAAAAATATTAATCTTGCTTTTTTCCAATTAAAAACTGGCGATATGATTTAAGATTGTTTATTTGAACATAATTATAAGGAAAAAATACTAAAAAAATACATTAATATTGAAATATTGAAAAAAAACTATGTTTTTACTAGCACTACTGCTGTTTTCGATAATAGACATTTTATTTTACTAGGCTATTTTCATAAATTGAAAATAAGCGGGTGGGAAGTTAATAAAAGATGTTTAAAAGGTCCTTATTTATTATTACGTGAGCCATTTTTCTAGTAAAATTTAATTTTGTATATCCTTGTTCCTTGATGGTTAGGCTTCTTCACTCAATTTTACACTGAATTTAAAGGATATATGGTCACATAAACTGTTATAACTTCAAAAGGGGAAAAAAGGGGAAACAAAATCAAAGTTATTTTGCAAGGTTAGACAATATTCTACATTTTAATACCAAATTTTTAGAAGACACTTGGAGGTAACCCAACTAAATCTCTAATTTACTTTAAAAAAGTCTTTGAAAAATATTTTAAAAACTACACTACGAAGGAGACCCTTTTCAAGTACACCTGAATATATTTTACAATAGAATGTATGTTTTTAGAAAGAACTAACCTTCAAGTTTAATATTCATATTTAAGAAAATAGTGTAAAGCTTTTCTCAACACGTGTTATCACCTCCAAAAGGTCACAATCAAAAAATTGAACTGATAAGCGAGATGTGCATTTTAAAATATATTCACTTTGAAGGGCTTATAAGTAATAAAAACAAAATTACCATGCAATTTTTTTGTTGGTTTTTGATTAACGGGAATGTCTTTAACATAATTTCATCAACAAATTTTGGATTTATGACATTCACTTTTTTGATTTTTGACTAATCAATTACCAAATCCTCCAATTATAATAGGTATTACTATAAACAAAATTATAACAAAAGCATGTGCAGTAACAATTACATTATAAATTTGATCATCTCCAATTAATGCTCCTGGATGACCAACTGTGCGGTGGTGCAAAGACGGACAGGAGCTGCTCGTGAGCTCTACGGGCAATATAGGAGAGAGGAACACTGGATTCTCAGGAGAAAAAAGAGGGAGCATGAGAAGCGTCAGATCGAGGATGCTGAGAGAGTCAACAGCAGGAATGAAGTTCAGTTCAAGCAAGAACCGATATATAGAATAGAATGGAAAGACCAATTGTGTAGACTGTTTAACGACGACGGTGAACAGAACCGTTCATTGGACACGATGATAGCCAACAATTTCTTGAGTCCGACAAAGTCGTAATATGGCGAAGCCATTCGTCTGATTGGTCCTTATCAATGTAGCTTCAGACCAGGAAAGTCAACCATCGACTAAATTTTCAATTTGCGGCAGATCCTGGAAAAAACTATATGATCGCCAAGTCGAAACCCACCACCTTTTAAATGATTTCAAGGCCGCGTATGGCAGCATCTAAGCTATGTCTAGTTTTTTCATCGCTGGCAAGTTTGTTCGTTTGTGCAAATTGTGGCAAATATGGAGAACTCACACTGCATCATCACGGTTGGAAACGAGCTAACGGAATATTTCGATACCTATCAAAAAAGGATAAAGGGCATAACCAAGTGTCTTTGAGGAAGGACACCCAACACCGAAAAACAACGGCTCGGACAGAACGTCACAATAGACAGACGAAGAATAACTGTTGCTAATCGCTGTTTCTTTGGGCTAAGAAAGCAATTGAGTGGTAAAGCTTCCTTCGATCAAAAAAGGTTAACCTATACAACACCATCAACATATCAGTATTTCTGTATCAGACAATATTGGATTAATGTCTCTTAGGCTCTTTCGAGAGGAAAGTTCTTCGGGTTATCCATGCCTCCGTGGACATTGATGGAGAATGGAGAAGAAGACAGGTAACTTTACTCAGATGGCTCGGTAATATAGAGCGGATTGGCCCCGAAAGCCTTTCGATACCACTCCCGAGGGATGAAGAAGTAGAGGAAGACCGCGCCCGCGACTCAGGTGGTGCACCCAAGTGGACGAAGATCTCACTCTACTTGGAGTGCAAAACTGGAGACTGCTAGGCATCGATAACAGATATTCGAGTGGGATCATGGGTGCTGTCTTGCTGAAATAACAAATTCTGTATGCAGAAACAATTCCTTGTACAGACAGCAGAGTATAAACAGATCATAAAATTAAAGAGAAGTTGATACCTATTCTGTAAGTATTGATTTTTAAAAATTATTCTTCCCTTTGCCCCACGACAAGCAATAAAATCAACGTCGACAGGCTGAAATTAGGCATAAGCAAGCGAACGCGCTTTAATGTGTATGACATACAACAAGTTGAAACACCATCAGTTCCAATATAAAGTCCCATCAACCAATCCCAATATTTCACTACCCGAACGACTAAATAGATTGTTCTCATGCGACCGTGATGCTGGGTCTGATGATGGTCTGGTAGTCCCTTTAAGAAAGATTCCAAAAAGCAAAATAAAAAAAAACTCCCGTCTGTCACCCACTTCCACTGAATATTTACAAACTAAACTGGCATCAGCAGGCAGGGCTCTCTATTCCCCTGCTTGTGATTTTCACTTTCACAAAAAAAAAAAAATACAAGGATATAAGAGGTGCAGAACGAGGCAAGTGCCGCAAAACATCACAAGCATCAGACTCAGAATAGAGACTAAAAGACAGTGCAAGGCGGATGCTTTTGCGAATGCGGATGGATGTCGCTTGCGCTGGCTGGTTGCCAGTGGTGCCAGCAAGCAATAGCGCTCTCTATTGGATGGGCACTTAAAGGCTTAGTAGATTAAATGTTTTTCTATGAATTCCCGAAAATCCAGTGAATCTTCCATTTATGTAATTTTTGTTTGTGTGGGTGGCAGGACATTATGTCGTTCTGTTACGTGGCGTGGTGTGAATGCAATATAACTTGGATTTTCGTTTATTTTTTCGTTCATGCAACTCAATGCGGATTAGACAAGTGGGCAAACAAACCGAGTAGAAATTTTGTTTTTTTTTCGAAATCATTTATTTTATTTTTGTTTCCCTTAATTTCTTCGTCTTTTGCAGCACGTAGTACTCTTCACTGAGTAGATTGTGGCGCTAAGCTAAGTCCACATGGATACGATAAAGGAATCCTTATTTTCCTATTTCCTGTTTTATTTTTCTCCTCTTTTGACTTGGGACTCAAACATGCAACACAGATCCAGTTGAGCACCACAGCAGGAAGGAAGAAAATCCTGGGGGAGATTTCAATTAAATAACGTTTATGTTTCAATGGTTGATGGTAATCGCGAGGAAGCAAATAAGCGAGGTATAGCACCAAGGGGATCGGATGGATGTACTGTATGAAGCTGCATTCGAGCTTGATATAAGGGCAATTCGTAAAAGTAAATTGGATTTTAACGATATCGCATCAAAAAGTGTGCTGTGCACAGAGGTCCGAATTGAGAATTCCCAGCTTTGAAGTTACCCCAGCAAGTCGTTGTTATTTTTTGGTTTTCTATTTTAAGGATATATTTGCGGGAGTATCCTTAAAGCATCCTGTTGCTGACAATTTACTTTTCTTGTGTACTTTTACAAAGAAAAAACAGCAAATTCAACATTTTTCAACATACTACAATTTGTTTGTATGTCCTTGGCGAACTACAACAATTTTTGTATTTTTTTTTCCTTTTTCCAACCGAATTTGATTTGAGAAAGGACACAGAACTTTGGTAAGTTTTTGTGAACTTTTTGTACTCAATAGAATATTACATGCAGAAGTTTAAAAATGTGCACAAAGAGTCAACACTTTCACACAAGTTGAATAAACTCTTCAGTGTCACTTGCAGTAGTAAATGAAGGAGTGAGCAGAGGGTGAATAAGAAGTAGAATAAATTCTGGAATTTGCTATTGAAATGATGTGGAAACAGATGTTTAAGAAAAGGTGAACGTAACTTTGTGAATGAAGTTTTCCTTAATTTCTTTAACTCACTTAATGAATTTGATTGAAGAGAAGAAACGGACGAAAGCCTGTATGGCACAAAATTACTTCTCAAAGGTGCCGTGAACGAAATCTTTATGAACTAACGCCGCCGTAATGGCTTTAGTATTAGTTCTCATTTGTATGTGGTGCTCTAAGAAATTCATGAGTTGCTTGTACCAATATTTTGATTATACCTATTATTTTTTCTATGTCATTCGTCGTAAGGACAAAACGCTCCAAAAGACGAACATCGGAGTCATAGCTCTCTCAATGTGACCGGAACACGTTTAATCTTGAAATAGTCAATTCTGTCCGTAGTAGTAGTAGTGTCCGCAGCTTAGTGGTTAGGTGCGTTGGCTGCACCTCGTGGGTTCGAGTCCTACTGGTGCCCATAGTTGTTATTTCATCTTTCACGGGCACTGCCTCTTGCGAAGAACTGACAAAACTTCCAAGAGTATCAAACTGTCATGAAAAAGTGCTTCTCAACTTTGCTGTTCGGAATTGGCGTTAAATTGTAGGTCCCCTCAGTTCTTCACACGCACCAAAGAATTGTTGATGAGAGTATGCCACTTAGGCCTTGGCTCCTCAAAAGCTGTTGCGCCACTCTTTTTATTTATTTATAGTCAATTCTGTTAATCCGACCCTGTTGTATAGAACCCCGTTGGAATAGTAATACACAAGAAGATTCCGGCGTCCAATACAAACTGAGACAGCGCCCAACGCCCGAACCATCTCCATTTGAGATGGAGCAACATTGCAACACTGGACAACTATAAGCAATCATCGGCCGTATGAGGGCCGTATAGTGAATTACCTCCACTCTGGTGTCAAGTCGACGGCTTTGAAATTGAAACAGCCGTTTCGTCAGAGCGAAGGAAGGCTCTTCTGGCCCTAGTCATAGCAGCATTAATGTGTCTGTAGAAATATAAACACTGATTCAGATACCGAGGTCAGCTCTCAATTCTTTTTTGCTTTTGTCCCAACTCTAGTGCCTATCTAACGTGGTCCCAGTCAACCAAGTACGGGACAGATTTATCTCGCATTTCTGGACATTTATTTTCAGTATCTAGTCATAAGAATATTGCTGAATAACTTCGACCTTTGAGGTAGTTCTGTTCGTAATTAGATCGTCGGCATGCGCAATTGCCTGGATAAGGCCACCAATCAGATCGCTGGGTGTAAATACTGAAGAAAATATGCGAATCAACCGACACTTTTGACAACAAACTCTCTACCGTTGAGCATATCATAAGGCATAGACATCAATAGCTTACTTTTTTTTTCCTTTATTTCATAACAAATTATGTCAAGGCTTGTCAGCTTTTGGACCCTCTAACCGAACGCTGTCGAAAGCCAAGCACTATTTCTTATTATTGTGTTGTCCGCAGCCCAATTTGTCAGAACCTTATTGATTTATCTTTTCGAATACCTTGATATGATACCTGACACTCGATATCGATATCGACCGAAGATGGATTGTCCTTTCCCTTTTTTGGGAGAGGAAGAGGATGAACTACAGCTGTCTTCCAACGCACTGGATGCTTCACATTATTCAGCGATTTTTTTAACAGTGTGTTGAAGATGTCTATTCTGACGTCTTATTCTTTATTGAATCAGAGATGAGATGGAAATCCCTCTCCGATATTAATAGAGGGCATCATGATTCATGATCTTATTCTTATCAAGAGGATGTAGTTACACGCATAACATCACAAATAATCCATTCGTAAAACACACTAAATTACCGATGTCTACTGCTTCAGTTTTCTTAATCATTCATAGAATTGACTTGCTTCGAATACAACAAGCCAGTAGCCAGCCGAAGCTAATCATTCAATAATGTATCCAAGAAGCAAGTACCAAAGTATGCCGGCAGAACCAATATCACAAGTAAACTTCTTGTCTTGGTATTCTGGTATAATAACTTAAATACTTCTAATAGTAGTAATTTGTCGATTGGCTATGCAGTTGGTTCAAATCAAGTTGTCGCCGATCGGTGGCCAAAGCGTCGTGTCGGCATCTTGGCACATGGAGCAATTTGTTGCAGCCAAGGCGCATTGATCAATTGTGACTCCTCAAAGCAAACTGTACCATTATGTCTAGGCAGTGTGCCGTGTGCAATGTGTATTATGCTAAACCATTCTTTTCAAAGTATCAGAACCATCAGCTTCACCAAACAAAAGTTGCCAAAGTCATGCCATTGTACCAGCTCCATAAGACGTGACTTAAAAAATGCCGCACTTGTTGCTGTCGCTAAATACCTGTCATCTATGAATATCGTGTTTTCTATTCTTGGCATAACAAGAAAAGTCACTTCTTTCCTGTGCGGACAATCAACAACGAAAACGACAACTTAGAGTTAGACGACCAACAGCTACGATGATGACAAAGTCAACGTCCGTCATCTTGTCCCGGTCTTAGCATTAGCACTGCTCTTGGCTAGCGAGTCTCGATCCCGCTTCCCATTTTGTATGTGATTCCCTCGAAAGGGAATCTTTTGATGATGACGATGATGATAATGACGATGGCGTGCCAGTAGCACTTTGCCATAATCTGTGACAAATTAATTTGAATCGATTTATTTAATGGAAAAATTGAACAAGTTGTGCAAGAAGACGATATCACGTAAGACAACCTCATCATATTCTGATTTTTCAAAGAAAATAAAGATTTACAAACATAACTCCAAGAACTTGATTTCGTCGAACTTGTGACTAAGTTCATTTCAATATTGAGAAATTGTTGAAATCACAGCCGGAATAATGAATGTGTCAATCCTTTCCGGCAACTTAACTGTTGGAAAATTTGTGTGGTATTTTGTCATATTTCTTTTTAATTTTATAGATTCAATTGAAGCTTTACCTGTTTATTAGAATAAAAACATATAATTTTTACAATACTCTGTTGCTTTAAGTTGGTTTGTAAAATATCGCCTTTTTCCCGTGGTTTTTACTTTTATGGTCATATGGTTTCAACGTTCTCATGAGACATGTAGAGCGTAAGGTCGTACGATGCTGCTTTAGCGTGGTGCAGGTTTATTTGCACCACTAGCAGCCTTTAACTCTCCTTTGCCCTCAAGTCTCTTAACCTTTACGGTACCGAGACCATACCTCAACACGTCCTTTTTCTCTTTCTTGAATGTTGGGTCTTCCATTTTAAAATGGGAAGCTCTTTGTTCTGCTCCGCCAACAGCTTAATAATGGCTGCGTCCTTAAGTTCTGCAGGAGTGGGGATCCAGATACTGAACTGCTGGCGGAGTGGTAGAGCTGCGGTGGGTAGAACTTCAAGGGAGGAACCTTCCCATAGTACGTGGGAACTCCCGTGATTTCTGGTCTCCGCAGCCTGTTCACGGTTTGTCTTTTTAGGGACAGACCTAGACCTACTCCTTCGCTCTCCGACTTTTTGGTGTCCGCTCTTTCAGATGTTTCCTTGGGTGCAGTGGCAGTCTCTGCCAAATGCCGCTCGAAGTTCTTAACTAGCTTTCTGTGATTTTTTAGGAGAGCCTTTTCTCTCGAACTGAGCGTTGCAGGGTCTTTCAACTCGGTAGTTCTCACGAATCTTTTAGAGGATCTGTAAACGCTGCGTTGCCTCGAAGCTTTGAGGGATGCAGCAGACTTCATCGTAGTCTCTTCTTGACTCGGGTCCATCAGTAGCTCGTCCTCAGTTTGACTACCTATAGAAGGAGGTCTGTCCGAGGTCTCCGTACCTTTGATATAGTTAAACCATCTAGTGCGGGAAGGAGATCCACTGAGAGAAGAACCGGTTGTCTTTTTAATTCTCTTTTCTCTTTGTCATTGTTTACTTTTATCACTGGCGACTTAGCTTCTTGCGAAGCCAAGCCCTCGCCGGCAGCCGTGACTTCTGCCGACTCTTGAACGTATATCCCCGCTTGAGTTATTTCATTTTGTTAACTTTTCTCCATGTTTTTTCTGCTTTTTGG
This sequence comes from Sphaerophoria taeniata, assembly GCA_943590905.1. Taxonomy (NCBI): domain Eukaryota; kingdom Metazoa; phylum Arthropoda; class Insecta; order Diptera; family Syrphidae; genus Sphaerophoria; species Sphaerophoria taeniata. The sequence continues at coordinate 182,709,328 of OX016540.1, read as the reverse complement.
TGGTTTTCTTAGTTGTCTTTCTCCGCAGCTGGATTTCTGAAGAGTTAGACGTAAGCCCCCTTGCCACAACAAGGCGAAAAACGTGAGGGTTTAGTCCATTCACTAATCATTGAAATGTCATTGTCATTCTATTCAGTAAACTCAATATTTCCATCATAGGTAAATTACAGAGCAGGAGCCTCTGCAAATTTTAAGAAATTTCCACCGAAATTCGGAGTCGGTGACCGCAACATTAAGAACGTTAACTCAATTTTTCGGTCGTAATTCTCGACTTAGTAGACACCATATTATGGCCTGAATCGGAAAATATGGACTAGGAGGACATGTGGCCACCTAACAATTGATTTATTGAAAAGTAAATTTGATACAAAATGAGCAAGTCGCTTGGTCGCCTTGTTCAGGTGGTTTAACGCCTGTAAACAATTTTTTTTTTTTGGCTAACTACGTTAAGCATTGATTAAGCGTTGGCGTTGGAAGAACTCAGAGAAAATTTTGAATACGAAATCGGCTGAAATGTGTGGCCGTGTCATCGAAAATTGGATCCAACGAATCGACCGCTCTGCAAGCTGGCCATTCATAGATGTTTTGATTGTACTCCAAACCGATGATAAAGTTTTTTTAAATATCTGAAATGGTCCTTGTTGAAAAACCTTTTACATTCAAATCTAGAAATTCTGAAGCTCTAATTAGAATTTCAGTTCAATAAAGCCTTTCAGTAGTCTTAATTTGAAAATCATAAACAGACAAGCGATATCTATTGATTCCCACCATTGGATAGTCCTTAACATTTTATCGTATCATTTCAGTATGGCAAATCATTCACAAATTGCCTTAGAGCAAACATAAGAAGAAAATAAATTTATGAATTTTTTTTCGACTTCAAAGTGAGACCAGAATAGGGACGACTACTGCTGGTCTTTTCATGAAGGAGATACGGTGGACGACGCACGACGTCAACGCAAGTCGACGACAACGAGCTGCAGATATTCATTGGGCATATATGTTCGGCTGCCTCTTGCAAATTATTATGCCCGTCATGGCTGCCTGGAGACTGATCAAACATAATACAAAATGCGACCGGCTACACTCAGTCCTTTCCTTTCATCATTGGATCAAGTTTGGTTTCGGCTTGGGCATCGGAGTTATTAATTCTTGGCACATTCTAGGCGCCAAATGCACTATAACGAGTACACCGTGTTGTGTTTGGCAAAAATAACACAATAAGAGTTCCATCCACCTTCATCATCAAACCGCTGCCGCCACCATCTCCTCTGCTGCGCTATGTCGCCGTTACCTCCATCGGTTTCGCTGTCGTTTTTTTTTCATGTTGCAAGTCCAAATAGTCGTCGTCGGTCGTTCATATCGGAGACGTCCACGACGTGCACTCCTTCCGTCATATTGGTGACTTGATTCTACTCAAGCTTCCTATTTTGAATGGAAAAACGAGAGGACAAGAGACCGACCGACCCCCAAAGGGCTATAAAAACAACCATCCATCGTCGGTCGGCCAGTCCGAGACGAGTTTTCAAGGAGAGATGGATTAGGTACACGACACACCACCAAGTGGATATACAATTGGAATGGCAATGAACAATTGTTTCTTAAGTCTAAACTTAACTGCTATGCTATGAGATATGGAGCAACCTCCTTGAATAAAAAAGCAAAAACAAGTATTTCTAATCGAAAAAGTACGTGAAAGTGTGAGGTTTTTGCTTTCTTCACCTCGTTTTCGTAATCACGGCTTTGTGACTTACTGTGAAGGGCTAGGCCCGAGCCAGTCGTTATTGTTTTGTCTTCTACATAGACCAAGTTCAATATGCTCTGTGAAAAATCCTCACATATCGAACTTTGAATTGCATGCACATTGTTAACTTGGACTCTGGATTGTTTGAGCTCGGACAGAGCAGGGCTAGAACTCGAAGAAAGAATAAAATCTGGGAAATCGCTGCGACGACAATGCCGTTCGGAATAATAAGATGGAACATAGGTTTCTGATAGTTCTTGAAATAATAATATCTATAGTTTTTCTGCTATGCTGTGTGTTATTTATTATGTGCCTTCCATGTTACAACTACCGGGTTCACACGTCTGGCGTTCCTTTATTTAGGCACGCAATAGGTTCACCTACAACAGCATTAAATATTGTGGTTCTTTTTGCCGACGAAGATGTGTGTCGTCGTCGTCGCCGTTTCGATCTTGGACTCGGCCGAGGTCTTAATAAATTTCAATGTTGTCATTATTGATTTTTCGTCGTTACGAGTTTGAAAGCCTACCTCGGTGGCCATTTTCATTGAAATCGTTCAAATGACATCAAAATTGTCGGACTGCTAGAAAATACTGATGCCAGAAGACAACCGAAAAAAAACACACTCAGCAAATGAAAGTTTCAGTGAGGTTTAGGGGCTATCCATCCCAATAATATTTCGTTATTTTTTGTGTTGTCTTGCAACAGAAGGCGATGTAGCAGCCGGTCTTGAATTAAAAAAGGACATTCAATCCAGAAAGGAAAAGGTTTTTGTGGTCAAACTTTGTCTTTTGAAAAGTTCTTTCCATAATGATTTTGTGTACCATAATAATATGTAAATAATTCAAATACCTAAACTTGGTATTGTTTGTATAGGAGAAACCGAAACTTTTATGTGCAACAAGAGATAAAGGAAACAGAAATTGAATCATGTTTGTTGTGTCTTAACTCTAAACGCAAGACACAGACATTTCTGTTTCTATTTATTTATGAATCGAAAAACTAATCTTACAAACTGGAAAGCCAACTGGATCGATCTCAAAAATTTGTTCTGGACCAGTCACCAAAAAACATTTTGGTTTGATTTGAGATTTACGAGGTTAAAAGATCAAGGTATGAGCTAAGTTCCGATTGTTACAAAGCCAATCCAACTAACTGGGAAAAACCAGAATACATTTAAAATACTCACGAAGGTGTAATGTCCATATTGATCATACCAAGTTTTTAAATGAGCAAAAATTGAGGCAATTAATACTGCAAACTCCAAGGGCCAGTAAGATTGTTTGGTTATTTTTTTCCTTTTACGGTCGATATTCTAGTCAAATGAAAAGTCGCATACTTTCCCTTTAACAATGCAACCGTAATACTATTAGGAATACCGAATACCCATCAGTTATCCTTGAGCCCAACTTTCTTCACTTTTTAACTGTTTCCCGCGAATTCGGAATACCCCGTAAAATTCTGTTTCCCTCCTATCTGTTCTTACAAGTAACAACTTTCTTATTTTTTATAAGTATGTCTTTGGCAAAAAGTCCTTGAGTGCTTGAGAATTAGATGTACGAATCTAAAGTTAATAAAAAAAAGTAAGTATACGCCGTAGTCGTTATAACTTACAATTCGGTATTCTTATGGCAGCTTGAGAAAAAAATTACTTTCGCTTGCATTTATAATCGGCTTACACTGATTTCCACAATTCTTCATACGGTTCTTGGTCGCGTGGAATGCCGCTTGATAGAGTATTCATTAATGCCAGTAAAATTTCAATTACATATTATGTAACCTTTAACGCATAAAAAAATCTTTTTCAGTTATTAACAATTTCTTTTTCTTATGCGGTAATATGTATAGTCCTTACTTACTTACATAATATGGAGGCGCAACAGTCAAGGTCAGACCAAGGCCTCATCCAGCAAACGTATCCAGCCAGCTTGGTCCCTAGCTAGCTGTCTCCAGTTTCACACGCCAAGTTGGTTCAGGTCCTCTATTACCTGTGTGCTCCACCTGAGTCGTGGTCTTTCTCGTCTGCGATGTCCTTCCGGGTTGGATTCGAAGACTCTACGAGCCGGAGCATTATTTTCCATTCGCTCTACATGACCCAACCATATAAGTCGTTAGACTTTAACTTTTCTGGCTAGGTCAGTGTCGCTGAACAGCTCGTACAGTGATTGGCAAGAGTGATCCTTCGTTTGATTTCAGCGCCGCTGGTGTTGTTGTCTGAGTTGAAAGCGGATCCTAAGTAGATAAAATCCTTAACTACCTCGAAGTTCAATCTGTCTATGTTAACTTTTGCTCCAAGATGTCGATATTTGTTGTCCTTTCTTGTTGACAGCGTTAACTTATGGTCTTGCCCTCGTTAACAGCTAGACCCATCTTCCTGGCCTCCGTCTCAAGACTCACAAACGCTCCACTGACATCACACTGTATTCTTCCGATTATGTCAATGTCATCTGCGTATCCTAGCAGCTAGATGGACTTTTGAAAGATTGTGCCTCTGAAGAAATCGCATGACAGTGCACCGCCTTGTCTAAAACCTTGCTTGACATCAAATGCGTTCGTTAGGTTTTTTCCGACCATGATGGAACAGCGTGAGTTTTTCATTATCATCTTACACAGACAGACGAGTTTTTCTGGGATACTAAAACGAGACATTGCTCTACATAATTAGCTGATCTATAAAATTGGACGCTGTCATACGCTAACTGAAATCGATGAAAAGGAGGCAGGTATCGATTTGAAGTTCCATGGGTCTTCGCCAAGATCTGCCGTAGGGTGAATATTTAATCGATGTTGGACTTTCCGCGTCTGAAGGCACACTGATAATGACTAATCAGGTTGTTGTTCACACAGCACGGTAGACAAGATCTTGTAGGCGATGTTAAGGAGATTTATACCTCTGTAGTTGGTGCAGTTCAGGGGATCTCCTTTCTTGAGGATAAGACATACTATGCTGAAGTTACATTTATCGGGCAAGCTTTCCCCCGACCAAATTTTGCAGATGAGCTGGTGGCATACTACTAACCAAATCATCTCCAGCTGCTTTGTACAGTTTGGCGGCTAGCCTGTCTGCTCCAGCGGCTTTGTTCGACTTAAATTTAGATATCGCTATCTTCACTTATGGCATCGCTTTATCTCCTCGATCTCACGCTTCGCATGCTCCCTTTTTTCTTTCTGAAAAATTTGTGCTCCTCTTTTTCTGCTCGTAGAGCTCACGAGCTGCTCGTGTCCTTCTTTGCAGCGCCGCTTTGTATGCCTCTTGTTTAGCTGCATGTGCTTGCCGGCACTCATTGTCAAACCAGGGGTTTCGTTGTGGTGGTCGTGTAAACCCTAGCACTTCAGAAGTGGCATCTCTGATGGCTGCTTGGCAGTGTTGCCACTGGTTTTCTACATTTTTTGCTGGCAGCAAAAGACTTCTGAAGAGATTTTCGGAGACACGATTGGAAAAGGATCTAGCAATCTATCATTTTCACGTGTTAGTCTTGATCCGGATATCAGCATGCGTACCTTGGCTACAACAAGGTAGTGGTCCGAGTCAATGTTGGCACCTCCATGCGGACATCTTGCATGCTAGAGAAGTGTCGTGCGTCGATCGCAATGTGATCAATTTGGTTGACGGTTGATTGATTAGAAGATTTCCATGTCCCCTTGTGGATATCGAGATGTGAGAATCGCTAACTTGCTACCACAACGTCTCGCCCCGCAGCAAAGTCGATTAGCCCAAATCCGTTATCAGAGGTGGTGTCGTGTAGGCTATTTCGTCCGATTATTCCACTAAAGATTTCTTCTCTGCCCTGCTTAGCGTTAAAGTCTGCAAGGACAATTTTAATATCTTAACTAAAGCATTGCTCACAGATCTTGTCGAGGAGCTCGTAGAACCTGTCTTCGGTGTCTTCATCCTTTTCCTTGGTTGGGGCGGGCGTGAGCGTAGATGAGGCTTATGTTTGTTTGTTTGAATTTAGCCTTGATGCGGATTGTCGTGATGCGCTCATTCACTAAGTTGAAACTCAAGAGCCTCTCCTGAGTCCAGTTCCGCATCCAGAAGAATATTCAGCTTTTGCAAAAAAAAAGTACCAATTCAAAATACGAATTTCTAATATTCTGCATTTTTTTTTTCAATTTCTATACAGTAAAGCAACATTTTTAATTCATAAAACTGAGGAAGTCATAATGTGCGAAAATAGGTTCTCATTATTTTGCAGAAAAAGTAAATAAAGGAAAATTAAAACATATAACAATAATATCCAGTGATCTTGTGCTTAATTAAATTATCGTGACATTCTAAAAAAAATCACAAGGTGATAGTCAACCACATTTAAAAATAAAGTTTATTGAACTTCTAGCAGTTAATTTGTTGAATAACGCTGATCTAACCCGGGAATATGTAAAACACTTAAACAAAACAAAAGGAAAATAAAAATTAAAAACATTCACCTGTTTACTGAGAACTTCAAGTTACCAGAAGAATCGCAAGTTGGCATATCACCATCACCCAATGCCTTCATAATCACAACGACTGACTAACATATTTTATTTAACGTTGTAGTTGGAGACGACTTTCTGGTTAATCCAATTCTCCACATTCCAATTAACCCCTTTCCAATCTTTCTTACTGGTGTTAAATGAGGTTTAATCATTTATGTGTGTTCTTATTTATTTTTGCTCATTATTCTCTGTGATGATGGACTTTGTGGTATCTTGAACTGTGTGAATCAAATGTAAATGGGCTTTTCCCACACATGAATGAAAAAATATACAAAGATTAACTGAACATCCAGTGAAATGATAGACAATTCTAAAGTAAGACATCACCAAGCTGGTAGATATGATAATTAATTTATCGCGTTTATGAATATTGATAAGTTGAAACTGTTCAAGAGTATTGATTTGTCAACTTGACAAAAATGCAGAAAAAAAATACATAGTTTCAAACGTTTAATATTAACTTAAAAGATATGAATTCGATTGATCGAAAACCAATTTGCCCCAATGACCGATTTGGGTTTCTCTATACAACAATAGTAATGGTTGTGTGCAATGCAATGAGGCATATGTCTACTTAGTGAAGCGGTTGAATATTATTTTAATGATTTTTGTTGAAAATATTCGGTTTTTGTTAAATACTGTATTTGTTTTGAACCTTAATTTTTTTATCAAACTTATCGTAGGAGATTTTTTCATTTTCAATAACAAGATAAAATTTTCTCTTTGAATAAACATTGTTTTATAATTTATTCTTCTGTGTCGCATTACAACATTCAAATAGGTTATGGGTCCAGATTGTTAGCAAGAAGAAGAACAAGAATCAGATTGAAAATTTGGTACGAGCAAAAATAGTCTTGTAACAAAAAATCCATTACGAAATTTTGTATTTGTAATTGAAATTTTTTTTCGGATAATTACTGAAGATACTTCGAGAAGGATGGAAAAGAATATATCGACTATCGAAAAGTTTAAAAAATCATCACAATGGATGATTTGGAAGTTCCAGGTACGCGTAAATATAATGGCTTTGGATCTTCATGATTACGTTGATGGAACGATACAGAAGCCAGCTGAAGTAGTTGAATTGGTAAATTGGTGTAAGAAGGATGCAAGACCTCAAAAAGTTATTATGAACTCTCTTGTTTGAGGCTCTTGGTTGAGGAAAACCGACTTGGAGTGAAGCTTTAATGGCAAAGCGAAGTCTTTTGAATTTTAAGAAGCACAACTCGAAGCGTCCTGGCAAATGTTTTTAGTGTGGAAACGCGATTGCAAGGTACAAACACATACACCATCAGATGGGGATAGGGCTTTCTTTAGCAATATAGTTCAATCATTGGGAACGTGTGATGCCTGGTACGATGGATTCAGGTGCTACAACTAATCACATGTAAAGACGTCGCGATTGGTTTACGACGTTGAATAAATTGGACAAACCAGTGGATGTTGTTCTTGGTGATGGAAAACTTATGCATACTATTGGAAGAGGTGATTTGAACTTATTGTCATATAACGGAACTGAGTGGGTGAAGAGAACAATAAAAAATTATTCGAATTGTGTCTCAGTGGTACGTGACGTAAGGTTTTTGGCAGAGGAATCATCAGTTCCTGTTATAGAAGATGATGAAATGATGCAAGAACAATCTGAAAATAAAAACAGAATAATTCACGAAGAACAAGCAGATGAATTCGAAGATGCTGAAAATTATCATCAACCTGAAAGCCCGGTAGCGAAAAAAAGGATGCCAACTAAACCTATTCCCGAAGCTTAAATTGATGTAAATAATATATTGAAAACACGCTTGCGTAGTTGTCATGAAGGAGAAGGTGCTTCCACAGCAATGGCTTTATTGGCGATGAGTGAAGAACCCAAGTCTTATAAAGAAGCAATAAAATCAAGTGAAAGCGACAATTGGTTGAAAGCTATTAGGGAAGAGTTTGATTCACTTTTGCAGAACCAAACTCGGACTTTTGTTGAAAAACCCATGAATCAAAAAGTAATAGCAAAAAAATGGGTTTTCAACGTAAAGATTAAACCTGACAATTCCATTGAATTTTTCAAAGCACGATTAGTGTGTCGTGGTTTCAATCAGGAGTACGGGATTGACTATCTATAGAAATATTCAGCCCAGTTGTTCGATTTACATCATTGCGAGCGATTCTAGCTATTGCTGCTGAGAAGAAGATGCACATGAAGCAGTTCGATGTAAAAAAAGCTTTCCTGAACGGTGATCTGGAAGAGGTCGTGTACATGCAACCGGAAGGTTTCAATGAGGATAGTGGGCGCATTTGTAAACTTCAAAAGAGATTGTATGGTTTAAAGCAAGCTTCACGTTGTTGGAACCGGAAGTTCAAAAGATTCATCAATCTCTTTGGATTCAAAACTTGTGATTCAGATTCATGTGTTTTTGTAAGTAAGAAAAATGAAAAAAAAAAACACTCATACTGGCAATTTATGTGGATGATGGGATAGTGACTGGAGACACCGAATCACATGTAAGATGTGTAATTGAACATTTGCAAAAACACTTCGAAGTTAAAGAAATGCAAGTGGGTTGTTTTCTGGTTTTTGAGATCGACCAGCGGCCTGATGGTTCTATATTTATACACCAAACAGCATACACAACAAATATTTTACACCGTTTTTATTTTGAAGACTGTAATCCAGTATCTGTTCCAGCTGATCCAAATCAATAACTTTCAAATTTCGAGAAGTCAGAACAAAGCGAGTTTCCATATTGGCAACTAGTTGGAAGTCTTATGTATTTGGCCATCGCTACAAGACCAGATATAAGTTATGCAATTGGTAATGTTAGTCGATATATGGAAAAACCATTGTGAAAATGCTCTCAAGCGGATTTTACAGTACATTGTGGGTATAATCAGCTATGGAATCCTCTACAACTCAAATGGAGATAATAGTTTATGCGGTTTTAGTGATGCCGACTATGCAGGTGACATTGACACTTGAAGATCGACATCAGGTTTTGTATTTAAATATAATGACGGAAAAATCAGTTGGAGCAGCACAAGACAGAAGTGTGTATCGCTTTCTACAAATGAATCAGAATATATAGCAGCATCTGAAGCAATCAAAGAATTAGTTTGGCAACAACGATTATTTTAGGAGATAATGCCCGATAAAATTAAGAATGCTACAACGTTTTACATGGACAACACTAGTGCGATTGGTTTGGTAAAGAATCCAGAATTCCATCGACGTAGTAAGCACAATGATATCAGGTATCATTTCATACGTGAAAGATTTGAAGAGGGATGCTTCAATTTGAAAAACATGTCAACAACATACATGATTGCTGACATCTTAACAAAGGCATTACCAAGAAAACGTTTTCAATTTTTACGAAACTTGATGGGAGTATTTGACATAAAGTGGGAGTGTTGAAAATATTCGGTTTTTGTTAAATACTGTATTTGTTTTGTGCCTTTATTTTTTTTATCAAACTTATCGTAGGAGTTTTTTTTCATTTTCAATATTACCTACTCGATAAAATTTTCTCTTTGAATAAACATTGTTATATAATTTATTCTTCTGTGTCGCGTTACAACATTCAAATAATTTTCACTAGGAAAAAATCCTATTGCTGAGAAAGGACGATTCCGGAGATGATAAATAATCATCAGATGAGTGGGATGAAATCAACCGCGAAACAGATGTGATGACAAAATTTAATCCTGGTAGACTCCGATGGGCTGGACACCGGATTCCGGTTGTGCCTCAAATGAAGGCTAAGACTTCATTGGCCAAGCTGACATGATGTTGATAATCAATAAGATAGTTTAAAATCCATTTATTTCTTGGGAGAGAAACAATTGTAAACTTATTTGCAAACGAAGATACACGCATAAAATGTTAGCATGATCTTGTGGTCAATAAACGCCCATCAACTTATAACTTATAATACATTTTTTACACCTACTTCCGCTAGTGGATTTTGAAAGATTATAAATTATTGTTTTTAGTTATTAATTGATCACTGCATACAGTTAGACATTAATAATTATTATTTGAGAGACCAACACCTGCCAAAATAAGGCTTGAATCACATAAGCTTTGTGCTGGCGTGGGAAATATCACGAAGATTTGACATTGAAGAAGAGTGTCCAACAAATTTATTTTCGATCCACTCGTGGTAACTGAGATTTTTTTGTTAATGTGAATAATGTTTTTTTTTATAAAATTCGTGTCAAATCTTTGTATGTAAATCTTCTTCGGACCGAGCCCACATTAAACATTGACATCGGCTTTGAAGTGTCACATATCTACTTTTCTTTTTTTCTTCTTTTTGATCAAACTTTCAAATATTTGATTTAAGTGTTAAAATCAATGAACTTCACCTCTGAGCCTCTTTTATTTATTTTAATCTTGATTTATCAACAAAAACTGTTCGCTGAAATTGTATGAATGTTCCAAACTGTCGAAATTGTATGTGAATAACAATACTTGGAATTTTTTATTACTCAAGAATAAGACTACGGTACATGTGCTGTATTTTTAAAATAAAGACAAAACCATGGTTTCGGTAAACCGAAAAACGTTTATGAGACTTATAAGGCAAGACATATGGATATGAACATGAAAACATGATAGTTTTTTTTTTTTTCAAAATACCACACAACAGATCTTTTATAAAAGTAGAAAGAAGACCTCTTTCTGATGATAGAGTTTTCATCTGACTTTCTTAGTATTAGTCGGCATAGTTCCTAACCATTGTAGTCCTATTTCCGATATCAGACTTGGTTGACTGGAGTTCTTCCTGGCTCGGAACTAAGTGCGTTTATTGGATTAGAGATGATTTAAAGATGAGTATTAGTGTTCTCCTGAAGAAGGGAGATCCTCTAAACTACGCCAACTACAGAGGAATCAGCCTACTTTACATCGCCTACAAGATCCTCTTTGCCGTAATATGTGAACTTCTGAAGCGTTTCGTCAACAATCTGATTGATCTTTATCAATGTGGCTACAGACCAGGAAAGTCAACCATCGACCAAAAAACCTATGAACTCCAAATCCATACCCACCACCTTTTCATCGATTTTAAGGCCGCGTATGACAGCATCTACAGAGACGAACTGTATAAAGATTGGCAACGAGCTTAGGGAATCGTCCGATGTCAAAAAAGTATTCAGACAAGGTGATGCACTGTCGTGCTATTTCATTAACATCGTTCTTGAGAAGATAGTGCAAAACTCCACCGTCAACACCAGAGGCACTATCTTTCAAAAATCTGTTCAACTTGTCAAGTACGCCGATGATATTGATATAATTGAAAGAACACAGCGGTAAATGAGGGAGAAACGAAGTATATGCTGTCTTCGAGCGCTACCTTAAGTAAGTAAGTAAGTTAGAAGACAAAAATACATCTTCTATACATATTATAAAAATGTGCACGACTCGGTCGTACGAACTTGCTCCTGTATTCCAAATTATAACTCATAAAAAAATTTAATTCGTAAATAAAAATTTAAATTGAAATATCAACCTAAAAAAAGGATTTAATCTGAAAAAAAATTATGTCATATGATTTCTTAAAAAATTATTGATTTTCCAAATTTTTGTTTTAAAAATCGTCGGAGCGGTTTTTTTTTAAATTAATTTTTTGTATATAAAATTTTTCGAAAATGTTTTAAAATTAATTTGGGTATGCAGTCTTCAAGAATGTGTAACTATACATTTTATAAGTAAATTTCAATTTTGAATATTGATCCGTTTTTGAGATACAGAATTTTGAAAAAAAAGTTTAAAAATATTTTTTAAAAATCCAAAATTTTTTTGAATACAAAATATTACTTGGGCAATATACACGTACCTTCAAAAAAAAATTACTCTGATCGGACTTTTATTTTCCGAGAAAATCTGATAACAAAAAAACGGTTCTATGGGCGGTACCGTTTTGGAGCAATACAAAAAAATTTTTCTTACATAAAATATATCAGAGTTTTAAATAAAAATTTTCAAGGAAGTTTAAAAAAAATCGTAGGAACCGTTTTTGAGAAAATTGAAACTTTTGGTTTTTGGCCAAAAAAATCGTATGGTGGCTACCCTAAATTTTGATCTTAAAAAAAAATCAAAAAAACGACCCACGCGAATTCGCTCAAACCCTTAATTTTCAAGTTTCAAGTCAATCGGACCAGAGGTTAAGGCTGTAGATGCGTTTACAGACAGACAGACAGACAGACAGACAGACGGACGGAATCGCCGGACCCACTTTTTTCGACTTCTCTATCATCGTAATGTCATATCTCATCATTACCTAATTTTTTTTTTTACGAATTCAAAACTTGCCATATATTCTATATGTCGCAAGTAAAAATCTAGCGCCGTTTGTTTGCGGCATATAGGCATAAAAACCGGTTGGCCGATTTTCTTAATTTTTGTCTTAAACTAAAGAGGATTAAGGGTAGATGGTTTAAGACAAACAAAATTAGTACTTTTAAAATCACAAACGGTTCAAATGTTAAAAATAATGCTTTTCACACTACAACAAAATATATCAATATACCTACGATTAATCAATTTCATTTAAAATTTCGTCAAATATTTTTATTTTCATCACACAAAAAAAAATGTCAGTGAAGAAAATATTTGTCAAAAATTGTTTTTCATCGAAAAAAAAACTTTACTTGACATTTTTTTGTTGTCGATATTTTTCCTTTTTTAGATTTGTTTCTTTTGAGATATGGCCTTGGAAGCGGGAAGTGGAGTAGCGGGGTAGTGGGGTAGCGAGGAGCGGGTAAGGGGGTAGCGGGTAGCAGGTAGAAGTAGCGGGTAGTGGGTAGCAGGTAGCTATGGAGGGTAGGAGGGTAGTGGGCAGTGTACTAGCAGGGTACAAAAGGTAAGGTCTTTTTTTATCAGATTTTTTTTTTGATGAAAAACTCGGAAAACTCATTGGTTTTCAAGAGAGAATTGCATGTAATTGTAGTAAAGTGGTTTTTTGATGAAAAACTCGGAAAACTCATTGGTTTTCAAGAGAGAATTGCATGTAATTGTAGTAAAGTGGTTCTCAAATGGAAAAATGGAAAACTTCAAAGTGGGTTTTCGAATAGAAAATAGAAATTTCTTATTGAAAAACTCGGAAAATTCATTGGTTTGCAAAGGGAAAATTGCATTGTTTGCAGGTGCAGTGGTTTTTAAATGGAAAACTGGAACATTTGTGATGGGGAACTAGAATGCAAGAAAGAGTAAAAAAAAATGGAAAATTTGAAATGCAAAAATAATTTGATTAAACAAAACTCAAAAACACTCTTTCAAATGAAATGCATTACTTTTGAAATGGTAAAATGGAAAGTTCGTAAAATGGAAAGCTCGTGCCGTTTGTCATCAAATTTTGACAAAATGTTCGAGTATTATTTCGAGTATTATTACAGTAGGGGTTTTAAGAAAATTGTACAAAATCGGCCAAGCCGTTCATAAGATATAACAAAAAATGTGGAAACACAATTTTCCCTATAGAACGTTAACTATGCATTTGACCATATCCTTAACAAAGTTGTTGTGCATGAGGCAACGAAGATTTCTGAGTTATCACTACCTTACTTCTTAACCAGATTCTTAACCAGAATCTTTTTTTCTTAATTGTATTTCTTTTGCCAGTCGAAAATCCACTTCTAACAAGTGTATCTCCGACTAGGGGATAGGGAAGGCTTCTCCTGACCTTTGTTTTTTTTATTTTGCTGAACCGAATCCGTCCGTTTATTATGTGGTTGCCCTTCTTCTAAGCGCACCACAGCAGGGATGGAAATTGACATTTTCCAATTGTACTCAAAAAAATGTTTAAATTGTATTCATTTGGTACCAATTGTATCGAAAATCAATCTCATAGAAAAGAATACATACAAGAAAAAGCATTATTTATTTTCATGTAGGTAACACAAAATAAAAAATTCATTAACAATCAATGAAAAATATTGTTGATTTGCCAAGGTTGAAATTATTTTGGAATTTTCTGGAGCTAATAAGTCTTTAATAATTGTTTGCCCTTTGTGTCGGGTTAATAAGAAATATTGTACGATATTTGAATCGTCAATATTTTTCTTTAATGGAAAGTTCGTAAAATGGAAAGCTCGTGCCGTTTGTCATCAAATTTTGACAAAATGTTCGAGTATTATTTCGAGTATTATTACAGTAGGGGTTTTAAGAAAATTGTACAAATTCGGCCAAGCCGTTCATAAGATATAACAAAAAATGTGGAAACACAATTTTCCCTATAGAACGTTAACTATGCATTTGACCATATCCTTAACAAAGTTGTTGTGCATGAGGCAACGAAGATTTCTGAGTTGTCACGACCTTACTAGCTGACAAAGTAAACTTTGTTTTTTAGATATATAAAAATCTCATACAAATTCGCTGAGGACTCACTGATTTTATACCAGTAGAGTGTTTAGAAGCAAATGTTGAGGGAATGTTCGGTTAATGGCGTAGATGGGTTCTTAGTATTTTGTACAAAATCGACCAAGCCGTTTTCATGAGAAATGGCCAGGGTAGTGGTTGATGGGGTAGCGGGGTAATGGGAAGCGGGTAGCGGGTTGACGGATAGTGAGTAGTTAGAAGCAGGGTAAGAGGAAGCGGGATAACAGGTAACGGGGTCGGGGGTAGCGTGTAGCGCGTAGAAATACTGGATAGCCGGCAGTGTTTAGTGGGGTGACGGGTACCGGCGTAACTGGGTAACAGAGTAGTGGGGTAGCAGGGTAGGGTAGCAGGGTAGCAGGGTAGCGGGGTAACTGGGTAACAGAGTAGTGGGGTAGCAGGGTAGCAGGGTAGCAGGTAAGCGGGTTGTGTAGTGGGCTACAAAAGTTTAGATCTTTTATTTATCGATTTAGGCAGTGCGAAGTCTGCCGGGTCAGCTAGTATATGTATGAAAAATAATAAAAATTGAAAAAAAAAGAATTTTGACAGGAAAAATTGTAGCACTATATCTTTTTTGTGATTTTAGAAATAAAACTATCTATCGCCACTTAAGCTTAGGCTGTAGATTAGGGGGCTTAAAAACAAGCAGGCAGATTCTACTGGGTTACCACCCACTCATTTATTGAAGTTCTCATTATATCGTGGTGTCATGTTTTATCAAATTGTCTTGCTAATCCAAAAGTTGTCACTAGTCGCAAGTATCACTTATTTTAATTCAGCTTCTTCTCTCATGTTCTTACCATATGAAAATATTAACTACATACATAGGTACATTGTTTGGATGCCCTTAGAAATTCTCTTTCTGTATCGCTTACAAGAAGATTAGAAGAAATAATTTGAATTTCACATTCCGACATAATACACCGCTATGTGCCCATAATTGAAATGCCAGATAGATATAATAGCTCATCTATTAAATTTGCATAGCTTAAACTATGCCTTTTCTCGATTGTAAACAAAACATAATAACAAACCGTCGAAGAGGTCCAGACTCTTAGGCTTAATCAGCTTCAGCTTGGCTATGAGTTTGAGATCCATTTCATATTCATTCTGATGCTAAGAGAATAGCGAGCTCATATATGCTATTTTGCGATTAATTTCTTTTTAAAGATGTCACATGCAAATGGTTGTCTTTGGCTCTGACCAATAAGGAAAAACAGACGCAGATAATGTAAATAAAATGTCATGTGCAATTTAAAAGGGGCTCGCCGAAGGTGCTCATATTATGATCACAGAAGCATCGTTATTACTGTAACCTGGTCTATTATTTGTTTGTTTGTTTTCTTTTTTTTTCACAAAACCACTTCTAACTACCTAATATGCTCAGTTGAATAAAATTGTATATATTCGTTTTCTTCGCCAAAGCTTTTTTTCTGTAAATACATACATATTTGTAATACAAAACAATAAATTGTGCTTTTGAACGTATATAAGACTACAACTATAGTGCTGATTAAAAGCATTGGTAGATGCAATTGATTTAAACAAAATTTGACAGCGAAATGACATGGCTAAATAAATAAATACATATAATTTCGTAAGCTGATGCAATTTTTTAATAATTTTATTTAAATAAATAAATTTTGAGTCGGATATCATCAAAATTGATATTTCGTCAAAACAGGGTAGCTTAGCTATATGCTATGCACGACCCCTAACCTGGTGAGCCAGATTCTGTAACGAAGCGTTACAAATTTAGCTTCCACTCACCGAAACCGAAAATAAAAACAATAAACCGAACCATCCAACCGACCGACCGTTGAGAAAATTAAATTTGAATTTTCAAATTCAAATTTCAAATTATAACCCGACCCGCCCATGCATTTCTTACCAGAATCTCACTTCAACGCTCATACGTTGATTCGATATGTACTAACTATATGTACATACACACCATGCATGCATTTCATTATTCGAAGACATATCCCGACCGATCATTACAGAATGCATGCTTAGTTATTTGCTTCCTTACAATTCACGTTTGGTTTTTACACAAAAATTCATAAGGGGAAGTAAAACTGCAAAGCAAAATTAGGTTTTTCTCTTCTTGGGGTTTGTACCAATCTTGTGTTCAGAGAAGTGAAAGACGCCGGGAAGCAAGCAACCTACACTTCGTGTATGACCGCTTCGCCTTCTTAACCAGAATCTTTTTTTCTTAATTGTATTTCTTTTGCCAGTCGAAAATCCACTTCTAACAAGTGTATCTCCGACTAGGGGATAGGGAAGGCTTCTCCTGACCTTTGTTTTTTTCGTCCGTTTATTATGTGGTTGCCCTTCTTCTAAGCGCACCACAGCAGGGATGGAAATTGACATTTTCCAATTGTACTCAAAAAAATGTTTAAATTGTATTCATTTGGTACCAATTGTATCGAAAATCAATCTCATAGAAAAGAATACATACAAGAAAAAACATTATTTATTTTCATGTAGGTAACACAAAATAAAAAATTCATTAACAAAACTGACAGACTGTTAAATCTGTACTCTCATCAACAATCAATGAAAAATATTGTTGATTTGCCAAGGTTGAAATTATTTTGGAATTTTCTGGAGCTAATAAGTCTTTAATAATTGTTTGCCCTTTGTGTCGGGTTAATAAGAAATATTGTACGATATTTGAATCGTCAATATTTTTCTTTAATAAGCCTGAAAGGTGGTCTACGACAGAAAACGGTAAATTATGCTCGGCAACAAATAATATGGAAAGCGCAATTTCCAATCTTCTTGAATTTTCGGATAACTTGGAACTCTTTTTTGTTGCAATTGTATCAATTTTAAGGCTTGTTTTTGCTGCGATATACGCTTTTTGATGAGTTCATGTTGATTCATGCCTATCCAGATGAGTTTTTCCTCCAGCAATATTTGTTTTGCAATATTTACATCTCTTAAATTTTTCGTGACGATCTTCTCAAGCTAAGGATTGGTTTGGAAATGAACAACTTTTTTTCCTTTTTGGATTTCCAGAGCACGAGGCAACACTTTAACTGAACAGAATGTTAGATTTTTTTCCGTGGCTAAGTGGTTAGGTGCGTTGGCCGCTAAGCAGAACGTAGTGGGTTCGAGTCCTACTCGTGCCTTCATCTTTCAAGGGTACTGCCTCTTGCGAAGAACTGACAAAACTTCCAAGAGTATCAATCTGTCATGAAGAAGTGCTTCTCAACTTTGCCGTCTGGAATCGGCGTTAAATTGTAGGTCCCCTCAATTCTTCACACGCACTCAAAGAATTGTTGATGAGAGTAAGTCACTTAGGCCTTTGCCCTTTGCTCTTCAAGAGCTGTCGCGCTACTCAATTTATTTTTTATATAAGAATTTAAAATGAATGCATTCAGATTTCAGACCAATCATATATTTTTGTCCATCTTGACATTGACATTGTAGTACTGTTTTCATTTTTGCAGATTTTCAAATTGTATCAAATAGAGGCCAATTGTATTTTCTTACTTCGACAAACTCAATTGTATCGAATTCGATACAATTGTATCCCATTTTCCATGCCTGCACCACAGACAAGAACCGTCAATCGGGACCGCTCAGCCGTTTTTTCTCTAGGTTGGTGCTAGAGACAGAAGCAGCATTTTGAGATCTGCATATTTATTCTTCGATCCACTTCCTCTAAGTGTATCGGAGACAGAAAATCCGCTTTCTATGCCTGTTTATTCTGTGGATGCCCTTCTTCTAAGCGCGCCACAGACAGGAGCCGTCACTGGGGACCGCTCGACCGTTTATTCTCTATTTTGGTGCTAGAGACAGAAGCAGTATTTTGAGACCTGCTCGTTTATTGTAAGACCGTATACAACTTTTATTACATATTTGAAGACAAAATAAAAATCCGTATATTAAATACCGTTATTTTAAGAATTATTATTGTTCATAGATCGTACCTAAGCATTATATGAAATATTCTGTTATTTTAGATCATAAGAAACACTTTAATAAATCTGTATAAAACATTGGAAAGGTTGGTCGTTATTCGAAGTTTGGAACTTTTTGACCCAAGTTTATTTGCGTTCTTTTGGATTGATCGTGGACACCCTGATCTTACCTCAGCATTAAATAAAAAAGCATCACAATTCTTAGATAAAAGTCCAAGTTAGGGAAGCATTCCAGCCACCCGTTCATTATGTTTGGAACTGTAGACCAAAGATTAAATAAGTAACAAGATGGGAAACTGACTTACGTTTCACTCCCTAGATCCCGCAATTTTCATTTTCTTTCATTTTATTTTCTTTCCTTGTACATGAATAATATACAAACAAAAACAATATGGTAGGACCATATATTTACTGTATAAAAACACGCATACTTTCACAAAAACTATGGTCCAAACTGTGATAGTATTGGTAAAAACACGCATACTTTCACAGAAACTATGGTCCAAACTGTGATAGTATTGGTAAAAACGCTTGTAGGCATCTGTCATTTTGACAGCTTTGTTTCCCATCTCCTTACCTTATATTATCTCTGCTGTAGACGCCACCGATAGGGGAAGGGTAAGGTTTAAGTGGTCCCAATTGGAAGAGCAAACATTTTGTGGCATCACATAACACAATAATCTGACATCCAATGTGAATGTTTTGTGATCAAATCATGTACGTTATGGCGATAAGTGACACTCTTTCAACACGCCTTCAACGACTCCATTCCATTTTCAATTAACTAAAAATAAGGTGTTGCAGATTCTTTACCCAAATATTATAGTAGATTAGCTGGCCCGACAAACGTTGTTTCGTTAGCAAAACCAATTTGTTTTCTGAATCTTCAATATCTTCTATTTTTTGTTTGCGCAGAAAAATATTTCTTCTTTTACTCTTCTCATATCTTGGAAGTACAATGTGCTAGTTATAGGGGTTTCCAATAAGAGGTGTTATTTTGATATTCAAAGAAAAATTGCATTTTTTGAGATAAATGATCGGATGTTTATTTCATTATAAAGAGGAAGGTGTTTCCATAACCAAATCGCAAAGTGGCTGCCCTATGTCCTCGATAGCCTCACGAATTCCATCTTTGAGGTCTATAGGTATATCCTATTGTTCCCTGATTCTAAGGTTTGTCCCTATAAACTTTCAGCTAAATAGATCGGTCGTTGTTAGAAATTACTTAAATGCAAAACAACGTTTATTGTCAGCTAGTATGGCTGATTTGTGAATCTTAACCATCCAGAGCGGGACCCAAACCATACAAAAAAAATATAAATTCAAATCGGTTAATGCGTTTATAAGAGTTCAGTGACATACACACGTACAGAAGAATTATGAATATAAATATTAAGTATGAAGTTTCGGAGTTCACCAATATTTCGGTGTAACGGAATATAGGTATCTATCTTTAAAGTAACAACAGCAAATAAACAAGCTATTAAACAAACAAAAGTCCTTGAACTTTACTTCTAATGTAACTATAAAACCATTGACTGTTATACAGGGTGATTCACGAGCGTTGTGTCAAAAAGCTAGAGCGTGTAGGTTGAGTTGAGACAAGAAAAAAATTGTATGGGAGGGGGGGGGTCTATTCCCCCCCGTTTAGCCGGGAGGGGCAATTTTCTGAAAAATTGACTTATTTTGTAAAAAAAAATATTAAAAATCAACGGCTTAGTCTACAACACCGTGCTATACCTTTCTGAAAAGCTAAAAACTTCTTCTTTCACTTTGTTTTTTAAAATAAATTGTTTTAACGAATAGTTTTAAAAAAATAAATTTTCAAACTCAAAATTTTCAAAAAAAAGCCAAAAAAAAAATTTTGAACTAATTTTCTTCAAAATTTTATGTAATTAAGTACTATAGTACAGGTAGAACCCTTCGCCGGCGAGTGGCCGCGGCCCCAGGTATAGTAAGAAAAAATTGCAGGTCAGTTTTCAGACGTTATCAATGAATAAAATGGTTATTCCATTGAAAATCCATTACTTTTCTACTTTATTAAGTCCTCATAAAACTCCAATTACAAAAAATTAAATTTATAAATTAAACTAGTAAATTATACTAAAAGTCCAGATAGGTAAAAATAAAAACAGAGATTTTCTTAGAAAAAAGTGGTTTTGGTTTTTTTTTAATTTCTCAAAAACGAAAAGACATTTTTGCATCCAGTTTTCTGTTTTCAACTAAAAATTAACAAAGACATTGAAATTTTAAAACAAAATTAGTACTTAATTACATAAAATTTTGAAAAAAATTAGTTCAAAAATTTTTTTTTGGCTTTTTTTTGAAAATTTTGAGTTTGAAAATTTATTTTTTTAAAACTATTCGTTAAAACAATTTATTTTAAAAACAAAGTGAGAGAAGAAGTTTTTAGCTTTTCAGAAAGGTATAGCACAGTGTTGTAAACTAAGCCGTTGATTTTTAATATTTTTTTTTACAAAATAAGTCAATTTTTCAGAAAATTGCCTCTCCCGGCTAAAGGGGGGGGGGAATAGACCCCCCCCCCCTCCCATACGATTTTTTTCTTGTCTCAACTCAACCTACACACTCTAGCTTTTTGGCACAACGCTCGTGAATCACCCTGTATTTTGCCAAATAAGCATTTACTCATGCTTTGCCGTCTCTCGTAATGTCCTAAGTCGTCACCTGTGAACTCTAAATGCCTTATATGTGTTTTTACTCAACTAAACTCAAACTGACTACCCAAAACCCAAATATAGAAAAAGATACACACACAAAAATATTAAACTCAACAATAGGTATAGTTAGTGGAACCAGTACGATGCAACACTAACCAATTGCACCAACTGATGCCCATGCCCAATCGCCTCGAACAAAAGCATCCTTTAAGTACACAACATATCCGCACAATTAACTTTCAAATACTGCTACCGCACGGCTCTTCTTTCCATACACCTTGCACTCTACAACCCAAACAGCAAGTAAATTCATTATACAAACAAGAAGAGGTACATACACATATACATAAACTTGAAACAAAAAAATGTATATTCAACCTGACCAGGTTGAGTTCAGTTTCAGATACAGACAGCAGACAAGAGCATCATGGATTTCGTTACTCTGTGTAATTGAAACAACAACAAAACGAAACAATGCCGGTATCTGAATCTGAAACATCACCAACGAGCGAGCAACAACCAACCAACAATCCACCACCGTATTTCAATGGTATTTCTTCGGTACAATAAAATTATCCAAGAGGCAAGAACAACCCTAATCGTTGATGCTGGCTTCATACACTTGGAACTTTGTTCATGTACCATGCTTTCCATTTTTCACCATGTCCTCAACCTCATCCAATGCCAAACCAAACCAAACACAAGTAAATTTTCTTCAACTCTTTCTCAGCGAGTCCGAAAACACCAATAACCATGGTTACCACGAGATTTTAGTTGCGTTGCTTACAGCAGATATCAAACATGATTGTCCAACCAACCAACAATCTCGATTCAACATCAAACACCTGATATCAAACAACGAACACATACCAAACCCAACTTGTTTGTTCTCAACTGAGAATTCTCCGGTTTAAAAAAAAACATCATCTTCTGCAATATTTAACCATGGAAATGGAACATACCAACATTATCTATTCACTTTTACATCCACCATGATCCATCCATTGCGGCTCGTTCTGCTCTCACGAACTACGACTACGACAAACCAATGCCAACAGAAGTTGTAGAACCAAACCAAACCATCGCACCGCATCTACCAATCATCCAATCCATCTATCCATCCGATGGTAAAGCTAAACGCCGCCGCTACCACCACCGCCGCCACCGCCCTCATCACCGCTGTTGCCGTTGCTGAAGCTGAAGCTGAAGCTGACGACGACGACGACGACGTGCTGGTGCTGTGTTGTGCGGTGTGCGGCACGTTGGTCAAAGTGTGTTCTTTTCTCGCCTCCCCACTTTTTTCTTTCTTTCTGAATTAGTAGCTTTTCTCCACTTGCCTTGCAGAGGCTATATAAATAAGCGTACATAAGTTATTACTCCGAGTCTCTTTGAACTATATGAAGCGGTTGTATCTTCGTCATCTATCTGCTTAAAATATTAAATATTTGATTTTAAGTAGTCTCATATTACATTCAAAAAAATATACAAAAATTACATTTTTTTTCGACACAACTTAAAGCACAATCAATGGATATTTAAATCACAAGGATATTTTACAAGGATATTAATTCAACAATTGTGAATAAGATTTTTTAAGTGTGCAAGGTGATTTTGAAAAAAGTGCTGTATTTTTGCAAACAAAGTTTGAGTGGACAAATAAAATTACAATAATTTGAGAAAACAACAAAATCGAAACATAAAATAAGGATAACACCAGCGGGATTGGTTTTGTGAAAAAAAATTAAGATTTTAAAAAGAATTTACAAAGAATTTGCTTAAGTGGAAGAATAACAACTGTGAAAGGTGAGTGCTTAAGAGTTTTGCATAAAGTGTATTCAAATTCGAAATTTACCGGCTAAAAGGATTTTGATTCGACCTGAATGAAATAGATTAAAAATTCAAAATCTAAACTAGGATTAAAATATTGAGTGATACTTTGATTTTTAATGAATTTATTTATCAGTGCGAATATAAAAAATTATAGATACAAAAAATTCATTCCTGAAGAAACCAATTTAAAGTTGTTTTTCGAGATGAAAAAGGATATGGAAAGAACGTTCTAGAATTTGAAATTTATCTATGGATTCGAAAATCAAAAAAATTACACTTTGCTTTTTCTCTTCATAAATCATTAAAACTGTTTAGTTTATAGCCGATTTTTCATTCACCGAAAAACTCTACGAATAACAAACTGGCAAATAAACTTATCTGAGTATTCATCGGCCGAATAAATAAGAGCGTTATTCGTCAGATAAAGTGTTTCTGACGGTTGAAAAATCCAATATTTTGTTATCTGTCGAATAAATACTATCTGCTTGTTTGTCTGACGATTGAAAAATCCAATATTCAGTTATCTGTCGAATAAACACTATCTACTTGTTTATCTGACGATTTAAAAATCCAATGTTTTGTTATCTGTCGAATTAATACTATCTGCTTGTTTATCTGACGATTGAAAAATCGGCTCTTATCTGAGTATTTATCGGTCAAATAAATAAGAGCGTTATTCGTCAGATAAAGTGTATCTGACGATTGAAAAATCCAATATTTTGTTATCTGTCGAATAAATACTATCTGCTTGTTTATCTGACGATTGAAAATCGGCTCTTATGATTTAATTTTTTTTTTAATCAAATTAAAAAATTAAAATCATCAATTCTTTGTTTAATTTTTTTATAATAATCAATGGTAGATTTTTGACTAACCAGTTTTCAAATAATTCTTAAGATGATGAATTAAAATGGAACTAATACAAGGCCTTGCTAAAGAATCAAGCGTCTTTCACATTAAACTAAACTTTTATTGATTCGTCTGCGTAAATTCTGCTTGCCGGCATCAAAGATTCATGGTTTGATATGTGTCCTCTTTGCAATTTCGTTTTGTTAGAATTGCCATAGAATTGGAGAAAAAAAGGCAAATGAAAAAGAAGAGCGAAAGGTCGTCTTGTTTATAGAGATGATAAGGGCAAAGTACAATTATCTGTGAGCATATATAGAGTTCATTCAAAAAGGATATTCAGAGCGAGATACATTTTTCTTTAAAGTTACCTATACCTACCTACAGAATGTATCTAGCTTCTTCGTACAGCCGATTAGTGAAAGGTATCATGGGGTTTGTGGAGTTGTGACCGAAGGGGGAGTTTTATATAGCCATGTTTTAAGTTCAGTATATGGTACGTTCATTTTAACTACCCATCGTTTGGCATCAAAAATTTACAGACTCTCAACTTCATACCGCACCATAATCGTGTGGTATTTCAATTGCTATTTGATGGTATAGTCTCGAGGTATTTTTTTTATGACACAGGGGGGGTTCCTAGTAGTTTTGAGTTATATTTAAGGGGAGAAAAAGCATACAGTATTTCTATTTCCTGTTTTGAAGAAAAAAAAAACTTTTTCCACAAACCGAAACTGTCCCCCAAATTAATTGAGACACCACTATCCTGGTACCAAAAATAAAGCGAATAAGAGTGAGTTTTTACTGGTAGCATAATGGTCCTTAGCTCAGAGAAAATTCAACACAGAATCCATTTATTTTTGTTTTTGTGACATTTTCGTCTGTCTTTCTATCTGGCGCGGGTAGTTTCATTTTGAACACTCACACAAACACACTCACATAAAAATTTATACGCAAGCAAATGCAGAGGTTCTCCAGAGCTGTGACTGTAATCAATAAATTTTTCCAGACTCCCAAAAAAGTAAAACAAAAATTCCAGAAAACCTTTCGCATACACTGTATCAAAGGGAAGCTGTCCTTTTTTTTGTCAATTGTTTTTGTTGTTAGTGGTGTTATTCGTTTTTGCCAATTTATATGTAAGTGCGCTTTCATATAAATCACCACATATGAAACACACACTGGTTTTTTGTTCACTCCTGCCTCTTTGGCTGGAATTTTGGTTAGTATTCTATGCTCCCAAATGAAACCACCCCCGTACTTGTTAGGTGGTTTAAGGAAACACAGAAAAAAAAAATACAAAAATAAAACTTAAATTTTTGGAAAGCGGGAAAGGTTAACCACATATGGAATGTGATGGAGTTTTGTGACAGTGCCAATAATGTCCATTCGGTACAAATGATGCTGTTGTGCTCGTAAAATATAGATAGTAACAGTAAAGGTGTATATTTTTTCTATTTCAGACATGAAAACGTATATGAAATATGAGAGAAAAATAGTTAAAAATGAACTTTTTCAGACAAGTCGTTTCTAGATTATATTTTATATGCGCCTAATGGATATAAAGTTATTAAATTTCTGGATTAGTAACATTCAGTGGAATTGACTTTTATCTGTGTCCTTGGTCCTTGCCTGAGATGGAGAAGTAGTTTTTGTTTGTATGGAATAAGATTAAGTTAAACCTTTGTATATGGAATTTATAGTAGTTGCAGCCTCGTGAATCGACGACAGCGACGTCCCGAACGCGATACAGAACTAAAATCTTGTATATAGAAAAACTGACAGCGCCAAGACGGGACGCGACTCTCCAACCAAAAATTCTCGAGGCTGAAAATACTATAAATTCCATATACAAAGGTTAAACTTAAATACTGAGAGTGAAGTATAAATGTCTACTTTTTTTGCTTGCCCCTCTCTCTGTCTAAATCCTTCTTATCTTATGCTGTAGGTACTGTGTCTAGCGTAAATTCTTAGGGTGAAAGTAACAATCCGTTGTGGCTTTGGGCCTCATCTTAAAGGACATCTCCAATTAGTTCTATTGTTAGCTAGTAGCGATTTGGATTTGATGATTTGAAGTTTTGGTCAAAGCCGAAGAATTTGTTTATTAATATATCGAGCATTGTAAAGACGCCGAAATGAATCAATTTTTAAATTTTTTAAATCGTTGGACACCGAAGTTTATGTTTTTAATTATTAGTGTAACATCAAAAAAATTGAATTTTCGAATTTTTCTTAAATTATTTATTTAATAAAACGTTATAAAGAATGTATGTATATTTGGAGCAAATCGACTATCGAATAAGCTATGCCGGCTTTGTGGAATGTGAAGAGACCAGGCGAAATATTTTTTTTCTTTCTTCTCAAGTCCAGACATTCAAAACCTATAATTCCTCAAAGCTACTCAACTTTAACCGAAACCTAAAATTTATTCAGAAAAACATCAAATCATATATGAACGTTTGAAAAGCTTAATTCAAAACCTGTTAACTACACCTCTTAGGCTTCTTAGGGTTCAGTCTAAAAACAACAGACAATTAAGATTATTCAAATATGTTACACTTTTCACTTTTCGAACAAAACAAAACTGTTAAAATGAAACTGACTGCTTATTGTTCATGTACAAATTTGAACAGAAAAACCCAAACTAGTTCAGAACTTCAAGAATTACACATTTTAATAAATTGTGTTTTTCCAGGTGCAAGAAAAGTTTCGATATTTATGGTTTGGCAGTTGAGATTGACTAAGAAATTTTCGGTTCGTATAGGTGCTAATCGAACGGACGTACGTAGCCGCGGCATAATATCGGATATCATATTTAAAAAATAAATGCCCTTAAATAATCTTCTCAAGAACTTGAAAATACCCATTATGATTAATACAAGAAAAGAGTAACGTTTCTAACATCATTTCTAATTAAATTCATAATAAATTTGTTAGTTGTGAATAATGTGGTCAATAACCTACAGTCCTACACCTAACTAGCTTACTCTTAGTCTTAATATTCTCATATGCAACATTATAAATTAGACACAACCTAAGCTCTTGAATTATTAATAAATTTATTGAATTAATGATTGATACAACGAGGCGCCAACTCATATCTTATAACTCACCTTTACTGTGTTGGAAAAGTTAAACAGTAAGATTAATGGAATGTGTTTTGAAATTTGCATTTGGATATAGAATTCTGGAGTATTGTTGGGCGCCAATTTGATACGTGACTGCAAATTGTTTTGGGTTTTAGCAAATAACTTTGCGGAATAACCGTTAAAAAAATTTCCAGATACTAATTCTGATACCAACTTGCACAAATGATTTCAGACAAAGTGTATTCCTTTGGCATGAGTAATACATGCTTTCAAATAGTGAATTACACAGTGATTTTGAATATGGCTTGACCACAAACAAGCACAGAATTTTCAATGAGTGATGAGAACTTATATGAGAGGATCTCGCTTCTCGCTTGTCTTATCAGCTGGCTGCTGTGAGTCTGATCACTTACACCTTACAAAAGTATGCAATCCACATTACCTTTTCAGTATGCATTTTGAATAACGTCCAAATTTGAAAAACCTTCACAATCTCAATCACCCGAATGCACACCCTTGAAAATAAGCATTTAGGTACAAACATTCATATCAAATCACTGTAGCTGTGAGAACTTTGAAATGACGTTTCTTCCATTTTCCAACACAACTGCATAAATTATCCATTCGAGATAACATGAATATTATGAACACAATTTATTTCGTAACTCTTGACAAAATGGAAATTCTCAAGTTGCTTCATTTATAGAATGTTTCTTCTAACCTCACAAAAATGCAACCAATTATTCTTTGTGTTTTTTTCTATATTTTGATATAGAGCTTTCACAATTGAGATTCTCGTACGCATTAGATGCTCTCTCTATGTCAAATGAAATCAAGGTCGTGTATGTCTTTTCAAATAAAATAGCCAATAATTGATAAATTATTCAAGAAATAAAACTAAACGAAATCATCAAATTTTGTGCGTTCTGCATAGGATGAATGCAAACAACTTAAAGTAAGCCTTACACGACATTAGATCGAAGAAATTAGGTGTTAGGCAAGCAGCAATAAAGTATGACGAAGTAGGTTCAAAATCGTCCGGACACTCTGTTTCGATCGTCAGGAGACTGGTACCGATTTTGATTTTTTTTTTTTAATTCGTCTAAAATAACAATAACTAGGCAATATTTTTTTAATTAATTAGATGTCAAACAATCAGGAAATACTTATCAATGCAGAAAGTGATTTGCTCTATACTCGACACGAGAAAAAAGATAGTGAGCTTTAAGTGAAACTGTCCCGAGACTCCATTTAAGATCGTCCGGAGACTAGAACAATCGTCCGGAGACTGCGGAATACCGCCCTCTTTTAGAATTCATTCTATATAATCAATGTTTAAAGTTACTTTCAATTCATTCGTACACCAAACTACTGAGAAATATCTATAGTCTTAGCAAAATATTAAGATTTAAATGAAACACTAAAAGAAATAAAGATATTTACATTAAAAGTAAAAAAAAAAAAAACAGTTATCTGACCAGGGACTGGTGCCGTTACCCTAATATGCTAATAGAAAAAACTTCATAAGATCGTTGACACACTTCGTGTATAATCGGTACCCTAAAAGCACTTGAGAATTTTAAGACTTTGATGTTCGATCTTGTTTTTACTTTTTGGCAGTAAAAAAAGGAATTTCTACACTATCTTATTCTAAGCTACTTGATTTATCTTTTCGCTTCGCTTACGAGATGGATGGATACTCAGTTCATGTTTTCGTTTTCCGCTCTTAAAAAAGAAAAAAAAATCATGAGGATGGACATTGATAAAGATAAAGCAAGGAGAAGAATTCGAGGTCTTACATAAAAGTTTCTTTGTGAAGGAACTGTGAACTTTTGGTATTTTTTTTTTTGATAAAATAATATTAAGAGCGAAAGACGAACTCATTCTCGTCCAGATTTTAACTCAAACGGATAACTTTTCCGCTGACGACAAAAAGACAATAATTTTGTTGCAACAAGACACAAGAAAATAAGATTGAGCATTGAGGTTATTTATCTCAACAAAAGAAAAGACCTGAGTCGCAGGTTCTTCTTACAACACACAAAATGGTAAATACCTACGTAAGAAGATATTTCTTTGAATTTATCATGGTTAATGACCTTTTTCCAACATAACACAATATGATAATGGCACAAAAAGTTTTTGCCCGGGAGCCAACCTACACTACTTCTTGCACCATTTTTAAGTCATCACGGAGGCGAACACCACCAACCGGAAGCCCAAAAAGGAGTATACACTGAGCTGACAAAAAATTAAGTTTTAAACTCCATGCGACAATGCTCAGACAGGCCCCCGAAAAGTGAAGAAGTAATGTGGTTCTTTTTGGACTTTGTAATTTTTCTTTTATTTGGGTAAGGTATTGGCTTCAAGAATAAAAGGTTGATATTGTAAACAACTACTTGCCTCATTATTCCATTAAGATTTCAGAGTTGAAGATTAATGAAATTTGTAAAGCAAATCCCCTAACGAACAATAAATTACTTTCATACCTACACGAAAAAAGCATGTTGTTGCAACACTTACATGCATTTAGATTTTTAACAGAACGGCCTTAGCGGAGATGATTCAACTCTCGAACTTTTTCAGCATTTTTGGTTGGCCGCGAACTTGAACTGTTGAACACGCTCTGCTAGATTTTGAGTTCAAAGAAAAAGAAAAGAGGAACAAAAATACTTGTTGTGCGGGTTCCAATTTGTATTCACGAAAAACGAACATAATGTTTTTGGTTTAAAATGTGTCTTTTATGCTTATGCAAATTGCAAATGTTAAATGTTTTGTTAGAGTTTTTTTTTACATCTTGTTGGTTTTTATTTGATAATTTGTGTTATAAGATGAACGTCTATAATATATTAATCATATGGCATGAATATGCTTGAGACGTTGCTTCGGTTGGCCAAAAGAGGAGGGGGAAAAGAGACATTTGGTATAGGTATTGCTTTATATTTATGTACGAATAGTAGATACCTACAGTTATGAATGCGGGGGACTCAGAAGTTTTGAAGATTTTGCGCCTTTGAGGGTGAATGAATCCTTAACGGTACTACTACACCAAACTTGATCCCATTTTAATGTGAATTTCTTGTATGATATCACGTTTCATTTCACGTGTATTCTAAAGATACGTTCATGTCAATTATTTTTATATGTACCTAACTTTCTTTATTCACTGTGTTCCGCACATATTGTGCACCAGACAAGGATAAAGGAACGCGGAAATTCAGCATCATCACACAACATTCTTGGAAGTAGTCCCTTAAGGCTATCAATCGGTTGTCTTGTGCATTTATGTTAACTGTCTTTTATTTTGGTTTGTTGTCTGGATTTTTTTTTTGTATTCTTATACTCCAACGAATAAATGCAAATTACCAAACCGTTTTGTAATTTTGAAAGAAAAATGTTCGAACAATTTTGTGGAAGTATTTAAGAACACTGTCAACTGATTTTTTATAAATAAAGACAAATAAATACTTTAAACTTGCGTAGGTATACGTATTTTCTATTAGAATATTGACGACTTTTAATTGATAAAAATAAATATAAATAAAATAAATAAAGACTTGTTCCCGAATTGTGTGCCATTCTATTTATAACTTTACGGGGAGACAAAGTATTAAATTGTGAGTCATTCTATCAGATTTTCTTTCACTTCAAAGCTAACATCCCAATTCCCTTTCCTAGTTGTCTTTGATATTTATTGATGTCAAAATAACATTCACCATTATAGGTATTCTACTTTCACTAGAATTTTCACTCGTCGCTCTTTTGAGTCGCTTAACAACAAACAATGATTTCTCCTTAATCCATGAATTAATCTCTTTCAAATTTTATATTTCAAAGTTGTCTCCAGATACTTTCTCAAAGAGTATTCCCGATCCAAGCTAATCCCACTATTAATATTCTTCGGAATCTTCTTAATATGGACAAATCAACATTTCAAAGATTCATCGTTCACCAAAACAGAAAAAATAAAGACTAAGCTACATGTATGAGAATGATCTAAAAACCTGTAGATGATGTTTTTCGAAATTTATAAATTTACTGTTAGCAAGCTATTCAATAGAATGTCTCGAAGCACATTTGTTTATATCCGCCCATGTGAAAGAAGTTCTAACAATGTCAACATTTATGGTCACTTCATGCTTTAAAGAATAGATTCAAAACAAAAAGCTTTATTTCTTCACATTTTTGGTGAGACCATCAATCATGAAATTATGATCGAAAGTTTGTCGAATGACAGTCGAAAGTGTTTTTCAACACAATTATTATTATTAAACTTTAAAATGTTTACATTTTAATATTTTGCACCACGCCACAGCACCTACATATGTATGTAGCATGTATATAGGTACATATTTCGCTTATTTATTTTGTTTCTTAACAGCGAGAATGGATAAGATACTATGGTCACTGAAGAGAAAAACAAGTAGTGTATCTACGACTGAAGGTCGATTTTCAACCGAAGCCGAAGGTTTAATAAAGTGAAAAATTCTCATTTCGAATCAGATAAAAGTATTTTCTTTTATATTTTACTAGCTGACCCCGCGAACTTCGTCTCGCCGCCTTCATAGCAACTCCAGAATGAGTATGTATGATTAACACAGATATTGGCTGAGTTCGTAATTGCAGGCTTTGTTGCCCATGCCCTGTGATTTGCTTGAATCGAATTGAAATATCTGAATTTTTCCAAGCTTTACAACTGAGTTTCTACTTTCATTAAAGCAGGCAGTATAAAATGAAAATTTCGTTGTGAAATTGAACAAATTTTCATTCTTCCGGTGTGTTTTGACTATTTCACAAAAATCAGATTTCCAAAAAGCTTACCATTGTCCTCTTTATTTGCTGAATTTCCCGTAAGATTGTCCCAAAAATTTGATTTTACTCAGGCCATACCTACAGTGAAAATTTTATAAAAATGCGTTAAGGATTGAGCGGATTAAGAGTCCCTACCGGACATACAAACAAACCAATGCACCTTAAATTCCATGTAAAAACTTGATTTTAGGTCTTGAAGTTCTTGGCGTTCTCGCAGAGTTTGCCGAATTCCCAATAAAAAAAATTCCATTTTGCCATTCGAAAATCAGTGCACCTACAATAACAATTTCCGCTTTGAAAACCAGTTTTTCATCAAGAACTTTCTGTTTTCCTTTCGAAAACCCATTTTGAAATTTTCCAGTTTTCCATTTGAAAACCAATGCACCTGCAATAATATTCAGTTTTCCATATGAAAACCAATGAGTTTTAGGATATTTTCATCAAGAACTTGCATGTTTCCATTTGAAAACCCATTTTAAAACAAAAAATTCCAAGCAAGAAAATCTTATTCCCGACATTATTTTGATTTTTCCAGTTTTCCGACTCTTCCATGAGGTTTTTCCTCCATGAGAGTTGTACCCGCTCTTAAGAAATTGTTAGTGTTATATTTAAGGTTGAGTTTGCAGTTTTCCCGTAACTTAACAGAGTTGCCACGGTTTTGGACGAAGCAACGTGTAGTAAAATTTTACCAGATTCTCCTACTTTTGCCAATATAAAATTTCCGAGGAATGTTTTCGAAATTACTCCTGGTTGTAGATGTCATCATTGTCAGAAATTCAATTGTCTAATGGAAGTATAAAATGCAAACCGAAAACTGCGTATTTTTTTAGTGTTCAGAGCTTTCAAAGCTGTGTTCCATTTTTGCTTGTTTGCAGGACTCAGAAATGATATATTTAATTGGGAATAGTAGTATGATTAATTGTTATTGTTTTTCATAAGATACCTCTGATAGCAAAATTATACGCCGTTAGGATAATAGTGAAGTATTACTCAATGTTGTCACAAAAGAAATAAAAGTTACTAATTACTTTTCATTTTCCTTTCTTTACCTATTTGTATTTCAATTTCCGGTCCCACTTTTAACCCTGTCAGCAACCAATATGCCTTAATAGCCACCTAAATTAATAGGAAAAAAAAACTAAATTCATGATGGTCCTTTCTGCAGAACAACTATTAGGAGGAGTACGAGCTCGAAGTAGTGTGATCCTTCAATTAGATACATTGGGTCAGTATATTAGCAGCCGATAACAATATGGAGGTAGAAATACGCGGGCGGTTGCAAGTGTGGAGAAACCCAAATGAAGCCTTAAATTCAAAATGTACAACTAAGACCGTCAAGCATGGCGGTGGGGGTGATATGGTATTGAGATATATGGCGGCATCCGGGGTAAGAATATTAGAAATAATCGAAGGGGTAATGAATTAATATGTTTAAATTTAGGATGCGGTACATCTGGGCATTGCTAACGTTTTTTTTTTCAACAGGATATGTAATGATCCTTAGTATACCGAACATAACACTGGTATTGTGGCTCTTGTATAAGACCCTCACCTCCTTAAAACTCAACCACAAAGCCCAGACATCAACCCCATTGAGCATGCCTGGGATGCACTTGAAAAAAAAATCAGAATCCATGATATCCACAATAAAGAGCAATTAAAAGACGCCTTATTACGCGAATGGAATAATATTAGCGTTGAATATGTATACCGAAAATCTTATGTTTGCCTGGAAGGATAGCGTACACCACGACGACGCTCAAAGCCTGTGGGTGCGAAACTGGATCTGGCCGGAATACATAGAAGAATTTGCTGATCACGGTTGTGGCGACAATGACGATGCAACTTTCTTGCATTTCTTCTCTTCTTTCTTTGACCATGTGTGTACCTGCATATATATGTATGTATGGCGACAATGACGATGCAACTTTCTTGTATTTCTTCTCTTCTTTCTTTGACCATGTGTGTACCTGCATATATGTATATGTACTCATATGTTTGTATAGCAAATACTAATGTTCATTTAAAATTTTTTCGATTTGACAATTTTCGAAAATTGAAATCGATCAGATTTGTTTTTTTTTTTTTTTTGAAGTGAAAAAAATATATTTTTTTAACATTGGCACCGTTTTTCATTTCATTGCATTTGAAAAAATATACATTTTATTTTTGCTAAACCTTCTACCCTAAAACGTCTTGCATTTAGAGAAAAAATTAGGAAAATCGGTCAACCAGTGTGCCCGGTTAGCGAACGAACACAAAAAATAAGCTGTTCTTTTATATATATAGATTAATATTTTTTGTTTGCCGTTTTGACATTTAACAGCTTGCGGAGATGTTTTGACTAATGGACAGTTGATAAACAATTAGCAATGTCAACGCATTCCACGCTTAATGGCTGCAACACAAACACGCTTTAGCTTTGCCTTCGTCTACGTTACGTTGCACCCGCTTCGAGTTGGCTTTGAATGACATTTCTCCCTCCATCATAAGCATTCCACCAAAAACATATAGTTGACTTTTCTTATTACAGTTGTGGAGCTGTCAGACGAAGCAAATGTCCATCACATTACATAACATTATAGGTATACGTATAAAATGTGAGTCCGAAAGTTCATTGTGATAGCATGCAATGAACTCCTATGACTGAACTCGTAAACGTCAGTTGAAACGAAACCTAAAGCGTATTTGAGTTTCGGCCATATCTAAAGGTAGAGACATTCACAAAAACTGGTCTATTCCTCTTACGCTAATTTTGATTCTCTTGAGGAGGAAAAGTAGAACAACCCATATTGAGTCTGAGAGTCAAGATAAAAAAATCACAAACGAAAGCGAGAAACAATGTAGGCCTCCAAACTCATTATTCATCAATATCTAGATGTGTTGCGTGTTGCGTCTGTCTGCGAGATGCCAATCAGTTTAAGTCGGCACTAAAGGGTCGCCGTATTGTCATATTGCCTTGCAAAACGCCCGCCAATCACAAGTAAAGTTGGCTGCTGCAGTAATATTGATGGCGACAATGATGACGATTACGGGACAACAGTTAAACCACATCCAATGTCAACACACTCTTGACTCGTTTAAATTAGATCAGGTTAAGAGAGGCAGCGAGACAAAAAAAGTTCTAAAATAAATCGATGTGTGACGTGTTATGCATAAAATCATAAATCACACAAACACAGCATACACCATTACCCTTGACAACAGAAAGTAAAAAAAAGAACTAAGGCAATTCTTGAAGTAGCCGCACAGTTACACTTTCAGCGAATGTAGGATTTTAAGTGTTTTTGCCTGTCTGAAAATTGAAACAGAGTTACCATTTGCATTGGATAACCATTTATAATTTAACTTCAATGAAAGGTGTTTGTTTCGCTTAAATAGCTAGTCTATGTCCGCTAAAACCTGAGTTAGGACAAATAGTTGACGTCTGCTCAAATTCTTCAAAGACTCTTATTTAGATTCAAACTAGATTTCGGCAACCCCATATGTGTGGCAAGATTTCAAAACGCGAGAAACGTATAGTAAATATTATATTAGGTCTCCCACGCATAAGATACGGACTAGCCCCCTTCGTTGTTTATAGTATTATTATGTTTGTCATATTGTGTCTTGTTTCAGTTCAATCTTAGAATTAATTTAAACAGAATTACTATCGAACAAAGACTTGTGGATTCGTCACACACAGCAAGAAATACAAATCTGATAAACTGGATTGCTCAAGCTCACCAAGGGGTTTCTATTGTCTCTCCCTGAAAATAAAAGTAGATTGAACGTCAACAAAAGGGGTTGAGTCTTAAGTTAAGATACGTTTATTTTGCTTTGCCGTTTCAGCAATCTACAAATTATCTTGATTTCAATAGTAACTTTCTGTGGTTATTTTTTTTTCTTATTTGCTTACGGAAGGAAGAAGTTAAACTGAAAAGTGTGCTGATGAACCATTGTTTCAAAATTATCTTACAAGTGTAGATAACCTCAAATTAGATTTTTTTTTTGTCTTATTTTCTAGGTAGGCTAGATACAGTAAATGTAAATGTGATGATACTTTCAAGCCTTTTAGGTATTATTTCAGTGCATAGACTAAATGCACTTGAGTTTGTTAGACGTTGATTGTTGCCCAAGGACAGGCCGGACGGTTTAGTTATTTTAAGTAGACTATATGACAACGATGTGCATATATACAAATCAATTGTCTTGATTAACATTATGAAAATAAACGTGATATGTTAAGCATTTTGTTGGAAGAAATGCATGAATAAGTTGAAAATGAGTTCGAGAGCCAAGGTAACTAGGTGAGGAATGTTTTGATGCAATTTTTCTGTGTAGTAATAAGCTACTTAAACAGCTGATTGCTTGCTTTGCCAACAAGTTTCAAAGCAATAAATGTATGCAAATGCATTTAAAAAGAACATGGGATTGTTTTTATGATCTTCATAAAATCTGTGAAGAAAGGCAGAGTTTTCTTTATTGACTAATTTATGTGCATACACAAAGGGTCTTTCATTTTTCGGTTTCGAAATTTAAGCTGAATAAAACACACAATTTACTTAATAACAGTCCGATGTGGATTTGGACCTCAATCAACAGTCTTCGCCAGCCAGCTCGGTCCCTAGCTAGCTCTCTTCAGTTTTGCACTCCAAGTTGATTGAGGTCGTCTTCCACTTGTGTGCGCCACCTGACTCGCGTTCTTCCTCTTCTTCTACGTCTCTCGGGAATGGTGTCGAAGGCTTTCCGGGGCGGTGCATTGGTGTCCATCCGCTCTAAATGACCGAGCCCTCTGAGTCTCTGGACCTTAACCCTTCTGGCTAGGTCCATGTCGTTGTACAACCCGTAAAGTTCGCTGTTGTATCTTCTTCGCCATTCCCCATCAATGCACAAGGGGCCAAAGATGACCCGAAGAACTTTCCTCTCGAAGCAGCCTAAGGCACATTCATACGATTTTGTCAAGCTCCATGCTTCTGCACCATACAGCAGGACCGTTTACACTTCTTCTAGGTCGGGTTCACGGAATTGTTGGCTTTCATCGTGTTCGTGTTCATCGTTGTCGTCGTTATACAGTCTACAGGAGTGATCTTTCCAAATCTCCAGCATTGACTGCGAGGAAATGGCAAACATTCAACTTATATTATGACACTTCAGATGACAGTTAAGTTTGACACGTATCAAATGCCAGCGTTACCAAATTGAAACCACAAAATGAATGAGCGTATACGTGAAAATTATAATTTTTCAGCCTAAATAGTTGCTCTTTTCTATTTTACATTCATTACATTAGTGCAATGACTCCATCTCTCTTCATGCGGCATACCGCATACGCATACGCATAATCCTCCTTGTAAAATAAAATAAGACAAGCAAACACAAGCGTCTCCAAATAAATTATTACAAATATCGCCTCTTCACTCTGTACGAGAATACACTAAATTTCCAACCAATTCAATTTAAGCCACGTGGAATTCGCTCCATGCTCATCACAAATGTTTTCCTTTCAAATTTATTTCGTTATTAGGAGCAAGAATTTCTCATTAACCCATAGTCATAAAAATAAAAGATTCTTTTCAATGTAGGTCAAGGTTGAAGATGTGTTTGCCGTTTATCAAAAGACATTTCTTCTATGTAGTATTTCTCTTTGGAGAATACTTTACACGCTACTTAACTTGAGAAATGGAACAAATTCACTATTCATGACCTTTGAGTACACCTTTGACGCTAATGAAATTATGTCAAGTATTAAAATTTGTTTTAATATCATTTTCTTATCACGAGGAGGTTGTATAAACAAAAAATATATAGTGGCTTTTTCTCTTCATTCATAAATCTTGTTCAGTAAAAGTTTTCCTCCATCCAGAAAAATCACACTAAGAATGTTTGTAGGGAATTCCAATGCCTAAATACCTTCTACTTCAGTAGACTGTTTTTGTTTCAAAGCTTGGGAGACGTGAAGATATTTTTCCATTTATTTATGGTAATCCATGAATAACATACTACTTGAAGAATCATAATTTCCCTATAATCGCATAATGAATTGACTATAATATAATATTAGGTATTGATTGGAAACAAGCTTTACTTATCATTCTGGACAGCAGGAATATAGGTCAGTCTGGCGAACGGATTTCCATAAAATAAAATATTGGGATTTACTCGAAAAAAGAAAAGGTAAAAATGCAGTTAATCTATTTTATATTCAGACAGCGTGACTTTGCAGCTAAGTTCAACACCTTTTTTGGTAGATTTAGTAGAGTGAGTGGGCATTTAATTTTAATGAGGCACGAACAAACTATTAACGGAAGTATCTGTTCTTTCAAGTGATAATTTCTTGTATGAACGAGACACAATCTTGATCAGCCAGCAATCAAAATAATATACAATATAATTTCCAGAGACTTTTATAGCTCTTGGAACACATAGATTTAAGAGATATAAAACCAAGCAATCTTAAAATATCTTAAACAGCTGGATCGACCAGAAATTAAGTAGATTTGAGAACGCTTAAATGGTCTGCTAGTGGACTTGTTCTGCACAATCTCTACAGTGGGTGGCCAAATTATTACATCCACTAGAGAAAAATTAGTATTTTGTCACACCTCCTTTTGCCTCTATAACAGCCTTTACTCGTATCGGCATACTCTTGATGCATTTGATGCAATTTTCTCTTACTTTTTCGTTTCTGTGAAAAACTTCAATCAGGCTCTCTATAAAAGCACGTTTATTAGTTATTTTCTCCCTCCCTATTTCCCTCTTTACGAGCTCCAAGAGATTTTCTATAGGATTCAGGTCCGGGGAGTTTTCTGGCCACTCCAAGACGTCCACACTGAGGTCTTCCAAAAAGGCAGTCACTTCTTTGGCCTTGTGACAAGGTGCAGAGTCGTGCATGAATACAAAATCGCCATTTGGGAACCATTCTTTCGTTTGCGGCAACATTTTCGACCTTAGAATCTCAATGTACTGGACCTTACGCATGGTTCCTTCGACAATGTACAATGTACGCCCGCTACCTTTTCCACTAATACCTAATAGACCAGAACATTATGCTTAAAGGATGTTTTACGCGTTCAACTACACAGTCTTTTAAATATTTTTCATTGGGTCTTCTCCTCACAAACTCAGCCTTATCTGACTAAATTTGAATAGTGCGTCGACTCGTCAGAAAAACAGACCTGAAGGAACAAAATAAGCCAGGATAATCGTAAAGTTATCAATTCTGAAGTTATGAAAGCGAAGTAGAAAGTCAACTTAACGCGTTCTTACCTTTTGTAACCAATCTACAGTCTTTATGTACTTTTGTCCAGTTAAGTCGTTTTTTCATCATCGCTTTAGTGAGGAGTGGCTTCTTTGCTGGACGGGAACAAGCAAAATCCATGTCCTTCATGACGTCGGACTGTCCTGTCGAAAATTGGGAATTCAGATTCCTGAATCAATATTGTCAAGATTTTACGCGGTTTCTTCCTATTTTGGATGCATATGTCTCTTATTTTGCGTTCATCCCGTGGTGTTGTAGCTTTTTTTTCTTCCTGATTTACTGGTTCTCATTGGGGAAAGCTCAACATTTTCGTTAATTTTCTTTGTAATTTTGTCAACTGACGACTTCGCAGCTCCTGCAATTGTTGCAATCCTACCTACAATCTTAACTATACACCTTCATCGCCAAATTTCTCCAATTGAATAAATATCCTGCAGACATTTATGTCATTATTATAAGGACATAGACATAATACAATCCAATTTCCGGACCCTACCACAACCAACCCACCAACAACCAAAACAAATACTGATTTATATGCACTTGAAAACTGACAATACGAAAGCTCATCGATGCAAGCGGAAAAGCAACATTTTATGCAGCAGCAACAACTGAACCGTCGCGTCGTCGCGTCGTCATGAGCATAATGCTTTTACTTTCAGTCGTTCCTACAACGACTGTTTGTCTTTCATGATGCTGCACTTAAATTGATCTCATTTTTTCACTTGTCCTTAACACTGTACATTTATTGCACAGAACGCAGACAATAATGTTGCAGCCATAAGTCCAAGGACATAGAAAAACAATAAATGAAATGAAAACGAAAAAGATATTTAAAAAAAAACACCGAAATGGCACTGCAAGCAAGCTGCAACACAAAACAAATAAATACAAAGCTCATGATTGGGGAGTTGAGTTACCATCTTAAATGGTTTTTTTTAAGAAGTAAGAAACTACTGTTATTTTTGGTATTTAGACCATTACCTCACAAAAATCTTCCACAAAATAGATTATTAGACATCAGTTGTTAAATAATAATTTTTTTTTACATTCTGGTTGTATTTTTTTGTAAAACGCTGAAACGTTTACATTTTTGTTAGTGTGGTAACACCTATTTGGGGTGGTTTGGTCTCATTAATTGTGCTTATAGGATTGAGTCAATCGCATTCTGAAAAAAGAATACAAAACGGAAAGGATGAGGTGACTTATTGTATTCAGGCAACAAAAGTCCTCCGACAACGGCCAGCTGGAGGCTGGGTAAAGTGGTTTATTAAAATTGCAAATAGGTAAAAATGAAGTAGGTAAATACAACGAAATTATGCGGAATTCCCAATGCGGGGAAACATTATATAGGTAGATAGCTACTTTTAATTTGATTGCAGTCTTAATTTTTGTTATTATTGTGAATTATTTTCAAGGTTAGTTTGAAAAGAGTACGAGAATAATTAAAATTGATCAGTAATTATTATATGTAACTTCGTTTAAATTCGACTAGTGGTCTAGGTCAAACGCATATTAAGCTAATGCTGGATTGGATTTGAGGATGCTTTTTATGTTGATTGATGATAGAGATATATGTATAAATATGCAAGACACATTTTTTTGAGATTGCAGAAATTTCCTACTCAATGAGAAAAACAAGATATGAATGCCCTTGACCTTGAGGTTTGGAAAAGAATATGGACTTAAAATTTATTGCTATCACATTTAGATTTAGTATTTCCTTTGAAGTAGCTATTGGTATTCTGGAGTATTTTTTTTTAAAGTTGCTGGGGCTTTGAAACACAGTGAGCTGTGGAAAGGAGTTCCACATTCGCGTAGTACGGCTAAAGATCGATTCTCTATACTTAAAAGTACGTCCGAAGTTGGGCTCGAGGGTAAACTGATGGTCATTCCTTGAAGCGCGAGTATTACGTTTGAATTACTCAAACGAAGGAATGCAACTTCGGTTTCAGACTTGAATCCGTCCAATAAAACTTCAATGAAGAAATATTTCAAAGGAATATGGGTATTTTAAGAGTGCTTAACAATGACAGAGAAAGTGACCCGTGTCTGCATTCGTATTAAGTACTTACCTACTAACTTACTTACTTATGGTGGCGCTACAGTCAAAGTCGGACCAGGGCCTCATCCAACAAACTTCTCCAGCCAGCTTGGTCCCTAACTAACTGTCTCCAGTTTAACACGCCAAGTTTATTCAGGTCCTCTACCACCTTTGTGCTCCAACTGAGTCGCGGTCCCTCTTCTGCGACGTCCTTCAGGGTTGAATTCGAAGACTATACGAGCCGGAGCATTATTTTTCATTCGCTCTACATGTTCCAACCATCTAAGTCGTTGGACCTTAACTTTTCTGGCTAGGTCAGTGTCGCTGAACAGCTCGTACAGTTCTTGATCGAATCTTCGTCTCCATTCTTCTTTCATGCCGACAGGCCCGAAAATCACTCGAAGAATTTTTCTCTCGAAGCAGCCCAAAGCGTCATCGGATGTTGTCATGGTCCATGTCTCTGCACCATACATTAGTACTGGGATGATAAGGGTTTTGTAGAGTGTCACTTCAGTTGCTCGGTAGAGGACTTTACTACTCAATCGCCTTCTAAGTCCAAAAAAGCAGCGATTGGCAAGAGTGATTCTTCGTTTGATTTCAGCGTTGGTGTTGTTGTCTGAGTTGATAGCGGATCCTAGGTAGACGAAGTCCTAAACTACCTCGAAGTTAAATCTGTCTATGTTGACGATTGCTGTGTTCTTCCAATTATGTCAATGTCGTCTGCGTATCCAAGTGACTGGACGGACTTTTGAAAGATTGTGCCTTTGGCGTTGACGTTGGAGTTTTGCACAATCTTTGCAAGAATGATGAATGACAGCGCATCGCCTTGTCTAAAACCTTTTTTGACATCAAATGCGTCCCTCAGTGTTTTTCCGACCATGATGGAACAGCGTGAGTTTTCCATTGTCATCTTACACAGACGGACGAGTTTTTCTGGGATGCCAAAACTAGATATTGCTCTTTATAATTGGTGTCTATAGACGCTGTCATACTCGGCCTTGAAATCGATGAAAAGGTGGTTGGTTATCGATTTGAAGTTCCTGGGTTTTCTAAAAGATCTGCTGTATGGTTAATATTTGATCGATGGTGGACTTTCCGGGTCTGAAGCCACACTGATAAAAACCTATCAGGTTGTTGATGAAGGGATTAAAACGTTCACACAGCACGGCAGACAAGATCTTGTAGGCGATGTTAAGGACCTGTGTAATTGGTGCAGTTCAGGAGATATCCTTTCTTGAGGATCGGACATACGATGCTGAGATTCCATTAGTCGGGCATGCTTTCCGCCGACTAAATTTTGCAGATGAGCTGGGGCACGCTCCTAACCAAATCATCCCCAGGTCTTTTGTTTAGATCGGCGGGCGGCTAGCCCGTCTGCTCCAGCGGCTTTGTTCGACTTTAGTTTAGATATCGCTATCTTCACTTCGTCAATGTCGAGTGGGTGGAATTGTTGGCCTGCTGCACCCGAACTATTGTTGAAAAGTTCCTCTTCTTATTCTAACTTATGATCTTACCAAAAGTGTGAATTACAGACTTTACCCTATATTCCTATCCTCAAATAACAACAACCCAATATACAATATAAATATCTTTTTACTAAAAAATAAAAATAAATAGAGTGGCCCGACAGCTCTTGAAGAGCAAAGGCCTAAGTGGCTTACTCTCATCAACAATTCCCTATAGTCACGCTATGTGTGAAGAAGAAGAAGGGGACCAGAAGAAGGGGCAAAGTTGAGAAGCACTTTTTCATGACAGATTGATACTCTTGGAAGTTTTGTCAGTTCTTCGCAAAAGGCAGTACCCCTGAAAGATGAAATAAAAATTTTATGGGCACGAGTAGGACTCGATCCCACGACGTTCTGCTTAGCAGACCACGCACCTAACCACTTAGCCACGGACAATACAAAT
Source organism: Sphaerophoria taeniata (assembly GCA_943590905.1). Taxonomy (NCBI): domain Eukaryota; kingdom Metazoa; phylum Arthropoda; class Insecta; order Diptera; family Syrphidae; genus Sphaerophoria; species Sphaerophoria taeniata. The sequence goes on along the minus strand of OX016540.1, from coordinate 182,666,361 downwards.
ATCTTTCAACTACATTACGTAAATTAAAAACTGACACATCAAAATCAAAGCAATATCTCTTTCCCATGAGCAAAAAAATGGACTCAATAAAAGAAAATTTATGAATCAAAGTTCCGAGACCTTTGGCATATTAATAAATTTCACACTTGTCGTCGTCGCATACTTAAACTGTTTTCAAATACGTAAACCGATGAGTAGGTACATCAAACTCATTAAAATTAACCACTTAACATTGTGCTGTCTCCGCTCTTCTCCTTCAAATGAAAACAAAAGTTAAATCACCATCATGCATATTAAGTTCCATGTATGATCAAACTTACCAGAAATTTCGTAATATTCATGAAGACATGTTTAGACACTTCCAATAACCAAGAGCCAATGTCTTTACTCCTAAACAAACAAATCGAGGTATCATCAATAAAGAAACAAATTTATTTTTTAAAGTTGTGTCTTTTTTTCTTGATATTAGACCGCCACACGCGTAATGGCAAAGTCAAAACATACTTAAAGTGCTTTCGGTTTCAACTCCTCAAACCCCAATCGAAATTTTTTCTTGAATTCGTCACGTTTTACAAATTTCATACATTATTTGTCCATAACTCAATGTTTGCCCAGGAGCACTTTTCAATGATTATCTTAATGTTTTGTTGTCAAAGACCTTGGCAGTGTTTTGGTTGATAAAAAATAAAAATTGCAAATGATGATACATCTTTCTTACAGCTATGTTAGCATGCACAGGGACATACATCGACATACGGTTTTTTTTTTTTTTGTCTAATTGAGGTTTAAAAGTGTTCTTGTGCCTATATTATACTTTCACTTAAAAAATCGTTTCCGTAGAGATTGTCTATAAATCTTTTAATAAGGCGTTCGTGTAGGTATGCCATGATATGATTGAAACCTCTTTCCTCTTATCTTTATGTTAAAGATGTTTTAATTAGAAAAGGGACAAAATGTCAAGAACACCTACTTGTTACTTTTTTTTTAACAATGTGTTAGCATGAAATGTTGAAATAGAACCAGTATCCACGATGATCCCCGTTAAGAGCGGAGACAAAATTAATTCCTATAGCTGCTGTCAGATGTGACATATTTCAGAATTATTATTCTGTTCTAATTTATATGCTAATGCAGAATTGATTACCCACCCAGGATAAATGGGGACCTGATGATGTTGAAAAAATATCAATTAAGACAGATTGAAGAGGGTATCCATATCCACTCTGTTGATATTTTTCCTGATTTAAACAGATTGTGCCAACTTAACTTAAATTAAATCATTAGAGCCATTTACACTGAACACTGAAGTGATTTTTTTAAATAATTTGTTAGAGCAAAACCTGACAAACTTGGGATGTACCAACAAAAGTATATGTCAGCTGTTAGGCGGGCATTATTCCTACCATTAGATGAGGTAATAATAAGAAATTAGTAGGAATTATTGCCACTTTATAATTTGGTACTGCTCTGATTACTTTTAAAACTATTTGGAGCTGTACTTTGGAGCTTTATATTGAGGTCATGTCTTATAGAAAATTATTCTAAGCTTTCACAGTTAATTTTTTTAATTTATAGGTCGATTTTGTGTGTGTGTGTTTTTTTTCAAATTCAGAATTGACCTGAATTACATAAGATACTTCTTCTCCTTATGGTGCCGCTACAGTCCAGGGTGGACCAGGGCCTCCAGCCTCCAGCCAGCTCGGTCCCTACCTAGCTGTCTCCAGTTTCGAACGCCAAGTTGGTTCAGGTCCTCTACCACCTGTGTGCTCCACCTGAGTCGCGGTCTTCCTTTTCTGCGACGTCCTTCCGGGTTGGACTCGAAGACTCTTTGAGCCGGAGCATTATTTTTCATTCGCTCTACATGACCCAATCATCATAGTCGTTGGACTAAGCTGAAGAGCTCGTACAATTCTTGATTGAATCTTCGTCTCTATTCTTCAGTCTCCAGTTTCGAACGCCAAGTTGGTTCAGGTCCTCTACCACCTGTGTGCTCCAACTGAGTCGCGGTCTTCCTTTTCTGCGACGTCCTTTCGGGTTGGACTCGAAGACTCTTTGAGCCGGAGCATTATTTTTCATTTGCTCTACATGACCCAATCATCATAGTCGTTGGAGTAAGCTGAACAGCTCGTACAATTCTTGATTGAATCTTCGTCTCTATTCTTCATTTATGCAGACAGGACCAAAAGTCATTAGGAATTTTTTTCTCAAAGCAGCCCAAAGCGTTTTGTCCTCGTTTACTGCTAGATCCATCTTCCTGGCCTCCGTCTCAATACTCACAAACGCACATCACGATGTGTTCTTCCAATTATGTCAATGTCGTCTGCGTTTCCTTGTAGCTGGACGGACTTTTGAAAGATTGTGCCTTTGGTGTTGACATTTAAGTTTTGCAAGATCTTTGCAACAAAGATGTTGAAGAAATCGCACGACAGCACATCGCCTTGTCTTAAACCTTTTTTGACATCAAATGCGTCCGTTAGGTTTTTACCGACCATGATGGAACAGCGTGAGTTTTCCATTGTCATCCTACACAGACGGACGAGATTTTCTGGGATGCCAAAACTAGACGTTGCTCTATATAATTGGTCTCTACAGACGCTGTCATACTCGGCCTTGGAATCGATGATAAGGTGGGAGGTATCGATTTGAAGTTCCCGGGTCTTCGCCAAGATCTGCCGTAGGGTGAATATTTGATCGATAGTGGACTTTCCGGGTCTGAAGTCACACTGATAAGGATCTATCAGATTGTTGACGAAAGGTTTCAAACGTTCACACAGCACAGCAGAAAAGATCTATTAGATTAGATCTATTAGCCTGTGCTCCGCTCTCTTTTTCTGCTCGTAGAGCAGTGGCGTAACTACCACCCGTCTTACCGGTTTCAGAAACCGGGGCCCCCGATCGCAGAGGGGCCCCCAAAGCTGGCAAGAATTTTTGTTTATCTAAACATTAAAAACAATAATAAATAAAAGACATACATTATTACATAAATAATAATAGTTTTTGCCTGCTTGTTATTACATATTGGAGATAAAGTACAATCATAACTCAAAAAGCAGATTTTTTGTTTGAGATCCTGAGATCCAAAAGTTCTGGGAAACAATTGAACAAATTTACGTTTTTTTTTGCGAACAGTATTAAGATATGGGTGTTATTTTACACTTTTCTCTAAGAAAATTCTTCGTTGGAATCAAAACGACTATGTCCAACTCAATGGTCATCCCGGAACGATTCTCTACAAGCTGTTTCATTCAGGTATTATGATATTTTGAAGTGCCTTCAAACTCATTCTTATCGGTAATTCGAGAATCGAGAGAAATGAATTGGGATCAATATTTTCCATGGACGTCTTGATATTATTTGAAATCAAATATTAAATCGATTTGAAAGTTTGAGGAACGTTATCAAAACTTTTCGAGTACATCAACCTAAGGAATTAACAAATATGACGGATCAAGAACTCTACACGGAAGCTTTAATACTTGCAAATACTTATACCGAAGACATTAGTGACTTTAATGAACAATTGGTTTCTATTCGATCATGCCTCAAAAAAACAAATTGAAAAATTATTCAAAAGTTTGCTGATTTAGAAGTTAGGCGTATTAAATTCTGAACTCAATTGTCAATTTTCGGGTGTACCACAAAATCTCGAATGCAAATATCTCGAAAACAAAAATCTCGAAAGTAAAACTTGAAAACTAAAATCTCGAACGAAAACAATCTCGAAAACAAAATTCTCGAAATACAAAAATCTTGGAAAAATTAATCCCGAATGACAAATTCTGGAAAAATGCAAATGGAAGGTTTTGTTAAACAGTACGGAAAAGATGAAAACATAAGTCTACATATGCGAATGCTCAAATGCTTACCTCAGAGTAAAATTCGTGACTCTTTCGAAGCATAGGTACAAAAAAATAGAAACCTATGTATTTTCCATTATTTATTGTGCAGACCAAACAAGAGTAATTTACCAAGAACTCAAAACAAAGTTGAGTCTGAGCATAGAAGACTTAAAGTTTTAGTGGATAAGCTGCACATTGGCGTGTTTAACCTAATTCATGTTTTTGTGCAGGAGTCGGTTCTAGCCAAATTTAAGGTAGAAAAACTTAAAATGGAGGAGGAATTTAAAACAATGCGAAAGTATGCCATAAAAGAAAAAACAAATTTTGGAAATAATCGAAGAAAAAGAAGAAAGAAACTATATCGGTTTCTTAAGAAGCTTAGCTCAAAACTCTTTTTTGTTAATTGAATATTTTGTTCAATTTTTGTAAAATTTTGTTGAAAAAATAAAGTGTGTTACGTGATAAACACTTGTTTGAATTTTCAACATTATTTGTACGAATAGAATAAAAGCACTTATGTAAAAAAAAAAAAAACATTTTCCTGGGAAGGGCCCCCGCTAAGACTCCAACCGGGGCCCCCATATCTATAGTTACGCCACTGTCGTAGAGCATTTTGTTTGCCAAGAAAAACTATAGCGAATAGCGTAAAGCCTTTTGCAGAAGATGGACAAGTACACATATGTACAGATACTGTATTTTTAAGTTATCAGCAACCGTTTTCGGTGTGGGAACATATTTGCTTATGTTTTCTTGTGCGTTTCTCTCAAAAATGTGTATCTTATTAAACCAATAATTAACTTTGTTTCTTTTTTCGTTTCAGGTAAGTTTGTGAAGATTGCAAAATCTTCAAGATGTATGTAACCTTCATTAATTTTTAAGTAAGTAGCTGCCCATACCTAATACAATTTTGATGTCAACAATAATTATAAATGAAAATAATGACTGTGAGTAAGTCAATGGGAAATGAAATGATTTGTTTGTTTCTACTTGAAAATGCAAACAATTTTAATTATTAACCAACGAACACAATATTATTCATTCATAAAAAAAAATATTGACTGAATTAAGAAAAAATAACAAAATAACTTAAGAACGTGCCCTTTCAACAACAGCATTTAAGAGCACTATAGGTTATTGTTCACAGAAGAATTTTTAATTCTGATAACGAGTCGAAAAAAAAGACGGATTAATGAAGTATTTATCGACAAATGTCTATTAGTCTTCCGTAAACATTGGCTAATATTTTTTTTTCTCAAAACTCTTCTGTTGTGCATTAGTAAGGTATAGAACATGTTCACGATAAAGGATAACCGAGGATGACCGAGGAAGTAAAATTTCTAGTAATAGTATCTGACTTACTTACTTAGCCGGCTCCGAATATCAGCCTGAGACACAGCAGATATTTAACGGCATCTGCAGTTATTTCGTCTTTGTACCGCTGAATCGGTCTTCCTGGTCGTCTTGAACCTGGGGGCTACGCTCTTGGCTCTTGGTCTGTGCGTTGTCGTCTATTCGCTCGATGTGGCCGAGCCAACGTAGTCGTCTTTTCTTCACTTTCTGGACAGCATCTAAATCTTGGTACAGTTCGCGGTTGAACCTTCTTCTATAATTAAATAATAATAATAATAATAATAAACTTCTTAAACGATTGCGAATGGAGAATCGTCGCATACGGGATCGAAAATCCGTCGAAGAATTTTTCTATCGAAAGTGCCCAATATCATTTCTCCTTTTTTACTTATCGTTCAGCACTCGGCGTCGTAGAGTAGGACTGGTAAGATTAGAGTCTTGTAAAGTCTTTCGTTTGAGGAGTTTTTGAACCCAGTTGTTTGGCCAAAGCTAGGATAATTCTTCGTCCGATCTCCACTAAGGTATCATATCTGGGAATGATGTTTGTTCCAACGTAGGTGAACTTCTCAACTACCTCAAAATTGCTGCAACCAACAGTAACGTTTTGTTTTAGTAGGTGAACGAACCCTACACTGCGTATGGTATAGCTTCATGCGGCACATGCTGGATCAATTTGTTCGGGATCCCAAATTCAGACATCGCTATTATAAGCTCTTGGTGGTGGATGCTATCATAAGCAGCTTTGAAATAGAATCAAGCATCTAAATAAAAGCTTGCGTTTACTGACTTGAGGCTACTCTAAAGTTTGCGTAGGACCTCTGACAAGGACCTCCAGCGAACTCAATCAGTACACCTCTAGCTTTGTTGCTCCGAATTGGTTGAGAGAGATTCTCTTTCTTGCTCTTGTGAATATTTTATTGAAACACTAAACCTATTGCTGTAGATACTGTTCCACCAAAAACAACAGACAAGAGATAATAATTTATGAAAATGGGGAAGAGGGTCGGGGATAAAACACAAACATTTATGTTGTTAATCCGTCCAATATAACTTGTAAAGAACGACCCACCAAAAACATTCTGTAAATACTAGCCAAGTCTCGATGGAAGCAGCTCTCTAAAAAGTAACGAAATCTAGACAAAGTCGTGCCAAGTTTTAAGTTCCTTTCTGCGATTTCTTAATTATTATCGTTAATGTTGTGTGACTTGGCCGTTGATTTTAGAGTTCTGGTTTTATCCAAATGTTCTCTAATAGGGGCATGAAAATGCGGCGAAATGGTTAAAGTAAAGGATGGTACGGCAGTGTTTGCCTCGCGCTCGACTTGGCGGGAGCACTGCACCGCGCGCCGTGCCCCTGATATGAAAGAAAGTTTCTGATCCAAGGAAGAAGGAATTGGTCGATACTGATAAAAAAGCAAGATGCCAGGCTTTATCAAAAACGGCGTAAGGACTTCTTTCACTGTTCGGGGAGATAAACCATCCGAAGATTCGCCTCTGTTTGGATTTGGCTGGACAAATGCTGTTTTCCAACTACCCTGTAATTCGTTACTGCTAACTACTTAAAGAGAGAAAGAGAAAGGTTAGCCGACAGTCGGTGTAACTACTTTAAGAAGCATCAAGTTGTTTCCATTGCAATATTTTGTTTTCTGTATTGAACATTAAGTTAACACTATCCGTACCAGTTTTCATACCATGTGATGATAAAGTTTGTTTAATCTTGTGGTAGTTATACAAATCTTTATCTGAGAACGTTGGTATTACCATTACAGCCTTTCATTTTCTGGAAGAAAAAATCACAATTTACTGAAACAGTTCGATAAAATCAAATATTTCAACGAAGGTCTTATCTAAACACTAATGACTTACACCCATTTTAACGTTGTAATATCTGTATCTGGGAAACACCCTCAAGTTCTCTGGAAACTCCTACAAAATGCCTTAAACAGGCTAGCCAATTGGGCCAAGCATTGTGGCTTGGACGTAAATTCACATAAAACAGAACTAGTACTCTTTACGAGAAGTTACAAAATTCCTCAAATTAGCCCACCCACGATTAAAGGAATAGATACCCATAAGCTTTTCTGACCAATTCAAATATTAAGGCCTCATTTTAGACAAAAACTAAATTGCAAGGCAAATATTGATGAAAGAGTAAAAAAGGCTACTGTAGCACTTTTTAATTGTAAAAAGGCCATAGGTTCAAAATGGGGCTTCTCCCCAAAAATAACCCACTGCCTATACACTTCGGTAATCAGACTGATACTCATTTATGGAGTTATCGTATGGTGGACCGCACTGGACAAGATGGTAAATTTGAATAAACTCATTAAAGTCCAGCGGTTAGCAGGTAGGTGCATCACAGGAGCACATCGCTCAACACCAACAGCAGCCTTGGGGGTGCTTCTAAACCTAACACCTCTTGACATCTTCTCCAAAATGGTGGCAGCCAACTCATGCGTGAGACTTAGAGCCACCTCTCAATAGATAAAATAACAACACTGGTCATACTACTACCTTAGACAACTTCAGATCTATCCCAGATCACTTAGACTATACCACCCCAAAAATGGTATTCGATAATAGCTTCCAAATTTCAATCCCTTCAAGATCATCTTGGGAAAAAGAGAGACCCCTGGAAGACAATATGGTACACTTCTATACAGACGTGTACCACAATATGGTACAATATGGTACACTTCTATACAGACGGTTCAAAGACCGATTACGGCGTTGGAAGTGGTATGTACTCGAAACAACTGAATCTCAGTCTATCATATAGACTTCCCAATCAATGTATGTAGTGTGTTCCAGGCAGAACTAATAGCGATTAAAGAGGCACTATCCTGGCTCAAAGAAAACGTTATATCCTGCAAGGATATACGTATTTTCTCGGACAGCCAAGCCGCTCTCAAATCTCTGGAGTCCACGACTGTCGATCATCTCTGAATAAGATGACGGAACAGTTTAACATTCAAGATTCAACTCATTTGCCTCATGTGCTGTGCCACAGAGACATTCCGGGAAATTGCAAATCCGATGAGCTCGCCAAAAACGGAACACTTCTGCCTACTGTTAGACAAAGACATAACATTAGAACACCACTTGCTATATGCAAATATCTTCTCAAAAAATATGCTCTAGAATCAACAAATGGTAGATGGTCACACTGTACCACCCGCCAGCAATCAAACAAATATGGCCAACATAGACCTGATTTCCCTGAGCAGACAAAGTATTAGCTCCACAATTGGAGTCATAACAGGACACTGCCTCATAGGTAGACATGCTTTGAGGCTAGGGGTCTACACAAACGACTTCTGCAGAAGCAAGAGGAAACAGTCCAACACCTTCTATGTCCGGCACTCTCCAATGGAAGGAATAACTATCTCGGTAATCCCTTCTTCTATAATACCAGTGAACTAGCAACGATCGACACAAGATGTCTCTCTAACTTCATTAAAAGTACTAAATGGTTTGTTTAAGTTCGTTACTCTCCCACGAGTAACTTCTTTAGTGGTATCACAATGGACCCTTGAGGTCTAAGTGAGTCATTTACATCTAGACAGCCACTCTAACCTAACCTACACACTTCTTAAACGCCTTGAATCGTCTTGCCACTAAACATTTATTATTTAGCTTCATGCTCATACTTAAAGCTAGTAGTTATCAGGGCTTTAGCTGACTAAACAATATCAATTAAAGTTTCTGTGAAATTTTCTCACAAAAGAAGTTGAACACCAAAAACTTAAATAGGAAATTCCCTAAGAAACTCATTATAAATGCTCGTATGATGTATAACTCTTGGTATTCTGCTGACGAGTATTGTTTTAACCTTCATTTCTTTTAATTATTTTAATAACTTATTGATGACTTGATTAAAAACATTAGTGATAAGTCTTACTGACAAATTACCTACCAAAAATCTACAAAAACGATATAAAGATTTATTATGCTGCCCAACTTCACACCATACCTTCAGACTCCAGTCGTATTTCCTCAATGCCACACACGATTTTATTCATTAAAAAATATCAGAATAATGATGATTCTGTTGAAGACACAAAATATGGGAAACGAAAAAGAAATGATGAGATCAAAGTTTTCTTAACCTTTTGTCTGTTTTACTAGACATAATTAATAAACAATAATTTAGCATCATCGTTAGTTTTACGTTGTTTCGGTCCTGTTTCCTGACATAAACCTTAATGATGAACACATCTATACGCGAGTATGTAGGCGGTCAATAGTTGTTAAGAAAGAAAGTCTACAATATTGATTTCATCTTCTGCTTGTTGCTTCGATTTATGTGCAAATAACCGATAACAAATGACACTTGAAACTCAAATTGATGATCTCCTGCCAGATACATAAATGTTGAAACCTAATATAGCAAAGAAATAATATTGTTTCAATATGATGGATGTAAATTTCTTGAACCAAGGAATGTCATCTTTTTTTTAACACCTATGAAACACTTTTTTGTTGCAGTTTTGAACTCTAACGTACAACATGTATCTATAACGAAAAACTTCATGACTAAGGTGGGTTTTGGCTTTGGCACAAACGAGAAACAAGAGAATCCTTCTTTTGGACGACACTTCGCGTCGTCGCGTCTCATCGCCATCGTCATCGTATTCGTTAAGTTGCACCTTCCGGCTATTTACATGCCATCTCGTATTCTCACCAGCTTGTTTAAGTGAAGAATATTAAGAAAAAAAAATAAAACCTTTTTCCCCAGAAGATATAAATAAAAATAGATGAATAAAAAAATGCTTAGTGTTCAACACATAGGTAAACACCTGATATTTACAAATTTGTTAACACGATGTGCCTGCAGTCTGTATGGATAGTATGGGATTTTTTTTTGTCAGAAAATAACGGGATATGAATCATGACCATGGTATTCATGATTCCCAGTGATGCATAAGTTAAGAACTTTGCTCGCAGCTAGCAGCTTTGGCGTCAGTTGGGATCAGTATCAGCATGAGAGTTTCATATTCAGTTAAAGTTGAGTCAACTTTGTATTAACGCGCGTCGGTCGGTCGTCTTCGTCTACTGGCGCTCGTGGTGCTGCAGCGGTGCAGAGGGCTTCAGTTCGGTCAATTCTTATTCAATATTTGAACAAGTATGCAGAATGGAGTCCTCATACCTCTTTATGTTCCTCAAATCTTTGCCTTATTCACTTGGTTTCTAACACAATCTTTATATTGGTGTGAATTAACACGATATGTCACACATTTTTGTTATATTTATACTAAGTTACTCGGTATGCATGTTGTCGATCAAGGATGGTCAGCAAACTATAAATGATACAAAGTAAAGCGTCTGAGCAAGATAAACATGGAAGCATTGCATGGACGTATCAATGTAGAAGGTTTTTATTGTTTGGTTTACTAAGTCTTCTTCATAATATTTTAAATCTGTCAATACAGGAAGCATATTGGAGCAAATAGAAATGACCTCGTTAACTATGAATTCTTAAGGAAAAGGGTTACACTGTTTTAACAAGATCGTTATTTGTTCAATTATGGTTGGTCTCAAGTTTTGTAGAAACTCTTAATTCTTGAAGCTAGCATGAACACAATAAATCAATTAATTCTTTAAACAAAAGTTATTTTCTTTAATAGTAGTAGTCAATGTTCTTGGTTGTTGTTTGAAGTTTGAAATCTTTTATGGACTTGATCTCTGTTTCTGGCTTTGATGAAAATGAAAAAAATCAGTAAGAAACGAACACAATTTTTGCCTTATTTCAGAAACATTTAACGAAAGTATGGAGTCATTTGAAAGAAGTTTCTCTTATCGTTTCGATTTGGGACACATCAAGCAGTGCTTTCAATGCAACAACAATTATAGTTTTTAAGCCTGATAATGTTCCACGTTTTTATAAATGGCTATATAGCTTGGTTACTTACTTAATTTAGGTGGCGCTACAGTTCGGGGAGGACTTGAGCCTCAATCAACAATAGTCTCCAGCTGTCTCCAGTTTTGCTCGCCGCGATGGTTGGATCGTCTCTCCTTAGGTGCTCTCATCCGTTTTTGGCAAGGTCCATACTTCTGTACCATATAGCAGGCTTGGGATGATGGGGGCTTATAGAGAGACACCTTAGTTGTTGGCGAGAGGGCCTTACTACTCAATTACTTTCTTAGGCCGAAGAAACAGCGATTAGCAAGAGTTATTCTCCTTCTGATCTCAGAGATGTCATTGTCCGTATTGATAGCGGAGCCAAGGTATACAGAGTCCCTATAACTACCTCGAAATTATATGCGTCTATCGTGACGTTTTGTCCAAGAAGTCGCATGACAGTGCATTACCTTGTCTAAAGCCTTTTTTGACATCGAAGGCGTCGCGTGGGTGAGGTCGTAACCGACTTTAATGGAGCAGCGTGAGTTCTCCATTGTCATCCTGCTCAGATGAATGAGTTTTGTAGGAATGCCAAAACTGGACAGTTCTTCTCTATAGAAGCTGTCATACGCGGCCTTAAAATCGATAAAAAGATGGTAGGTGTAGACTTGGAGTTCTTGAGTTTTTTCCAGGATCTGCCGTAATGTGAATATTTAATCGATGTTGGACTTTTCTGGTCTAAAGCCACACTGATATAGACCTATCAGTTTGTTGACAAACGACTTCAGACGTTCACATAGTACTGCAGAAAAGATCTTATAGGCAATGTTTAGGAGGCTGATGCCTCTGTAGTTGGTGCAGTGCAGGGTGTCCTTTCTTCAGGATCGGGCAAGCAATGCTGAGCTTCCATTCATCGGGCATGCTCTCTTCCAACCATATTCTGCAGATGAGTTGGTGCATGCTCCTTACCAAGTCATCGCCGGCTGCTTTGAAGAGTTCGGCAGTGATGCTGACGTCAGCTCCCGCGGCTTTGTTTTGTTTAGCTTAGATACTGCTATCTTCACTTCTTCAAGGTCGGGTAGACGGAAATCTTGGCTTGCGTCTTCATTGAATAGTTTATTCTGCCTGAAGGCGGAATTATTTGATTCGTCATCGCCGTTGTACAGTCTGCAGAAATTATCCTTCCATATCCTCAGCATTGACTTTGACTCTACTTCGATATTTCCATGTTGGTCTTTACAGGCTTCAGCTCTCGTTCTCCTGTCCAGCGCTGCTTTGTATGCTTCTCGCTTGGCTGCATGTAACTGCCTGCATTCATCATCAAACCAGTGGTTTCGTTTTGGTGGCCGCGTGAAACCCAGCACATTCGAGGCAACTTCCCTAATGGCTTCCTGGCAATCCTGCCACTGGTTCTCAATACTCGATGCTGGCTGTAGCGGACTTCGCATGAGGTTACTTGACACTCGATCAGATAAGGATCTGGCGATCTCTTGTAGCCGTCCGACATTATACTTTCTTCTAGCACTTCTTGTTGTTGGCTTTGGTCGAGATATCCGCTGCACTTCCTTGTCTAGAACGAGGTAGTGGTCCGAGTCGATGTTGGCATTATTGATGTCCGAATCTTCTGACATCAATAATGCTTGAAGAGTGTCTTACGTCGATCGCAATATGATCAATCTGGTTGACAGTTGATTGGTCTGGAGACCTCCAGGTCCCCTTGTGGACGTTGAGATGTGGGAAACGTGTACTTGCTACTAAAATGTTTCGCCCGCTGCAAAATCGATAAGCCTGAATCCGTTATCGCAGGTTTTATCGTGCAGGTGTGTTTTCCGAATGTTCCACCAAAGATGTCCTCTCTTCCTAGTTTGGCTTCGAAGTCGAAAGTCGAAACTAGGGCATTGCTAGTTTGTCTTGTCGAGGAGCTCGTAAAACTTGTATTTGGTGTCGTCCTCTGTTCTGTAGGGGTGTGAGCGCATATTAGTCTTATGTTGCCGAATTCAGCCTTTATGCCTTATGCGGATTGTCGTGAGGTGCTCGTTGACAGCTCTGAAGCTGTCTTATGCCTCCAACGACAAAGCCACATCCAAACAAAAGCTGTTGTTGTTCTCTGTAGCAGTCGCCGTAGTAGATATCGTAGTTTTTCATCCTCCTTTTGCCCGGCCCATTCCTTCGAAATTCCTGCATGGCGGTTATATTCGCTTTATAACGGTCTAGGGCCTCCGCTAAATGTTCGGCACGTGGTTTGTTAAGGGACCTAACATTCCACGTGCAGATCAGAATCTCGTTGTCCTTATTTCGTTTGCATGGCTCGTCATCAGTAAATCCGTCCGTATCACTCAAAAAATGCCGTTCGATTTCATTCCTAAAAGTTCAAGCCAACATTCTCAACAGCTTTAATGCCCCACAATAAATCTGTCCATTGAATAAACAAATCCTTATGACAACCATTTCAGCTGAAAGCCTCGTATTTATTCACTTATTTTTTTCATTTCATCAAAATAAAATCTCTTTGAGTCTCTTCCAATTCCAATCAACTTAATCGAGTTATATTAACAACTTTTTGTTTGCGAACAACTCGCAAGCAAGTCCTGCGATAGAAACTTAAGCTGATACAATACAATGCACCACCTGTCAACGGATTTATTTTTTAAAGCCTGAAATGATAAAAAAATGTGATTTCAATTATTCAATTTTGCGAGGCAATTACAAAAAGGACCAACAAAAGTGTCGATAGCTTCATTGCTTCACGTATATCCTCATTACCCACCCCACCATCATGTTCATTTTTTTGTGTTTCCATTGTTTTTTTTTTTGCTTACAAGATATGTACCTACACAAGAACACACTTTATGTTCATAAATATTTGTGTGTACCTACAACATAAAAAAACGTCTATCAAAATAAAGAACATACACTAATAAAAAAGTGACAGTTGCCTGACATAAAATTAGCCAATTATCTGTTCATCCGTATTCGGCAATCGGCACTCATTAGTATGATTAATCAAAAAAGTGAGCACACAAAAACGGATCGAATTATTTTTGACAAAGAATTCAAACGATATTTATCTCAGGTTCAGTGTCTTCCTAAAAACCAACATTTTTTTCACTATTTCATCATGAGTCGAATGAAAAGTAAATTCCAATCAGTCCATGACTCTGACCATACACGTAATCCAAGAACGGAATTATTTATGAAAACATGAACGGACGATCCAACAACAGGGCGCTTTAATAAGGGCGCTTCAATACAATGTTTATATGAGTTACAACAGTCAAAGCTTTGGGAAAAAGTTTTTAGACAGCTTTTTTCACATATAAAGTTTGAGAGTTTCTAACTCCGAGAATTTCATCAATACTTTAACTTGGGTGTGTGCATCCAGCAATTTTCAAATCCCTCTTAACTCCGGTCGAGAACTTGTGATTTTAAAACTGATTGCCAATTCATCGATAGAATGAGAGTTAACGAAAAAAAAGAAAAAGAAAATATAAATCCAATGAGTATCTCTCAAAGACATTGTATTTGACGAAGGGGACAGAGATGAAGAACGTCAGCTTGAATTTCCACTATCCACTATTGATTCGTTAATCAATGTACACATACCACCATTTAAGAGCTGGAGAGTCGATGGGGGACGATGGGGAGGACATTGCAAACGAACACGGCGATGAAAGACAACTTTACTAATGTTGATATGTAGTGAAGAACGATGAATGCATGACCACCTGACTTATACCTAGAATCTCTACGATCATCATCAGTTTCAGTACGTACACACAAAAGATATGTTACACAGATGGAATGGAAGTAGAAGGTGGAGTAGGAAGAAGGAAAAAAATTCAGCAAATATGTCTAGAGGGAATTCCAAATGCTATTTGAAGTCCCAAGTCCCAACAACGTGCGAGTGCCATCATAAACCGTACAAATTCACTCGCTTCGCCATGTTCGTTAGGCACGATGATGATGATAAAAAAAAAAGAACAAAATAACGAAGAACCAAAACAAACACTTTAAGATATTCTATACATCTGAGTTCTAAGCTATCGGGTCCCCATGCAGAATGGCATAAGCAACGCCATCATCATCATGTCACCATCACGCAATTTTCTCCTGATCGGGTTTTCCGAGTTCTCGCAGACTGTTTTTTACCATAGAACCTATAAGAACTCCAGCTCTCAACTGCCAGGTATAGCTTCGGCAGCATCAGCAGTGGCAATCTTTGGTTTGCCTCAGAGAGGGTGGGTAGTCGGTGCAGCTATTGAATATATGCGAGATACAGTGAGCCGTTTTTACAAGTTGCTGACAATCGATGATGGTATATGTATACCTATTTGCCTTGTTTTGGCCTCCTCAAATCGTGTGGTGTGTAGAAGAAGTGGGCTTTACCCATATGTGTACTTGTGCCATTATATATCTTTGAAAACTAGTCAAATAACGGTAAGCCATATAGATAGAAACTTGTACACGATCGCTACTTATAGTCAATGGGTCAAGCAACGTAAGTTTTGTATCTTTTATTTTTATATACCTACAGAAATCACATAGCTAATTATTACACCTAACATGTAGATACTCCAAGTTAAAGATCTCTCTCAGGGGCGAACGCAGGTAGGGGTTTTGGGGGTTAAAACCCCCTCCGAAATATGAAAATATGTACAGTAAACAAATATCCATTATTCTTCAAAAAAAAAAAACAGAAATGGTACAAAATAAATTTCCAGCTCAAATTCTCAAACTATTTTTAATGAATCTGTTACGATTGGTGGGTCATAAATAACGGGAGCTGCGATGAAAATCTATAAAAATTCACTTATCTGCTTGCAAATACATTGCATCGGTCATTTCGAATCTAACGGGGGTTGGGAACAAAATCTACGAAAAAAAAACCTTCATCATAGCCACACCAAATCACACATACTTACTTAAAGGAATCCCTAAACGACGAACATGCTCGTGCTCGCCTTAAATTCGTCATAATAGGTAGATGGTTCGCTGTTGCCAAACATTTTGGATTTTATTATTTTCGTAGGTTTCGTTGTTTAGTTCACATGTAGTTAGATAGTCGCAAGCAAATCTCATTTTATCTATGAAATAACCAATGGCGCAATGACTTAGCTTCACTTTTTGACACATCCTCACACACACCTTAAAGAATCAACAAGTACGAATTACGAAATGATGTTCGCCAATTTTGTATTCGCCGTGTAGGGAATAATGCAAACGAGCATGTTGCGTCGCGTCGTTGCCCTACAAGGCTGAAACCTTCTATTTCTTATTTTTTTTCAACCTGAAAATGCAGTTTAAATGGAGATTGTATTCTCTCTTGATTGGCGCAAAAAAAAGTTTTTTTTTTTTTTAAATGTATTTTCAGTAGTCAGCCGCTTATATAAACGTAAGGGCCGACTTTAGAAGACAAGTACTCTTATGTCAGCCTTTTATGATAAGTAGATTAGCAAATGGTTTGTTTCTTTAAAAACATAAATAGGTAGTGTAGGCAAATAATAAGAAAACTTAGTTTCAAAAAATACCTATCTTAACTTCCAGCACTCTGAAAATGGGTAGTTCCGAACAGAAAGAAAAACGCGAATTCCACAAGTACCTCGAAAGTATTAGTAAAAATAACAGCACAATTGGCCGATCAGAGAAGCATACAGGGTCCCTCGAGGTAGACTACAAGAAAATGGGACCGGAAACTGTCTTTAGTTTAGCCGAAGAACACAAGCTTGTTAAGTGACTCATATACCTTGCCAAGTGTGGCTTTCCTCAGGAGCCCACAAACCTCTTGGTGACAAACTTCTATCGTGAGGACAAACGTAGGTCTGCTTTCAAAGAAAGCCTACAAGGGAAAACGTATTACTAGGCCTTCTCAAGATGTCACATTACATTATGAACTGAGGGACTCAGAACAGCAGAGGACGAGCGACGTTTGAGTATTTAGAAGAGATTGACGCAGCCGGTATTTTAGAAGAAGGGGGTCTCCTTAATGGAGATGAAACATCATTCAGCCTATCTCTAAAAACAGGAGTCGCCAAGAGGTTGGTTACCTCTTAGGCAGATCTGATACAATCCGAGACGTTTTTCTAATATGTGGCCAATATAGTTTCAACGAAAGGATTATGGAAATTAATACAAAAAGCTCAGGACTGCTTAAGTCGATGGCCACAAATCCCTTCTTTCATTGGAATCAAGCGACTTCTGCGTATTAACGGAATCATCTTGTACGCTCTTTTACCCAATACAACAAGCCCACGGGCTGTGTAATAATAGCCCATGGGCGCATTTAAAGAACTGGAAAATCGATTACAAAAAAAAATTCACAAAATTTCAAACAAAGTTACGAATTGACGTACTTTTTTAAAGTGTTGGAAATGATCTTGGATTATTTGGAATAATATACATATTCGACTGAAAGGATTGTTTTTAATTAACTATTTGTTGTATGTTGCCTTTTATTTAGAAATAAAAAGTTTTTGAAAAAAAATTTGTTAGTACATTTAAGATTTAACAACGGCTTATAAATTACAAATAATTAATTTACTAAAGGGAGCTGACTACTGACAACTCCCGTGGCCGACTACTGGAATTTAAGGGGCTGACTATAAAAGAATCCGACTTCTATTTGAATTATAGTTAATAAATTTGTTTTAGATAGCAAATAGCAATATTTGTTCCTAGTCTGCAAATATTAACAAATCGGAATAACTAAGTTTCACGTCCAACAATTAACCGTCCGTGCACCACATGGGGTTTAATAGACCCCAGCGAAACAAAAATCGTTTTATCTTTTTAAACGGCAGTGCAAATTCCACGAAATGTCGTGTAGCTGGAGAAAAGACATTGCTGGATCGCATAGTAACAGTCATTTATAAGTAGTGTTGTATGCGCAGCTCACGGCCGCTCTCAAAGTTTGGCAGGGTGTCACAAACCCCACGTGGTTCGGGACGTCGTCTAAACGATTATACTGGGATCACAATGGGGCAAATTTTGTTTAATTATTTTTATTTTTTTGTTCCCAAAACCATTAAGCCCCTTAATAAAAGGCAATAAGAAGTTTTTTGTTAAGTTTTTTTTTATAATGCTAACAGTATGAAGGTGGTATCCTCAAGTTAATAAAAACGTACAATTTTTGTTAAAATGCTAATAAACATTAAAACTGTTTAATATTTTTATCATATTTGTTTTATTTTTATCTCCTCATAGTCCAGAAATAATATTAATATCAAAAAAATAAAGTTTGAAAAGATATTCTCTATATATGTATAAATAGAATGAAGTTTGGGGTATAGGAAACCCCGCATGGTGCAGGACGTAACTTTTGCCCACGTGGTGCACGGAGGGTTAAATAACAGATTTTTAAAGACCATGCAAACACAAAAATTAAGTTAAAGGGCCGACTACCAGTGCCATCACTCTATAATACATATATATTTTTTGAAACCCCCTCCGAAATTTTTTTCTGCGTTCGCCCCTGATCTCTCTTGATGGCCGAGCTCCTTCTTAAGATAGATACTCTTTCGAACTCGCCCTTAACCGTATTTGGGATATTATTTCCGTTTCCGCATATCGATTCAAAGTGGGTTTTTGATAGAAAGAGTAATTTAACGTATATTTTACGATTAATTATATTTACTAGTCGACCCAGCTATCGAAGGGATATTATTTGAAATTGTATGTGATGTGCTCAAAAAACAGTGCAACAGTTAAATGTTGAAGGAGTACAAGTGCCTGAAAATGGGTTTGAAAAAAAGAAACAAGAACTGGTTAACATTGAAACAAGTAAGTAGGTTTTTCAGATACATAAAATTGCCATGGTTTAGTTGTGAAGCGAGGATAGAGAGGATATGATCAGTCTTCAGTTATTGTGAGCTTTTTTTTACGATGAATGCAAATAACTTAAAGTAAGCCTTACACGACATTAGATCAAAGGAATTAGGTGTTAGGCAAGCAGCAATCAAGTATGACGAAGTAGGCTCAAAATCGTCCAGAGACTCTGTTTTGATCGTCCGGAGACTGGTACTGATTTTTTTTTTTTTTCTTTTTTATATTTCTTCTTAAATAACAATAACTAGGCAATATTTTTTAAATTAATTAGATGCCAAACAATCAGGAAATAATTGTCAATGCAGAATGTGAATTGCTCTATACTCAACACTTAAGAGAAAAAAAAATATTGAGCTTTTAAGTGGAACTGTCCGGAGACTCCATTTAAGATCGCCCGGAGACTAGAACTACCGTCCAGAGACTAGAACAATCGTCCGGAGAGTCCGGAAAATCGCCCCCTTTTAGAATTCATCCAATTAAACAATGTTTAAAGGTACTTTCAATTCATTCGTACACCAAACTACTATATCTATAGTAGTAGCAAAATATTAAGATTTGAATGAAACACTAATAGAAATAAAGATATTTACATTGAAAGTAAAAAAAAAAAAGTTATCTTATCGGGGACTGGTGCGTTACCCTATATGTATAAAGTATAAGTATTTCACAAACCTCCCATAACTTCTCAAAATTCTGCATTAAACAGAACTCGAGCTTTAATTGGGTTTCAATTTGAATGCAATTTAAATTGTAACGGCTTATTACAGTCTTCTGGAATTGAAGGTAACCTATTTAAAAAAAAAAAAAACACAAACAAACAACAAATATTCTCAGCAAAAACTAACCGAGGACCCCAGATAAACAAAAGCGATAAAAAGAAAAAGAATCTCCCCTTCGAAAACAATCAAACTCATTCCGTATATTTCTGCATAAATCCCAAGGCTTTCAAATGTAAGACACTAGGTTGGATCTATCATGTCGATAGTTTGCGTTATCTCGCAAGTGAATCTTTTCTCATAGAGTTCATGTCATCGTCGATTCTTGATTGTTGAACTAGTGCATGATGTAGAGCAATTCTGTTTTTGTGTTTTTAGTTGCGTTTCTTTTTGAACAGGTCTTGGTGCAGGCAGGAAGAACAAAAATTGTAAATAATTTGTGCCATGTAAGAACACACTGATCAGCTATAGCAAACAACAACACACGGCAAGCAACTGGAATTACCCGCGTTTCTTTAAGCATTCATAATGTTTACCAGCGGAGTTGTCTTGTAACAAATGGCCGAGGCAACAAATATAACAAATTCTTCTTCGTGGTTTTTATCATTGCTTCGACTAGTGACGACCGACCGAATGACGTCGACGGATGGCTGGCAGGCGTGCAGAATTGAAGTGCAAAGTTGGGGCCCAAGTTATAGTTGCTCGGCCGGCCATACATCGTGCGTGGTCTGCCTGAAGAACGTACTTGGTATGTACACACGAGCCCATTATGTTGGAGTTAACTCTTTTCAATCAAATGCTGACTCTTTAGGCAACAGCACAACTGGCGACAGAGGAAAGTTCTTCTTTCCAGAATAACTCTGTGAAAAATGTCAATTTGCTGTGTCCAAGAACTTAAAGATGGACAATAGTAGGGGAGTATGTGGTTCATATCGGTCTTTTGAATTCTATTTTAATTTTCGACAGAAAAAAGCAAATAATTATTATACTTCTCTATTTAGTTGTTTTATACAATCTGCGATACTTAAACTCATTCATGCTATTATAATCTTAGTCTCCTATTAATTTTGATGTCAAAAGAAATTGTTGAACAAAAAAAAAACACTGAAATAGCGTCCCACAATTGCCCAAAGAAATGGCCTCCTTTTCTTCTTTCTGTCAATACTTTTTTTCGTTTTTATTCAAGTCAGGTCCAATTTGTATTTATTCAACGGTAGCAAAAAAATTGCCATTTGTGGTACCAACGCATCATCGGACTTGATATTATGAATACCAATGCCAATGCCCCAACATGGTTGTTTCTTGTTCCTCATTTGATATTGGTTCTATTATTGGTTTTGGTATAATTTTGTCTACTTACATATTGTCGGCCTTGTTCGCGCTCTTACTCGACAAAAGATTTTTTTTCTCAAACAGATGGAGATTAATAAAAACAAGAAAAATAAAAGTGAGGCTTTCGTATCTCTGGTATTTCTTGAGCGTTTGAACACATGTGGTGGACAAAAGGTTTTCTGGAGCACTTATGTTGAAGCAACTTCTTTGAATACTTACAGTTTGGTGTCGTTTTTGAACATGAATGCGTGACATACAGATTATCTGGAAATTACCTACCACTTTTTGGCAACTTATTGCGTAGGGGCCCCAAAATCTGTATTAAATTTGTAAGGCATTTTTTTGGTAGTTGAATCAAATATAAACTCTTTTTTTTGCCACATGTTTCTGGACAAAAGTTATATGGTTTTTTACAGGAGGAAGCGTATTTTTGTTTGACAGCTTGAGGTAATGTGCTGACAAAAACTTTCGGGTTTTCTCCTTGCTTCATGCGTTTTCCATATTTTGTGAAAAACAAATGTAATCATTTCAGAACTTTTTACTTAGATATACGTACTTAAGGTGGCGCTACAGTCCAGTGTGGACTTGGGCCTCAATCCGCCAGCCAGCTTGGTCCCTAGCTAGCCGTCTCCAGTTTTTCACTCCAAGTTGATTAAAGTCCTCTTCCACTTGTGTGCGCCACCTGTGTCACGGTCTTCCTCTCATTCTACGTCCCTCGGGAAAAGTGTCGAAGGCTTTCCGGGCTGCAGCATTGGTGTCCATCCGCTCTAAATAACCGAGCCATCTGAGTCTCCGGACCTTGACCCTTCTGGCTAGGTCCATGTCGTTGTACAACCCGTAAAGTTTTCGCTGTTGTATCTTCTTAGCCATTCCCCTTGAATGCACACGGGGCCAAATATGACCCGAAGAACTTTCCTCTCGACACAGCCTAAGGCACATTCATCCGATTTTGTCAAGGTCCATGCTTCTGCACTAGCAGAACTGAGATGATGAAACTGTTGTACAGTTTTAGCGTAGTTGCTCGAAAGAGGGCTTTTCCACTCAATTGCCCAAAGAAACAGCGATTAGCCAGAGTTATTCTTCGTCTTATGTCGGTGCTGGTGTTATTGCCCGTGTTAATAGCGGAGCCTAGGAAGACAAACTCCTCTACTACCTCGAAGTTGTATGCGTCTATTGTGACGTTCTGTCCGAGCCGTCGTCGTCGGTCGGTGTTGGGTGTCCTTTCTCGAAGACAGCATTTCCTTCGTTTTTCTCTCATTTACCGCTAAACCCATTTTTGCCGCTTCTGTCTCAATTCTCACCAAGGCGTCATTGACATCACGCTGTGTTCTTCCCATTATATCAATGTCATCGGCGTACGCGAGAAGTTGAACAGATTTTTTAAAGATAGTGCCTCTGGTGTTGACAGTGGACGATGTTAAAGAAATCGCATGACAGTGCATCGGCTTGTCTGAATCCTTTTTTGACGTCGAAAGATTCCGTAAGCTCATTGTCAACCTTGACGGAGCAGCATGAGTACTCCATGGTCATTTTGCACAAGCGAACGAGCTTGGCAGGGATGCCAAAACTAGACATAGCTTTATACAGTTCGTCTCTGTAGATACTGTCATACGCGGCCTTAAAATCGATGAAAAGGTGATGGGTATTGATTTGGAGTTCATAGGTTTTTCAAGGATCTGCTGCTAAGTGAAAATTTGGTCGATGGTTGACTTTTCTGATCTGGAAACCACATTGATAAGGACCAATCAGATTGTTGACGAAAGGCTTCAGACTTTCACATTTTACGCAGAGAGGATCTTGTAGGCGATGTTAAGTAGGCTGATTCCTCTGTAGATGGCGCAGTTTAGGATATCCTCTTTCAGGATCGGGCAAACAATGCAGAGGTTCCATTCATCGGGCATGCATTCTTCCGACCATATCTTACAGATGATTTGCTGCATGCTCCAGCTATCTAGATCGTAGCCAGCTGCTTTGAACAGCTCGGCAGCTAGGCCATCTGCTCCAGCGTCTTTGTTGGATTTCAGCCGTGATATTGCCGATTTCACTTCTTCTAGGTCGGGTTCACGGAATTGTTGGTTATCATCGTGTCCGATGAAAGGCTCCTGCTTGACTGCGGGATTTTGTTCGTCGTTGCCGTTATACAGTCTACAGAAGTGGTCTTTTCAAATATGTACCCAACATTGATTGCCTTTTACCACTTTGAAGAATGTTGTGTTGAAATATTTTTGAACATTGAACATTGAAATTACAGTACAAACACATAGCAGTACTGGTGACTGAGACCATTGCATCGGCTGGGACAGAACAAGACATTAATACAACAGAGAGAGAGAGAGACAGATAGATACATAGAAGGAAAACACATGACAGAAACCTACGTGGCTCAGAGGAGGATACATAGATGTTATTATTGTCTCGTGTTATCGCACAGGTGGCCTCAGATAAGCTGGCGATTTTCGTAGAAAAAGAATGCTACCGAACCTGGGGCTTGAACCCGCAGCATTTGGCTTAGCAGTCAACTACTTATTCCTCTGAACCATGGCCACCTGCTGAAATATTTTTATTAATAAGCAAACTGTATTTTGTTTCAGTTTTGTAAAATAAAATCTCAGTTGATGAAAATTACAAGAAAATCCTGAATGTTTTTGCCTCCACTGCATATTACTCGAAATAAAAAGATTGGTAATTCTTAAACAGTTTCCTCTTTATCGATTTTTTTAAAAATTCATCCATAAACCGATTCCAATCATGTAAAAATATAAAAGTCTCAGGTAGACAAGCCTCCTCTTATGCTTTCTATAAATAGAAAATATATAGAAACTAACCAAAGCATTTCCTTGCCTTATCAATTATATGAAACTTCATAAATACATAATTCAACTCAATTTAGTTTAAGAGCTTAGGGATGTCCTCCATTTCTCTTATATTTCCCAAGAGATTATCTTGAGGCCTGTAATACTTCTTTTAAGAAACATGCCACTGTCAGAATATTCTTTTTCTAATATAAATCTAATACATATACACCGAAGGATACTTTTTTTGTCTAAACATATCAATAACAGACGTGAACTGGAACTGAGTACCTAAACAAACTTTTTCCTTTCAATGGACCGGAAGTAGAAGAAAAGAAGGTTTGTTTCTTAATTCTTTGAATTATTTCAATTTTTCAAACTTGAAAATCAAAAGTTCTTTTAGAACTTTAGATATTCAATCAAAACTCCAAATCAAATTTATCATACGTGTCCTGTAAAAAGATGGTCCTTGATGAAATATTATATATATTCATGAAAATCTGCTTAAATAAATCAAAAAAGGAATGACAAAAATTGAAGACGAATGTGTTGTGTAGGTGGATCTCGGTCTGGCAGTTTGGTTAAGATGACTGTCCTTTCTCACCCCATTGCATATTTATAATTGAACATCTGTTACATAAAGGACAGTAACTCCGGCAAATGTGGAAATCAATTCGATTTATAAGAAAAACAACGAAATTACTGCGCACGTAGAATCAAATAAACCTAAACAAAGAAATACGAAGAGGGGGAGGTACATAATAGAAATTATTGTTTTTGTTCCACCCTCGCTTGACAATATTTTGTGCGAATATTTGCACAAATTATGTGACCGTGTTTATGGCACTTTCTTTGTTGCTTTGGTGATTATTTTTATTATGTCCTTTTGAAGTTAATGATTTCTTTTTGTTGGACAAAGGGCAATTGGCTGGTGGTTAAGGGTACTGACTGTGGATGCAGTAAAAATAACCAGGGATGAAAAATGTGCAAAAACAAAATAAATAAATAAAACAATTAGATCAATTTATAAATTTTGATGCTATTTCTCGCTAGCTGAGGTGAGCTCAGCCCTGTCCAAGTTTTACGGAAGCGTGCAACTGAGCTCGGGCTTTGAAAAATTCAATTTCCCTTGTTAGTTTTAATTTTTGAGATTCTTCTTCTTCTTATGCTGGTTGGATTCGAAGACTCTACGAGCCGGAGCATTATTTTCCATTTGCTCTACTCTACATGACCCAACGATCTAAGTCATTGGACCTTATAACTTTGTTGTCTTGGTCAGTGTCGCTGAACAGCTCGTACAGTTCTTGAATCTCCATTCTCCATTTATGCAGACAAGACCAAAAAGCAGCCCAAAGCTTTTTAATCGGATGTTGTCATGGTCCATGTCTCTGCACCATACATGAGGACCGGGTTGATGAGCTTTTTGTAAAGTGTCACTTTAGTTGCTCGGGATGGGGGACTTTCCGGGTCTGATGCCACACTGATAAGGACCTATCAGGTTCTTGACGAAAGGCTTCAAACGTTCACACACCACGGCAGACAACATCTTGTAGGCGATGTTAAGGAGACACTAGCACTTCAGAGGCGGCATCTCTGATGGCTGCTTAGCAGTATTGCCACTGGTTCTCTACATTTTGTGCTGGCAGCAAAGGACTTTTGAGGAGGTTTTCGGAGACACGATCGAAAAAGGATCCAGCAATCTCTTGCGATTGTAGCAGTTTGACGTCGAATTTTCTCCTAGCATTTTCACCTGTTGGCCTTGATCGGGATATCTGCATTCGTAGTCGACTAGTATTTGTAAAAATGTATAATCAAAGTTTATAGAAAATCTTAAAGAGTTCCCTATTCAACAACACCTTACGCAGACTTCAGAGACGCATGGTCTGAGTCAAAGGAACGTAAAGGTAATAACTTGTAATAACCATCCCTGGTAGGATGTCAGGGATCAAATTTTATTCCAATTTGTTCTCCTGCTTTCAGCACATATCAAAAATAAGACCAAATAGGGCAAGTTCGAATATATTTATTTTACTGTTCTTTTACCCTTAGTTGCCTTTTTTCATGTCTCGCACTTATTAAGTACAAAGAAAAAAAATTAAAGCAAAACAACAAAAATAATGATGACAGCTTTTCTTTATATATGTATTGTTTTTCTTTTTTGTTTCAGGACTTTCCATCATGACGAGGAGACGTTCGAGTCCGCTGGGACTCGAATTAGTTCTGTCGGTGGTGTTAGCATTGGTTGTGTTGCCATTATTGTCGCATGGAGGTGAGTACTTATGGTTTTTTTTGTATTATTATTATCCTGCAGCTTCCTTTTGTGATCATTAATAATGGAAATTTGAAACCGCACAATGTACACGAGACCATGGGCCAGGACCATGGCATGTGTCCTTGGCATGCTTTTAAAATGGCTCGTTTGTATGCACTGTCTGCGACTGGAGTTGCTTTGGTACACAGTCAAGGGAAAGAAGAATGCAGTCGATTTTTGTAGAGATGTTCAATTGGATTCGCACTTGATCCAATGGGACTAAGGGTGATTCTATGCTCACTCATTCATACAATGGGTAAACTTAAATGGGATGGTTTGAGGTTTATATTGTTACTTTGAAGAATTTTAAGCGATATATTTGTAGTGAGGACCAGCGAATATGGATTGGCACAAGTGAAGTTAATTCAAATGCCCAATTGAAGCCCCTTTTTGCTTCTACTACTGAATATAGCTAGCTAATTTGTCAATCGATGTGTATATCTAAAGCCATTCAACACAAAAAAGATATGCACTCGAAATTGATTTTGTTCGAACTGGAATTAATTTGGCAAGATTCATTGCTTGTTGCAATTGGGATTTGGCAAACGACATTTCAGAAACGATTCATTTATTTGATTTAGTGTTACGAACTGTGCAAATAAAAAGGTCCAAACAAGTGTCAATAGATAAAAGCGTGTCGTGTCTGGTAAGGGTAACTACGAATAACGGTTTTGTCCCATGGGGTTTATTTATTTGCCATCGGATTTAATGAAGGTGCGATGTTTAGTGTGTTATTTTGTCTGATTGGGGCGCTTTTCATCAAAATAAACTGAACTGAGGGTGAAAGATGGTTCGGAGGTACTTTTTTTGTTAATGCATTATTACCTACTTTGTGTTTTTTTTTTTTTATAAATTTTGACTTATTTGAATAAGGCATGCACGAGCTCGGGCTTGCAAGGAATATCGTCTTTAGCAACAACCTCGAGTCTTGCGCCTGGCAAAACTTCGCCCAGCATGCTGACAGCTTAAGCGTTTATAGATCGCGCGACCTTTAATCGTTACAGTCAATGAATTTGACATTGTCCTAGATGACAACCCCCATCGCTTGTTACAGGTGATGGACCTGGATGCTCTCGCATGACTTTGAGAAATCCAGCCGAGAGCTTCAGTTTTACCATCAGAGGGAATACATAGTATAATCGATATCAATGACAACAACAATGATCTTGTTTTGTTCCACAAGCACATCACTAAAATGAGAGGTACCCTTGGAACATTGAAAGTGCTGTGTTGTGCAGGAACTGGAGTGGATTCCTCCGGAGGCCTTTGACGCTTTGACGTGGAGTCGCAGCTGGTTTATTTGGCTACTATGAATTTAGCACAGTTAATTCTACCGTTATAGTTAGGATAACTTCCATCCACCAATGTTGCACTAGACGATTTTAGTATTCTTATACAAGTTCCTAGATTGATTGGTATTCTTCGAAGTGATAGCCGGGTCATTATTCACAACCCTACTAACACTAGGCTGCAAGGAGAAGTTTACTCTCGTTACTTACTTACTTAATTAAGGTGGCACTACGGTCAGAACTTGGGCCTCAACTCTTGTTAGTAGTTGATTATCCATAATCCTTCCACTCCTGACCTGAGAAGGCGCTGCCGCCTAGGCCCGGTGCACACACGCGATTTTTGTCGCGGCGATATCGCTGCGATATCGCAATTTTTCAGTGCACACTTGCGACATTTACCGCAGATTTCAATCTTTACTTCGAGTTTGTATTTAAACAATAGAGGTTTACAGGAAAAAAAATGTTTTCGCGTTCCTCGTGCATAAAAATTATGTTCTTAATAAAAAGAAACGACGTCACTGACGTTAATGGCTAACAAAAGGACTATTTTATTCATCGTTTCAAAATAAAAGACAAAATTCTGAACATTTTTTTAACAATTTTCGAATGAGTGTAAGATCTTTTGATGAGTTGGCGGTCAAAGTTTCACCAAAAATCAAAATAAAAATCAAATAAAAAGAAACCAGCATCAAAATTCATCCATATTTTCCCTTTCAATTTGATCAAAACTCGCGGTAAAAATCGCATGTGTGCACTGCACAATAGAAAACAATGTAAAACAAGACACATATGCGATTTTTGTCGCCGCGATATCGCTGCGATATCGCAGAAACTTTTGCGACATTTTATCGCAGAAATGTCGCAGAAGTGTCGCAGAAGTGTCGCTGCGATATCGCAAGTGTGTGTGCACCACTCCATTTGATTGTGAGTACTTTATGTCGTAAAAGCGATATCGCCGCGGTAAAAATCGCGTGTGTGCACCGGGCCTTAGAAACCTCATGCACCACACTAGAAGAGGGACACGGCTAGCCACGACCACGATCCCTTCTCCAGTGCTTGGTACAGGGCTAACGAAAGCCAACGTTGCCGACGAGCTGCCGCGCGCCCGGTCCTTTTAGACCTGGTCTTAATGTGTTTTTAGTGGTTTTTGGTTTTAATAATAACTTCCCACGAGAAAGCGAAGTAAAGGGAGGTCACCTCATCAATTGGTATCCGAATACTCTGTTACCGACTGAGCTATTTTTAGAAATTGGGCCCTCACCCTCAGCCTGGCTTATCATTTGCACGGGTCATATCACACCTTTAATCCAGCACTATTGGAAAGTTGAGGGGGTTGGAGTTGAAGAGTGACGAACAGCAGTTTAGCCACAGGCGTAACAAGGAAGGAAACTGGGTATATCGACAGACAGATACATTATTTTGTCGAGGGAGTGGAAGACGTCAGCCAGCATAATAGCACAAGTCGACGGAGGAGGGCATAAGCATTGGGAAGGGGTAGGATGAGCGACGTTTGGTTTCAGGACTTTGCTAGAGAAATAATTCCCGGGAATTCGACGCTCAGGTAGGAATGGTAGAGTGGATATACGACATACGTATAGTTTGACGTCAAGTTGATTTTTTTTGTTTGAATAATTAGCACCCACTCAAGGGGTTTTTTATACCCTTTTTATGCCAGAGACACAGTGAGTGCCTTACGAAGGAGGAAAGTGTCTTAAATTCCTGAACATTGCAATGATTTGGAAAGACAGAGTGTGGAAGGGGTTTCCACATTCGCGTAGTACGTCTAAAGAACGATTCTCTATACTTGAAGGTAAGTCCGAATTTGGGCCCGAGGGTAAACTGATGGGCATTCCTAAAAGTGCGAGTATTACGGGCGAATTGTTTAAGGGGAGGAAAGCAACTGGCTATTTCACAAGAGCACATACCGTAGAACTAACGATAGAACAGGGAGAGACACGCAACGTTACGACCGCGACGCACGGTGGTCTAACAAGTTGAATGAGTTGGTTATGTCTCTATCCCCAATCATTTTGTATACCGTCCAATAGGCTTAAGTATGTAGCTGGAGCACCAGCCCAGAGATGAGAATTGTACTCAAGCTTTGGACCCAAAAATCTTGCGGCATTTTTGGCAACATCGCATAGATATGTGCTCGTTGCACAAGAGGTGGTCAGTGATGCACATATTGGGAATCTCGAGATGCTCGGTGTCATTGATGCAACTTGTTGTATCAGTTATTTTTCGGAATCCCTAGCCGAAAACCACATTATTATTTATTGGAGAAAGGTTTTAGACCTTAAAAATGTACACTGCGTATGATTTTATGAAAAAAATGTAAAAAAAAAAAACTTTCCCAAGGTATTCTAGATCATCATCAAAGCTTTGTCTTTCTAGTTCTCAATCCCTTCGACTCATTACAATAACTTGTTAAGAACCATGAGCACAACTCACAATAATTTCACAACCACGTGAATATATAACCACATATATACTCAAAGCTCGAATTCCGCATACCAAACGTCCAAAATTATTTACAAAAAATATAGAAAACAAACCAATCAAACTAATTTCATATTCTATTGTTAGAAAATGATTAATAAATTTGTTTACATTGCAAAAAGGTAAAAAATGCGCAAAATATAAAATTTCAATAAAGAATTATAATCATCATCTTTTAACATAGTAAAAAACACAATTTTAAAGGTTCATTAAACCTTCCCTTTCCCCGCCTTCAATTTAACTTTACCAAAAAAAAATCAAAAAACATAAAACAATCTGACCAATTTTCTGCGTGTATAAATATCTTACCATAAAAAAAACTGGAAAAGCCCCACCAAAAAGAATACAAATAAAAATAGTCAGCCGTAATAAAAAGAGAAGCAAAAACGGACACCAAAGTCATGGAAATCACATCATAGACAACACATCTTCAATAAAAGATGATGGCAACATGATTGAAACGCGTCATCATCATGATGAAATTTATTTTTCGTTTTTTTTTTGTTTTCTGTCTTTCTTTGGTTTAAAATCATCAATGTTTCACCTTGAGTGCTCCAAGATTGAAATTGAACTTGAATCTAAAAATTTTGCCCGCCAATGTTGATGCAGGTGCACACTTTGTCTTTGGTCTTCGAAGCAGGAGCGGATTTTCAACTTTTCTTAAGGAATTTATTGGCCTAGATTTAAATTTTAAAGTGCAAAGTTTTAATCACACACAGTTAGGGCCTTAATGTCACTGTGCGCGTCCTGTTTAAATAAACCATTCTATAAACAAGCTGGTAGGTACTGTCATAGTAGGTAGGTAGATTAGAATTGGTTTTGTAAGATAAAGAATCAAGTTCCTAATCTTAATATTTGCGAGTTCGCTAAGCTCGCGTATGAAGGGAGCACCCAGAGCCATTTTTCTGGCATTAAGAAGAGCCGGGCACTGACACAAAAAGTGCTGGAGTGTTTCCCTTTGTGCCGTATCTCTACAGTTACTACAAAATTCGTTGTGAGGAATACCAAGTTTCATGGCATGTTGTTCGACTGGCCAGTGGCCTGTGCACATGGAAACTATCCTGCATACCTGCATATGTCCGACCTAGGTTTATTCAGAAGTTCCTTGGTACGTTTGTGGTCGTAAGTGCGCCATATATGTCTTGCAGTTGGTGAGATTTTTCCATCTTACTGTAGATTTTTTAAGAAAATGGTTTTGAATACCGTTTTCATGACTCCTAAGGGAATCCTAACTTCCTCAACTAGGGATATCTATTTGAAGGTTTGATCCCGTCCTGGCCAGTTCATCAGCGATGAAGTTCAGTTCATTACCTTGCATGTCGCTGTGCCCTGGTACCCAGACTAGATTAATTTTTATACTGTCGTTGAAACTTGCGAGCTCTTGCTTGTAATCTCTAACGATTCTAGACCAAGTCAGTATAGCTGCTTGGCTATCAATAAAGATTGCGACCTTTTTTATAAAATCGTCAGATTTGATTGCTTGTTTTAGAATCCTACATATTTGTCTAATAGCTAGAACTTCAGCTTGAAATACGCTACATCTATCGGGCAGTCTAAAGGATTTTTTAATACCCAGTTCTTCGGAGAAGACTCCAGCCGCAACACCAAGTTCCATCTTTGGAACCATCAGTGTAAACT
This sequence comes from Sphaerophoria taeniata, assembly GCA_943590905.1. Lineage (NCBI taxonomy): Eukaryota > Metazoa > Arthropoda > Insecta > Diptera > Syrphidae > Sphaerophoria > Sphaerophoria taeniata. The sequence continues at coordinate 182,634,933 of OX016540.1, read as the reverse complement.
GTGATGTCAAAATCCTTTGTAGGGCTATTTATGTTCCAATTTTGCCTAGTTGGAATTTCAACCTTAAATTGCTTTCGGTAAATCTAGTGAGTTGGCTGTTACCCATCGACCCTTGAATGACTGGTTCGAAGCATGGAGATAATCCAGCTAATAACATGCTGTTCCAAATCTAATTTGGATAGTGCTACCCGATAGCTTCTGCGAACACATTGTTGAAGACTCCTTCTACATCAATAAAGGTGGCGAGAGTGTATTCTTTGTACTCTAGAGATCTTTCCACTGTACGTACTACTTCGTGTCGTGCCGTGTCAGTGGATTTGCCTTTAAGGTAGGCATGTTGAGATTTAGTTAGAGGATTATTAACAAGATTAGCTCTGATATGTTTGTCCAATAGTCTTTCCAGTGTTTTTAGCGCAAAGGAAGAGAGAATAATTGGTCTGAAATCCTTTGGTGTTTCATGGCCTCTTCTACCGATCTTGGGAATGAAGACCCCCTTGACCCTTCTCCAGGATTGAGGTACGTAAGTCAGTGCCAAACAATTGAAGAAAAATACCCTTAGCCATGGAATTATTACATCTTATAACTTTTGTAGAATTTCTGGTCCTGGCGACTAATATGGTTTTAAGCTGTTTATGGTCCATGAAATCTTTTCTTTACAGTCTGGGAAATGGGCTTTGATTAAGACTTCCAGGGTCTCTGAGAATAGAATGGTACTTGGACAGTTCCAAGTACCATTTTCCTTCTTTATGAATGAATTGGTCTTTTGATAGGACTTAACATAGCCTGAATGATTCTCTAATGTTATCAATGGATTCACAGTAGTTTTTCCATGATTCTTTTTTGGCTTTTTTGTATTTCTTTAGACACTCTACTGTCACTTACGAGTATCTAATTCACCTAATATAATTCTCATGGGTATAAATATTTAATACTGGTACTCTTCAGTTCGTCGAGATCGACACATCGTCATTAAACCGTCATCGTGAGAAAATGCTCGATGAGGCATCAAATTTGTTTAAGAAATAATTTTTAAGTTCAAATTATATGATTGAGGCCAATGGTTCAACGAGTCTTGGAGGTGAAAAAAATGCAGTTGAATGCATTTCCTTATCAATATTCGACAATGGACAGTGTTTAACCAATCCATTTGACCTCCAGGATATTTTGTTTGTCAAGTCAATAAAAAATAGTCAAAATCTTTCCATCCACATACCGTGGAAATAATCAATATTTGTTAGGTTCTTTTTTTGGGAATCAACTGCATTACTTAACATGCAAATGATTAAATACCACCGAAAAGAAATGGATGGCGAGGTGGGTATAGGTTTCACCGGATTTAAATGACCGACTTTATTTGGGCATACATTTCGAACTGACTCAGAACTCAAGCTCAACAAACCGAACAGTAATAATTAGGTTAACCAGTTTCGGTCACTTGCTCGTCTCATCTTATGTTTACATTTTAAAATGCAAACAGAATTGTTCAATACCTTTTGTCCACTAAATGAAGGGTCGACATCATCGTCTTGTTTGTTTGCACTGGGAAATTGAGTCCATGCCACAAATGCGTCAATGAGTTTGCTTTACCGCATGCCATTTGCACATAAATTCCATTGAAACGTCGTAGAATTACTAACACACGTGCTTCTATTTATCGCTTAAAACGGTTGTACGAATGAGTGGTTAACGCCATACAAGGAACACCGCAGATTTTTCGCATTTTATTTTAACTTCTTCTTTTCTGGTCCTTTGTTAGCAACCATGTGACTGTCAAAAAATGTGTACATCATGTTCATCTGACAGCAGGAGTGCATTTTGAAGCAAATTATTTCAACTGAGTCATTTGGTAAGGTAATGGAAGAAGAACACAAAATAAACAAGTTTCTGGAAAACATGAATTGATGATTATGCGCGGGGAAACTTTATTGAAATGCATGCTGAACGACCTGATTTATGCAGAAACTTGGCCATAATTCCTAAATTCAACTCAACTACTTCTTATTTTATTGTAAAAACAACTTCTTGCTTAAACGAAAGAGCTGAGGTACAAACTCTCTTTGAGGAAATGCCTGATGAATGCAGAATAATAAAATAAATTTTAGCATCCAATACGACAACCACATAACGATTTAAGATTATTAAGCTTTATTTTAATGCTCTCATCATTATCTCTCCCTAAAAAATTGTTTTGTAGTTCAGATTATACTTTATCACCGTCATCCAGTAGCAAATGTTCAACAGGAACAGAACACAAAACGATACGACCATATAAAATTCCGTTACATTCAGCTCAGCTTGTTATACACTAATTAAATATCTTTCAATGGTGATAAGAAGAGGCAGCAGGTGCTACCTGGTTTAATTAACCGCGGAAGCAAGACCACCATTTCAGTCGGTCTCTCACATAAACTTATAATTACTGTAGGCTTTCACGAAAAAAAATTTCAAACACGAAGAGAACACCAAAACGACCACTATAAAAACAAACAAAAACAAATAGTAAAATAAATTGATAGGTTGATGCTGAGGGCAAAAACCTAGCAATGGTTCTTTGGTTTTAAAGAAAACACATAATTGTTCTTTCTTCTCTGAGATATAAAGCCTCGACTAAACAACACATAAAAAAACAAAAAAACAAATCCATACCGCTAAGGTCAGTCATCTTCTAAAGAAATTAGATCTTTAGGGCACAGACGTTAAAAGCTTAGCGAAACGGGGAAAAAACCGTGTTTTCATTAGACAGTTCAGAACATAAATAATAAAACAAAGGGGGAAATTATTCTATATTGCTTGACTTGGGTGATATAACAATGGTCATATGAATCAGATTCATTTTGGTTTCTTTATTTGGTGCAGAGGAATACAGAGAAGATAAATAGAATTCCAACAAATTTTCAAAACTAACTAACTTATGGTGGCCCTACAGTCCAGTTCGGACCAGGGCCTCATTCAACAAACTTCTCCAACCAGCTCGGTCCCTAGCAAGCTGTCTCCAGTTTCGCACGGCAAGTTGGTTCAGGTCCTCTACCATCTGTGTGCTCTACCTAAGTCGCGGTCTTCCTCTTCTGCGACGTCCTTTCGGGTTGGATTCGAAGACTCTACGAACCGGAGCATTATTTTCCATTCGTCAGGTCACTCAACAGCTCGTACAGTTCTTGATTGAATCTTCGTTTCCATTCTCCATTTATAAAGACAGGACCAAAAATCACTCGAGAATTTTTCTCTCGAAGCAGCCCAAAGCTTTTTAATCGGATGTTGTCATGGTCCATGTCTCTGCACCATACATAAGGACCTGGATGATGAGGGTTCTGTGAATTGTCACTTTAGTTGCTCGGGAGAGGACTTAACTACTCAATTGCCTTCTAAGTCCAAAGAAGCAGCGATTGGCAAGAGTGACTCTTCGTTTGATTTCACCGCTGGTGTTGTTGTGTGAGTTGATGGCAGTGCTAGGTAGGCAAAATCCTTAACTACCTCGAAGTTAAATCTGTCTATGTTGACGTTTGCTCTAAGACGTCGGTCGTCGATGTTGGTTGTCTTTTCATGTTGACATCATTAACTTCGTCTTGCCCTCGTTAACCGCTAGACCCATCTTTCTGGCCTCAATCTCAATACTCACAAACGTACATCACGATGTGTTCTTCCAATTATGTCAATGTCGTCTGCGTATCCTAGCTGGACGGACTTTTGAAAGATTGTTCCACTGGTGTTCACGTTGGAGTTTTGCACAATCTTTGCAAGGATGATGTTGAAGAAATCGCATGACAGCGCATCGCCTTGTCTAAAACCTTTTTTGACATCAAATGCGTCCGTTAGGGTTTTTTCCGACCATGATGGAACAGCGTGAGTTTTCCATTGTCATATTACACAGACAGACGAGTTTTTCTGAAATGCCAAAACTAGGCATTACTCTATATAATTGGTCTCTATAGAAGCTATCATACGCGGCCTTGAAATCGATGAAAAGGTGGTAGGTATCGATTTGAAGTTCCTGGGTCTTCTCCAAGATCTGCCGTAGGGTGAATATTTGATCGATGGTGGACTTTCTGGGTCTGAAGCCACACTGATAAGGACCTATCAGGTTGTTGACTCAGGGATTCAAACGTTCACACAGCACGGCAGACAAGATCTTGTAGGCGATGTTAAGGACACTTATACTTCTGTAGTTGGTGCTGTTCAGGGGATTTCCTTTCTTGAGGATCGATACAGAGGTTCCATTCGTCGGGCACGTTTTCCTATGACCAAATTTTGCAGATGAGCTGGTGCATAGTCCTTACCAAATCATCTCCAGCTGCTTTGTACAGTTCGGCGGCTAGCCCGTCTGCTCCAGCGGCTTTGTTCGACTTAAGTTTAGATATCGCTATCTTCACTTCGTCAATGTCGCATCGAGATAAAAAGCAAACTATCCTAAAGACTTTATATTTTTCGATTTTATCAGTGATCTGCCTATAAATCAACAAGATTAATTTTTGTTTACGTATATCTTTATTTTGTGATATTTATCACAAATGAGATCACATTCATAAGAAAGCTATAACCAGGTAACAAGTGACCTTTCCAATCAAAACTTGAAATCTCTTCCGTATCCACTAAATCCTTCTGTACTAACATACGAGTAGAATGAGTATCTGTAAGCTTCATTTATCAACCCAACCCTACTGAACCCAACGACGCACGGTTACAACAAATACAAATCATTCTTCGCACGAAGAATCTCATATCGAAATACTAATCATAAGCGTGCGATGGACGACAACGATTTCCACTCTCGTTATTTTTCCTTGGTCCGCCTTGTAGATATGTTATTTCCTTACCTTTCTTGGTAAGTATCTTTTTAATAACACTAAATCAAGATCAATTAATCAATTTCGCATTCATTGATAACAGGATAAATCAACCAAACAAATATTAAGCGATGCTGTCGCCTCAGCAAATAATTTTTCTAGCCATTTCTCTATGGTGACTGAAAGGAATATTGTGGAGTGTGCGGGGCTTGGTCTGTAGCTTGTTGGGAAGGAAGGTGTAACTGACCCGATGACGACGACAATAAAGATGGACGATTTTTTGCTATGGTTGTTGTAGTTGATCTGTGTTGGGCGCACGAATTTTATGGTCGGCTAGAAAAATTCCTTTCACATTTCACATAGTTTAATGGACACAATGGACAGAGACTCACATAATGTAATCGTGATCTCAGGCATTGCTGCGTTTTATTTTATCCTCTTAGTTACTTGAAGTTTATATTTAAGTTGGTTATATCTCTTTTGCCATGTGCGTCATGTGTACTGTTTTGGTCCATGACTATCGCAACATGAATCCTAGTTATACTTACTAGAAAAGAGCCTGAGTCTCGGGATGTATTTATCCTTTTTTCGAGTTGAGAGCACAGAATTTTTAAGTTAAATTTTAAGATATCTTTTATCTTGCCACTTATCAAATCTATCATCTTTCTAGCCAAATGTTTAGACACAATTCTTCTGGGAAGATCTTCCAAAAACGATGTTTGTTATTTTTCTGAAACTTGCTTTTGCTCGTGATATTGGAGTGTCATTGTTAAGAATTGTTTTACCTGCTTACTGGCGCTACAGTCGGTGGTGGTCTTGGGCCTCAACCAACAAACCTCTCCAGCCAGCTCGGTCGCTAGCTAGCTGTCTCCAGTTTCGCACGCCGAGTTGATTGAGGTCATCTTCAACTTGCGCGAGCCACCCGAGCATTGGTCTTCCTCTACTGCGCTGTCCCTCTGGTGTGGATTCGAAGACTTTACGGGCCGGAGTATTGGTAGAGAGGATGGACTTTCCACGTGACCAAGCCATCTGAGTCTTTGAACCTTCTTTAAGCTAGTTCAGTGTCGCTGTATAGCTCGTACAGTTCGTGCTTAAATCCTCTCCTCCATTCATCGTTTAGCAGACAGGACCATAGATCTTCCGTAGAACTTTTCTCTCGAAACCGCGTGTGTCGGCAGTAGAGCGTCATCTTAATTCTTCGGGAGAGGGCTTTACTACTCAATTGCTTTCTTAGACCCAAGAAACAGCGATTAGCATGTCATTGTCCGTGTTGATAGCGGAGCCAAGGTATACAAAGTCCCTAACTACCTCGAAATTATATGCTTATCCGCTAAACCCAATTTTTCAGCCTCTGTCTGTATACTCGCAAAAGCACTGTTGACATCACGCTGCGTTCTCCCAATGATATCAATGTCATCAGCGTACGCGAGTAGTTGCACATACTTCTGGAAGATAGTGCCTCTTGTGTTGACGTGGGAGTTGTGCACTTTTCGTTCCAATATGATGTTAAAGAAGTCGCATGACAGTGCATTACCTTGTCTAAAGCCTTTTTTTGACATCGAAGGCGTCGTCGGTGAGGTCGTTACCGACTTTAATGGAGCAGCGCAAGTTCTCCATTGTCATCCTGCTCAGACGAATGAGTTTTGTAGGGATGTCAAAACTAGACATGGATTTATACAGTTCTTCTCTATAGATGCTGTCATACGCGGCCTTGAAATCGATGAAGAGGTGGTAGGTATCGATTTGAAGTTCCCAGGTCTTCTCCAAGATCTGTCGTAGGGTGAATATTTGATCGATGGTGGACTTTCCGGCTCTGAAGCCACACTGATAAGGACCTATCAGGTTGTTGACGAAGGGCTTCAAACGTTCACACGGCAGACAAGATCTTGTAGGTGATGTTAAGGAGACTTATAACTCTGTAGTTGGTGCAGTTCAGGGGATCTCCTCTCTTGATGATCGGGCAAAGAATGCTGAGGTTCCATTCATCGGGCATGCTCTCTTCCAACCATATTCTGCAGATGAGTTGGTGCATGCTCCTTACCAAGTCGTCGCTTTGAAGAGTTCGGCAGTGATGCCGTCAGCTCCCGCGGCTTTGTTGTTTTTAAGCTTAGATATTGCTATCTTCACTTGTTCAAGGTCGGGTAGAGAAATCTTGGCTTGCGTCATCTTCGTTGAATGGTTCATTCTGCCTGACAGCGGAATTTGATTCATCATCGCCGTTGTACAGTCTGGTCTGGAAGTGGTCCTTCCATATCCTCAGCATTGACTGTGACTCTATTACGATATTTCCCTGTTGTTTTACCTTATTTGTTAAAAGACTTGTTCAAATCAAATCGATACAAGATCTTTCAATTATCTTCAAGAGTCTGGTGTCGACATAACATGGCATATATGCACCTCTCTTGCTAACTTCTTAAAATAAATAACATAACATGGTTGTGCACATATTCGTTTTGGGCTATGTGGACTGTACAGTGTACATGTACATACATAGACTCTATATTTTATGCGATCACTTCCGTCGTCATAGGCCATGAATTTCACTTCTTTTTTTGCTTTAATCTCGTTCTTTTCATACGTTTTGTTCTCATTAAAAAGTGTTAAGTCTGACAATGATGAGTGGTACTCTCTTTCAAGATAGATACAATAATGCATAAAGGTGCTACAAAACTATCTCACGCTATTTCTCATGAAGAACTATTATAAAACATATTTTTTTTCGAGGAGGTGTGCTAAGTTCAGAAACTTAAGTTACCTGTGCAGAACATTGAACCCTTTCTCGTCGTCGTCGCGTCGTCGTCGGTCGGTCGTTAACATCACCGGTCGTCTACGTTGGTCGTATCAAGGCGTAGGTATTTGGCTTGATCTCTAATTACTGCACTATAAATGTTGAGTTTTAAAGTTCTGTTTAGTTTTTTTAATTTAAATTAATTATTATGGGAACATTGAACTCTTTTACAGTCTTAAAAAAGACAAGGAAGACAACGACGAACAAATTGCAATCGCATGACTAGCGACTTCTTCTGCCACCCTTTAAGCTCCCACAAATGCACAAAGTGTCATTAGAAATTTTAAAAGAGTTCACATTATTCCCATCGTTGGTATTTCATCTTGCATCGTTAATCAAGCTGCTGTTATAATTTGGTCGATTAGGTTTTCTCTGGCAGTTGTCAATTAATCTGACTATAAATCTCAGAATACCTGGCAGATTTTGCTTGTTACCCGATTCAGGAGCTAAAGCTAAACATAAGTTATCGATCATTCATCATGTCACCTTTTTCAATTCCAGTAGTTAATCAATTTAAGCAAACGATTCGATAATAACTTGTGAACAATTTCGTTCAAGTGTCGGAAATGTTATAAAATCATGAAGAAATATATCTGTCAATTTCATTTGGATTAGATTTCTTTATCTTTAAATAGAATTTCTTACAAAAATCAAGTTTTACCAAAGGAACAGGAAATAAACTTTGGGTAACCACTACTCAAACACGACTACATCCGTTATTCGTAACTGGTTCATCTGAATATTCAATTTAATATTCGTAATAAATAACAACACCAACCCAAAAAAAAAAAAACTAATCCAATCCAAAAGTCAAAGACCACAAGGAAGAGCGCGAGTCGTGTGTACGTATGCCTTATACCAAACCAAATGATATAGCCGGCCGGCATGGCGCTCAAAAAAACCAAAACACAAACAAATCTTACCAAAACGGGTTGCGGCACTTGCTGGAATTATAAGCTTTAAATTGGTTTAATTAATTTCATGCAGAGGCTTATGTTGGTATAGGTACTTTACTTATCTGTACCATTGAAAAGGAGTCGGGGAACTTATCTTTTGTCATAAACCTGATAAATGTGATAATGAAGTATTTGGTCATGATAAACTGTGTCAAGAATATTAACTGCGATTTTCATAAGTAACTTTTCGAATGAATAATTAATAATCCGTCGCGTCGTATCAGAGGCATGGTTGTTCTTTCAGATCAGTTGTGAGTTTTAAAATGTGCTAATCGACAATTAGCGATTTTGGAAATTTTGCAAATTGAATCACATTCAGCAAAATACCAATTAACGTTTCCTCTCTTCTTCTACCGGCTAGCACCCTTCTCTCCCCAATTTTAGTTGGAATGAAAACTTACTTTTTTATCCAGCTTCAAGTCCATGAGAGAACTCAGCATGAAACACTGCCGTCTTTCTTTCGGGTAGAGACCATTAAATGTGTTCTCTAGTCATCGGGAGGTGCTTTGATTGCCAAAGTTTGACAGCAGCAGTTACTTGTCCTTATAGCAAATGTCTGATTTTCCTGGTGATCTCCAGTTTGGGTCTTACAGACGACGATTTTCTTGGTTAAATTCTCGCTTAAAATACCGAATATCCGTCGAAGAATATACGATAGGATTTTGTATGCAAGGAAAAGCAAGGATAGTCTATGTATTTTTGAGGACATTAGATTACTATTAAGTTTGTAGGCAAGCCATCAGCCATCAGCCATCAGCATTTTCCTTTCCACACTTTAGTGTAGCCGATCCTGAGGAGTTTTTTTAGTTTTTAAGCTTTTGGGGGAACCTCTCTTCACCTCCTCAGTACAGGTTTCTGCGTGTGGTTCTTTGTTCTTTGTTCTGCATATTGTCGATTTAAAAGCAACTTACTTATTTAAGGTAGTGCTACAGTCCGTTGTCAACTTGGGCCAACAGTCTCCGACAGCCAGCTTGAGGTCCTCTTTCAAATAGGTCCACTACCTGGTACTTGGTCTTCCTCTACTTTTTCGGGCCTAGGGAATAGTGTCGAAGGCTTTCCGGACCGGATCATTGGTGTCGCTGGACCGTTCTGGCTACGTCCTTGGCGTTTTACAACCCGTAGATTAAAGTTCGCTGTTGAATCTTCATCTCAATTCCCCAGCAATGCACGCGGGCCATAGATAACCCAAAGAACTTTCCTTTTGTAAAAACCTCCGAACTTCATTCTTGCTGTTGGCTCTCTCAACATCCTGGATCTGACGCTTCCCATGCTCCTCTTTTCTTCTGAGAAGCAGTTGTTCCTCTCTCCTCTATTGCTTGTAGAGCTCACAAGTTCGTTTTCTGGCTGTGTGAAACTTAACACATTAGCGGCTGCAACTGTGACTGCTTTTTTACAATGATACCACTGGTCCTCGATACTTGATATTGACGTCATAGGACTCCTTAAAAAGTTACAATACAATACAATAATTACTTGACACTCGATCAGAGAAAGATCTGTGCGATCTCTTGTGATTATAGCCGTCCAACGTCGCATTTTCTTTCAGGATTTGCTTGTTTTGGTCGCTGTCGAGACATTCGTAGCCGTACCTTGGCTACGACGAGTAAGTGGTCTGAGTCGATGTGGACTCCTCGTCCAGCATTTCCTTTTTTTGGCCGTTGTTGGGATATTCGTAGCACTACCTTGGCTACGACGAGGTAGTGGTCCGAGTTAAAAAATCTAGAATGCTGGACAAGTGTTTACCGTTTCGATTACCATGTGATCAATCTGCTTGACGGTTGATTGATCAGGAGATCTCCATGTACCTTTATGGATGTTGAGATGTGGGAACCAGGTGCCTGCAACCACAACATTTCGCCCCGCAGCAAAATCGATCAGCTTGAATCCGATAGCGGAAGTGGTGTCGTGCAGGCTCTGCTTTCCGACTGTTCCACCAAAGATGTCCTCTTTTCCCAGCTTTGCGTTAAAATCGCCGAGGATAATTTTAATTTTATAGCTAGGACATTGCTCATATGTTTTGTCGAGGAACTCTTCTTTGGTGGCGTCCTTTTTCTCTTCTGTGGGGGCATGCGCGCACATGAGGCTAATGTTGCCGAATTTAGCCTTGATTCGGATCGTCGTGATGCGTTCGTTTACACATTTGAAGCTCAAGACCTTTTGCTGAGTCCGTAAAACTCTTAGTTGCTTGACTCCTTAGTATCATCATGAAAAGGACCTGTGGATTAAATAAACTGGTGTTCTGTAGTGCAGCCTTGATGAAGTTTATTGCCAGGCGATCATTAATCGGATTCAAATCGTTGATCACTAACCTTTGACGTGCCGTTCTTTGACTTCCAGCAGTTAAAAATGTCGCAATTCTTTCACTATACCAAAAGTATAGTTTTTAACTGTCCTCTAGTCTACAATAATTTCCTTAAATTAACGAAACTTTTAAATTCATTCATCCTTGGGTAACGAAAGCAAGTCGTTTCAGTACACAACAATTTTTTTTTGTTTGACGGTAATCAACTTTTTGATCAAAATGAGAGTTAAGACCTTTTCTTCCGTACAAACGCTGCAATTATATGCACCGTGATTCTGCACACATCAACTGCATAGCAATCCAACAATCTCCTAAGATTGTGAGGGGCGAGTAGTGAACATTTAATTGATTACAATGAGATTCGAAGCCATAAAGTATACAAGCATTACATTCTCATAAGACACACATTCATACCTACTTGCAGAAATCAACTACATTCCTTGAATTTTACTGTAAAGTATCGAAGGATGCGCTGGGGTTTTCAATTATTATATTCACTGTTTCGCTGAAAATTGTTCCAGATCTATCTTCTGATGGGGGAGAAGGATATATTTCCCATACTAATACGAATAGGTCTAGGTACTTCTTTTTTCGCCGGGTGATTGTGCGATGATGTGCCAGCCGGCCCCTGTTGGCTTTAGTGCACACTTAATGACACTCTTCTACGCTCCTCGCAGATGCAATCTATTCAGTCTAATGCATGATTTACATCGTAAGAACCACTCAACTCTCAAGATACACAGAACCAAATCGCGTGCAGCCTAGATTCACCAAAGTCAAATAAATCGACATATTCGAGTGATGGAAGTTGTAACAATCGACTACGCTTTAATGCGACTGACCGTGAAGTCTGGCGTTATAGTAGAGGAGTCCACAATACTAGACGTCCTTTGTTGTTGCAGCAGTCGATGACTTTACAGATATCATCATCCGCATCTTCTCGACCCTGCCTTGTATAATTCTTTCACATAATTTGCGAAACGTGAAACCTGAGTCTTTCTATTCGTCTGTATATCTTATATGTATATGACATGGCGACGAACGACGGTAGACAGTAGACCAAAGACCAACGATATCGCAATGTTGATGGCAACAAGAATGACGGCGACGACGAACGGTGGCGGCGACGACGACGGTTCATATGGGATAATCAACTAAATTACATCAGTTTCGAAGGAAAATGAAAATTCTATGCATCTGCAATTTTTCGAATTAATTTTCCTTTTCCTCCTCCTGGTTAACTCGCTGGGCTTAAGAACAGAACTCACTCAATAAGAACTACATCAACCAAAGAAGTTGGTAGGCATGAAAAAAAGAGCATAAATAAAAAGCACTCGCTTCTTCACAGAACTTCATCAACTACTAGGAGAAGATGTGATGGGGAAAACGAAATAAATTAACCCAAGAAGAACTGCCTAGCCTAGGTGAAAATCCCCACAGACGATCTCACTGCTATGGGGGTGCTAATGTAAGAAATACATTATAAATCCAAACTATCACTATCAGGTACCCTCCAACTACATTCATATCTCCCCCAATGATGTGCAACAGACCATCCCGTGCAATTTGTGTATAGTTGCTAGTTGCAATGATGCTCCTTTGGAAGGAACACACGCACCGTAAAGATGAGCCTGATGATGTCTTCAACTCGTGTTGTAGACATAAAATACATTCAATGCATGCTGCACAAGTAAACACGGTAGGAGAAGAAAATATAGCCTAGACCACCCAAAAATCGCCCCTAACGTTTCTACTCTGTGCTCCCATGGAGCAAAGTTTCAATTTCCATGGTATGTTTTTTCTTCGCGCAGTGATAAATTGTCTATTAAAATTGGTTGGCTAACTGCCAGTAAGCATAAAACAAACTTACCCACTGAAGTTCAGGTCTGGATTTTATGTTATATGAATTTTGAAATTGAGTAAATGTAATGAAAGTTGAATAGCGGTTTTTAAACATTAATTCTTCAATAAAGAAGTTTCAACAACATGTTTATCAACTTCTGTCGTGTTGGCGGAACATGTGTAATGTGAACACCACTGAACCCACCTTAATATAGTTTATGACATTTCTGACATTTCTTCCCGAACACACCCTGCACATGACAGCTGTTTCACATCACTGTGATTTGACGTTTCAGATTGTTTTCGTTTTAATAACCTCACTCTTATGTCGATTGGTCATTGGTCTTTTTTTGACGTTTCTTCTTCTACCTCCAATGAAACGGCTTATGATGTGTCATTCTTCGGACGATTCTGTTTTCAAAACGGAAGAGTTCTGCTCTTCTCAGAAGCATTCCATCTGTCAAAGTCAGTCCAACGGAATGGTTTAAGAAGACTTCTGGACTCTTCCGAATGCTTCTGGACGACCAATGGAAAACGACATTAAATTCATCTAAAAACAGTCAATTTTTTGTTAAAAAGTTATGAAGCTTTTGCGCCCTAAACAGCTTCATAATAAAAACCAACACAATTCCGGTCGTTGCTTACTTTTTTTTTATTGTAAGCACGGATGTGTTTCATGTTCAAGTTCAGCTTAAGAATTAAAAATACTAAGATAGCCAGGTTGAATGGGGCGGTCTAGTCTTATGGGAAGGAGGGACGTTTGCACACACATGGGTCATTCAACCTAATCAAAAACAAAACAAAATATACGTAGTAAGAAAATTGCTCATGCAGACGTTCATTTATGCACATATGTACAGGTACACATGTACATGAGAAAAACAACGTGTGTACCCAGCGTACAGAATATCCAAGAAGCGACTTCTTGTTCGTAGAACTTAGCATGATCATCTCTCTTAACTCGCCCAGTAATGCTAATGTTTCTTGTTTTTTTTTTTTGTCTATCTATTATGTTAGTTGATACAACGATTTGGTCGTAGTTTTTCATTTTCTGCATTATCGCAGGAGCAGCAAAACTGCCTTTTAAATGTACACTAAGAATCGTTTCATGGTCAAAACGAACAGAAAAATGTCCAGGACCAAAGAGTACATGCATTCCTGAGGGTCTGATTTCAAATTTTTAGATCTTGTTGTTGTTAATTTTTCTATTTGCCCGGGAAAATATAGAAAAAGAATATGTTTGTTCCAACATTTTCGTTGCGTGTCTCTCCCTGTTCAATCATTACTTCTACGCGCTCTAATGAAAAAGTCAGTGGCATTCCTCCCCTTAAACAATTCAATGCCCATCAGTTTACCCTTGAGCCCAACTTCGCAAGTACTCTCAAGTATAGAGAATCGTTCTTTAGCCGTACTACTTGAATGTGGAACTCCTTCCACACTCTGTCTTTCACGATCATTGCAACGTGCAGAAATTGAAGACCAATGTACACCGACTCCTTCTTTCCAACCCTTTCCTTCCTTCCTAAAGCACTCACTGTGTTTCTGGCATAATAAGGGAATAAAAACCCCTTGAGTGGGTGAAAATTATTAAAAAAGAAAAACGTAAGGAATCAAATCAAATGCGTGTTGAAGCTAAATTTGAATCAGTACCTTTAATCCTTCTTAAGTTCTTACTTTCAAGAAAAAACGCGTGTAATTTTCGTGTAATTTTTTGTTAATTGGAAAGGGAACAGCTTGTTATGTCATTTCAGGTTTAAATATTGTTCAAGAAAGTTCAAGTTAACTGTAAAGAATCGTAAATATTATTTAAATATCTAACAATTTCTTTTTTTTTATTTTCAGCTCCAGTTCAGGAAACTCACGCTGAACTTCAAAAATACTCAGGTAAATAAAAGATGTTTTAGCAAAGCCTTCCATAAATCCTGATCCAAAGATCAGTATAAATCTTACTTACTTACTTATGGTGGCGCTACAGTCCAGGTCGGACCAGAGCCTCATTCAACAAACGTCTCCAGCCAGCTCGGTTCCCTTCCACCTGTGTGCTCCACCTGAGTCTTCCTCTTCTGCCACGTCCTTTTGGGTTGGATTCGAAGACTCTAGGACCCGGAGCATTATTTTCCATTCGCTCTACATGACCCAACCATCTAAGTCCTTGGACCTTAACTTTTCTGGCTAGGTCAGTGTCGCTGAACAGCTCGTTCTTGATTGAATCTTCGTCTCCATTCTCCATTTATGCAGACAGGACCAAAAATCACTCGAAGAATTTTTCTCTCGAAGCAGCCCAAAGCGTTTTCATCGGATGTTGTCATGGTCCATGTCTCTGCTGTCTGAGTTGATAGCGGATCTTAGGTAGACGAAGTCCTTAACTACCTTGAAGTTAAATCTGTCTATGTTGACGTTTGCTTCAAGACGTCGATGTTGGTTGTCCTTTCTTGTTGACAGCTCTAACTTGGTCTTGCTGTCGTTAACCGCTAGACCCATTTTCCTGGCCTCCGTCTCAAGACTCACGAACGCTCCACTGACATCACGCTGTGTTCTTCCAACTATGTCAATGTTGTCTGCGTATCCTAGTAGCTGGACGGACTTTTGAATGATTGTGCCTCCGGTGTTGTTTACTTTGTAGTTTTGCACAATCTTTTCAAGAATGATGTTGAAGAAATCGCATGACAGCGCATCGCCTTGTCTAAAATCTTTTTTGACATCAAATGCGTCCGTTAGGTTTTTTCCGACCATGATGGAACAGCGTGACTTTTCCATTGTCATCTTACACAGACGGACGAGTTTTTCTGGGATGCCAGAACTAGACATTGCTCTATATAAATTGGTCTCTATAGACGCTGTCATACGCGGCCTTGAAATCGATGAAAAGTTGGTAGGTATCGATCGATTTGAAGTTCCAGGGTTTCTCCAAGATCTGCCTGATAAACACCTATCAGGTTGTTGACGAAGGGCTTCAAGCGTTCACACGGCAGACGAGATCTTGTAGGCGATGTTAAGGAGACTTATACCTCTTTAGTTGTTGCAGTCCAGGGGATCTTCTTTCATGAGGATCGGGCATACGATGTTGAAGATCCATTCGTCGGGCATGTTTTCCTCTGACCAAATCATCTCCAGCAGCTTTGTACAGTTCAATGTCGGGTGGGTGGAATTGTTACCCTGCTGCACCCAAATTGAATGGTTCTGTATTGCTGAAGGATAAATCTTATAGTTAAAATAAAACCATGCAAGAACTTGATGACTGTTGACAGTGACAACCTGTCTTCATTATAGAACAGTAATAACAATCAGGAGACTCAAAACTGATTTTTCTATTTAATTTAAATCTTGCGTCAATTTTGGGACACCCTTCATATTAAAAAAAGGTTTAAGAAAAATTTAATAGAAAGCCAAATATGTTGTTTGAACAACGATAGCAACTTAGAGGTGCTTCCACCAATGGCTTTTTCCGTCAATTTCTTTGTTTGGCTGGAGTTATAGCTATTTCACGGGTGCCAAGCCGATCATTATTTATTTATTTTTTTTTAAACTGTATAGTCACATAGACAGACTTCATACATCTGATACATTTCAACGTAGATACGTACACCTTAGGCGTGAATGCATTTCTTTATCCGTATTGTTATCGGCCACCAACTACTTCACATCGATAATTATTTTTAATGCCATTGCGTCTTTGGTTCAATTTGTTGTAGAATGCATTAATCCTAATTGGAATGTCAT
The DNA here is from genome assembly GCA_943590905.1 of Sphaerophoria taeniata. Taxonomy (NCBI): domain Eukaryota; kingdom Metazoa; phylum Arthropoda; class Insecta; order Diptera; family Syrphidae; genus Sphaerophoria; species Sphaerophoria taeniata. Next base: position 182,618,544 of record OX016540.1, on the reverse strand, counting down.
CAAATTTTCGAAATTGATTAATGACTATCGAAAGCACCTTCCCATAAATCAGGAAGCATTAGTTTGAGGATTCTGTTTGCATTTTAGGTCTTGAGCAAATTGTGTTTAAATGTAAATAAGGGACAACGGTAATAAATCTTTTCATCGTAACATTGTAGCAGTTGTAATTAGTAATTTGTCATGTTGAATAAAGTAAGTCGAAAAGGGTAATCAAAGCTAACACATAAATGAAAAATTAGTTTTATCTATTTATAATGCCGTGTGAAGCAATAGTCAATCGACCGCCCTTGATGGCTAGTGACTCGATGATATGTTTTTGCCTCGGTTAAAACAGCCAGTTTCATAATCAGACATGAGAATTAATGCTGATGCTTTTCAGCACTTATACGAGAAACGAGATGGTGGCGTTTGTGATTCTTTCCATCATCATTGCATGACTGTCACTAATTGAAAAGCAATCTCCTCAATGATGGCGAATACCGTCCTACCTCTTTTTCCCCGGTAGAATGGGGCGTTGACTATGTTGATGGAGGTTGGAAAATCAAAGCATAATAATTACCAAAACATAGAATTTTCTTCGATGTTGGTGCTTCGACGAACCTTACCTCAGGCTTTAGAATAGTGTCGGTAACTTATGTATTAATTGGTCTCGTCACATGTATCTAATTATTGCATAACTTATAAATGAAGCCGCTGTCGTTTAAGACTGTCTAAATTATATAGAAAATATGTTTTAATAACTACATTCATGTGGCAATAAAAACACTGATGCATGTAAAAATAGAACATAATTCTCTGTGAAGAAGCTTAAAGATAGTCCCGGTGTTTTTTTTTTTTTCATGGATGTTTTAACTACGAGAAAAACAAAAAATCACATTCGTTCAATGAACCAATTAGCTAGAATAATGTGTCCCAACTTTTATTTTTTGGGAGCTACAAGACGAATGGTTCTGAAGACATTAAGAAAATAATAAGCAAAGTAAAGGAAGTAAAGGCTATTTTTAATATCTGCTATAAGCATAAATTTTATCAGCCTTACAAAGACTGGCTTGAGAATATATAAGCGTTGTATGTATAGCCCAATCCAAAAAATAAGTATGGCAAGAATATTGTCAATCCATCGAAAATATCAAAGATTCGGCCAGGCTCAGCAGGGTTCTATCGAAAAAACATTCGAACCCCTCCTTTCTAAAAAAAAAAAAAATGAAAGCTGGACAGCATCTCCAATGGAGACATTGGAGGTACTAATGAATGTACGTTTTCCAGGTTGTGAAGTAGGACCACCCGAATCTAATTTGACGTTCAACATATCAACCGCCATAGAGCATGTTAACGCCCTTATAATAAGAGAAAATATAGTCTTGGCTATTAAAACTTTCCCGCCTTACAAATCTCCAGGCCCTGAGGGAATACTGCCTATAATGCTGCAGAGTCAGCTTGAATTAGTAGTACCACGGCTTGAGAGGTTGCCTCTTACTAAACCATGTCCCTTTGTCTTGGAGACAGGTAAGAGGGCATGAATCTGCCAAATTAACGACCTATAAGCCTAAATTCCTTTCTACTTAAAACCCTGGAGAGAATCGTAGAATATCATATAAGGAGAATTCTGAGTAGTTGCCCCCTATCTTACTCGCAACATTCCTACACAAGGGGTAGATCTACAGAGACTGCTCTTCATGAGGTAGTGAGAACAATAAAAATAAAAAATTCATTTCAAGGAATATACCCTAGCTACCTTCTTAGACGTAGAAGGAGCCTTTAACAATGTCCTAACTGAATCCATCGCAGAATCACTTGCAGACTTCGGTGTTGGGAACTACATGCTAAGTAATAGGTGAATTCAATCAAAGTTAGGATATTCAATGTGTACCAAATATGCCAGCAGAGAAACACAAACACCCCAAGGAGGTGTACTGTCTCCTCTTTTATGGCATTCTTGTGAAACTCGAGACTCTCGAGTAGCTATACAAACAGATAATCAGACAGCTATTAAAGCCATTGATTCAGCTTTATCATCCTCTATAAATAATGGTCCAGCAATGCAAAGAGGCCATAGGGGCTATGAGGGAAATGAGAAGGCAGACGAGCTAGCTATGCAAGGATCAGCCCTTCACAACACATTGGCAGTGAGAGTATATGCTCCTCTTGGAGTTGTGAAGGATAATATCCTTACAAAATACATATCAGAAGCAAACTATAGGTGGAGTAGCTTAACCAGTTGCGTTATATATAGGAAAATCTGGCCCACCTATAGCAAACTCAAATCAATAAATTTAATTTCCAAACCAAGGCATGAAATAGCCAGGATTGTTGCAACTTGCACAGGGCACTCTGGTCTATAGGGAAGCATGCGGCAAAATTGGGTATACCATATAACAGTTTCTGCCATAGCTGGAGAACCAGGATGAAAAAGAAACGGTCCCACACTTTCTCTGCCATTGTCCGGCCTTGGCTAGGAAAAGAGAACTCCACTTGGGTAAAGAAATCTTCAACGCTATTGAGGAACTCTCAGAATTCAAGATCAAAGACATGATCACATACCTCAATAACACAAAGTGGCTTTAGCATCCCCTCTCCCCCCCCCTTATTTCTCCTAAACTAAATGGCACTATAAGAAAATAGGCCGTAGTGTACTAGAATAATACTATGCCTCATCTTCGGCTTGGGCCCCAGCTACGAAAACCGCCAGCTTATCTGACGCCACCTGTGCGATAACATGAGACAATATAACATCTATGTCTCCTCCTCTGAGCCACGTAGGTTTCTGTTATGTGCTTTCCTTCTATGTATCTATTTGTCTCTCTCTGTTGTATTAATGTCTTGTTCTGTCCCAGCCGATGATCTCAGTCACCAGTGCTGATATGTGTCTGTAGTTCGTCACATTCATGTGCGAAGTACTGTAAATTCAATGTTCAATATAGGATTGTACGTGCGAAACATACATCTTTCCTAGCCCATCCTTAAATCTTTTTAGAATCCCATGAGGTATGGTATCAAAACGGCGCACTCAGTGCTAATCGTGTCCTACACGGACAGCCATTTCTACTTACCTACCTACCTAGGCACTTTGTCTTTTGAGTGAGGAGTTTTGAATCCAGTTGTTTGGCCAAACCGAAGAAGCAGCGGTTCGCCAGGGTAGTTCTTCGCCAGATTTCCACTGAAGTGTCGTTTGTGGAATTGATGTTTGTTCCAAAGCAGATGAACTCCTTAACTACCTAGAAATTGTTGCTACCAACAGTGACGTTCTGTCATAGGAGCTTCACCTGTTCTTCAATCGCTGTGATGGCCTTAAGCACAACTCTTTGGGAGCGACCCGCATAGCCGAGAAGCTGGGTGGATTTGTTGAAAATAGTGTTTTCCGTGCTCACACTGCCTTGCGAACTATTAGGTCCAAGACTAATTTGAAGAAGTAACATGACAATGCATCTCTTTGCCTTAACCCTGAGCATGTTTGAAACAACTGAGATGAGTTGTTACTCATTTGCTCACTGCACTGCGCATTGTTTAGCGTCATTTTTGGCACAGTTGGATCAATTTGTTCGGATACCTAAAGCTTAAGCCAAATGCTTAAGGCCCTTTAGAAGAAAATTTATTTTAAAATTATCTTTTAAGTTGTAAGTTAAATCTGATTCTCAATTGACATTTTTATACAAACTTTCAGAAGGGTGTTACTACAACTACAACCATTACAGTGAAGGTGATAGAATCCTAACAAATGAACCATGTCTGAATTGCACGTGCCACAACAGAATGCTTATGTGCTATCTCCGAGTGTGCCCATTCACAAAGCCAATAGGCCACGATTGCACAGTTGAGAAACGCGAAGATCAATGCTGTCCAATTGTTACATGCCCTGAAGGTAACATTTCTTTTGTTTCTTAGCCATACCCATGTTTGAACTAAATTAATTTTATTTTTTGTCAAAAAGTTCCGGTCGATATAGCCCACCACAGTAATCAGCTAATGACAACAAGTGCACCAGGAACTGAACTTAGTATACCAGAAAAATACGGCTGCAGTATTGATAACAAATTTTACGTTGAAGGAGCTCAAGTACCATCGAATCCAAAAAAACCCTGCGAGCTTTGTTATTGTATACGAAACCGAACAGCTTGTCTTATGCAAGAATGTACTTTACACATCGATGGATGTCAACCAATTTACAATAAGGGATCTTGCTGTCCGGTCAGATATAATTGCGGTAGGATATTATTTTTTTTGTTTTGGTTGAATGGTTACCAGAGACTTATTTTACATTGTTACTTATTCTTATGTAGATCACGAGAACGAACTTTTGGAAATTGAAGACTTCACAACAACAACAACAACTATACGACCAACCGAAGGATACCTACTGCCATCAACAACTAGTCCAACTGTCACTACTGATTGTGTTCACAACAATGAAGTGTACGCCGATGGGGCATCGATTACCGGAAAGAATTCATGTGAACATTGCTACTGTATGCGAGGTGATATTGTATGCGCAGTTCAGGAATGCGAAGTTCCTACTTTAGAGTCAGGAGCTAAGACTTGTCGTGCCGTACCTCCAACTGCTGGAGAATGCTGCCCCAGTAATTACATATGTGATGATGATAGTGGCACCACTGAAGGAGAATTGACTGAAAACGTGCCAACAACCATTTCATCTATTGTCCAAAGTAATCTCCATGAATCGGTATCGCAAGAAGATGTTCAATTACAAGAGCATATTGATGATAAGATCGTGGTTACCGAACTACCAATTGAACCCGAAGAACAAACTGTCGAAAGTGGCCTTAAAGATGAAATTATTCCAATTACAAAGTCACCAATTGCTGGTGAGCCTACTGAAACAAATGAAGACCACAAAGAAGATAATGAGGCGCCTGGAGTAGAAAAGGAACAAGGACCAGTTCTGACAACTGTATCAGATACAAGTGATGAAACTACACGATCCTCTATTGAAACAAGTACGGCTCATAACACTGAAGAAGATAAACTTGAATTAGGTCACGAAGACAAAGAAGTCCCAGCAACGAAATCTCCTATAAAGGAAGATATGGAAGAAGAAGCTATAACTGATAGGACAACTATACCTCAAGTTGTTGGTGTAAAGGAAGATATGGAAAAAGAAACTATAACTGATAGGACAACTATACCTCAAGTTGTTGGTGATATCCATAGTACTGAAGATACAGACCGAGATTCTTCTGTAGTTGAAAAAACGACGGTTGTTTCAATAATTGAAACAGAGCATGAAGGTATTTCATCTACAACCACAGCTGTTCATGATGAATCCGAAGAGGTAACAACTTTGACGCCTAACAAATCTGTGCCATCGAAAGCCCATATTGAACCAGAAGAAATCTTTGCCGATGAAACTCCTGAAAAAGATACATCATCAATTTCACCGCCCAAAGAAGAGGTTGGTAAGACGGAATTGGAACAATTCTCAACGATGACTCCAATTGAAGATAAGACGGTCTCCGATGAGAAACCAGTTCCTGAATCTACGATAACTACTTCAGATTCATCAACATCTGGGCCATTAGAAGAAACATCTTCTGAAAGTGTTGAATTCTCTGAAGAAACAACAGGTCAGCAAGGAGAAATACAAGATAAAATATATGAAAGTACTTCTGGACCGTCTGATGACAGCTATAGTACTTCCCCTGCTTATGAAATAATAAGTGAAACTGATAGCGCTCATACCAGCATACCAGAAATCGGAGATCATAGAACTGAATCTGCATTACCAAAGAAAAAGCCAAAGGACGAACCCGAATCGGTTGAACCTTTGTTTACTCCATCCAATACTGAAGAGAAAACTCCTCAAACTACATATGATGTTACAACTCTTCGTGCAGATATTGAGGAGATTTCGACTGAAAAAACTTCAACAGAGTCGGATGAAATTCTTTCCGAACATGTTACAGATGAGACCTCAACTATAAAAGAAGAAGAAAAGCCAACTAAAGAAGAAGACGAAATACCTGCTATTGTTGAAGAAATAACAGAAATTCCGAAAACTCCAATTTCTGGCGATATTTCTGACGAAAAAGAAGCATTTGAGCAAGCTACTACATCAAGAGTCGATGCAATAATTGAAGAAGGAACAACAACACGCTCAGCAGGTACAGACAAACAAACAACTACCAGCCGACCCACAAGAATTGACGTTTCTGATGAAAGGGAAGAGTCTGTGGAGACTGCAACAAAAGAAATGGAAACCGATGGTAACGAAGAATCTTCAACTTCTCTACCTTCGATTATTGATTCCACAATGACTACCGAAAAAGAAGGGTTGACTGACTCAGTTCCAATTACATCCGATTCTGAAAAACCAAAGGATGATGAAGAAGAAAACAAGGACGCACAACATACAACAGTAAAAGTTCCAGTTGAAAACGAAGAACCTAAACTGGATCAAGAACTTCCTGAGACTATGGTTGTTCCTTCATTGAATTCTACGGAGCTTCAGGTTAAACCACAGAGTGATGTAGAAGATTCAACAAGTACTATGCCAGGTGACGACAATAGCAGCACCGAGCATGGAATTGAGCTTACTACAATTTCAGAATTTGAACGTGGAACTTCTGAAGGCGAAGACAAGAAGAAAGACCCTGAACAAATTGCCATTGATTTAACGACTGTAAGCTCATCAGCTGTGGATGACGAAGACACTACACAATACACACAAAAACAAGATTCAACTGAGCTTCCACTTGCAGAAGAAGAAGATGTTAGCATGAAACAAGAGACTCTGGATGCAATAACAAAGAGTCCTGATAGTTCAAGCGCAACAGAACGTGATGATAGTTCTTCTACAACAATAAAGCCAATATATGTCGATCGTGAACCTTCTAATGATGTTGAGAAAATTCCGGAACAAGAAGTCTCTTCTGAGCTTGATCGAAGAACAGAGGAAACAACTACAAAAGCATCACTCTTTGAAGATTCTGCAACTCTCGAGCCACTTGACACTAAACATCCACAGGAAGATATATCTGAACCAGCCTCGTATGAGCCATCCGATGTTACAACAGAAGGTTCTTCCAAAAAAGAGGAAAGCGATGAGAAAGAAACCCCCATTCCTGAGCGTAAGACCGATGCTCCAGAGCACTCAACCAATATTACTCCTTCCGTTTCTGATTCAGGCGAAGCAGTTAAAGACAAACAAGATTCGACAACGCAAATCACGTTAGAAGGTGAAGAAATCAAAAAGGATACAGTACAAGAACAGGGTGGTATTGATTCTCAAACTCCTATTTCAACTGCTGATGATAATGATAACAAACTTGATGAACAACGAACAACAGCTTCACCACTTACAGAAACTGGAGGTACTCTTCCAGATGGTAGTGTGGAAGACTCTTCAACACAAGGGCCACAACGTCTTGACTCAGAAATACCCCATCCAGCAACAGATGCACCAACTGCATTACATTCTGGTGATAAACAGGATTCAACAACAAATATTCCAGTTGATCTGGATCAGAAGATCGATGATACCATCAAGACAACTGTTTCCCCTATTGAACATCCAGAAGAAGAATCATTTGACTCATCTGAGGGCAGCGGACTTCATTTCTTCGATATTATCCCATCAGCAATACCCGGTGAAGGTGATTGTTTATCAAATGGCAAGACCTTCTCAAATAATGCTACAGTTCCAACCTCTAGCGAATGTGAAACCTCATGTACGTGTGTCAATAGTATCATTGTTTGCCAACGTGTCCAATGTTATGAACCACCAACGCTTAATAAGTGTGTCTTGGACGAAGCCAGTAGTGATAAATGCTGTCCTCAATATATTTGTGAAATTGATAGTATTGAAGAAGATCAACGACCAACAACTCCTGGAGAGATCGAAGGTGAAGAAATTCAATATACAACAATAGCTCCAACGAGTAAACATCCTGAGATTCCTACTGAATCAGGCGATGTATCTGAAATAGCTGAAAAGGATGAAATTCAAGCGCAATCCGGCGACACGCAATCCTCGAAAACGGAAAAGCCATTGTTGTCAGACATAAACACAACCTCTCCATCGATTAACTTCGAAGAACCAACTGTTTCTTCCGAACAACCTATGACTCATGATAAGGTTGATGAAGATAGTTTGGTTGAAAGTTCAACAAGCGCACAACCAATAACGTCCCGGCCAACGATACAGGTCACTGGTGATATTGAGCCATCCGCTGAAGTCACTTTAATTCCAGAATACAATGTCCCATCAAAGAAACCTGAAGAAATAGTTCCCATGATTTCTGACGTAGAAGAAGAAGAAAGTACTTCAACTGCATCGACACACGAAGTTTATTCTACTTCTTCGGACAAAGCTGTGGAGTCAGAAGAAACTACAACTCATGCACAAGAAACAATAACCAAGCAATATGTCGAATTGATTGCAGATACTCAGAAAAATACCGAAAACGATCTCACAACTGTCAAACCATTAGTTGCTTCTACTGAAGATTCAGCGCCAAATGTAGAAATATCTGAAACATCAAACGAATCTACAGAAGTACTCGATTCTGTTGAAATAACTAAATCACCAATTGTTGATTCAGAAGAAGATCAGAAAACGACTACGAGTAAATCTATAATATCCGAACATGCAGGTGACATCGAATCCGTTGATGAAAGTACACACATTCCAGAAATTGAAATGGCCAAACCTGATATGCCTGAAGACCTATCTCAAACTAAGATCGAAGACAACGTTTTACTACAAAAAGAAAAGCCCACTACATCTGAAGAATCGGAAGAACATGAAGAAAGTGAAGAAACTGTTAGTGCTGTTACCACTACGCCTTCTTCAACTATTCTAACACGTGTTGAACCTGTCGAAGGTGACATTTCTGACAAAATAGATATAGTAGAACCTACCATAAAGAACGAATCAGATGATGGGGTAGCATCACAGGAAGGCCAACCTATTTCTTCATCAACAATAAAACCAGCTGAGTCTGATTTAGATGGAAGCACTGAGCCAAAACAAGACAAAATTGATACTCAAACTAGTTCTTCCGTTCCAATCTCGGATGATGGGGTAGCACCACAGGAAGGCCAACCTATTTCTTCATCAACAATAAAACCATCTGAGTCTGATTTAGAAGCAAGCACTGAGCCAAAACAAGACAAAATTGATACTCAAACTAGTTCTTCCGTTCCAATCTCGGGCGATGTTTCAGTTTCTGAAGAAGAAAAAACCGAAGATAAAACAGAGTCTCCTACTGCCGGAAAAGATGAACCAAGTGAAGATAAAGACGTTAAAGACCAAATCGATGAGAATAGTGGTGCTACAGATTCAGATGGAGATTCCAAAGATAAAAAACATGGTGTTGATACTTCAACCTTTATTCCAGTTCATGATCAAACTATTGCTCCAGTTTCAAGCGAAGAAAATGTTGATACTCATACCAGTACTTTACAACCTGACTACCTTAATCCCCAAGATGAACACACTATTAAAATTGATGAAATTCCACTTAGTCAAACAAGCGCGCCAGCAATTGAGAAATCTGGAGAAAAAACGGATGCTTTACAGCCCGAGATTGCACCTTCAGTCGGTCAGACTACTATTAGCGACTTAGATGACGATAATAAGACTGATATAACTGAATCAACGTTTATTGAAGGAAGCGGTTCACAAGTTTTTGGAAACGAAAGTAGTTTGCCACATGATGAAACAACAACCTCCGCTATCGATACAAACACAGCAATAGCAGAAGCATCAACTGAAGGAACTGTTCCACATTCACCAGAAGATAGTCAGACAAGTTCTCCGACATTGGAAAAGGAAACTCCGTCATCCGAAGAAGAAAATATTTCAGTTACTTCTCTGCCAGAGGAAGACGAACACCAAACCGAAGGAAGTGGAGCCTCTCCTACTAAAGTGAAAACTGATCTTGATGAGATCGTTAGACAAACTACTTCTGAATCTACTGAAATACAAACTTCAACTTCAAAACTATTGGAAGATGATCAACTTGTTGCTACTCTTGCACCAGTTGATAAAGAAGGAAGTGGTGTTCCATTGTCAGAGGAAGACCAAGACGATCTTATTCTTGCTCATACTACTCCCAAAATCTTTGAAGGAGAACAAAAGGTTGATGTTTCTTCTTCCCCACTTGATAAAGAACATTCAATCGAAGGAAGCGGGCTAGCCAATCCTGAAGAAGATTTAGAAAACAATGAAAAGGACGACAGTCAAACGATGTCTTCAATTTCTGAAAAGGATTTAACTTCCGTTACACAAGCTTCAATTTCTGATTCTGATGTTCAACCCAGCACGAGTAGGATAGTTCCAATTTCTGAAACAGAAAACGAAGAAATCGTTCCAACTACCCAAAGACTCAGACCAAGTTCCGATGATTCCTCTTTAGAAGAAGAAGCAGAATCTGATGAAGAAAAGACCAGTACTGAATATCAAACTGCTATTCCAATGGCCGATGTTGATGAAGAACAAACAACAAAAGGTATACATGATTCGAGTTCATCTCAAGAGGAAGAAGATATTTCATATACAACGATTGCACCTGTTGTTACTGATAAACATGACTCTGATCATATTGAACACAAAAAGCCGTCAGAGGAAGAACCTTTCATGCCAGCTTCAACAGAAAAAGACGATGAGAAATTGGTTTCTACAGTGGCTCCAACTAAAGATGAAATTATTGATACTTCTGAGACACCTTCGAAGATTTCTTCTGACGACAATTTGGAAGATAATATTAGAGAATCGACTGAAAAATATGCAACTGATGAAGAAGGAAATGTTAGCACTATTAGTGATGTTACGACTTCAACTGCTCTTCCAGTCATCAGTGAAGAAAAAACTGAGGTTCAACATGCTTCAGATGATGTGAGTCAAAGTACTGTAAAGTCAACTATTTCTCCAGAACTCGATATGGATAAGGAAGATATTTCTGAAGAAAGCCCTAAGACTACATCTTCATCAATATTAGATGAAGAAGCAGTAAGTCAAACTACCCGCCTTCCTATAGAGGATAAAACACCAAATTTGCAAGTTGATGAACAAGACGAAGACAAGAAACAAGAATTGAGCCAATCAACAGAGAGCACAGCAAACACAGAATCTGAAGACAGTTTCACAGAACACAAGGACAATGCCACTGAAATTCCGGAAACTGTATCAAGCCATGAAATCGTTCCTGCTAAACCTGAATCTGATGACCAAATTTTGGTTGAAGAAGCAACTAGGAAGTCACCAGCTCTTACAGGAAGTCCAGATGAAAAAGATCAAGCCCAGACCCCAACTCCTATTCCAACTGTGGTCGATGACGTTAATTTACAACCAGAAAAACCAGAATCTATGGAAAAAGAATCTTCTGAAGAAACTGAAAGACAAACACCAAAACCTTCAATTAGTACTCATGATTCATCTGAAGAAGACGTTTCTGTTGAAGACTCTCACACAGAAGATATTTCGGCGATCGCTCACACGGATAGCCCAACCCCAGAATCTACTGAAAAGGAGGTCACAACTGGAAAACCTCTTATTACAGAAAACGCTGGTTTAACAGATTCTGAAGAAGAAGAAAAAGAAGTCAAAGATATTTCGGCGATCGCTCACACGGATAGCCCAACCCCAGAATCTACTGAAAAGGAAGTTTCGTCAAATAAGCCAATTGAAGTCACAACTGGAAAACCCCTTATTACAGAAAACGCTGGTTTAACAGATTCTGAAGAAGAAGAAAAAGAAGTTGCTTCAACTGCAAGCCCCCATAGGGAAGTTACTCCATCAGAATCAGAAAAACAAGATGACGATAAAATGTTCTCGACAGTCATGTCGGCTGATGAACTACCTTTCACTGCTTCTCCCATAGATGTGACTGTTATTCCTGAACACACAATTTCTACCGAAAAATCCGACATGGTTCATACTGAAGCAACAGAAAGTGCGAATAAGATTGATATTATTGATGATCGTGTAACCGACCGTGATGAAAAATTAACAACGACGAGTCCTATTGAAGAAACAGAAATCAAAATACAGCCATCTATTTCAACAGAACAACCAGAAAAAACTGAAGCAGAACATTCTTTGCCTAAAGACGAAAATGAAAAACCTTTTGTACTCCCTGTGACTGAATCTGGCACTTCTGAAGAGCAAACAAAATTGCCGGAAGCTACATCGCAGGCCTATGACGAAGATACAAAAGAAGAAGTTCAAACAACAAGTACAATTGAAAAGTCCGAAGAAAAGACACAAGCACCTGAAATTTCATCTGAAAGTTCTGAGCAAGAAGCCAAACCACAAATAACAGAGTCTGAATCTAACGAAGATCTACAATCTCCAGAAGTTCAAACAGTTATCCCTGAAAAAGACTATACACAACATGTTCAAAAAACTGAAGATGCAATCGAAATATCAACAACAACCGATAAACAAGCTGAACAAGCAACAGACGACAAACCTTCCCCAGACATTCCGCGGCCAATTCTCACCGATGAACAGCCTATTTCAGAAATAGAGACTCCACTTTCAACGACCACCCATCCCTTGTTCCCACACATTGAACTTGATCACACATCTGTTCCGTCGACAAGGCCCAATCTCACTGACAAAATTGATGACGCCAAATTCCCAGAATCATCACCAGTTGCGGATAATGAACAGCCAACAACAACTAAATCAGTCACAAGCCCTCCCACATCACATTACCAACCACCTGGCGGATATGGTCAAGTTCCACCACAATATCCATCATATGCCGAAGATGAGTACACTGATGAAGATGAAACCGAAGTCTTTGGTCCTGGAACTTGTCGATATGGTGGAAAATTATTCGTATCAGCTCAACAAATACCACGTGATGATCCATGTGATTTCTGTTTCTGCTTCCGCAGTGATATTATTTGTCTGCAACAATCCTGCCCACCCCCAATTTCAGGGTGTCATGAAGAACCAATAAGCGGATTCTGTTGTCCGCGCTACGAGTGTCCTGTTTCGATGGCGACAACACTTAATATAACAACAAGTACAACAACAACGAGCACAACGTTGCCACCTCATTTCCTGCATCATGCGTATAGAGGAGCGGCAGCTAAGAATGGTTGCCATATAAGTGGAAAGTCATACAAGGTGGGCGATAAAATCGACTCAGCTAGTGGACCATGCATGCATTGCACGTAAGTATTTTTGAAAACGCTTTATTATTAAACTAAATCGCGAATTTGACGCTTTGTCTGACTCCATTCAAAGAATTTTATCACTATGTCCTCACACTTAAATAGTTGTTACGGCCGATTTCAGTGTACACAATGCTTCGTGGCTTCTCCATTCGGGCCAGACAACACCCGAAGGATTGTGTGCTCAAATCTTGGCTGAGTTTAACCACCTTACTCAGCTTGTCACCGAGCCCACTCGAATATTGGACATTGATGGCCAAGCGGAAAATACTCTTGACTTGTTCCATACCTCTGAACCTGAACCTTCACTCCTAGGCAGGTCAGATTATGGCTGAGTTCGTATAATTGTAAAACGTGTGCAGTACTGCCAAAATTGTGTTCATAAATGTAAACAAACAGCATTAGTTCTGCACTATTAGTGTATCAACGCTTCTAGGCAGATCAGACTATAGTATTATTATCTGCAAATTTCTCGTGCTAATCCAGTTAGAGAAAGAGCTCCGAAGAGAACCGTATGGCAATACGAGAAAGCCAACTGGGACGGTCTCAACATCTTCTTCCGTATCTTTAACTGGTCACTATGCTTCCTCGATAGTGACGTAGACTCCAGCGCAGATATGAATACTAATATGATTATTTTGGGAATGAAAACTTTTATCCCGAACAGGGTTAAACGTATCAAACCCAAGGAAAAGTCATGGTTTGATTCAAGCTGTAAAGAGGCTATCAGGGAAAAAGAAGTAAAGTTCCGGTGTTTTAGAGCCAACCCAACTGAGGAAAACCGGAACAAGTTTAAACAAGCCAAAAAAAACCTGCACTGCCCATAGCCCATATTCGTCGGACAAAATTTGTGCATGACCAAAAATTAAGGCGAAAAATACTGCAATTTCCCAAAGGCACCCTTAGCTTTTCTTATTGGTTCCCAGACTCACAACCCTCCTCTTGGGATGTGGAACTGCAACTCTGACTCAAACAGCATTGCACAATGCGGAATAAAAAACCGTGTAGAGTTCAATGCTTCGAAAACTCAATGCTGTCTTGTATCGTTAAAGAGAGATGTACCCCCGTTGCCACTGTCCATGAGTGGCACTTGCATCAATTAGACCGAACATCTCAAGATTCTCGGTATGTGCATCACATCACTGACCACCTCTTGTGGAACGAGCACATATGCGATGTCGCTAAAAATGCCGCAAGATGCTGTGCAAGATATTCTTCTCCCCTTCTGATCTGGCTATTATCGATAAGACTAATATCCGTCCAAAGCTTGAGTACAACTCTCATCAATAGGCTGGTGCTCCAGCTAAATACTTAAGCCTCTTGGATGGGACTAAAAAAATAGCCCTACGAATGATGGGTGATGGAGACATCACTGCGTCATTCCATTTGTTAGATCTATTCTATTGTATTCTAATTCTACGGTAAGTGCTCTAGAGAAATAGCCAGTTGCATTCCTCCCTTCAAACAATTCGCCCGTAATACTCGCGCTTCTAGGAATGCCCATCAGTTTACCCTCGAGCCCAACTTCGGACGTACTCTTAAGTGTAGAGAATCATTCTTTAGCCGTACTACGCGAATGTGGAACTCTCTTCTATACTCTGTCTTTCCAAATCATTGTAATGTTCAGGAATTTAAGACCAATATACACCGACACCTCCTCACCAATCCCTTTTCACCTTCCTAAAGCACTCAATGTGTCTCTGGCATAGTAAGGGATACAAAACCCCTTGAGTGTGTGCTAATTATAAAAAAAAATACACTTTTTCTTAAGTGAATTTCTTGATGATTCCTTAACTATATTTTTATGGTTTTTCATTTCTTAGATGTGGTGGCGACGGACAAATGAAGTGTGATCCCAAAACATGTTCACCGGAGCCAATGCTTCGTCAGATGATTGCTGTAGTTGCGTCACGCCGGAGATGAGGAACTAGCCATTAAAAAATCGTTTATTTTTATTGAAAATAAAGAATGCAGCAATACTAAATTAAGGTGCCAACAACAATTAACACCGAAATAAAATTAAAAAAACAGTAAAACTAAATATATCTCAATTCAATCAAATAATGATAAGAACTAAATATAAACAAAAACGCAACAGCAATTATTATTTATAAAAAACGAAAATTGAATTGAAAACGAACAAACGAAATAAAAAAACATAGAATTTAGTTCATTAATGTCAGAAGCAACCAGTGATATTGTGCTGTATACATAGTATAGGTGCAATTAATTTAGCTCGCACTTAATTATTATATGTAACAATTAATAATAAATATGCGTGTAAGAATAGTTTTACGAGTAGAACTTATTTTTGTAACGTAATTTTTTGTTGCAAATTCTAAAATTTATATTTTTTGTTTAGCAATCAACCAATTACGTTATGAACTTGATTTTAAATATGCAATAACCGTAGAATGTTATTTTTTGCTTTAAAAATGTAAATTGTTGCTTCTTCTTCTAGTCTTCTTTGTTTTGTTGTAAGAGCAACAACATCTTAATACCTAAAGCATTGTCTTTTTTCCTACTACGACCTATAAATTATAAATTTAATGACTTTAGGAGAAGTTTAAAATAAACTATAATAAATTAGCATTAGTCTAACAGCCTGATTCATAAGCCCTTGTGACTATTCCTTGTGAGGATTGTTGTGATTCGATAACATTTGTCGGATGCTCTCATAATCATCACAAGAAAAGTCACAACGAAACTCACCACAGCCAATGTGAATATGGAAATGCGTTGACATTTCCTAGTTATGACCTGCTCTGAAGGAGATCACAATTTCGATTGTTTTTCTGACTCTCACAAGTTGTGACTTTGGGAGAGAATACGAAAAAGTCACAAAATCAATTTCACCTCTTCTTATGACTTGTGAGGTATCAGTGATGATGGGGAGAATCGGGCTGTAAAACTGTTTAGGTGTAGCTATTTGATAAATAGTTTGACTTAAACAAATATCTTTACTTGGTTTAGTTAAAAATGAACTGTAATTTATGCATAAGTGTATTAAAATTAATCAAGGAACATAAAAAAAATATCACATGTGCACATCCTATTGTTCGACTGATTGAAAATCCAATGATAGTTTTTTACTTTTTTACTCAATATACAGTAATGCACTTGAATGATAGGAACAGAACAATTAATAAAAACAACAACAATCAATCAATTAACGTGGAAACTAATAGCTAAGCATTATACTATAACAAAAACATAAATTATTATGAACATGGATGTGAGATGAATTGTTGATTTTCAGTTGCTTGAGCTTAGGATGTTTTTTTTTTGTCCCAGAAATCTTTGTTTATGCACACAAGAAACTTAAATAAAGTTTAGACATAGGATTACTGGAAATAAAGAATACAATTAATTTAACTATTTCTTGTGTTAAATCTTAAGCGAATTTAAAAATTGTTCACTCAAGTCGCATGTAGTAGTTTAATTTTTAGTTTTATTACAAGTACTAGATGGTGCTTGTCAAGCGCACAACCATTTCGCTTAATTAAATTGCAAAACAAAAAAAAAACAATCAATAAGATTGTAAAAAAATTTAAACAAAAGAATTTAATGTATGTATGCGTAAATAGAAATATATATTTTTTTGTCAAAAACAAAATTATACAAAAATTCGCCGGTTTATTTTGTATGTTTTATTTATTTAAATTATTTAGAAAAATATGCAACATATTTATTTTTAAGTACTTTAATGAACAAATAAAAATAATTTTTAAAAAATGTGTATTTCTTTGCGTAAATGTTTTGAGGACATAAATGTTTAGTATAAACGATCGATGGGATATTTTTTTTTTCTAAATAATAATTATATAATGTAACAATATAATAAACAAAAAAAACGAAATTATTCGGCATAATAATTGTAAGTGTCCTTTTATACAAATAAATATTTTATGAAAGATATTTTTCTGTTTCCTTTTCTTCTTATCCGAATTTCAAAAATATTTGGACCAAAAACTTCTTTTTATGTGCGACCCATGTGGCCCACACGACTTACTTCCCAGAGTAGAAAAATACGTAAAAACATTAGTTGTTTTGCAAAATTTCCAGCCGATCACAGTGTGTCGATTGTATGGACAGAGTGGACAAAAATCAATTCTCGAATATAATGTAACTGTGCAAAAAAATTTGTTTGTTAATCAAATAAATTGAATATTTTACTCAAGTTAATGAATTTTCACGCCCCCTGATACGCCACTTTTGACCAAAAGTTAATTGGGTGAAAACTTTTCGTACAAAAGTGATTTCAAGTTTTTATACGGTGGTCAATTAAAAAGTAAGATATAAATATAGCTCAAAATCCCCCCACTGCCACACCCATTGTTGCATTAATATTAGTTTAGCCAAACATTTAAAATTTCAGAATTTCTAAGATATAAGAAAGCTAAACAACCACAAGACATATGTATACCTAGTAATAAAAGATTTCCTGAAGTATGTAGGTATAAGCAATGTTTTTATTGCTTACGTAAACATAAGGAAAAAAAAAAGATTTTCAAATGATGAAAATAAAGTTCTATTACGATGAAAGATCAGAGTTTTCGAAAGCATTTGATGAAGATGATGAATTTGTTGAAATTTCATCCGCTTTGATATAAGGCTCGATATCACTTTGATCCGCTTTTTAAAGTCTTGTATCCGTTTTTCTCAGGTTCGATATAAAAGGATAAAACTTTAAGAGTATAGTTGTCAATAGATCTTCATTGGTATTGATCCGGGATGATTTTCTCGAATTTGAAAGGCAATTTTTGCGGAACTCCTTATGACTTGCCTCTAATGCCTCTTCAGAAAGATGTCCTATAGGTATTTCAAAAGATGAAATAGAAATTATGTCTGGACCATGTATAAGAAGCTTTTGGACACTTATAGGCATATAGTACCAACTGTAGAGCTCAAGATATTTTTCTTTAACTTCAGAAGCAATTCGGAAAACCGATTTATATCAATTGCAAATCCTGATGCCAAAACTCTTAAAATGATTGAAAATTTATAAATTCTTTTATAAACATAAATTTAATCGGTCGACAAAACATGGTTGAAGAAGTTCGGGGGCTTTTCCAAAACTCTCTGCCAGTACTATCATCGTCCAATTTCAGAGGCGATTGTGCTACTAAAAAGATAAATTCATCGGTGCTCTCGGAGTCACTTAACATTTTCTTATACTGGCTATGGCAAGAACTCCCATCGAAGCCCGATTTGCAAGTAAGCGTTGCAGTTGTCATGTTGTATTCCTGGTATTTCAGCAATGATTCCCCTGTCTTATTTAAAATTTCCCGAAGATCAACTGCGGCCGAAGTTTAAGTTACCTCTCTTTTAATTGGAAGCATCTACTTTTTAACTTTCCTCAATTTATATAAACTAGGAAAGCAATTTTTGTGTGAGGCATTAACAACCGAACGTAGTTTATTGTATTTTTTATTTTTTTTATTTTTTCAGATAGACCTAGATCCAAATATAATGCCAATGCCTCTTGTGGTGTCAACACACCTTTATTTTCGTCATCATCAGCTTCTCCACCTGATAAGCGCTTTGCCATTTTTTTACGCAAAATCTAGTTGTTCAGTAGAGTTAGATTCTAATCTAAAAGCTTACAAACCCTGCGTTTTTTTGTTTCCTGGGATAGATCCGAAAATACTTTTAGTGGTCTTCCACGGCTAGTACCTACTAGCACAGATAATAAATTTATACAGATGTCTCATCCCTGCAGAAAAAAATGAAACATATTTTGCTCTTAACTGACAACGCCTTAACTGACAAGGAGCTTTTCCTTGCCTAAGTATTCATTTATGCGTTAAAGCTTTTGGAAAAAACTTTTTTTTGGTAGCTTTCAGTTTCATATATCATTTCTCGCCATAAGGTTGATACATCTGTAAAAAATTTATTATCTTTGCTACTAGGTTGTTCCATGCATTCTGTGTTCTTTAGGAAATTAAGAACGCTTTTTGGAAGAATAAAATAAGTTTTCAACCATACTCCATGGCGTCTCGCAAAAAGGGTTCCGTTTCGTGAACACCCTTTCCACCTGTGTTCCAAATTTTTGTCAAAAAGTCTGACTTTTTCAGCCAAATCACTCTAAGTGGTAGCAGAACAGTTTTTGATTTTAAATTCGTGTAAAATAGATTGAATAACACCATCAATTCTAGAGTTTTTATCGAATCCATTTTTCGAAAAAAAAATTTCATTTTCAATGACTTGACCTTGTCCTACAAAAAGTCAAATAATTTTTAGGTTAGCAAGAAGTAGCAAGAAAAGTAAACTTTTTCTGAGAGCACAATAACAACAGAACATAATGGCATAGACAATTTTGCTACCATTTGCTAACATTTTTTTTAAAGCTTAAGTTTATTTAATTTATAAGGCCGTGTGCGAATTCAGTTAAAAAGTGGTTAAAACTTGACGTTTGGTTAATTTTTTACACATCGTGTTAAAAAAATTTATTAAAACTAGACTAGCTGCGGAGCAGGTTAAAATATGACAGTAGTGGTTAAAAATTTATCCATTTCTAACCCAATTCATCCAATTCGATCACGGCCTAAGCCTTAAAAAAAGGATTTTTTTGAAAAAATCACCAGAATTCACATTACCAAGAAAAAAATAAAACAACTACTCATACCACTTCTCAATGTATCCGTTTTCACTATTTAATAAAAAAAAAAATTGTAAACCAAAAATATTTTTACCACGCAAGCTAAACTTGTTCGTACGAAATTTCAAACTTCAATTACACTGCAGCTTTAATTACCTCAATTGCCAAGAAAAAGAGAAAAACAAAAAACAAAACAAAAACAAATTTAAGTAGGTACTTGAAGATGTTTTAGAACTGGTGAAGAGCTTAAAACCTACAAATAATTTTTTTTATTAACTTCCCATAGGAAGTTATTGTAATGGGTCCGATTTTGTGAATCTCCAATTTTCGCATTTCTCGATGTTTTGAGGTCACTAGAGTCCGAATCAAGCGTTTTTAAGATGACATCGGTGTATGTGTGTATGTGTGTTCGTATGTGCGTTACGTTTTTTCAGCTCGATTATCTCGCGAACCACTCATCGTATTGTCATAAAATCCGCTTAACGGTTTTTAAATGGCAATCAAAAATCTAAGACAACCTTATAAAAAATGAGTTATTTTTATTATAAAAAAGGGTTTTCCAATATGAGGTGTTATTTTGAATATCCCGCTTTTTCGGTAGTTGTCACTTTTGAAGCTGTCATTTTTTGGCATTTGCCAAGTAGAAACTACGCCATTAATAAAAATGGAACGATACACGCTTCAACAACGCATTGAAATTATTAAAATTCACTATAAAAAACGGTGAAAATTTGGCAGAGACGGTTCGCACAAATAAAACATTTTTGGGTCGTCGTGAAGCACCTTGTCGGACCGCAATACAGAAATTGGTGGACAAATTCGAGCTGTTGGGACAAGTTAGTGATGTGAAGAATAAAACCCGTGCACGTCGCTCAAGAACAACTGAGAATATTGCTGTTGTAGCCCAAAGTGTTGAAGAAAACCCAGGTTTGTCCATTCCTCGTCGTTCTTTGGAATAAGGCATTCCACAAACGTCATTACACCGTATTTTGCATAAAGACTTGAGTCTTAAGGCTTATAAAAT
The DNA here is from genome assembly GCA_943590905.1 of Sphaerophoria taeniata. Taxonomy (NCBI): domain Eukaryota; kingdom Metazoa; phylum Arthropoda; class Insecta; order Diptera; family Syrphidae; genus Sphaerophoria; species Sphaerophoria taeniata. Next base: position 182,597,776 of record OX016540.1, on the reverse strand, counting down.
TCAGTTAACACAAGAACTCAAGCCGGCTGATCATCAATAACGTCGTGTCTTTGCTGGTTGGGTCCTTGAAATGCATGAAAATGATCCGGAATTTCATCGAAAAATCATCTTGACTGATGAGACCCATTTCCACCTCGGAGGCTACGTCAACAAGCAAAACTGTCGCATCTGGGGCTCGGAAAACATAGGAGTTATTGTTGAAAAGCCTCTCCATCCTCAACGCGTAACTGTTTGGTGCGGTTTATGGTCCCGCGGGTTCATTGGACCTTACTTTTTCGAAAATGAGGCTGGAAGAACAGTTACGCTCAATGGATTGCGCTATCGAGAGATGATTAATGATTTTAACTTCCCAGAGGAAGTTATTGTAATGGGGCCGATTTTGTGCATCTCCAATTTTCGCATTTCTCGATGTTTTGAGGTCACTAGAATCCGAATCAAGCGTTTTTATGATGATGTCTGTGTGTGTGTATTTGTGTTCGTTACGCGTTACGTTTTTTCAGCTCAATTATCTCGCGAACCACTCATCGAATTGATCTCATTCGACGCGGCATTGTGTTGTTAAGAGCTGATTAGGTTTTGAGCGAAATCGGCTCAGCGGTTTTTTAATGGAAATCAAAAATCTAAGACAACCCTAATATAATGAAAATTATGATAATTTCTGCAATAATTTCAATAATAGTGCAAAAAAATCTTATAGTTAGTGCGGAAAAAAATAATACTCAGGAGTATCATATACTATGTTTGATTACTAGCTGACCCACCAAACGCTGCTTTGCCGTATAAATATTAATTTTCAGAAATACTAATCCGATTAGAAAAATTGCTTCAATAATAGAAAACTACAATATTCAGGAGCAATATAGGCTGTATTTTACTGTGCAAAGTAGTTGTGAATGAGTCCACGAAATGGTACGATCAACTTTTGGCAGATGGCGCCACTGTTATTCAATAAACTTAATGTTTTTCATAAAATCATCAGTTTTATGGAATTTGACTTTGAACCAACGTGCGTTTACAACTACAACGGGATGCATCGGCTAAATATTTTGCAAAACAACTAATGTTTTACGTATTTTACTACTATGGTAAGTTAGTCGTGTGGACTCCATGGGTCGCACTCATATTTTTTTTTTTTTTTGTCCACTAGTGCAATGCATCCTGATGTAGTTTACACGCACGTTAGTTTTTAAAGTCAAAAATTCCATAAAACTGATGATTTGAGGACAAACATTCACTGTATAACAGTGTCAAAAGTTGGTCGTACCAACTCGTGGACTCATGCACAACTACTTTGCACAATAAAATACAGCCTATATTACTCCTGAAATATTGTACAATCCTGTTAGTGAAAGAATTTTTCTAATCGGATTAGTATTTCCGAAGATTAACATTTATATGGCGAAACAGCGTTTGGTGGTTCAGCTAGTAATAAAAAATAGTCTATGATACTCCTGAATATTATTTCTTTCACACTAACTATCCCTGAATTTATGTTGTTTGAACAACAATTTAACTGTATTTACCATGAAAATTTCATTAATATCTATTGGGCCGTTTAGGAGTCCATACCGGACATCCAAACAAACAAACATGAATCCATTTTTATATAAAGAAAGATTTAAACTTACAAGACTTATATTTTCAACTGTTCATAACAAATCAAATTGTTATCAATTATAGCTATGTAGTGTGACCATCTCAATTTTGAGCACTGGGGGACATTTAGAAATTGAAAACGGGGCAATCAGAGACATTTTGGAATACAAATTTGGACACCTCAGGGATATTTTTTTAATATAAAAAGCGTTTTGAATTTACAAAATTATATAATATTCGTCCTCACTTACCCTGAGTCTCCACAAGAGTAAAATCCAATCCAACTTCTCTTCTGCAATCTCATCCGCAATCCAGTGTTTTTTTTTTTGACTGGGCATATTATGTCTTGCCATCAGCAAGTAAATGTGTCAAAAAGTCTGAGGAAAATGGACGCTCAACACTACATACAACACAAACGTCAAATTGATGACAAGATTTTGATCCGCTCAAAAAATCCAGATTGCGATGACCGGATCATAGACTGGATGTTGGATAGTTGGTCTCTATTGGATTGGCCGATAGTCCTGTCATCGGAAATGTTCAATGGAGACCCCAAGTTAGAATACGCTTTCCATGTTTGGTCACCTCATTACAATATTCATATCGAGAGGATAGAATCTGTTCAACGAAATTTTACTCGTTTTGCCCTCAAAGGTATTCTATGAAGTAATCCTATAAATGTCGCCTCTTATGAAAACTGTTTATAAACTCTCCAGATGGAAACATTGTCAAATAGACGAAACAACAACGACATGGTATTTTGCCATCAAGTTATAACTGGTGTAACAGATGCACCCGAACTACTTGGCTCTATATCTTACAAACATCGGGGTGGCTTTTGAAAATAAACAGCCAACGTAGATGAGGTTTGAACCTCATATCTTAATAGGTGGAACGCTCGTTTAATATTCTCTGGGCTAAGCAATGGTAAAACCAAGAACTTTTTGAACCATTTAGACGCACATACATTTTTGCTCATCAGTGGTATGAGATCCTGAATTTTGGAAGCTTTACTTCGAAATGCTCGCGTGTAGTGGAACCAACATCCCCGGAGTTCAGCTTCGGGGAAAACTTTTTGAAGACCATTTCAAATCTCTGCTTCAAAGTCCGTCATAAATAAAAATGGCAAAAATTTAAAAAAATATCTGTCCATACATTGGAACAAATGAACGTTAACTCTTAAGTTTTATGGCTAGCCAATACATACAAAAATGGATAAACCTAGAGTAGAAATATTAACATTTAAAGCTGTATTTTGAAATATTTTTTTTATTTCAGAATGATAAGAAATTGAAATGAACTCCTTTAAAAATGTCAAAAATGCTATTATAGTAATATTAGTCATCGCGAATACAGATTATAAAATGAAACACAAGAAAGTATAGTGGAAACTACGAAAAAGAAAACACTTTTATTGTATTTTATTCAAATTTTAGTCTTGTAGAAGAGCCATAACTTCTTCACTTCATTGAACATGTTTTTTTCATGGTAAAAGAAAGGGTGAGGATTGAGGTTAAGGGGTCAGGTGTCACCATCAATCTGTTCATAACATCCTGATTTGTTGATTTGCGGCTACATTTCCGAGAATGTTTACGTCGGCATTTTTTGTAGTCGTTATTCCGACATTCTTGAGCCTCTTTAGACTATGTTCCAACAGGAAAAATACATTTTTCCATCATTTCTTTTAAATGTATCAGAATGAAGAGTGGCTGGCATACCAATGGTATCTACAGCTCAACTTACTTTTTGGCGATATACATACAAAAATCCCCAAATTTGTTTGGGTTCACTGCTTCCTGTATTGTTATTGCTTCCAGAATTACAGAAAATCTTTTGATAATGTCTTCGTCCAAGTCTGTGATTTCTGAAACCAATACTGCGTTGGCAAAAAATCTTCGCGATGTGTTCCCAGAATTTGTTGTACCTGATACTTGCTTCACCGTGTCAACCTGTATTTTTGATGTCATAAATGGGAATGCATCAGTTTATGTGTGTACACACAATACAATTTCCAAATTCAAAAAAAAAAATTCAAATCAATCAATTTATATTTGGCATATCTAACCTGTATTCCAATTTTTCATTAAGACCTCGAGTGATCAGTTTTTTCCTCTCTTCTTTAATTGGACGAGTACTTGAGTCGACTCGTCCTTGTTTAAAGTCCATTTTATAGGCTATGTGCAAAAGACACTCCATAAACTTAATTCGAACCACAGAGTTGACATTCCGAAAGTACATAAGTGCTTCTTCGTTTACGGGCCTGGTTTTTAAGACCTCAATTTGATTAATTTTTGAGGTTGTTGCCCCACAAATGAAACAAGAAGATGCGGCTGGTGTTTCGGCCACAGATTGAGCCGTTCGATCATGGAGTAGTAAGGTTTGTGCCTCACTTTAAATGCTCCATTACTTAAAACAACGTCAGTTTCTGTAAGCCTCGATATTTCGCCATCAACTCTTCTCTTCTCATTTCGAATGACTTCCGCAGTCTCTTTCACGTAAGAGAACTACAACGTTCTGCAAAGTTGAGTTGAAAAAGGCTTTTCGTTTTCCCAGATACGTTCATGTTTTAACTCAAAGAGAGTTTAAATGGTACCACGGATGTCATATTGATGGGAGTTAGATACATCATCTGATAAAAACCTTTGATTGTACTCACTTTGACCTGAGGATCCATCACAGCCCCATTTTGAGTACAATGTGAGGTTTTTACCGCTTATCTGGCATAACTCCTTTGCCAATTTCGTTTCCAGGGTCCGCTGGGCAGTATGATCCAGAAGCCTTTGCAAAGGCACATTTGCCGAACTTTCGGTAACGGAAATGCGTTCTGGGTAACTTTTTGTTGTTTTATCGGAGATGACTGTAGGGCACAAGTATGTCAAACCCCCGATTTAGTAACCAATGCATGAGATTTTCATATTTTTCTTTGGTCAATTCAAGGTTTTTAAACATACCAAGCGTCTTAGTTTTACAAATTTTCTTTGTTTCATATTATGATGAAGCAGCAAAATCAATCACTTCTTGAGAAAACAAAGATCACACCTCATTCCTCTTGTATTGCTTAGCGCGGTCACAGCACTCAGAAAAAGATTTTCGTGGCCGGCCAGATTTCCAGCTGACTGAAGGTACTATGTCATCGCGATCCAAAGTAATTTCAAAATTTCCTTCGAGCCAATTTGAGTTCTTTGTTTCAAATTTTGATTTTGTGCGTCTAGATTCCAGCCACCTATATTTTTATTTGTAGGTACATACATTCATTATAATAATAAAATAAATTCTAATCTTAGCATAAAATCTAATATAAAATATCTAAGACTTTTTGGTACCTAACTTTTTTTAAGATCTACAGAACAGTATCATGAAGATGGAATAGGTTCCATAAAAACGTATTTTGCACTTACTTTTTCTTAAATTGAGAATAAAAACGTTAGTATACTTGGTCCACAACACATTCAATTTGGAAATCAATAGATAATTTGAATCTACCAAGAAAAGTTTAAATTTTATTTTATCTGTGTCACATTCTATTAGCGTATTGCTTAGGTATAACTTTGTATGAAAATGAAATTGTAAAACTTTCCATTATGGATCAATTATTTTTAATCAAGAAATTCTTAAGATCACTATTCCACAAATCATTGACTTCAAAAGATGTCAATAATGGTGGATTTACATGTATCTGCATTTTTAGTTCTGCAAAAAAGAGAGATGCAACATACAAAAATCATGCTCGTTCGATAGAGAGGCAAAATCAAAATGCAGACATCTTGTCAAGATCAAGATTATAGGAAATAATATAGAAATCAAGATCAAGATTATGGTTAAGACGAACATGTTCATCTTTTTTATAGCATGTTCATCTGCATTTGAGTTTCGTATAACTGAGTTCAGGTCAACAGCGAATCTCCCTTTCTCACCTGAACGCTAAAAAAGCAACAAAAACTATAATTGCCAATTTTTCCGCTCATTGGATTGAATGTGCGATTGCGATAAGTAATAACAAACGAAGTAAGTAATATTTAACTCACCCTGCTTGCATTAAGCAGTCCCTAACTCTTGCCTTCCTAACGTTCGTATAGCCATCGCTTTTTTTATTTTATTTATTTCAAATAATTTCTAATTAAGTGCCGATACGACTAGCAACCGCAATTGCAATCGTACTCAGTGAAAATGTATTTGAAAAAAATGAAACAAACTGAACATGGTTTTTAATTTTTCATTCAACAATTTTTTTTTGGCAAATCTATTCTTTTTACTTACATTGTATTGTATATAAATGTATTACCGCAGTTAGGACATGGTACAAGAACAAGAACTTAAGCATCATAGTTCAACTATGGATTTTATGAACCCTTGACACGCATGAGTAGGCTTTCAAACTGCAGCTAAGACTAACTAATTCGATTTAAATCTAAGTAAGATTAAAATTAATAAAAAAACAGTGTTCTACATTTACATTTTTGTTTAATTAATGTTATTAGTTAATTAGTTATGCATTAGGTAATCTTTTTTTGTTAACTGTCTTGTTCATCTATGTGAGTGTTTGTTATGTTATGTTTATTTGCTAGCAACTAATGTCGTTTTCCATTGGTATTTTTTGACGTTTCTTCTTCTACCTCCAATGGAACGGGTTATGATGAATGTGTCATTCTTCGGACGATTCTGTTTTCAAAACTATTCTAGAACCAAAAAAATAAAATATCGCATACATTATAGTATGCGAGATCAAAAATAGTATTCTTGAACGCTTTTCGAACGCTGCCAAACGTCTCGTATATATATATATATATATATATATATATATATATATATATATATATATATATGAGTAGTCAGACCCACTCGAGATGAGTTATCGTATACGAAAATTGTGCGATAAATATGAAATTTCAAAAATTTTGCCTAGTTTTGACAACTGTGCAAATTCCTCCAAATATTGACATTTTCAAACATTTCCTGAATAATCATTTAGTAAAGGTGATAACCAGCTGCGAAGCAATTCAATTGTAAAGTAAAATTGAATTAACCTTCGAAGCAAAAATATAAATCCGCCAGCATACCAAACTGATCATAATTTGTGTCTTATTGTTAAGTATTATAGGAATTTGTAGTGACCTCCCAAATCGTATATACAGGGTGATTCATGAGCGTTGTGCCAAAAAGCTAGAGCGTGTAGGTTGAGTTGAGACAAGAAAAAAATCGTATGGTAGGGGGGGTCTATTCCCCCCCGTTTAGCCGGTAGGGGCAATTTTCTGAAAAATTGACTTATTTTGTAAAAAAAATTATTAAAAATCAATGGCTTAGTTTACAACATCGTGCTATACCTTTCTGAAAAGCTAAGAACTTCTTCTTTCACTTTGTTTTTAAAATAAATTGTTTTTACGAATAGTTTTAAAAAAACAAATTTTCAAACTCAAAATTTTCAAAAAAAAATCCAAAAAAATTTTTTTGAACTAATTTTTTTCAAAATTTTATGTAATTAAGTACTAATTTTGTTTTAAAATTTCAATGTCTTTGTTAATTTTTAGTCGAAAACAGAAAACCGGATGCAAAAATGTCTTTTCGTTTTTGAGAAATAAAAAAAAACCAAAACCACTTTTTTCTAAGAAAATCTTTGTTTTTATTTTTACCTATCTGGACTTTTAGTATAATTTACTAGTTTAATTTATAAATTTAATTTTTTGTCATTGGAGTTTTATAAGGACTCAATAAAGTAGAAAAGCATTGGATTTTCCCTGGATTAATCATTTTGTTCATTGAAAACGTTTGCCATTGACCTTTCACTTCTAGCTCTCCGTGCTCTCGTCGGCGGATTCTTAAAAACATGCTACGACTTGGGCGCCATCTATTGGGATACCTTTCAGCGTAGAGTCTTTTGGCTTTCCAATCTCGACAACAAGTTAAACCGTAGCAAAAGTTCCTGTCCACTAACTCTTGTCGAGCGTATGAGTTTGTTATTGTTATGTGTTGATGAATTAATATTTTAATTGTAAATGGTTGTTAAGTAAATATGCGATGCTTTTTATTTACCTTTAGGTTGTTAATTGTTTTTTCATTCAAGAAAAATTTCGGTTTAATTATCTTAAGCCCCTAGCAGGTAAAACACTTCGCCGGCGAGTGGCCGCGGCCCCAGGTATAGTAAGAAAAAATTGCAGGTCAGTTTTCAGACGTTATCAATGAATAAAATGGTTAATCCATTGAAAATCCAATATTTTTCTACTTTATTGAGTCCTCATAAAACTCCAATTACAAAATAATTAAATTTGTAAATTAAACTAATAAATTAAACTAAAAGTCCAGATAGGTAAAAATAAAAACAAAGATTTTCTTAGAAAAAAGTGGTTTTGGTTTTTTTTTTATTTCTCAAAAACGAAAAGACATTTTTGCATCCGGTTTTCTGTTTTCGACTAAAAATTAACAAAGACATTGAAATTTTAAAACAAAATTAGTACTTAAATACATAAAATTTTGAAAAAAATTAGTTCAAAAAATTTTTTTTGGCTTTTTTTTTGAAAATTTTGAGTTTGAAAATTTGTTTTTTTAAAACTATTCGTAAAAACAATTTATTTTAGAAACAAAGTGAAAGAAATTTTTTTTAGCTTTTCAGAGAGGTATAGCACGGTGTTGTAAACTAAGCCGTTGATTTTTAATATTTTTTTTTACAAAATAAGTCAATTTTTCAGAAAATTGCCCCTCCCGGCTAAACGGGGGGGAATAGACCCCCCCCCCCTCCCATACGATTTTTTTCTTGTCTCAACTCAACCTACACGCTCTAGCTTTTTGGCACAACGCTCGTGAATCACCCTGTATATACGATTTGGGAGGTCACTACAAATTCCTATAATATTGTACTAACGGAAGGCACGCCGTGAACATCTGAACCATGGAATCTTATAATAACATCAAAATCAAATATGGTAACAACACTTGCAACACAATGAAGAGATTTAATAGACTCAGCATTTCACACATTAAAAACTTTAATTCCTTGATATTTCTAATGAAATGTAGAAAACTTGGTTTAATCCCTAATTTTATATATAATTCATCAGCAAACATTAACAAAATATTTGATTTCTCAGACGAATGGAGAAGAAACTAGAAACTTTTCACACACATTGACAATTTTCATTTGAAGCTCTTGAACATAGTTATCTCACTTAAACATGCACAGATCAAAAAGCAGAAAATCTCTCTTTTGAAGTGTAAAGGAGACATTTCTAATACACTAACAAATTTAGAAAGCCAAAACTTTTTTAACAGCCAAAATATTACACATCAAAAAGTTAATAGAGAAACAAAAAACACACAAATAAACAAGTTGGAAAATTTAAAAAATGCGCTAAAACTTAAAATGGGGATGAAATTTAATGAAAAATGGTTTGTTAACAAAACAGATGTGTCTTTTCCAGATGATATAAAATGGTTGTTGTCATTGGGACACAAATTCGCATTGCCAATAACAAAACTGCCTCTCTAAAATCATAGCGGATGGTGAAGAATTGATAAAAACATTAGAACAGGGTGACCATGAAACAGCACGTTCTAATTTCACACAAATATTACAAAATCACCTGCGTTCATCCAAAACACCACCGTTTGATAAATTTATAAATAAAATTTCCCAGGATGCAGCGAAGTTTCTGGAGAATCATAAAGAAGTCTACATTGTTAATGCAGATAAAGGTAACGTCACTGTAGTCATTTATAAATCAGACTACTACGAAAAAATTAGAGAATTAATGGCAGATAGAAGCAATCCAACATTATCGCTTCAAAACGCCAATAATGGGTTTGTTAAAACTTTATTCAATGAAGGAATAATTAATGAATATGATAAAAAACGCATGATAACGTATACTGCCAATAGTCCACGTATATACGGTTTACCCAAGATTCACAAAGAAAATATGCCTTTTAGACCGATATGTGCTCCTTGTTATGAATTGTCTAAATTTATGGCCAGAACCCTTAAGAAGTTGACGGAGAATTCTCGTTTCAACGTTAATAACGCAAAACATTTCATTGAGGTAATCTCACCTTTTAGTATACAGGATGATGAAGTTCTAGTATCATTCGATGTCGTCTCCCTGTTCACGAATGTTCCAATTAATATGATATTGGAGTTAGTTGAGAGAAATTGGAACAACATAAAACTTCACACCAAAATAAGGAAGTCCATGTTCATGGAAATGCTAAGATTCTGTATAATCGATAACAATTACTTAGAATTTGAAAACAAAATATACCAACAGAAGCAAGGTGTACCTATGGGTAGCCCTATTTCACCAATATTAGTGGACATAGTCATGGAGGCATTACTGGAAGACGTTATTGATAAATTAGTATCCAAACCGAAAATTATAACAAAATATTTTGATGATCTCTTCGCAATAGTGAAATCTGATTGCATTTCTACAACGCTTGAAGCTTTGAATTCATTTCATAGAAAGATTCAATTTACGGTGGAGGTAGAAAAAGAAGGACGGTTAGCCTACCTCGATGTCCAAGCAGTGAGGGACTGTGATAAAATTATTTTCGATTGGTTCAAGAAACCTACTTCATCCGGACGTCTTATAAATTTTCATTCAAAGCAGCCAAAACAGGTTATATTTAATACTGCTCAAAATTTCATTAATAGAGTGCTTGACTATAGTCACCACAGTTTTCGACAAAAAAATATTAAAATCATCGAGAACACCCTGTGTTCCAACTCATTCCCCGCACATGTCATCAACAAATTGATAAAATATAGCAAGAACAAATGTACACCTACTACCCCCCCTAATGATCAACCTCCCATAAGCTACCGTAGTGCATTGCAAAGATTAAATAAGTAACCAAAGATTAAATAAGTAACAAGATGGGAAACTGACTTACGTTTCACTCCCCAGATCCCGCAATTTTCATTTTCTTTCATTTTATTTTCTTGTACATGAAAAATATACAAACAAAAACAATATGGCAGGACCATATTAACTGTGTAAAAACACGCATACTTTCACAAAAACTATGGTCCAAACTGTGATAGTATTGGTAAAAAACGCATACTTTTAAAGAAACTATGGTCCAAAATGTGATAGTATTGGTAAAAACGCTTGGAGGCATCTGTCATTTTGACAGCTTTGTTTCCCATCTCCTTACCTTATATAATCTCTGGTGCATTGTATATTCCATCGCTTGCAAATCGCATACAAACAGCACCATTAAGAAACAAAGAGAAAACAAGAATAGCGTTTAAGTCTGCACTTACTCTTTGCATTGCTTTTCACCAACACCAAAGGAAAAATAGAAAAAATGGATAAGTCAGATGTCGTCTATAAAATTAAATGCACTTGCATTGCATTGCATAGAGCACAACCACAAACCGGATTTTGATGACGTCACAATTTTGGAGGTGGAGAGGCATCACAACAAAAGAATGTTGCTAGAGATGCTGCATATCAACAACACCGATAATGCAGTTAATAGACGATCTGATTGTGACAGCCTCAGCATTATATATAACCAGCTGATAACAAATAAAAAGAAACAGTCGTCGAGAACAGTGGTGTAAAAAAGTTTTGAAGGTTTTGAAAAATGTAAATTTGTATTGTTTATAATAGTTTTTATTTTTATTTACAAAAGTTTAAATTTTATATTATAGTTAATCTAATGCAGTTTATAAAATTGAAATGTGTGTTTGTGCTGCAATAACGAATCAGCTATTTGTTGTTGTAAGTTTTGTTGACCTATGTATAGTAATATACACTAATTTATAATATTTCAATAAAGGCCTGATGAAGAGTGTATTCATGCTCGAAACGTTGTAACCATATATATCTTTTATTGACCTGGAGCCTGCTAAACAGTGTTTCATATACAGGGTGATTCACGAGCGTTGTGCCAAAAAGCTAGAGCGTGTAGGTTGAGTTGAGACAAGAAAAAAATCGTATGGGAGGGGGGGGTCTATTCCCCCCCCGTTTAGCCGGGAGGGGCAATTTTCTGAAAAATTGACTTATTTTGTAAAAAAAAATATTAAAAATCAATGGCTTAGTTTACAACATCGTGCTATACCTTTCTGAAAAGCTAAGAACTTCTTCTTTCACTTTGTTTTTAAAATAAATTGTTTTTACGAATAGTTTTAAAAAAACAAATTTTCAAACTCAAAATTTTCAAAAAAAAATCAAAAAAAATTTTTTTGAACTAATTTTTTTCAAAATTTTATGTAATTAAGTACTAATTTTGTTTTAAAATTTCAATGTCTTTGTTAATTTTTAGTCGAAAACAGAAAACCGGATGCAAAAATGTCTTTTCGTTTTTGAGAAATAAAAAAAAACCAAAACCACTTTTTTCTAAGAAAATCTTTGTTTTTATTTTTACCTATCTGGACTTTTAGTATAATTTACTAGTTTAATTTATAAATTTAATTTTTTGTCATTGGAGTTTTATAAGGACTCAATAAAGTAGAAAAGCATTGGATTTTCCCTGGATTAATCATTTTGTTCATTGAAAACGTTTGCCATTGACCTTTCACTTCTAGCTCTCCGTGCTCTCGTCGGCGGATTCTTGAAAACATGCTACGACTTGGGCGCCATCTATTGGGATATCTTTCAGCGTAGAGTCTTTTGGCTTCCCAATCTCGACAACAAGTTAAACCGTAGCAAAAGTTCCTGCCCACTAACTCTTGTCGAGCGTATGAGTTTGTTATTGTTATGTGTTGATGAATTAATATTTTAATTGTAAATGGTTGTTAAGTAAATATGCGATGCTTTTTATTTACCTTTAGGTTGTTAATTGTTTTTTCATTCAAGAAAAATTTCGGTTTAATTATCTTAAGCCCCTAGCAGGTAAAACACTTCGCCGGCGAGTGGCCGCGGCCCCAGGTATAGTAAGAAAAAATTGCAGGTCAGTTTTCAGACGTTATCAATGAATAAAATGGTTAATCCATTGAAAATCCAATACTTTTCTACTTTATTGAGTCCTCATAAAACTCCAATTACAAAATAATTAAATTTGTAAATTAAACTAATAAATTAAACTAAAAGTCCAGATAGGTAAAAATAAAAACAAAGATTTTCTTAGAAAAAAGTGGTTTTGGTTTTTTTTTTATTTCTCAAAAACGAAAAGACATTTTTGCATCCGGTTTTCTGTTTTCGACTAAAAATTAACAAAGACATTGAAATTTTAAAACAAAATTAGTACTTAAATACATAAAATTTTGAAAAAAATTAGTTCAAAAAATTTTTTTTGGCTTTTTTTTTGAAAATTTTGAGTTTGAAAATTTATTTTTTTAAAACTATTCGTTAAAACAATTTATTTTAGAAACAAAGTGAAAGAAATTTTTTTTAGCTTTTCAGAGAGGTATAGCACGGTGTTGTAAACTAAGCCGTTGATTTTTAATATTTTTTTTTTACAAAATAAGTCAATTTTTCAGAAAATTGCCCCTCCCGGCTAAACGGGGGGGAATAGACCCCCCCTCCTATACGATTTTTTTCTTGTCTCAACTCAACCTACACGCTCTAGCTTTTTGGCACAACGCTCGTGAATCACCCTGTATATGAAACACTTTTAAGCAAGCTCCAGGTCAATAAAAGATATATATGGTTACAACGTTTCTTTTTTTTTAAATCCCACGCCTCTTTCCCCCCCAGATACCGCACGCGCTGGGGTCCATTTTCACCGAGTACGATTAACAGTTATGGTTGTTAGTCGTATCGGCACTTAATAGGAAATTCTTTGGAAAAAATAAAATAAAAAAAAGTTATGGCGATACGAATATTTGGAAGATAGGAGTTTGGGACTGCTTAATGCAAGCAGGTATAAAGGAAAAACAAAATTTTAAATTAAAATATTACAAAAAGTAAAAATAAAAGAAAAAATGCAAAATTTTAAAATCAAAAATTTTAAAACTTTAAAGTCAAAAAATTTGTAAAACATGAAAGAAACAAAGAAAAAAGCAAATACGCGTGACACTTGTCAAGTTAGTAAAAAAAAAAAAAATATCAAAATAAGAGTCCGTTTTTTTTTTAAACAAATGAAAAAAACATGAAAAGACAACATACAAATTAACAAAATACAAAAAAAAAAGATATTTAAGATTTTGGTACACTGGTCTTAAGACTTTGTTTTAAAATGTATTTATTGATATGAAAATCAAATAAGTTTTCATTCGCATTCAAAAGCTTACTCATTCTTGTCAGTGGCTCATGCATTCCGTAGTTTGTTCTATGTTTAGGAACTTTAATCAAACTATGAGGACGAAAATTTTGATCTCCACCTCGAGATAGAGATAGGATTTAGAATATCTGGAGCATCAGTGACACCAGTAATAATTTGATGAAGGAAAACAATATCATTATTTGTTCTCCTTTGACAAAATTTTTGCATCTGGAAAAATGCAAGTCGATCATCATAAGAAGGGATATTATTGGGGTCAATCCATTGAAGCCCTTTAAAGGCGAAACGTGTAAAATTGCGTTGAACTGATTCTAGTCTCTCAATATGTATCTCATAATGAGGAGACCAAACTTGTGATGCATATTCGAGATGGGGTCGAACTAAACTGTTGTACAAGCTAAAGGTAACGTTAGGGTCAAGAAATTCCTTGGACCAACGCTTAATAAATCCTAACATTGAGTTAGCTTTGTTGGCGATGTTGTTAATGTGTTCTGAAAAATCTAAATTGGATGTGAAAAGAACTCCTAGATCCCATAATCATAATAATCATATGATGTAGGATTTCGCTTTTTTAAAATTCTCATTGTCTGACATTTGCCTGGGTTAAGATTTAAATTATTCTTTTCACACCATACAACAAACTTATTAATATCATCTTGCAGTTGAATGCGATCCTTGCATGGAATATTTTTGAAGATCTTCATATCATCTGCAAAGATAAGAATTTTACTATTACGAACACTTAGCGGTGTATCGTTAATAGCTAAAATAAATAAAAGGGGCCCTAGATGACTACCTTGTGGTACACCCAAGGCCTTTATTGAAATATTATAAATTAGTGTATATTACTATACATAGGTCAACAAAACTTACAACAACAAATAGCTGATTCGTTATTACAGCACAAACACACATTTCATTTTTATAAACTGCATTAGATTAACTATATATATTAAAATCATCGAGAACACCCTGTGTTCCAACTCATTCCCCGCACATGTCATCAACAAATTGATAAAAAATAGCAAGAACAAATGTACACCTACTACCCCCCCTAATGATCAACCTCCCATAAGCTACCGTAGTGCATTGTATATTCCATCGCTTGCAAATCGCATACAAACAGCACCATTAAAAAACAAAGAGAAAACAAGAATAGCGTTTAAGTCTGCACTCTGCACTTACTCTTAAAACATTGCTTTTCACCAACACCAAAGGAAAAATAGAAAAAATGAATAAGTCAGATGTCGTCTATAAAATTAAATGTTTAGGTGGGAGTGAGACGGATTGCTCTTCCGTTATGTAGGAACGTCGAAACAAAAGCTTCGCAATCGCCTCTCAGGCCATCGGTCTGATATCAACAACGGTGGTTCTCAAAAAACTGCACTTGCATTGCATTGCATAGAGCACAACCACAAACCGGATTTTGATGACGTCACAATTTTGGAGGTGGAGAGGCATCACAACAACAGAATGTTGCTAGAGATGCTGCATATCAACAACACCGATAATGCATTATATTACATTACATTTCACAGTACTTCGCACATAAATGTAACGAACTACAGACACATAGCAGCACTGAGGTGCGTTTTTGCGCTGACGATAGTTGACTATAGTTTTTGTGTCACACTTTGACACACCAACCACTTTCAACTCACCTCCTGAGATGGATTGGAAATAGTTAGAGATAGTTACGATTTGACACATCAACTTACTTACTTACTTACTTACTTACTTTACCGGCTCACGATAAATGAAGGGTCACAGCCTAGATACTGCAGTCTTCCATCGTGAACGATCCCTCGCATGCACTCTCCAGTCACCGAGACCAAGCGCTCTGGCATCCGCAGTCACTTGGTCCTTGTACCGTAGGTTCGGTCTTCCTTGTCGTCTTGAACCTGGGGGCTGGGATGAGAAGACTTTCTTGGCTGGAGCGTTGTCGTCCATTCGCTCGATGTGGCCGAGCCAATGTAGTCGTCTTTTCTTGGCCTTCTGGACTACATCCACATCTTGGTACAGCTCATACAGTTCTCGGTTGTATCTTCTTCTACATTCGCCATCGTCGCATACGGGACCAAAAATCCGTCGAAGAATTTTTCTTTCGAACGTGCCCAGTATCAATTCCCCTTTTTTACTTATCGTCCAGCACTCGGCGCCGTAGAGTAGGACTGGTAAAATCAAAGTTTTGTATAGCAGACACTTTGTCTTTCGAGTGAGGAGTTTTGAACCCAGTTGTTTGGCCAAACCGAAGCAGCAGCGGTTCGCTAGGGTAATTCTTCTTCGGATCTCCACTAAGGTGTCGTTCGTGGGATTGATGTTTGTTCCAAGGTAGGTGAACTCCTTAACTACCTCGAAATTGCTGCTACCAACAGTGACGTTTTGTCCTAGGCGGTGGACAGATGTTGCTTTGTTTGTTGATAACATGTACTTTGTTTTGTCCTCATTCACTTCAAGACCAACTAGTTTCGCCTGTTCTTCAATCGCTGTGAAGGCCTCAAGCACAGCTCTCTTGGATCGACCGATGATGTCTATGTCGTCCGCATAGCCTAGGAGCTGGGTGGATTTGTTGAAGATAGTGCCCTCCGTGCTCACACCTGCCTTGCGCACTATCTGCTCCAGGACTATGTTGAAGAAATCACATGACAACGCATCTCCTTGTCTAAACCCTGCGCAAGTTTGGAATAACTCGGATGAGCTGTTACCCATTTGCACACTGCACTGCGTATTGTTTAGCGTCATGCGGCACAGCTGGATCAGTTTGTTCGGGATCCCGAATTCAGACATCGCAATCATAAGCTCTTGGCGGTGGATGCTATCATAAGCAGCTTTAAAGTCGATGAAAAGATGGTGGGTTTCGACTTGAAATTCGTTGGTCTTTTCCAGGATCTGCCTCAGTGTGAATATTTGGTCTATCGTTGTTCTGCCTGGCTTAAAGCCACACTGGTACGTGCCGATTATTGTGTTGCAGAAAGGTTTAAGACGCTCACACAGTACGTTGGATAGGATTTTGTATGCAACATTAAGCAGGGATATGCCACGGTAGTTTTTGCATAACATCGGATCGCCTTTTTTGTAGATGGGGCATATGGAGCTTATCGACCAGTCAGTGGGCATGCATTCTTCCTCCCACACTTTGGTGATGACCTGGTGCATGCGGTTCATCAAAACATCTCCTCCATGTTTAAAGAGTTCCGCGGGTATGCCATCCGACCCTGCGGCCTTGTTATTTGTTAGCTTTTGGATGGCTCTTTCTACCTCTTCTCTGCTGGGGGCTGGGACTGGGTCTTCATTGACTGGTCTTGCTTCTCTTTCGTCATTATCTTGCTCGACATTTTGCGCATTCAGCAGCTGCTGGAAATGTTGCTTGAAAACATCTACAATTCCCTGTGCTTCGGTGACTAGGTTTCCTTCACTGTTTCGAAGAGCTTGTGTCCCGGTTCTGAAACCAGAAGCTAATTGCTTCGACCTTTTAAAGAAACGCCGGGTGTTGTTCTTGGCCCGAGACTCTTCTAGATCTTTGAGCTGAGAAACTGCGGATGCTCTTTTCTTTCTTCGCAGGGTCTTTTTCTCATTTCTCCTTTTCGTGCGGTACTCTTCCCTTGCTGCTCTCGATATTGGTTCCACAGTGTGTTGACGTCTGTAGTATTTGGGAGGACGGCGGAGAGTCGCTCGCTCAGGCGCTCGCTGTAGTCTCTGGCATTCTCTGATGTGCTAAGGCAACCGATGTTGAACTTCTTTCTTTGGGCTGCACGTGTTTTTTTGTCGTTTGATATTCGAGCTCTAAACTTAGCCACTACCAGAAAGTGGTCAGAGTCGACATTTGCTCCTCGGAAAGTGCGCACGTTCAGGATGTTGGATGCGTGCCTTGCGCCGATTAGCACATGGTCGATTTGGTTGGTGGTTCGACCATCAGGAGATCGCCAGGTTGCTGTGTAGATCTTCTTTCTTGGAAACCTAGTGCTACTTATCACCGTATTACAAGCTGCAGCAAAGTCGATTAGTCGGAAGCCGTTATCTGTTGTTTCTTCGTGGAGGCTGTGCTTTCCAACTAATCCGCCAAAGATGTCTTCCTTCCCGATTTTTGCATTGAAGTCTCCGAGTACGATTTTGACGTCGTACTCTGGACAGGCTCCGTAGGCTCTATCCAGGAGGTCGTAGAAATCCTCCTTGCTAGACTCCTCAGCATCATCGGTAGGGGCGTGTGCACATATTATACTGATGTTCTGTAATGTGGCCTTGATGCGGATCACAGCCAGGCGATCATCACATCAACACAGACCACAAAAACGACAATTGTGATTACGCATCGTAACTATTGGCGTGCAAAAACGAGAAATAGTCAACCATTGTTGATTATAGTTGAATATAGTCAGCGCAAAAACGCACCTCTGGTGACTGAACCCATCGGCTGGGACATAACAAGATACAAGACATACAACAGAGAGAGACAGATAGACACATAGAAAGAAAGCACACATAACAGTAACCAACGTGGCTCAGAGGAGGAGACTTAGATTTGTATTGTCTCATGTTATCGCACAGGTGGCCTCAGATAAGCTGGCGATTTTTGTAGAAAAAGAATGCTGCTGAAGCTGGGGTTTGAACCCGTAGCGTTCGGCTTAGCAATCCACTACCCTATCCTCTGAACCATGGCCACCTGCCTCAGCATTATATATATACAGCTGATAACAAATAAAAAGAAACAGTCGTCGAGAACAGTGGTGTAAAAAAGTTTTGAAGGTTTTGAAAAATGTAAATTTGTATTGTTTTTAATAGTTTTTATTTTTATTTACAAAAGTTTAAATTTTATATTAAAGTTAATCTAATGCAGTTTATAAAATTGAAATGTGTGTTTGTGCTGCAATAACGAATCAGCTATTTGTTGTTGTAAGTTTTGTTGACCTATGTATAGTAATATACACTAATTTAAAATATTTCAATAAAGGCCTGATGAAGAGTGTATTCATGCTCGAAACGTTGTAACCATATATATCTTTTATTGACCTGGAGCCTGCTAAAAAGTGTTTCATATATATCTTATTGTTAAGTAAATTCCGCAAAAAGTCAAAACTCTATACCAATCACCACATTGGAAGAGACTTCTTCATCTCTTCAGAAGTGGTTCATCCAGTTGACTCGAGGTCATGGTGGTTTGGGGTTTGGGGTTTGGCAGACGCATCGACTTTGTTTACAATGTAAATTTGATGGTTTGTTGCTATTGAATAACGATTTGGAATGCATGGATTTGTATAAAATATTTCATCACATTGCTAATTGGATTATTTAAAGATTAAGAGCACAATCGGGTTTGAAAAACTTGCTGTTTGCTTTGCAGTAATTTGAAACCATTACATATTAAAGGAAAGACTTGTTTGTGATGATGTGCATTGACTGTATATTATTTAAATATTCTGTACCGAAATCTTTTAAAACAATAAAATAAATTAAAATAAAAACTGAGATTATTAAAACAAAAACAACTTGTCGATCCACCACTATTCGATGACGACTGTTTCTTCTTATAGGCTGGGAGCCCCCAAACAAGAAATTCCCGTCATCGCGCCCACTAAATTTTTTAATGAGGAATTAAAGATAAAGCCAAGGCGGATAAGATTCGCTTGGTCGGCGTGAATTTAGTTAGCCGGAAAGGCCACGCATACCTGTTGCAATTTGGTGAATGACGTTGAAATGTCTCCATCATCACGGATTCTATTTCTGTTTCTTTCGTTACACGCGTCCTTATGTTAGATGTAGAAATACCTTGGTTTTCTTGCTTTCAAGCTGCCGAAAGTATCTCGCAAACTTGGTTTTATTACGACCTAAAGAACTGTATTTTTATTACAAGCTACAGTACTTTCGTTTATAAAAAATCTGGTTTTCGCAAAACTTTAGGCAGCTTGAAAGCAAGCAAACCAAGGTATTTCTACATCTAACATAAGGACGGGTGTAACGAAAGAAACAGAAATAGAATCCGTGATGATGGAGACATTTCACCACATTGCAACAGGTATGCGCGGCCTTTCTGGCTAACTCAATTCACGCCGACCAAGCGAATCTTATTCGTCTTGGCATTATCTTTTATTCCTCATTAAAAATTTTAGTGGGTGCGATGACGGGAATTCCTTGTATGGGGGCTCCTGGGCTATTATTTGCAATGTTCAAATTTTCAAAAAATTCAAATGTTTGAATGTTTTGCAAACACAAGTTAATTCTTTATAACAAAGGGTCAAATGAATTGACAACACAAATCAGGGCAAACAACTTCAATTTGGTCGAAATTGATTAAACAAGAAATATAAAAAATACATACCTTTTCCTGTAAAATTAAAGTTTACTATTTTATATGCTGTTTCCACTGAGCGATTATCTGAGATTAACTCAAATCTACTTGAAATCTCTTCAAAATCACTAGATTTGCCATACAAAAGTTAATCATTTCGATTCGAGGTTTCAAATTAATCAACTTGATTTGGACTGTGCTGAACGGATTCACTTTCCCATTTCCAATGAAAAGGTGGAAGAAAGAGAGAAAAAACCGTTTCTTGTCAGACTGAACAAAAAGAAAAAAAAAACAAAAAAAAAAAACAAAAAAACAATGTAATACTTTGATACTATTGTAATGTGTATACACTTTATTTATCTCATACGCTCTGTATCTCCTTCTATTGTAATGTCTAATACTAATGTGTATACTTTATTATCTCTTACTCTCTGTATCTCTTTCTATATTTAATGTACACACTACACACTTTTCTTACTCTCTTTACTTACTCTGTATCTCTTTCTATATTTAATGTACACACTTTTCATTACTCTCTTTACTTACTCTGTATCTCTTGTTTATTTAATGTACATACTCTCTTTACTTAATATCGTTTAATTGTAGTAGTAAACACTCGTGAGGGGCAATAATTAATTAAGATTAAGAGAAACTTTTTGTTTAGCATTAAGAACGTTAGCCCCTACAAAAATCCCAGTATTTTCTCTCGAACTTTCAGCTTCCCCAAGAACCAATAGGAACCAATAGTAGTTTCTAGAACCCATCATTTTTGATATAAATAGCCGTTTGGTGGCGAGGCGAATTAATTAATTGTGAACTGCGATAAAGAAAAGTAGGGGGAGTCCGGGAGACTTGACCATATGGGAGACATGAGCCACTCTAAATAATTCTCTCAAATATCACTCAAATGACTCATGAGTATACCAAATTTTTTCATTCTTCGATGTTCTGCTTGCAAACAAAAATTATTGTAGATAATCAATTTACTCTGGCTGGTGAATGCAAAAATGTGTTTTTTGTCGAAAATAGTAACTTTTTTTTTGTTTTTCAAGATAAAAAATTTATTTAACGTGGTAGGTAGAAAAAGTTGAAATGTTCTGATACAACTTTTAATCAACTTTGTAAACATTAAAAGGAAGTCAAGCTATCTTCTATTTTACAAAATTTATTGATCATTAACTGCGAAAAAAACGTGAGTGGGAGACTTGAGCCATTTTTGATTGGGAGACTTGACCATAGGCTTTTGTGGTAATCTATGATCAGATGTGTTGAAAATTCACGAATTTCATTCTTTTTTAGATATTAACATGCCATTAGCATTATTAAAATAAAGAAGAAGCAGCGCAAAGTAGTGTTTTGCAAAGAAACTGTTGAAAAGTCATTAACATGTTGTGATTTTAATAAGCAATTAAGTTATTTATTTTATTTTTATAAAACACGATTTATACAGATTTGGTGTCCATACAAAACACCTTAAATATAATGAAATTGAGATTTAACAAGATATGAACGGAATTTATTATCTTTTGTTTTGTTTTACTCGAAGAATTTAAGTATGATCAAGTCTCCCTAAGGGGATGGTCAAGTCTCCCGGCTAAGCGGGAGACTTGAGCCAAAAATCTGTTCTCACTTATTTTGCATTTGGCAAAAATCACTTGGCAGTACATAAAGTTTATGAGGCTACTTTTGAAGTAGATAAATGTACCTTTACAAAGATGTATGCAACATCTGGCTGAAATGAATAGGGACATTTTTATGAACGATTAAACCAAAAATGGCTCAAGTGTCCCGGACTCCCCCTACTCTGTGTTTGCAAAGTTATAATTGAAAGTGTTGAATAAATAAGTTTGTGAGTGATTTGAATAAAGTGAATTTGTGTTTTATTTAAAAAGTGAATAAGTTTTAATTGTCGGACCAAGCCGAATATTACATTGGTGTCAGAAGTGGGATTAAAACTTATTGAGAATAAAACAGTGAACAGTGATTAAACTATTTTGTTTGAAATAGTGAAGTTAAAAATAAAAAAAAAAATAAAAAAAAAATGAGTAAAGTTTTGAAAGACTTAACTGTCTCTGAGCTAAAGGCCGAATTAAGCAAACGTGGCTTAAGTGGGGCAGGATGTAAAATCGAACTCGTAAAACGGCTACAGGAATATCTGGAAGAACAAAATGAAGACCCAGATACGTTTGCTTTCGAAGTGGAAGCAAAATCGAAAGAGGTAAATGCAACTGCCGACTTATCTACCATGATGACACTTCTTCTAGCCAAATTTGAAGAGAATCAAAAGAATGTTCGGGAGCAACTAGAAACTCAAAACAAGAATGTTCTGGAGCAACTAGAGGCTCAAAGAAATGACCAAAAGCAAGAACAGCAGAATATTCTAGAGCGGTTTGACGAACAGAGAAACCTTTTAGAGGGCAGGTTTACGGACTTCGAAGAGAGAATCACTACTCTCGACGAGCGCGTCGAAAAACAAAATGCACGTTTCGAGAAAATGGACGAACAAATCGAAACCATCACAAATGAACTAGAAAAAGTGCGAAAGATGAAAGCTCGAGAACCTTCTGGTGAGTGCTCAAGGAAGAGAGAAGTGAATCCTCCAAGCTTTGATGGTCAGATACCGTGGTCAATCTACAAGAAACAGTTTGAAGCAGCAGCGTTAACAAACGGCTGGGACGATGACGAAAAATACATGGCTCTTACGCTTGCCTTGAGAGGAGCAGCTGCTGAACTGCTACAAACCATCCCAGCAGAGAAGAACGGTGACTTCAAAGTTCTGGTAAACGCAATCGAACAGCGGTTTGGGGATAGCCACATGACAGAAGTCTTCCGAGTACAACTAAACAACAGGGCACAGAAAAGAGGTGAAACTCTGCAGCAGCTTCAGGCAGATATCGAGCGATTAGTTCACCTGGCATACCCAACAGCTGGCAACGAGATTATAAATCAACTTGCTGTTGAAGCCTTTGTGAGAGCTGTGGGCGATATAAATCTCCAAAGGGCTATTCGCACTGCCGGAAAGCAAACACTACCAGAAGCATTGGCTTTCGCTCTAACAATGGAAGCCGCAGAACAAGCTTCCCAAAACGTGCATCGCGTGAGAGAATTGGAAGTCCAAGAATGCTCTTGTCAGAAGGCTACTCTGGAAAGGAGTCAGCGAGATGGACGAGCACGATGCTGGAACTGCAACAAGACCGGGCATCTTCAACGACAGTGCAGATTACCGCGAAGAGGAACCGCATGCCAACACTGTGAACACAGAAATATGTCAACTGGTCAAAGTTACACCTACAACAATGTTGCTTCCCAAGTTGTTTCCCATCCCACCAACTTCGAGGGACAGAAGCTGGCTTCTAGTACCGATAGCTACAGAAACACCATCCAGGTTTCTCAAACGAAACGTGACAACAAGAGCCTGACCGTGGAAGCAAGTATAAACGGCAACAAATGTGTGGCTACCATCGACACCGGTGCCACGGCGTCCATTGTACGGCAGGACCTCGTTGATAAGACATGGCTCCACAACACCAATAGCTATCGTCTAAGGACTGCAACTGGAGAAGCCGCAAAAGTCTATGGTGAGGTACGTCTTAAGATCCGGATGGCAGAGCTGGAATTCTCTCACCTGTTCCTGGTAGCAGATATATGCGACGAGTGCATTTTCGGCGTCGATTTCATGAAAGATCACGGATTGATATTGGACATCGGGAACCAAGTCCTGAAATATCGAAACATCGAGATTCCGATGATCTATGGGATTCACTCATATGAGACCTCGCTATCTGTGAAAACCGTCATCAAAGAAGATCTGACTTTGCCTGCTTCTTCAGAAGTATTCGTGTGGACGAAATTGAAGGGTAAGCCTGGAAGCCATCGATATCTCATGGTCGAACCAGCATCTGTAAAGTCCTCCCAAAACGTCACCATTGGGAAGACTCTTGTTAGACCTGTAAAGAACATGGTTCCCGTACGAATACTGAACATCAAGCCGTACGAAGTTAAGCTTAGAAAAGGTGAGATTGTCGGACAATGCGAATCTGTATCAGCTATAACAAGGATCAGCGAAGAAGAGACAAGGCAAACATTGAAGTCCAAAGAGCTGAACTCCATAAAGACGAACATTCTCAAGTCCTCTAATCTTGGCCACCAACAACGAAGAACTGCAGAAGGTCTCCTCGAAGAATTTGCAGACATCTTTTCGTCATCGCAAGGGAAATATGGCAGAACACAACTGGTTCAACATCGAATCAACACCGGGGATGCAAAGCCGATCCGTCAACCTGCAAGACGCCTTCCACTAGCCAAACAAGGTGAGGTTGAAGAACTGATAACCACCATGAAAGAAGAGGGTCTGATCGAAAACTCTAAAAGCCCTTGGGCGTCTCCAGTGGTCCTGGTAAAGAAGAAAGACGGATCAACCCGCTTTTGCGTAGACTATCGAAGGTTGAATGATGTGACCAAGAAGGATAGCTACCCTCTGCCTAGGATCAGTGATACTCTGGACGCTATGGAAGGAGCACAATGGTTCTCAACGTTGGACCTGAAAAGTGGATACTGGCAAGTAGAAATCCATCCTGAAGATAAAGAGAAGACAGCGTTCTCGACAGGAAACGGACTGTGGCAGTTCAAAGTGATGCCTTTTGGACTGTGCAATGCTCCAGCGACTTTTGAGCGCCTTATGGAATGTGTCCTGCAAGGACTCACATGGAAGTCTTGCCTGGTCTATTTGGATGACGTCATCGTATACGGGAAAACATTTGACGAACATTGCACAAATCTGAGAGCCGTGTTTCAAAGACTTCGAGAAGCCCACCTCAAGCTCAATCTAGAAAAGTGTTCACTCTTCAAAACCGAAGTGAAATACCTGGGACATATCATCTCATCCCAAGGAGTTAAGACGGATCCTGATAAGGTTGACACCGTGAAGAATTGGCCAACACCACAGGACAAACACCAACTCCGAAGCTTTCTGGGTCTAGCCACCTACTATAGGCGCTTTGTCAAAAACTTTGCTGAGATCGCCAAGAGTCTACATCAGCTAACGGAAAAGGGAAAGCAGTTTAAATGGTCAGGTGAGTGCGAGCGCAGCTTTCAAGAGCTCAAGCAACGCTTGTGTAATGCACCAGTGCTGACCTATCCGACTCCCGGAAAACCGTTCATCATTGACGCTGATGCCAGCAATGTCGGGATTGGTGCCGTACTATCACAAGTACATAATGGTGAAGAAAAGGTAATTGCCTATTACAGCAAGGTACTCTCAAAGTCAGAAAGAAACTATTGTGTGACCAGAAGAGAACTTCTTGCACTGATCTTGGCAACAAAGCATTTCCATAAGTATCTCTATGGACAGAAGTTTCTTCTCCGAACCGACCATGGAGCACTAAACTGGCTTTTGAATTTCAAGAATCCAGAGGGTCAAGTGGCGAGATGGATTGAGAGGCTGCAGACGTACGATTATGAAATTCAACATCGGAAGGGGAAGCTTCACTCAAATGCTGATGCACTGTCTCGGAGACCATGTAAGCAAGACTGTAAGCATTGCAGACGCCAAGAAGAAAAAGAAGTGGTTACTGTCCAACGAACCAGAACCGATCCCATTTATGGCTGGAGCAACGACGAGATGAGGAAGGCTCAACAAGAGGACCCAGATATTGAACCCATCCTCGCATGCAAGGAACACCAGGAAAAACCAGAATGGGCTGATATCTCCGACAGAAGTCCGGCTCTGAAGGCCTATTGGGCACAGTGGGACTCGTTGCATGTCCAAGAAGGTGTCCTTCGACGTAAGTGGGAATCAGCAGATGGAAAGTCCTATGTAATGCAGCTAGTCTTACCGAGATCGAAGATTATGGACGTTCTGCGAGAGATGCATGATGGAGTTTCGGGAGGCCATCTAGGAGTAAACAAGACGCTAGAAAAGGTTCGACAACGATTCTATTGGCTACATGCAAGGGAGGATGTCGAGAAGTGGTGCCGAAAATGTGATACCTGTGCTGCCACCAAAGGCCCGAACAAAAAGAATCACAGCCAAATGCAGCAGTATAATGTCGGATCACCCTTTGAAAGGATTGCAATAGACGTGGCGGGTCCATTTCCGGAAACAAATAATGGAAATCGTTATATTCTGGTCGTCATGGATTACTTCAGCAAGTGGCCTGAAGCATACGCCATACCGAATCAAGAAGCCAAAACAGTCGCAGACCAAATTGTGTTCAACTGGGTGAGCAGATTCGGTGTTCCATTAGAACTGCATTCCGACCAGGGAAGGAATTTTGAATCAAACATATTCCAGGAAGTTTGTGGGCTTCTTCACATCAAGAAGACAAGAACAACACCACTCCACCCACAATCTGATGGCATGGTCGAACGGTTCAACCGAACCCTTAAGGAACATCTTTGCAAAGTTGTGGACGACAACCAGCAAGATTGGGACCGACACATTCCACTGTTTTTGATGGCGTATCGAAGTGCAAGACATAGCTCAACTGGCCATACACCGTCTGAGATTTTGATGGGAAGGAACATCAGACTGCCGAGTGAAATTAAATTTGGATGTCCCACGTCGGAACCGCAAGCCGAGGATGACTACTTGGATGACCTCAGAGAAAGACTCCTTCAGATCCACGACGATACTAGGTCAAAAATAAAGATGTTCAGTGACCGAATGAAGACACGCTACGATATACGAGCGACAACAACAGAGTTCCAAGCAGGAGATCGAGTGTGGCCTTACAATCCCCATCGACAAAAAGGGTTGTCACCGAAACTTCAACGGGACTGGGAAGGTCCATATACAGTGATTAGCAAAATCAACGACGTCGTGTACCGGATACAAAAAGGAGTCAGAGGTAAACTTAAAGTCGTACATCGCGACCGACTACATCGCTACAGTGGTGATGAAGATGATGGATTTGTTCGGGACGATCAATCCTAAGGAGGGGGCAATGTAATGTGTATACACTTTATTTATCTCATACGCTCTGTATCTCCTTCTATTGTAATGTCTAATACTAATGTGTATACTTTATTATCTCTTACTCTCTGTATCTCTTTCTATATTTAATGTACACACTTTTCTTACTCTCTTTACTTACTCTGTATCTCTTTCTATATTTAATGTACACACTTTTCATTACTCTCTTTACTTACTCTGTATCTCTTGTTTATTTAATGTACATACTCTCTTTAATTAATATCGTTTAATTGTAGTAGTAAACACTCGTGAGAGGCAATAATTAATTAAGATTAAGAGAAACTTTTTGCTTAGCATTAAGAACATTAGCCCCTACAAAAATCCCAGTATTTTCTCTCGAACTTTCAGCTTCCCCAAGAACCAATAGGAACCAATAGTAGTTTCTAGAACCCATCATTTTTGATATAAATAGCCGTTTGGTGGCGAGGCGAATTAATTAATTGTGAACTGCGATAAAGAAAAGTACTCTGTGTTTGCAAAGTTATAATTGAAAGTGTTGAATAAATAAGTTTGTGAGTGATTTGAATAAAGTGAATTTGTGTTTTATTTAAAAAGTGAATAAGTTTTAATTGTCGGACCAAGCCGAATATTACACTATGATAATTAACATGATATGAAAATTGACTCATGTAGAACCCAAAATGTAAACCTCCTATTATTTCTGATCTCGAACGCGAACTATTCAACCAATGAGATCACTTGTTCTATCTACCAATAGGATAGCTCGTTGTATTTAATTTGAATAAAAGATAACAACGACCGACACACAAAAAATAGAAGTCAAGAAGGAAAGTTCGTTTTGCATCAGCTCTGATATATTTTGATCTTGTGTATACCATTTTGTATTTTGTAAGAAAAAAAATAAAAAAAAAACTTTTATTTGAAAGTATTAAAAGTGCATTAAAACAAATAACGAAATGGTTGTGAAAATGAATTTACAACCAAAAAGTGGAAAAAACACAATTTAATGAAAAAAAAGTGTGCAATAGACTACCGGCAGGAAACGTCAAACGAGATGACGTCTTGTCGTCGTGGAGGGCAAACAACTTCAATTTGGTCAAAATTTATTAAACAAGAAATATAAAACATAACTTTTCCCGTAAAATTAATGAAAATTTATCATTTATTAAAGTTTAAAGTTTACTATTTTATCTTCTTTGTTCGTTGTCTGTGTTAAAATTAGGGATTGCAATCCCGGAATGATTTTTCAATCCCGGGTTTTCGGGATTCAAAAATTTGGATCCCGGGATCCCGGGATAATCCCGGGATTTAAAGAAAAAAATAAAAGATATTTGTGGAAATTTTTATTTTGTTTATTTGACAACTTAAAAAAAGAAATAACTCAATAAAAACTCTTAAAAGCAATAACTCCATGATTATTTAACAAAAAATATTAACTTCTTAAAAAAAAAAACAAAAAGAAAAACGTCAAATTTCCACACTCAATATTTTTAATTTTTTTGATTTTTTCCTTCCCCTTACGTCTTCTGCAAGCAACCGCGTTTGCCATCACTAATCAAATAAAAATTTCGATTTCCTTCTCGTGTGAATAAGGCGAGGCCATTGATTTGTTTGACGGCAGAAGCACACACAAATATTTAAACTAGCTCTTTAAATTGTATATCGGGTAGAGGTCAAATAACACGTTTATACCTTTATAAGTCTTACTGCAGATTTCATAGAACATGGATTAAGTATAAATTGAAACCCGATTTGCTTGCAATTCGTTACTGATAAAGCCTGGTATTTATATAACAAAATAAGATTTCAAACAAAAGCTTTTCAGATGTTCAGCATTCTTAATTAGACAACGTTTTTTTTATTTCCATTTTTGATGTCCGAAATTCTACTGCTTGATACATTTGATGCCATTTGCTGCTTTTACGCAATTTTACTTTTTTGCTATCTTTTTGCACATATCCCTCTTCTGCTCACTTTTACTCACCTTTCGTACGTTAAAACTACAAATTTTCAAATTTACCGGGTACCTAAGTTTACTGAGATAGTATTGGTAAAAACATGCATACTCTTGCAGTAAACTTGGACTGCAGCTTGTAGACATTGTCATTTTGACAGCTTGGTTGATTATACTAGGTGTCTTTATATACAATGATTTAATCTACCAATCCCGAAAATCCCGGGATTAGATAATACAATCGCGGGATTTGAAAGATTGAAAAATGTATCGGGATCCCGGGATCCCGGGATTCGGGATCCCAGGATTGCAATCCCTAGTTAAAATGTACAAAGAAAGGCCTCCTTAGTGCTGTGTTTTTGGTTTTTCGTGTCCAACTTCCTTCTTTTTGCATCCAATCTTTTGCGTACGCTAAAATCTTCATTTCTTGAATAAAAAAACTTTTTTTAGATACAATTATTGAAATATTAAGAAGAATTACAAACAAAAATTCAAATTGTATGCAAATCCCGCTTTGTTTGCCCTCCACGCCCGATAAAATGACAGTTGAAATTGGTCGAAATTTGGTCGAAATTTATGCGCTGTCAAAAGGGGAAAAGGCCTATTGAGCTTTTTTATATTAAAAAAAAATCGGATTGATTTCCGATCGATTGGTATAAAATTTGCCTTTCTGTTTAAAGGAAAACATAGTTAAATATCCATTCAAACATTTTTCCGGATCCATTTCAATGGCCGCCATCAAAAACTTACTTTTTTCTTCATTTAATTTAAAACCAACATTTTAACTTTATTGGAGGTCATCTTTGTATTTTTATACGGTAGTGTTTCCACTGGATTTTGTTAGATTAATTTTTACATTCAAAATCTTGGTTACAAAAACTGTCACAATTGAAAGTTCTTTTCGCACAACAATGCAAGGAGTCATCCTCCAATAATATTAAAATGTTTTGAAAATGTTGGTTTTAAATTATTTTAATGAAGAAAAAAAAAAGTTTTTGATGGCGGCCTTAGGATCCGGAAAAATGTTTGAATTGATATTAAACTATAGGGGTATTCACGATCCGGTGCAACATAAAGGTGCAAAATTGCGAAATTGCATCTTTTTTTGTAAATCGTGAACACACCTTTACTAAACAACAAAAAATTATGGTGCAGATGAAAAAATTATGGTGCAGATAAAAACGCTATAAAAAAGATGAACATGTTCGTCTTCACCATAATTTTCTTCTGCATGAGTTGAACTTCCTATAATCTTTATCCGTGCAGACGTCTGCATTTTGGTCTTACCTCTCTATTACACTAGTATGAGTTTTGTATCTTGCATCCTCTATTTTTGCAGATGATGGCATGCAGATCAATGTAAATCCACCATTATATTGCACCGGATCGTGAATACCCCTTATATTTTGTTGTTTTAGTGAAAGAAAATGTTACACTTTTACACTTTTGCAACGATACAAGACCATTTGCACCGAATCGTGAATACCTTTTATGTTTTTTTTTTTTTTAATAAAAATGTAAATTATATACCTACCAATCAATCGGAAATAACTTCAAGAATTTTTTTGACATAAAAAAGCTCAATTGCACACTTGTTTTCCATTTTCGGTTGTAAATTCATTTTCCTGAACAACCATTTTACTTAGACAAAAGTTTGTATGGCAAATTTTAAAATTATTTACCTTCAGTTATTTATTTTTTTTATTTCCTTTTGTTCAGTCTGACAAGAAGCTGTTTTTTTTTCTCTCTTTCTTCCACCTTTTCATTGGCCTTGTTCACATGTGAAGAACGATTGTGTTCATACGTGAGTATTTTTCTTCTGTAGATTTTACTTACTCCTTTACCCTGCGGCCACACGAGCAAGTTCTGGCCAGCAAGTAGCGTACATATATTAGGTCTGTTTGGCAACTTTTTGTAGCAGTTTGTTTGAAATCTGTCAAATTAGGTGCAGAGAGTAAAATTCTCTCAGAAAGAGAGAAACTTGCAACAAAGTAAACAAACGCGTTGATGTAATTTGTTGCAGTTTGTTTTCATTTTTTCAAAACGATTGACAATAGAGTGTACGTACATTACTTATGTAGGTATATGGAAAAATAATGAATTTTTGATTTTGGTGATAGAGTTGATGAAATATGATTCTTCGTTCAGTGAAGAAGAATATTGTGGTTGTGGTGCAGTTTTGAGCGTAAATGTTTAATATTCCTGAAGACAGCGATGACGAGCTCATCAATTTCATTATGGAAAGAGGACAACGAAATAGGCGAAACTGTGTGGACAAATACTATAATAAGTGGTTCGTCAGTACCTATACCGATTTGGAATTAAAAATGCACAATCTCATTCATATACATATGTAATTATTTTTCGACCAGCTTTGTGAAAAAATCAGCACTTCGGAGAAGTATACTTATCTCCCGTCATGACAAAAGGATTATTGGAACTAAGCATTCAACCTTTTTCTTTGCTTTGCTTATCAAGTCCTTAAATAGTAACATAAATGATATATGTATTAATTGCTGAACACAAAGCATGTTCTTTCCAAATTTCGACGAACCGTTTCAATTCAAATTCCAATTCGAAGAGCAAGATACATTTAAAAACAAATTGCAACAAGAAATTCCTGTTGCAAGAAGTTGAAAAATTTTCTCTGGAGGGGAAATTTTTTGCTCTCTCAATTTCCCCTTTTTCTGCAACTAATTCGAGTAAACAAACAGGAAAATGAAAAACGTTTTACTTCGTTATACTTCGTTGCAAAAAGTCGGAGTTACCAAACAGACCTATTATTTGTCAAATCTCTATCGGTGTACTTGGTGTGACGTAGGTGGCAAAAAACTTGCTAGTCAACTTGCCAGCAAGTTCACATTTTTTTTACAAGCTTACCTGCTTTTAACATCCAATTTTGAATTTCCAAGATGTCACCAGCAAAAATAGAAATAAAATCCTCGTTTCAACTAATTTTCTAATATAATTTTGTTCATTTTGATATATTTTGCAAAACCTGTCAAACTACTTGCCGATTTACTTGCTCGTTTTACTGGCTGGAAAATTTGCTAGCCAGTTGACCAGCCAGTACTAAAGCAAGTACTAAAAGTTTGAATGTGTGAGTAAAACATTTGATTGTATGCCAACTTGCTAGCCAGAACTTGCTCGTGTGGCCGCCGGGTTAGGTTTTTTTATTTTCTTTAGGCCGTGTGCGAATTCAATTAAAAATGGGTTAAAACTTGACGTTTGGTTAAATTTTGACACTTCGCATTATTTGACTAGCTACTGAGCAGGTTAAAATATGACAGTAGTGGTTAAAAATTCATCCATTTTTATTTTTTAACCACAATTCATCCAATTCGCACACGGCCTTAAGCGCAGAAAACAGAAACAAAAAGAATAATGAAGTAATATTGACAGTTTACTTCTGTTCAACAAACATAAAATGAAAAAAAAGGCGATAAGAGAAGAACATAAAGAAGAACATCAAATTTCTACACTCAATCTTTTTTAATTTTTTTGATTTTTTCCTTTCCCTTACGTCTTCTGCAAGCAACCCCGCTCTCCTTCACTAATCAAAGAATAGAATAGAATAGAATATTCTTTATTGAGTCTTTATAAAATTTTACAATGAGGTATTTACTTATCGATGACTTAAGTATAACTGCGGCTATAATGTATTGCCTGCTTTGACAGTTAGAATGGAACGCCTCGTGGCTTTATTTGAACATAGTCTGACTACTCTTGCTCAGGAGAGAGTATACATATACTTTTTCTTTGACGACATGTCACATGAATATACATATATACATAATACTAATACTACTTAAAACTAAATAACGAATGTTCAATTGTTTTTTTTTTTATCTTTCTTTTTATTTTTTAAGTTACAATCAGTCTTATTGTTTTCAAGAATAACGAATATAAACTAATTCTATATATTATTTATGTTAATTAAAATTATCAGGTAAGTCCTGTCCACCAACACAGGAAAGATAATGACTTTATTTACAAAAATTTAGATTTCAGCGGTCGGCACAGTCCCCGTAAAAAATAGTGAACAGAGATGTATGCAATTAAAAGCATCTTTAAAATATATTAGATTAGGAGCATTCAGCCACGGTTTTGGCCCGAAGTGGCCGTGGAGTAAAACAAGGGAGTGGATGTCAGTGAGGAATCCAGGTCGAAGGATGTAATTCCGAGGGGAGATAAGTAACTGGAGTTGTCCCAAGTGGACCCCATCTGCGATAGAATGACGTGACTAATAAGGTCATTTTCTGAAAGTTCTAGACACATAATTGTTTTTCTCATGAGAGATAGATTATATCTCATCAGCGGAATGATTTTAGTGATATTATAAATGTAATTGTTGGAGAAGCGTTTGGTGGGGGACTCAAAGTTTTTCCCAGCGCATAATCTTAGGATTTTTCTTTCCAAAATTTCCATGGAATTTGCCACTGTAGGCGAGATGGAAAACCAAATGGGGAATGCGTAGTTCAGAACCGATCTGACCAGCGTTTTGTAGAAAAGCAACTTAGTTTTTTGGTTTAAAGCTCTATGTTTAAAAAATGGCATAAACATGTTGGAGACTTTTCTCGCCTTTTCAGTTGTAATTTTGGCATGTGAGTTGAATTTCAATAGGTTATTGAAATTCACTCCGAGATATTTCAAATTGTTTTTAGGCCGAATAATGCAGCCGTTCAGTCTAAGAGAGAGACTTTTGCTTTCTTTCACAACGCCAGGAGGTCCCTTCCCACTTGCATTCCTAATAACAATGACTTCAGATTTTGGAACGTTCAGTTTAATTCCCCAGATTTGATAATAGGTGTTAATTCTACATAAGTGTTTTTCCAAAACACCAAGGGCGTGTGATGGAGATACGTGACTCGCATAAGCGATGGTGTCATCCGCATATAATAGCCCAGTGGAAACGATGTTATTTTCCGTAAACTGATGAGGAAAATCATGTATGAAGATGTTGTAAAGGTGTGGGCCCAAGATGGAACCTTGAGGTACCCCTCGATTGTACTCGCACATATTGCCCTTGGAGTTTTGGATTTGGATAAAGAAGAATCTATCAGTCAGGAAACTTTTAATTATGTTTAGCGCATGAGCTGGGAAACTAAGAGAAGACATCTTTGCGAGGAGTCCGTCTCTCCACACGCTATCAAATGCCTTCTCCACATCTAAGGAACAAGCGACAGTGCATTGCCCGTCGCGTAGATTTAAGATTACATCGTTTTGGAATTTGATTAAAGCGTGTAGAGTAGAGTGCCCCCTACGAAAACCGAATTGGAAATCCGGAATCGGATCAATGGGGTTTTCGAGTGACGAGTTGAGGAACTGAAGTGCTATTCTCTCAAGGATTTTTCCGGTGTTTGAAACTAGAGATATTGGCCTAAAATTATTAATGTCGTGGCTGTTTTGTTTTTTCAAAATTGGCAGAATTTTGGCTATTTTCCAACAGGTTGGGAAATAAGCATTGTTAATGCACTGGTTGTAAATAATTGTTAGGAATTGTATCCCTGAATCTGAGAGCTTTTTCAAGGCAAAGTTAGAAATGTCATCTGGTCCAGTGGACTTTTTGGGTTTTAACTGTTTAATCAGGCTTCGGACTGTATCAGTGTCAGTGAACATGTGATTGGCCATTGGGCGAAGTGCACTGTTTACGGAGTCGAATATGAAAATATGCTCTGGAGTGTTGTGAGCTATAGAGCTAGCAGCTGCAATTGCTTCCTGGGTGGTGAGGGAATTAGGCATAGGAACAATTTCCTTGTAAATTTCCTTGAAATGATTTTCAAAAGCTGATATAACACTAGTTGCATTGATAAATGTTTGCTCGTTCACTGACACCTTATTACAGGAGAATCTTTTCTTGCGTCCAACAATTCTAAATGCTTCTTTAAATGCCAGGGGCCCGGGATTGATTTTCGCCAGTCTGTCACTGAGTGTTTTGTTCAACCAGATGTTCACTTTCTCTTTAATAATTTTGTTAAGAAGTGTGATTTGTGAGGCAAGTTCTCTGTATTGTGCGTTAACTCTGTTAAGTGAATTGTGAAATATATTTTTCGAGCGCCTTTGCCACTGATGTTTTATTTTGTATAAATTGTTAATTTCAATAGGCAAGTTTTTATATTTTTTTGTTGAGAGAGAAACGCTTGTGGAGTTTTCATCTAAGGTGGAAAGAAGTGAATTATTGAAGTGTAAAATATGAGCGTCGATAACTTCGTTAGATATACAATTATCTGGAGGAGGGAAAAATTCATTCAGGCGTTGATCAAGTTGTCTTTTGAATGAATTCCAGTTGGTGTTTTTAAATGATCTATATGACGGGTGATCATAAGTACAAAAATTAGCTTCCTTGAGGGAAATTCTCAAAAGGAGCGGGCAATGGTCAGAAAAAGTTGGGAGCGTGGTGAGTGAGAAATTTGGATCTAAACTGTTGATCAAGTGGCTCGAGATCAGGAAGTGATCGAGAAAGGACGGACCTCTTGGAAAAGTGGGAGTGTCCGAGGAGAGCAAAGTTAAAGACGGGGTGAAATTTTGAAGCCAGGCTTCAATGGTCTTGCCATTAATGTTGTATGAATGATCTCTCCAGTTTGGACTTCTGGCATTCAAGTCTCCTCCGATAATTGCTCCGTCAAAGCTGGATGCTAAGTTTTCTAATTTATTTAGCTCATTTGTGAGTTGAGAGACAGCACAAGACGAGGGAAAGTATAACGATCCTAGAAGATAGTTCTTCGGGATGTTGTCCTCGATGCATCTAATACTTATAAAAACTGAAGGGAAAATGTTAGAATCAAAGTTAACGAGCTCATATTTAATGTTATTTTTCAAAATTAACGCAGCACCTTGAAGGTTGTCATTTCGGATAATGCAGTAGTTATCTAGGAAGACTTTATGTCTACTAGATAGATGAGTTTCTTGAACGAAAGCAAAGTGACATTTATTTTCTTGGAGAATTTTTAGAAGCTCAATTCTTGAATGGGCAATTAAAGACGAAATGTTATATTGCAATATATTTATCAACATCATTTGGAACAGAAAAGAAGTTCATTGACCAGATCCAAGTAGGCCATTCTTTTTTCCGTTAATGAATTAAAGTTTTCTAAATTGGACATAAATTTTTCAACTTTGCCCAACAAGGTTCTCATATCGTAACCAAAAAGGTCGTTGGAGAGTGCCATGAATTGATTTAGGATGTTTCCTGTTGTCTGCCCCTGTTGTGGACCATGAGGTCCGGATGCTTCTTGAGAGTTATTGGGAAGAGTCTTGAAGTGACTAGCATAGTCAACCCCAGGGATGATCGAGGCCCCATTGGAAAGGGCGAGCGATAAGTTTCTAGCTTTTTCTTTTTTGTTTATTGCCTCTTGCAATAGCTGCTTTCTCCTGGATTCATACGATTTGAAAAATTTGCATCCTCGGAAATTAGCCGGGTGGTTTTCTCCACAGTTCACGCATATCGCTTTGCTGCCCTCATCCCTCACTACAGTACAGGCGCCGGGTTCGTGTCGATTAACACACTTCACACATTTGTATGCAAAGGCGCAGTTCTTGGCCAAGTGCCCAAATTGTTGGCATCTCCTGCACTGTAGGGGGCCCCGATTTCCCCTGGGTTTCTCCCAATAGACCCTGGTGTGGAATAAGTATTTAATTTTTGTTAGTTCTGACGCATCGGTTCCAGGAAGCAGACGAACAAGAAACATTATATTTTATTTTCTCCTGCTTTGACCTTATTGTCTCGAAGAGAGAGATGTTAGAAATATTGGGGATTCGATTTTTTAATTCATTAAAGATTTCCTCTGGAGGATAATCGGATGAAAGTCCACGAAGGACAACATTTGTTGTTTTATCTTCCCTCAGAGTGAAGGAGTATGCTTGTGCATCTCCTGTGTCCCTCAGCATACGCATCAACTCCCTATGAGCATCGCTATCATCGATATATAATTTGCAAATACTACCCCTGTTCACTATTTTGTACTTAAACTCTACCGAGTTCTCTTTAAATTCGGAAATTAATTTTCTAACATCTATATTTTTCAATATTATAGGTGGACAGAACTTACCTGAATACATTTTGTCTTCTACAGTTGGTTTATTTTGCTTATCGCTGGATGTTGCTGGAGGGGCTCCCTCGCTGTTCTTTCCTTCATCATCGTTGATGGTTCTTTGTTGCAGTTGTTTAGACACGGAATTGTTGTGTTTGCTGCTTACCACTGTTTGTAGTTTCACGTTGGCCAGTGCAGCAAATTTATTTTTGTCGGACTCAAAGTCCATTTTTTGAGATGTGGAATTCACTTTAGCAGCAGCTGCGGTGTGTTTTTTTGGCGGGGATTCCCAGTCACTTTGGTCAATTTCGACATCCTCAGGGGGTGGCAATGGATGCTTAGTCGTTGCAGACATGATTTCGTTTGCATTGTCGATGAAAGTTGGTTTCGTCACCACTTGGGGAGAAATTGTCTTGTCGAGGCTTTGTTGCGAGCTGGTGCTTGGTGTCTGACCAAGGGCGATGAGTTGTTGAGCAGCTTCCATAGTGTTATTGTATGGTGTAGTTTTTTTTTATTTAAAAAAATCAGATTGTTGCTTCATAGCAGTAAAAACAATTAATCCGTGCGTGGAAAAGCAAGGCTGGTTCTACGAACAGGAATGTGAGCAGCCGAAACACGTGTGGCTGAAATCCACCAACATCCGTGTTGGGGGAACACCATCCACCGTAAATCGTCGAAAAAACACTTTATTGAAATAAATTCTTTGTTTAGAATATTTTATTTTAATAATATCGGTACTATAAAAGTTCTTAAAAGTTGAATTAAAGTTCTCGTATTCTGGATTTTTCAGAGTGACAAAAATGGCGTCTTAACACAATGAATGCTCAACCAAGAATCGTTCACTAATCAAAGAAATAATTCGATTTTCTTCACGTGTGAACAAGGCCATTGGAAATGGGAAAGTGAAGCCGTTCAGCACAGTTCAAATCAAGTAGATTAATTTGAAATCTCGAATCGAGATGATTAACTTTTGTATGGCAAATCTAGGGCTCTACTTTCCTTTACCAGATTCTGAATTTTCCTTTACCAGTACCCATGTTCTGTAACTTCTCACATCGAGAAAATCATACCGAAAACAGTGTAAACGGAGCGTAACTATTTTTTCGACTCCGAAAGTTTTCGACCGAGTTACAGAACATGGACCCAGATTCTGAATTTACAAATCAAATTCACCCTTTTACAAATCAAGTTCACCCTTTTACAAATAAAATTCACCCATAGAATACGGTAAAGGAAAGTCGCCCCTCTAGTGATTTCGAAGAGATTTCAAGTAGATTTGAGTTAATCTTAGTGCCTGAGTCCATGTTCTGTAACTCGGTCGAAAACTTTCGGAGTCGAGAAACATAGGAAATCGAAACAAATTGTGTAAAATTTCATACAAAAAAAACTAGTTACGCTCCGTTTACACTGTTTTCGGTATGATTTTCTCGATGTGAGAAGTTACAGAACATGGGTACAGGACCCATGTTCTGTAACTCGGTCGAAAACTTTCGGAGTCGAGAAACATAGGAAATCGAAACAAATTGTGTCAAATTTCATACAAAAAAAAACTAATTACGCTCCGTTTACACTGTTTTCGGTATAATTTTCTCGATGTGAGAAGTTACAGAACATGGGTACTGGCTACACAGGGATTTTTCAAGCTACTGAAAAATCACGTGCGGTGGCTACACACTGTTGTGCTTACTCACGTTCTTCTTTTCCATTTCGTTGCGGGGAACGTGAAATGTCTCTTTTTTGTTTGACATTTTTTTTAAAATGATGACATCCCACTGATAAGTTATAACAAGATGGGAAAGCTAGCTGTCCAAATAATCGGTACCAAAAGCAGTTGTAGCAGCAGCAGCACCCGCCATGTGTGATGAATGACCTACAAACTTATGGTAAGGAAAAAATTCTTTGTTTTCCACATTGAACATTTTTAAAATTATTAATATTTATAACCAATCTTATTTCCATGACATTCAGAAGAGAAAAAAAGCAAACAGTATGGACATCAAAACGTAGGAAATTCGTCTGGCTCGATAAAGAGCTTCCGTGAAATGGTTTCTGTCTAAAGCATTCAACAATCGAGTACCAAACAACCTCAAAGAACTATTTTATCGCTTTTCGCGACAATGTAAATCAAGAGCCACTAAAACCTCAAATCACCATTGAAATGGGCGATTTAACACTTTATTGCCTATCGAATTTTAATTTAAACATATCCATTACGAATAAACGCCCACACATCTGTGATATGTGAATTGATTAATGATTTGTATGTTGATATAAAGAAATAAAAATTTATTTAACCAACTTAAACACTTTTTTAAAATCAAATTTGGGTTATACTTATTTTAATATGTGTTTTGTTATCCTTGTCAGAAAAAATGTTGTTCTGTTCCATTTAGGGGTTTGCAAAAAATACCAGTCAAGTCCAGTTGCACCTGGAAACCAACATACAAATTGGCACGATTGATGGTCGTTGACCACCAAAGTGTAAATCGCCGATTCGGAATCTGA
The DNA here is from genome assembly GCA_943590905.1 of Sphaerophoria taeniata. Classification (NCBI taxonomy): domain Eukaryota; kingdom Metazoa; phylum Arthropoda; class Insecta; order Diptera; family Syrphidae; genus Sphaerophoria; species Sphaerophoria taeniata. The sequence continues at coordinate 182,558,318 of OX016540.1, read as the reverse complement.
TTTGAACCGGAACGTTGAGCTGAGCGTTTGTTGATTGTTTGTATTTCATCGACTCTTCAAAACCTGATGCTATCTCCCGGAAAAAGCCTTCCCATGTGGGGAAGTATGTGCCCTTAAAGATGATATGCATCTTCCAAGGTCAAACGACGCGATGGCTGAATGTATCGGCAAAGATTGGGAATTGGTTGATCCTTATCGTGCGACATACCTAGAATGATTTTCACCATATAAACCAGGCAGTCTTAAAGTTAACCAAAAATTGTCAACTTACCTGATTTGCAATGTGTAATTCCGACATCGATTTGTTTAGACCATCTTAAGTCTGACTGCGTGATAAGAACGAGACCCACTCTCTTCGTATCTCTTTGGGCGTATAAAACACTATATGGGTGGGAAACGCGAAGGCATTTTCGAGTTCAAACCGATGTTAATACGAGTCTGGATTTTGTTTTCACACTTTACCAGCAAGTCGAGAAGCTCTTGTGTGTTGACAACATCTATTTAAATTTAGAATTTGAAAACTTATACGTTTTGATTCAAACTTTTGAATTTCTCAAATGCTTTAAAAAAAAATTATGGATGTTCAATTCAAATATATTTTCAAATGAAAGATTTGACAACGCCAACTGCCTGAAAAAAAAAACAACAAACAAACTTCAAAAAAAGGAACAATGTAGGAATGAAACTGTATTGCTCACACAGAAAATTCAGTTCCCTTCGTGAGCATCGTCCCCTTTCACATTTCGTTTCTCTTGCCTACAAACTCACTCGTTAGGGCATTGAAAAATCCCTGTGTTGCCAGGCACTTAGATTATCGTTCAGTGGAAACAGCTTATTAGTAAAGAAGCAAATAAAATAAGTGCTTCGAAAGTAAGAACCAGAGTCATATTCATGTTCCAAGCTTTCCTTGAAAGAATACAGAATTTTCTCTCGCAGGCAACGCAACGCCTGTTGCATTGTGGTGTTGCTTATTTTCTCTGTTGCGTTCAATGATGAAATGAGGAAACTTGACATAATTTGCCTACCGAAAGAAAATGACTAGATTGTTGATTGGATCGAGCATGAGATGTTTGTCAGCGATTATGGCCATTGGAGACTGCGTGTAAAGCGGCCCCTAGATTTGCAATATTATTGTATAAAATATTGCGAAATATTATTGGCTGATACCCCAGACTACACAATATTTTGTACAATAAATCGATTTGACATTTAACTTCAGGAGACGATGACGCCTGGAAAATTCAAAAACAAATGACAAATTGACAAAATATTGTGCAACCCCACCTACAGACTATACAATATTTTTCATTGTACAATAAATATCAAAAGGGTTTTGATTTTCTTCAATATATTGCACAATGCTTCAATATGAGCCCTAGACTATCAATAATATTGTATAACATCGAATATTGTACAATAATATTGAAAGTCTAGGGGCCGCTTAACGTGTAAGTGACGAGCCGGTGGTATAACATAGTCTTATATTACGTTTCCACTGAACGATAATCTAGATTATCTTCCAGTTTGATTTAAAATAATCTAGTAGTGTTTCCACTGGATTTTGTTAGATTAGAGCTGTCAAAATTACAATGCCTACAAGTTGTGGACCATAGTAACTGCGATAGTATGCGTGTTTTTACCAATACTATCACAGTAAATATGGTCCTACCACCTCATTTTTGTTGCTGTTTTTTCTCATTTATTCGCAGACACGAAGTTACAGGAGGGTAAAACGTAAGTCAGTTTCCGATCTCCTTTTGTCTCTTCTTTTTTTTGTCTTTTCTTCTCTCCTTCTTCCACCGATTCCTTGGAAATTGGAAAATGAGTCCGTTCAGCACGGTCAAAATCAAGTAGATTAATTTGAAATCTTGAATCGAGATGATTAACTTTTGTATGGTAAATCTAGTGATTTCGAATAGATTTCATGTAGATTTGAGAAAATCTCAGATTATCGTTCAGTGGAAACAGCTTATTATGTGTTGGCAAACCATTGGTCGTAAGACAATATATAGTTAACAACACGCAATTTCACTTGAAATCTATAAAGTGTAGGTCCACCTTAAAGTTGAATACTAGCCCTTAAGAAAAAACTGTAAGCTATAAGCTCCAAGCCGTTTTTTCTCACCACACATCAAACCAAAATCACCTTCACCATATAAACTGTCAAAAGACCAAAAACAGTTCAATAAAAAAATCAAACATGGCGTCACATTAAAAATGTCTTCTCCTGTCTTCTGCTCGTAGAATTTTGTTATTTGATTCTCTCTATAGATTTATTATACATTTCTTATTTATTATTACAAAACGACAGTGTGTGTGCATTTTTTAACAATTAAATATCAATAATTTATATTCTAAACAACAAAATTAACCAAAAAATGATCAACTTCATAAGTTAAATCGAATGCAATTGCAAAAGAATGGCATTGGTGACAGTGCAAAGATCGCCTAGTAGTGTTACTGGTTCTCCACAATGTTCCAACTCGGTAAGTGTTAAAAAACGAAAATAAAAATTAAATAATATTCCGTATCTGAAGAAAATAAGAAAAAAACTGTCCTTCCTTTCTCTTGAAATTACCTCGTCGTTATACTCCTTCCTTCGCTCATTGCTGATTTCGTGTGTTACCAAAAAAGGAAACAACTTATTTGCGATTATCATGACAGATTCAAGAGAATAGTTTATTTTGATTTCTTGTTTCGAAAATTAAATGAGTGATGGATGACTGTTGTGCGACGTAAGTCGTAACTATACGCAAAATATAAACATTAGGCCTTCCGTTCGCACAAGTTCTCGCCTCCATAATTTTCACATCCCCACCCCTGCTCCACCCGAATTTTTCAGTGAAAATAATCTCCTTTGTTCCTTGTGAAAAGCAATGACTGACGATAACAATAATTGCGTGGGGACCAGTGTTACCGCGGGGACACTATAGTGCCAAAAGGGACTCATTTTTTTTAACTTGACTCAGGGACTCACACATTTTAGATTTGGCTCATTTTTTACGAATCCAAGTTTCGTCTTATTAAAAATAACTCATCTTTACTCTGAAGTCAATGTTAATTAATATTTTCTAAAACTTGGTTCCATTTTGTAGAAAAAATTAATTTTGAGATGAATGGATAGTGTAAACGTAGCTTTTATTTCTTTCCTGAACACCTAAACTCTGTTTCAACATTCAAAAATTTTCTTTGATTCACTCATAAGGCTAAAAACACACCAAATCAGACAAGACGTCTTTTTGTCTTAAGACAAAAAATCGTGTCGGATTCTAACCCACACCGAGGACGACAAAGACAAAATGTCTTGTCTTTGTCCGCTTCGGTGTGTGTTGCTCCTATACAACCTATACAAAATACAACTGACACGTTTTTGTCGATTTCTGTTTGTTTGTCTTGTTCACTTTGGTGTGTGTTTCTTCATAAGACGGTGTATAATTTTAGGCGTTGACATTTTGTGCGGGACTTTTTGTCTTCTTTGGTGTGTTTGTTTTGCTCCTATACAACCCCATGTATTTACTGCAACCAACGAGCGGACAAGACTTTTTATCGTGTCGTGTCTTTTTCGGGGTGTGTTGCCTCGTAAGAGCAATGGACTTGTGTCCATGATTTTTTTTCGAAAGACGAAAATGCATCTTGTTTGAATTGGTGCGTTTTTAGCCTAAGGGCGCTTTGTTGGAGTGAAAGCAAAAACAAAATTCAAACCATATGATTGTGAATTGCAACTTCATATTCTTGATATGTATTATTAAAATGAACTCTAAAAAAAACCGAAGGGACTCATTTTTTTTCAAAAGGACTCATTTTTTCAACCTCTGGGACTCATTAAAATTTGAGCCCGCGGTAACACTGGTGGGGACAATCCTTAACCCGCCCATCTAGCCTATGACCAAGACTCACTGACGAAAGTAGAGTCTGCTTAAGATGCAGACAGACACCAGGCAAAAATAAAAAATCTTAATTTTTCGCGACTACCGCGACAAGTCGAAATCGAAAAGAGCATTTTTTACTTGGTTCGCCTTCGCTCTAAGATTTCTGGTCGCCTTGTCTAGAATAAAATCTAAAATTAATTGTGTTTCTTTATCAAATGCGCCTCTTCTTTTTACGCAGAAATTGTTTGCTGAAATAAAGTGTGTTCCGAAAACAATTTTTGTTCTCGAGATTTAGATTTTTTGTATTAGCAGCCTCTTTCGTCTCTCCTGATTCATTTGATTATTAGCCATCTACCGGCTCGGCTCCGTCACCGCCACATCTCTCTTCTCGTTCTCTGTTCATGTGGAAAATTGGAAAAATTATTTTGTTTTGCTCGCAAGTCGCAAGGCTTGGCCTGTTCACTTTTCGAGAGGAAAATATTAAAAAGGTCTTGTGCGCAGTCCTGTTTTTTGCCATTTGTTTGTTCTTTTTTGAAATATAGCGAAATTGTATGCATGAAATTTAAAGTGACTGTCAATAAAAATGTGAATCTTTTGCTACTTTCTTAAATCCTTCAGCTGAATTTGACTTACAAAAATGATTTCAGGAAAGGGATGAAATATTGGACTATATTTACAGAGGGTTGTCTGTTCACTCTTTTATTATTATTTTTTTAAGTGATTTGTTCAAGGTTTTAGTTTCCATTTTTTTAAGTTTGGCCTACATCTTTTCAAAGCAGCAGGTGACGATCTCCATGGGGTAAGCCTTGACGTGCGGCTTACGGTAACTACTACTAAGAAGCTTAGAGATATGCGATCGCGAAACTTGTTTTCGCAGAAGGGCCTCCCATGGTCGACAGGTCGAAGCGGAGTAGGCTGTTACTACTAATTAGCCCACAACTAAGGAGTGTTCCCACCAAGGCACTCCCAACGTCCCAACGTCCCAACGAGGGACGGCAGTGGATGAATTTCTTTTTTGGAATCAACGGTGGCGTCTTGAGTTCCAGTTAGGCCGAACTACTTGGTGAACACCTTTACGGGCTTCTTCGACTTATTTGAAGCCCAGGCCGTAAAAGGATCGGTTTTTCCGGCTCTTATACTTGGAGTCACATCAAGGCCTGGTACTCCAGGTTGGGGGTTGTACGTCGCGTCGGGGTGACTTCCCGACTACGTAGAAAAATATTTAGTTGCGAAGCAACAACAGTCCTCGGAAACGGACTGTTACACTGATGACGACCCAAGCAATTGTATTATGGACAACGAATTTCGGATATGCACGTGGAATGTTAGGTCCCTTTATAGACCGCGTGCTGCCGAACAATTAGCGGAGACCCTCAACTGCTATCCAGAAAATGCGATGGGATGGACCGGGTAAAAGGAGGATGAAAAACTGCGACATCTACTATGGTGATTGTTACCGGGAACAACAACAGCAACTCTTTGGATGCAGATTCGTCGTGGGAAGCAGACTCAGGCAAAAAGTCTTGAGCTTCAAATGTGTAAGCGAACGCATCACGGCGATCCGAATCAAGGCTACATTCGGCAACATTATTCCACCCCCACATTACCCACCGGTCAATAACCCTTCACCGAACTCATTCAAATTCCATTTGTAAATTCCAAGGATCAACGTATTTTTCCAAGTCCACAATTCTCCAATCCAATTTAAAATATCATATTTCATTTCCAAATAATTATAATTGTACAGTTAACCACTTTTCATTTTACTCTATCAGTTAGATTGTAAAAATTAAAAAACAATAAATTCATTCCATTTTATAACGTGAACCAAACAAGTCGTTTTTTTTTAAACCAAGCTTCATGGAAGTTTATAACTCGCGCATGCCCCCACAGAAGAGAAAAAGGACGACACCAAAGACGAATTCTTTAAGCTCCTCGACATGAAAATTGAAAATTGTCCTCGGCGATTTTAACGCAAAGCTGGGAAAAGAGGACATCTTTGGCGGAACAGTCGGAAAGCACAGCCTGCACGACACTACTTCCGATAACGGATTCAGGCTGATCGATTTTGCTGCAGGCTGTTTTGGTAGCAAGCACCTAGTTCCCACATCTCAACATCCATAAAGGTACATGGAGATCTCCTGATCACTCAACCGTCAACCAGATTGATCACATTGCGATCGACGGAAGGCACCTGTCCAGCATTCTAGATGTTCGAACTCTCCGAGGAGCCAAAATCGACTCGGACCGATACCTCGTCGTAGCCAAGGTAGTGCTACGAAATGCTGCAAGAAAATTCGACGTCGGACGGCTACGATCGCAAGACATCGCCAGAGCCTTCTCTGATCGAGTGTCAAGTAACCTCTTAAGGAGTCCTATGCCGCCAACACCAAGTATCGAAGACCCGTGGCAATATTGCCAGAAAGCAGTTAGAGATGCCGCCTCTAATGTGCTGGGTTTCACACAGCCACCAAAACGAAACCCCTGGTTTGACGAAGAATGCAAGCAGGCCCATGCAGCCAAGCAGGAGGCATACAAAGCGGCGCCGCAAAGAAGGACAAGAGCTGTTCATGAGCTCTACGAGCAAAAGAGGAGAGAGGAACGCCGGCTTCTCAGGAGAAAAAAGAGAGCATGAGAAGCGTCAGATCGAATTTGTTGAGAGAGCCAGCAGCAGGAATGAAGTTCGGAGGTTTTATCGGAAGGTAAAACAGCTGGCTCAAGATCATCGAGCAAGAACCGATGTCTGCAGAGATAAACAAGGGAACATCATAGTAGAATCGCAGTCAATGCTGGGGATTTGGAAAGACCACTTCTGTAGACTGTATAACGGCGACGACGAACAAAACCCCGCCGTCAGACAGGAGCCTTTTATCGTACACGATGACAGCCAACAATTCACTGAACCCGACCTAGAAGAAGTGAAAACGGCAATATCACGGCTGAAATCCAACAAAGCCGCTGGAGCAGATGGTCTAGCTGCCGAGCTTTTCAAAGCAGCAGGCGAAGATCTAGATAGGAGCATGCACCAAATCACCTGTAAGATATGGTCAGAGGAATGCATGCCCGATGAATGGAACCTCAGCATTGTTTGCCCGATCCTGAAAAAGGGAGATCCTCTAAACTGCGCCAACTTCAGAGGAATCAGTCTACTTAACATCGCCTACAAGATCCTCTCTGGCCGTAATATGTGAACGTCTGAATCCTTTCGTCAACAATCTGATTGGTCCTTATCAATGTGGCTTCAGACCAGGAAAGTCAACCATCGAGCAAAAAAATATATGAACTCCAAATCGATATCCACCACCTCTTCATCGATTTTAAGGCCGCGTATGACAGCATCTACAGAGACGAACTGTATAAAGCTATGTCTAGTTTTGGCATCCCTGCCAAGCTCGTTCGCTTGTGCAAAATGACGATGGAGAACTCACGCTGCTCCATCAAGGTTGGCAATGAGCTTTCGATGTCAAAAAGGATTCAGACAAGGCGATGCACTGTCATGCGATTTCTTTAACATCGTTCTTGAGAAGATAGTGCAAAACTCCACCGTCAACACCAGAGGCACTATCTTCTATAAATCTGTTCATCTTCTCGCGTACGCCGACGATATTGATATAATGGGAAGAACACAGCGTGATGTCAATGGCGCCTTTGTGAGAATTGAGACAGAAGCGGCAAAAATGGTTTTAGCGGTAAGTGAGGGAAAAACGAAGTACATGCTGTCTTCGAGTAAGGACACCCAACACCGACGGCTCGGACAGAACGTCACAATAGACGCATACAACTTCGAGGTAGTAGAGGAGTTTGTCTACCTAGGCTCCGCTAGTAACACAGGCAATAACACCAGCGCCGAAATCAGACGAAGAATTACTCTTGCTAATTGCTGTTTGTTTGGGCTAAGAAAGCAATTGAGTGGAAAAGCCCTCTCTCGAGCAACTAAGGTAACACTGTACAACACCCTCAACATCCCTGTCCTGCTGTATGGTGCAGAAGCATGGACCTTGACAAAATCGGATGAATGTGCCTTAGGCTGTTTTGAGAGGAAAGTTCTTCGGGTCATCTTTGGCCCCGTGTGCATTGATGGGAAATGGCGAAGAAAATACAACAGCGAACTTTATGGGTTGTACAACGACGTGGACCTAGACAGAAGGGCCAAGGTCCAGAGACTCAGATGGCTCGGTCATTTAGAGCGGATGGACACCAATGCTCAGGCCCGGAAAGCCTTCGAAACTATTCCCGAGGGACGCAGAAGGAGAGGAAGACCGCGACTCAGGTGGCGCACGCAAGTGGAAGAGGACCTCAATCAATTTGGAGTGCAAAACTGGAGACAGCTAGCTTGGGACTGAGCTGGCTGGCGGAGACTTTTGATTGAGGCCCAAGTCCACACCGGACTGTAGCGCCACCTTAAGTAAGTAAGTAAGTTATTTCATGGGATGTGTCACATGCGGGGACTTGAAAATTAGTGTTGAATAAAATGTGTTGAAATTACACACGGTACATGGCATTTTTTCAATAGTTTTCTAATCTCAGGCTGTGTTACAGTAGTTTTTAAATCAGCCTCTGCGATATATAAAATTGACATAATTTTAACTGACATACAGAAATGAAACAAACTGGAAATTCCATAAAAAGCAAATTTAAAAACGTTGGTCTTTTTTATGTGTGCAGTAGCTACGTGCCATCACAAACAGAAGACACACACTTCCTTTTTTTATGTGTGAACAATATTTTGGAATGACAGTTCGAATTCAAATGGTTGTGAAACATTTTTTTGTTTTTTTGTTTTTTTTTCAAATTTCAAAATAGAATTTAATTTTTTATTAATTTACAGGACGGCGAGGCTGATGAAGAAGATGGAGGTAAATATGAAAGGAGCGAGTGCTACTTTGCTGGAAAAGGCACTGCATTGGTGTTGGCCCTCAAAGATATTCCCCAATATGCCGAACGTCGGCTAAGTACCGATTCAACAAGATCCACCAACAGTACCCAAAGCAATAATTCAGATATACAACAGCATTTGCAGTCCATGTTCAACCTGCTCAGACATGAAGAAACTCTTAAAATGGCTGTTAAACTAGAATCCCAGCGCCCAAACCGTACACGATATCTGGTAATTGCATCACGCTGCTGTCTCCGAAATGGTTCTGAGAGAAAAGGCCGAACATCAACATCTCGTTGCCAATCAAAATGTGGCAAACAGCAAATAAGTGATACAAAAACTCATGACCACCACCTACATGCACAAACACAATCACACCAGTATCCGATTGGCGGCGTTGAGGATAAACAGCAGCAACAAGAACTGGATCCTTCGTCTAATTCAGAAGCAGAAGATATCTTAGATAAGCGACGATCTGCAATGAGCAATCAATTGCTTTCGACAAATCGCTGTTCGAAATCCGATGCCGATAAATACGAATCATGTGCGGAGGATATTGAAGAATCCTGTTTACTAGGAATAGATTGCAATGAGAACACCACAATTGGCCTAGTTGTTCCAATACTCGCCGACACCACAATTCATTTAGACGGTGACGGGTGGGTTTCTTTCTTTCTGTTTAACTTAAATTCTCTTTAATGCTTTCTTATTTATTTTCAGGGGATTTAGCGTAAGTGTTTATAACAAAACACATATTTTTAAACCAGTTTCTGTTCAGGCAATGTGGTAAGTAATTTATTCAGAAGTAACGAAAACAAATTCAATTATTATTTTTTCATAGGTCGGCTTTACAAACGCTTCATAAAGTATCTCAAAAGGCTCGTGAAAATAATTTTTATCCGGGTGGACCATCACATGAATGGTTATCGAATTATGAACGGCGTGTTGAGTCCGAACAGTCATGTTTAAATGAGTGGAATGCCATGGATTCTATAGAAAGTAGACGTCCTCCTTCACCCGATGCCATAAGAAATAAGTAAGTCAGTTTTCTTGTCAGTAAGTCAAAAGTAGTACAAAATTAAAGTGGGTTAGTTCTTAATCTTTGCTGCTATACAGGAGATCGGTTCGGAAAATCTTCCCCATTTTTCAAAAACTAAATCTACACTTCTTTTTCTTACAACGTGTTCCAATAAAGATGAATAGAGATGAATAGACGAATAGAGATTTACTATTTGAATTCCAGGGTCGGATGAATGCGCGTTGCCGTTAAGGCATAACACTAATAGTGGCGCTGAATCGTAAAGAATTCCTATATTCAACCCAGTATTTCTTTTAGATATGGTCTGTTTTGGTCTTTTTTACTCTTTAAAGTGTAATGATTGATAATTTCAGAGTTGATTATTGCAATATTCGTGGTTAGTTAGTTATGGTGACGTAACAGTCCAGGTCGGACCAGGGCCTCACCCAACAAACATCTCCAGCCAGCTCGATCCCTAGCTAGCTGTCTCCAGTTTCGCACGCCCAGTTGGTTCAGGTCCTCTACCACCTGTGTGCTCCACCTGATTCGCGGTCTTCCTCTTCTGCGACGTGTCCTTCCGGGTTGGATTCGAAGACTCTACGAGCCGGAGCATTATTTTCCATTCGCTCATTCATCTAAGTCGTTGGACCTTGACTTTTCTGGCTAGGTCAGTGTCGCTGTACAGCTCGTACAGTACTTGGTTGAATCTTCGTCTCCATTCTCGATTTATGCAGACAGGACCAAAAATCAATCGAAGAATTTTTCTCTCAAAGCAGCTCAAAGCGTTTTCATCGGATGCTGTCATGGTCCATGTCTCTGCACCATACATGAGGACCGGGATGATGAGGGCTCGGGAGAGGACTTTACGACTCAATTGCCTTCTAAGTCTTCTTCTAAGCTGGTGTTGTTGTTTGAGTTGATAGCGGATCCCAGTTAGACAAAGTCCTTAACTACCTCGAAGTTAAATCTGTCTATGTTGACGTTTGCTTCAAGACGTCGATGTTGGATGTCCTTTCTTGTTGACAGCATTAACTTGGTCTTGCCCTCGTTGATCGCTAGACCCATCTTCCTGGCCTCCGTCTCAAGACTCACAAAAGATCCACTGACATTACGCTGTGTTCTTCCAATTATGTCAATGTCGTCTGCGTATCCTAGTAGCTGGACGGACTGTTGAAAGATTGCGCCTCAGGTGTTGACGTTGGAGCTTTGCACAATCTTTTCAAGAATGATGTTGAAGAAATCGCATGACAACGCATCGCCTTGTCTAAAACCTTTTTTGACATCAAAAGCGTCCGTTAGGTTTTTTCCGACCATGATGGAACAGCGTGAGTTTTTCATTGTCATCTTACACAGACGGACGAGTTTTTCTGGGATGCCAAAACTAGACATTGCTCTATATAATTGGTCTCTATAGACGCTGTCATACGCTGTCGATTTGAAGTTCCTGGGTCTTCTCCAAGATCTGTCGTAGGGTGAATATTTGATCGATGGTGGACTTTCCGTATCTGAAGCCACACTGATAAGGACCTATCAGGTTGTTGACGAAGGGCTTCAAACGTTCACACAGAACGGCAGACAAGATCTTATAGGCGATGTTAAGGAGACTTATACCTCTGTAGTTGGTGCAGTTCAGGGGATCTCCTTTTTTGAGGATCGGGCATACGATGCTGAGGTTCCATTCATCGGGCATGCTTTCCCCCGACCAAATTTTGCAGATGAGCTGGTGCATGCTCCTAACCAAATCATTTCCAGGTGCTTTGTACAGTTCGGCGGCTAGCCTGTCTGCTCCAGCGGCTTTGTTCGACTTGAGTTTAGATATCGCTTCGTCCATGTCGGGTGGGTGGAATTGTTGGCCTTCTGCACCCAAATTGAATGGTTCGGTATTGCTGGCGGAGTTTTGCTCGTCATCGCCATTATACGAATGGAAAAGTGGTCTTTCCATATCCTCAGCACTGACTGCGGTTCTAGTACGATGTTCCCATGATGGTCTCTACAGGCTTCGGTTCGGTGTGTATACGCCCTCGAGGTTTGTTTAACCTTTTTGTAGAACGTTCGAACCTCGTTCCTGTTGTGACATCCCTCTATCTCCTCGATCGCGCGCTTGTCTTTCTGAGAAGTTTATGCTCCTCTCTCCTTTTCTGCTCGTAGAGCTCACGAGCTGCTCGTGTCCTTCTTTGTAGCGTCGCTTTGTATTCCTCTTGTTTAGCTGCATGTGCTCGCCGACACTCATCGTCAAACCAGGGGTTTCGTTGTGGTGGCAACATTCGTGGGCTTAGAATTAATTTTCTTGTTGCGTATATCCACACTGTTTCGAACAGGCCAGCTGTTTTGACGCTGAGCGAGACCCAAGTAGGTGAGAATTCCGATCCTTCTGTATTTCTCATTCATGGGTATAGCTTAGTGCCATTATTCTTTCCCCACTCGCCGTCTCGCCGTTTACATTAGAGATGATGTAGCTTATCAGTTCTTGCCTTCATATGGACGTTGCTCCAATTCTTTTTTTAATTTTATTTGGTTTAAATTCTCCGTCAATAAGCACATCATTCACTATTGTTTTCTCTATCGAAGCCCAAACCTGGACAGAGCTTCAACTTCTCTTGAATTTGACGCTTTGTCTGACTCCATACAAAGAATTGTATCCTTGCATCCTCACACTGAAATCGTTATTACGGTCGATTTCAATGTACACAATTCTTCGTGACTTCTTCATTTGGGCCCGACAACACCCGAAGGAATGTGTGCTGAGATACATATCTTTGCTGAATTCAACCACCTTACTCAGCTTGTCATTGTCACTGAGCCTACTCGAATATCGGACATAAATGGTCATGCGGAAAATACACTTGACTTGTTCCTTACGTCTGACACTGATAAATACACTATCAATGCATTATCACCTCTAGGCATAGTATTATATCTGCAAATTTCTCGTGTCAAACTAATCCAGTTAGAGAAAAAAACTCTGAAGAGAACCATATGGATATGGCAATAAGCTCATTGACAATAACACTTCAGTTGTTAGCTCTCTCGCGAAAGCTAACCTTTTCGCTAGGCAATTCGCCTCCAATTCATCGCTGCCCGAGAGTGAAATGTCAATGCGCGTCAATGATTCCATGGGACAAATCTTCTTTCGCACTCGTGCTGTGGCGAGAGTCCTAAAAGATCTCAAGATACATAAATCCACTGGTCCGGATGGTATTCCCGCTATTATTCTGAAGAGGTGTTCTTCCACGCTGGCAAAACCCTTGCGTAAGCTTTTCCATCTTTCCTATTCTTCTGAGCTCGTTCCGAGCAGTTGGAAAACAGCATTTGTCCATCCAATCCCAAAAAAAAAGGCGAATCTTCTTCTCCCTCCAATTATCGACCGATTGCATTTACGTCTCTTCTTTCTAAGGTCATGGAAACGCTGAAAAACTATCAGCTCAAGAAATATCTCGAAGACCGAAAGCTTCTTAATGACCGGCAAAACGGCTTTCGCAGCAACAGGTCCACTGGTAATATGATGGTTTATCTCACCGAACAGTGGAACAAATCTTTACATCATTTTGGAGAAAGTAAGATTGTTGCACTAGGCATCTTGCTCTCTTATCGAAAATGCGTGTTTTCAGTATCGATGAATCCCTCCTTCGTTGTATTAGACACTTTCTTTCGAACCGTTCAATACAAGTTGTACATATTGGACGGCTTCAAGTCTTACTCACTTACTTAAGGTGGCGCTACAGTCAGGTGTGGACTTGGGCCTCAATCAACAGTCTCCACCAGCCAGCTCGGTCCCTAGCTGGCTGCCTCCAGTTTTGCACTCCAAGTTGATCGAGGTCCTCTTCAACTTGTGTGCGCCACTAGAGTCGCGGTCTTCCTCTCCTTATGCGTCCCTCGGCAATAGTGTCGTAGGCTTTCCGGGACGGAGCACTGGTGTCCATGCGCTCTAAATGACCGAGCCATCTAAGTCTCTGGACCTTGACCCTTCTGGCTAGGTCCACGTCGTTGTACAACCCGTAAAGTTTGCTGTTGTATCTTCTCCCCATCTATGCACACGGGCCGAAGAACTTTCCTCTCGAAACAGCCTAAGGCACATTCATCCGATTTTGTCAAGGTCCATGCTTCTGCACCATACAGCAGGATTGGGATGATGAGGGTGTTGTACAGTTTTACCTTTGTTGGTCGAGAGAGGGCTTTTCCACTCATAGATAGATTAGCAAGAGTAATTCTTCGTCTTATCACGGCACAGGTGTTATTGCCCGTGCTTCAGGTCTGAAACCCACAAAATAAATGCTGGTGTGCCCCAGGGCTCCATTTTGTCTCCGACCCTCTTTCTAGTTTTTATAACTGATCTCTTGTCTGTAACTTCTAATCTAATTCATTGTTTCGCTGACGATAGTACCCTTAGCTTTATCACATTCGTTCACAGACTCACATCCCTCATCTTCGGATGTGGAACTGCAACGACAAAATATGATAAGCTCATTAAACACTGTCTTAAACAGCATTGTACAATGAGGAATAAAAAACCGAGTGCTTCGAAAACTCAATGCCCCCTTGCCACTTTCCATGAGTGGCACTTGCATCAATGAGACCGAACATCTCGAGATTCTCGGTATGTGCATCACTGACCACCTCTTGTGGAACGAGCATACATGGTATGACAATAAAGTAATGAGACTGATTATATTGCCGCGATTGTAGTAACCCTTGAAATTCCCTTTCCCTTCTCCCGGCATCCTTCCCCTCTCCATTGAGACATTTGCCATCGCTCTAGCTTGTTTAGTTCGCCAGCTCTGTCGTGTTGAGTAAAAGTGTGTTCATGGTGCTCGTCACGAAAATGGAAAAACGAAATCAAAAGCAACGCGTCATCACGACAACGCGCCGTCCCACACCGCCCTCAGCGTGTCCCTGTATTTGGCCTCTAAAGGGATCGCTGTGTTGAAACAACCGCCTTATACGCCCGATATGTTACCCTGTGACTTTTTTTTGTTCCCTAGAACAAAATCGGTGGTCAAAGGAACCCATTTTGAGTCGATTGAGGACATCCAGGCGGCCGTGACGAGGGTACTCGCGGACATCCCAGTCGAAGCGTTCCAGAAATGTTACGAAGCATGGAAAACGCGCTGGAATCGTTGTATAGCTGCCCAAGGGGACTACTTTGAAGGGGATGGCAGAGTTGTAGAATATTTTGAAATACACAGTTTTTATGGAATCAGTCCTATTACTTAATTGTCACACCTTGTATATGCGATGTCACCAAAAATGCCGCAAGATGTTTAGGTTTCTTAAGACAATGCAAGAAATTTGTTTCCCCTTCTGATCTTGCTTTCATCTACAAAACGTACGTAAAGTCTCATGCCTCACCCTATTTTACCAATACTTCAACGGTATAATGCTTTAGTCAAATAGCCAGCTGCATTCCTCCCCTTCAGATATTCAACCGTAATACCCGCGCCTCCAGGAATGCCCATCATTTCACCCTTGAGCCCAACTTCGGCCGTACTGTCATGTACAGAGTATCGTTCTTCAGCCGTACTACTCGAATTCGGAACTCTCTTCCACACTTTGTCTTCCCCAGTCAATGTTAGTTCTTCTTTTTCTTTGGTTGATTAATTCACGTTTATTATTATTTCTAGACCGAGGGAAAAGGATGAAACACAACGTGTTATCAAAATGAAACTCAAAGAAATAATGATGTCTGTCGACTTAGACGAAGTCACGTCTAAATACATACGGGGACGTCTGGAAGATCAACTTGACATGGATTTGGGTGAATACAAATCTTTTATTGACGAAGAGATGCTTATTATCCTCGGCCAAATGGATGCTCCAACAGAGATATTTGAACACGTTTACCTTGGCTCCGAATGGAATGCCAGTAATTTGGAAGAATTACAGAGAAATGGGTAAGTACACAAACAAACCAATGAAATAATTTCGTCACAATATGAAAATGTTAAGCAAAATTGAATTTGTTTTCCAACAGAGTTCGGCATATTTTGAATGTTACTCGAGAAATTGATAATTTCTTCCCCGGAATGTTTGATTATTTCAATGTTCGAGTTTACGATGATGAAAAAACCAACCTACTCAAACATTGGGACAACACTTTCAAATATATAACGCGTGCCAAAGCCGAAGGTTCAAAAGTGCTAGTTCATTGTAAAATGGGAGTTAGTCGATCAGCATCGGTTGTAATTGCGTACGCTATGAAAGCCTACAACTGGGAGTTCAATCACGCCTTGCAGCATGTCAAAGAACGTCGCAGTTGTATCAAACCAAATAAAAACTTCCTTTCGCAACTTGAAACCTATCGGGGGATGTTGGATGCTATGAAAAACAAAGAGAAACTGCAGCGCAGCAAGAGTGAGACAAATTTGAAAAGCACAAAAGATGCCAGGTTATTACCAGGTAGCGAACCGACGCCTCTCATTCAAGCATTGAATCAGTCTAAAAAAACGGCGAATGAAAAGCAGCGTAAATTGCTTAGACGATCGAGTAGCACGTCACCAAAAAGCATTCAAAGCGCCATTGTTGTTAAGCAACAAAGTCAATCGCTTGAGAATCTCACGCCAGAGCGAAGTGTCGCCGATGAGCCGAAGAATGTTCGATTCCCCGGTAGCAATGGAGAAAATTACAGCGTTACACAAAACCAAGTCTTGCACATACAAAAGAATACTCCCACAACATCGGTCAAAACAATTATTGATGGATTGGAATCGAATGACAAGAAAACAGCCGACGACAGAAAATCACTTAATTTACAAATTGGTCGTTCGATTTCAGTCGAAGGTGGTGGTAGTCAAAACCAACCTGACGATGTGCTGATCAGCAATAAAAATCTGGGAAGTCCTGTTTGGACATCGTCAGCTAAACTGATAACTCAAACGTCGAATATAAATCAGCCAAGCGATGTAACAACATCGCCATCCAGAGTAATACACCTAACCGCTGGCCGTCATTTGCATGGTCGAGAGGCAGCAGGAGATGCATTCTCATCGCATGTTGATAATGTCTTTGAAAAGGATCACACTCGCAAGCCGCACTCATGGGCTCCAATCCACACCATAAGTGTGACAGATCCGAGCATGTCATCATCAAGACAAAGCTCGAATAGCAGTATCGATTCAGCATGCGTTGTGAGCTACTCAGGTGAGCGACGGGAAAGGGAACTGCCTTCTCGCCATTCTTCCTGGGGTTCGGGCGACAACCGGGTATTGCCATCGAGAAATAGTTCATGGGGCTCATATGACACTAATCCGAGAAATAGCTTTCAGCATTCTGCCATTTTTGAGGGTCAAATCCAAAATTTACCGTCTAACAAGACTGCCAGCAACAAAAATGATGACATTGCATGCAACACGGGAACAGTCAAAAGAACCAAACAAAAACTCGAAGAGTGCACAGTATTAAAAAAACGATGTCAGCAGTCTATCAATCCGACACCGACGACGACGGCGGCAGCAGCACCAGCACCACAACCATCATTATCAACATCATCAGCTAATAGATCTTTAAGTACTAGTTATAGTTGTAGTAGCAATAGTAGAAGAAACTCGAATTTATTCCGTAGTCAATCTGCCACCTCGCGGCAACGATATCATACAAATCGTTGCAACAGCGAAGAAATAATCCACCTTTCTGACATTGCTGGTTGCGTTAGTTCTTCGGGAAATGCTGAAGGTACCGATGTTAGTCAGGAATTATCGGCTTCTGCTCCCGATTCGTACACAATGAGTACCACTAAGATGGATAGTGTTGTGTCTGATCAAAGACGCAGCGCAATGACAGACAACTTGTCGGCGAATAAAGACGAATCTTCCTCCAACTCAACTGATGAAAAGATATCTGGAAACGTTCAATCTCTGAAGAAAAGCTTCGAAGCAAAAGCTACTTCAGGTACAAGTACGATAAAGGGACAATCGTTGCCATCATCGCCAGTGGCGCAGCATTGTAGTGTAGAGCACGTTTCAAGTGGCGATTCAAGTTACCAAGATACCAATGCCACCACCACCATCGCTAACAGCTCACTCACTAGTTCTTTAGTTATTGAAACGTTAGCAACAACAATGACATCAACTTCAACGTCGTTCAATCACCCAACCAGCAGTACTAACGTCATAACTAGAGAATCCAAAGATCGAAATGTAAAAGGCTTAGTGAATAAATATCAATCAAGCAGATCTCATTCGAACCCACAACACCATCAGAACCAGCATCACCATCAACAGTCATCTGGAGCGCATTCATCAGCTGGTAGTAGTGGAAGCGGAAGCGGTTGCGGTAGTGTCAGTTCACTTCCATACAAAGCCCGTCCGCGTTCCTATTATGAAAATCGTAGTTTTTGTTCTTCGTCAAATACTACATCGACGACTGCCACACCGACGCCGCCGCCGCATCCTACCCATCATCATTACCATCAACATCGTTTCAGGGAATCTGGTTCATCGATTGGAGGCGGTGGTGCAGGAGGTGGTAGCGGTTCAAAAGCGCACCATGATTACAATACATCATTGCGACCTCCGATACCTCCCTTGACAAGAAATCACTCAATAACCCACACTGACTCCACCTCCTCCTCCTCCTCCTCCACAACCATGACAGATAGCATTTTAACTCAAAACATCAGCTGCAACACTTATCGACGAGTGCAGCAACACGGTAAAACTCATCCTCTCGCTAGACTAAGTTTACCAAAGCAACGTTTTAATGCAGCCGCTTACAATACAATGTAAAGTTAAATCAAACAAAATATGAGAGAAGCTTTTGAATACAAAATAAAACGATTTAAATTTTTTAAGTTCGTTAAAAATCAAGCAAATACATTTTGAAAACTGCAAACCCCATTGGCCATTAAGTTCAGGCCAAAAACTATTTCAATATCGGTGTGATGAGTTGTTAGTAGTGTCCGACCGAAGGTCGACTTTCCGTCGAAGCCGAAGTTGAAGCCGAATATTAGGCTAACAGAAAACCTTCGGCCGAAGTCGAAGCCGAAGGTTAAATAAAGCGAAGAATTCTCATTTCGAATAAAATAAAAGTACAAACGATGTGACGAAATGTGTACGGCAATTTTAAGAATTCAAAAATGGAAATTTTGTCCGCGTCTACTACGATTTAAAAAATTCAAAAATTTGATTTTTTCGGCCCTACTACGATGCTCGATAAGAAACAAATTCTT
Source organism: Sphaerophoria taeniata (assembly GCA_943590905.1). NCBI lineage: Eukaryota > Metazoa > Arthropoda > Insecta > Diptera > Syrphidae > Sphaerophoria > Sphaerophoria taeniata. Next base: position 182,539,395 of record OX016540.1, on the reverse strand, counting down.
CGGCTTCGGCCTATTTTATACCGAAGCCGAAGATTTGGCCGAATTCGATCGAAGCCTAAGCTTCGGTCGGACACTAGTTGTTAGTTTGCAATGGAATACCTTTAGTACTGATATTTTACGCTTCTTGCTTAAATCCTCTTTTGATACTTGGCTACATATAATTTGCAAGAATTTACTAGAGGGTTTCCATTTCATATCTCGCCTTTTACATTGTTCCCTAAAATTATTTACTCTTAACTCGCGTTGCGAATACTATTTCGATTCCCCTTGCCCACCCAATCCTATTTTTCTCTCTCTCTCTCTCTCTCCTTAATATTTAATAAACATACAGAATTATCCCATTATACCCTATGTAAATGTATAGCATTGATTTGTTTACTCTTAATATTATATTAAAATAAAAATTAAAGAAACAAGAAAGATATAATAATTATATTTTAAATTGAACCATTAGCGCTTACCTTATTGTAAGAAAACCAACAACAAAAAGCAAACAAATGCAAAAGCAAACAAAAAAAACAAATACTTGTATATATTGTAACATTTTCTATTTTTATGTTTGTAAAATGAAACCAATGGTTTTAATTAAAAAAAAAAAAGAACTCCAACTTAAAAAAAAAAGAAATAAACATTTCTGTGTTTCTTATTTTGATTGCTATTTAATTTATTTTAAAGCAATGCGCAGTGGTTCCGCCCATAGGCCAAAATTCAAAATTTCAAGTTTAAGCTAATAATTTTTTTTTTTTAATGCAATAATTATCTAGGAAAGTAGGGCAACTTAATGACGTCAGAAATTTGTCTCTAATATTACTTATAACCTGTCAGCCGTGCCAAGAAGTTGAGTGTTTTTTGCCACTTCTGAAAAAATCGCAAAGTGAAAATACTGAGTACATATTTTTTTATTTTCGTTGTATTTTTTAGTTTAAATTTTTGAAAAAGGTGATGATAATTATAAAATAACTAGCAAACCCGGCGAACTCCGTTTCGCCACCAGATGGCTTCGTTTTATGTAACATTTCGTTTGGTGATTAAAAGAAGAAGAATTTTTTTTTTATTTTATATTTGAAAAGGAAAAATTTTATTTCATTTCACAACAGTAATGAATTCATTTCGATTACAAAAATGAAGTGTTATTTAGTTGAACTTCTCTAAGTAAATGAAAGTGAATCCAAAGTAAATACTGAATCGAAGCTTTGTACGTGTCCGCAAATTATCCGTTTCATTGAAGTGCTCTTTGGTCTGACGTTAACAAACTAACGTTAGCGGCTCTCGAAAAAAAAAATCAGAAAATAGTTCCATATGTACGAGTGAAAAAATAGAGTAAGGCCACGGCCACGCAGTTAGTGGCTGAGTGCCCAAGCCGCTGAGCCTGAGCAGCTAAAAAAAAAAAAAAAACATGAAATGACACAAAAGCGTCTACGCAATGAGTGTCTCAGCCGCGCCGCTCAACAACCAAAGCCAAACCTGTTCTAATATTTTGTAATATCCTCAGCGGCTATTGAAATCAAGAGATTTTGTTTTTGTTAATTGTTACCTCATGGTAACTTAAATCTCATAAATATCATGAGATAAAATATCATGATAAAATGATAGCCCTTGTCCCTTGTCCATCTACTACATTACCAAATAAAAAATAAAACGGAAGAGCTGCTGAGGTGCGTTTTTGCGCTGACGATAGTTGACTATAGTTTTTGTGTCAAACAAAAAATGGTTGATGTGTCATAGTTGAAATAGTTAGAAATAGTTGAAATAATCCAAAAACGCTTTTTAGTTAGGTTTGGTTGAGCTGTCAAACAAGAAAAACAAAAACAAATCTTTTGAGGTTACATTTTTCTTTTCTTTTGATCATAATATTATTGAAATGGATAAAGAGACAACAATTTTCGTTGCTCTAAATTTATTGCAAAAATTCAAGAACGATCTTGATATGGTAAGTTTTTGAAGAAAATTAAAATAAGAAAATATTAATTTATCTTTGAACAACCCACAGCAAGAAAGGCAAATGCAATATTCGAACTGAAGTCCACCCTCCATGATGGATTCCTCAAGCTGTTCCAAGTAAGGCAGCTCCTGATATTCTCCTAATTGCTGCTTCCAGATTCGCTGAAAAACTATCAATAATCAATTCAATATCTATTTCATGCTTTTATATAAATAAACGGAGAAAGTCTTTATTTTCTGATACTAATGAAAAATTTACTGCCGACAGAATTATATACATGCATAAAAGCAATATAAAAATAAGGCCGAATTTGTTCGCATGTTTCTTGCTGATTGTCTTCCTCAGCTGATGGCTTCGCCCTTCTTCGGCTTCCAGTATTGCCTCGACTTCGGTCAGCTGGTTGTCGGTGATGGTGCATGCATACTTGAGTCGTTCTTAATTGTCTTCGAGGTTTTTGAGCTTGATTTCGATAGCTGAAGCTGCATCGATGACGTTTGAGGACTTTTCCCGCTCTTCGTTGAGTTCACGAAGGAGTTTATTGATCTCCAAACGATGAGCATGTGAAATTTGTTCGACGACCTAAAGAATACAATGAACGTTAAATGAGATCTGATTGGAGATGAAAAACCTTACCTCAGATTTCTCCTTCAGCCTCTCCTGCTCGGCGTTTTCGCACATTTTGTGCTCCAGTTGCTTCTCCACCTTCCACAGGTTTAAGTTTGCTTTTCGTGCCGACTGACGTTCGACAATCATCTGCTTATGGGCAGCGGCCAACTTGTCCTCCAATTTTTGGTACTGCTTCTCGGGTAGGTATATCGCCGACGGTCTTCGGTCGTTCACTGAACTTCTCAGCCATGTCCTCCCGAAATAGGGATGTTTGCGGATCGCAGTGTAGTCAATTCGATTGGAAGGGATTGTGACCAGGGAGAGATTGAGATTCTTGAAATTGGTGCTGACTTTTAAGTCACTTGGAAAGGCGATAATTTCCTTGGCGTGACTCTCCTCGCAGTGACTGAGGATTTTCAAGTATGTCTCGTGGACATTGTGGCATTGTCCTCGTGAAATGGTGTGACTTCGCAGATGAGTTCATAGCCTATAATACCCATGGACCAGAAGTCACAGCTGACCTGTAAGTAGTTTTTAGCATCAATGTTTTGTTTAAAACTCGAGGTTTGAAAGAACTTACGCTCTGCTGGGATTTGGTCAATCTGCAATAGGAAATTGTCTCGAGCAGTTCTGGAGCAATGTAATCAGGAGTTCCAACCGGCGAGGAACTGTGCACATGCCCGTCACGATTCAAGGCAGCGGGATTTCAAAAATATTCCAGTTTGATGGCGGTCGATTAGAATGTTTTCCGGATTGACGACGCGATGGACATAGCCCATGCAATGGAGAGCATGAATTTATGAAAATTATGAAATTATAAATTTATTCTGATTTTTAAAACAAGAGGATTCCCTTCGGATTTTAAAACCAGAATGTTTTTACGAGTACATAGCACTACACATTTTGAAACCAAAAAAATTTCATGATTTGTTTTCGTTTTTGTAATGAAGTTCCTTTTGCAAAATCTTCGGCGAAATAGTTCTTTTTTTCTGACCATTTAAAATTTGTAAGGGGAACCTTATTTTCTTTATTTTGTAATGAAATAATTGAAGACGAACAGAAATACTTTGATTGTAATTAAATTTGCGGCAGTAGGGATACAGACGACTACGCGGTTGTAAAAAATGCACAAACATAATGTTTTTTTTTTAGATTCCACATTGACAAACGCCATTATACAAAAAAAAACACTTTGACACACCAACCACTTTCAACTCACCTCCTGAGATGGATTGGAAATAGTTAGAGATAGTTACGATTTGACACATCAACACAGACCGCAAAAACGCCAATTGTGATTACGAATCGTAACTAATGGCGTGCAAAAACGAGAAATAGTCAACCATTGTTGATTATAGTCAGCGCAAAAACGCACCTCAGGGGCTGGTAGACTCACTAGCCGCAATGAACAAGAGGCTGGATACAATTGAGGAAAAGATACAGAAGAAGAAAAAAGCTCTCAACGCGGACGTATGAGAATCAGAATCCAGATGATTTTCTTTATCTTTTTATTTATTCCTTTACAAATTACAGTTTTTTTTTACATTAAGAAATAATATTTTTGCTTCTAATACTACAATCAATTTTTTAGCTTCAACTTTTAATTGTTTTTGAATTAAGATTGCGCTGAGGAAAAGATGAACATTGATTAAAAAAATTAAAGATTCCAATGAAAATAAAGATGTTTTTGTTGTTTGGACTTGTTCATTGTCCAATTACAGTTTGTGTATTGAGGATAACAACGAGGTTATCCTTAGCTGGAGTTAGGCTCAAAAAAAGAGAACAAATTGAACTGAGTTTGGACAGGCCAACGGAATAGTAGAAGACATGCGAACTCATTCACTTTCTTCTTTATCCTTGTGGTGTTTCTTTTTATCGCGACTTTTGCGATCACGATCACGTTCTTTATCGCGACTTTTGGAGCGGCGTCTTGATTTCTCCCGACTTCTAGAACGTTCACGACGAGAGGATCTGAAAAATAATAGCGCATTAAATGCAACACGAAGTTATCAAGACAAATAGTTAAGTTACCGTTCTCGCTCACGGTCTCGTTCACGGTCACGTCTTTTTCTATCTCTATCTTCATTTCCTGAGAGAAAAAAATGCACTTGTTACGATAGATAGAAGTTAGATTTACAACAATCACTTTTACCTGACCAACTGATGATGCTCTTGATGATTCTTTGCGTGTCATCGTCAGTGTCGCCATTATCTTTACCTCTATCTGAATCACCTCCGTCTTCGGAAGCAGCTGCTGCAGCCTCAGCCGCAGCAGCGGCTGCTTGTTCATCTTCTTCCATTTCTTCGGCGGGATCTTCTTCGTTTTCATTGAGGTTATCACGGCGGTGATTGGAATCGGGACTTTGTTGGTTATTTCCTTGGCCGTCGCCGTCTTGGGAATAATCCTCGTCGTCTTTAATAGTACTTTGGCCCACGACTGGAGTGAGGCACCCGAATGGAACCCATCGGACTTTCGGATTTCGAGTCAACGCCATCTTCTGATTTCATTTGAAGCAATTTTTGGGAAATTTCCCCTTTTTTTAGCCGCCTTGGTGTCTTTAGGTTCACCCAATTCGCCATGTTTGCTGCGGCGTTGTTTCCTTGGCTTCGGAATCTTTAATGGTTTCTCTTTCTTCTCTCGTTCCTTACGGCGTTTTCGGACTCCGACAATAGATCGCTGATGCTCTGGGAACATGTCATAAGCCGACAGGAGGCCAGTGCCATAGTACCCGTATTGGGTGTTCTGTAAATTCAAGACAATTGTGAAAAAAATGAAACTGGTTCTATGAAAATATATCTTATCCTTTTCGTAGTAGGATTCTCGATATTTCAAGTGCGCACAGATTTGCTCCCGCAGATGGTTTCTAAGCATGTCTTTGACTTATTCGTCTTCGTCCGAGATGTCTGATTCGGTTTCTGTGTCACTTAGCAGAGCATCGCACAACCACTCTCTTTCGCTGCTCACACTCTCCAGATTGTAAACATGAGCTTTGTCGCTTTGGCGTTCTGAGAAACAATCCGTCAATAAGTCAAGCTTTAGAAAGACTAAGCTACTTACCTTCTTTGGAATCATTAATGCCCTTATACCGTCCACCTTCTCGGCGATTTCTATCAGATCCATCCTCTTCGGTTTCCGATTCGGAACTGGCTAACGGTTGCGATAACATCTTATGGGCAAAAGCCATAAAAGGTCCCATGCCCAGACTAGCTTCCAGTTTTGTAAATGCAGTGGTTACGGAATATGATTTCTTGCAGGTTGATGTCGGTCTCAAGATCGGCCAATTCCTGGCGGAGGATGAGCTCAACAAGTGTCTGAAGTTATTTTAAACAGTCAGATATCTTGTCCAGTGCATTGAGTAGATGATTGTTCTTGCATTCCCTCCAGATTTGCCTACATAGCGATTGCCATCGAACTTAGATTGGCGGGCTTCTCTGACTCGGGACCGACATTTCTGTTGATTAGAGAATGCATTGTTTGATGGAACTGTTTTCAAAGATAACATTTACCTCTCGCAGTAATTCCTTGAGCTGTGGCTTCGCTTGAGAAACCACAAAAATCTTTAGCAACTGAAGCTCCAAATCCCGTTCTGTGCAGGAATCCGGGCAGACCCTTGTCGTGCTGACAAATTCGACCAAGTATATTGAATTTTGATTTATTGACATGCACCTCGAAAGGGTTGGATAACGCTTTTTCTCCAGGATTTGAACTCTTTTGATTGAACTTGGGGTTTCTCATGTTTCTTTTCTTGTTACTTTTGCACTTCATTTTATTTGTAATTAATTAAGTTTCCTTTAATTTTCGTAAGCAGATACTAAACCGCAGAAAAATAATTTGATTTGACAACTGACGGTGACATTAGGTATATATATACTTAAATTTTCATGTAGATAGATCTGAACTTCGGTTCAGCTGACTCTCTTTTGATCCACAACTGTACAACCCATTCAAAGTTGAACCTGGTTCAAGAGTTAACTCGAGTTCAGCTGATCCGTGAGTTAACCCTCAATTTGTACAACTGGGGCCCTATTCTTGAATCAAAAAAATAAAATATCGCATACATTTTCGTATGCGAGATCAAAAATAGTATTCTTGAACGCTTTTCGAATGCTGTCAAACGTCTCGTATACGAAAATTATCGAATGCTTCATCTCGAGTGGTCAGACCACTGATCTCTATTATAACTGGATAGTGGATAGGAGCAAAAAGTTTGACTCCCATAGAAGACTGTTATAAGTGTAAAGGTACCATCCAGGTATAACAGTTATACCAAAATATAACACTTCCCCAACACTGGTATCTATAATAGAGATAGAGATAATATAGATCAGAGATATAGACAAAGGAGATCAGTCACTTTTTTTGTTGAACATCACTTCACTCTGTCTCACTTTTTCGGTTTATATAGAAAGAGATGCACAAGTGTAAGAGTACCATGTCAAAATCAATAGGAGTCAAGAAAAGTGTTATAATTTGTATGGAATCCACTATCCAGTGTATTATAGAGATCAGTGGGTCAGACCCACTCGAGATTGAATTTCGTATACGAGAAATTTCAAAAATTTTGTGGCTGAATGAATGTGTGTTGGTTGAATGTTTTGAAATGTGACGCAAGAAAAGGTATACTGTGCCCCGGTTCTGTAACTTACGAATCGTTAAAATCAGTCGTTAAACGCTGCGAATTGAAACACATTGAAAATTAACGATGTGTTCTGTTTCTGTAACTTTGACAATCGTTAATTTTAACTACCGGAACAGATCTAAAAGAAACACTGGAAGGATATCGTTAAATTGCGTTCTGTAACTGTTCAAATCGTTAATTTGACTGCTTTTAGCTGTCAATTTATCTCACTGGCCTTTAGGAGGCGAGATAAGTTTGTTTGAAGATAAAAGTAAGTCGAAAATTATTTTTTTTATCAGATTTAATTATTTTTTTTTAATTTTGTGACGAAAGCAATTTATTTGTCAAATTTCAAACTTTTTTACAAACATTTCATTTTCAGAAAATGGCCAAACGACGACGAAAGCTCCATTCTCTACCGTCAAGCATTCAAGCTAAAGGACCATCGCAACAACGCATTGAACAACAGCGCCAAGCAGCACAATCGGCTAATCCAAACGATCCAGTTGATGCTGCTGCGTTTTTCCAAAACCTTCAACCATCACTTAGACAAGCTGTGAGTATCTTAAAAAGCAAATCCCTAAAAAGAAAACTAATGATAACTTCGTATTACAGATTCTTACGGACATGGAAGACTCGCAGATAGCAAGTTTGCCTCCAGATTTAGTTGCCGAAGCACAGAATATAAGACGTGACTGGGAACATCGCAGTCGTCAAACTCTCCATGAACGTTTAGTTACCCATTCGCAAGCCAATTCAACACCAGTTCTTGGCGGAGCAGGTAAACTCTCTCTATTTCTCAAAGGTTCTTTTAACCGAGGTTAATTTTGTTCACAGCTTATCTTCCATCTCGAATTCCATCTTTCCAATACAATTCATCATCATTCAACGCCCCAGACGAAGGAAGCTTCCCTAAATTCCCGGGCAAACCGGTCGCCCTGGCTCTCATGGAAACTGAGGGCAGCCTCCTCGACGTCGAAGCTCTATCACCACTTTTGCTAATGCTATTCATTGACGATGCCAAATTTAACATCCTCCGTTTGCATTGTGTAATTCGTCATCTATGTTATCACGCCGGCACCCGAGAATGGATAATTGACTCTTTGATTTCCATCATCAAAATGGCCGATAAAACCGACATTAACCGCACCGATGGCAAACTTATTAGCAGACCGCAATACCTTACTCGAGTCGATGCAGCGCTTGGCTATCGATCCAGTGTGTTTTTAATCAAACGCGGAATATCCGAGGATTCGATGAAAGAAGATCCGTACTGCGGTGGTGAGGGAAATCCTAATCGAATTCATCCTCAAGCTGCCCAGATGGTGTGTCGCAAGTCGCTTGATCTATTGTTAACTTTGGCTCGTCATTTCCCTAGGGATTTTTTTCCCTTTAAGAAAATTGAAATCGAACTAGCTAAGATTGATGTGTTCAAATTAAGAAGCGATAAGGAAGTGCAAAGAACTTCAATAAACCCAAGTACAAGAACTGGTACCAATATAGCAAAAAAACCAAAAATCTCTCATACACCATCGCTCGCTGCCACTAGCAAGGAAGAAGAACAACCAAAAGTAAGTACGTCACATACTTCGAAATCGTCCAAATCGGCTGTCAAGAAAAAGACACCATCAATTTTTTATATTCTCCTCAAACTTGACTGTACCACGCGTCCTTTTGAATCAAGTTCCAAAGACGACAAGACAACATTTTTATTTAATTCACAGCCCCATAGAACCAAACTCCATTCTCTATCGTACAAAGATTCGCCAATTGCCCAATTGATGTCACTTCTGCCAACGTGTGTGGTCAAAAGATTTCAGCTGCTAACCGACAAGCTTGTACGCTTGCTCGCGTCGTTGGGAGTCGAACTGCCTACGGAAGATAAAATTGGGCCAATTGTAGTGGACGATGATGACTTGGTGTTTGATGCTGCCGAACCTGCTCCCAAGACCACATCTAATACTGCTGTTACAACAGCAACCGAAACAACAACAACTAACACAGCTTCAAAAGCCAATCAACAAGTTATTGATGTGCATGATAGTGGTAGTGAACCGGAAGCTATGCCGGCCAGCGAAGATAAGGTTGAAGACCATTCTCAAAGCGATGACGTTGATAGCTTTAAGAGGTCGTCGACAGTGTCCAAAAAATCGCACGCCAAAAAGCGTCGCCCGGTTCTATTGTATCCAAGCAAAATTCAACAACTCAAAATTGCAATTGAAGTTCTTACCACAAAGAGTTGCTCCGAAGAAGGCCTCGAAGTTGTCACCGAGTTGATTGTCCACTTAAGTCAGTGTTCGGCCAAGGCAATCAGTGAGAACTCGTGTTATTCAGGCTCCTAGCGAACTATCACCACGACCACAGTACGAGTCCCAGCGTCAAAGAGCCAGTGCCCAGATTCCATAGCGTCCAATTGAACAAAACATCCTCCGTCAAGACGAATATCGGCCAAAAAAGCCTGTCGCACAGATCCTTAGGAAGTATCGTGAGGAAAACGAAGACGGAAGCATCACCTGGGTTTACGAGAATGACGACGGTTCGTTCAAAGAGAAGGTCATCGGAAACGATTGCATCACCAAGTGAGTACAATTAAGTTTCGAAATTAGAGCTTTCCTTTACTCAGATTTCGTTTTAGGGGAACCTATGGTTACGTCGACCCGGACGGCACCAAACGAGAATACCACTACGAAACAGGAATCAAGTGCGACCCAAACAACCGTAATGCTGAAAGTCAAGAGCTCGACAATAGCGGATTCGTAAACTACGACCAAAACAAAGCCGTCCTACCTAACGGTCTCGAAATCGACTTGGCTCTGATGAGCAAGAAAAAATCCAAGCGACCGGGTGCAATCTCCAATAGGCTCAACCACAACAGTACTATAGGAACTAAACAGAGGGGCGAGCCGCCTCCTCTAGAGATTAAGAAAAAGACTTCTTTTAACTTTTTTTTATTTCGAGCCAAGTTCCGAGTTTTATTTTTTTTATTCATGAGAAGTTATTTTTTTTTTAGCTTGTAAATAAAAAATGAGTTTAAGTAAAATCTAGAATTTGTTGGCTTTTTGTTAGTATGGTCGTTGACGCCTCATTGACGGTAAGCGATTTGGCGGAGTGATTGAGATGTCGAGGAAGTCTCCGGAGGTGCGGAATGTTCTGGTCTTGTCGACATCGTTTTAGACTGTAGAGCCACCTAAAGTAAGTAAGTATGGTAACTGGTCTGATTATGCTCAGAAAATCAACAAAAGTTTACAATTATCTCCGAACCATCTTTCTTTTATTTGCTTGCTCTCTCAAAATACAAAAACAAAATAATTCCAGTCCATTGCGTTGAACCTCTCAGACTGCGAGGTTACACATCACTACAGCAGTCTCACAAATAGTTTCCCCAAAAAACGGATGCTCCAAGGCTTCTTGGGCTGGTATCCACTTGTGCGGATTCAAATCCAACAGCTTGTACAACAAATCGTAGGCACTCGCTGGGAAAATATCTTTTTCCAGAATTTCTTCTCCGTTGAATGAAGATTCTTTGCATAAGCAATCATAAAACAATTTCTCGCAGTTCTTGCACACCTCCATGATTGTGCCCTGCACAATCGTCGTATATTTAGCCTCTAGTTCCGCGGATAAACCTGTTCTTCTGTGATTTCGAAGACGTACAAAGAGCTTTCGCAGGTCGAGCGACTAAGTCCAGTGACTGATGGTCACGATGCGTCCTGAGACAAAGGCAGTTTTTCGAATTGCTTTGTCACCGAAAATGGTCACCATTTCGGCCAAGGCAACATAATCGTCGGGTGCCTTGAAGAACGGATAAACTGACGAGACACTCCAACAGCCCAGATATCGACGGCCGTCGTTTGATCGGGATGGCTTGTCGGCTCATGATGTTTGATGGCGTATTTTTTGCTTCTGCTGGAGATGTTGGTCTTTTTTCAGTGTCGCCAATAGCACTGTACTGAATGTCCCGTTTCCAATGCTACAATGAACATTGAAGATTCGATTTCGGGAATCTTTGAATTTAGCTGAAGCTGTTGCTGCTTCCTGGCTTTTGTTTGTTGCTGATTTTGTGGAAGCGAGTGATGAGGATCTTTGGGCACTTTTTTCCATTGCTTTGTGTATTTGTTCAGATCTGGTGAACGAGTGATTGGATCCATTCATCGGAGATTGTCCGTTTGAAGCTACATCAGAAGACGAACCACAAATGTCAAAATTGAATGAATTTAAACTACTTCCTGCAAAGCTGTCATTCTGGATTCCTTGGTTTGAAATTAAATCCTTGGGATTTGAATATGCTTCCAGATCGATTTGGTCGATTTCTTCAGGCTTCAGAAGAGGACCATTGTGAATGCTGTTTGTTTCTTTTTACTTTCAAAGGCGAGCTTTCTCTTTGGCTCTCTTGGCTTTTGCTTCTCCTATTTGAAAGAAAATTGTCAAGATCTCATTCAGAGAACTGATTTTAAATAATAATTTACCCTTTATTGTAACATCTTTGCAAGCTCCTTGTCCTGGGCTTCGATGGCCAGAAGACGACCACGGTCTTCAAGGGTCAGCCCACTGAGTTTTTCCATTTCTTGAAGTTTTCGAGCCAGTTCCTATGATACACAAATTTAATTTATTTCAAATAAAATGTCCGAACTTACCTCATCTTTCTTCTCTTGTTTCATTTTCTTATTGATTTCCTTCATTTCGTCCATTTTCAAACCCAATTCCTGCAGATTTGGGTCCAGTCCACATACAACTCGATCTCATCGATATCCGGCTGGGCAAGCTGGTGTGTATTGCGAAAGTTGCTCTCCACTAGCAGCTGCTGATCGAAATTGTTCTGAAAATTCAAATCGGTGCTTATACATCGCCAGCGATATCTGATGATGGTGAGCGCTTTGTTTTCGAGGATGGATGATTGTGTAGAGTTTTTCTTGTGCAATTTTTCCGAGTCAGGATTGTTCTCGCGTTCGCTTGCTGGCACTTCGAGTTAAACTAAACTTGAATCTGGTATATTAAATAGCGATAGGTTGTTAGGAATGTCCTAACAAACATTGGCTCTGCATAAATGTGATACGTTCTTTGGACGTTCAATCAATTTACACAACGTAGCTCCCTGTCAAAGAAATGGAATTTGAATGCAGTTGTTGCATAAAACATTTGATATCATTTACCTTTATAAGCGGAACTCCAGCGCTTTCGCGTTCTTCTAAAACAATAACATTTTCGGAAATGGCAAATTTGTATACCTATATCGACTGGGCAAACGCAGCGGATGTTTCTTTTCCAAAGCCAATAAAATGCTATCCAAAATACGATCTAACACAGATTTTTAATTAACCATTATAAGGTCGGCCATCCAATCGCTTTTGTGTTGAAATTTTTTTGAACAATGTGTGTTTTTGTTTTTTGATTAATATTTTTATTTGAAAGAAATGTCAAAAATTTTAACGATTTCCACTGGAAATTCCAGTTCAATTAACGACGCAAATTTGAGTTAACGATTGTAGTTACAGAACACAAACTTTTCCAGGATCGTTAACGAGGGAACAATCTGTTCCATTTTTTAACGATTCGCTAAATTAACGACTGAGATACAGAACCGGGGCACTGATTGGATACTGGTTGAAGATCCTTTTCAACAAAGAAGGGTGCCTCTAGCACATGGACTATATACAGAGGTTCCAAACTGTTAAATCAACAGATTTCTGTGAGATATCGCTGGGTGGCGCATGGCGTTATGACTTCGATATTCAAATGAAAATACGTTTGTTTTACTTTTAAAAAATATCATCTTTTAATCAGATATGTTTTCCATTTTATTCAGGAGATCTATAATAGTCTTAACGACTTCCGCAGCTAAATACATTTCCATCCCTCCAAAATGTACGCCAAATTGTCCAAACTTGCATCATCGTCATCCTCAAACCAAATAGTCAGCATCGCTTTACACGCATCACTCGGATTCTGATTCTCTGTTTCCCATCTGCCGTATAGCCTAGTTTCTTGCCAAGTTTTTTTTCCAGTTGGTTCCGATTTTCGGTGCCAGCTCTTCGGTGTTCTCTTTGTTGGCTGTATTGGTCAATGGTCAACTTGCTGCTCGGGTTCTAGTTCTGGAACTTCGACGCTATTCTCTGTTGTATTTTCTAGCCTCAATTCCTAAGTAAAGAAAAAAAATGTATGAGCATTCCTATATTTACAGTGATAATTCACTTACCGGCTTCTCGAAGCATTGCAACTCCTTCGGATAGCTGCAAGATCAGTGCTGTTCAAGGAACTTAAATGGCTCCACCTTGAACTGCGGCCCAATTGCTTGGATTTCTCGCTGATAGTTGTCGCGGAGCCCTTTGAAAATCGCCGTAAATGTATCGCTGATTGTGTGCATAATCTGCAATGGGAGCTCAGCTTTTCCTTTTTTTGTTTATTCTACATCAAATGAAGCTCCAAATCCCGTTCTGTGCAGGAATCCTTGTGGATACTAAAATAAAAAAAGAATGTTAGTTTCAGCATTTTAAAGTTATGTTTCTGTCATGTTGTTTACTTACTTTCTAACGAATCCATCTGTTAAGAAACATTATCATCACAGTCAGAATGCAAAACAGAACTAGAAAACATGGTTTGCCCTTGCTTTTCGTTGTGTGCACTCGCCCACGAATCGGATGTTTGTTTTCTCGTCTCGATTAAAATTTTTTGTATTTTCATAATTTGTATTTTAAAATTTGAAACACACGGACGATATGATTGTGAAACTCAAAGTACACTAAACAGCATAATGCTTTCTTTTTTTTGCACTTAAGTGGGAGGGAGAGAAATGGACTCTTAATTTTGACAACGCGTTGCCATCTCGTATACGAAATTCATCGCATGCACAAAGTCGTACACGAGTCAAATTGGTTCAAGAATACCACTCTGCTTTCGCATACGAGATTCAGTATGCGATAATTATCGTATACGAAAATTTTCGCATGGTTTCAAGAATAGGGCCCCTGGCCCTTATTAAAATTGTCCCAAAATATCGGACTGGCCCGATACATTTTCAATAAAATCCAGGGATTGTTCGTCAGTCCAGTCCATTGTTGCACAACTTTGAAAACACTAGATATTGTTGTAAATAATTATTAAAATGAGAACGTAACCGAGCAACACGAACGAAATTTTCTTTGAAATCACTAAATATTCGCTTCAGACAAAATTACAATTCAACGGTAGATATTTATGACAAAAAATAAAAACACTGCACAAGCCGTCATCGAAGGTCGGTTCGGCCTCGGCATGTCCACACTTTGCAATTCGGCTCGGGTTTCCGTCATCGGATCCATTTGATTCGGTTTGAATTCGGTTCGGTTCGGGCTGGCTTTCGGCAAGAACCAAATGTCGATCGGGACGTCCAGACTCATTCGGCATAGGCCGATCGCCATTATTCGGCATAATATGGACGCGCCTTAAGCCCCCTTTATTTCAATAGGGGGGTTCACATGGACAAACTTCCTCGACAACATGGTGCGTTTACCATGCTCGACCATGTGAATACAAAAACAATCACTGTATCAACATAATTATTGAACGGATTTCAAATTTTTTTGAAAACTCGGTTGGCTCGTTCAGCCAAACAACTTGTGTGAACAGATGCTCGACAACTTCCGTATTAATTGTCATTTCGTAAATGTCTCGGTCGCGTTCGCATCATGCAGCAATGATGGAAACAGTTGCAAAAAACCTCAACCCACCGTCCGCATCTATTTCTTCATTCTCAAAAGTTTTTTATTTTTTATTCTTTCGTTTCCCCCTCTTCGTCTTCTTCTTCAAGTCAAGAACCCAATTGTTTTCCGCATATTGCGTCTGTTTGCTACGAAAATTTCGACAACATCAGCATTCATGTGAATGCAAAGTCGGATGTTCGGTTTCTTTTCAATCGAGCCAATGTTGGCGAGTATGTTCGTCCATTTGAACCCCTCTGTTGGTTAATCTGATTTTCGTACAAACACAATGGACGTAAAAATGAGTCAGATGAGTGCGTCTTGTGTGAACAAAGAATTTCGAATAAGACGAACAAACCAAACAGTCCTTCAATATTTTTATCGAAAAAAAAAAATGTCAAACTTGACATTGCCGGATTTTTTTTTCTTTTCCTTTCGCCAAGAAAAGTCTTTTCCTGCAGCCTATTCTTCTTCCACAGATATTTGCAATTAATTTTGTTTTAAAAATAAAAAATGCTTTCCACAATTTGTCGTCAAAGGCATTTAATATCACTGCAACGCCAAATATCAACAACAAAATGTAACAAGGGATATATCGTCCTGTGAGTATCTTGCGTTTTTTAAACTGCATACAACACATTATGAAACTATTTCACAATTTTAAAGAGTACCAGAAATAGGTGAAGATGCATGTTCGGTTGAAGCTCTGGTCAAGCCAGATGGTCTTCCTCATTTCGACACAATAACAATTGAGACCTGCATGGGTGCAATTGGTCAACAAGCCTTAGATGTTGAGAACACAGTTAAAAACCTGGAGAAAAGAATACAGAACCAAGACGAAAACATTGATTGTGAAACGATTTTTAAGGAATTAGACGTTGTCACAGGACCGTTAGATACAACATGGGGTATAGCGAAGGCTCTATATATGGGAAACAGCACACTGATTCCCACAAAATCCTACATTAATATTCACGATCGTGCACGCAATGCCAGAGCTTCAAAATTTAACAACAAAACTATATTCGATACAATTAAAAAAGAATACGAACAAAATTCATCGCAAATGGAACCCGAGAAAAGTCGTCTGATGCAGAAGTACTTGCTGGAAGGTCAACTTAACAGATTGACATTGTCTAGCAAAGATAGCGACATCCTAAAGGAAATTCTCTCGAATCTGGGCAAGGAACGAGCCCATTTTAAGAACAAAGTAAATACGTCAATCAATAACTTCGTGCACAACATTACAAATTTCAACCTGGTGCGAGACTTTCCTCAGAGTTTGTTGGAATCCATAGCAGCGGATCCAAGTCAGCCTGCAAATGGACCATGGCGGGTATCGCTCCAACCACAAATTGTCAAGAGCTTCCTTAAATACTGCCCAGATCGAACAGAACGCTGGAATATTTGGCAAGCGAATAGTCGCAAAGCATCGGGACAGTCGGAAAAAAGTCTTGAAAACAGTTCACATTTGGAGAAGATTCGAGCTCTGCGAAAGCGTCAGGCGAATCTTCTAGGCTACAAATCCTATGTTGAGATGTCAATGCAAACTAAAATGATCAAAGACTTCGACACCGCAAAACTGATGTTTGCAAAACTACTGCAATATGCTGGCCCAAGACAATCTGTTGAAATCAAGACATTGCAGGATTTCGCATCCGAAAGTGGATTCGAACAGAAGTTGGATCAGTATGATATTGCCTATTGGCAACGCAAATACTTACGAAGCAAGTTTGACCTAAACGAGGATGGAATCAGCGAGTTCTTCCCCTTGCCCAAGGTATGTTAAGTAATCTGGGGTTATAACTGCTACGACGGAACGACGGGTACGTTTAAAATTTATCACACGACAGCAGGAAGTCATTTATATGGAACTAAAAACGGGTTTAGACTTTTGAGTTTTCCTGAGTCACTCAGCTCAAATATCTTCAAGTTTTGTAAGCTTCCAAACCTTTTTTTTTTCTTTTGCTGGTCCAAAGTAAATGGGACTTGACTATAAATTAAATATTGGTGACGAAGACACCGTTTTTGTTGCGAGTTCAAAATTTGAATATCATAACGAGCGCGGTTAGGTGCGTTGGATTCTAAGCAGAACGTCGTGGGTTCGAGTCCGACTTGTGCCCATAAAAGTTTTTATTTCATCCTTCACGGACACTGCCTCTTGCGAAGACCTGACAAATCTCCCAAGAGTATATCAATCTGTCATGAAAAAGTGCTTCTCAACTCTGCCGTTCGGGCGTTAAATTGTAGGGCGCCTCAATTCTTCACACGCACCCAGAGCATTGTTGATGAGAGAAAGCCACTTAGGCTTTGGCTCTTCAAGAGCTGTCGCGCCACTCTAATTTTTTTTATTTTTAGTAGGTGTTATCACTGGACATTTTTTTATAGGACGTCATGCCTTACGGCGTCTTCTCAAATGATTTGAGGAAGAACCTTAGATTTATGTGGTATCACAATGGATCCGGGGAGCCTAAGTGTGAAGAAATATAACGAATCGTCACCAACGATTCTTAAAAACTTTTCGATCAATGCTCAAACGCATTACTGTTTCCACGGAAAACGCATTAAAGGGTTTATCTTCTTGGACAACTAAGAACGTTTTCGGGGTCAACCCCACCAAGACAGAGCTAGTTTTGTGCACAAAAAAAAACGGAAACTGGAGGGCTTCAACCCTCCTAAACTATATGGTATTCCTCTAAAACATTCTAAGGAAGTTAAATTTCTAGGAGTAATCCTTGACTCCAAGCTTACATGGAAGCGTAACACTGAGGAAAGAATGAAAAAAGCACTATATGCTTTCTACACATGCAAAAAGACCTTCGGTGTACGTTGGGGTATGCGACTGCAAGTCATCCAATGGAGGTACACAGCCATTGTCAGACCCATTCTTACCTATGGCTATATTGTATGGTGGAAAGCGGTGGAAAAATCAAGCTATCTCAAGAACCTAAATAAGGTACAGAGACTAGCCTGTATATGAATAACAGGGGCTCAGAGATCCACACCACAGCTGGGTTGGAAATGATCTTGGATGTCCCGGCTCTGGATGAGTTCTTAAGGTGCACGGCAGCAGCCAAAACTGCAATTCGTTTAAAAGAACTGAGTTTTTGGAAGCACAGCACTTATGGACACGGGTCAATCTTACAAAGATACGACACGATTCCAGGACTGATGGAGACCACTTTTCTATTTCTAATGGAATCAGGAACAGGTGCTGGCGTGTTTTGCCAATCTCTCAACATCAGAGAGTAGTATAAACTCCCAGCTGTCTGTAGTGTCTTTCAGACCGAGATCTTTGCACATTGAAAAAGCAGCTGAATTGGCACATCATGAAAAGCTAAACTCCTAAGAGATAACTTTTTTCGTGGACAGCCAGGCTGCTATCAAAGCCTCAGCCAGTGAGACCATAAGATCAAAGGCAGTTTTAAACGGTAGGAAGGAATTAAATAGAATCTGCCACACTAACCAGGGTTCCTGGACATAGCAATATAGAAGGGAACGAAATAGTAGATGAACTAGCCAGGAAAGGGTCAGAAGCAGATACAAGTAGTAGCGACCATTCGGATAAGGGACCACTCGTCCCGATTGGGGTACTCAAGAGGAAGATATACCTTAAATCAAAAGAGAAAATCAATAACTCCTGGAAATCCAGGGACGATTGTGTAATAATCTCTAGAAGTTTATGGCCTAACACTAATGAAAAGGAAACTCGGTATATTCTATCGCTGAGTAAAAAGAACATTAAAATCTTGATATAGATAGGGGCATTAGCACCCGATTTCTGTAGGAGCTGTCAGATTCATGTGGTATCACAATGGGCCCGCGGAGCCTAAGTGTGAAGTAATTTAACGGATTGCGAATCGTCACCAACGATTCTTATCAAAACTTTTCACGCAATGCTCAACGTAGCTAGGTTAGAATGGCTGTTCTGGGCAGCCTCTGCCCAGGAACACAATTATCGCTTCAATTACGCCGTCTTGGAACCATAAACTCGAAGTTACCTAAAAAGAATAAATTATAAAAACATACGCACAGAACAGTGCTTAATAGTTATTTGGAGTGTTTAAATCCAATTGGTTTTGTTAAGATAGAGAGTCAAGTTCGTAATCTTAATATTTGCGAGTTCGCTAAGCTCGCGGAAGAAGGGAGCACCCAGAGCCATTGTTCTGGCATTTAGAATGGCCGAGCACTCACACAAAAAGTGCTGGAGTGTTTCCCTTTGCGCCGTATCACTACAAAAAAAAAAAAAATAGAGTGGCACGACAGCTCTTGAAGAGCCAAGGCCTAAGTGGCTTACTCTCATCAAAAATTCTCTGGGTGCGTGTGAAGAATTGAGGGGACCTACAATTTAACGCCCATTCTGAACGTCAAAGTTGAGAAGCACTTTTTTCGTGACAAATGATTCTCTTGGAAGTCTTGGCATTTCTTCGCAAGAGGCAATACCCGTGAAAGATGAAATAAAAACTTTATGAACACGAGTAGGACTCGAACCCACGACATTCTGCTTAGCAGCCAACGCACCTTACCACTAAGCCACGGCCGTATCTCTGCAGCTTCGACAAAATTCAGTGTGGGGAATACCAAGTTTCCAGGCAAGACTGGCCTGTGCACATAACAACTATCCTGCATATGTCCGACCTACGTTTATTCAGAAGTTCCTTGGTACGTTTGTGGTCGTCAGTGGGCCATATGTCTCGGGATATTGCAGTTGGTGAGATTTTTCCATCTTACTTTAGATTTTTTAAGAAAATGGTTTTGAATACCGTTTTCATGACTCCTAAAAGAATCCTAACTTCTTCAGCTAAGAATATTTGAAAGTTTGATCCCGTCCTGCCGGCCAGTTCATCAGCGATTTCATTACCTTGGATGTCTTTGTGCCCTATGGTACCCAGACTAGATTATTTTTTATATTGTCGTTGAAACTTGCGAGCTCTTGCTTGCAATTTCTAACGATCCCGAACTTAGTAAGGTTGCTGTTTATAGCCTTGATAGCTGTTTGGCTATCAATAAAGATTGTGACCTTTTTTTTTTATATATTCGTCAGATTCGACTGCTTGTTTTAGAATCCTACATGTTTATCTAATCGCTAGAACTTCAGCTTGAAATATGCTACATCTATCGGGCAGTCTAAAGGATTTTTTAATACCCAGTTCTTCGGAGAAGACACCAGCCCCAACACCGAGTTCCATCTTTGGAACCATCAGTGTAAACTGTGATGTCAAAATCCCTTATAGGGCTATTAATTTTCCAATTTTGCTTAGTTGGAATTTCAACCTAAAATTGCTTGCCAAAAGTTAAGGTTGGTAACGTGTAGTCAGAGGGTTCTAGTTTTATATCCTTCCGAAAGACTGCAAACCACATACCCGATTCTCTCAGTCTTAAAGCACTACAGATAACTGTTTCGTGAATGTGAAGGTCAATGGGAAAAAAGATTCAGAATGAATGTGAGTGTATCGGTAGGGCAAGATCTAATTGCTCCCGTAGTTCCAATGCAGGCAGTTCTTTGAACTCTTTTTAGCTTATCGGTGTTACATTTTTTGTCTAGGGCAGGCCACCAAACAATTGATCCGTATGTCAGAATAAGGCTGAGTTATAATAACAAACAATAAACAAATGACCGATCCGATAGTAATAATCTAAATAACAGAACGAAAACAAAATAATCTTTAGCCAAGCAACCCATTAATTCACTCTTTGCAGGTATTTGCTGGATTATTCAAATTATGTGAAAACTTCTTCCATATTAAGATTCTGGAACGAAACAGTGCTGCAGTATGGCATCCAAATGTCAAATACTACGATGTTTATGATGCCAGTGATTCAGCCAAACCCATTGGGGGTTTTTACGTTGATTGTTATTCAAAGGAAAATCGCTTTGGCACAAACTCTGGTTGGATGGTTGGAATCAAGAATAGAAACGTCTTGGCTGGAAACTCACCACTTTGTGCATTAGTCTTTAACTTCACTGAGCCCATGTACGGTAAACCATATCTTCTCAGTATTGATGAACTTCGGATGGTGTTTAAGACTTTCGGAACAACCTTGCAACATCTTTTAACTCAAGCCAACTACACAGATTTATCGGGACTTTCGAATATTGAATGGGATGCTTCACAAGTGAGTGGACAAGTCCTGACGAGTTTTTTGGACAATGATAAGGCTCTTAAGGAAATATCTGGACATTTTGCGACCGATGAACCACTTCCGCCGAAAGCAATAGAAAACATCAAGCTGCTCAAAAAGAATATGGCCGGCTATAACTTGTGTGATGAGCTATACTTATCCCATTTGGATTTAGAACTGCATCAATCCGATGACTTTTGGTTGGACATTGTGAAAAGGCTATGGCCGGTTTATCAATGTTTGCCTCTGGACAAAAAAGACGCTCACCCCTGTTCGATGGTTGACATTTTTTCAGGCGATTGGGCTGCCGCATACTTTAGTCATTTGTATTCCAAGGTCATCGCAGCTGATATCTTTGATGCATTTTCTGATGAAAGTCAAAATCCTGCAGAGACGGGAAAGCGCTTCAGAGACACATTCCTCTCGTCCGGAGGATCGATTGGCACTGCTGAGGTTTTCAGACGTTTCCGCGGTAGAGATCCGTCAGTCGAAGCGTTGTTGAAATCGCTCGATCTTTTGCATAAATCACAAACGATTTCTGACTTGTAAAATGAGAGATATTAAGAACTAATGCGTGTTTAATTCATTTGTTTAAATAAAATCGTTAAATTTAATTTAAGGTACACAATTTTGTTATTTCGTTGAATACAATCTGTGGCAGGGGATGTAAGGACCGACCTGTGCCGGACTCGGACTTGGTTAGGTTGATGAAAATAAAAAAAAATTGTTTCAGCAAACTTCTTTTTTTTCACCCAGCGGAGATTTTGTTTCGGCATGCTGGCAATTTTGCAGCTAGTTCTCAGTCGAGGGGGGGTTCTTTTCCGCCGTCCGGGCAAATCACTGCTCTGCAGCAGTTGTGAATTTAAAAAAAAAAAAAAACTGGTTCTTCTTTTGCTTCTGTTTCGTCTGTATTAGATGGCTCTTCCTTCGAAACTGGATCATCGGTCGCTCCAGGTTATTCCGATGTTGAAGGCTGTGTACGACAACTGTGTCGTAGTTGTCGCAGCACAAGCACCTTCGATATCCCAATTCTTCCACATACATTCGACCACTTGGACACTTCAATGGAACCGCTTCTCATGCAGAACAGAAAAAGAAGGGATTTCACTTAGCTCCAATAAAAAAATTGGCCATCCAATTCTGGGGAACACGTGGGCACTTTATTGGAACCGCTTCGCTTGCAGTACGGCCGAAGGAATTTCACTCAACTCCGGCAAAAAATTGACCATCCAATTCTGGAGAACACTTGGGACAGTTTAATGGGACCACTTCGCTTGCAGTACAAAAAAGAGACTTGGCTCCAGCAATGATTTGGCCATCCAATTCTGGTGAACACTTATTGAACGCAATAACTTCCACCGTCCCAGTAGTTGTTCGCCAATTTTTTATGTCCGACACGATCTTGCAGCGGTCGAGATCTTTCCTTCTCGAAGTTAAAAATCAAAAAGAAAAAGCAAAACCTCACACGTTCAAGCGAAATCTTTTTTTCGTCGTGATTTTGATTTATTTCCTACCGACGCGACGCGCAAAAAAAAATTGCGCGATTTTCCTTCTTTCTTATTACTTAACGAAAATAACAGTGTTACCACATGGACTCTATAGAGTGAAAATGGACTCGTTTTTTTCTCCTTGGCTCGGGGACTCGTTTTTATAACGCTTGACTATTTTTTTTTTGCAAAACACAAATAAGTATGTTAAAAATTTAAAACAAAATGATTTCTGAAAGTATTTAATTTTTTTTTTTACGTGGACTCGTTTTGTTTTGTAAATGACTCGTTTTTCAAGCATCTTGGACTCGAAAATATTTTTCCCTGCGGTAACACTGGAAAATAATGACGTAGTCTCGTTCAATGGCAGAAGTGTTGCCAGAACTTGATTTTTTGTTGATGTGATGGAATTCCTTATGACTGAGACAATCCGCTACAAAAGTACAAATCACCTGTTGATTATAGAAAACCACAACCATGATTCAAGTGAGTGCTAGCAGTCTAGCACTAGCCGCACTAGTTTAAAAAAGACTGCAGTTGCACTTTTAGGCCGTGTGCGAATTCAGTTAAAAATGGGTTAAAGCTTGACGTTTGGTTAAATGTTGACACTTCGCATAATTTGACTAGCTGCTGAGCAGGTTAAAATATGACAGTAGTGGTTAAAAATTCATCCATTTTTATTTTTTAACCACAATTCATCCAATTCGCACACGGCCTTATTTTTATAAATGCACTTTGCTCTTAGTTCATTTTGTTATTTAGGCCGTGTGCGAATTGGATGAATAGTGGTTAAAAAATAAAAATGGATGAATTTTTAACCACTACTGTCATATTTTAACCTGCTCAGCAGCTAGTCAAATAATGCGAAGTGTCAAAATTTAACCAAACGTCAAGTTTTAACCCATTTTTAACTGAATTCGCACACGGCCTTAGTAAATTTAGCTCCACTGCATTGCATGACTTGCAATGCAATAGTAACCTTTTCGAAGCGTATGTCCAATCCATTGACACTTAAGCACTATTCACATGAGCACGAACAACGACGAACGAATGAACGAAAATTCGTCGAGTTTGACATTTCTTTCACTTGAGAGTTTTTAATTCGTCGCGAATGAACAACCAAAACATAAAGCAAGAACGATTTTTGAGGTTATACGCGCCCGAATATTTTGTTCGTTGGGAGTGTGGATGATGTGGAACGCGAATAGAGTTCGTATCAACTAGAATTCTTTTCGCGACGAAAATATTTCAAATTTACTAACATTTTAGAATAAAAAGTTAATTTTTGCATCATAAATCAAACATAAACTTTACTCTTATCGTTTTGTTGAGAATTTGCAAGGAAATACGGTTTCATACGTATCTAAAATCACTTTTCTTCATTCATTCGTTGGTCGTGCTCATGTGAATAGTGCTTTACGTCTTCGTATATTAGAGTCAATAGGTTCCTGACCTGTCCTCCTTTGGGCCAGAAAATCCTAAGGATGTTGCGAAGGTTTGCAGCTTCCTTGTTATGGTTGAGGTAACTTTCCAGATGCTGCATGCACATAGCAGCACAGATTCGACATTTGTGCGAAACTGTCGTAACTTCGTTCTTAAGCTGAGAGAGTTATTCCTCCATATATGGTCAGCACACTAAACGCCACTTTTCTTTACCGATGTGGCAGATGGCGTCTTGTTCGGTTCGGACTTCGATGGAGACGATACTACCAAGATATTGGAAGCTCTCCACTGGATGAGAAGAAATATTGATAAGAAAGGAGGATAGTCGGGTTCCAAGGCTGATCATTTTTGTTTTGCCGGAATTGATTTTCCGTTTAACGATTTCTGCTTCTTTCTCCACCTTAGCTGTCATTTGACGGAGATCCATGATCCTATGAGAGAGTAAGCTAACGTCGCACACTGTGTTATTTTGCCAATCAAGCGGAACTTTAATGAAAAATAAAAGTCTACCGAATGCAACAAAATTGGTATCATATGAAAGGTAAAACCTCCAGCTTTAACTTGGCAAAAAAAAACAAAAAAACAAAGACACAACTGTATTTACCGTTTTACAGCATCACAAACATCAGGTTGGTTAAAGCTAACAAAAAAATTAAAGTTCATTGTTTTTCTTGTGTCAAGTTGATAACATCGTGGTCAAGTAAATATTTAGTTGTGCTTTTCAAAATTATTTTATTTATTTTTGTTGATATTTTTAGAACTATTGTGGGTAAGTATTTTTTTGTGTACACTTATAATTAAAAAAATTAAAAATCGTGTGAGTGCCTTTAAAGTGATTTTTTTTGTAGTGTATCGTAACTTTAGAAAGAGTTTTAAAAATGTATCCTCATGTATCCATCGTGTTATTGTGCTTAAAATGTCTGTTGGTATATTCTGTGTTAGAAAACGTTCACTTTTCTTGCTTCTGTTTGCTGACCCCATACAATATTTTTTTTTAAGTGACATATACTTGCGTGTTCTTTTTTTCTGTTTTTCTTAAATTACTTAGAAACTATTCATCAAAAAACATAAAAACAAAACTTTCGCGTCATAATTGCATTATAGAACATGTGCGCCAAATGTCATTTCAATCGGCCTAGCAGTTTCTAAAAAATCGTTTGTGAAAGATGAATGTACAAAAAACGAAGTGATCTTATTAGGGTTTCGTTTTCATGTCAGTGTAAATATTCAAAAGTCTCCTTATTTGAATCATAAGGTGTGTTTTTTTGGCAAATCTATCCGCAGTGCAGTAGGATTTACCAAAAAAACGGATCCGCAGTTGTTAATTTTTTGTATTTAAAAGTTGGCACTACAGAATCAAATACTTAATTATATGAAATATGTCAAATAATTATTTGAAAAATAAAAACATCAAAAAATATTTTTTCCTTGCCGAATAAAAGTAAACGAATTTAAGAAGAAGAAGCTATCGGTATAATCTTCGCAATGCTCGATTTTGGGAATTTTCCTGCTAGTATTCTACTCGATTTCTCGTAGCGATGTCCGCTTCCAATGGAGCCAATTGAGTTGTCGTAATTTTTGCTGCTGCCGCACGCGGAACATAAGTGACCATACCAAAGAAGTCAACATCACCGTTACCTACTTTCAGACTTGCGAAACGGTTCAATCGGCGTCGCTTTCGAACAGTCAATGTTCAAAAAACCGACCGCCCAGCTCTCGCAGTAACCATCTGAAGAGCGAAATGAATCGCATCGACAGTCCCTCCTCATATCCGAAAGGGCTTGGCCAGGCATTTCCAAAATAATTTTAAAATGTAGTTAAAACGTGTAGGTTACAGAAAATACAAAAAACATTACAGTGATGATGTAAATAAGCATAAATCCGAATATGTATTAGGGTGTTGTAATGGGCTAGCATTGGCTTTAGGATGTGCGTTAAGCACTGTTCGCACTAGGTCGGTGGACTGGCATGCTTGTCATTGCTCGGCTCGAGCTCGCCGGATGTCGCGGGATCTTGCCCGCCTCCCTAGTGAACCAACCCATTACTTTTAATCATGCCAAGGGTGATCCGAAATCCAAAGAAAGAAAGAAAACACAAAAGAAACTACTATACCGGACGGACATTGCCACTAGAGGGCGCCGAGATGTTGTTCGGCGTGGCCGTGTCCCACCCCACCGTGGAAGTCCGTAGGCCAAATTATGTTTGGACTTCCCCTGATAACCACTAAATGAAAGACACCACTCACCGTTTCATTAGCTTACCGTTTCGCCTCCGAATCTTCACGTCACCTTCGGCATCCCCTGTAAATAAAAACTTAATCGTCCATCAAGCAAAGAGCTTGACAATGAAAGATCGTTTGGTAGATTGCCATCTTATAGATATCTTTTGATTTCACATTTATTGCGAACAAATGAACAAAGTCCTTTTAGAAATAACAAATTAGAACAAAATCATAAATTGAGTAATATTAATCAAGATTATTTACTATACCCTGGAGCGGCTAAGGAAGCGTATAAGTCTATTGTGACTGTTTGAATTATTTACTCACTAAAGATTTCTCCTTATTGCCTCTTCCACCCCTTGCCTCGAACAATAGCGTATATTGTTGGATTTTAATTTTTGGCTTCTCTAAACATCACGGGCCTACCTAAATTGATCAATGTAAGTATCCCACACTCTCAAAAATAAAAAGGAAACGATTGTTTGTTCCAGACATAGGGTAAAATCACAAGTCGAAGATTCAAGCCCTTAAGAGCAACAGGGCGAAACAAAATTAAATATTTACGATCCTTCGCGCTTTGAGTTTGGCAAGTAATCAAAAAAAAAAAAAAAACGAATCAAAATTAAAGAAAAAGTTAAACAATAATAAACAAAATTAAATTAAAGGAACTTAGCAATAATAACAAGAAGAAAACTAACTTTAGTAATTTAGAATTAATCAAAAAAAAAAAAGAAAAGAAATCAAAATTTGAAGTTAACATAAAATAAGTTTACAAAAAAAAATTATTTGAATGATGGTCACCCTAATTTCTTTAACAGAGAAATTTCTTCTTTTTTCTTCAACATTGAATAGTAAAGTCAGAAGCCTTTGGTTTTGTATGGTGGTTCTGCCATCTAGCGTTTGAATTTAGTACCTTGGTTTGTGGCTTTGCTATGCTGACTGTTTCTATTAAGAAAAATTTCCCAACGGCGATCACTTTTTTCTCGAACCGCAGTGATCGCCGTGTTGCACCTAGTAAACAGATTTCATAGTGTTACACTTTGAAAACTTCAATATTTCTTATCGTAAATTATAATAAAGCATCTACTAATTTGTTCCCGATAGGAAAACTAGTCCTAGGACCACTAACATATTGATGCATACTATAATTATGGATTATAAAAAAGATAATTTCATCACTCACCAAAAGGATGCTTGTCTGTAAAACGCACTTGTGTGTATATATAATGTGTTCACTGTTTGTCGTTCCCCCTTTTTTATATTCAATAGTTCAATAGGGTGGGTTTATGGATTCGTTAATGTATGCTATTTTGCACTTTTCTATTGTTCTCTATTTGCACTTTAGTTTGTTGGAAAAGTTAGTTTTTCTTTAAAAGTTATAATTTGATGATGCATACAAAAACAAAATTAACGAACAAAAAAATAAGCGTATAGAATTACGTTCAACACAGTAGTGGATTTTTGGACTTAACAGGCACAATTGACCGTATATTGCCTTTTGTAATGCCAACAATCCCAACGGAGCGAATTGGTGCTCTCAAAATTTAACCGTCGCATTCCGGTTTTCAAATTCCATCATCCGATTTTGACACCCAATCAGACCATCCCACAACAATTTAAGAGATTTTCAAACAGAAAAGCTTTTCCCTCAATTTTCTCGATGGGTTGCAACAACAAAAACACCCTATTCTAATGCATTTCTAATTGCATTCACCCACACCAAGCTGCATACTCATAAATCAAAGTTGTCAGTCTCGATCATTAGACCAATACTTATCCAAGATTGGGGAATTTGGTAATGTTTACTCAAACATTGACAAAAAGTAGCGTGTAATAGTCACGGACACAACACAGGCACATAAAAGAACGAGATCGTAAAAAATACCCAATGGGAAATTATAGATCGTAAGATCTTTAATATCCCTATTTGATGATCTATGGAAATATCCCGTGCAAAAAAGCAACAAATATTCAAAATGTCAAATGGGAAGAAGTAAACAACAGGTTAGTTGGTTTGAATTTGCTTCTTTTGTTTTTATATTTTTATGAATTATTTTCTAAATAAAACATTTACTATCAAATAACTAATCCCCTTAATCTCTTTGCAGTTTAAACGTTCACTTGATGGTAAAGTTTATCGCTAAACAGCAAACACCCGCTTCGAATTGAAAGGGTAGGTAAAATAAAAGGAAAGCAAAGTTTGCATACAACAATTATTATGATTGTTCTTCTTTCAGCTGTGGACGTTCCCTGCTCCGTTGTCAAAACGCAAAACAGCACAAATCGCATTTCATTTATGCGATTTGAATTGGAAACAAATCAATCTGCACAACGCTTATGCTCTTTTAAAGAGATCGTGTTACCAATATCCAATTCCAATGACCTCGGGAAGTCTTCAAATGAAGGATGCATCTGAACCTACCGCAAAGTATATGAAGAAATTCGTAATTCAATTTCTGGGCGGTCCCACCTTACATTTATGTCGTTTTCCAATGGTCGTCCCGAAGCATTCGGAAGAGTTCAGAAGTCTTCTGAAACCATTCCATTGGACTTACTTTGACTTCTGTTGTGAAAACAGAATCGTCCGAAGAATGACACATACATCATAACCCGTTCCAATG
The DNA here is from genome assembly GCA_943590905.1 of Sphaerophoria taeniata. NCBI lineage: Eukaryota > Metazoa > Arthropoda > Insecta > Diptera > Syrphidae > Sphaerophoria > Sphaerophoria taeniata. The sequence continues at coordinate 182,510,660 of OX016540.1, read as the reverse complement.
GAGGACGACATTAGCAAAAGTGTATAATTAAATGGTAGTAAGACATAAGGTTGTTTGTCAAGAACCATAAGCTTATTGGAAATCTGACATTTATCAAAATTTGACTGTCAGTGATGCAACGATTGATTTGATGTACAATTGAAGACGACTAGCAGTCCCAATAGATACCACATAAAAAGGAATGGTAAACAATGCAATTGGTGTGGTTCTTCTAATCATTATTAATCATTTCATTTTCAGGTCCACAACAAAACACTGGGTGAGATGGGAGCCTGACAGAAAACCAGCGAGGACAGTGAAGAAGGACCATCACTGAAAACAAGTAGGTGGTTGTTTATTGGTAGCATAGTTTAGTTTTAGTTAAGGGTTGCATGTAATCGTATTTCAATGCCTTAGATGTGGGGAAGAATCCCACAAGGCCGGGCATATAAAGGAATGTATGCTTACTTCAAGGTAAACACATAGTTCTTTATATTACACTAAGCTTTGTCGAGACAAAAGACAATGAATGCCTGTTTTCAAGTATAAGAACAAATAAATAAATAAGCATGCAAACTACTAACTACTAACTAGGTAACATGAAGCTTAATAGTAAGACTGGAATAAATAATAAAAAGAATAAATAAATATAAATAAGATTAAAATATTGCACAGTTTGTATAAATGAAAAGTTACAGTAGATATCACAGTAGGTTGTTTAGAGCCTAAATGCTTGATGTTAGTAAGTATCACAGTCTATTAGGTTAGTAAATATCACAGATAGCCATGGAAGTTAATTAATTAAAAGTTTAACTCATTAATAGATATCACAGTTTGAATAAAAAGTCAGTTAAATAAAAGATGTATGTAAATATCACAGTTGGAAAAAAGAGTCAATTGGTTAAAATAAAAAAGAATTTAAAACTAAGTATCACAGGTATAAAATAGGAGGATTTGTTTAATAAATAATAATAAATTAACATGAATGACGGACTAGATAATAAATAAATAAATAAATAAATAATTCAATAATTTAACACAAATTACATAGAAAAACATTTATTTAACAAGCAACGTAGATTAAGTAGTGATAGTTTAGGCCTTATTTCATTGTTTAATGTCCTTCGCGTGGAAAATTCCTATGGTTTTACCGGACAAATTTTCTAACTCGTACAAATTCTTGCCAATTGGTTTAACTATCCTACATTTGACAAACTTAGGACAGAGTTTAGCACTAAGGTATTTGGAGCTATCGCTAAGTACGAAATTTCTTCTAAATACTTCTTGGCCTGGTAGAAAACGTATGTCGCGAGTACGAGTATTGTACTTTTGCGCACTTTTTTCTCCAGCTTTTGCGATCGAGTCCTTAATTTTGTTGCGCACTATTTGCAATTTGGCTTGCCTGGTCATAATCGTGATTTCGCCGTCCTCGACAGAGTTCAATTGTTTTGCCAACTCGTAGCTACTGCCATGAGTCATCATGTTGACACCAAATAACGCGAAGTAGGGTGTCACTCCGGTAGAAGTGTGAATAGCACTTCTAAGAGCACACGCTATCTCGCTCAAATGTAGATCCCAATCGCGTTGGTCATCTTTTAGGTAGGATCGAACGGCAGCAAGGAGTGAACGGTTGACTCTTTCAGAAGCGTTCGATTGAGGCGAGTAGTTAGCCGTTCTGAAATGCCTAACACCATACGTCTTCAAGAAATTTTGGAATTCCTTTGAAAGGAATTGTTTGCCGTTATCAGAGTGAATGATTTGTGGCACTCCAAACGTATGAAAAACGGTTTCTTGTAAAAATTTAATCACGTTTGAAGAATTGGCATTTTTCATGGACTTCAAAAATACGAACTTAGACATATGGTCAAGGACTACAAAAACAAAACAATTACCAGACTTGGAACGAGGGTACGGGCCTAAAAAGTCGACATATAACTTTTGAAATGGACGGTCTACATTGAACTCACTCGACATAGGGGGACGAAGGACTTGATTGGACGGTTTACACTGAGTACACACATCACAATTTGAAACATATTCACGTATTTGCACCGTCATGTTCGGCCAATAAAAATACTCGCGAATCCTTTGGAGTGTTTTTGCCACTCCACCGTGCGCAACATTTGGTGGATTATGGGCACGCTCAATGATTCCGTTGGTGAGGCCTGATGGTACCCACAAACACCAATTGTGTTCGCTTGTTGGGCTATCATTGGAAGGAAAGGCTCGCTTATAAACAAAGTCATCTTCGACTTTAATGTCGGGTAAGCTTTCTTGATTTTCCTTAACAGTTACAATTAGGGACAAATACTCTTCGGACTTAAATTCTTCCGATTTCAAATCAACTAGTGGGGCTATGTTTTCAAAAGCAATGGCTTCTAGCTCAACAAAAACTCTCGACAGGGTATCGGGAACGACATTTAGGCTTCCTTTACGGTGTTCGATAGCGAACGAAAACGCTTGGAGTTGCAAGCTCCACCGCGCGAGTCTCCCACTGAGATCCTTAAGGCTCATTAGCCACTTAAGGCTCGAGTGGTCTGTTATGACCGTAAAGGTCATTCCCTCCACATAAGGCCGGAATCTCTGTATAGCCAGAACTGCTGCGAGACATTCTTTTTCTGTAACGCTATAATTTTGCTGGGCCTTGTTAAGCTTTTGCGAAAAGAAAGAAATAGGGGTTTCTTCGTTGGCGTCGTTTTTCTGAAAGAGTACCGCCCCTACCCCTGTGTCAGACGCATCGCACTGAATATAAAATGGTTTCCCGAAGTTTGGGTGCGTTAAAACCGGAGCCTCAGATAAAGCTTTCTTCAGCTTTCCAAATGCCTCCAGAGCTTCTACCGTCATATTGAATTTTTTGTTTCCTTTTTTCAGGGTGTCAGTGATTGGAGCTGTCAAGGACGAAAATTCCCGTATAAACCTACGGTACCACCCTGCTAAACCAAGCAGTCGGCGTACCTGTTTTGCCGATTTAGGGATCGGAAAATTCTCGATCGCCTCAACTTTTGCTGGATCGGTCTTGATATTCCCACCACCAACGATGAAGCCAAGGTACCTCAATTCTCTGAAGCAGAATTTGGACTTCGATACGTTGATGGTGAGTCCAGCCTTGTTGAGACACGCCGCTACTTCGTCCAACAGTGAGATATGGTCTTCAAAATTGGGAGCTATGACGAGCAAGTCATCGAGGTACACGAATACACGATCCCGTAACCTGGATGGAATGACCTTGTCCATTAACTGACATAACCTTTGGGCAGCGTTACACAGTCCAAAGGGCATGACAGTAAAATGGTACAAGGGCCTTCCCGGTATTGTGAAAGCAGTTTTCTCTCTACTCTGCTCCTCCGGCGGTATTTGCCAGAATGCGTCTTTGAGATCGATACTACTTATATAAATAGTATCTTTAAGACGACTGAAGATCCCTTCGAGATTGGGGAGAGGATAAGCATTCTTTTTAGTCACGGCGTTCAGCTTTCGTGAGTCAAGACACAGGCGATTTTTGCCGGGCTTCTGTATCAAGACCACTGGCGAACTCCAAGGACTCTCACTCTCCTCAATCACTCCAAGATCCAACATTCGGTCTATCTCGGCATACATCAGGGCTTGTATCGCTGGCGAAACAGGATAGTGTCGCTGCTTCACTGGAACCGCTTCTCCGGTGTCGATAACGTGCTCGACCAGCGCCGTCTTTCCAAGACCGTACCTGGTATAGCACCGGAACTTCCGCTTGACAACATCCAATCTGACTTGCTGCTCTGGAGACAATTGGTGAGTATCTGAATTTGAAGCATCAGAAATTGCAGTGATTTTAATTTCTCCAACTATTTCAGGGGCAAGGCCGAATACTCTCCAGAAATCGACGCCAAAGTATAGTTCTTGATCAAGATTTGGAACAAGATAGAATAAAATGGTATGTGTAACATTTTTATATGTGACCTTGAGGTTAATTCTACCAAGGATTGCTTGGCATCTGCCATCGGCAGTCTTGACATTTGATGAAAAAGGTATCATCTGTTTGTTTAATTTCTTAATGAAGTCCATGCATCCTTTTCCAATGACGCTGACACTAGCACCACTGTCAAGCAATCCAAAGACTTCTTGGTTTTCTATTTTGACCTTAGCATACGGTCTTGGGTCATTAGTAATAATGGTAGATAGAATATTATTTCTCAACTGTTTTCTTACTTTATAACGTTTTCTAGTGTTAAGTATTTTATTTTTAACTTGTCCACCAAAAATTCTAGCCTTAGCTTCATTATATTCGATTATTCTAACATGTAAGGGCTTAACGCTACTGAATTTATTATTTATATTTGAATATTCTGTAACCGGGTCATTACGATCCCGTTTTAAAATTGTAATTTTGGAATTATCTGGACAATGTTCAACAATGCTCATTGGGGGTGATTCGAGGACTCGGGGTTCGTCTTTGAACACGACTCCCCCGTCGTAATCGTGCTCTTCGACAGGTTTTTCTGCCGACACTTAGGGCAAGTGGCAACTATATAATTTGCTTCCCCGCACTTAAAGCAAAAGATGTTTACTTTAGGTGAGGGGCACTCCCAATATAGATGTCCATCTACCTTGCAATTCCAGCAAGTCAGGACTCTATTCGGCGGTCTAGGCCTATGCTTTTCGGCATATTGCATCGCGGCTACGTATTCTTCGTATGGCTCTTCGTCTTCGAACGTATGCACTTCATTGACGTGCATCTTGATTGGTGGGCGATAATACCTAGGGCCTTGTGGGGGTCTAACAGGGAACGCATTTTCAGCTTCCTTACAAGTGAATCTGAGTTGATCAAAATTGAAAATTGATATAGGGTATACCAACTTTCCAATTTGGTCATTAAGATTCCGCTTGATCATCCTAATGAGCTCAATTTCGGGTATTGGAATGGTCAACTGTGATCTAATTTTCGCAATTGCCGAGAAATAACTGTCGCAAGATTCAGTAGGACCTTGCTTGCGATCTGAGATCTCGCGCATTATCTCATAATCCGACTTGCAATTGCGGAAATGCAGTTTTATTGCATCGCGCAATGTTGGCCAGTCAGAATTATGATTGAATTTAATAAACTCCCAGTACCAACGTTCGGCATCTCCAGAGAGAGTAAGGTGGAATTGCCTTAATATTTCGGACCAGGGACATTGGTACTGGTGCTGCAGAAATTCGAGCCGGTGAACGAAGTCTTCAACAGACAAATTTTCCGGCTTCCCATCGTACTTCAAACCCCATCGATCCAACTTCACAGGCTCGTGGTGATGTCTAGTAATATTGGGATTCGGATATGGTTCCCGATTCGAATACACCGGATTTTGATTACCGAAGTCACCTTCATTTCGAGCATAATTGCCTGGAGGTTGGGATCCGCTATCCGAAAAGCGATGGATAGGTTTGAAAACATTACCTGTCTGGGAAAAGAAATTAGGGAAAGTAGGTTGGAAACTCTGTGGGTCTTGATTAGAGAGAGCTTGCTGATAAGTTCGATTTTGATTTTGAAAATGCTGTTCCGGCTGAAATTGTTGATTCGATAAAGATCCATTATGTTGTGGTGGAGGATGGTACTTCAACTGTAATTGTTGTTGTAGCCTGGATTGGGTTCTTTGACTTGGCTGTGAATAACCAGGTCCATATGGGTTGCTCTGTGAATTTACACGATTGTTCACAGCAAATTGAGTTGGAATCGATTGTGGTCTTGGCACTGGATTGGTTTGCGAATTTTGTTGGGGTCTATGGGGTTGTTGTTGTTGTTGGAGGCTATGGTGTGAAGGACCGGGTTTGTCGGTTGCATTTGGTAGGGAAGACGTTTAAACATTGCTCTCCTCACGCCTTAGGGGTAGAGTAGCAGTGTTCATGTCTCCCAGGAATTCAATAAAGTTGTCCCTCATCATTTTTTTGAGGCTATCAGAAATCTCAGATTTCATTGATTCCGCATAAGAAGTGAAAGCATTGACAATGGTCAAATTAATGTAAGCCTTCATGCTCTCCTGTTCTGATTGCTTTGGCCTAAGTTCGTTATTACCAGGAGGAACACTATTAACAGGTTTTTCCAAAATGGGCTCGTCACGGACTTTGTTGATAGTATCCATATTAAGGCCCGCTGCGCCTAAGTGACTTAAGCTACTGTAGCTTGGTGCAGTGATGGAATCAGACTCTACCGAAACATTTTGTGAACGCTGACCTAAAGGGTTATTTAAATCGTTGTTGTTCGTCTCGGGGTTAGCTTCTTCAAATATTGGGGTATCTTGATTCTGGATGTTATCGTCCTGCTCTCTAGGGATTATAATGGGATTATGTTCTATAGGAGTTCGAAGAACTCGAGGTGGAGGTCTTTATTCTCCTAGAAGGTCGGTGTCAAAAATCGGATTGATTGAATTATTAGCGCCAGAACCCGACTGAAAATCGTTGGGATTACTCTGGCCATTATTATGACCAGTTAAAGAACTGTTAAAAAGCATGGGGCTCATGCTATTCAGCAAACGCTCTTGTGCGTTCTGCGCAGCAGAAGAACGCAAAGTCTTTTTAATGGTCCCATATTCTGAACTTTTCTTCATTTTGGTTCTCAGGTAAGTATTTGGTATCTTAAAACAAATTATATATATATATATATATTGATTGTTCTTTTCTTTTTAGGTTTAAAAGAAGAACGAGAAAAATAATATTTTAGTTTTAAGAAAAATAAATAAATAAACAAAAACAAAAAAAATAAATATGTAAAGAAAAAAATAAATAAATAAAAAATTAACAAAAAAAATAAGTTAACAAAAAGGTAAATGTACAAAAAAAAAATAATAAATTAACAAAAAAAATTGAACAAAATGAACAATGTAAACAAAAAAAATGGAAAGAAAAGATTAACGAAAAGTATATAAATTATTATAGACAAAAAAAAAATTATCAAAAAAGTAATAAATTAAGAAAACAAGTAAACAAAAAAAAATAAGTTCGATATCGAAAATGAAACTTAAATAAGAGATATAAAAAAAAATTTATAATTACTAAACAAAAAAAAATTGAATAAATAAGTAAGTTATCAAAAAAAAAAAATGTAAGATATATATATATATTTGTTTGATCTACCAAAACCAAAAAGAAAAATAAAGAAAACTCAAAAATAAATAAGTAAACAAAAAAAACGAAAATCAAAAGAAATTGTCAAAAAAAAAGAACCAAATGAATATTGTAACCAATGAGGTATAAAAGGGTAAATCATAAAAAAAATCGTAAGAAGGAAAACGAAATGTTAACAACAAAAATGAATAAATAGTAAAAAAAAACTGAATAAATGATGGAATAGAAAAACAAACAAAAAAAAACTTAACAAATAAAAAGAAATTTAACGTAGAGAAAAAAAATTAACAAAAATGAAGATTAACCTAAACGAAGATATAATTATTCAAAATTATGATCTTGTTTCGATTTCTTAAACAAACTAAAAAGCAAATTAAAAAAAATAAACCTATTTTCAAAAATAAGAATTTTTTGTATTGCTTTTGGAACAAAAACATAAACAAAACAAAATGAAAACAAAAAAAAAAGTAAGAAATTGATTTTGCAAAAATTTTTTTATTCAAGTTTTTCGAAAAAAAATATTATTTTTGTATGTATATGGCATTCGGGGATGCTTCAGGTAACGGATTCGGTGGCGAACTCTTGTTGACGAATCGGTAAGCTGAAACGGTGATGTCTTTCGTAAATTAATTGTGAACCTAGAAGACTGTCGGACGAACTGTTTTAGAAATGTTTCCCTCTAGTGGTAAAAAGGTACATAAAGGTAGACATAGGACAAAACAAGTTTGTTGTTTACCTATTGCATTCGCAATTTTGCTTTGCTCTAAAGCTTAGGCAAAAGACAATGCAATCGGCAAACAACACAAAAAGTAGAGAGAAGTATTTGAGCAACTGTGTGACTAAACGTCAACAACAGGACTCAAATACTGAAAGAAAGAAAAACTAAAGAAAGGAAATGAAAATAAAAATTAGAATGATAGAATAGTAAAATTAACAGAGAAAAGAAAAGATAGTGATTGAGAACAAAATAGAGTTTAAATGTTGTTGTCAACTTCTTCCGCTATCTCGTCGCAAGTGAAATCGGTATGTTCGAAAACTTTCCGTGACACGACATACGAGTAGCTGAAGAAGCCGACAAAAACATTAAGGGAATTGTAAAATTTGGGAATAGGGTAGACAAAAAACGAAGACACACGTTGCGGGCGCCATTTGTAATGGGCTAGCGTTGGCTTTAGGATGTGCGTTAAGCACTGTTCGCACTAGGTCGGCGGACTGGCATGCTTGTCATTGCTCGGCTCGAGCTCGCCGGATGTCGCGGGATCTTGCCCGCCTCCCTAGTGAACCAACCCATTACTTTTAATCATGCCAAGGGTGATCCGAAATCCAAAGAAAGAGAGAAAACACAAAAGAAACTACTATACCGGACGGACATTGCCACTAGAGGGCGCCGAGATGTTGTTCGGCGTGGCCGTGTCCCACCCCACCGTGGAAGTCCGTAGGCCAAATTATGTTTGGACTTCCCCTGATAACCACTAAATGAAAGACACCACTCACCGTTTCATTAGCTTACCGTTTCGCCTCCGAATCTTCACGTCACCTTCGGCATCCCCTGTAAATAAAAACTTAACCGTCCATCAAGCAAAGAGCTTGACAATGAAAGATCGTTTGGTAGATTGCCATCTTATAGATATCTTTTGATTTCACATTTATTGCGAACAAATGAACAAAGTCCTTTTAGAAATAACAAATTAGAACAAAATCATAAATTGAGTAATATTAATCAAGATTATTTACTATACCCTGGAGCGGCTAAGGAAGCGTATAAGTCTATTGTGACTGTTTGAATTATTTACTCACTAAAGATTTCTCCTTATTGCCTCTTCCACCCCTTGCCTCGAACAATAGCGTATATTGTTGGATTTTAATTTTTGGCTTCTCTAAACATCACGGACCTACCTAAATTGATCAATGTAAGTATCCCACACTCTCAAAAATAAAAAGGAAACGATTGTTTGTTCCAGACATAGGGTAAAATCACAAGTCGAAGATTCAAGCCCTTAAGAGCAACAGGGCGAAACAAAATTAAATATTTACGATCCTTCGCGCTTTGAGTTTGGCAAGTAATCAAAAAAAAAAAAAACGAATCAAAATTAAAGAAAAAGTTAAACAATAATAAACAAAATTAAATTAAAGGAACTTAGCAATAATAACAAGAAGAAAACTAACTTTAGTAATTTAGAATTAATCAAAAAAAAAGAAAAGAAATCAAAATCTGAAGTTAACATAAAATAAGTTTACAAAAAAAAATTATTTGAATGATGGTCACCCTAATTTCTTTAACAGAGAAATTTCTTCTTTTTTCTTCAACATTGAATAGTAAAGTCAGAAGCCTTTGGTTTTGTATGGTGGTTCTGCCATCTAGCGTTTGAATTTAGTACCTTGGTTTGTGGCTTTGCTATGCTGACTGTTTCTATTAAGAAAAATTTCCCAACGGCGATCACTTTTTTCTCGAACCGCAGTGATCGCCGTGTTGCACCTAGTAAACAGATTTCATAGTGTTACACTTTGAAAACTTCAATATTTCTTATCGTAAATTATAATAAAGCATCTACTAATTTGTTCCCGATAGGAAAACTAGTCCTAGGACCACTAACATATTGATGCATACTATAATTATGGATTATAAAAAAGATAATTTCATCACTCACCAAAAGGATGCTTGTCTGTAAAACGCACTTGTGTGTATATATAATGTGTTCACTGTTTGTCGTTCCCCCTTTTTTTTATATTCAATAGTTCAATAGGGTGGGTTTATGGATTCGTTAATGTATGCTATTTTGCACTTTTCTATTGTTCTCTATTTGCACTTTAGTTTGTTGGAAAAGTTAGTTTTTCTTTAAAAGTTATAATTTGATGATGCATACAAAAACAAAATTAACGAACAAAAAAATAAGCGTATAGAATTACGTTCAACACAGTAGTGGATTATTGGACTTAACAGGCACAATTGACCGTATATTGCCTTTTGTAATGCCAACAATCCCAACGGAGCGAATTGGTGCTCTCAAAATTTAACCGTCGCATTCCGGTTTTCAAATTCCATCATCCGATTTTGACACCCAATCAGACCATCCCACAACAATTTAAGAGATTTTCAAACAGAAAAGCTTTTCCCTAAATTTTCTCGATGGGTTGCAACAACAAAAACACCCTATTCTAATGCATTTCTAATTGCATTCACCCACACCAAGCTGCATACTCATAAATCAAAGTTGTCAGTCTCGATCATTAGACCAATACTTATCCAAGATTGGGGAATTTGGTAATGTTTACTCAAACATTGACAAAAAGTAGCGTGTAATAGTCACGGACACAACACAGGCACATAAAAGAACGAGATCGTAAAAAATACCCAATGGGAAATTATAGATCGTAAGATCTTTAATATCCCTATTTGATGATCTATGGAAATATCCCGTGCAAAAAAGCAACAAATATTCAAAATGTCAAATGGGAAGAAGTAAACAACAGGTTAGTCACTGATCTCTATTATAACTGGATAGTGGATAGGAGCAAAAAGTTTGACTCCCATAGAAGACTGTTATAAGTGTAAAGGTACCATGCAGGTATAACAGTTATACCAAAATATAACACTTCCCCAACACTGGTATCTATAATAGAGATAGAGATAATATAGATCAGAGATATAGACAAAGGAGATCAGTCACTTTTTTTGTTGAACATCACTTCACTCTGTCTCACTTTTTCGGTTTATATAGAAAGAGATGCACAAGTGTAAGAGTACCATGTCAAAATCAATAGGAGTCAAGAAAAGTGTTATAATTTGTATGGAATCCACTATCCAGTGTATTATAGAGATCAGTGAGGTTAGTTGGTTTGAATTTGCTTCTTTTGTTTTTATATTTTTATGAATTATTTTCTAAATAAAACATTTACTATCAAATAACTAATCCCCTTAATCTCTTTGCAGTTTAAACGTTCACTTGATGGTAAAGTTTATCGCTAAACAGCAAACACCCGCTTCGAATTGAAAGGGTAGGTAAAATAAAAGGAAAGCAAAGTTTGCATACAACAATTATTATGATTGTTCTTCTTTCAGCTGTGGACGTTCCCTGCTCCGTTGTCAAAACGCAAAACAGCACAAATCGCATTTCATTTATGCGATTTGATTTGGAAACAAATCAATCTGCACAACGCTTATGCTCTTTTAAAGAAATCGTGTTACCAATATCCAATTCCAATGACCTCGGGAAGTCTTCAAATGAAGGATGCATCTGAACCTACCGCAAAGTATATGAAGAAATTCGTAATTCAATTTCTGGGCGGTCCCACCTTACATTTATGTCGTTTTCCAATGGTCGTCCCGAAGCATTCGGAAGAGTTCAGAAGTCTTCTGAAACCATTCCATTGGACTTACTTTGACTTCTGTTGTGAAAACAGAATCGTCCGAAGAATGACACATACATCATAACCCGTTCCAATGGAGGACGACATTAGCAAAAGTGTATAATTAAATGGTAGTAAGACATAAGGTTGTTTGTCAAGAACCATAAGCTTATTGGAAATCTGACATTTATCAAAATTTGACTGTCAGTGATGCAACGATTGATTTGATGTACAATTGAAGACGACTAGCAGTCCCAATAGATACCACATAAAAAGGAATGGTAAACAATGCAATTGGTGTGGTTCTTCTAATCATTATTAATCATTTCATTTTCAGGTCCACAACAAAACACTGGGTGAGATGGGAGCCTGACAGAAAACCAGCGAGGACAGTGAAGAAGGACCATCACTGAAAACAAGTAGGTGGTTGTTTATTGGTAGCATAGTTTAGTTTTAGTTAAGGGTTGCATGTAATCGTATTTCAATGCCTTAGATGTGGGGAAGAATCCCACAAGGCCGGGCATATAAAGGAATGTATGCTTACTTCAAGGTAAACACATAGTTCTTTATATTACACTAAGCTTTGTCGAGACAAAAGACAATGAATGCCTGTTTTCAAGTATAAGAACAAATAAATAAATAAGCATGCAAACTACTAACTACTAACTAGGTAACATGAAGCTTAATAGTAAGACTGGAATAAATAATAAAAAGAATAAATAAATATAAATAAGATTAAAATATTGCACAGTTTGTATAAATGAAAAGTTACAGTAGATATCACAGTAGGTTGTTTAGAGCCTAAATGCTTGATGTTAGTAAGTATCACAGTCTATTAGGTTAGTAAATATCACAGATAGCCATGGAAGTTAATTAATTAAAAGTTTAACTCATTAATAGATATCACAGTTTGAATAAAAAGTCAGTTAAATAAAAGATATATGTAAATATCACAGTTGGAAAAAAGAGTCAATTGGTTAAAATAAAAAAGAATTTAAAACTAAGTATCACAGGTATAAAATAGGAGGATTTGTTTAATAAATAATAATAAATTAACATGAATGACGGACTAGATAATAAATAAATAAATAAATAATTCAATAATTTAACACAAATTACATAGAAAAACATTTATTTAACAAGCAACGTAGATTAAGTAGTGATAGTTTAGGCCTTATTTCATTGTTTAATGTCCTTCGCGTGGAAAATTCCTATGGTTTTACCGGACAAATTTTCTAACTCGTACAAATTCTTGCCAATTGGTTTAACTATCCTACATTTGACAAACTTAGGACAGAGTTTAGCACTAAGGTATTTGGAGCTATCGCTAAGTACGAAATTTCTTCTAAATACTTCTTGGCCTGGTAGAAAACGTATGTCGCGAGTACGAGTATTGTACTTTTGCGCACTTTTTTCTCCAGCTTTTGCGATCGAGTCCTTAATTTTGTTGCGCACTATTTGCAATTTGGCTTGCCTGGTCATAATCGTGATTTCGCCGTCCTCGACAGAGTTCAATTGTTTTGCCAACTCGTAGCTACTGCCATGAGTCATCATGTTGACACCAAATAACGCGAAGTAGGGTGTCACTCCGGTAGAAGTGTGAATAGCACTTCTAAGAGCACACGCTATCTCGCTCAAATGTAGATCCCAATCGCGTTGGTCATCTTTTAGGTAGGATCGAACGGCAGCAAGGAGTGAACGGTTGACTCTTTCAGAAGCGTTCGATTGAGGCGAGTAGTTAGCCGTTCTGAAATGCCTAACACCATACGTCTTCAAGAAATTTTGGAATTCCTTTGAAAGGAATTGTTTGCCGTTATCAGAGTGAATGATTTGTGGCACTCCAAACGTATGAAAAACGGTTTCTTGTAAAAATTTAATCACGTTTGAAGAATTGGCATTTTTCATGGACTTCAAAAATACGAACTTAGACATATGGTCAAGGACTACAAAAACAAAACAATTACCAGACTTGGAACGAGGGTACGGGCCTAAAAAGTCGACATATAACTTTTGAAATGGACGGTCTACATTGAACTCACTCGACATAGGGGGACGAAGGACTTGATTGGACGGTTTACACTGAGTACACACATCACAATTTGAAACATATTCGCGTATTTGCACCGTCATGTTCGGCCAATAAAAATACTCGCGAATCCTTTGGAGTGTTTTTGCCACTCCACCGTGCGCAACATTTGGTGGATTATGGGCACGCTCAATGATTCCGTTGGTGAGGCCTGATGGTACCCACAAACACCAATTGTGTTCGCTTGTTGGGCTATCATTGGAAGGAAAGGCTCGCTTATAAACAAAGTCATCTTCGACTTTAATGTCGGGTAAGCTTTCTTGATTTTCCTTAACAGTTACAATTAGGGACAAATACTCTTCGGACTTAAATTCTTCCGATTTCAAATCAACTAGTGGGGCTATGTTTTCAAAAGCAATGGCTTCTAGCTCAACAAAAACTCTCGACAGGGTATCGGGAACGACATTTAGGCTTCCTTTACGGTGTTCGATAGCGAACGAAAACGCTTGGAGTTGCAAGCTCCACCGCGCGAGTCTCCCACTGAGATCCTTAAGGCTCATTAGCCACTTAAGGCTCGAGTGGTCTGTTATGACCGTAAAGGTCATTCCCTCCACATAAGGCCGGAATCTCTGTATAGCCAGAACTGCTGCGAGACATTCTTTTTCTGTAACGCTATAATTTTGCTGGGCCTTGTTAAGCTTTTGCGAAAAGAAAGAAATAGGGGTTTCTTCGTTGGCGTCGTTTTTCTGAAAGAGTACCGCCCCTACCCCTGTGTCAGACGCATCGCACTGAATATAAAATGGTTTCCCGAAGTTTGGGTGCGTTAAAACCGGAGCCTCAGATAAAGCTTTCTTCAGCTTTCCAAATGCCTCCAGAGCTTCTACCGTCATATTGAATTTTTTGTTTCCTTTTTTCAGGGTGTCAGTGATTGGAGCTGTCAAGGACGAAAATTCCCGTATAAACCTACGGTACCACCCTGCTAAACCAAGCAGTCGGCGTACCTGTTTTGCCGATTTAGGGATCGGAAAATTCTCGATCGCCTCAACTTTTGCTGGATCGGTCTTGATATTCCCACCACCAACGATGAAGCCAAGGTACCTCAATTCTCTGAAGCAGAATTTGGACTTCGATACGTTGATGGTGAGTCCAGCCTTGTTGAGACACGCCGCTACTTCGTCCAACAGTGAGATATGGTCTTCAAAATTGGGAGCTATGACGAGCAAGTCATCGAGGTACACGAATACACGATCCCGTAACCTGGATGGAATGACCTTGTCCATTAACTGACATAACCTTTGGGCAGCGTTACACAGTCCAAAGGGCATGACAGTAAAATGGTACAAGGGCCTTCCCGGTATTGTGAAAGCAGTTTTCTCTCTACTCTGCTCCTCCAGCGGTATTTGCCAGAATGCGTCTTTGAGATCGATACTACTTATATAAATAGTATCTTTAAGACGACTGAAGATCCCTTCGAGATTGGGGAGAGGATAAGCATTCTTTTTAGTCACGGCGTTCAGCTTTCGTGAGTCAAGACACAGGCGATTTTTGCCGGGCTTCTGTATCAAGACCACTGGCGAACTCCAAGGACTCTCACTCTCCTCAATCACTCCAAGATCCAACATTCGGTCTATCTCGGCATACATCAGGGCTTGTATCGCTGGCGAAACAGGATAGTGTCGCTGCTTCACTGGAACCGCTTCTCCGGTGTCGATAACGTGCTCGACCAGCGCCGTCTTTCCAAGACCGTACCTGGTATAGCACCGGAACTTCCGCTTGACAACATCCAATCTGACTTGCTGCTCTGGAGACAATTGGTGAGTATCTGAATTTGAAGCATCAGAAATTGCAGTGATTTTAATTTCTCCAACTATTTCAGGGGCAAGGCCGAATACTCTCCAGAAATCGACGCCAAAGTATAGTTCTTGATCAAGATTTGGAACAAGATAGAATAAAATGGTATGTGTAACATTTTTATATGTGACCTTGAGGTTAATTCTACCAAGGATTGCTTGGCATCTGCCATCGGCAGTCTTGACATTTGATGAAAAAGGTATCATCTGTTTGTTTAATTTCTTAATGAAGTCCATGCATCCTTTTCCAATGACGCTGACACTAGCACCACTGTCAAGCAATCCAAAGACTTCTTGGTTTTCTATTTTGACCTTAGCATACGGTCTTGGGTCATTAGCAATAATGGTAGATAGAATATTATTTCTCAACTGTTTTCTTACTTTATAACGTTTTCTAGTGTTAAGTATTTTATTTTTAACTTGTCCACCAAAAATTCTAGCCTTAGCTTCATTATATTCGATTATTCTAACATGTAAGGGCTTAACGCTACTGAATTTATTATTTATATTTGAATATTCTGTAACCGGGTCATTACGATCCCGTTTTAAAATTGTAATTTTGGAATTATCTGGACAATGTTCAACAATGCTCATTGGGGGTGATTCGAGGACTCGGGGTTCGTCTTTGAACACGACTCCCCCGTCGTAATCGTGCTCTTCGACAGGTTTTTCTGCCGACACTTAGGGCAAGTGGCAACTATATAATTTGCTTCCCCGCACTTAAAGCAAAAGATGTTTACTTTAGGTGAGGGGCACTCCCAATATAGATGTCCATCTACCTTGCAATTCCAGCAAGTCAGGACTCTATTCGGCGGTCTAGGCCTATGCTTTTCGGCATATTGCATCGCGGCTACGTATTCTTCGTATGGCTCTTCGTCTTCGAACGTATGCACTTCATTGACGTGCATCTTGATTGGTGGGCGATAATACCTAGGGCCTTGTGGGGGTCTAACAGGGAACGCATTTTCAGCTTCCTTACAAGTGAATCTGAGTTGATCAAAATTGAAAATTGATATAGGGTATACCAACTTTCCAATTTGGTCATTAAGATTCCGCTTGATCATCCTAATGAGCTCAATTTCGGGTATTGGAATGGTCAACTGTGATCTAATTTTCGCAATTGCCGAGAAATAACTGTCGCAAGATTCAGTAGGACCTTGCTTGCGATCTGAGATCTCGCGCATTATCTCATAATCCGACTTGCAATTGCGGAAATGCAGTTTTATTGCATCGCGCAATGTTGGCCAGTCAGAATTATGATTGAATTTAATAAACTCCCAGTACCAACGTTCGGCATCTCCAGAGAGAGTAAGGTGGAATTGCCTTAATATTTCGGACCAGGGACATTGGTACTGGTGCTGCAGAAATTCGAGCCGGTGAACGAAGTCTTCAACAGACAAATTTTCCGGCTTCCCATCGTACTTCAAACCCCATCGATCCAACTTCACAGGCTCGTGGTGATGTCTAGTAATATTGGGATTCGGATATGGTTCCCGATTCGAATACACCGGATTTTGATTACCGAAGTCACCTTCATTTCGAGCATAATTGCCTGGAGGTTGGGATCCGCTATCCGAAAAGCGATGGATAGGTTTGAAAACATTACCTGTCTGGGAAAAGAAATTAGGGAAAGTAGGTTGGAAACTCTGTGGGTCTTGATTAGAGAGAGCTTGCTGATAAGTTCGATTTTGATTTTGAAAATGCTGTTCCGGCTGAAATTGTTGATTCGATAAAGATCCATTATGTTGTGGTGGAGGATGGTACTTCAACTGTAATTGTTGTTGTAGCCTGGATTGGGTTCTTTGACTTGGCTGTGAATAACCAGGTCCATATGGGTTGCTCTGTGAATTTACACGATTGTTCACAGCAAATTGAGTTGGAATCGATTGTGGTCTTGGCACTGGATTGGTTTGCGAATTTTGTTGGGGTCTATGGGGTTGTTGTTGTTGTTGGAGGCTATGGTGTGAAGGACCGGGTTTGTCGGTTGCATTTGGTAGGGAAGACGTTTTAACATTGCTCTCCTCACGCCTTAGGGGTAGAGTAGCAGTGTTCATGTCTCCCAGGAATTCAATAAAGTTGTCCCTCATCATTTTTTTGAGGCTATCAGAAATCTCAGATTTCATTGATTCCGCATAAGAAGTGAAAGCATTGACAATGGTCAAATTAATGTAAGCCTTCATGCTCTCCTGTTCTGATTGCTTTGGCCTAAATTCGTTATTACCAGGAGGAACACTATTAACAGGTTTTTCCAAAATGGGCTCGTCACGGACTTTGTTGATAGTATCCATATTAAGGCCCGCTGCGCCTAAGTGACTTAAGCTACTGTAGCTTGGTGCAGTGATGGAATCAGACTCTACCGAAACATTTTGTGAACGCTGACCTAAAGGGTTATTTAAATCGTTGTTGTTCGTCTCGGGGTTAGCTTCTTCAAATATTGGGGTATCTTGATTCTGGATGTTATCGTCCTGCTCTCTAGGGATTATAATGGGATTATGTTCTATAGGAGTTCGAAGAACTCGAGGTGGAGGTCTTTGTTCTCCTAGAAGGTCGGTGTCAAAAATCGGATTGATTGAATTATTAGCGCCAGAACCCGACTGAAAATCGTTGGGATTACTCTGGCCATTATTATGACCAGTTAAAGAACTGTTAAAAAGCATGGGGCTCATGCTATTCAGCAAACGCTCTTGTGCGTTCTGCGCAGCAGAAGAACGCAAAGTCTTTTTAATGGTCCCATATTCTGAACTTTTCTTCATTTTGGTTCTCAGGTAAGTATTTGGTATCTTAAAACAAATTATATATATATATATATATTGATTGTTCTTTTCTTTTTAGGTTTAAAAGAAGAACGAGAAAAATAATATTTTAGTTTTAAGAAAAATAAATAAATAAACAAAAACAAAAAAAATAAATATGTAAAGAAAAAAATAAATAAAAAAAAAATTAACAAAAAAAATAAGTTAACAAAAAGGTAAATGTACAAAAAAAAATAATAAATTAACAAAAAAAATTGAACAAAATGAACAATGTAAACAAAAAAATGGAAAGAAAAGATTAACGAAAAGTATATAAATTATTATAGACAAAAAAAAATTATCAAAAAAGTAATAAATTAAGAAAACAAGTAAACAAAAAAAAATAAGTTCGATATCGAAAATGAAACTTAAATAAGAGATATAAAAAAAAATTTATAATTACTAAACAAAAAAAAATTGAATAAATAAGTAAGTTATCAAAAAAAAAAAATGTAAGATATATATATATATTTGTTTGATCTACCAAAACCAAAAAGAAAAATAAAGAAAACTCAAAAATAAATAAGTAAACAAAAAAAACGAAAATCAAAAGAAATTGTCAAAAAAAAAGAACCAAATGAATATTGTAACCAATCAGGTATAAAAGGGTAAATCATAAAAAAAATCGTAAGAAGGAAAACGAAATGTTAACAACAAAAATGAATAAATAGTAAAAAAAAAAAAAACTGAATAAATGATGGAATAGAAAAACAAACAAAAAAAAACTTAACAAATAAAAAGAAATTTAACGTAGAGAAAAAAAAATTAACAAAAATGAAGATTAACCTAAACGAAGATATAATTATTCAAAATTATGATCTTGTTTCGATTTCTTAAACAAACTAAAAAGCAAATTAAAAAAAATAAACCTATTTTCAAAAATAAGAATTTTTTGTATTGCTTTTGGAACAAAAACATAAACAAAACAAAATGAAAACAAAAAAAAAAGTAAGAAATTGATTTTGCAAAAATTTTTTTATTCAAGTTTTTCGAAAAAAATATTATTTTTGTATGTATATGGCATTCGGGGATGCTTCAGGTAACGGATTCGGTGGCGAACTCTTGTTGACGAATCGGTAAGCTGAAACGGTGATGTCTTTCGAAAATTAATTGTGAACCTAGAAGACTGTCGGACGAACTGTTTTAGAAATGTTTCCCTCTAGTGGTAAAAAGGTACATAAAGGTAGACATAGGACAAAACAAGTTTGTTGTTTACCTATTGCATTCGCAATTTTGCTTTGCTCTAAAGCTTAGGCAAAAGACAATGCAATCGGCAAACAACACAAAAAGTAGAGAGAAGTATTTGAGCAACTGTGTGACTAAACGTCAACAACAGGACTCAAATACTGAAAGAAAGAAAAACTAAAGAAAGGAAATGAAAATAAAAATTAGAATGATAGAATAGTAAAATTAACAGAGAAAAGAAAAGATAGTGATTGAGAACAAAATAGAGTTTAAATGTTGTTGTCAACTTCTTCCGCTATCTCGTCGCAAGTGAAATCGGTATGTTCGAAAACTTTCCGTGACACGACATACGAGTAGCTGAAGAAGCCGACAAAAACATTAAGGGAATTGTAAAATTTGGGAATAGGGTAGACAAAAAACGAAGACACACGTTGCGGGCGCCATTTGTAATGGGCTAGCGTTGGCTTTAGGATGTGCGTTAAGCACTGTTCGCACTAGGTCGGCGGACTGGCATGCTTGTCATTGCTCGGCTCGAGCTCGCCGGATGTCGCGGGATCTTGCCCGCCTCCCTAGTGAACCAACCCATTACTTTTAATCATGCCAAGGGTGATCCGAAATCCAAAGAAAGAAAGAAAACACAAAAGAAACTACTATACCGGACGGACATTGCCACTAGAGGGCGCCGAGATGTTGTTCGGCGTGGCCGTGTCCCACCCCACCGTGGAAGTCCGTAGGCCAAATTATGTTTGGACTTCCCCTGATAACCACTAAATGAAAGACACCACTCACCGTTTCATTAGCTTACCGTTTCGCCTCCGAATCTTCACGTCACCTTCGGCATCCCCTGTAAATAAAAACTTAATCGTCCATCAAGCAAAGAGCTTGACAATGAAAGATCGTTTGGTAGATTGCCATCTTATAGATATCTTTTGATTTCACATTTATTGCGAACAAATGAACAAAGTCCTTTTAGAAATAACAAATTAGAACAAAATCATAAATTGAGTAATATTAATCAAGATTATTTACTATACCCTGGAGCGGCTAAGGAAGCGTATAAGCAAAGACCATATAACAAGTAAAGATGTCGCACGTAGAACAAAAATCTGTGCCTGTTTTTTTCCACCATCCCTTTTTTGCCGTAGGTCCAAAACATGAGTCTAGGAATTTGAATGTATAGAAACATTTCACATGTTGTGGGTACACACTGTGCGAAAAAGAGCGTTGCTATTTATACTGAAAAGGAAGAGGGAGAAACAAGGTTTTTCATGTTTATGAATAGAAAAAACAAAAACAAAACGTATGTATTTTCAATGGGTCCAAAACATTGTTGCAAGACTTGTAATAAATTTATGAAGCAGAAGAGAGAAAAATTATTTTTTTGTCCTATTCGTACAAGCAAGCTAGGTTGATGATCGAGTTAAAAGAAAGAAGGGTGAGTTGATGTCCTACACGTGTATGTGTATTCATATTGTCTTAGGGATTTTGTCTTTGTTCGCTGCGTAAAAAATGCAAACCAGTTTTATTTATTTTTTTCTTGAAAGATAAAACAACCTTGAAAAATTAGTTTTGATAATGTTTGTAAATAATGAGTTGTGGTAGTTTCAATATTGGGCTTTGCTTTTGTTTTGTTTTTACTTCTTGGGGTTGGTTATTCATTCACATATTTAAATGTAGGTCAAAAAAAGATTGACTTTTTGATGTTAGGATTTATTAATGCGTATGTTACGTATGTTTGGTAAATTTTTGATCTCTTAGTAAGGTCTTTCGTTTTTTTTTTTTTTGTGGCTCGTTACTATTGAAGTCGGGAATGGATCAATTAAAGAGGACTACAGGTGATGGGTACATTTCCTTTTATTTTTTATCTTTCAAATACAAAACTAATTATAATAATAGCACAGTGCAGTATGGAAATTGTTGCAAATCTACGAATACAATGTAGCTTTGAATTAAAATTCCAAGTCTTCGAAATGTACAAATAACCTGTAGTTGGAAAAAGAAGTTTGAATGTTGTAAAAGTGGTAATTTTTTGCTAATCGCTGATCGAGTACAAATAGGGGTGGGAAGGCGTCTACCACAACCTTACCCAACAGTATACACCTGTAATAATATGTGCGTGTGAGATAATTTTTTTTTGTTGTAAGCGTAAGCTTTTTTTCCTTAAAAAAATATGAAAAATGTTGAAAGTGAGCTTAGAAGGTACCTAATTGAATGTACCTAACCTACATATCCAACATATGTTTTATACTTTTTTTTACTTGTAAGGATTTAATTTGTTTTCATTTATATAGGTCAATTTACGAAAACAGAATTAATGCGATTTCTTACATTCAAACATTTTTTTTATTTTAAGATTATATAGGTATGTAAGTTAGGTAGGTAGTATCTAGGTTAGGTACCTACGTATATCAAGGCAAAGTGCTTTCTTTTTTGTTACTCTTTACTATTAAGTTGATAAAAGATTTTGTAATTTCTAATAATGTAATGTATGTACCTATGTAGCTAATTTAATCCTTTATGATCTCAGCTTTTTCAATGGAATTTTTTTTAAATTTTCTTGTATAACACAAGCAGTGTTTTTTTCAGTAAAACAATTGTTTTTTGCTGTTGATTGAACAACTAGCTTATCGTTTTCAACAAAATTGGCTCTTTTTACTGCCGTTTACAAAACTAAGAAATATTAAGTTAATTAAAGTTTCCTTCCTGTACCATTGGTTACCTTCTTGTTTTCGTCATATGTGATTAGGACATAACTATGGGTAATGAGAAGTTCAAGTGTAAGGTAGTCCAATTTACATACTTAGGCTTCCAATATACAGGGTGATTCACGAGCGTTGTGCCAAAAAGCTAGAGCGTGTAGGTTGAGTTGAGACAAGAAAAAAATCGTATGGGAGGGGGGGGGGGGTCTATTCCCCCCCGTTTAGCCGGGAGGGGCAATTTTCTGAAAAATTGACTTATTTTGTTAAAACAAATATTAAAAATCAACGGCTTAGTTTACAACACCGTGCTATACTTTTCTGAAAAGCCAAAAACTTCTTCTTTCACTTTGTTTTTAATTTAAATTGTTTTAACGAATAGTTTTAAAAAAATAAATTTTCAAACTCAAAATTTTCAAAAAAAAAGCCAACAAAATTTTTTTGAACTAATTTTTTTCAAAATTTTATGTAATTAAGTACTAATTTTGTTTTAAAATTTCAATGTCTTTGTTAATTTTTAGTCGAAAACAGAAAACCGGATGCAAAAATGTCTTTTCGTTTTTGAGAAATTAAAAAAAAAACCAAAACCACTTTTTTCTAAGAAAATCTCTGTTTTTATTTTTACCTATCTGGACTTTTAGTATAACTTACTAGTTTAATTTATAAATTTAATTTTTTGTAATTGGAGTCTTATGACGACTTAATAAAGTAGAAAAGTATTGGATTTTCAATGGATTAACCATTTTATTCATTGATAACGTCTGAAAACTGACCTGCAATTTTTTCTTACTATACCTGGGGCCACGGCCACTCGCCGGCGAAGGGTTCTACCTGCTGGGGGCTTAAGATAATTAAACCGCAATTTTTCTTGAATGAAAAAAACAATTAAGAACCTAAAGGTTAATAAAAGGCATCGCATATTTACTTAACAACCATTTACAATTAAAATATTAATTCATCAACACATAACAATAACAAACTCATATGTTCGAGAAGAGTTAGCGGACAGGAACTTCTGCTACGGTTTAACTTGTTGTCGAGGTCGGGAAGCCAAAAGACTCTACGCTGAAAGATATCCCAATAGATGGCGCCCAAGTCGTAGCATGTTTTCAAGAATCCGCCGACGAGAGCACGGAGAGCTAGAAGTGAAAGGTCAATGGCAGACGTTTTCAATGAACAAAATGATTAATCCAGGGAAAATCCAATTCTTTTCTACTTTATTGAGTCCTCATAAAACTCCAATTACAAAAACTTAAATTTATAAATTAAACTAGTAAATTATACTAAAAGTCCAGATAGGTAAAAATAAAAACAGAGATTTTCTTAGAAAAAAGTGGTTTTGGTTTTTTTTTAATTTCTCAAAAACGAAAAGACATTTTTGCATCCGGTTTTCTGTTTTCGACTAAAAATTAACAAAGACATTGAAATTTTAAAACAAAATTAGTACTTAATTACATAAAATTTTGAAAAAAATTAGTTCAAAAAAATTTTGTTGGCTTTTTTTTTGAAAATTTTGAGTTTGAAAATTTATTTTTTTAAAACTATTCGTTAAAACAATTTAAATTAAAAACAAAGTGAAAGAAGAAGTTTTTGGCTTTTCAGAAAAGTATAGCACGGTGTTGTAAACTAAGCCGTTGATTTTTAATATTTGTTTTAACAAAATAAGTCAATTTTTCAGAAAATTGCCCCTCCCGGCTAAACGGGGGGGAATAGACCCCCCCCCCCCTCCCATACGATTTTTTTCTTGTCTCAACTCAACCTACACGCTCTAGCTTTTTGGCACAACGCTCGTGAATCACCCTGTATATTGGAAGCCTAAGTATGTAAATTGGACTACCTTACACTTGAACTTCTCATTACCCATAGTTATGTCCTAATCACATATGACGAAAACAAGAAGGTAACCAATGGTACAGGAAGGAAACTTTAATTAACTTAATATTTCTTAGTTTTGTAAACGGCAGTAAAAAGAGCCAATTTTGTTGAAAACGATAAGCTAGTTGTTCAATCAACAGCAAAAAACAATTGTTTTACTGAAAAAAACACTGCTTGTGTTATACAAGAAAATTTAAAAAAAATTCCATTGAAAAAGCTGAGATCATAAAGGATTAAATTAGCTACATAGGTACATACATTACATTATTAGAAATTACAAAATCTTTTATCAACTTAATAGTAAAGAGTAACAAAAAAGAAAGCACTTTGCCTTGATATACGTAGGTACCTAACCTAGATACTACCTACCTAACTTACATACCTATATAATCTTAAAATAAAAAAAATGTTTGAATGTAAGAAATCGCATTAATTCTGTTTTCGTAAATTGACCTATATAAATGAAAACAAATTAAATCCTTACAAGTAAAAAAAAGTATAAAACATATGTTGGATATGTAGGTTAGGTACATTCAATTAGGTACCTTCTAAGCTCACTTTCAACATTTTTCATATTTTTTTAAGGAAAAAAAGCTTACGCTTACAACAAAAAAAAATTATCTCACACGCACATATTATTACAGGTGTATACTGTTGGGTAAGGTTGTGGTAGACGCCTTCCCACCCCTATTTGTACTCGATCAGCGATTAGCAAAAAATTACCACTTTTACAACATTCAAACTTCTTTTTCCAACTACAGGTTATTTGTACATTTCGAAGACTTGGAATTTTAATTCAAAGCTACATTGTATTCGTAGATTTGCAACAATTTCCATACTGCACTGTGCTATTATTATAATTAGTTTTGTATTTGAAAGATAAAAAATAAAAGGAAATGTACCCATCACCTGTAGTCCTCTTTAATTGATCCATTCCCGACTTCAATAGTAACGAGCCACAAAAAAAAAAAAAAAAACGAAAGACCTTACTAAGAGATCAAAAATTTACCAAACATACGTAACATACGCATTAATAAATCCTAACATCAAAAAGTCAATCTTTTTTTGACCTACATTTAAATATGTGAATGAATAACCAACCCCAAGAAGTAAAAACAAAACAAAAGCAAAGCCCAATATTGAAACTACCACAACTCATTATTTACAAACATTATCAAAACTAATTTTTCAAGGTTGTTTTATCTTTCAAGAAAAAAATAAATAAAACTGGTTTGCATTTTTTACGCAGCGAACAAAAACAAAATCCCTAAGACAATATGAATACACATACACGTGTAGGACATCAACTCACCCTTCTTTCTTTTAACTCGATCATCAACCTAGCTTGCTTGTACGAATAGGACAAAAAAATAATTTTTCTCTCTTCTGCTTCATAAATTTATTACAAGTCTTGCAACAATGTTTTGGACCCATTGAAAATACATACGTTTTGTTTTTGTTTTTTCTATTCATAAACATGAAAAACCTTGTTTCTCCCTCTTCCTTTTCAGTATAAATAGCAACGCTCTTTTTCGCACAGTGTGTACCCACAACATGTGAAATGTTTCTATACATTCAAATTCCTAGACTCATGTTTTGGACCTACGGCAAAAAAGGGATGGTGGAAAAAAACAGGCACAGATTTTTGTTCTACGTGCGACATCTTTACTTGTTATATGGTCTTTGGTATAAGTCTATTGTGACTGTTTGAATTATTTACTCACTAAAGATTTCTCCTTATTGCCTCTTCCACCCCTTGCCTCGAACAATAGCGTATATTGTTGGATTTTAATTTTTGGCTTCTCTAAACATCACGGACCAAAGATTAATTATGTAACAAGATGGGAAACTGATTTACGTTTCACTCCCTAGATCCCGCAATTTTCATATTCTTTCATTTTATTTTCTTTCCTGTACATGAATAATACAAAAACAAAGATATGAGGTGGGATTCTTATATTTTTGCAGTTCTCTTTTGTTTGTTTTCGGATTTTCAAATTTAACGTAGATTACTAGATTGAATTTTCAAATTGTCAAACACGTTTTTCTTAAACCCACCACCAAAATACTTTAAGGATGCGTTCCGAAGCTTTAGGCTGAAAACTTACTTGTGTCTTAAAGATATGTTTGAAGGCAGAAGCACACTCAAATATTTAAATACATAATATACTGAATTTAGGAAATATCAGGCAATTTTCATGGTCAATTTGATTCTTGTTCTCGAAAAAAAAGGAAAAAAGGGCATAACGGCGAACAGGGTTGCTGTTTTTGTTTTAACTTCAACAAAAACAAATTCTTGTCTCACAACTCAAAAAGTGAAAAAACTTTACATTTGTAATTTGCAGCCAAAACAAACAAAAATGAACCGAAAAATTATTCCGTGTTTTCATACTTCATTTTCCATCGTTTAATCTTTAGAACGTGTCGTAAGTGGCCGAGAGACCGTTTCCAAAAACGAATACAACAAAATTATTTCTTGTTATTAGATTTTTTTTTGCAAGCATCTCTGTGCTAATAAAATATGTACTTAGCTTCATACAAAAAGTAAAAAAAGGATATTTTAAGAGCCCTTCATCTTGATGCCTCAGTGTTGGAAAATAAAAATACTTAAACATTTTGATTGCTTGTATGAATGAAAACAAGAAAAATATTTCTCTTACTTTACCAAAAAATACAGAATTTGTTTGTTCTGATTTAGCGTGTCTGCGTTTTGTGCACAATTTCTGTTACCGTCACTCTTTGAAAATGAAATTTCACGAACAATTTCTACGCCTGTTTATTTAATAGCTTTTACTTACCTAATAATTTTACTCTATTTGTGAACATATCCATTAACTCACCTCTTTTTTCAAAAAAATTCAAATTTAACTGCCAAAATTATTCCCCTTTGGTGAATAGACGGATTGAAAGAATGTGTTAGTGAAAACACGCACACATCTTAGCAATCCGTAAATTTGAGCTTGTAGGCAACTGTCATTTTGACAGCTTTGTTTCCCATCTCCTTACCTTATATCATCTCTGTCACGGACCTACCTAAATTGATCAATGTAAGTATCCCACACTCTCAAAAATAAAAAGGAAACGATTGTTTGTTCCAGACATAGGGTAAAATCACAAGTCGAAGATTCAAGCCCTTAAGAGCAACAGGGCGAAACAAAATTAAATATTTACGATCCTTCGCGCTTTGAGTTTGGCAAGTAATCAAAAAAAAAAAAAACGAATCAAAATTAAAGAAAAAGTTAAACAATAATAAACAAAATTAAATTAAAGGAACTTAGCAATAATAACAAGAAGAAAACTAACTTTAGTAATTTAGAATTAATCAAAAAAAAAAAAAAGAAATCAAAATTTGAAGTTAACATAAAATAAGTTTACAAAAAAAAAATTATTTGAATGATGGTCACCCTAATTTCTTTAACAGAGAAATTTCTTCTTTTTTCTTCAACATTGAATAGTAAAGTCAGAAGCCTTTGGTTTTGTATGGTGGTTCTGCCATCTAGCGTTTGAATTTAGTACCTTGGTTTGTGGCTTTGCTATGCTGACTGTTTCTATTAAGAAAAATTTCCCAACGGCGATCACTTTTTTCTCGAACCGCAGTGATCGCCGTGTTGCACCTAGTAAACAGATTTCATCAGGGCTATCGTGAATCGCATTTCCCGAGAAATTTTTCCCTTATTCGAAAAATAGGTATCGTGAACTAATTTCGAAATTAGGGAAAAATTCCGCGAGAAATATCTACCTATCGTGAACTGTTTTTTTATGGGAAATTTTCTTCTCTTTCTCGTGGAATATTCCGTCACAATTTTGCAAGGGAATCCCATATGTTATTAACTATTTAAGTTATCTTTAGAACAAATATAAATAAATAAATAAACGTAGCTATTAACACTAACTAAAAGGATTGATTTTTTAAGGTCTTATTCTTCAAATTCCAAGCAAATCGAAAATTAAATTTCTTTAATGGAAAAAACCCAGGACATTGCAAATGGGTTTGTCACAAATAAAAGCAAGGATGATGTCCAAAATTGTTGGAAACAGCTAGAGCAAAACCTCAACTCTATTGGGCCTCCTATTAAATTAATGTTATAAAAGAAGGAACAGCGCTAGGTTTCTTTGCATGAGATAAGAAATTAAAAAGTCTTTCAACCAAATATTTAAACAACGATGTAATAATTGTGAAATCTGTGGATCATGTCATAAAAAAGTGATGATTCAAACCAATAGCTATTTCAACATACAGTGCTTGATATATACATACATACAGTGCATACTGTCCAAGGGATTTTAACGATCTCTTAAACCACGTCGTATGACTCTCGGCTCATTTCGCCCTTTGTTCTTCTTCTTCTAATATCAATAACACTGATCATCCTTGCATTTTTATTAATTAAAACTTTTTACACAAACTAACTTCTTTGTTTTTTCTTTAAAATGAAATGTCAAAATATTCGAATGCTATGTTCGAATGTTTTTTTCTCATTTTTATGTTGGTAAAACTTGTTCCCAGGGAAAAGCATTTCGCGAGGAATTGCCGATAGGAGGAATGTGTTCTCGAGAAGAGAAAAATTCCGTGGGAGAAATATTTCCCAAGGAATTGCCGATAGAGCTGCATAGTGTTACACTTTGAAAACTTCAATATTTCTTATCGTAAATTATAATAAAGCATCTACTAATTTGTTCCCGATAGGAAAACTAGTCCTAGGACCACTAACATATTGATGCATACTATAATTATGGATTATAAAAAAGATAATTTCATCACTCACCAAAAGGATGCTTGTCTGTAAAACGCACTTGTGTGTATATATAATGTGTTCACTGTTTGTCGTTCCCCCTTTTTTTTATATTCAATAGTTCAATAGGGTGGGTTTATGGATTCGTTAATGTATGCTATTTTGCACTTTTCTATTGTTCTCTATTTGCACTTTAGTTTGTTGGAAAAGTTAGTTTTTCTTTAAAAGTTATAATTTGATGATGCATACAAAAACAAAATTAACGAACAAAAAAATAAGCGTATAGAATTACGTTCAACACAGTAGTGGATTTTTGGACTTAACAGGCACAATTGACCGTATATTGCCTTTTGTAATGCCAACAATCCCAACGGAGCGAATTGGTGCTCTCAAAATTTAACCGTCGCATTCCGGTTTTCAAATTCCATCATCCGATTTTGACACCCAATCAGACCATCCCACAACAATTTAAGAGATTTTCAAACAGAAAAGCTTTTCCCTCAATTTTCTCGATGGGTTGCAACAACAAAAACACCCTATTCTAATGCATTTCTAATTGCATTCACCCACACCAAGCTGCATACTCATAAATCAAAGTTGTCAGTCTCGATCATTAGACCAATACTTATCCAAGATTGGGGAATTTGGTAATGTTTACTCAAACATTGACAAAAAGTAGCGTGTAATAGTCACGGACACAACACAGGCACATAAAAGAACGAGATCGTAAAAAATACCCAATGGGAAATTATAGATCGTAAGATCTTTAATATCCCTATTTGATGATCTATGGAAATATCCCGTGCAAAAAAGCAACAAATATTCAAAATGTCAAATGGGAAGAAGTAAACAACAGGTTAGTTGGTTTGAATTTGCTTCTTTTGTTTTTATATTTTTATGAATTATTTTCTAAATAAAACATTTACTATCAAATAACTAATCCCCTTAATCTCTTTGCAGTTTAAACGTTCACTTGATGGTAAAGTTTATCGCTAAACAGCAAACACCCGCTTCGAATTGAAAGGGTAGGTAAAATAAAAGGAAAGCAAAGTTTGCATACAACAATTATTATGATTGTTCTTCTTTCAGCTGTGGACGTTCCCTGCTCCGTTGTCAAAACGCAAAACAGCACAAATCGCATTTCATTTATGCGATTTGATTTGGAAACAAATCAATCTGCACAACGCTTATGCTCTTTTAAAGAAATCGTGTTACCAATATCCAATTCCAATGACCTCGGGAAGTCTTCAAATGAAGGATGCATCTGAACCTACCGCAAAGTATATGAAGAAATTCGTAATTCAATTTCTGGGCGGTCCCACCTTACATTTATGTCGTTTTCCAATGGTCGTCCCGAAGCATTCGGAAGAGTTCAGAAGTCTTCTGAAACCATTCCATTGGACTTACTTTGACTTCTGTTGTGAAAACAGAATCGTCCGAAGAATGACACATACATCATAACCCGTTCCAAAGGAGGACGACATTAGCAAAAGTGTATAATTAAATGGTAGTAAGACATAAGGTTGTTTGCCAAGAACCATAAGCTTATTGGAAATCTGACATTTATCAAAATTTGACTGTCAGTGATGCAACGATTGATTTGATGTACAATTGAAGACGACTAGCAGTCCCAATAGATACCACATAAAAAGGAATGGTAAACAATGCAATTGGTGTGGTTCTTCTAATCATTATTAATCATTTCATTTTCAGGTCCACAACAGTGTAAACGAAACCCTTATAACATCACTTCGCTACTTTCATTTTCTGTTCATTCGTCTTTCACAAGCGATTTCTTCGGATCTGTTAGGCCGATTCCAATGAAATTTGGTACACATATTTTAGTATTCAGTAGTAATCTAAAAATGTTGTTTTCATGTTTTTAAGATAAATAGTTTCGAAGTTATTAAAGAGAAAAGATAAAAAAAATACAAAAATGACCATTCTCCCCCCTGATCTCCGAAACTACTGGGCCTAAGATTATGAAAAAGATACTGAGAATAGATCTTAACCTGTAGATTACAAAAAAGCAAATAAGAAGACTGTACTGTTACATATAACACAGATATGACTCAATATTTGGAGTAAATTTTTAATTTTTGACTCAACTTTACAATTTATTTCCTCCAAAACCGTTTTACCGATTGAGTTAAAAGTTGGCCAATATATCAACGTGTTAAGTAGAAATATAATCATATTTTTTTTATATTTTTAAGAGAAATAGTTTTGTAGTTATATAAGAAAATATGGAAAAATAGGCAAAAATGTCAAAAACAGGCCATTCCCCCCCCCCCCTAATCTCCGAAACTACTGGACCTAAAATTCTTTAAGAAAACTGAAATATAGGTCTATAACATGAATATTACCGGAAAAGTGATAAGAAGTCACAGTTATTTATGTAACATGCAAAATTTTTCAATATACTAATTTCCAATTTCATTAAATTTTAAAACCATTTTTTTTAACAGGTGGACTTCAAATTAAGTAAAAACATTCATTAATTGCCTGAGGTGCGTTTTTGCGCTGACTATAATCAACAATGGTTGACTATTTCTCGTTTTTGCACGCCAATAGTTACGATTCGTAATCACAATTGGCGTTTTTGCGGTCTGTGTTGATGTGTCAAATCGTAACTATCTCTAACTATTTCCAATCCATCTCAGGAGGTGAGTTGAAAGTGGTTGGTGTGTCAAAGTGTTTTTTTTTGTATAATGGCGTTTGTCAATGTGGAATCTAAAAAAAACATTATGTTTGTGCATTTTTTACAACCGCGTAGTCGTCTGTATCCCTACTGCCGCAAATTTAATTACAATCAAAGTATTTCTGTTCGTCTTCAATTATTTCATTACAAAATAAAGAAAATAAGGTTCCCCTTACAAATTTTAAATGGTCAGAAAAAAAGAACTATTTCGCCGAAGATTTTGCAAAAGGAACTTCATTACAAAAACGAAAACAAATCATGAAATTTTTTTGGTTTCAAAATGTGTAGTGCTATGTACTCGTAAAAACATTCTGGTTTTAAAATCCGAAGGGAATCCTCTTGTTTTAAAAATCAGAATAAATTTATAATTTCATAATTTTCATAAATTCATGCTCTCCATTGCATGGGCTATGTCCATCGCGTCGTCAATCCGGAAAACATTCTAATCGACCGCCATCAAACTGGAATATTTTTGAAATCCCGCTGCCTTGAATCGTGACGGGCATGTGCACAGTTCCTCGCCGGTTGGAACTCCTGATTACATTGCTCCAGAACTGCTCGAGACAATTTCCTATTGCAGATTGACCAAATCCCAGCAGAGCGTAAGTTCTTTCAAACCTCGAGTTTTAAACAAAACATTGATGCTAAAAACTACTTACAGGTCAGCTGTGACTTCTGGTCCATGGGTATTATAGGCTATGAACTCATCTGCGAAGTCACACCATTTCACGAGGACAATGCCACAATGTCCACGAGACATACTTGAAAATCCTCAGTCACTGCGAGGAGAGTCACGCCAAGGAAATTATCGCCTTTCCAAGTGACTTAAAAGTCAGCACCAATTTCAAGAATCTCAATCTCTCCCTGGTCACAATCCCTTCCAATCGAATTGACTACACTGCGATCCGCAAACATCCCTATTTCGGGAGGACATGGCTGAGAAGTTCAGTGAACGACCGAAGACCGTCGGCGATATACCTACCCGAGAAGCAGTACCAAAAATTGGAGGACAAGTTGGCCGCTGCCCATAAGCAGATGATTGTCGAACGTCAGTCGGCACGAAAAGCAAACTTAAACCTGTGGAAGGTGGAGAAGCAACTGGAGCACAAAATGTGCGAAAACGCCGAGCAGGAGAGGCTGAAGGAGAAATCTGAGGTAAGGTTTTTCATCTCCAATCAGATCTCATTTAACGTTCATTGTATTCTTTAGGTCGTCGAACAAATTTCACATGCTCATCGTTTGGAGATCAATAAACTCCTTCGTGAACTCAACGAAGAGCGGGAAAAGTCCTCAAACGTCATCGATGCAGCTTCAGCTATCGAAATCAAGCTCAAAAACCTCGAAGACAATTAAGAACGACTCAAGTATGCATGCACCATCACCGACAACCAGCTGACCGAAGTCGAGGCAATACTGGAAGCCGAAGAAGGGCGAAGCCATCAGCTGAGGAAGACAATCAGCAAGAAACATGCGAACAAATTCGGCCTTATTTTTATATTGCTTTTATGCATGTATATAATTCTGTCGGCAGTAAATTTTTCATTAGTATCAGAAAATAAAGACTTTCTCCGTTTATTTATATAAAAGCATGAAATAGATATTGAATTGATTATTGATAGTTTTTCAGCGAATCTGGAAGCAGCAATTAGGAGAATATCAGGAGCTGCCTTACTTGGAACAGCTTGAGGAATCCATCATGGAGGGTGGACTTCAGTTCGAATATTGCATTTGCCTTTCTTGCTGTGGGTTGTTCAAAGATAAATTAATATTTTCTTATTTTAATTTTCTTCAAAAACTTACCATATCAAGATCGTTCTTGAATTTTTGCAATAAATTTAGAGCAACGAAAATTGTTGTCTCTTTATCCATTTCAATAATATTATGATCAAAAGAAAAGAAAAATGTAACCTCAAAAGATTTGTTTTTGTTTTTCTTGTTTGACAGCTCAACCAAACCTAACTAAAAAGCGTTTTTGGATTATTTCAACTATTTCTAACTATTTCAACTATGACACATCAACCATTTTTTGTTTGACACAAAAACTATAGTCAACTATCGTCAGCGCAAAAACGCACCTCAGTTGTAGTTCTCCATACCGCTTCATGGCCAATATAAGACTCTCTTCAATATGCTCCGTTTGTTGCTTATATTCATCGTTGTTTTTCGTTAGTTTTGTCCGGAATATTACGAAAATATTCAGCCCCAAGTGTTTTCTCGAGAGCCTTTATTTCCGTCAATTGTTTGAATGTCGTCGCAAGCTCTGGAGCAACTGCGTTCACATACACTTCCTTAGTTTTGACTTTTTGGGTTTCCTCGAGGAAATTCGGATCAAGGTATCGTTCTAGCTCCTCACTGCGTTCTAGTACCTTGTTTATGTTATCTCGACCAGCCAATGCGGATGAAAGCAGTGTATTTGCTGATAGAATGGAATCAACGAAATTTTCACTCCCTTTCACGTCGTTATTTGGTATTGGCCCCAAAACACGATTGAGTGTATCGATGCGTTTTTCAATAATATCCAGAGCTTCCATTTTTTATTGTGCACTTTCGCAAGTAATTTCAATAAAATATATTTGTTCTTTTATGATGTCAACTTCTCTTGGCCTTTTCTAATTTTTACCACAGATGAGTTAAAAGGGAGATGGGAAACCAAGCTGTCAAAATGACAATGTCTACAAGCTGCGGTCAAAGTTTACTGCAAGAGTATGCGTGTTTTTACCAATACTATCTCAGTAAACTTCGACATACAGTGCTTTGCAAAAGTATAATCGCACCATGTAAAAATGGTTTTGTGTAAAACCGAGGACTGCAGCAATACTAAACTATTTTTTTTTTTAAGACCCTCATTAGATAAGAAAATTGAGAGAAAAAAAAATTACCGTTACTTTCGCCTCTAATGTTTAGAAAAGAAAACAAGTTTTTTTCTTTGTTGCATAAGTATAATCGCATTCTCTTATTTTTTCAACATTTTTTTTATTTTTTTTTATTTTTTGAAAGATTAGTGTGGATTCTTACTACGCCGATTTTCAATCAAGTTAAAATACTCGATTTGGATTACTCTCGACCAGTTTTTTTAATTAGGAATTGTCCAACGAGTTCCATTCGTGCAGTTTTGTCTCTTGGAGCTCAGAAACACTACCAAACTGCCTGTTATTTTATATGGTGCGATTATACTTTTGCAAAGCACTGTACCACCTGATTTTTGTTGCTGTTTTTTCTCATCTATTCACATACACGAGTAACAGAAAATAAAATTTGCGGTATCCGGAGGGTAAAACGTAAGTCAGTTTCCGATAGCAAAGTGAGATAGCAACATTTTTCGCACTAAAAATTACCTGATCCATGGCTGAACCACAGCTAACCCCCCAAAATCTGTGGGTAACTTCTGATCATGGTTCAACAGTGGGTTTAGACCTGAACCTCGATTGTACAACAGTCATTTTGAGTTGAACCGAGTTCAAACGTTGATCCGAGGATGAACCACGTTTGTACAACTGGCCCTAAAGAATATAAAAACAGGAATCGAAAACATGATCTTCTTAATGAATTTCATTAAGATTCCTTTGGAATCTTTGGAAAGAAACTGAAAAATTTGCAAAGCCACTTTGCAAGGGAGAGGAAAAAAACTGGACAGTAGGAAGACTGGAAGTGGGGCGGACGCACCATTTGTCAGCCGTTGGTTTGCATACCAAGCACTAATGTTTATGTGAACCCAAATTAATTCCTGTACTCCTAATTCAGTTCATCTACTTCATCAAGTAAAACATCCTTCCTAGATTCTCCAGCTCTATACTTCCTTCTGCCATTTAGTAGACTGGGTCGAATCCAAGATCTCCGGGGAAGGCGACGTATTACTCCAACTAGGATTCCAGCAGCTGCTGCTAAAAGAGTATCTTCCTCGTCACTCATGTTTTCAATTCAATAAAATTGGCACCCACTTATTTGAAAAAAAAATTAATAGCAAAAAATAATAGCTGACTTAAGTGACTACACATAAACAATGACATAAAACGTCAACATATTTCGGCACGGTCCACACTGCAAATTAATGTAGACGTCATGCCAAACCGAATGTGCCGACCAGAATGTGCCGCTCGGCCCAGGCCGATCGACATCATTCGGCATAATATGGACGCGCCTTTACATGGACCAACATGATGCCTCGTTGACCATCAATTTAAAAATGAGATCCTAACAAGCTTCGCAACTCGGAAGATGTGAGCCATTTTCCCAGAACACAAAAATTGTTAAAATTCGAGCTCACTTCGCATTGTGTTGTGTGCTCATATACATTTGAGCACAACATTCCTCCGCTTCAGTATGACAGAGGCCTTAAATTGAAATAAATGCAACTCGAAGGTTCGAGTATCGGAAATTCAGTAAAATGAAGTGGCATCACTTTCACCATAACTTTTTTTTTATAATTTTAATGGCGACTGTGTGAAAGACTGAACTTGAGTCTACGTGTTTTTGTGACAAATCCAAAATAATTTTGTTCAATTTACACCTTTATTTAGATTCTGTGCCGTATTAACTTCAGTTTTTATCAATCAAGCGAAAACCATTCTAAAAATCCCATAATGGCACGTCTAACAAATGTGTACCATGCGGAAAATATAAATAGCGTTAAAATCGGCAGGCGACAACTACCCGTGATTGCTGGCGATAATTTAATGGTAAAAAAAATTTGTTCCACATTAAAAACCTTGAATTTTTCTAATTCTTCTAAATTTTTCTAAACTTCTTGAGCCTTTCCAACTGTTTGCCTATCTGATAGATAGCAATAAATTGGATAAGCGGCTTTTTATTATTTCGATATTTTCACGTAAAAATCCAGACTTTCAATTTCTTGGCGAAATCTCATGTTTTTGACCCATTTATTAGTTCACTAAATTGAGTGTTCCAAGTTTCAAAACAGCATACTTCTCATTTGTTATTTAATAGCGAATTAATTGACTCCGTAAGAATTTGGGTTTGGTCGTTGAGTTTGAGGTATTAATATGCTATGAGCACTGGGGCGCTCGGATATAAGTCATTGCTCTGAATGGAGCTCGTGTTTATTTTAACATCGAGCCCATCTTGGTCTTTGTCATTTTTCATCGTTCAAAGTCGACATCTGAAAACAGATCGAATAAACTATTAAAAGCGCCCGAAAAACGCATCGTTTACTTGTCATATGCCTTTGGTATACGCTACAAACAACACTTACTTAAGGATGCGCTACAGTCCGTTGTGGACTTGGGCCTCAATCAACAGTCCCCGCCAGCCAGCTAGCTAGCTGTCTCCAGTTTTGCGCTCCAAGTTGATTGAGGTCCTCTTCCACTTGTGTGCGCCACCTGAGTCGCGGTCTTCTTCTCCTTCTGCGTCCCTCGGGAATAGTGTGGAAGGCTTTCCGAACGTTCACATATTACGGCAGAGAGGATCTTGTAGGCGATGTTAAGTAGACTGGTTCCTCTGTAGTTGGCGCAGTTTAGAGGATCTCCCTTTTTCAGGATCGGGCAAACAATGCTGAGGTTCCATTCATCGGGTATGCATTCCTCCGACCATATCTTACAGTTGATTTGGTGCATGCTCCTATCTAGATCGTCGCCTGCTGCTTTGAACAGCTCGGCAGCTAGGCTATCTGCTCCAACGGCTTTGTCATCTATACTTGGTGATTTTTATGTTTGGCCTATTTACCTGGAAGCTTAACATTGAAGAATGGGTGAGAAAGGCGTGCGTTGCCTTCTACGCATGCAACACAAAACCTTCGGCAAAAAGTGGGGCCTTTAGTCAGAAATGATCAAGTGGACGTACACAGCGGTTGTAAGGCCGATACGGATCCATTGTTTGGTGGCCCGCTCTCAGCAAAGCTTACATAGTAAACAAGGTTACAAAGGTGCAGAGAAATGCTTGCGTAGGGATATCGGGGCAATCAGGTACTGTCAACGGATGCACTTAACGTCATCCTGGACCTTCTTCCGATTGACCTCTTCATTAAATATCAGGTCCTGCAGTATCTTGAGACTCAAAGAAATAGGCTGCTGGAAAACCGGGTCCTACGGGCACTGCAACCAAACAAGCCTGATACCATCAGACATCCTTTTTACAATTACCGATTACTGCATCCTTACCCTAAACACCTCAAAGAAGTTTAGAGTCTTGCTCCTGTAGAGAACCGACTGAGAGGAAGGCGATGTGACGAAAGACTTCGACACAACTATCTTCACGGATGGTTCGAAGATGGAATGCGGTGTTGGTGCAGGTGTCTTCTGTGAATCTCTTAAGATTTCAAAATCCTATAGACTTCCCGACTTTGCCAGTGTATTCCAGGCAGAATTGTTAGCGATAAGGGAAGCTTGTATAGCGCTTAAAAATATCCGACAGAACCAAAATGTAGCTATACTAACAGACAGTCAGGCAGCTATTAAAGCCATTGATTCAGCTTTATCATCCTCTAAACTGGTCCAGCAATGCAAAGAGGCCCTCAAGGAACTTGATAGGGGCGTCACTCTAACCTGGATACCGGGTCATAGGGGCTATGAGGGAAATGAGAAGGCAGATGAGCTAGCTAGGCAAGCCCTTCAGCCCTTCACAACTCATCGGCACTGAGAGTACAATGTACTGAGTACTTCAATGGTATTGAAGAACTCTCAGAATGAACTCTTACCTCAATAAGTGGCTCTATAACCCCAAGAACTTTCCTCTCGAAACAGCCTAACGGATATTCATCCGATATTGTCAGTGTCTATGCATCTGCACTATGCAGCAGTAGTGAGATGATGAGGGTGTTGTATAGTTTGAACTTAGTTGAGCTTTAACACTCAATTGCTTTCTAAACCTAAAGAAGTAGCGATTAGCTAGAGTTATTTTTCGTATGATATCGTTGTTATTGCCCGTGTTGATAGCGGATCCCAGGCAGACAAACTCCTCTACTACCTCGAACTTATATGCCTCTATTGTGACTTTCTGTCCGAGCTATCGATATTGGGTGCACTTCCTCAAAGACAGCATGTATGAACTTCTTTTGACCTCATTTACCGCTAAACCCATTTTTGACGCTTCCATCTCAATTTTCACAAAGGCGCCATTGACATCACGCTGTGTTCTTCCCATTATATCAATATCATCGGCATACGCCAGAAGTTGAACAGAGTTTTTGGCAAAATAGCGGCTTTGGTGCACTATTTCTCAAGCACGATGTTAAAGAAATCGCATGACAGTGCACCGCCTTGTCTAAATCCTTTTTTGACATTGGAAAATTTTGTAAGCCCACCTTGATGGAGCGGCCTGAGTTCTCTATCGTAATTTTGTTCAAACGAAACGAGCTTGGCTGGGATGTCAAACTAGACATAGCTTTATACAGTTCGTCTCTGTAGATGCTGTCATACGCGGCCTTAAAATCGATGAAGAGGTGGTGGGTGTCGATTTGGAGTTCAAAGGTTTTTCCAGGATCTGCTGCAAAGTGAAAATTTGGTCGATGATTGACTTTCCTGGTCTGAAACCACAGTGATAATGACTTCAATGCTGAGGTTCATCGGACATGCATTCTTCCGACCATATCTTACAGATGATTTGGTGCATGCTAGTATGTACATCGTCGCCTGCTGCTTTAAGCAGCTCAGCAGCTAGACCATCTGCTCCAGCGGCTTTGTTGGATTTCAGCCGTGATATTGCCGTTTTCACTTCGTCTAGAACGTGTTCACGGAATTGTTGGCTATCATCGTTCCGAATGAATGGCTCCTGTTGTTATACAGTCTACAGAACTGGTCCCAGAATCGATTGCGATTCTACTATGATGTTCCCTTGCTCATTCTTATCTCTGCAGGCATCGGTTCTTGCTCTATGACCTCGAGCCAGCATATTTCTACATAATTTTTCTTGGAGACCGCTTTCATGAGTTTTTTGAATATCAGTGACTTTTTTTTATTAATTTGGCAACACAAAATGCAGCCTTAGTTTGTAAGATGAGGCTGTTGAAGCAAATTCGACAGGAGTTGGCAATAAGCCACCTCCTAGTGGCTTTTTGTCCAATTAATTCGGTTTTTTCCGAAAATGTATTGAAAATGTATTCTTTTTCTTTAATCAGATGCTAATGGATCTTAACAGCAAAGGACTCGCAATCGATAGTTCTCATATCAAGGGCAAGGAGTTGGAGGAATTCACTAGAAAATTTAATCTACTAACTGCAGACGAACTTCGCGAATCCCTCGAGATAGACAGCACAACTTTTCTCTCTGTACTCAATCAATGTGTCCAATGTGTCGGA
The DNA here is from genome assembly GCA_943590905.1 of Sphaerophoria taeniata. Lineage (NCBI taxonomy): Eukaryota > Metazoa > Arthropoda > Insecta > Diptera > Syrphidae > Sphaerophoria > Sphaerophoria taeniata. The sequence continues at coordinate 182,471,154 of OX016540.1, read as the reverse complement.
TGTCGACGAAGTGTTGAACGTTTGTTCTATCAGCTAACGCTCTCCGGCCATCCGACACTTGATCCGATCGTACTAAAGAGTTCTGTTGTTCTAAGCATAGCAGAGGATAAAATGAAGACACCACAATCGCTCGGTACACTTCTCTATCGACACCACGAAGTTCTTAACAATTTAGTGGAAAGTAAGTTGCGCAATAAGACACGGTGTGTATTGCATTCGCTGGATGCATTTCGATCGAAACCATTCTCGGAGACCTGGCGTGAGGTGTGGTCATCGATGAAACAAAGATGCCGCGAAGAATTATCTGTGATTAAAGATACTGAATTACATGAAGTGCTTGAGAATTATTTGAAGAAACATAAATTCTGTCAAGGATGCAGAGCTAAGGTATGTGTGCATGTGTTTTCCGCTTTTCGTCTTTTAATTTTCGTATTTATTGGGCAGATTGAGAAAGCTTACAACATTCTGGTGGGAGAGACGACATCGAAAGAAAAGGGATTCGTTGCAGCACTTTATGCTAATATCAAAAAGTGCCAACCCGAGCAACATATTCATGTTCAAACTAAGGCTGATTTTATCGACACCCTTATTCGGCGAGCTGAACCGGAGGTTAATGGAAGGTATTATTGTCATTTTTTCTTTTCAGTCTGAACATTTTCATCTACAATTCAATGCACTACACTCACTTACTTATTCTTCTCACAATCCATGAAGGATCTCTGCCTGAGATACTGCAGTCTTCCATCGTGAAAGGTCCCTCGCTTGTCCCTCTCCAGTCGCCTAAACCAAGCGCTCTGGCATCCGCAGTCACTAGGTCCTTATACCGTGTAGGTTCGATCTTTCTTGTCGTCTCGAACCTGGGCGCTGGGATGAGAAAACTTTCTTGGCTGGAGCGTTGTCGTCCAATCGCTCGATGTGGCCGAGCCAATATATTTGTCTTTTCTTGGCATTCTGGACTACATCCACATCTTGGTACAGCTCATACAGTTCTCGGTTGAACCTTCTTCTCCATTCGCCATCGTCGCATACGGGACCGAAAATCCGTCGATGAATTTTTCTTTCGAAAGTGCCCAGTATCAATTCCCCTTTTTTACTTATCGTCCAGCACTCGGCACCGTAGAGTAGGACTGGTAAAATCAAAGTTTTGTATAGCAGACACTTTTTCTTTCGAGTGAGGAGTTTTGAACCCAGTTGTTTGGCCAAACCGAAGCAGCAGCGGTTCGCTAGGGTAATTCTTCTTCGGATCTCCACTAAGGTGTCGTTTGTGGGATTGATGTTTGTTCCAAGGTAGGTGAACTCCTTAACTACCTCGAAATTGCTGCTACCAACAGTAACGTTTTGTCCTAGGCGGTGGACAGATGTTGCTTTGTTTGTTGATAGCATGTACACCAACGAGTTTCGCCTGTTCTTCAATCGCTGTGAAGGCCTCAAGCACAGCTCTCTTGGATCGACCGATGATGTCTATGTCGTCCGCATAGCCTAGGAGCTGGGTGGATTTGTTGAAGATAGTGTTTTCCGTGCTCACACCTGCCTTGCGCACTTTCTGCTCCAGGACTTGAAGAAGTCACATGACAACGCATCTCCTTGTCTAAACCCTGCGCAAGTTTGGAATAACTCGGATGAGCTGTTACCCATTTGCACACTGCACTGCGTATTGTATAGCGTCATGCGGCACAGCTGGATCAGTTTGTTCGGGATCCCGAATTCAGACATCGCCATCATAAGCTCTTGGCGGTGGATGCTATCATAAGCAGCTTTGAAGTCGATGAAGAGATGGTGGGTTTCGACTTGAAATTCGTTGGTCTTTTCCAGGTACTGCCTCAGTGTGAATATTTGGTCTATCGTTGTTCTGCCTGGCCTTAAGCCACACTGGTACGTGCCGATTATTGTGTTGCAGAAAGGTTTAAAACGCTCACACAGTACGTTGGATAGGATTTTGTATGCAACAGGGATATGCCACGGTAGTTTTTGCATGACATAGGATCGGCTTTTTTTTAAAAGATGGGGCATATGGAGCTTATCGACCAGTCAGTGGGCATGCATTCTTCGTCCCACACTTTGGTGATGACCTGGTGCATGCGGTTCATCAAAACACTTCCTCCATATTTAAAGAGTTCCGCAGGGATGCCATCCGAACCGGCGAACTTGTTTTTTTTTAGCTTTTGGATGGCCCTTTCTACCTCTTCTGTGCTGGGGGTTTGGAATGGGCCTTCATTGGCTGGTCTTACTTCTCTTTCGTCATTAGCTCGCTCGACATTTTTCGCATGCAGCAGCTGTTAGAAGTGCTGCTTGAAAACATCTACAATTCCCTGTGCTTCGGTGACTAGGTTTCCTTCACTGTTTCGAAGAGCTTGTGTCCCGGTTCTGAAACCAGAAGCTAATTGCTTCGACCTTATAAAGAAACGCCGGGTGTTGTTTTTGGCCCGAGACTCTTCTAGATCTTTGAGCTGAGAAACTGCGGATGCTCTTTTCTTCCTTCGCAGGGTCTTTTTCTCATTTCTCCTTTTTGTGCGGTACTCTTCTCTTGCTGCTCTTGTTTTCCGTTGCAGCATCTGCAAACGTGCATTTTCCGTTTCTCGTCTCGGCTACATTCTTTATTATTTCGCGATATTGGTTCCACAAGGTGTTGACGTCTGTGGTATTTGGGAGGACGGTGGAGATTCGCTCACTCAGGCGCTCACTGTAGTCTCTGGCATTCTCCGAGGTGCTAAGGCAACCGATGTTGAACTTCTTTCTTTGGGCCGCACGTGTTTTTTTTTTGTAGTTTGATGTTCGAGCTCTTAACTTAGCCACTACCAGAAAGTGGTCAGAGTCAACATTTGCTCCTCGGAAAGTGCGCACGTTCAAGATTTTGGATGCATGCCTTGCACCGATTAGCACATGGTCGATTTGGTTGCTGGTTCGATCTTCCGGAGATCGCCAGGTTGCTGTGTAGATCTTTCGTCTTGGAAACTTAGTGCTACTTATCACCGTATTACGAGCTGCAGCAAAGTCGATTATTCGGAAGCCGTTATCTGTTGTTTCTTCGTTGAGGCTGTGCTTTCCAACTAATCCGCCAAAGATGTCTTCCTTCCCGATTTTTGCATTGAAGTCTCCGAGTTCGATTTTGACGTCGTACTCTGGACAGGCTCCGTAGGCTCTATCCAGGACTCCTCAGCATCATCGGTAGGGGCGTGTGCACATATTGAAGTGATGTTTTTTAGCGTGGCCTTGATGCGGATAAGCCAGACGATCACTAATTGGCTTAAAATCCATGACTCGATCTAAGCCGATTTCCCACGACGAATCCGCATCCAAATATATGCATTCTTTGATGAGAGCTGTAATAAATGTCTCAATTTTTTCTTTTTATTGTCCCTGATCCTATCCATCGTACATATTTCCTGGATCGCAGTAATGTCTACTGCGAGAGGACAGATTCAAGTTTCTGAGTTGCACCTGGAGTGTAGAGTGTTCTTACATTCCAGGTACAAACTCTCAATGCATAGTCCGTTGTCGTTCCGGGTCTGGTTACCATAAGAGGGGGGCCATTATCCGAGGCTGGTATCTCTCTCATAACGTTCAAGTTTTTTTTTTTACTGTGGAGGGGTTGTTAGCCCCTCGCACTAACCTCCAAATTTGTTGGGCCGTTGATAAGGTGCTTTTGTTTCTCCGTTTTGCACCCGTGCTTTCAAGTTTCGCAAGTTATATCTAGGGATATAACCAGTACCCGGTGGTTACCACGAGGAGGTAAAGTAAGCACTTGGTGTGTAGGAAAAGTTACAGCATACGCCCCCAGACCCTACAACACCCAACCACCGTTTATTTTTTTTTTTTGTTTTGCAAGAATTCAAAATTCAGTATGAAGTTAAAATTTGTTGTTAACTGTTTCCAGCTACACGAAGCAAAGAGAGCGGCATGCAAAGACGTTAGAAATTGCCCAAGAAGAAGTACTTACATGTGTTGGCATGATTATGTACGAGCGGCTGCGCAGAATCTATGTTAGTTTGCGCGAAGAAGAACGAGCATGTCAAGTTTTGGCAGCTGTGGGCGTTCATGCATTGTGTCGAAGCTTTGACATGTCGGTTGAGAAAAAACAGGGCATCAGTAATTTGGAATTGTTATACAATGAAATAAGCCGTGCTGAAAAAGCCAAGGAACACAAACGCGAGCAGAAAAAACTAAAAAAGAAGAAAAAGAAGAATGAGAAGAAGAATAGCTATAGGACATGTGACAATAGTATTGTGGACGATTCAATCGATCTAGACGAAGATGAGGTAGATGAGCACGAGCACGAGCATAAACATAAGCACGGGCACGAAGATGAAGATGAAGAAGATAAAGAGGAAATAAGCAATATTGAAAAAGATAAATGCATCGATTGCAGTGAGGATCTTAATACTTGTCCTTGCGAAGGCAACGGCGACGCAGACGTGTGTACGAAACATTTGGATGCCGGTTATGGTTCGGATCCCAATGCCAATTCGGGGACATCGAGTGCAGCAAGTTCACCCGAAGGATCGGAGGTCTCTTGCTCGGATGGCTTTTGCAATCACGATCATGATCGGCATAGCACTGAGACGGACTTCGCCATCGATAAGTTTGATTCGTCGTCAACCAATCAATTCGAAAATCATCATACATTTGGAACATGTGGACGAGAAAAAAATAATTTGAGTCTGTTACAAATGCTTGTAAGTTTGCTTATAATATGAATTGTGTTTTTTTAAGTAAAATTTTTTTTTTTTGTCTTGACTCAGGAGGATTTCGACGAAATTGAAGACGAAGAAAACTGTTACATTCCCGATGAAGTAGTAATGGAGTATCAATGTCACCAGGAGAAAGTCAACCAACAGCGTAAGGAGTTACGTGAGACACTAAAGCAAAAGTTTGCCGCCTTGTGTATGAAAAAACGTCTTCAGGAGCCGGCAGTTATAGATATTAATAAATAAGAAAACAAAATGTTATAAGCAAATGAAAAGTCTAACTTAAATATACAAATACAAGCTTTTTATTATTTTTAAAGCGAGTGCATATGCACTTTTCTTGTACCAAAATAAAAAGAAATACAAAAATCATTTTAACAGTTTCTGCATTCTTCATGAAACGGCTCCAATGTTCTCAAGTCTCTCCAGGTTGGTGGTAATCCATTGCTTACGTGTTTTCCGCACCTTCTGCAAGGTTCAATAAATAACTTTCCATAGCTATTGAACCACGTCTGAAAACAAATATTTAATTACCTTCGTTTACAAGATAGATAGGTAACCGTCGGAGCGGAATTTTCTCCGAATCGGAGACATTTTGCTTGTCGGAGAACTACCTCGAAGCAAATTTCGGAGAAAATTCCGCTCCGACGGTTATCTCGATTGGGCCGAGATAGATACACCCTTATTACCGTACCCGATCGGAGAAAATGTCCGATCGGAAGTTTTATTTCCTTCACCGTACCCGATTCGTACATAAATAAGTGATGCGTACCGACGCACTTCTTTGTTGTTTTGTGGGTTAAAAAATATTTTTAGTTCCGACACTTTTTTTGTTTCGGAGACAATCGGACGAAATCGCATGAAATCGCGAAACGTCGCTCTCAATTTGAAATTCCGACGCAGATTTCAAATTTTTTCGTAGATGTCTACGATTAACCTGTCCGAAAGCATACGGTGGTAGAAAATTCGTAGAAATTGTACGAATCGGAGAGAATTTTTCTCCGATCGGGTACGGTAATAAGGCCGATAAAGATTTTTATTATTTTTTTCCATGAAAATTTACAATTGTTTACAAAAATTAAAAAGCATGGCTTAATTGCCGTCTGCCTAGTTGACAAAACCATGGTCTCATTGGTGGTAGAAGGAACGACCAAATCAGCGAGTTCAAAGTTGAAAATGTACCGTTTTCGGAACACTTCCCCTTAGTCGTTACCTTTTGACTTGCGATGGTGACTGACGAAGCAAGACCTGGATGAGTTTATAAGGTGTACGGCAGCCAAAACTGCAATTCGTTTAAAAGAGGAAGCACAGCACTTATGGACACGGGTCAGTCTTACAAAGATATGACACGATTCCAGGGCTGATGGAGACCACCGATTACATTCCCCCGTTACTAGATTTCGATAGGAATTTTCTATTTGCATACCAGAAAGACAAAAATGGAATCAGGAACAGGTGCTGGAGTGGTTTGCCAATCTCTCAACATCAGAGATTCGTATAATCTCCTAGCTGACTGTAGTGTCTTTCAGGCCGAGATCTTTGCCATTGAATGAAAAAGCAGCTGAATTGGCACATCATGAAAAGCTAAGCTCCTCGGAGATTACTTTTTTCGTGGACAGCCAGGTTGCTATCAAAGCCTTAGCCAGTGAGACCATAAGATCAAAGGCAATTTTAAATTGTAGGAAGGAATTAAATAAAATCTGCCACACTAACCAGGTTAAGCTCTGCTGGGTTCCTAGACATAGCAATATAGAAGGGAACGAAATAGTAGATGAACTACCCAGGAAAGGGTCAGAAGCAGATACAAGTAGTAGTGACCATTCAGATAGGGTACCACTCGGCCTGATTGGGGTACTCAAGAGGAAGATAGACCTTAAATCTTTCTCTTTTGATTTAAAGTCTATCTTCCTCAATAACTTCTGGAAATCCAGGGACGATTGTGTAATCTCTAGAAGTTTAGGGCCTAACACTAATGAAAAGGAAACTCGGTATATTTTATCGCTGAGTAAAAGGAACGTTAAAATCTTGATAGGTGTACTAACGGGTCATTGCGCCATTGGCACAATGGCCAACAAGATAGGGGCATTTGCAGCCGATTTCTGTAGGAGCTGTCAGGATGAGAAGGAAATAGAAACCATTAAACACCTGCTCTGTGAATGTCCGAACCTCCAAACTAGCCGACTCCGTCGTTTGGCGAACAGGTTTGTTGGGGAACTGGATGATCTAGCACAGGTTTCAATGGCAAACATGAGGAAATTTATAGATAGCACAGGCTGGTTCGTTCACGAGCCAGTCTACGTTAATCGGCAATTTTGAAGAGCATCGATGCTACCTTTTGTTTTTATATAGTTGAACCAAAACAATAGAGTTCACTACCAATTACATCTGGACGCTTCTCTTCATGGATATCAGCAATTTAACTTGATTCAGTTAGAGGAGATCATGAAAGCATCTTCTCCGAGCTCTTTGGGTAGCATTAGGAAGGCCCAAGATAGCTTTAAGGCGCCCTGGTTTGATTTGAAGTGTAGAAAGGCCAGAATGTTGTCATTTGGATGGTTAAGAGCTTATCGACGCTCAAGTGATGAGCACTTTAAAAGACAGTTTCTGCAAGCAAATAGGAATTACAAAGAATTGTGTTCCCGAAAAAAAAAACAGTTATTTTGAGGCAGAAGCTAGACGGTTATCTAACTGTTTGAACGCGAAAGAATTTTGGATTTTGATGGAAAATCTGAATGGTTAAGTCTTTAAAATCCATCCCAAGCTGATCCCCACTCTTTTGGCTGACTATTTTAGAAATTCATTAAACCCAGCTATGGAAAGAAACATTCGCGCCTCCGGGTATTTATAATGAAGTGTTGGACTCAGACGTAACCAACGAAGAAGTATATTTAGCAATGAACAAAATGAAGGATGGAAAAGCGGCAGGCTCCAATGGATTACCAGCGGAATTTTTTTTCGAGTTAGGAAGCACTGTTGTTCGCAGATGACATTGTGGTTTTTGAGTCATCTCCTGAGTCGTTACAACTCATGATCAACCGGCTTTTTTAAGTACTGTAAAAGATGGAACTTAGTAGTTAACATGGAAAAGTCGAAGATCATGATTTTCAAGAGCGGTGGAGGTAGGAATTGCGTAAATGAAAAATGGAACTTCAATGGTGAGAATATAGAGATAGTCAAAGAATTCAAATACCTTGGAGTTAACTTGACAAAGAACTAAAAAATGGAAATGCATCTGAGGGAGAAGCTTACAAGCGTAAAAGCTGCCATCAGCGCATCGTGGTGTAGGTGTTTTTCCAACAAAAGTATTTTACACAGTAGTACGCCTGCGCAGTATTGGAATCAATTTTGTTCTATGCTGCTCAAGTTTGGGGAGCGAAGCAATATGATGAGGTTGATTGCCGATTGCCACCTAATACGTCGGACTACATGGTTATGTTGGAAACAGGACTGCATCCGCTCTTTGTACGAACACTTCGAATGCAGATTGATTATGAGCTGAAAGTTATGAAACTGGAAAATCACCGGTTTCCAAAGATAGTTGCGCTTCAAACTATTCGAGAGGTGTCAGACGGGTATGAAGAATGGATGCATCTTGCTACGGATTGTGAGTTCAACCTAAGCATAAATAACCTTGATTATATTCACTGGGAGGAACCACATTATCAGCTTATTGCAAAAGTAGATAATATGTTCAGAGAAAGATGCCTTAATGAGGCATCTGGGTCGCTGCACAGAGTAGTGTACAGCCAACTCAATCATAATCTGGAGGTGAAGAATTATTTTCGGGATGTGTACAACGTTGAAGAGAAGTGAAAACGGCAATATCACGACTGAAATATAACAAAGCCACTGGAGCAGATGGTCTAGCTGCCGAGCTGTTCAAAGCAGCAGCCGACGATCTAGATAAGAGCATGCACCAAATCATCTGTAAGATATGGTGAGAGGAATGCATGCCCGATGAATGGAACCTCAGCATTGTTTGCCCGATCCTGAAAAAGGGAAATCCTCTAAACTGCGCCAACTACAGAGGAATCAGTCTACTTAACATCGCCTACAAGATCCTCTCTGCCGTAATATGTGAACGTCTAAAGCCTTTCGTCAACAATCCGATTGGTCCTTATCAATGTGGCTTCAGGTCAGGAAAGTCAACCATCGACCAAATTTTTACGTTGCGGCAGATCGTGGAAAAAACCTATGAACTCCAAATCGATACCCACCACCTCATCATCGATTTCAAGGCCGCGTATGACAGCATCTATAGGGACGAACTGTGTGTCTAGTTTTGGCATCCCTGCCAAGCTCGTTCGCTTGTGCAAAATGACGATGGAGAACTCACGCTGCTCCATTAAGGTTGGCAACGAGCTTACGGAACCTTTCGACGTCAAAAAAGGATTCAGACAAGGCGATGCGCTGTCGTGCGATTTCTTTAACATCGTTCTTGCGAAGATAGTGCAAAACTCCACCGTCAACACCAGAGGCACTATCTTATCCCAAAAATCTGTTCAACTTCTCGCGTACCCCGACAATATTGATAGAATGGGAAGAACACAGCGTGATGTCAATGGCGCCTTTGTGAGAATTGAGACAGAAGCGGCAACAATGGGTTTAGCGGTAAATGAGGGAAAAACGAAGTATACGCTGTCTTCGAGGAAGGACACCCAACACCGACGACGGCTCGGACAGAACGTCACAATGGACGCATACAATTTCGAGGAAGTAGAGGAGTTTGTCTACCTAGGCTCCGCTATTAACACCAGCGCCGAGATAAGACGAAGAATTACTCTGCTAATCGCTGTTTCTTTGGGCTAAGAAAGCAATTGTGGGAAAAGACCTCTCTCGAGCAACTAAGGTAAAACTGTACAACACCCTCATCATCCCTGTCTTGCTGTATGGTGCAGAAGCATGGACCTTGACAAAATCGGATGAATGTGCCTTAGGCTGTTTCGAGAGGAAAGTTCTTCGGGTCATCTTTGGCCCCGTGTCCATTGATGGGGAATGAAGAAGAAGTTACAACAGCGAACTTTCCGGGTTGTACAACGACGTGGACCTAGCCAGAAGGGTCAAGGTCCAGAGACTCAAATGGCTCGGCCATTTAGAGCGCATGGACACCAATGCTCCGGCCCGGAAAGCCTTCGACACTATTTCCGAGGGACGCAGAAGGAGAGGAAGACCGCGACTCAGGTGGCGCACACAAGTGGAAGAGGACCTCAATCAACTTGGAGTGTAAAACTGGAGACAGCTAGGCTAGGCACCGAGCTGGCTGGTGAAGACTGTTGATTGAGGCCCAAGTCCACACCGGACTGTAGCGCCAGCTTAAGTAAGTAAGTAGGTACAGCGTTGAAGAGATTTCGTTGATGTTAAAAAATTGTATAAGTACTGGCTTTGAATTATAGGGAGAGAATTATTAACAATTTCATGGAAAAAAATAATAAAAATCTGTATCTATCCTTCGTTTACAATTTTAGTCCATTTCCAAGGCTTACCATATAACTTTTAACAGCCAAGTCGGGTAGAGTTGGCGAGAAGAAATGCAGCATTGCCGAATGGGTGTGTTCTTGGACCTTTCTAAAGACTTCATACCTCGACTCAGCCCACAGATCGTCTACATCTAAAGATTCATCCACACCTTTCACTGTTACCCATTCAATCAAAACGCCTTTGCAGACGATTGCCGCCTTCAAAACTCGGGCTATGTTAACCTTCAAGAATGCAAGTTACAAGGTGAAAAGGAGAGTGGCAGTTGTTAGGCTATAAGATAGGATGGACATAACAATAACTAGCTCTACTTACAATCACAACAGCATTTGATCCAAAAGGACGACACACTTTATAGCTCGTCGTTGTGGAATTAAGATTTATTTCACTCAACAGCTTATCGGTATGCCTTAAAAGTATAAAAGTACATTAGTATTATTCATAAACAAATACTGGTGTAAATTTTACTCAGGATCTGTATTGTTGCAGGAAGAAAGTGGCATTCGGCCTCGTTTGTTGGAACATGTTGAAATATAAGATCGACGCAAATTGTTCACATTCAATAGGTTGTTAGCAAGCATACTATATTCATGGACCTTTAAAGGAGCAAATGTTTTGATTTTCAATTTATTCAAAACTACAACTTACTTTGTCAATCCATTTATAACTATTTACAAGCTGTGGATACAAAGCTTGACGATCTTGTGTGGTCTCTTGGGCCAGATAAGTTGTGTTTCCCAAGTAATACGGAGATCCAGGAGTTGGTAGACTGTTTATCAAAGTTTCCACTTCCCTGGAGTAAAATTGATTATTGTTTGAATTATGATATGAAAACAGAATTGTAGTTTTTGGCTACCTACCTCAAGTTAACATTGACATTATTGAAATATTCTTGAAATTCACGAATAAATTTGTCTGTGTTATCTTCACCATGCTCAGCTCTCATACCATCTGAAAGATGTTGGAAACAATGGCCAACACTTGACCGCAGAGCTTTAATGGCTTGGAGAGAAGCTACTAGTTTGTCCATTTTCGGATTTTTGGGTTTATTTTCAAAATTACAACTTTATGAAAATCTTGTTTTTATTTTAATATTTTATTACAAACTTTTGGATAATCGCCGTCTTGTCAACAAACATAAGCGAATTAGCAAAAACAAAAAGCATTACCAAAGATTAGAGAAAGAAAGAGATCGGAAACTGACTTACGTCAGTGATCACTTATACCAAGATTGGAAACCTTGCTGTCAAAGTGACATTTGCCTACAAGCTGAGGGTCCAGGTTAGCTGAAACAGTATGCGTGTAATACAAACTTAAGGGGCCAGGTTAGCTGTAAGAGTATGCGTGTTTTTGTAATAAAGATACAGTTGCCTACATAATAAAAGCAAGTGAGCTGCAAGAGTATGTGTGCAAGAAAAAAAATAACTTTTGCGGTATTTGGAGGGTAAAACGTAGGTAGGTTTCCAATCTTGTTATAAAGTGATCACTGACTTACGTTTTACACCGACATTTTTCATGTGCACGTTCAGTTTCGTCTTGGATACTCGTTCGCATTGACTTACTATATATGGACTGCTAGTCGTCTGAATTGTCCATACAAAATTCGAAAAAAAATGGTTCCACTTGAAATTCGCTACACTAGCATTGTCCGAGACAGTGGCAAAAAAAGTAAGTAAAAATTTTAGTGACATCTGTTGAGATAAGCTTCGGTCGCATAGAAAGTACTGACATCTAGTTTGTTGAAGATAAACGATGCCATCTTTATTTTTTCGTTATGTAATAATAAAAATTTTGACAGTTCGTGAAAAGCAAGCAGGCGAGGCAGTAGCAGTAAATTTTTGGTAATTAATATTTATCAGGACAAGAAAAGTTTGCAATTTTAGTTTTATTCTCCCTAGAATTTCTAAAGTCTCTGTTGTTTAGTTTATCTTCTGGATGATATCCTCTCATCAATGGACGCCCATGTAGCGAACCACGTCGTGAAATACTGCTTGCTGGGATTGTTGAAAAACTCGGATAATCATCACGAGCAATAAAATGTTGTTCTACAATTGAAATCAGGTTTGTGGTTCCTACGAGTTCCAATCGTTTTTAGAATGTTGACTTTCGATTTTTTAGTGTTGTGACCAAAAGCGACTTCATGTCCGAGAGCATTGACTGGATGATATCATTGAGCCAGTTGCTCAAGCACGTAGTCGAATGTCAAGCATTGATCTACTAAGTGATGATTCGGCTGAAAAGAAGAGCATGGACAGCGTCATGATGGAAGAGTCTCGCGAATATGGAAATCTTTTATTGAACGTCATCTCCTGCTATTGGAAAGCTGTGGCTTGTCCTCTGTGAACAACTGTCCTCGTTTTTGTTGTCCTCATGCAACTCTCAAGAAAAATCAACGAAGCCTGGCTTGTTCATTGGGTTTCTGAAGCCAGAGTGAACAATGCAACGAATTTGACAGCGCCAACTCATGATTCTCGATACTATTTGGGTATTTTTGCTTCCTTGGCGTTGGCCAATTCTGGTTTGACACTCATTCGGGCGTTTTTGTTTGCTTATGCCGGGATTAAGGCGGCGAAGATAATTCATGACAAACTTAAGAACAGGGTTCTCTTTGTAAGTTGAGTTTTTGTTCTTTTCATTTTTATGTAAGAATATTTGAAAATTGCAGACAAAATTCCAATTTTTCGACATAACCCCTGTGAGTCGGATCTTAAATCGATTCTCCTCCGACACGTACACAATTGATGACTCGCTTCCTTTTATTCTGAGCATTCTGCTAGCTCAATTCTTTGGTCTCAAAGGTAAGAAGTCTCCTTTATTGATTTGATTTCTGTCAATCGATGGTCTTAAACAATTCCAGGAGCTCTATGCATCAGTTTGTATGCCATGCCTTGGATTTCTCTAGTCATCATTCCAATGATCCCCATTTACATCAGCTTGCAATACCGATATCGCCACGCATCGCGAGATATTAAGAGCCTCTCGAGCAACGCTCTGTCGCCACTCTACACCCACTTCACGGAGACCCTCGAGGGCATAACAACAATCCGAACAATGCGAGCCGGTCCGAGATTCCAACGGGATTTCCATGTAAAACTGGAAGAGAGCATTAAAGCTCAACTAACTTCTTCGTCGGCTTAGCAATGGCTTGGTCTGCGTTTGCAAATATTAGGCGTAGTTCTCGTGGGTGGAGCAGCCATTCTAGCAGCCTTGACATCGGCCCACACAACCAGCCCAGCATTGGTGGGATTGGCAATATCTTGCGCTTTGTCAATTACCGGTCTTCTGATTGTAGTTCTCAATGCTCTTGCAGAAACTGAGCAAGAGATGATTGCTGTGGAGCGTGTCAATCAATATTTGAAGCTCGAGGAAGAGCCGAATGCCAATGGCAGTGCCGATCCACCATTCGGATGGCCAAGTCAGGGTGTTCTATCCTTTAAAGAAGTGCAACTTAAGTATCGAGATCATCTGGCACTGGCAACTGATGTAAGGATCTTAATGACGTTTGCAAAGGCTTCCTGGCGGTAGGACTAGGAATGAAGAGAAATCTCGTTTAAACTGGAGAGTATACTACACGTCGTTGCAGACCCGCCGCCAAACAAAACTTCGCGTAAGCTGTGCAATGGATAGAAGAAAACAAAAACCAATAAAACCCAGAATTAGAATATAAATACAAAAAGCCTTAACGATCTTTATTAATTGTAGCTTCCACTAAGCCGGATAATGTATAAATTTTGAGAAAAATAAAATGCCACATAAATTGCTTTTTTATATGAATTAAGCACCCAGTTTTGCTTTAGCGAATGCCGATGCCAATTGGAGCACTTCATCGACCCTGTCACAATTAGGTCCAGAAGCTTGAGCAGATTCAGCTTTACCACCTCCTTTGCTACCCAGAGTCGCAGAGATATGCTGGACCCACTCGTTAGCCTTCAGACCCTTTTCCACAGCAGACTTGGACACTGAAATCAGACTGAATATCTTCTTCGACTCTGCATCCACCGACACAAACATAGCCGACGTTTCTGGACTTAAGGCACGAACTTGTTTCAGAGCAGCATCAAGTGCTTTGGTGTTGTTGAAGGCTTCCGGAGTGTTTAAATTGGCCTGACATACATACAGTCAGTGCGTTCCTTGTCATCCAGGGTCTTTTTAAGGGACTTTAAGAGATTTCGCATAACATCCTTCATTACGTGGGGAATTTGAGCTTGCGATATTGTTTCGGTTAATTCTACGATATTCTTAACATGATCCTTTGAATTTTTTCCGTCTTTATCGGAGTCGATCATTGTCCGTAAAGTATTTATTTCATTATTGAAGCTTTCTGTCTTTTTAAGAGCCTTGACGGCTTCGGTCCGGTCAGGGCGACAATGCGTCGTATGCCCTTGGCGATGGCTTCTTCACTGCTAATGACGAAGTCAACGAAGATGGGTGCCACCGCAGAATTCCACGGAGGTCTTTTCACCAGCATCGCCTTGGGGATTTGCTTCAAGATCCTCGACAGGAACTCCAAACAAAATCACTCTCACTGGATCAGAATAAACCTCATCGAACACTGAATCGACTTGGCTACACTCATCTCAGCTCAGAATCTCAGCTTTTCGGGCACAACGAGTGAAATTATATCGGCAGACCGATTACTACGAGGATTTTGAGTGAACGCAACTGGTGTGGCGTCAACAGGATCCGGTTGCCAATTCTCCCAATTGGCCATCTCATCTTTGCCAGCTGCATCGATGTTCTCTTTGAGTGCTTCACTTTTGGCCAATTCTTCGGCCAAATCTGTTGGTCCCTCCTCAGTTAAACCAGTAACAACTCGACGTACTGTGTCACTTCGCTTTCTAAGGAATCCCTAACTGGTTCAGTAACAGTCTCCAAAATAACTCCACTACTATCTAAATGGCGAATGGTTTTAATCGCCGCTACGTAGCCAGTGAGAATGTCCATGGTATTGACTCCCGGGTGCAGTATTCTTGCTTCGAGAGATTTAATGAGATGTTTGCGTAGATCAATTTTTTCCAAGCAAACTTTAAGGTCATCGATCGCTGGAATTGAATCTGGATAATCTACAATGAAAGATAATGGAAATGTTGCTCAAAAATTCCACACACCAACAAACCGATGATAATACTGAAGAACTGCTCAATGATTATGTTGGCGTAGGTTTCATACAAGAAGTACGTGAGCTTTACTTTGAAATCCTGAATAACTTTTTGGGTTTTAACGTCCTCTATGTTGATTTTCAAATGCCCTCGGTTGAAGATTCTGGTTAACCAATTCAAAACGATGCCTTCAAGCCACTGCAATTCAATAGAAGTCAAAAAGAGTGTTAACACTGAACGTGGTCATTACCTTTTCTAGTTCTTTCAAATGACCCTTATCGAATATTCCAAGACAAGTATCCCGAACATGAGTTGCTATTCTCTGCTGGATAAGTGTTGTCAGCGTATGTCCCGCAATTCGATCTAGAAGTCCCAAATTCGTCAAATGCTCGTTGGTTTTGTTGAATGAACAGACAAGATTTTGGCAGCGACAACCTTCAGTTTCGCCATCACAGCCATTACATTTCACTTCATCCAGATCTCCCATATCGTCATCTGAAACATAACTAGCGAACGAGCTAAAACAAACCATGTCTCAAATTTGGTTTACCTTCTCCAGCTTGATGACTATTGGCAAAGACTTTGAATGATACATTGTAAAAGGCATAAACTACGGCATTAAAAT
This sequence comes from Sphaerophoria taeniata, assembly GCA_943590905.1. Lineage (NCBI taxonomy): Eukaryota > Metazoa > Arthropoda > Insecta > Diptera > Syrphidae > Sphaerophoria > Sphaerophoria taeniata. Next base: position 182,455,270 of record OX016540.1, on the reverse strand, counting down.
TGGCAGGAAGTTGCGATAGAAGAACACTTCTTAGCATGTTATTGACCTCTTCTTTATCATTTCGCAGCTTATTTTCGGCTTTGACTAATGGACTGGACATTGGACATGTTTGTTTGAGTAGTTCAATTCTCCGAATTAGCTCGTTGATATTGCAAAAGTCCTCTTCCAGATTTATGATTGCCATTTGGAATTTCATAAACAGCATGTAGTGGTTATCTTGTTCTTCGGCAGTTGTTTGGAACTGTGACAAAAAAAAATAAATAAGAAAAAAAAATAAAGAAGCGCCATTTTCAATTGTCAAAAATGTTACACGATTTTTCCGCTGGATCGGGCGGCGTTCGTGAAAAGTGGAATCATCGTGAAGTTGGCCACTGGCAGTCCATGTATAATAAGTCAATGCTCGTTCGAGTATAGTGCCGGCAGCCTCGAGAATCGACGACAACGACGCTTGTAGTACCAACCAGAACTATTTATGTCGGTCTATAGTTCCCATGAACAAACTGCCAGCGCCAAGGACGGGTAAGATTTCCAACCAAAAATTAGCCTTTAAAGCAGAAACACAATGACGCTTTGCCGTCGATTTTGACAACTGCGAAAAGTTCAGCTATAGGAAATCTGTGTAACCTCACACAATGACGCTTTTCCTACGTACGCTTTTTTGACAAACGTAAGAAAACGTAAAGAAGCCACCATCTGTCAAAAAAAAGTTCAACTTGGTTGAACTTTTGCTTTGTCTGACAGCTCAACAGCTGTTTGTTCATTTGTTGTTTGGAGCAGCGTTACCACTTTAAAAAAAATGGAAGCGAAGTAAATTTGGGAATAAAGAAAAGTAGATTGAGGAAAAGCGAAAAAGATTTTAAAATAGTGTATTTTATATTGACCATGAATACATAGACAGATCTACAATTAGAGCCGTGTGTGAATTGTGTTAAAATGTGTATACAAACTTGACTTTCGATTTAATTTTGACACTACATGGCGGATATGATGTGTTAAAATTTAACTAGCAAGCTAAAATATGACACTAGTGCTTAAATTTAACCAACATTCCAACCCAAGTTGCGCACGGCGTAAAATATTAAACACTTTAATACAATCACGTAACTCATACTTTGCGTATATTTATGGGTTGACATTTCGTGTTTGTAAAGTGTGTCCGCTTATTGTTCGTGTATAAGGATAGAAACTTATCGATTATATATTTTCCTGATGAAAATAAGAGAACTGTAGGCATAAAATTACTCAATGAGTTAATCGAAGCAGATTTTGGAAATATCAAGTAAAATCGAGTGAAGTAGATTTCAAAACATTCTTGAAGGTGCGAAGTTGGAATAGATATTCAAAGTTTTTCAAAAATCGAAGTAGACTACTTCGAAAGGAGTAAAGTGGCAAATCTGTTTGATGATGATGGAGGGAGAACTGTCATTCAAAGCACACGTGAAGCGGGTGCATCGTAACGCAACGACGCGTCTGCCTAAAGGGCTAACTATAATGAACGGAACATAGCGGACGGAGCCGTCCGTAACTGAGCGAATACAAGGAATTCGTATATTGTGCCCTAAATAACGGATTGCTCCGTATCGTCAATTTTCGTTCAGTTTTGCTTACGGACGTAAACTGCGCTCCCCTTCGCTTTTAACGGACGAAAATTTGACAGCTGACTGGATTTATTGTTTTTTGAAGAGGAATTCGATTATTTGTTGATTTTAAGGAATTAATTTCTTGAAAATTGTTTGTTTGATGTATGACAACCGATGTTCACTAATTATTGAAAATAAAAATCAAATATTTTATTTTGAAAGATACTTCCGTACACATCCGTTCATTATGGGTATAGAGTTCACATGGCAGTTCGGAAGGGAGCGTTTCGTTCGGTTCTGACACTAGCTTCCGCTTGCTTCCGCTCATTATAGTTAGCCCTTAAAGCGCCATTGTGTGTCTGCTTTTAAGCTTGTAGTCATTGTCAATTTTGACAGCTCTGTTTCATATCTTCGCCTTTCTGATCTGTGCGCTGTGTCCTTTGTATAGGTATATATTTGGGTAGTAGTTTCAAGATGACAAACGATGGTGGCACCATCTTAAGACTTTTCACAGAAGCAGTTTTTTTTACATAAGTTTGTATTGTAGCTGGGAAATCAATCTTGATAATACTAGTTTCATATACAACCTTTGTGCGTCGAGAATTTTAAGTTGGAAACTTTACCCGTCGTTGGCGCTGGCAATTATTCATGGGAACTATAGTATGTACCCACATATACAACCACGGCTGTCCATCTGTTATCATACTGAACATGCAGAGAGAGCTAATGAGTGCTTGCTCCGCTGAATGAAACCGATTTTTTTTTCTTTAACCTGAAACCATTGACTTATTATACATGGGGCTCGTTCAGTTTGATCTTGGATAGCCTATCTTAGATAGCCTATCCAACTCATTTTTCATGAACGAGTTCGATAGCTTAATTCGGATATCTATGCAAACAAGGGTACAAAAATCAGCTGTTTACGAAATTTCAATGGCTGTTCTGTCAGATAGCCACCTATACCAGAAATTGTTGGATAGCTTTGGTTTTGTTTGGTTTGAATCTCTGATATTTTTTTTTACATAGAAAACAAAAACAAAAAGCTATCCGGATAGCCTATCCAAGTCAAAGTGAACGCGCCCATGGACTGCCAGTGGCCAACTTCACGATGATTCCACTTTTTGCGGACGACAAAGAGATCCAGCGGAAAAATCGTGTAACATTTTTGACAATTCAAAATGGCGCTTCTTTATTTTTTTTTCTTATTAATTTTGTTTGTCAAGTAAGTAAAAGTGCTACACAATAGGATTCTATTTAATTTTTTCTGTGGTTTTGCTTACTTTGTGAATTTTTTTTTTCTTTCAGAGGCGACGCTGTATAAATGGTGTGTGTGAAGAAGCAGGGCAAAGACCAGGCATATGGGACACATGCCGTTCGGATTCTGGCGTTCGTCTAGCGGATGGCATTGGGATTGTTCAGGCTGCTGATTTTGTGACTGTTTTCATTGGGCGAGTATGTGTTTCGGGAATTCATTCCTTTCATGGAGAAGATGGACATTTTGAATAATGACGACATCCCACATTCATTGATCTGTGAATTTGCGGTAAGAATATTCAGATTTTGTAAGAACTCTATTAATTTTTGTCTCCTCTTCCAGCGCTGTGCAATCTTCTTCTGTGGCAACGATGACATTTTTCTATATGAAATCAATTCCACCAACAAATGATTCCTTCAAATACCAATCGGCCACGTTATGGAGGATGTTGTGCGGAATCTCTTAAAGACCCTGGATGAAAAGATACGCGCTGTCAAAGGGTCTGAAGGCTAACAAGTAGGTCCAGCATATCTCTGCGACTCTGGGTGGTAAAAGAGATGGTAAAGCTGAATCTGCTCAAGCTTCAGGACCAGACACGACCGAGTCGATGGAGTGTTCCATTTGCCATCGGTATCGCTAAAGCTAAATTGGGCTCTTAATTCATAGATAAAAGAAATTACAATTTATGTGGCATTTTATTTTTCTCAAAATGTATACATTATCCGGCTTAGAGCAAGCTGTAATCAATAAAGATCATTAAGGCTTTTTCTATTTATATTTTAATTCTGGGTTTTATTTTCTTCTATCCATTGCACAGCTTACGGGCTTACGCGAAGTTTTCTTTGGCGGCGGTTTGGCAACGACGCTGTAGTATACTCTCCAGTTAAAACGTGATTGCTCTTCATTCCTAGTCCTTCCGCCAGGGAGCCTTTGCAACGTAACATCCTTACACCTCTTACATCACCAACCATAACACACTCATCAGCTTTGAGGCCCTTTGCCTTTGGTATTGCGCTTTCAAAAACTAAACGATTTGGTTCGCCAATGAGAATTGCATTAACTGAAGGTGTGTATTCCAGTCCTTTGACGAAGCACCCAGGACCGAGGGCTAGGCCATCACATTCCGCGAAAGCGAAACAAAACCATACACACCAAGGTTAGGATGGAGTGGCTGTCTAGATGTTATGGACTCACTTGGACCTCAAGGGTCCATTGTAATACCACTAAAAAAGTTACTCATGGGCGAGTAATGAACTTAAGCAAAGTTATAGAGACATCTTGTGTCGATCGTTGCCAGTTTTCTTTGGCGGCGGGTCCAAAATCTCTTACAACTCGTGTGTTCATCAGAACCAAGGAACTGTAGCTTGTTATTCTTATTAATCTCATTGATTTTCTTGTTGTTGGCCCTGCTGCACGTGGACGTTGCGGTTGCTCTTCACTTTCCTCCACCAATCTCGCGTGGCTTTGGTCTTCGGTGCGCTTCTCATTCAGTCACCACCTGAAACGGAAAAAATGACTGAAGACAGTTCTATGACCGATGAAACATGCAATTTACCTGACACGACGAACGGTCCACAACCCAAACTAAATCGATCTGTTCAAGTTTCTCTGACACATCGAAAATCTGCCCTGTTGTGTACTCAGTGTTGGTTAGCAGACCAGAGCTTCCCAGTGTATTCACCCAGTATTTGTTCCACAGTGAGTCCAGGAGCTTCCTATCCAGTGCTGAGTTGAAGTAACTCACCTCCAACGGATAGTATTGCTTGCAATGAACACCGAAATCTTCGATTTTATTCAATGGAATTGTCTGATACTCGGAGGGTTCTTCATTTGGTGGCTTATAACCCTTAGGGTATGTCCGGAAAGCACCCAGACACACTTTGCCAGCCAAAAATGTTCTCACTGGATGGACGTCAATAGCAACAAAGGGCTGAGCATTTGCGTAGACACATGCCAGCAACCAGCAGCCATAGCCGGGATAGCTGTGATACCAACCGATTGCGTGTTCAAGGCGACCGACTTCCTTGGCCGAATCGATATAGGCTATATAGTTAGCTTGGGATTGGGCATTGACTCGAGTTTCGGTTCCTTCGACTGGTGAAGCAAATGCATCCATGACAGTCTTAGCAAACACAAGAGAATGACAAGCAAATTAAAAGTAAAACCAAAAGTTTCGACTACAAACCATCGTGTTGTCTTCAACTTTGCCCAAGAGCAAACCCATAACTTCTAACGTGCAGATAGTGCAGAGATTTTAATGTCCTTGAAGTAATGGGGATCCTTTTCCCAGGGTTTTGCGTCCAATACTTGACGTTGTTGTTCGGACTACTAGCGGAATATTTCATCGCATGATGGGAGGGTTTTTACGTTATTTTCCAGTTCCCAGACTGAAAAAAGGAAGAAATTATTTAAAAAAAAAAATAATAATTTACAAAGAACTTACTGCTACTGCCTGCTTACTTTTCAAGAACTTCGATATTTCCCTGTTGGAATTGTTCGAATCTGCCCAATCGGATTTTCATCAACATGTCACCGTTCAGGTTGATGCAGTTGACTCCATTGTTGTTGAGGAAGAGCGACACATAATCGCTGGTGGCGGACTTGTTGCCGAAAATGATAAAGGGCGATTTCCAACTCGGAATTGAGGTTTTCGATTAGTTTGTCGGATAATTGAAGAGTCTCTCGAAGGCTTTAGATTTCTTCCATTTGACTGAGAATGACATCTTCTCTAACGGATGGGTGGACAACAAAGTAATCACCTTTAGCTCGACGATGCATCCAGCCTTTGGAAGCAAGTGGAATTGTTCCAAATTCAGCTTCGATTAGTTTTTTCCCAAAGGAAATGTTAAGTTCACTTTTTGATTCTCAAGTAAACATCGGAAATGTTTTTGGTGACCGGAGTCATAGTGGTGTGATGAATCAATGATGGGTTGTCTACATCTGGAGTTGTCCTTCCGTTCGACAACTCAACAACAGCGCGTTGGATGTTTCTTCCCTTCAAAAGCTCATCTTGATAGGCAACCGCTTCGATGTATTTGTACTTTTGCAGCGAATAAACAAAACTCACGTCCTCGGCGCTGCGATTCTTGCTGTTTTTCAGAAATGATTGCACTAGTTTGCCTTCGTTCTCTTTAGGAGTTCTTCTTCTTACTTCTTTCTCTGTTCGAGCAGCAAAATGGAACGCTTCAGATATGTGCATTGACCAAATACGTGTTTAGTTGAACCAGAGGCGATATGACCAAGGATTTGGCTTCAAGCACCCTCGGAGCTAGATTTGATTCCATCTGCTCTAGCAACGATGTAATAAATAATTCAATCTGCCACTGGGGGCAGATGTGATCTTTTTTGAATGCTGACGTGAATAAATAACAACTTCGTGCTTTTCGCGATGCATATCCCATGAATTCTAATTGTCACGATGTCTGGCCATGCCCTTGTTCTTGCTTCCATCTAGGGACGGGATATAGTTTCTTCATTGCCTTCGAAATGCCTTGGCAGGCAACTGGAACACTCTTGGGGCAGTTCAGTGGAAGTTTCAATCTCATACTTGATAATTGAAAATCCTATAAAAGTAAGAAAATTGGCTGAAAAAAGTAAGAAATTATTAAAAAAAATAATTTTCAAAGAACTTACTGCTACTGCCTGCTTGTTTTTCCAGAAATGTCAAAATTTTCATAATTACATAAAAAAAAAACATGGCATGCATCGTTTATCTCAGCAAATTAAACTAGATGTCAGTACTTTCTATGCGATCAAAGCTTATCGCAACTTAAAGAAAGAGATGTCGCTAAAAATTTTATTTTCTTTTTTTGCCACTTGGTATTTTTACGCTAGTGTAAAGTGGAACCATTTTTTTTCGAATTTTGTATGGAGAATTCAGACGACTAGCAGTCCATATATAGTAAGTCAATGCCTGAAACACTTTCGTAGTTTTTTTTTCTCATTCTTCATTTTTGATTTGTCAGTCGATACCACAGAAAGGGAGATGGGAAACCAAGCTGTTAAAATGACAATGCCTACAAGCTATGGAGCTATGGTTCAAGTTTACTGCAAGAGTATGCGTGTTTTAACCAACACTATCTCAGTAAACTTGAGCATAGTGTGTTATAACACTCAGACGTTTTTAGGAAGACGCAAATGAGTGCGAAAGAGAAAGTAGGTGAAATAGAAATACTTTAAAAAGTCTCAACCCGCAGAGTTGTGGGTTCAGGATTCTCGGATGGTTTTTGACGTTTCTTTTCCTGTCTTTCTTTGTTTCTTTGCGTTGCTTTATTATTCACCCCAATTATGAAATTCGAATTTCAAGTCGCATTTATAGTCGTAGTCGAATCGTATCGTATTTGAAAAGCAAATTATGAAAGTCGTATGTTGTACATACGACTCTAGTTAAATCCAACGTATACCAACGCAAAGTTTGAAATATCAGCTTTGTATAATACACCTCATAGTATTTGCAGCGTCGAGAATTTTAAGTTGGAAACTTTACCCGTCGTTGGCGCTGGCAGTTATTCATGGGAACTATAGTACCGACATAAATAGTTCTGGTTGGTAATAAAAGCGTCCCTGTCGTCGATTCTCGACGCTGCAATTTCTATAAGGTGTATATATACAAAGATGTCAGTCCAAAAGAAAACAAAATAATTTTGTAATCATAAGCAGCCCTATTAATAAACACAAAATAACCCTAACACAAGACTAACTCGTGTTGTAAATCAAAATTCCTATTAATAAACGTGTGTTAGCCTTATATGACATTTGTTAGCAAACGGATAACTTATTTCGTCGATTTGTACGTATAAGGACCGAATATCTTTTATTTGAAAACAAATTTCTGTATAGGTAATTTAACTTATAAACTAAATTTGATTTTGCGGTATCTAAGTCATGGCTGTAATAAGAAATTGGGAGCGTAAATAGGTAAGAAAAGTAAGTTTGGTTTAATTTTTTCCATAAATTTGGTTCGTTTTATTCTAGATTCAGGACTCAGTTGCATTTTGAATCCCTCTAAAGCTAGTTACTATGGTACCAATCCTCTAGAACCAAAAATAGCCCATTATCTTAAGCTGTCATCCCTTACATCCAGAAAATTGTAAATACAATTTGGTGGAGAAATAAAATAAAAGATGAATTTTTTATGCCATTGGCATTTTATTATATTGAAAAGATAAGATTTAAGAGCTGAACAGAATGCAATTGCCAGTCGGCCGACCACGAAAATTACAGCTAAAATTTGTATGGAAATGTCAAATTCGTCATCCGAAGATCAGGTCTTCATTGTTTACGCCCTGCGCCTGCCCTTCGTGGCGTGGAACTATATCATATCCGACTTAATAGAAATTGTCAGCAATTGGATCGTCCAACTGGTAGGTACTTCTCGGAAAAATCTCTGAATCTTGGAGTTATTTTGTAAACCAAAAACACATATCGAATGTAATCCAATATCTTTTGGTAGTCTAGATCCAATATAAGCTGACACATTTTTCATCCTTGAATATGTTTTTGTTGATGACAATTAAGCAAAATCGTAGAATGAACATTTTTGGGCCAAAAACGGTTTTGAACACTGATATTTCTTTTTAATTCACATATTTTTAATAAATCAAAAAAAAAACAGTCAATAGGTGACAACTAAATTTCAAAATCGAAAAAAATACTAGATTTTATAGTACATTTTGGAGCTATTCAATGAATATCTAACACGAGGAAAAAATATGTTTATTAATAAACTTTTTTATCAAATGAATAATTACACTATCCGTGTGCTAGCTATAACGTGTGTTATCCAGTGGATAGGGTATTTTTATTAATAGGGCTGAAGAAGTTTATTTTCATGTAAATAGCAAATAAAAATTTATTAAACAAAATTAAATTAAGGAAAATGAATTCGATTGATTTGTTTTCTACTGAGGATGAGGACGTCGATGTAGCTACCTCTACATTTTGGTAGAGAGCAGATACAAGTGCCTCAAGCTGGTTCTTCTTATTGAATTTCCTTTAACCCTAGAAAGCTAACGTTCGTCAAAATGGCACACATCGAACACATTTCTCCCTCTCCCTTCTTTACTGTTTGTATTACAGAATCGTACGTTCGCGCCAACTTAGTCGGGGGTGGTATGTCTTGTGCGGTGGACTTTTTTTTCTTGTAAGTCCTTTTGTTTTTTATATATGTGCAGTGTACTCGTCATTTTGACGAATGTTTAGCTTATGTGTAACTTTTAATTCTGTTGATTTTTGCGTAGGTGGCGATGGTAAAATTTGATTTTTTTGAATTTTTTAGTCAATTTGTATTTGTTTTAGTTTGCTTATTGTGGGGTATTTATATTTTTGGAATACTTGTTTATTATTTCATTTAAATTATTTGAAATAGAATCAGAGTTCCCTAATGATCTAAAACAACCAAGTGCTATGAAAAATACGATTTTCTGTATTAAAACATGAAGTAAATATATACATTTGTTCAAGATTCCTTTTTATTTTGCTCTTATTTGTTAATAAATAAAATTACTTTGAGTAAAAAGTAATAACTTATTGAAAAAACCAAACTTTTGTCAATGTTCGTCAAAAAGTCGAATAGTTAGCTTTTCATGGCAGTCCAGATAGGTTAGCTTTCTAGGGTTAAATAAATACATATTTACCTAAATTTGTTAAAAATTCTCTTAATAAATTAAAATAAATAAAATCTTACATTTGTTTTGCTTCCATCATCAGATTTTTTTTCTTTGAATGCAAAACTCGCAAGCAGTCGTACACAAAATAACAAACGACACAAAAACGGATATAATACGAGTAACGCCGAATTTCATAATAAGGAAAAAAACAGCGACTAACATGCGATGATATGCGATAGGTACTGTTTTTCTGTCAAATTTAAAAATTTCAAATATATTTCCTAGCTACTACGATTTTAACTGAGATAATTGAAGAAAAGCGATTTTCATAATCGCGATGTACGTCTAAAGTCGTATACGACTCTAAAATACGAATTTCATAATTGAGGTGATTGTTTCTGGTGTCTTTGAGTAAACAACTCTAACACATCTAACAAGATTTCTTCATCGGAACTATTATCCGTATCCATGATGTCAAAAATCATTTCTACGGTATCTAATACTTTATTTAAAACTTCAAATGACATTTTATGAGTGTTTATTTTAATAAAAAATTCAGTTTTCTTTAATAATTTTCACACTTTGACTTTGTGTACGAGATACGAGAACAAAACAAAGAAAGAGAATAGTCAAAAACAGTCGACTGAAAAACATCCGAGTGTAATAATGCGAGATTGACGGAATGAGCGTTCAAAAGAAAATCTACAAAACACGCAGCATGAAAAAAGTCTGGGTGTAATAACACACATACACTGATCTCTATAATACACTGGATAGTGTATTACCCACTGATCTCTATTATAACTGGATAGTGGATAGGAGCAAAAAGTTTGACTCCCATAGAAGACTGTTATAAGTGTAAAGGTACCATGCAGGTATAACAGTTATACCAAAATATAACACTTCCCCAACACTGGTATCTATAATAGAGATAGAGATAATATAGATCAGAGATATAGACAAAGGAGATCAGTCACTTTTTTTGTTGAACATCACTTCACTCTGTCTCACTTTTTCGGTTTATATAGAAAGAGATGCACAAGTGTAAGAGTACCATGTCAAAATCAATAGGAGTCAAGAAAAGTGTTATAATTTGTATGGAATCCACTATCCAGTGTATTATAGAGATCAGTGGTATTACCTACAAAGTATAACAGTTTTTTTGACTCCATTTGATGATGACAGTCGATGTCCCTTTTCGACTTTTTGACGTCTAACGCGTCTAACTAACAAAAAAAAAAAAAAAAACTTGACGTAATTTTCATTTTCATTATCTTGTGAATTTTGTTGTGACTAGTGATTTCTGAAAGATTGTGTTGAAAACAAATTGAATTTAATAAGAATATCAAAATATCCAAATAAAAATATTGAAAAAAAAGTATTTGTTTCACTTGAAGTGTTATTAATATAAATATTTGAAAACAAATATTATTTTGACAAAAATATTGAAAGTGAGTAAATGTTTCATACAAATAAAAACTTAAAGTGATCCATAATCCAAATGATTTAAAACAAAAACATAACAAACATAAATAAAATAAAAGCCATTAATATTCACAGGACGAAAAAACCAGGAATATGGTCATGCGCTCCAAATATTGCCACAAAGAAAGTGGCAAAGAAAACGGTCGAACACTACATGGGTGAGTTACACTTGTTATGATTTAATTATTATTTAAAATACATTTCAAGCATTCTTTCCTTTCTTTCATTTGCCCTTTTCCATAAATATCTCTACATTTAATAAGAACGAGCCAAAAGAAGTTTCGGCATTTTCACCTATTTGAGAAGGAAAATTAAGTGAATACATTCTGGCTCGTCCTTGTTTGAATTTTGCACTTACAGGAATGCTTTATGCCATTTTTGATTCCTTGCAACATCCTTTAAAAACTTGCATTTAAACTTTTTTATTACAATCTAGAAATCTATTAGGGACGAGCCAAGTGAAGTTTCAACTTCGGCATTTTCACCTTTTTGAGATGAAAAATCAAAAGAAGTGAATACATCCTGACTCGTCCTTGCTTGACTTTTTCGCTTACAGGAACCTTAAATTGAGTTTAAGTAAACAACTTTGTACTTCATTTTTGCAGATTCCCATTAGAAGACGATTCGTTGGTAGAAATATGGAAAAAGCAACTTAAGCTTCATCCTTCGTTTCGACCAACCAAATTTTCAAAAGTGTGTTCGGATCACTTCCAGAGTGAAAATTTCTTTTTTTTGGGCAAGAGAAAGGTCTTGATAGCAGGCAGTATCCCAACGCTCTTTTCAGAGCGCAATAATAGTTGCTTTTTTTGTAACGCAAGCAGGGACACGAAACCAGGTCTTTCACTTCGAAAGTATGAAAAATGTTTATATTCTTAACCCTAGAAAGATAAACTGCGCCTCAGAGGCGCCCGTAAAATATATAAATTGCTTTATTTTCTTAACCGACGCTCTAAAAAATTCGTTCTTTTGAGTCAACTCACTCGTCGATTAACACTTGCGATATACGGTTGTTCCGGTTATGTAAGTACTTCTGATTCAGACAGAGACTGATAATAATTGTAATTCTCATCAAAAAATATACCGAAGATCATCGATTTTGTGTTCGTTTTTCGTTATGGATTTGAAATATCCTATTTTAATTAGAAGAATTAATAATAATATAGATTTAGTTTTACTGTCTTTTATGTTTTAAACGATTTTGTTATATTCTTTCAATAAAATGAAGAAATAAAATAAAGATTTATTTAATTTAAACAATAAAACAGCTATGTTTTTTAATCGTGCGCCTCGCAGGCGCATGTTTATCTTTTCAGTACTAAAAAATAAGTTTATCTTTCTAGGGTTAATGAACTTAATTAATATTTTTTTTCTATACAGATTTCCTTTGATTAATATTTTTTTTCTATACAGATTTCCTTTGAATGATCCCGAAAAGTTGGAGAGGTGGTTGCTGGCGATAAACCTCCCAAACTTTGTGCCAAACGAAGGCACGCTAATTTGTAGCCAACACTTCTCTAAATCATGTTTTAGAGAAGTTAAAAACTACCAATATTTAATATTGAAAAACGATTCAATACCTTCAATTTTTCTAAGAGGTATGTAGGTTGATTACTGATTATTTTTTTTTTAAATAAACTAAGTAAATGTTAGGAACTGACTATCTCTTCAACTACAGATAAAGTTTACTTTTACTAAAATTGACAAATTAATTTACTTTTATTTTTTCAAGCAGAAGAACATGACCAACAAGAAGAAGCCCAAAATCTCGTTCTTCAACCAACGGAAAAAAGTGATGTTAACTCAACATTTAATGAAACAGGTAAGCCTTAATTATCATATAAACAACATTTTGTATTGAAGTCTATATTTCCCTACCAGATTTTCAAGAAAAATGTGAAGATTTTCAAGTGGGTGCTTCAGATTTAATGGAAAAAGGTTTGTTTTCATATTTTGAATATAATCATGTACACATTATATACACATATACATATATAAAACACAACTCTTTTCACTTCTTTTGAATTATATGCTTTCAAATATATGACATACCAAAAAATAATCTAAATTCAATACCATGGGGGTCGTTTGCACACTAAAAAGGGGTTTGCTTGCTTATGGTATCGCTACAGTCCAGGTCGGACAAAGGCCTCGCCCAACAAAAATCTCCAGCCAGCTCGGTCCCTAGCTAACTGTCTCCAGTTTCGCACGCCAAGTTGCTTCAGGTCCTCCACCACCTGTGTGCTCCACCTAAGTTGCGGTCTTCCTCTTCTGCGACGTCCTTCCGGGTTTTATTCAAAGACTCTACGAGCCGGAGCATTATTTTCCATTCGCTCTACATGACCCAACCATCTAAGTTGTTGGACCTTAACTTTTCTTCGTCTACATTCTACATTTATGCAGACAGGAACAAAAATCACTCAAAGAATTTTTGCCTCAAAGCAGCCCGGACCATCCCATCGCAATTCTTGGATGCCAGTTATATCTGCTTCAATATGTCTAAGTAGCTCGTAAGGGTGTAAAGGGGTAACTTACTTTTATTTTGAAAATGTAATGAAACAAATACGATAAACAAGTAAAATAAACACAATTAAAATTCACAAACATTTCGTTTTTTTTTCTGCAAAATAGTACTTACAAAGTATCACTCGTTTAATGTTAAACAATAAAAACACAAACTCAAATACTTTTTGGACACAAATACTTATACATATTTGGAAATGGAGATCTTATCCATTTTTAAGGTATCTTTGATTATTCTAATCTAATCATTTCCATGATACCTTTCAGTGATAATGAGTACATTAAATGAAGATATTGAAGAGAGAAGAAGAATAGTGTACCATGATCATCGGTATGAGTCCTCACCGAGAAGTAATAAAAGAAGACTCAACTCAATAAATAAGAAAATCAAGACTATTCAAGCAAAAAACAAGATTCAGAGGCGTAATATTTTCCGATTGCGCACAAAAATAACTTCACTAAAGGAAATCTTAAACGAAGCTCGAAAAAAAAAATTCCATTCCAGAGTCAGGCATGACATGCTTAGAAACCATTGCCAATTCTGATGTGGGGGAACTCCTTGAAAGATTTTTAAAGAACAAAAAAAATGCAAATGATGTACTTACCATTCCTAGTAAAAAAAAAATCAAAAATGGCAAGTCTTGCAATGGGTTAGGAATATCTAGAGAAAAATATCCTCCGGCTCTTCGCTGTTTTTCAATGACACTTCATTTTTATTCACCCAAAGCATATAATTTCGTCCGCCAAAAGTTTTGTCGTGCATTACCTGACCCGAGTACATTACGATCTTGGTATTCCTCTGTGGATGGAGAACCTGGCTTTACAATGGAAAGTTTCGAAGCATTAAAAATTAAAGTCGCCGAAGCTAATGAAAAAGACAAGAGAGTAATCTGCAGCTTAATGCTTGATGAAATTTCGATAAAGGCCGGCCTTCAAAGCATTTCCGTTGGCAAAGTCAGGGGCTACGTCGATTTCGGTTCGGAAATAGATGTTTCGGACGAGATGCCTCTTGCGAAAGATGCTCTCGTTATTATGGTGGTCACATTAGACGGGTCGTGGAAATTACCGGTAGGCTATTTCCTAGTGAACGGAATAGATTCAACCACCAACGCGGAACTGATTAACATAAGCTTAGACAAGCTTCACGAAATTGGCGTTGAAATTGTCTCCGTTACGTTAGACGGTCCGTCCAAACATTTCGCAACAATGCGTTCACTAGGAGCGAAACTTAATATCGACGAATGCCAGCCCTACTTTCCTCATCCATCCACACAGGAAAGCGTATTTGTCATTTTCGATCCTTGTCATATGATAAAATTGATGCGAAATTGCTTGGGAGAGTATAAAGTACTTAAGGACGGAGATGGTAATACAATTGAGTGGGGGTATATTGAGGCATTAGTAGGTCTCCAAGAAAATGAGGGCTTGAGAGCCGGAAACAAACTAAAGTTGGCACATTTGAAGTACCATAAACTTAAAATGAAGGTTTATCTAGCAGCTCAAACTCTCAGTAGCAGTGTGGCTGATTCCATTGAATTTTGTGATAAAGTTCTAGAGCTTGAAGCCTTTAGAGGAAGTGAAGCAACATGTCGCTTCATACGATGTATCGACAGAATATTTGATTTTTTAAATTCTAGGAATCCTTATGGAAAGGGTTATAAAGCACCATTAAGGCGCAGTAATGAGTTATTTTGGCGACCTACAATTTTGTGTGAAATAGACTACCTGAAAAAAATTTCTAATGCTGATGGCGTATTGATGACAAAAACAAGAAGGCACGTTCCTTTCTTGGGTCTCATTTCAGCCTGCATGTCAGTTATGGAAATTTATGATAGGTATGTCAAAATTGAAAAGTCACAACTTAATTACTTGCTCACCTACAAATTAAGCCAAGACCACTTGGAGTTGTTTTTTTGTGCTATAAGAAGTTGTGGTGGTTGGTGTCCCAATCCAACTGCTGCCCAGTTTGTATCGGCCTATAAAAGACTTCTTATCCACCACGAGGTCAAGTCTGCAAATGGTAATATTACAGCAATGGACCAGACAAACATCCTTTCTGTACCTTCTTCACGCCCAGCCAAAGTTGATATTTACGACCCAGCGACTTATGAAAAAATGTCAAATGAAGCGGTCTCAGAAAAGTACGGGTTAAATGAATCGTTACTTGAAAACAGTGAAACGTTTGAAGGAATTCCGGAAACACTGTCTAGCTTTTCCAGATCATGCGTTGGCAACATAAGTGGTTGGGTGGTAAAAAAATTGGTAGATAAAAACAAGCCAGAAGTGAAATGTGAGCAATGCCAACAAGCTCTATTTCAGAATTCTCAAAAATGGGCCGATTTTGAAGATAATTATCTAGTAGAAGCCAAAACTCGTGGTGGATTGATTTTTGCTAGTGAGTCAGTTGTAAAAATTTGTGCCAAAACCGAAAGTCTACTTAGACATGCATTAAATAAAATAAATTGCCTTGTTCCGAGCGAAAAAAACTTTCCAGCTGTTTTGTGCTCTAAGGTAATGCATGAATTGTTTCAACCACCATGTGAACTTTTTTCGAGTTTAAACAGTCATATTTTTGACAACGGTGTAGAAGAACCAAGCCACATTTACAGTCTTGTAAAAAAAATTGTATGTGCGTACTTGAAGTTGCGGTTATATTCAGCTACTAAATTGGCTTCAGAAGCTGCTGTGGGCGAAAAAATTCGAAACCATTTAACTCGTCAAATAATCTGGCAACGTCAATAGCTTTGTTTCATTTTGTTTGTATTAGTTTGTCTTTTTTATACTGCCATATATTTAAACTCCTAAATCGTCCTGTAATTAAAATTCAGATAAAGTTCAGTTTTGTCACTTGTGTTTCATACTAAAACTAAAATATGTAACTATTAATATTATATTAATATTAATATTCTGTTACACTTTCTCTACGCTTTTACTATAAACATAATAAATTGAAAAAAAAAATAAAAAAGTTTTTATTTTCCGAAAGTATAAAAAAGTAGTTTTATTATTTAAACAACATTTAAGAGTTTCCTAAATCAGAAAGAAAGGTAAGACTAATTGACCTCGAATGCTTCAACATAATTTTAACTCACTATGTAACCGGGCATGTTTTTTCAGAACTAGCAAATGATATGTTGTGGTCATCCAAATTATTTTCGTTCTTGATATTTCCATGTCATCCTCGACACTTACGCATTTGGACTGCTCCAGATCGGTCAGTGTATATTCCACCAGTTCCGATAGACGATAGATACATGAACGTCCATGTCAGATAATCCACAGCGTCTTGTTTGTTCTCAATTGTCTTTGTCACGACTTCTGCATTGAATTGGTCATGAAGACGATGGTACAAATGGCTTTCAATTGGCGAAAGTTCGTTGAGGAACTTCTTGAAGAAATCCTTTTTCGAAGATTGACACATCAACACGCACTTGGCATCAGCATCTTCGATTGGCCTGTTAGCTCGACCAACCATCTGGAGAACATCTGTTATGGGATAATCCTCATAGGAATGGTTCTTGCCGTTGTAGAATTGTGTA
Source organism: Sphaerophoria taeniata (assembly GCA_943590905.1). NCBI lineage: Eukaryota > Metazoa > Arthropoda > Insecta > Diptera > Syrphidae > Sphaerophoria > Sphaerophoria taeniata. The sequence continues at coordinate 182,438,283 of OX016540.1, read as the reverse complement.
TCCATAATTATGACCAAATGCGCGGATATGTTCATTCCCCAGCAAAGATCACGTGTGACTACAGCAACCTGGACAGCGCCTGAGTCGAACAGCTGCTCTACCAAACGATGGTCTGAGGTCGATAGACCCTCATGGATGTAGGCCACTCCTTGCGACAGAGTTTCTTTGAGTGTCTTGTCTTGCATTCGATCCAAAAACTGTTTAATGTCCTCCTCCTCGGCGTGGAAGAATCGATTTGGTTGAACCTCAGAAGCACAGTAAGTAAGAATATCGATGGCCGTGAATCGAGCTTGCTTCCGCGACGATACGAACAATATAACCGGCTTGTGGGGAATGTATTGGACAATGACCGGTTTTGACATGGCCGATATTCTCGTTGCGTTGTGGGTCACATTGAATCCTTGAATGTTTAACTCCAGAGGAATCGGACGCACACTTGGATGGAAGTTGAAAGTAGCATTTGTATTGCATCCCAGCCACTGTGCTATGTCTCGAGCATCGGCCAGGGATGAAGACAAGGCGACAATGCGAATTTATTTCTCAATCTGTGACGAAATGTAACGCATTCTCGAACAGACAATCTCCAGCACGGGACCATCCTCCCCACCAACTAGCTCCAGTTCGTCCACAATGAACAGCTGAATGTTCTGAACGTTCTTCCTCTGTTTCAAACGACGCGAGAGAACGTCCCATTTGTCGGCTGTCGTGATGATGATTTGGCCCTTGGCTAGGAGTTTCAAATCTGTGCCAGTTTCACCAGTCAATTTGACAATTTTCAAGCCCAACTGACCACCGAACTTGTTGTGCCAATCGTTGAACACCAATTCGGCCAAAGCGTCTTTGGCAATCAAATAGACACATCGACCTTCGGGATTCTGGAGAAGAAGTCGCATGATTGCGAACTCAGCAATCGTCATTTTCCCGAGCCGGTGGGAGCGCCAACAAAAACGTTATCGTCGCTGTTATAGACGGCGTTGAAGACCTGCGTCTGGATTGCGTTGAATTGTGGATAGCGGTCAACGTAGAATGTTTCGAAGTTGGGTTTTCTCAGGGCCGTTATGGGAAGTGGCTGGAGATCGAGCAACTCCGTGGGCGGCATGTTCTTCTCGGGCAATATCAAATGACGGAACGATACCGGCAACTGGGTCTCAGCGCCAATCCATCGATCGGACACAATGCGGAGGAAGTACTGCGGCGGTTTCTTTACGCGAATGGACAAACACAAGGACCTGATTGCGTCCAGCATGTTCCATTGTTTTTTCGTAAACGATTTCATTCATCACTTGGAAGCGTTTGAGAGCCTTCTTCTCTGTTACGCCGATGTACTGCTGTTCAAGAGCCACTGGCCGGAAGCTGTTGTCAAAGTAGAAGAGTCCCTTGTCGGGCTTCACCCACAGGAACGTCAAAACGTCTTGATAATTTGGTAAAGTAGCAGAAAGTCCAATCAACCGAACTTCTTCCTGTGTGGTCTCGATATTTCTTATTGTTCGTGCAACTAGAGCTTCCAAGACCGGCCCACGTTCGTCATGCAGCAGATGGATTTCATCGATGATTACCAAGCGAACGAGGGAAGTGAATGTCTTCTCCCCTCCCTTTCGAGTGATGATATCCCATTTTTCGGGAGTGCATACAATAATCTGAGTCGCAGCGATTTGTTCCCGAGTCAATTGGTGATCACCAGTCAATTCGGAAACTGTTAGATTGTAGGTAGCCAGACGCCGGCCAAAATTACCAACCATTTCTTGAACCAACGACTTCATGGGAGCAACGTAGATGATCTTAAAGTCGTCGGCGTTGATGGTTCCGTCATCGTTGATGTGTTTTCCGATTTCTCGCATCATTGTCAAGAGGGCGACATTGGTTTTTCCTGCACCAGTGGGCGCACAGAGAAGCAAATTCTCGTCGGATTCCAATGCGGCGTGCCACAGACGACTCTGTATGCGATTGAGTGTTTTGAACCCTTGAAACACCGGCTGAACGTATTTGGGAAGCTTGTCGACTGGTTGCAGTTCTTCCTTATCATCAAATGGCGCCGCTTTCAATGCTGGCACATGAATCTCTTCATAGCCTTTGCGTTGTTTACGAAACGAACCGTCTGGCAACTGACACCGTTTGTTTGCCATAAAGTGTGATCCATGAGTGAATGCCAATTCGTCTAGCTCTAGTACTTGACGCACTCCAGCCACTTGTTCCGCGGCCCCACCAGGGCCACCGCCACCGCCGTCGGCATCGTTTTCCTCCTTCAAACGCTTGTTGGAGCGTGACGAGTTTCCATATTCGTCATCTTCACTCTTACTCGTATCCAATTGCCGAAGAATTTTAGACAAATGATTGTCGCTCTTCATCCGGTCCGGATTTTTTGCCGTTCGGCTTCGGTTTGCGCAGAGGCAAGCATCGTACAGAAAAGAATCATTTGTCGGTTGTTCTTGAGTAATTTGACGAAGTCGAAGCAATTGTAGCCAAGCAGGACAAGTTGATTTTCACAATCTTGAGGACATCTGTAGATTTGCTTTGGGATACCGTGGGATCGTTGTATTATTTGCTTAGACAACGTTGAAGCCAGTAGGCATCGATGTCGATAGGGTGTAGGCCTCGTTCCTTTTTGACGCTAGAGCTGGTGGCTTCCCCGGCCGCAAGCTGAAATGGCAGAAAGTTATGATTGTTTAACACAAGGTATTCATTTACATTTTCAGCGTGGTGCGTATGGTCGACTCGAGCTTCTTCTCCTTCTTCTTGGCTATCTTCATCCCGAATCTCTCCGTACATGTCCACGTCACTCTCTTCCTCGGATTCTTCGAAGTGAACATTTATCAAATAGGCCTCGTCAATTTGTCCTTCATTGTTGGTCACATTAAGTGCCATCAACGCATCAGCCCCAAAATCATTTATTTTCTTACCCAAGTTGACCAGGAGAGCAAATCTGGAACAAATTGATATATGTTTATTAAACACTTATATAGGAATCGCTTCTTACCTCTCGTCAGCGGCATTTTCCAAAAGACTGTCGATTTCTCTTTTTCGCTCCAGCTTTCCGTTCTTTAAAACGGGCAAAATCTCATCAGCAGCACCGCACAGAATGTCTCTTCGGTGTTCGGTTGGTCACCCAACGCTCCTTGAATGAAACTCAGCAGAAGTTCAGTAGCGGCTAGCTAAAACATACTCACCAAAGCAAATTCTTGAATAAAAGTTGTAGGCACACCACATCATTTAATTTTTCTTTCATATTTTATTTGATTTGAAATATATACATAAATGAAAACAAACTACTCTGTTCTTTGACGTTTATTTTTGTTATATTTTGTTATACTGTTATACGAATTTTTCCCTTTTCGACTTTATAACAACGTTCAAATGGAGTCAATTTTTCTGTATGAATACACTATCCAGTGTAATATAGAGATCAGTGCACACATACCACCGATTTTTGTTGCTGTTTTTTCTCATTTATTCACTTACACGAGGTTACGGAAAAATAAAATTTGCGGTATCCAGATTCCAGAGGGTAAAACGTAAGTCAGTTTCCGATCTCCTTTTGTCTCTGGTCGACAGTCAGAAAACAAATCTTCGTTCGCAAAACTAATTTTTATGTTCTCTTTATATTTTTAAATTAAATAAATTAATAACAAAACTTGAACCCAAACAAAATGGGCAATAAATCATCATTACTTCTCCGCCCTGAAGAAATTGCACAAATTCACGATGACACTGGATGTGAGTAAACAGGAATTTACTTTTGATTTATATTCCCAAAATTAATTCAGGGAAAATTATTTGATCAAAAATATTCATAGACAGCGTAACTTCAACGTAGGTGACCTTTGCATTAAGATTATAGAACAGAAAAATATTATCAAAATTGATAATAATTTATTGAAATCTACTTGATTGATTTCTGACGTCTTTATTACTCTCTCACCTGTTCCTATACGACCTTGCAAGCTTTCTAGAGGTGTCGTATGAGAACAAAAATACATTATAGGTAAGCTTAAATTGCAAATTTAATTCAAGATCGCTCCTTCACAAGAAGGAAATTCTTTGCTTTTCTTCAGATTCTTCAGTGTTTATTTAGGATTCCGGATTGAAGTACAATTCATAATTGCCATTAGTTTCAAATGACTGAAATTTTGGTAATCAGAGCCAAAGTTTGTTATTTTAAAGCACGGCTTTTACTTACGGTGGCGCTACAATCCGGTGTGGACTTGGGTCTCAATCAACAGTCTTCGCCAGCCAGCTGGGTCCCCTACTAGCTGTCTCCAGTTTTGCACGCCTTGCCCTTCTGGCTAGGTCCATGTCGTTGTACAACCCGTAAGGTCATTCCCCATCAATGCACATGGGGCCAAAGATGACCCGAAGAACTTTCCTCTCGAAACAGCCTAAGGCACATTCATCCGATTTTGTCAAGGTCCATGCTTCTGGACCATACAGCAGGACTGGGATGATGAGGGTGTTGTAGTTTTAACTTAGTTGCTCGAGAGAGGGCTTTTCTACTCAATTGCTTTCTTAGCCCAAAGATACAGCGATTAGCAATTGCCCGTGTTAATAGCGTAGCCTAGGTAGACAAACTCCTCTACTACCTCGAAGTTGTATGAGTCTATTGCGACGGACGTTTTGTCCGAGCCGTCGGTGTTGGGTGTCCTTTCTCGAAGACAGCATAAACTTCGTTTTTACCTCATTTACCGCTACACCCATTTTTGCCGCTTCTGTCTCAATTGTCACAAAGGCGCCATTGACATCACGCTGTGTTCTTCCCATTATATCAATATCATCGGCGTACGCGAGAAGTTGAACAGATTTTGGGAAGATAGTGCCTCTGTTTTTGACGGTGGAGTTTCGCACTATCTTCTCAAGAACGATGTTTAAGAAATCGCACGACAGTGCATCGCCTTGTCTGAATCCTTTTTTGACATCGAAAGATTCCGTAAGCTCGTTACCAACCTTGATGGAGCAGCACGAGTTCTCCATCGTCATTTTGTACAAGCGAACGAACATGGCAGGGATGCCAAACCTAGAAATAGCTTTATACAGTTCGTCTCTGTAGATGCTGTCATACGCGGCATTAAAATCGATGATAAGGTGGTGGGTATCGATTTGGAGTTCATAGGTTTTTTCCAGGAACGTGAAAATTTGGTCGATGGTTGACTTTCCGAGTCTGAAGCTACATTGATAAGGACCCATCAGATTGTTGACGAAAGGCTTCAGACGTTCACATATTACGGCGATGTTAAGTAGGCTGATTCCTCTGTAGTTGGCGCAGTTTAGAGGATCTCCCTTTTTCAGGATCGGGCAAACAATGCTGAGGTTCCATTCATCAGGCACGCAATCTTCCAACCATGGGTATTTTCATAAACGTCGGAAATCTGCGTTAGTACAATCGTCTTTCTGCTTTGTTGCATAAATGAACGCAACAGTTCTGCAGAACGCGTGCAGGCCTGCTTTAGTACAATTTTAAGTTAGTCATTGAATGTTCATAAACATCAGACAAAAATCCAAAAATATCCTTAAAAAAAAAGATAAATTTCACTTAAAACAGAAATTAAAACAAATTATTTGCTTTTATTTCCCACGTTCTCTTCTTCTGTCTCCTGTCTGCAGTCAGTGTAAAATGGCTGCACAATCTGCCAGACGCTGATGATATTTATGACGTTTATGAACATGCCTACTGCAATTCATCTGCGTTTGTACGACGCAGTTTCTGAGTTTATGAACAGATCTAAGTTAGGGACGTTTATGAAAATACCCCATATCTTACAGATGATTTGGTGCATGCTCCTATCTACATCGTCGCCTGCTGCTTTAAACAGCGGCTTTGTTGGATTTCAGCCGTGATATTGCCGTTTTCACTTCTTCTAGGTCGGGTTCACGGAGTTGTTGGCTGTCATCGTGTACGATAAAAGGCTCCTGTCTGACGGCGGGATTTTGTTCGTCGTCACCGTTATACAGTCTACAGGAGTGGTCTTTCCAAATCCCCAGCATTGACTGCGATTCTACTATGATGTTCCCTTGTTTATCTTTGCAGGCATCGGTGTTTGCTCGATGACCTTGAGTCAGCTGTTTTACCTTCCGGTAAAATCTCCAAACTTCATTCCTGCTGTTGGCTCTCTTAACTTCCTCAATCTGAAACTTCTCATGCTCCCTTTTTTTCTTCTGAGAAGCCGGCGTTCCTCTCTCCTCTTATGTTCGTAGAGCTCACGAGCAGCTCTTATCCTTCTAAACCAGCAAAGTTCTTGACAAAGAGCCTATAGTAGGTGGCTAGACCCACAAAGCTTCGGAGTTGGTGTTTGTCCTGTGGTGTTGGCCAATTCTTCACGGTGTCAACCTTATCAGGATCCCTCTTTACTCCTTGGGATGAAATTATACAGTGGTGGTCACAGAATTAGAAACGACTATCTTAAAAAATGTATAGCTTCAAACTTTTTTGCCAAAGAATTTTTTCAGGTTTGTGTACGCTTTTTTGATAACCCTTATTCTAAAGTATATTCAAAAAAAAAAAAATTAGAACCGTTAAGATGTTAATTATATTTAAAAAAAAAATTTTAATTTAATTTATCAATATTGAACTTGGTCAAATAATTAGAAACAAAACTTAAATAATCATTGTTTATTAAAAAATGCATAGATATTCTTGCCAGTATCTTAATATTTAGTTGGGAAGCCTTTATTCCGAATAACTGCATCACATCTTTTTTGCATGCTTTCAACTAGCTGGCGACATCTTAATATTGGAATACTCTCCCAGATATTTTTGATATTTTGAAAGAGTTCTTCGGAATGTTTTGATTTTTTGTCGCACAAACCCCTCTTTACGTCTGCCCATAAATTTTCGATTGGGTTTAGATCAGGACTTTGGGCTGGCCATTCCAAAACATTGGTTTTTGAGTCCAAAAACCACTGCTTTACAACCCTGGAGGTGTGTTTGGGGTCATTATCTTGTTGAAAAATGTAAGTTATTGGCATGTGCGAAAAAGAGAAGGGTTCCATCACATCATTTAAGATATCTTTGTACATGTGTTGATCCATCCGACCTCTTATTCTTACCAATGCACAGTGGGTACCCGCCCATACAAAGTGCGGTCAAAAATATTATCCTTGCTTTTTTCCAATAAAAACCTGGCGATATGATTTAAGATTGTTTATTTGAACATAATTATAAGGAAAAAATAACAAAAAATTACATAAATATTGAAATATTGAAAAAAAACTATGTTTTTACTAGCACTACTGCTGTTTTCGATAATAGACATTTCTTTTTACTAGGCTATTTTCATAAATTGGAAATAAGCGGGTCGGAAGTTAATAAAAGACATTTAAAAGGTTCTTATTTGTTATTACGTGAGACATTTTTCTTGTAAAATTTAATTTTGTATATCCTTGTTCCTTGACTATTAGGCTTTTTCACTCAATTTTACGCTGAATTTAAAGGATATATGGTCACATAAAATGTTTTAACTTCAAAAGGGGAAAAAAGTGGAAAAAAAATCAAAGTTATTTTGAAAGGTTAGACAATATTCTGCATTTTAGGCCGTGTGCGAATTGGATGAATTGTGGTTAAAAAATAAAAATGGATGAATTTTTAACCACTACTGTCATTTTTTAACCTGCTCAGCAGCTAGTCAAATAATGCGAAGTGTCAAAATTTAACCAAACGTCAAGTTTTAACCCATTTTTAACTGAATTCGCACACGGCCTTAATACCAAATTTTTAGAATGAGCTCGGAGGGAACCCAACTAAATCTCTAACTTACTTAAAAAAAGTCTGAAAAATATTTGAAAAATTACATTACGAAGGAGACCCCTTATAAGTACACCTGAATATATTTTACAATAAAATGTATGTTTTTAGAAATAACTAACCTTCTAGTTTAATATACATATTTAAGAAAATAATGTTAAGCTTTATTCAACACGTGTTATCACTACCAAAGTGTCACAACCAAAAAATTGAACTGATAAGCGAGATGTGCATTTTAATATATATTCACTTTGAAGGGCTTATAAGTAACAAAAAAGAAAATTACCATACAATATTTTTGTTGTTTTTGATTAACGGGAATGTCTTTAACAAAATTTCATCAACAAATTTTGGATTTATGACATTCACTTTTTTATTTTTGACCTATGACGGGACCCACTGTGCAATGGCCCAATTCCATGCCAAGAAAATGAACCCCAAACCATAATATTTCCTCCTCTATGTTTGACGGTTTTTACTGTGTACTTTTGGTCCAATTCTTTATTCGGGGGACGTCTTACGTAAACTTTGCCATCCGAGCCAATCAAATTAAATTTGGATTCATCACTCCAAAGAACTTTTTTCCAAAATTCTACCCCCTTATTTGCATGGAGCTTAGCGAACGATAAACGCTTTTTCAAAAAATTTTTTGAAACGAGTGGCTTTTTTCGTGCAATGCATCCACGCAGGTTATTTTCAAGAAGTCGACGTCTTATGGTTCTGGCTGATATCTCATGACGCAATTGTGGTAAAACAATGTCTTTTATTTTGTTAGACGTCAAAAATTGATCGGCTTTACTTATTCGACAAATTAATCGGTCTTCTTTGGGGGTTGTTATGCGATCTTTTGGTTTTCTTTGTGGGGTCTGTAACTGCCAGTATTTTGAAAGACGTGAATTGCACCAAATACCATCTTTTTGGAACAGTTAAACTTCTCAGCTATGGTAGCCATTGACTCATTTTCTTTTTCGTAGCATTGCACTATCAGTCTGCGGAGTTCCGGACTACACGACTTTTTTTTGCCCATTTTTCACTAGATTATTATAAAACTTTATTAGCTACACCAAATAAATGCAAAAAAAATCAGCTTACATTGATTTCAAATCTTTAAAACAAAAAAAAAAAAAATGCAAATTTTGATTCCGTTTCTAATTTTCTGTCCAGCGAAAATAACGACTGCAGGGATATTTTTTTTTTAAATAATATTGATTTTCTATTAGCTGGTGTTAAGAAAAATACACGAATGAAAACTCAATATCAGCCCTCTTAAAGTGATCGCTATATAAAAATACAGAGTGCTAAACATTTAAGTTATAGTTAGTTAAATATTTTTGGAGTGATTGTTTCTAATTATGTGACCACCACTGTATGTCCCAGATATTTCACTTAAGTTTTGAAGAGTGAACACTTTTCTGGGTTGAGCTTGAGGTGGGCTTCTCGAAAACTTTGGAACACGGCTGTCAGATTTTTACAGTGTTCGTCAAATGTTTTTCCGCATACTATGACGTCATCCAAATAGACCAGGCAAGATTTCCATGTGAATCCTTGCAGGGCGCATTCCATAAGGCGCTCAAAGTTCGCTGGAGCATTGCATATTCCAAAAGGCATCACTTTGAACTGCCACAGTCCGTTTCCTGTTGAGAATGCTGTCTTTTCTTTGTCTGCAGGATGAATTTCGACTTGCCAGTACTTTTCAAGTCCAAAGTTGAGCCATTGCATCCAAAGTATCACTTATCCTAAGCAGTGGGTAGCTATCTTTCATGGTGGTTATCAGTTCTTCAACCTCACCTTGTTTGGCTAGTGAAAAGCGTCTTGCGTCTTGGTTGACGAATCGGCTTTGCTCCCCGGTATTGATTCGATGTTGAACCAGTTGTGTTCTGCCATATTTCCCTTGCGATGACGAAAAGATGCCTGCAAGTTCTTCGAGGAGACCTTCTACAGTTCAAGGTTTGCCTTGACTCTTCATCGTTGATCCTTGTTATCGCTGATACATTGTCGCATTGTCCGACAATCTCACCTTTTCTATGCTTAACTTCATATGGCTTGATGTTCAGTGTTCGTACGGCTTCATGTTCAGTATTCGTTCGGGAACCATGTTCGTTATAGGTCTTCCCAATTGTGACGTTTTGGGAGGACTTTACAGATGCTTGTCCACCATGGGGCTTCCAGGCTTACCCTTCAATTTCGTCCACACAAATACTTCTGAAGGTCGTTGTGAGGTCCTCTCTTTATTTTACAGTTCAAACAAAAAAATATATTGATTCAAAAAGGAATGACAAAATAATTACTTTTTTTTAGTTACTCCAAATCAAATAGAACGACTGTACTCACGTTTCACATCTTTGGACCGCGGCGATTGTGGTACACTTTCTCGTGAAGATTTCCTTCGGATACCAGAACTAGCAATCAATCCACTCTGCGAACGAATCGTTCATGCTTTCTTCGCCGACAGCACCGACGATAGGGTTAACTTTCGACAGTTCATGCAAGTTCTAGCACATTTTAGACCCATTAACCAAAAGAAAGAGAATAAGCTTAATAGTCGTGAAGAAAAACTAAAGTGTATGTATGACTCGAATTAAACGTTTTAAAGTTTTATAATCGTAATTTTGTTTACAGTTGCTTTCAAAATGTACGACTTGGATGATGATGGTGTGATTAGTCGTGACGAACTTCTGAACATACTACACATGATGGTTGGCGCAAATATAAGCCAAGATCAGCTTATAAGTATTGCCGAACGCACAATCCTTGAGGCAGATATGTGTTGCCAAGGAAAAATATCGTTTGAAGATTTTTGTAAAGCACTCGAGAGGACTGATGTCGAACAGAAAATGTCCATACGATTTCTTAACTAAATTTGTTTTTTTTTTTCTTTGAGAAGGGAGGATATAGCTAGCTCAAAGTATTATTTAAATGTTATGTCAAAAGTGTGAATACAAAAAAATATATAAATTTTTCCTATTCTCATTCATGTGTGTTGATGTGAATTCACAACAAACATGCTTAGGGAGCATGTAGTATAAAACGAACTATCAATAAAATTGATTTAATTATGCACAAGGTAAATTTGTTGTAGTCATTTACAATTGCAGTAGGATCTTATTCTACCATTGGTAGCCGAGCAAATCCGCTCTTATGACCGAGACATCTGAATCGCTGGACCTTGACCCTTCTGGCTAAATCCGTTTCGTTGTACAACCCGCAGAGATCGCTGTTGAATCTTCTTCTACTTTCCCCATCTATGCACATGCACACGGGGCCATAGATGATCCGAACAACTTTTCTCTCGAAACAGCCTGAGGCAGATTCATCCGATTCTGTCAGAGTTCATGATTCTGCACCATACAGCAGGACTAGGATGATGAGGGTGTTATATAGTTGCTCGAGAGAGGGCTTTTCCACTCAATTGCTTTCTTAGCCCAAAGAAACAGCGATTAGCAAGAGTAATTATTCGTCTTATCTCGGCGCTGGTGTTATTGCCCGTGTTAATAGCGGAGCCTAGGTAGACAAACTTCTCTACTATCTCGAAGTTGTATGCGTCTATTGCGACGTGTTGTCCGAGCCGTCGGTGTTGGGTGTACTTTCTCGAAGACAGCATATACTTCGTTTTTCCCTCATTTACCGCTAAACCCATTTTTGCCGCTTCTGTCATCACGCTGTGTTCTTCCCATTATATCAATATCATCGGTGTATGCGAGAACTTGAACAGATTTTTGGAAGATAGTGCCTCTGGTGTTGTTCTCCATCGTCAATTTGCACAAGCGAACGAGCTTGGCAGGGATGCCAAAACTAGAAATAGCTTGATACAGTTCGTCTCTGTAGATGCTGTCATACGCGGCCTTAAAATCGATGAAAAGGTGGTGGGTATCAATCTGAAGTTCATAGGTTTTTTCCAGGATCTGCCGCAAAGTGAAAATTTGGACTGGTCTGAAGCCATATTGATAAGGACCAATCAGATTGTTGACGATCACAATTTACGGCACATATTACGGCAGAGAGGATCTTGTAGGCGATGTTAAAGTAGACTGATTCCTCTGTAGTTGGCGCAGTTTAAAGGATCTCCCCTTTTCAGGATCGGGCAAACAACGCTGAGGTTCCATTCATCGGGCATACATTCCTCTGACCATATCTTACAGATGATTTGGTGCATGCTCCTTTCTAGATCGTCGCCTGCTGCTTTGAACAGCTCGGCAGCTGGACCATCTGCTCCAGCGGCTTTGTTGGATTTCAGCCGTGAAATTGCCGTTTTCACTTTTTTTTTTATCTTCTAGGTCGGATTCATGGAATTGTTGACTATCATCTTCAAAATTTCTTGCAGCATTTCCTTGTTTCGCCCGTTGTCGGGATATTCGTAGCACTACCCTGGCTACGACGAGGTAGTGGTCCGAGTCGATGTTGGCTCCTCGGAAAGTTCGAAAATCTAGAATGCTGGACAAGTGCCTTCCATCGATCGCAATGTGATCAATTTGGTTGACGGTTGATTGATCAGGAGATCTCCATGTTCCTTTATGGATGTTGAGATGTGGGAACCATGTGCTTGCTACCACAACATTTCGTTCCGCCGATCAGCCTGAATCCGTTATCGGAAGTGGTGTCGTGCAGGCTGTACTTTCCGACTGTTCCACCAAAGATGTCCTCTTTTCCCAGCTTTGCGTTAAAATCGCCGAGGATAATTTTAATGTCATAGCTAGGACATTGCTCATGCTCATATGTTTTGTCGAGGAGCCCGTAGAACTCGTCCTTGGTGTCGTCATTTTTCTCTTCTGTGGGGGAATGCGCTCAAATTAGGCTAATGTTGCCGAATTTAGCCTTGATTCGGAACGTCGTGATGCTTTCGCTTACACATTTGAAACTCAAGACTTTTTGCCTGAGTCTGCCTCCCACGACGAATCCGCATCCGAAGAGCCGCTGTTGTTGCTCCCGGTAAAAATTACCATAATAGATGTCGCAGTTTTTCATCCTCCTTTTGCCCGGTCCATCCCATCGCATTTCCTGGATGGCGGTAATGTCTGCTTTTGTAGCAGTTGAGGGTCTCCGCTTATTGTTCGGCAGCACGCAGTTTTTTTTTTTTTTTAATTCATTTTTTTTTTATTCATTGAAACTTAACTCTACTTACATGCTAGACAAAATGGGAAACTAGCCTAATTAATTCTACTTATATATAACTTACTGGCCCTAATCGGGCGCTCTAAGCAATTCATGGATCTTAAAAACTAATGCCTTTCGGCCTACGAACTAAGCATGTTTAATTTTATTTCAGTTTGTTTATTTTTTTTTTTTATTAGAAAAGTTTAAAAAAACAAATGCCTTTATCTTTTTTCGGGGTTTTTACTTACATACTAAAGTCCTTAAAATAAAACTTAAAATTATCTAATCTACCTACAAACTACTTAAAACTAGAACAACCACAGCGGCAAAACAACTATGTCCATTTTCTTTCTCCTGTTTGTAATTGTCTTTCTTTTCTTTTTTTTCATTCTTTCAATATCTTTGGTTTTTTTTTCTTTTTTTTTCTTTATTGATTTGTTCTTCTTTTTTTTGTGTTTTTGTCTTTTTTTTATATGTATTTTATCATGCCACCATACCACCTACTCTACTTAAACCTAAAACCTAAGACTAAAACAAGTATGTAAGCCGGCCAAGGCAAAAATACCCCACCCGGATTACCCATTATCAGATGCAGTTTGAAGCCACCAAAACTGGTTCTCCTGCTTCACCCTATCAATGCGGTCCTTTTCAGACACAGCCCTACTGAACCGAAGCAGCTCCGCTCCATCACGAGCGAGGATGCCTCGTTCATACAGAAGCCGCCGGTCTACGGTTCTTCGCCTGACGTGGTAGATAAGCGGTACTGCCAATCTATCCTGTATCATGCCGCGCTGGTCTAGATAGAGGAATGCCTCTGGTGGGATGAAGCCGCTCAAGCGTGCATTGTCGAAGTAATTGTCGTTCGGATAGAACGGCCCGAAAATCAAATTGTTGGTCGAAGTCATAGCTCTCGCAATGTGGCCCCGAACAAGTTTTATCACGAAATTGTCAATTCTATTGATTCGAGCCCCGTTGTATAGAACCTCGTTTGAATAATAATGCAGATAACAAGATTCCGGTGTCCGATACCAACCGAGACAGCGCCGAAGACACTGCCTCTCGAACACCCGAAACTTCTCCATTTGGGAAGGGGCAATATTGAACCACACTGGACATCCATAAACGATCATCGGCCGTATGAGGGCCATGTAGCAAATTACCTTCACTCTGGGGTCAAGCCGACTGCTGCAAAACAGCCGTTTTGTCAGAGCGAAGGCTCCTCTGGCCTTAGTCAGAGCAGCATCTATATGTCTGTCGAAATACAGAAACTGGTCCAACCAGATACCGAGGTACTTCACTACACTTTTGTTCGTCAATGGCTGTCCGTGAGGATCAACAATGACCATCTTGCGCCAATTCTTACACGTATCTCGCGAGGCTTTAGCCAACGGAGTCCGGAACAAAATTGTCTCCGACTTTTGGACATTTATTTTCAGTTTCCAATCGTCGCAGTAACGCTGAATCTTCTCGAAGTCACGCTGCAAGAGAATTCTAATAACTTCAACCTTTCGAGCCGTTCTGTACGCAATCAGGTCGTCAGCATACGCAATTGCGTTAGTTAAGCTACCTATCAGATCGCTGGTGTAAATGCTGAAGAGGATCGGCGAGTTCACCGCTCCCTGTTGAAGACCGTTTTTAATTTCAAAGGTGGTGGTAGAAGTTACATTGCCACTTTTGACAACAAACTTTCTACCGTTGAGCATATCATAAAGCATATACAATAATGGTTTACTGATGCCTAGTCTGGTGAGTTTTAGGTACAAACCTTCTAACCATACGGTGTCGAAGGCCTTCTCCAAATCCACCAGAACAGCACCCGTGCATTGTTTCTTGGACTTGTTCCATTGGATATCAGAAACGAGCTTAGACGCGGCATGAATGGTGTCATGTCCTGCCTTGAACCCGAACTGATTATCCGGAATTATACTGTTGTCCGCAGCCCACTCAGCCAGAGCCCTATTGATTACCTTTTCGAATACCTTGCTGATGCTTGGAAGAAGACTTATTGACCGGAGATTTGGAGGATTGGAGTTGTCCTTTCCCTTTTTCGGGAGAGGATGAACCACAGCTGTCTTCCAACGCACTGGAGGGCAGCACGCAGTCTACTAAGGGACCTAACATTCCACGTGCATATCCGAAATTCGTTATCCTTAAAACATTTGCTTGGGTCGTCATCAGTGTATCCGTCCGTTTCCGAGGCCTGTTGTTGCTTCGAAATGAAAAAAAAACAAGAAAATTAATTGAAAATAATTAACATACGTTCAACAAACGATTGAAATTGTCAAACCGCGATGTGTCTTACTTACTTATAGCGTTTTTTTTTGGTCGTCCGGAACTGTTCCGAACAGTTCTGTACTCGTTCACTTGGCACAAGATGACAGTTCTTGTTCTGAATAGAACAGAAAAACGATTCTGAATTTGAAGTCAGAATCAAAAACAGAATCACGCATACATGCACGCACTCGCATATACGTACTCGCCGCCCTGTTTACAAATAAAGAAAATAGAAACATTGTCATGATTGTCTTCTGCAATTCTGCATATGAGGTTTCACAAATACACAACCATTCTACACTTAGAAGCAAAAATATGTGTTTGCCTGTTCGTTTGGTATCCGGAATCGGACAGTTCTGTGTACCAATTCCGGATTACAAAAAAAAAACGCTATTATTGTTGTAAGCAAATTCTCTTTTGACTTTGAAAAGATGTTCACCAAGCGCTGCTTGTATCTTCCACTTAATTCTATCCAACTTTAATGATTTGATGCTGAAGAAGAATTGAACATCGTTTGAAACATAAATGAAACACCACCGACACTTAATCCGGAATTTCATTAAATATAAATTATTATTATTATTATAATTTATTAACAGGATACTTAAAAGTAGGCTATTAATTACAATAAAATAGAACCTAGCTGCGATGACTATTGGCTCTTAAGCTTACATATTAATTCGTTTATTAATAAAATATTTTTGGAGTTTGGATTTTTAAGGATTTCATAGCTATTAAGGTCTTTAGAGATGTTATCTAAATGTTTTTTGGTTACCGGACAATTTCTTAAGATATGTTCTATATTAAGTGTTACATTGCAGGTGCTACATGTAGGTTTGTTTTGATTGTTAAGGAGATGTTGATGTGTGAAGTGTGATTGTTGTGTGTCCAAGCCTTAATCGAACAAAATTTGTTACGGTCTTTTTAGGGAGAGTGGGGTATCGAGGGTGAGATTTGTTTAAATTTATTTCTTTATAATGATGGTGATATTGGGTGGTATGCGAAATGCATTGTCTCAGTCTCAAATCTCATTATTTTGAGCTTTTGCTAGCTTTCGTATGCAAAATTGTTTTGTGACAAATCTCACAAAAATGAGATCGATCTCATTTTATAGATCTATCTCATTTGAGATGTTTCCGTATGCAGAAAAAAAGCTTTCTCATTCAAATGAGCCAAAGCTCGTAAAATGTTGAGACTGGAAATTAGTTGTCTCAGGAATAACAATGGCTGAGTACATTAATATTTTTGCTCCTGTTGAGTCAACAGGAAATTATAAAATTCTTTATAGGTTTACCCAAACTCAAATTGAGGCCTTAACAGATTATTTTTTTCAAAGTAGTGGTACTTTTCGGGGTGGTCGTTTATCTAATAAAACCAGAATGATGGTTTTTCTACGATTCGTTGCTGATCCTGGTTTCCAAAGCGGAATTGCCGAAGATTTCGGAATCGACCAAAGTTCGGTATCTAGGATCATCATCGAAGTTGGTGAAAAAATTGTAAGCAAAAAAGAGGACTGGATTAAATTTCCGAATACGTTGGAGCAGACAGATGCCGAAAAAGTAATTTGGCTAAATAAGTCTGAATTCCCATCCTGCATTGGAGCAATTGATTGCACTCACGTGCGCATTAAAAAGCCTATCCGTCACAGTGATGAATTTGTAAATAGAAAAGGTAGATAACACAAAGTTTGAGGGTTCTCAAAAATATAATTAATAATTCTCTTTATTTTGTGTTAGGTTTTCATTCAATAAATGTTCAAGCGACCTGCAACGGAGCAGAACTGTTTACGAGTGTTGACATCTCTTGGCCAGGGTCGGTACATGATTCGAGAATCTTTAAAAATTCTGAAATTTACCAAACTCTCCTTGAAAGTTCATCAACTGTACTCATTGGCGACGAGGGCTATGGAATTACTCCGTTTTTAATGACTCTGTACCGGAACCCTGTCAGTGCCGCTGAAGTTAACTTTAACAATATTCTAACGAAAGAGAGAGTTATTATTGAGAGAGTATTTGGCCAGCTTAAACAAAAATTTCCTTGTCTGCAATATAAATTAAGAGTGGCAACACGCAACGCACCAAAGGTAATAATGTCGTGTTTTATTCTGCACAACATTTCAAAAGCATTCCAGGGTGGGGATGAAAATGAGGAAAACCAGATGGATGCTCCAATGGATATAGAAGAAGAAGAACATACCCCTCTCTTTCCCCCCAATGACACATCAAGGAGAGATTCTCTTCTCAGAGTAGCTGGTCAGAGCAAAAGAAACGAAATTGCGAGGCTTTTGCTCAACCAAAACCGTTAGATTGTGCACATTTTTTTAAAATAAAAACAAAAATAACATAAATATCAAGAGTTTTATTTATAAGATATGTATGTACATTATGTAATTGTTTCCCTTAAAAATTTTCAAAAGAAATTTCATTTTCTTGTGTAATAACTTTATTTTCAAGGAGTTTTAATTTTTTGGTCAACACTAAATTTTGCTTCAGTAAAATTAGCCTCTGTAAATCAGTTAATGAAAGATCCCTCGTTTCCCCATCTCGTAGTTTGATAAAACTTCTATTTCATTATTAGCTTGTCTTCTTTTCCGTGACGAATCCTTCAAAATTTTCGTTGCATTTGAAACGGAATTAGAGGATACGTCTCCGCTTATGGCTACACTTTCTGCTCCTGTAATAAAATATTCATAATGAAAAATCAAACAATTATTATAAAAAACAATTGTATTTTACCTTCGAGCCTATTTAGCACCGGATTCGGATTTTCAGACCCACCATTGAATAAATCCCATAAATCCTTTTCCCATGACTTAAGTTTTATTTTTCTATTTCCCGTTTTATTGCGATCACATTTTTCTTTTATTCTTATTTTGATACTAGCTGAACCCTGCCACGCTTCGCAGTGACCTCACTTTTTTACCCTGCTACCACACTATCCGCTACCCTCCTACCCTCCAGAGCTACCTGCTACCCGCTAAACCTCTACCCCACTACCCGCTACCTACTACTTCAACACACTAACCGCTACCCCTTTACCACGCTACCCGCTAATCACTCCCGTTACCCATCACCACGCTATGCGCTACCCGCTACTCCACTACCCGCTTCCAACACACATTATATCAAAAACAACAAATCTAAAAAAGAAAATATATCGACTGCAAAAAATCACCCTTATTGTAATAGGCGTTTCACTTGAACGACAAATTTCATTTTCAAAAATTTGTATTATGAGTGGCGTTTAAGAGTCGTTTATTGAGTCGTAACGCCTTACTCTGAGTGGAACGTAATTTTTTGTATGAGAAATTGAGTAATGTCACTCATTTGTATTATAATTGTCGTTTTACTCGCCTAATACGACTCTCAAAACGCTATTTTTTGTCGAACACAAATTTTCAAACGACTCATTGGCGAAATTGGAAAATTGGAATTGGAATTGGAATTTAACATGAAAATAACTAACCCAGAGCAGATGAAGAGCCTCGTCGAGTTGATGGAGCGCAGTCCATCGTTGGCTATAATAAGGGGGAATAACTTCTGAAAAAAAAACAAAAAAAAAAATGTCGCGAAACCGCTTTAAACCGCTTTTCAGAAAACCCGGTTAGGACCCGCCACAGTTCCGCCAGCCCGTGCGTCGAAGTGCACACGCCCAATTACACTTGATGTACTTGCAAAGGAAGGGGACAGATGTGAATGGAAAAACACGATCCCTCCCCTATATCCTCGATACTTGGCAAACGTGTCGAAGAGCATCTCACGGTTCCGAAGGAATTGCTTTTTCGAGAAAAAAAAACCCGGGGAAGCAATAAATCCACCTTCCCCCAAGTCAACAACACCACCAGCCTGTTTCAGTCCTTGAATACGAACGATCTCTCCCGCGCGCCGTCCGCATTTATGAAGAATATATAATGTCCAGAACACAGAAAAACCCTGACCTTAAAAAAAAAAGAGCGCTCCAGCACGAACGTCTTTGTCTTTTTTACGAGGCCAGGAAGCGGATTTTGGTAACCCAAATCAGAATAGTTTTGGAAAAGCTCATGAAACTGAGAAAAAGTTCCAGGAGAAGAAGAAATCCTACAAAATTGAAAATAATTTTGAAAACAAATGACATTTGAATTTAAAATTATATTTGTCAAATTTGATTTGTTTTTGTGGAACGCAAGTTGATCGACAACGACTGGCGTTTAAGTATCGTAATACTGACACTAAAACGCCTTAAAAGTGACACGACTCAAAAATTGAAACTTGTCGTTTAAGAAAAACGCCTATCATAATAAGGGTGAATGTCAAGTGTTCGTTTTTTTTGTCGATGGAAATAGGCGGGGAGCCCTCAATCCTGAAAGTGCACTTACACGGATTTCAAAATTTTTTATATTAAAAGATAGTTTATAGAAATACCAACAAATTCAGCCCGGTATGACGAGGCCTATCCTGGCACCAGTATTTTTTGCAACTTTTTGCATTATTAATAAATTATTGATAATTTGCACTTATCGCGGATTTTAATTTTAACTAGCGCATATTATTGGAAATTTAATGTGCTTTCAGGAAAAAATGGTATGACAACTGCCATCCTGGCACCAATGTCTGTCATACCTATTTTAAAAACATATGAGTGACAAAATTTTAAAATAGGTATGACAGACAGCAGTAGGCATGTTCATATACGTCATAAATATCATCAGCGTCGG
This sequence comes from Sphaerophoria taeniata, assembly GCA_943590905.1. Classification (NCBI taxonomy): domain Eukaryota; kingdom Metazoa; phylum Arthropoda; class Insecta; order Diptera; family Syrphidae; genus Sphaerophoria; species Sphaerophoria taeniata. The sequence goes on along the minus strand of OX016540.1, from coordinate 182,418,496 downwards.
GCAGATTGTGCAGCCATTTTACACTGACTGCAGAAAGGAGACAGAAGAAGAGAACGTGGGAAATAAAAGCAAATAATTTGAATTGCGAAAAATGTAATTTATTATTCGTATTTTCTCAATAAATGTCTGTTTTAAGTGAAATTTATCTTTTTTTTAAGGATTTTTTTGGATTTTCGTCTGATGTTTATGAACATTCAGTGACTTACTTAAAATTTTACTAAAGCAGGCCTGCACGCGTTCTGCAGAATTGGTGCGTTCATTTATGCAACAAAGCAGAAAGACGATTGTAATAACGCAGATTTCCGACGTTTATGAAAACACCCATAGCCTATGTCACTTGGGAATAGTCTAACTTGCCAACGGTGAAAGAATTTTTTAAATCGGTCCAGTAGTTTCGGAGCCTATTCATTTCAAACAAACAAACAAACAAAAAATCAAACCTTTCCTCTTTATAATATTAGTATAGATTTGTAATTTTTTTTGAAATTTGATTTATTTCAATATTTTTGCCAAATTTTTTTTTCAAACCGATTTGAATGCTATTAAAGCATTTTTTTTCTTTTTTTTTAGGTCAGGAGTTTGACTTTTTGTCAAAAGAACTGTATTTCTTTTAATAAAATTCACAAAAAAAAATTTGTATCATCGTTTTTTTTTTTTGAAGAGTTATCACAAACACTACTTTCACTTGAAGAAGACATTTTGAGACTGAGATAGTGAGATGAGACAAAGCTCTTGCATACCAAATTGAGCTTTGTCTCATTGCAAATGCTCTATCTCACAATCTCGAGCTCATTCTCAGAGCTCAATCTCATGAGACTGAGACAAAGCATTTCGCATACCACCCATTGTCTCCAGTCGTCTAACTGTTTGGTTTTTATTGTATTGTGTATGAAGTTTGTTGGGTCTTTTTTAGTAAAAATATTAAAGTAGTATATGGGTTCATCGTTGGCCGATTTTACAGCACGGTCTGCTTTTTCATTCCCTTGGATTCCAGTGTGAACAGGTATCCACATTAGTTTAATGCTTCCTTATTTCTGATATAAGGACATCGATGTTATTTGGGTTGGCGACTGATATGCTGTCGGAGCAGATCATGGTGTTCCAGCGTAGAATTGTAGCAGTTTTAATGGCCTGAAGAATTCCAAAGGCCTCGGCTGTAAAAATCGCTATAAAGCTTGGCAGCATTCCAATATTGAAAATGTAGCCATCCTCATTTGTTACTGCAAATGACGTCTTCTCATCGGTCTTTGAACCATCGGTAAACATTAATTTCCAATTTTCGGTTAAGAGTTTTGCTTTGACGTCTGCGAACAGCGCTCGAAAGGTGGATTGATTGGTGTTGTTTTCCTTGTAGTGGGATTGTGTCATGTCGATTGATTTGGGTTTAAAGTTCCAAAGGGGAAAAGAGGGCTTGAAGTTATATTCCTGTTTTGTTGGTAGTTTTAGATTGTTGGTTTCGCCCAGTACAAGTTTTATGGTCGATGGAATCCGTTTAATACGCTTTTGGTTTTTTGCTTGTGTGATGTCAGCGTATTGTTTGAGAAAATAAGTTTGGGTGCTAATTTCAACGTCAGCTCCTCAATACGGTGTTCTAAAGTTGGAAGTCCAGCTTCTGCAAGCAAATTTTGTATCAGTGTTGTTGGAAAGGCATTAAGGCATCTACTTTCTTACGGCTTGGTGGTATGGCGGTTTAATTATGTCAAGTGTTTGTTTATAGAAACAGAAAATAATAAATACATTGTACGTTTGTAAAGTGTCTTAACCTTTATTTGGAAAACTTGGTAAAAATTTACACGAAATAAGATTTATATTATGAATTCCTATTTTAATCTTCATGCTTTATTTAACTGTGTGAACACCAGTACGAAATAGATAAAATCATTATTATTTCGCCATAAAATAAATGTGTATTTCTTTCTAGATGTGTTTTTTCTTCTTTTTCAAGTTCTTATTTTACAGTTTAATTTATAATTAAGAGATTAGATATAATTAATTACATACGCTAATTTTTTGTATTTATCTTATTACACCTATTCTAATACAACTACACTTAAAAAACTCTTTGAATATTTATAAATTTGTTTTGCATGTGTATGAGTGTGTGGGTGTGTATTGTGATTGTATGTGTTTGTGTTAGCTTACTCTCGTTCTTCTCTTTTTTTCATTATTGCTAGACAACTTTCAAAATATATCCCTTACGCGCCTCGCTTTCAAGAACTCAAATAGGATTTTTGACAGTTGCTAATTATATAAATATATATATGTTTTTTGTGTTTTATTAAAAAGGCTTTTTAATTAGTTTTTTTTTTAATTTACTATGAAAATCACCAATTGAAAATTCATCTTCTTCGGAAAAGAAATTGTACGAATTTACCTACGTATTTTTGGGTATTTTTTTTACTGATTTGTTTTTTTTTTTTGTAAGCTTTCTGTGTTTATGTTTTCATTGATTTTGAAATCCTTATACGTATTTTAAAAAATTGCAAATAGCTCCAATGTTAAACAACTGCTTGCGTAGAAGAAAGTATCTTATACATTTATATGTTTATGCTTTTATTTAAAATGTTTAAAATTTTGTTTATATAAATATAATCACATTAAAAGAGGAAGTTTCCAAGTTGATTTTTCTTAGTATACAAATACTTTTTTTTTGTTTTGTTTTATTTTTTGCTTTTATCTTGAAAGAGAATGAGCTGCAGAAAGAAGACAGTAATAAAGGGTTTCTCAGTGAGAGTGAACTTTTTAAAATTGGAATATTTTTCTTTTCATGCAAGTGGCAATTCTGAAATTTGACATCTGTCACCTCTGTTTATTCCGATTATTAAAAATGGAGCATGGAAAGCGCCGGCAATTCGTTCAATGGAGCAAAGTGAAGCCGATGCCAACATCTTCTTCTCCGATAAATCGCATTTCCATATGAATGGCTACGTGAATACGCAAAATTGTCGAATTTTGGACTCAGAAAACCCTCATGTAATCCATGAGAAACAAATGCACCCGCAACGAGCAACTATCTGGTGCGGATTTTGGTCAGGCGACGTTACTTTTTTTGAAAATGAGACTGAAATTGCGGTGACTGTGAACGGTATTCGTTATAGGAATATGATAACGTACTTGTTGTGGCCTCAAATGGTCGCCATGAATCTGAACATGTGGTTTCAGCAGGACGGCGCAACCTGCCACACCGCACATGAAACAACCGCCTTATTGCAGCAACGATTTCCAGAACACAATATCTCATGAAATTCTAATGTCAACTGGCCACCAAGATCGTGCGATTTAAACGCCGTGCGATTTTTTTCTTTGGGGTTTTGTGAAATCTCAATTCCTGAGCTCAAATCAGAAATTCAACGTGTCATTGGTGAGATACAGCCACATCTCTGTGCAAAAGTCATGGACAACTTTATGAAAAGAGTAATGGCCTGTCATCGGAGCCGGGGGGACATTTGCCGGATATTTTAGACCATACTTAACTGGAAAAGTAGTTGCCCGTAGCTTAGTGCTTAGGTGCGTTGGCTGCTAAGCAGGGGCCTGATTATGGGATTCGTGGCGAATCGTTTTGCTAGCGAGTTTGACATTTTCCAATTATTGCGTTCGCTTTCTTCTTCTTCGTTTTGAATTCGGCCAATTAACGAATTCGAAGGCGTATTTGAAACGTCATAATGGTTGCTGGCGAGTCGAAATCCGACAGCTTTTTATTGGCGGATTCACAGGCGAAAGAGTGTTTATTCAGAGTTACCACTATGACTCATTTGATTCAAAAGGGACTCATTTTTGTTAATGTTTGTTATTGCGTACGTGTTTGTTTGTTTTAGTTTAGTCTACTAACAACTAATACGGCACTAAGTGATGAGACATTTGTCGTAAGATTAAGCTTGCTATAAGCTCTCTTCGGCATTTTCTGAGAATGTGATTTTTGATAAGCTGACTCAGGAAGTCATATTATTAAATTTGACTCATCTGTTTAAGTATTCTACAGTTAGTGAATGAAAAAAGAGTTTATTTTCATTTCGGCAAGTTTATTAACATTCTTCTTCTCATGCAAATTATAACATGTAAACAATACTGTTGCAAAAGAGACTGAATTAATGAAAACCACCACATGTAGCTTCAAAAAAAGGCCGCTATGAACTGCCAAAGTTCAGAATCTTCTATTAGAAGAACCTTTGTTTGAAAAATAAAATTTATCGAACGTTCTTTTACTTCGTTCCTTTGAGGGACTCATTTATTTTCAAAATGACAAATTTTTTCAGCTGCGAGGACTCATTTAAATTTTAACATGCGGCAACACTGTTATCATTATTAACTGGAATATTAAGTGTCAAATCACTGGAATTTGAAAGGTCGAATTGAAAACGATCCGCTGCGAACCCCATAATAAGGCCCCAGAATGTCGTGGGTTCGCGTCCTACTAGCGCCCATAAAAGTTTTTATTTCATCTTTAACGGGCACTGCCTCTTGCGAAGAACTGACAAAACTTCCAATAGTATCAATCTGTCACGAAAAAGTGCTTTGCCGTTTGGAATCGGCGTTAAATTGCAGGTCCCCTCAATTCTTCACACGCACTCAGAGAATTGTTGATGAGAGTAAGCCACTTAGGCCTTGGCTCTTCAAGAGCTGTCGCGCCACTCTATTTATTTTTATTTTAACCGGAACATGTCTTCACATCTCTGTCATAAAATACTTGTTTTTATTTAATTATAATTTTTGTTGTTGTTCTAATGTAAGAAACGTCAAACATCATCGACTCATGTTCGAAGAGTAAAACGTCATCGATGCTGTTTGACGTTTGTCACAGAGAGTTCTTTCTTTTTTGTCGAAATGAGTCTTATTCTTTCTTTTGTACCGGCAAGAACCATTGTTAAAATAAAACTTAGACTTTAATAAAATAAAACTAAAGAAAATTAGACTTTAATAATTTTAAAATGAAAAAGTGCACTCTCACTGGGGCAACCTATACAAAACACAAGTTCGTTTTTTTTTGTTTTTTTTTTTTAGAAATTGAAACAAAAACATGTTTTATTTTTGTTTTAATTGACAAGATATTTTTATTTTATTTATAAACAAAATATTGCAATAAGTTAAACGAGAAAAAAAAAATAAGTTGTTAAAAATAGGATACAAGAGTGTCTAAAGATTACGTGTCCCAAATTACTTTTGAAGTAACTGCAAAGGGTACACTTGAAATTGCATCTTGTTAGAAAATTATAATAATTACTATTTTAATGTTTATAACGAACGTACATAAATGGAATAATTTGTTGAGAAAGTGTGAACATTTTTATTAAGTGTTTTCTTGTTTTTTACATATACATTAATGACTATGGCAGAAAAACGAAAAACTAAGTTTGCTGATATTTTGTAATTAAAGTCGGTAAATTGTGGCGCTTTTGAGCATCACTGATTTGATTTTACATTTTTGTGGCAAAATCTAGCAAATATCTTAAGTAAAAACAAAAACAGAAACAAAATAGTAATCACTATGAATTGATACCTTCAATGTCAATAATTGATAACTCGATTTGTTTACTTTCATGCATGTCGAGTTTTGAAGGTATAATACAATTTGTATGTGCATGGGTGTGTATTTGTTGTTTCGTATTTTAATTAAGAAGCGCATCCATAGTATATGGATAGGGCTGTTGATGCTCTGTCGATGTAGGTCAGTCTAGTATCACAACCTGTGGATCAATAGGTCTGGGTACCATTGGTTTGATGGGTAAGTTTCTCCATGGTTTACGAGCAGCTCTTCGCAGTTCCACTACAGATAACACTTTTCTTGCTTTTCTGTTAACAAAATTAAGTTATGCAATTATTAAAAGATGAAAATATCTTTGCTTGCTATCAAATTCAAATCAAAAAATACATCTAATCAAAATTTTTGAGATCTTTTCGTCTTTACAACTCTTTTTGAATGGAAATCAAATTATTAAAAACGTACATATTGTTACGGTAAGATTTACCGCAACGAAAATCATCCCTTACATGATTCTTAAAATCGTTTCGGACCATGTATTTACGTCATGGTTTACTCTCGTTGTGCGTCTTCCTCTCCACCCCAACCTCTCCCATATTTTATATTCTCATTTTTAGCCCGTTGTCCTCGAGGGTTATGAGAGTAGCCCTTACAGGATGAAAAATTCAGGTATACCCCGTTTGGAGATCGTGCTGAGCCAGCGGACGAGCTGGAGACTCACACGACAAAACTCTTTAAAGAGCGAGGAACGCTCCCGAACACCAAGGCCGTTGAGCCCAACAAACTTTTGGACAAATGGCTAATATGCCCACCATTCTATAGATCATGGCCAGTTTGCCCAACATAAAGTTAAGTATGACTTTTGAGTCCAACGTAAATTTAACTTTAAATTTCTAAAATTGTACGAACCGAAATTGAATGTAGCGCTAAGTGTTCATCCCTAATATCTTTATTTTATAAGGTCAAACGAATTTTAGGTTATAAATTAATTTGAGTAATTACTTTGTTACTTTCTTCTTCGGACGTCTTCCACAGATAGTTTCTTTTATAGTAGATAAGCTGAGAGAATGCTCAGGGGGTCAATTCCCGATCTGTGAAAATGTGAAATGATAAAAAATTTATCATTTTAGTTTTCACAGAGGCTTTTAATTTTTTCTTTTCATAAACTCGCTTAATGCGATTCTGTAACTTGTTATGATAAATTACTGTAAATGTTTGTACTAAAAAGTACTAAATGATATATTCTGTCAATTCTAAGGTCCTTTTTTGTTTTTATTTTTCACAGCTTTTAACAAAATAATATAGCTATGAAAAGAAATTTGTCAAATGAAAAGTTTTGAAGTTTGTTTTGATTTTTTTCACAGATCCAGAATCGAATTTGTGAAAGTGAAAGTGTGATAGAACTTATCATTTCACAGTTTCACAGATCGGGAATTGACCCCCAGGTCAATTTCTTTCAACTTTGATTTTTCTTTTTAGTCTTTTAGTCTTTTGATTTTTCTGTTGGTTTTATTTTTGAACACGGCCATGGATTCGCCTAGTTTTGGGAAAGCTCCAAAACTTAAAGAATCCATAAAGTATGTGTGTGCGTGTGAGAGGCTCGTCTGGATTCAGCATCGGAGTGGCACAGTAATTATGAATTTAGCGACATATGTGTGTGTGTGAGAAAATGTGTGTGTGCGTGAGGAGGCCGAAGAACAAGCTTGAATGATGAATCACTTTTTGGTTGGTCTTCAAGTTTACAAGTAGCAAAAGGTTTTGTTGAAAAAAAAGAAAAGAAGAATAGAGGAAAAAAATAGAAAAGTAAAAGTTGAAAAAGATAGTGAAGTGATTTTCTAAGAGGAAGAAAATAATAGATAGAAAAGAGTGGAGTTTGTGGAAGGAGTAAGAGGAAAAAAGGATCCGAGGAGAAATCGCCAGAACGCACAGTGCGTCGACCAGTGGACAAAAATCAAAAAACTAAATATTCGTTTGAGATCTGCAATGCTGTGGAGTCTATCAAAAACATGTTTAGCAACTATAATTTATTATTTTCAATTGTTGTTTTTTTCTTCTGCATTGATTAGCGGGATTTTTATATGCAGAAAAAGAACTTTTATTTTTTTTCTTAGTTTTGATTTCGATTTTCGCATGCAACTATTGATCTCGTTCAAGAAAGTGTTTCTAGTTATAAATTTTTTTTTCTCTTGAATATTAATTATGGATATATTAAGAGGTGATACAAAGGTTTTTTGGTTTATTTTTATGTGATATTACTTTTATAATTAATTTAATTAAAAGTGCTATTTTTTGAGGCACATAAATTTAAATAAGTTGAGTTTTAAAAAAAGTATATCAAAGTATATCTGAATTTTAAGTCTTTTTGTTATCCCCTGCTATTATTTTATTTAAAAACAAAGAGTTCCATTGCTATTTTTTGCTAACTTTCGAAATATTTCGTTTTTTGTAGGACAAGTGCAAGTCATAAAAAATGAAGTTATTTATGAAAAATGGTTTCTTTCGATAAAAAATCGATAATTAAGGACGTCTTATTTTTTGTTTTAGCTTATTAAAATATAAATAACTGTCCATTTAAAATAAAAAGTGATTTTGAATCGAAAATTAAATATTTGACTTAAGCTTAGAACGACAATGTTCAAAGACCCATAGTCTTTCAGATAAGCCCTACGAGGCTTGACTTAAAAATAATTTTACACTTCCCGATAGCATTTAACATAATTTTCTTACTGTACCGCCTTTTTATGGACCAGAAACTTCATTTTTAGACGCGCCAAAAAAGACGGAAAAAGAAGAGTTGTGAATCTTTCAACTCCAAACTGAAGAAATGAGGTTTCCTTTTTCATTTTTGGCGTCAATTTTTTTGTCTTTTAAAGATGTTACCAAAAATATCACAAATCTGTCTGTATCCCATATCCCTGTTTCCAAAATATTCATATTAACATCCAAGCGGTTCATAAGAAATAAACAATTTTAAAAGTGGGCGTGGCAGTGGGCGGATTGAGTCCATATTTTTTTGTATTAATAACCTTATCTAGAAAATTAAACTCCTAAAATTTCATTCAATTCCTGCCAGTTGTTCTCAAGATATCAAATGATATTAAAAAATGGGCGTGGCAGGGGGCGTAAATATTACCTGAAATTTCGTAAAACTTATTATTTAATTAATTAGCAACAATTATTTTGGCGAAATTTAACAAATTTTTGTAAAATTGAATTTTGTCCACCATCTCCATACAATCGACGCACTGTGGAACGGGGCGATCTTATAAGGAAAAATTCCCACAGGATAAGTAAATCTGTATTGAAATCTGTTTCTTGTTATTTTTGGAAATTCCTTTGGTCTTCTTGCGTTCAATCCCAAGAGTGGTGGGAAGCGCGTTTTAACTTTTCTTTAATTCATATCATTCTTTCGGGACCGAATAATAGCGGTCCAATCAATTTTTTTAAACAAATAAAATGATCAAACTCCCCATCAGGAATTTAAAATTTTTCGTTTCTTTTAAAATTTTGAAGAAACATTTTCAGCTTCCTGGTCAATGCAAACGACCCTATAAAAAGTTTCCTGGCGCCCACCCTAATCGAATAATCGAATTGTATTTTTATAACATTCACTTAATTCATCATTTTTTTTTATTAATTCGAATAACACACGCCCAGCTGAGCTAGTCGGTGAGCTGCACAGGTGTTGCAGTGTATCCTCTAGTCTCTTTATTTTTTTTTTGTCTTCATTCGACTTCACCTAAACTTAAATTTAATTTATTATTTCTAATTAATTAAGTTGATAATAAAGTATATTGAATTTGAATATTGTCCGCGTTTATCTTAATCATTTTGGTCAAACGATAGCAGACTACAATAACAGCTTGATCATTATCGAATATATCTTCCGCGGTGCCGGTTGCACATTTTAATAATTGCCTCCGTTTGTTTGTTCAATTTAATATTTTAATAATTGGATTCGTAAAATCCATAGTTCGCGGTTTTTAAGTAGTTAAAGTTTTCCTCGTAAATCGCCCTGAATTTAGTAAAAATACATTCGGTTCCCCCAGCTGCAGCGCCGAGATCAGACGAAGAATTACTCTTGCTAATCGCTGTTTCTTTGGGCTAAGAAAGCAATTGAGTGGAAAAGCCCTCTCTCGAGCAACTAAGGTAAAACTGTACAACACCCTCATCATCCCAATCCTGCTGTATGGACCTTGACAAAATCGGATGAATGTGCCTTAGGCTGTGTCGAGAGGAAAGTTCTTCGGGTCATCTTTGGCCCCGTGTGCATAGACGGTGAATGGCGAAGAAGATACAACAGCGAACTTTACGGGTTGTACAACGACATGGACCTAGCCAGAAGGGTCAAGGTCCAGAGACTCAGATGGCTCGGTCATTTAGAGCGAATGGACACCGATGCTCCGGCCCGGACAGCCTTCGAAACTATTCCCGAGGGACGTAGAAGGCGAGGAAGACCGTGACTCAGGTGGCGCACACAAGTGGAAGAGGACCTCAATCAACTTGGAGTGCAAAACTGGAGACAGCTAGCTAGGGACCGAGCTGGCTGGTGGAGACTGTTGATTGAGGCCCAAGTCCACACCGGACTGTAGCGCCACCTTAAGTAACTATATTATGTTCATTCGTTGCCCTGTTCGCCAATTAAAAAAAAGTGTATGTCCGATCATAAAATATAAGAGTTAATGATTTGCACAATTTAATTTTATAAATGAACCAACTTACTTGCTTGAATCGGTGGCTCTAAAATAAACATCATCTGGAGCATCCATCCAACTGATAACTTGTTTTCGACCAGATCCTGTTCTAGACATTTGTGTAATTTTTGGTTTACCATTTAACTGTTTGAATTGAAAACAAAATAGAAATCAAATTGATTAATTTTTCACTTAAGATAAAGAATCTTACGTGGTGTCTAGCTAATGGCTGTCCAGCTGCAGCCATCATTGCTGCAAACTGTTCAGGACTAGGACAATGCGAGGGCATTGGATCCTTATTTGGCCGTTTTGTAGGAGGCCCTTGTACAATTGTAACTAATGAAATAAGAAATGAGTTTTGGTCGCCATGAAATGCAAACAAAATTATGTTTTACCATCTGTACCGTTCATCTCTTCTATTGGTCGCTTGCGTAATATTACAGTTGGTATAATTGTTACATCCTTTTCAATTTCAGTAACTTTGTTCGGAATACGCTCATAGAGCAGTGATCCGTCGGGTGCTTTCGGAGGTTTTGGAAACGCCACTAAATCCGGTTTCGGCAATTTGTCTTTGGGCGTTAGTACAAGCCATTCGTGCGGCCCCGGGCCTGGAGATCCTAAGCGATTAGCAATTTTTGTCACACTTATTCTAGTTCTTTTGTTGCCCATTAAAAGATTTTTTATGTCCATCGGAGATTTACCAATCAAACGTAAATTAACTAAACACAAAAAAGAATATTTGAAACAAGTCAATGAAAAGAGAGAAAAAACATTAATTAACTCACACTCATGCCTAACCAGCAGGGTATTTATTGCAAATGATGTCTGCCGGGCAGCTTTTTTAGTTTTAATAAGTTTTCTACATAATATTCGAGCAAAACGTGTCAAAGGATTTGTATGGAGATAGAAAGCAGTACGAGTCTTCATTATGGGACGCGGTGACCCAGTACTGATTGCAATACCATGTGCTTGAGCATAATGTCGAGCTAGATGAGTTTTCAATTTAAATTCTTTGCCACATCCAACGATCGAGCATCTAAATAGCAGCAATAAGGGAAATGTTAAAAACAAAAACTTCCAAATAACAAGTAAATATTTTACCTGTGACACTGACGACTAGAAAGGTCATTGACTTTCTCATCGTCTACTATAACAGTTTCAGGGACAAGAACTGGGGTGGATAACATAGGACCGAGAGGTGTTGTAGCAGGTGTGGGTTGTTTTTTCTTGGCTAATTCCGTATCCGATCCATCGCCTATTCTCGTTGCATTTTTCAAACCTCCATATTTTTTCCAATAATTATAACAGTTTTGACACAGTCGACATGTCATATGAGAAGGTCCCCAGGGATACCACTGAAATAGAATCAAATAAAAAATTATAATTTTTTTTTTTTTTTGAGCACTCAAGGGGTTCCCTTTTTATGCCGAAGCATAGTGCAAGCGTTAGGAAAAATATGATTGACGGAGAGGGTTTAGGATGAGGTGTCGGTTAACATTGGTTTTGAATTCTTGAACATTGCAATGACTGGGGAAGACAGAGTGTGGAAGCGAGTTCCACATTCTCATAGTACGGCTAAAGAACGAACATGACCGTACGACCGAAATTGTGCTCGATGGTGAACTGATGAGCATTCCTGGAGGCGCGGGTGTTACGGTTGAATATCTTAAGGGGAGGAATGCAACTGGCTATTTCACTAGAGCATATACCGTGGAAATACCGGTAGAAGAAGGCATGAGACATACGTCGATGTTCGAGTGACGTAAATGTCTCAACAATGGTATAGTCACCAATCATCTTAAATGCTCTGCTCTGGATACTGTCCAAAAGACTTAAGTACGTTACTGGAGCACCAGCCCGAACGTGGGAGTTGTACTCAAGCTTTGGACGTATATATGTTTCATAGATGGTAGCCAGATCATCTTGCGGCATTTTTGGCGACATCGCATATGTGATCATTACACAAGGCTTGGTCGGTGATACACATACCGAGAATCTCGAGATGTTCGGTTTCATTGAGGCAAGTGCCACTCATGGACAGAGAAAAGGGAGGTATATCTCGCTTCAACGATACAAGACAGCATTGAGTTTTCGAAGCATTAAATTCGGTTTCTATTTCCCCATTGTACAATGATGTTTAAGTCAGAGTTTAAGGAGCATATCATATTTTGCCGTTGCAGTTCCACATCCGAAGAGGACGGATGTGAGTCTGGGAACGAATATGAAAAGCTAAGGGTGTTATCGTCAGCGAAACAATTTATTGGATGAGATTTTACAGACAAGAGATCATTGATGAAAATGAGAAAGAGGGTCGGAGACAAAACGGAACAAAAGTTACTAATCCAACGAAGGAGGGATTCATCGATACCGAAAACACGCATTTTCGATAAAAGAGCAAGATGCCTAGTGCAACAATCTTACTTTCTCCAAAACGATGTAAAGATTTGTTCCACTTTTCGGTGAGATAAACCATCAGATCACTAGTGGACCTTTTGCTGCGAAAGCCGCCGGTCATCAAGAAGCTTTCGGTCTTCGAGATATTTCTTGAGCTGATAGTTTATCAGCGTTTCCATGACCTTAGAAAGAAGGGACGTTAGTGCAATCGGACGATAATTGAAGGGAGAGGAGGATTCGCCTTTTTTGGGTATTTTTTTTTTTTTTATGAGTCATATTAAGCGAAACACTTTATTTTACAAAAAAACGGAATAGCCTCTCCACAAGGAAGAAGCTCTTCCATAAACTGTCTCCTCCATAGAAAAAAAAAAAATCCACGCCGATTCCAGTCGTCTACTTCAACTTCTTCTTTGGGCGGAGATTGTTGGTGTGTCCGCACTTCTTCTTACGGCAATTTGTGGCTCTTGGATGCAACCTGGCGTAGCACTTGCGGCAAATCATCTTGTCGCAATTGTACTTCTGGGCCAAAATATGAAGAGATGGCTCAATGATACCACCACGAAGACGAAGTAACAAATGAAGGGTAGACTCCTTCTGGATGTTGTAGTCGGACAATGTACGACCATCTTCCAATTGTTTGCCGGCGAAGATCAAACGTTGTTGGTCTGGTGGAATTCCTTCCTTGTCCTGAATTTTGGCTTTGACATTTTCGATTGTGTCAGAGGGCTCAACCTCCAAAGTGATGGTTTTCCCGGTGAGGGTCTTGACGAAGATCTGCATTATGGAGTTGTTTCTTTAAAACGTGCACCAAATGCCAATCACAAATTGAAGAGGCTGCACAAATGCCTTTTTCCAACTACTTGGAACAAGCCCAATAGAATAGATGGAAAAGCTTACGCACGTGTTTTGCCAGCGTTGAAGAACACCTTTTCAGAACAATAGCGGGGATACCATCCGGGCCAGCCGATTTATGTATGTTGAGATATTTTAGAACCCTCGCTACAGAACAAGTGCGAAAGAAGATTTGTCCATGGAGGAGTTATGACACTCTCTGGCAACGAAGAGTTGGAGGCGGACTGCCCAGCAAAAAGGTTAGCTTTCCCGAGAGAGCTAACGACTGGAGTGTCATCATCAAAGAGCGTTGGGACCGAGGAAGAAGAAAAATTCTTCATGCTTTTCACAAATGACCAAACATTTTTACTGCCTTTGGGACATTGCAGTTTTAATGCTTCAAAATATGTTATATGTATACTATACCTGAGCGGATGCAACACTTGAGCATGATTCACATGGTTTTCCATTATTCGACAAATCAGTACCCCCATTGGTGGTTCCATTGAATATTCCACCTTTGGTAGGGTTCATCGCCGGATTACTTTTGGTGTATTGCGGAATGTAAACCTGTTTGAGTTTCAATTCGGCTTCAACAGCTTTCACTCTTTTTTGCTGAACATATCTGTCTGTGGTCTTCCACATGTAATAATATTCTACAATTTGTTTTAAAGTTTTCCAAGGTAGCTAAAGAAAAAAAAAAGATTATCAAATATTCAAAGTGTTTGAAGTTGTAGACTCACGAAATCTTGTCGAATATCATTAAAGTCTTTTCCGTATTTGTCAAGTGCCTCTTCAAATAAATTAGCCTCAGATGCACTCCAGTCCTCGATTTCATCCCGACAAAGCACCGGTCCCGTGGAAGGTACTAAGGAGCACATTGCATCTTCCACAGAGTAATTATGCTTATGAAGAATATCCATGGCATGAAACTACAAACAGAAAAAAAAATTTAATTCCATTTTTACAAATAGAGAAAAATTCATTCTATTATAATTTTGTTTGTTGTTCTAATGTAAGCTACCCCTCAATGTTTGATGTCAAACATCATCGACTCATGTTCGAAGAGTAAAACGTCATCGATGCTGTTTGACGTTTGCGACAGAGTTCTTTCTTTTTTTTCGAAATATAAATCAGTCTTATTCTTTCTTTTGTACCGGCAAGAACCATTGTTAAAATAAAACTTAGACTTTAATAAAATAAAACTAAAGAAAATTAGACTTTAATAATTCATACCAAGGTTATATCCCTACTGGCAGCAGCCGCTGACATATGCAGCGAAGGTTGTTTAACCGAACTGCTACAGTCTAGTGCGCGGGCAAATGTTCCAATAGACCGTGAAACAACCAAAAACTGATCAATTTTACGATCGGTTAGACTGTGATTTGGCGTCCAAACAAGTGTCTCGAGATCTTCCAACTTCCGATCATCCAATTGTATGTCTTTAAGTTTACCAGGAATCTCACTTTGATATCGACTTCCTACGCGTATTTCACCTTTGTCTGCCAACAATGTTTTTTGATTCGGATCGAATACCAAACAATAGAAAAATGTATCCTGAAAATACAACCAAAACCAAAAAAAGAATGAAAAACACTTAAAATTTTATAATTTCTGGTATTAAAGCACTTCAAATAATTCATTGTCGTTGCTACAATGGAATGAAATTTACGACTCACGTCTTTATTGAGATAACTATTGAGCGATTCTGTTTCATTTAATAATGTCACAGAACATTTTCCTCGAATGTGGGTGGCGGGCAATGTTTCAACTTGTCGGGATAGAAATAATTCTCGATGTTTAATTTGGTGACGTTGTTTCGATGACAGCGATTCATTATTCTTTTCCGATATGATATTTGCCGCAGATGTACTGATGGGACTACTTCGATCTTCGTCCAATGATGCTGTAATAAAAAGAAAAAAAAAAGGATAAAAGAAAACTTAAAACGAAAAGTTTTGTTTCTAGACAAATAGCAGACATGAACAACGTTTTAATCAAGCGTGAGTGTAGGATTTCTATGCATGTATCACCATCGATCGGCTTCAGCTGCAAGTACTGTACTTGAACGTGCTGTTAATAACCCTTATTAAATTGGAGGAAGAATTGACAAACAACAACATCAATCAATATATGAGCATTTCAGCAGTTTGTTGCCTCTGTTATAGAAATCATGGATAATACCTACCGCACAAGTCATCCAAATAAAATTTATAGTTTAGATAAGGAACGAGAAGTATGTCTGTATTCAATAAAGATAGACACAATTTTAAAACATAATAAATAAGGGTTACACTTCTCAGGAATTTTGAAAAAAATATGAGGCACGAGTCAGGTTCGTCTTACTACTACTTTTTGTCTCTTAACAGCCATCCAAGAAAGGAGATCCCCTGAACTGAACTTCTACCACGAACTGAAAAATATAAAAGTGAATTTCTAAGGAACCGGAACATTTTGAGAAAACCACAAAAGTTCGCCGATTATGTGATGGCAGCAGAAGAGTATGTCAATTTTTCTTCAGTTCCAGAAACTTTCCAAGAAGCAATCAACAGCAAAGAAAAATCGGAGTGGGTGAAAGCTATGGAGAAGGAAAAGACTTAATTGAAAGAGAATCAAACCTGGAAGTTGACAACTTTACCAAAAGGTTCAAAAGCAATACCTTGCAAGCGGGTCTGGTCTACTGTTTAAAGAATAATCCAGATGGCAGCATTGACAGTTACAAAGCAAGACTAGTGGCTAAAGGATTTAGTCAAAGAGAAAGTATTGATTATTGTCAAACTTTCAGCCTTGTAGCAAAGTTGGGTACTAAAAGATCGGTTCTCAGCATTGCTGCAAGTGAAGAGATGCACCTTATGCAGTTCGACGTTTCAACAGCTTTCTTATACGGAGATTTGGAAGAAGTCATTTATATGAAGCCGCCTATTGGATATGAAGATGGATCTGATAAAGTCTGCAGGCTAACAAAAAGTTTATATGGACTAAAACAGTCTTCAAGGTGTTGGAGCAAGCGTTTCGGTAGTTTCATTTCCAAACTAGAATTCAGAGTTAGTGACGCTGATCCTTGTGTGTTTATGAGGGAGAGAAACGGAACGAAACTTGTCCTTGTTTTATCCGTAGACGATGGGTTAGTTGCTACAACTGATCAACCAGAGTTGGAGAAATTTATAGAAGAGCTGAAAACAGAATATAAAATCACATCGAAGAAAGCTAGATTCTTTTTGGGGCTGGAAGAAGAACAAAATGAAAGAAGCATAAAAGTCAGTCAACAAGGGCATGCAAGAAAAATCCTCGATCGCTTTCAGTTTTCCGAATGTAGGTCTATTTCAACTCCGATTGTGAAAATTTCTGAGGGTTCAAAAACAGGGAAAAAATACGATGGTGACCACAAATTTCCCTACAGACAAGCAGTTGGTGCACTGATATACTTAATGGTAGGTACAAGACCAGTTCTAGCATACAGCGTAGGATTTTTGTCAAGATCTTTAGAGAACCCATCCAAGGAAGATGAAACTCGGAGCAAACGAGTTTTCCGATACATTGCTGGTACATTGGACATAGGCATTGAATATAGCAAAAATGGCAATACAGGAATCCTAGAATGCTATAGTGATGCTGATTTTGGTGGATGTCAAAGGACTGGGCGATCAACTTCTGGTGTTGTTATAAAGTACGCAGGTGGAGCTATATCTTGGCTGAGTCAGAGGCAAGCACTGGTTGCAACATCTACGAGGTGTGACAATTTAGTAATGAGACTGATTCCATAAAAACCGTTTATTTCAAAATTATTCTACAACTCTGCCATCCCCTTCAAAGTAGTCCCCTTGGGCAGCTAACAATGATTCCAGGCCGTTTTAAATGCTTCGTAACATTTCTGGAACGCTTCGACTGGGATGTCCCCCTCGTCACGGCCGCCTGGATGTCCTCAATCGACTCAAAATGGGTTCCTTTGACTACCGATTTTGTTCTAGGGAATAAAAAAAAGTCACAGGGTGACATATCGGGCGAATAAGGCGGTTGTTGCAACACGGCGATCCCTTTAGAGGCCAAATACTGGGACACGCTGAGGGCGGTGTGGCACGGTTACTTGGAACCATCTTCGCGCACAACTTTCTCATCCCAAAATCGTCGGTTAAAATTTGTCTGACTGTTTCACGGTTCATACCCAGTTCCGACGCCAACATTCGAACTGTTAAACGCCGATCTTCACGGATCAGGGCGTGCACACGCTGCGCATTCGTGTCAGTCCGCACCTCGACTGGTCTCCCGCTCCGCGCCTCGTCTTCCACGCCCCTCCTTAAACTCTTTATGGCATCGAAACACCTGGGCACGACTAAGAGCACTATCACCATGCACTTTTACAATTTTAGCGTACGTTTCCGAAGCTGTTTCTCCCAATTTGAAGCAAAATTTTATAGCGACGTGTTGCGCTTGATTTCGTTTTTCCATTTTCGTGACGAGCACCACGAACACACGTTTACTCAACACGATACAGCAGGCGAACTAAACAAGCTAGAGCGATGGCAAATATATCAATGGAGTGGGGAAGGATGCCGGGAGAAGGGAAAGGGAATTTCAAGGTCGCAGGGTTACTACAATCGCGGCAATGTAATCAGTCTCATTACTTTATTGTCATACCTCGTACTACAGAAGCTGAGATCATTGCCGCGAATGAAGCAGCTAAGAAGTTATTTGGCTACGCATATTATTTGAAGGGATAGTGAAACTCAAACAAGTTCCTGTTCTTCAAGTGGACAATTCTGCAGCTGTCTGATTAGCTCAAAATCCGGAATTCCATATAAGAACTTAACACATCGCCACAAAACACTTTCATCCGTGAAAAATTGAAATTCAGCGAATATCAACCGAAAAACAAGTTGCTGATATCTACAGGGTTCGTAGAACGATAAAATTTAATTCGATTGCGATCGATAAATTCAACCGGGAATTTAATTTTTAATTCGATCGCGAATTTTATTTTTCGGTTCTTTGAGAATAAAATTTGTGTTCACGATCGAATTAAATTTTTCGGTAACTGAAAAATTAAATTCGATCACGAATTTATCACAGAAGATCCAAAAAAGATCCATTCACGAACCGATCGTTAAATAAAATATAAAAAAATTTCGGTTGTTGTTTGTGAGCATATTTGCATTATCATTAAAACAAACACCATGAACTTTTGTAAAATGTGTTTTTATATTGCCAGTCACTAGTCCTTTTGATTTCGTATCACATCTTAAACATGATGCCATATTATTTTCTTGTTCATAAAAAACAAAATTATTCACTTCGAATTCTTTTTTTCGTCCCATTTTACCGCAAAACACATTAAAAGAATATTTTTTTTTCGATCTTTTTAATTTCTCTTCGTGAGAGAACAAAATTTGAGGGGAATTTTATTTTTCCGATTTCTCACGAATGATAAAAAGAGAAAAAAAAAATTCAATTCGTGCCGAGACAGATCGGAAATTTTCGGATCACGAGAAAAGTATCTGTATGAGAATTTTATATTTTTCGGATCGTGAGAAGATCGGAAAAAAGTGAGAAGTATCGGTTTTTTTCGGATTGCGATCGATATTTTACGAACCCTGTGATATCATGACAAAACCACTTCCTGGTCCAAGACTCAGGGTTTTGTGCAATGAAATGGGTCTATTTTAAGAAATGTCAAAAATCAATTAACAAGGGAAAGTGTTGTAGTTAATTATCTTAGGTGTTAATTTATACTTTAATATGTTTTCTACTTTGTTTATGAAAATCAAAATAACTTAGAATGTTTTATGTAGAGCTCAAAAATTATTTTAAAATATTTTTGTTCTTTCAATTCGATTTTCTACGTTTGTTTTGATGTTTCAATTTAATAAAGAAAATTCAGTTCAATATTATACAATTAATCGAATATTAATTCCATAGAAAATAATACAAAGTTATGTCCAAAAATTTAAGATCACTTACTTAGCATCTACTTCACATTAACTACTAGTTAGACCTGCGAAACGCTTTTGTGAATTTTAACTACTGTTTATCTTCCAAGTAGCTTAACTAGGACTTTACTTTTACATTGTGAAACAGAGGCTTATTTTACTATTTTTATTTTTTAATTGAATTGTGATGGATAAAACCTTTTTTTTTAAACACATTTTTATTGAACATGCTACACCAATTGAGAACTTTGAATAGTGAAAAAAAAACAAACAAAGACACAGCTACAGAATTTAAAGGTATTAAAAAATAATTTACAACACTTACTTTCGTGCAATATTAAATTTACTAAAATACATCGAATGTGCAGCAAATCTATGATAATGTTAGTTGTTATTGAAAGTTAGTAGGTACCTATGGACGGATCTAAAACAGCTTGTGCAGCTTGTTCTTCTCCAACTGGTGTTCGAAGCCAAGTCTTCTTCAATTTCATCGCCAGTGGTGAATCTTCGGCTGTTGCCACTATCATGATGAAAATTAAATTTATTTTGTTAATGCTAACATGAGCTTTATTATATTTTTAATAAATGATTCTTTTTCTTCGACGAAACAAAGAAAAACGTTGTTATTGTTGTTGTTCGACTATTCAATATAATTTACTGTATAAAACAAAAACGAAACGCGAAATTATATTATACCAGTCAATCTTTCAATGATTTCGCCTACGTGGACCAATTAAAGCGACACAACTAGGACCTAAGATAAACAGAAAGCGGATAAAAGAAAAATGCATCCTACATTAAGGAGATAATAAAAATGCTTGTCTATTCAGTTCGATTAAAGAAATTTTGATGAACTTTAAATAATAATATAATAATGAATTAATGACATTCGTATTTAGGGTAACTGCACCAGTCTCCGGAGAGACACCAGTGCCGGACGATGTTGCACTTTATGGGGAATAAAAGAGAAATTAAACACAGAATATTGCAAAAAACAACAAAATATAGAATCAGTAACATTTTCCACATACACATACGAAGTCTTAAGCCGATCGAATGTATGTGGAATGATTTAATCTTTGAATTATGAAGTAGAATTGAAAAGTACATAATTTCGAATTATACCAATTGTAATATGTAAAGCTTTTTTTCAAAAAATAAAGAAAGAAAGCTTCTTAGAAAAGTAAAAATGAGTGAGTCGTTAAGAGTCAAGTCAATCGAAAAGTTGTAAAGTTGTTAAGAGTCAAGTCGTCGCAAAGTTTTAAATTGAAAAGTTTTTTCTTAAATCTAACTTAATCTATATTCTAATTTAACTTAAAACAAAACAAACTATTTATGAACTATTTGTAAACTTAAATAACTATTTTTATATTTAATTTGAAGTGAATTAAAAACTAATAACTTTAAACTCAAAAAAGAAGAGAAATCTCGTTTTTTTATTTATATGGACGAAAAGAAGAACTAAGAAGTGGACTATATGGTGTCAGAAGTGGGATGAAGGTTAAAACTGTATAAAACCAAATCCAAACATAGTGATTATTTAAATAATATAAAGAAAGAAAAGAAAAAAAAAGTCAAGTGCAATAATCTGTACAAAAAATAAAAAAAAATTTGTACCAAAGAAAAAATTTGTATGCCTATTAAAAGCTTTAAGATTTGGCGCTTAAATTCCATGTAAAGTGAAGTGTGTAAAAATTTCTGAAGCACAGTGAAATCAGGAGATCAAGCATGTACTTAACAAGTCAAGAAAGTACATAAGCGGTGAGATCTTTCCATTTAGTTAATTGCATGAAGCTTATTTAAGTTATCGCATGTTACAATTTAAGCTTTAAATAAATAGCACTTGCATGTTGCATGACACAAACTTATATCGTAAATAAAAAAAAAAAAGAGAAAAAAGCATAAACCATACAAAGTATTGTATAGAAGAGAAAAGTTTAAAATAAACTGAGGCGACAGTGAAATATTATTCAGAATTCTTCATTATTATTGTATGATCGATGTTCATTTCGGGTTCATGCCTCTGCCCACGAATTTATCTGAGCTTACCGTAAAAGAATTACAGAAGCTATTGAAAGATCAAGGCTTGTCTTATAGATATAATCTTAAAATAGATTTAGTCAAAAGATTACAAAACTTTTCCGAGTTGTTTGAAGCATACGAGGAAGATAAAAGTAACGAGGGTGGTTTATACGCAATAAGAGAAGAAGAAGAACAGGAGGCAAGTAGTAAAGAAAGTAGCGAGCAAAGTTTAATTCGTTTTGAGAGTAACCAAGAAAAACTAGATTAAGAGAAAATGAATGAAAGAGATGAAAAGCCGGTTCAAAATAACATACAATTTAAAGATGTCGAGGAGGCCCTCGAAACGTTTAATGGCGAATATGGTAAAAGCGTTGAAGAATGGTTGTCGGACTTTGAGAAAATAGCTGAAGTCTGTAAATGGAATGACGTGCAAAAGTTTTTGTACGCAAGGAGATTGTTGGTTGGTGCTGCTAAGCTTGCTGTTGAGGCTGAGTCTGGTGTCGTAAGTTGGTCAAAATTCGAAGGTGTCTTAACAACAGAATTTTCTAAGAAAGAGCTTGTCAATGTTCATCGGATATTAGAATGTACGAAGAAGAGGCAAAGTGAATCTCTGCTTGAATATTTATACAGGATGAAAAAAATATCATTAGATGGGGTCGTTGAAGTACAGCATCTTATCGGATATGTCATTGCTGGTATTCCTGACGATACGATAAATAAAGCAGTTCTGTATCAATCAAAAGATTTAAGTGAGCTCAAGGAGAATTTCAGAGCATATGAAAGACTCAAGTCAGACCAGGCTAAGGAAAAGAAACGACCTAATGCAATTGTAGATCATAGCTTGGTGGGGAAAAATAAAGATTTTTCGAAAGATAAATACACTTCAAAGCGCTGTTCGAACTGTGGGTCTTTGTCGCATTTAACAGCAGCATGCCCGAGTAAGTCAAAGGGAGCGCGTTGTTTTAAATGCAACGAATTTGGACACATCGCCCCTAATTGCCCATCAACTTCAAAGAACCAGGGAGGTACAGGCAGCTCGAAAGATAATAAAGCTCAGGTTAATTTAGTAAAAGTCTTTCGGAAATGATGAAAAGAGAACGCTTTGATTTGCAAACTTGAAAGCGGTTATTGAAGAAGAATGCTATGAGCTGGACTTTCACATAGTCCCCGATTGTTTTATGAGAGAAGACATACTTGTAGGAAAGAATTTCTTAGACGTCGCAGCTATTTTTATAGACAAGGGCAAAGTTATTACGTTTAAATTAGAACCGGATAATGAGAAGATGTTTTTAGCTCGAGTAAACTTGGTACGCCATGCAGAGGAAAATGAAATTAATGAAAATTTAACTCAAGTGAAAGACGATGAAAATAGAAAAATGTTAAACGAAATCGTAAACGCGTACAATCCAAGAAAACCAACCAAATCAAGCGTTCAAATGCGTATCGTCTTAGCTGACGATATTCCGGTTTATGAGAAGCCGAGACGATTAGCACCGAAGGAAAGAGAATTTGTTAGCCAACAAATTGAAATTTGGCTAAAGGAAGGCATCATACGAAGAAGTAATTCCAGTTACGCGAGTCCTATAGTTTTGGCCCACAAAAAAGATGGAAGTTATCGTTTATGCATAGATTTCAGAAAATTAAATTCAAAAACTATAAGAGACAGATTTCCCTTGTCGAATATTGAAGACATTTTGGAGGGCCTTTACGATGCGAATGTGTTCATTACTCTGGATCTCAGCAATGGATTTTTCCATGTGGACATCGAAGAATCTTCAACAAAGTTTACGACATTTGTGACGTAGGACGGGCTGTTTGAGTTTTTGAAGGCACCGTTTGGATTTTGCAATTCACCCGCGGCTTTTCAACGACTCATCGACTCCATCTTTAGAGAGGCCATTCAACAAGGGCTGTTACGAATCTATGTTGACGACATTATAATTCCAGGCCGAGACATAAAAGAGTGTATAGAGAAGTTTGTAAAGGTCTTAATTATTTGTGAAGAAAATGGCCTTTTAATTAATTGGAAGAAGTCAACGTTTTTACAAAGGAGAGTGGCATTCTTGGGACATATTGTAGAAAACGGAGCAATAAAGCAATCAGAAGAGAAGGTGGTAGCAGTGAAAAACTTCCCAAAACCCCGAACAGTTAATAACGTTATGAGCTTTTTGGGATTAACGGGTTTTTTTCCGGAAGTTTGTTAAGGGGTACTCTCTACTTGCAAAACCGTTATCAGATTTAACAAAGAAGGGAGAAAAGTTTGTTTGGACGGAGCGGCAGGAGACAGCATTTCAACAACTGAAAGAGAAATTATGTGACGAGCCTATTTTGAAGTTATTCAATCCGTCTTTACCTACGCAGCTGCACACGGACGCGAGCAAGGATGGGTTCGGTGCTGTTTTGATGCAGAAGCATAGTGATGGTCAGTTTCACCCAGTATTTTTTCTAAGCTATAAGACGAATAGTACAGAGCGAAAGTACCATAGTTATGATTTGGAAGTTTTGGCCATCATTAAAGCACTTAAAAGGCTCAGAGTTTATTTGCTCGGGCTAGATTTCGAGATCTTCACTGATTGCAAGGCATTTAAACTCACAATGGAAAAGAAGACCCTAAATAGTAAGGTGGCTAACTGGGCGATGCAAATCGAGGAGTTCCAATGTAAAGTTCATCATCGATCAGGAAGTTCCATGCGACATGTTGATGCCCTTAGCAGGTTTCCAGTTGTTATGAAAGTGGAAGATGGGATTTTTAAAGCCGTACAAAAGGCGCAAGCATCAGATGAATTTTGTTCTGTTACGTTAAAATTACTAGAAAGCCATCCATATCAAGATTATGAGAGTAGAAACAACGTTCTATATAAATTTACAGACGGATTACGTTTGTTAGTCGTTCCAAAGAGCATGCGAAAACAAATAATAAGCAGTATTCATGAAAAAGGACATGTAGGAGCACAAAAGGTTGAAGCTATCATCCGACAAGATTATTTCATCCCAAATCTAAGGCCAAGCATCGAAGGAGTTATAAGGAATTGCATTGCATGCATCCTCGTTTCGAAAAAACAGGGAAAGCAAGAAGGTTTACTAAATCCTATCGTGAAACCAGATGTACCATTACATATCTACCATTTAGATCATCTTGGACCATTACCATCAACAGCTAAGTCCTATAACATAAGTATTTGCTGGTGGTAGTCGATGCGTTTTCAAAATTTTCTTGGATTTATCCTGTAAAAGCATGTACTACGGAAGAAGTCATCAAGAGGATGGAGCTTCAAAGCGAAACATTTGGTTTTCCACAACGTGTTATACCCGACAGAGGATCAGCTTTTTCATCCAACGATTTTAAGAGCTATTGTGAAAGCAAAAACATAATTTATCATATGATTACAACGGGAGTTCCTAGAGGAAATGGCCAGGTGAAACGTTACAATAAAATTATAATAGAAGTTCTCGCAAAGCTAAGTGTGGAGGATCCAATGAAGTGGTACAAGTTCGTTAGTCGCACACAGGGAGCTATTAACTCAACGGTATCGAGGAGCACTCAAATGACACCTTTTGAGTTACTTTTTGGTGTTTCTATGTTCACTCCCGAAGATATAAAGCTAAAGAGTCTAATCGAAGAAGAGATGATGCAGCAGTTCGTAGACGAAAGAAAGGAAATGCGGGACCAAGCGAAGAAAAATATCAGTAAGGTGCAACAAGAGATGAAAAGAGGTTACGACAAAAACAGAAAAGAAGCAACAATATATAAACTTGGAGACATGGTGGCTATTTTACGAACACAATTTGGAACTGGGTTAAAGTTATATCCAAAATACCTTGGTCCTTATGGTGACCTACCAAAGTGAAACGCAACGATCGTTACGAGGTAAAGAAGGTTGGAGATCATGAAGGTCCAAACTTGACATCGACAGCAGCTGAGTTCATGAAACGATGGAAATGCTACAGTGAAGATGACAGTCAAGACGATGAAAGCGAAGATGAGTCGCCTGAGACAGGCGAAATTCAGGATGACCGTGTGGAATGATTTAATCTTTGAATTATGAAGTAGAATTGAAAAGTACATAATTTCGAATTATACCAATTGTAATGTGTAAAGCTTTTTTTCAAAAAATAAAGAAAGAAAGCTTCTTAGAAAAGTAAAAATGAGTGAGTCGTTAAGACTCAAGTCAATCGAAAAGTTGTAAAGTTGTTAAGAGTCAAGTCGTCGCAAAGTTTTAAATTGAAAAGTTTTTTCTTAAATCTAACTTAATCTATATTCTAATTTAACTTAAAACAAAACAAACTATTTATGAACTATTAATTTGTAAACTTGAATAACTATTTTTATATTTAATTTGAAGTGAATTAAAAACTAATAACTTTAAACTCAAAAAAGAAGAGAAATCTCGTTTTTTTATTTATATGGACGAAAAGAAGAACTAAGAAGTGGACTATATGTATAACGGAAAAGTAATGGGTGTATTAAGCAGCAGCCGCTGCTGTTATGCTTTGGAAAAATATACTGAGAATAGTTGATTTTGTGAGATCTTCTAATCAAATGGAGTTTGTTTCAATGCAAATATCGAGCCCTTACCGCCAAATTATCGACACTTCGAAAATGCGTTTTTCCATCTTTGAAAGCGCAAAAACTAACATTTATTATTCATGTTTGTGTTTCTTCTGTTTAAAAATAATAATATCTGACAGCCAAATTAATAAACACAGACTATCGAAGGACTAACTCTTAGTCTGCGTACTAGTGGAAAATGCTATTAATAAAATAAAATTTCTCTTAAGTTACGTCTACTAACTTAGTCTACCTTGAAAGGTGAACTAGCAAAGGACTAAGCAAGAAATGTGTCAACGTGAAAGAAAAAAAAATGAAATAATAATAAATGTCTGTGTGAAATTAAATTGTGTCAAATCGTATAGAACTTCAATGAAATCGCTCGATTTGGAGTCATAAATAAAATCAAAAATTTATTCTATGTGCTATGTCGCAAAGGATAACAACAAGATGGCAGAGAGAAATTCATATTTTTTATTTCAGGACCTAAAGACGCCAAATGTAGTTCTTTTTTTTGAGAACCAAAAAAATGGTTCGGTGTGAGAAGTTGGAATTCGAAAATGCAATTAAAATGAGAATAATTATTACATACATTAGGGTGGTTCTTATTTGTTTTTTTTTCGAAAATTAATGAAGACATCTGCTCAATCGTCTCCAAATAAATATAAAAAAAATCCTCTAATTTTTTCAGATTTTTATCTATACCCCTTACTGGCCCTGTATCGAAGTGAAATTCTAATACTAGGGACTTTGAGGCTAATTTTTTGATTATTCCCGTATATCTCCAATTCTCCATTTAGGCTTTACGGATTTTGTTAAAATTTAGCACAATTATCCTTAGTGATATTGCATTCCAAGATTCTATTTAAAATACAGGGTTATTCACGAGCGTTGTGCCAAAAAGCCAGAGCATGTAGGTTGAGTTGAGACAAGAAAAAAATCGTATGGGAGGGGGGGGTCTATCCCCCCGTTTAGCCGGGAGGGGAAATTTTCTGAAAAATTGACTTATTTTGTAAAAAAAAAATATTAAAAATCAACGGCTTCGTTTACAACACCGTGCTATACCATTTTCGAAAGCCAAAAACTTCTTTCATTATGTTTTTAAATGAAATTTTTTTAACGAATAGTTTAAAAAATATAAATTTTCAAAAAAAAACACAAAAAAAACATTTTTGAGCTAATTTTTTCAAAATTTTATGTAATAAAGTACTAATTTTGTTTTAAAAACTCAATGCCGTTTTTAGTCGAAATTTAATTTATTTTTTACCTATCTGGTCTTTTTGTTAAATTTATTAATGAAACATTAACCTTTCGTTTACTATTTGTTTTGTAATAAGAGTTTCATGGCACTCAATAAAGTAGAAAAGTATTGGATTTTCCCTGGATTAACCATTTTGTTCATTGATATTTGATAACGTCTGCCATTGACCTTTCACTTCTAGCTCTCCGTGCTCTCTTAGACGTCAGCAGATTCTTGAAAACATGCTACGACTTGGCCGCCTTCTATTGGGATATCTTTCAGCGTATAGTCTTTCGGCTTGCCGATCTCGACAACTAGCTAAACCTTAGCAGAAGTGCATGTCCGCTAACTCTTCTCGAGAGTATGAGTTTGTTATTGTTATGTGTTGATGAGTTAGTATTTTAATTGGAAATGGTTGTTTAGTAAATATGCGATGCCTTTTATTTAGATACCTTTAGGTTGCTTATTGTTTTTTCATTAAAAAAAATTGCGTTTTAATTATCTTAAGCCCTTCGCCGGCGAGTGGCCGCGGCCCCAGTTGTAATAAGAAAAAATTGCAAGTCAGTTTTCAGACGTTATCAATGAACAAAATGGTTAATCCACTGAAAATCTAATGGTTTTCAACTTTATTGAATCCTCAAAAAACTCCAATTACAAAACAAATAGTAAAAGAAAGGTTAATGTTCCATAAATAAATTTAACAAAGAGTCCAGATAGGTAAAAATAAATTAACAAATTTTCTTAGAAAAAAGTGGTTATGGTTTTTTTTTATTTTTCAAAAACGAAAAGACATTTTTGTATCCGGTTTTCTGTTTTTAATTAACAACAGCATTGAATTTTTAAAACAAAATTAGTACTATTTTGAAAAAAAATAGTTCAAAAATGATTTTTTGTGTTTTTGTTTAAAAATTTTAAGTTTGAAAATTTATATTTTTAAACTATTCGTTAAAACAATTTCATTTAAAAACAATGAAAGAAGAAGTTTTTGGCTTTCCAAAATGGTATAGCACGGTGTAAACGAAGCCGTTGATTTTTAATATTTTTTTTTTTACAAAATAAGTAAATTTTTTCAGAAAATTGCCCCTCCCGGCTAAACGGGGCGGAATAGACCCCCCCTCCCATACGATTTTTTTCTTGTCTCAACTCAACCTACACGCTCTAGCGTTTTGGCACAACGCCCGTGAATCACCCTGTATATTCTTCAATAACAAAAAAATCGGTAATGAGATCCATTTTTGTAGTACATTTTGGGTTTATAACACTCTTTTCTAGATTTCTCAAAAACGGCTCAACCAATTTTTTGGAAATTTCGTCAACACGTTTATATGCAATATCTTAATAATGTTGCATACCAACAAATTTCATAAGTGTTTTAATTCCCCTGTAAAAAAAAATCAGGGAGACGATTGAGCGGATGTTAGGATTAATTTAATTGACTTCAAATAAACACTAAGAACTCGCGTAAAACTTCTCTGCTTTCAAGCCCCATGCACAATTTAGGCACAGATGAGTTTAAAAGGGAGATGGGAAAACAAGCTGTCAAAATGACAATTCCTATATAGTATATTCAATTCATACACTGTGTTTCTAAAACACCATGTTGCTATACTTCGTCCAAAACAAATCTGCAGTACAGGCCTTATGGGAGAGCTTTTTTACTCCAAAGGGTGCCTGTCCAGGAAAAAAATCTTAAATCCCCTTAAAAAAAATATACTACAACACTGTTTCCTCATACAATTTGTTTTGATTTATTTTGAAAAGCAAGCGTACATCCCCCTATGACCTGCTATTCGCACGGCTAACGCCATACTGATTTTGTGCTCGTTTTTTGCAAAGCTCTTTCTGTTTGACAAAACAAACATATAAATCAGCGCTGCCAGGAAATAATAATGCTTACTTTTATTTCGATTCTGTAATGCTCAAAACAGATGTGCAGAATTTCTGCACGCAGCGCTGCATGCAGCGCTTCAAGCAAAACACACGTGCAGAAACTCTGCCAAGTTTTGTCAAAACAAAAACGACACCTGCCAAAATTTTATGAGACAAATCTGTCACAAAGCAGTTCAACTCAATGATAAACTTGCAAATTATCTTTTTTTGAAACCAAAAATATATTTACTTTTTAGAATAGTATACCTTAACATTTATAGTTTATAAGCCCCCAAAAATAAAGCAACTAAGACAACAGTTTTATAACAACCCTTCTGCTATCAACCTCAGTCGTTTCAAGTGCAGCAGCTTAGTCGAAAAAAAGATACAGACAACCCTGTAATATGTATTTGTTTATTCGTTTTAATATCACACCAATAAAATGCGTTTTTTCCTAAAAAAAATACGAGTTTCTTTTTTCAATATAAATTGCACTTCTTTTCCAGCCAGACATCCCGATAGAATTCATCATCGTATTTCTATTTAGCTGTCTCCATATACAATGGAATTCATTTTGACGGGCAGCAAACCATCTAGCCAAACACTCAACACACCACATTGGCCGGCAGTAGCAATTGGTGCAGTGATTCTGTTCTGATATAACTTGGCCGTCGGACATTTCATAGAGGCATTGTTTGTGAATTTTGATATTAGGTTCGGCTACCATGCAGGCAAAACATTTGTCAGTTATTTGATCTGCCGCATAGATTGGATTCAATGAGACTTGATTTTTGAAGACTTCGATGAAACGATCGATAATGTTGCGATGGAATTGAATATTGGAGGGGATTATAATTGGACGGCTAATGCGGTCTTTCAGGGTGCGAAATTCGAGGGCATTGATACGTATTTGGAAATCTTCGACACCGACACGACCGGGACGTACGTTTATGCGTTTCTCCGATGAAATTTCAATTCTTAAAATAAAACTAATAAATGAGAAATGACAAGTTGAAATAAAAATAAATTGTCAACAGTTTCAAAAATGTGTCAATATAAGTATTGCCAGATAGCAATTATTTGAAAAATTTTGTTTTTCAATTATGGCTGCAATGAAACTAGGCAGAAAATTTAGAAATAGAGACATCACGCAGCGCTGTTCTGCATGCAGAATTTGCTCCCATAAGAGCCTGTGTATTTTAAATTTTGCTGCGCAGCAATTCTGCACATCTGTTTTGCCCTTAAGGGAGCTTTCAAGAATAGTAGCTTTTTCTTAAGTAATCATTGCCAGAAATTCAAATTTATTTCATGTTCGTATTAAATATTTTTTCTGAATGAAAATCTTTGTTAAAGACAATGCTAATAAAATATAGAAGGCAACTCTTTCGATTTTTCGGAGAGCTTTTTACAGTTTTCGTATATAACCTACGGTAGCCCTTGCCAATTTTTTCTTACACACAACGTAATGGAATTCCTCTACAGAAAGAGTGAGAGATGAATGTCCTATCTTCCCTGTACTGCAGATTTGTTTTGGACGAAGTATAACTATTATGCTAAGTACGTGTCCTGTATTCATTCATGTGTTGCTATGACATATACACTTTATACATACACATAAATCTATGAAAATCTGTTATATTCATTACACATACGACGCACAGTGGCCCGTTTTCACTTTTTACCTTGCAAAAATCATAGCTCCTAAACGAAAAAAGATTTGGCTTCAATTTTTTTTTTATTTTGCAGGAAATTTCCAAAGCTATGTTTCGTGAAAATTTTAACAAAAAATGTTCACAGGGTGTTTCAGAATAAAGTCCCAAAGTTGGAAGTTTTTTCAGTGTCATAAAAATTGTTAAAAATGTATCCATAATGGCGAAAAATTTGTTTTTGTGAATGATTAGAGAACAATTAGTTTTGGTATAGCAGGAAAAAGAAAAAAAAATAACACTTGAATAGTCAAAAAAAAATTTTTTGTTTTAAGTTAAAGTTTTTAAGTTTTATAATTTTTGATATGCAACCAATCAAACCATCAATATTTACATTCAAAATCAAACAGGGTGTTTCAATTTAACAGAAAATTACCATAATTTCTTTATTTCAATGAAAAAAACAACCCTCAAATTAGAAAAAAGTGTTTTAAAAGTACGAATATGGAAAAAAAATAAAGCATAAACGTTAGATTTTTATCTTGTTTTATTCTTAATAATTTACTTATATTATTTCTTGAAAACTATCATCTAAATTCAATGTTGAATCTAATAGACCTAACATTTCTGGGGAGTAGTTTGCTTTCAGTTCTTTTTGATTTCTAGCATGCCTTTTGGAAGAAATAAGTGGATCTAATGAGATTGCTAGCATAGTAAACAGGTCTTCATTTTGCCGAATTCTTGAAACCTTGCATGTATTTTGATACCTGTATCTTTTGTAGTCCTTATTTTTGCATTCCTGAGCTTCTTCTGATAATTCCCCAAGTGGAAGTGACTGATACTCCATAATATTTTGACTATGAACCAAAATTTTATGAAGAGTAGGGGTGAGTTGTTTTTTCTGGATAAGGTTGTCTTATTAACACTTTTGTTTCTCTTGTATACTCCCCAAATTTTACTGTATTAACTTTTTCTCGACAGTTTAAGACATTAAGTATTATTTGAAGCCTTTTAATAATTTCTTCATTGACTCCAGTTATTCGGGCAGCTGCATCCGGTTGTTCAAAGAAACGCCTGGAAGTATTGCCATCATTGGTATTTCCAAACCCAGGCTTAGGTTTATCCACATCAAGTCCAAGTTCTTCATGGAAACGCTTTTGAATATCCTGCTTCCTCTTTTTTTCTAACTCTTTGATTCCAATAGAGCTATCCTCTCCTTCCTTAGCAATCGTATAGCTAAGTTCCAAAATGAATTCCATGCACCTAATTCTAGCATGCAATGGAGAAATCCCATACTTGTAGTTATGTTCGTCCGTAATATCTCCTTCATCCTGTGCATTAAACTTCTTTTGAGTTTTTTTTGCAAATAGGACATGACCGTGTTGATCTATTTTCCGTTAGTTCATTTAAAACTTTCCCATCAATCATAGTTAAAAAGAACTCGTGTTTAACTATTAATGTTACTTCTTCATTCACTTTATAAGCTGTTGGTTGAATATTTAATATTTGATTCCGGATATCGTTGACTGTCATATTTATAAGATCGCCAGTTTCCTTAGAATATTGAAATTGAATAGGTCGACAGAAATGAACTGATGATGGGCGAGGGTTTCTCCAAATTTCACCATTTGGGCAATTTAACCTGATTGGAACAACTGATGCCATAAACATGTTTTCGTCCGATTCATTTCCTGTTGAGTTAATTTTTTGCTTGTACGCACTTTGGTAAGATGATCCATCGCCACCCCATATGCTCCTTAATGTAAGATCTGTTGGTAGTTCAAGAAGCTGATTCTCGGTTTTGGTTTGTAACAACCTCTTTGCTGTATGATCCATGATGTCCTGAAGCTTAACTTTTGCCGATACTTCCGTGATTTCCAATTTTTTTTTTTAGCTATTCCACTCATTGCACTTATTTAAATACCTAAATTAAGTCATGCAAATCCAAAATAAAGGTTGCGACAAAAAGATTAATTATATTCTTTTCATATGAAAAAAACTAGAAAAAATGAATAATCACTGACTTGAACCAATTAAATTGCCATAACTCGGCTTTATGCAACTTTACGCAGCTGAGTTTTTGAGGACATGTTAAGGAATATGTGGGCATTCATCCCTCACTTAGTTTGGTTTGACGGGTTTTGACGTTTTTTATATGAGCCAAGTTAAAATTCAAAAATAGGTGCAAAAAGTGATTTT
The DNA here is from genome assembly GCA_943590905.1 of Sphaerophoria taeniata. Classification (NCBI taxonomy): domain Eukaryota; kingdom Metazoa; phylum Arthropoda; class Insecta; order Diptera; family Syrphidae; genus Sphaerophoria; species Sphaerophoria taeniata. The sequence continues at coordinate 182,385,652 of OX016540.1, read as the reverse complement.
TTTTCATTAAAAAAAGATATGCATTTTTTTTTCCAAAATTTGATTAAAATAATGTCAAACTTTTCAACAAAAAAAATAAATGGATTTACTTGCACCGTTTTTCTAATATTCAAGTTCGAAGTGCAACAACAAACAAAAAAAAAATATATATATTTTTTTTAAATATTTTCTGACTTTGATCGGCTCCTCAAGCCAAACCGTTCATCTAATATTTTTTTTATTTTGGATACTTACACTTTAAACAATTCTAAACAAAATGTGATTTTTACTTTTTCAAAATAAAATCACTCGAAAAATGATTATTGCCACGTTCCTCGCCTAAACGGGCCACTGTGCGACGTACACTAATAATTGCTAGTTCTCACAGTTCGTCTGTGAAAGAGGTTGGCCGATAAAAATATTTTCAATAAGGACTGTTCTAGAATATTGAACAATAATATGTATTCTTTTTTCAAATTAATTTGGATGCCTTATCAGTTTAATTTAATGAATTTTGTTTAAATTATTTTAAACAGCCTTCAAGCTATGGTCCAAGTTTACTACACGAGTATGCGTGTTTTTACCAATACTTTCTCAGTAAAATTGAGCATACCACCTCATTTTTGCAACAATTTAAATTGTAAAATAAAACATATTTTTTAACTTTCAAATTGGTTGTCAAATATCAACAAAAACAAAAGTTCCCAAAGGGAAATTTTTGGTAAACGTCACGTTACTATTCTGGGATCGAATTATTTTTATTAATGAGAAATTTTAGGCCATGGACTAACGCTTAGTCTGTGGACCAGTTAGACTGTGGATTAAGAGTGGCGTTTTTTATTAATATGGCTGTGAATGTTTAAAAATGGATTAAGTACTTAAAATTCTAATTTTCTAGCAAATCTTTGTTTTAAAACATGTTTTATACAAAAATTAGGTTTTGTCGCTTACGATAATTTGGCAAGTAAGGGGTCGATATAATGAACTTCAAATAACTATAGAAAAAAATTGAGTTTTGCGTTTTTTTTAATCCATATATTATTTTTAAGTGTCCGGACACTGGTACCGAAAATAGCGAAAATCTAGTCTCCGGACAGGTTTTATTTTATTTTTTTATGTTCAAACTCTTTTTTAAAACAATTGACTTGCTAAAAGTACTTATTTGTATCCACAATAAAAGTTTTTTAATATAATTCGTCTGATGGATTAAAAATGTGAAAAAAACTTTAAAAATTGTATTATCATTATTTATTCTCTGTCACACAAACATAATATTTTGAGATCGATGTGGTGTAAATTGATCGTGAAATATTTGCAGCTTAAGGGAATATTTTGCTAACCGAAACTTGAACATGAGAATAATAAAAACCAGTTTCTTCCCGCCACCTCCACTTTTCTATTGAGAATAACGTCATTCTATACTGGTATGCTATGCATATGCATACAAAAAACACTAAGCCAAAACAACCAAAACCACCCCTTTCGAAGGGATATTATTTGAATTTGGTGTGCACAAAAAACAGTGCATCAGTTTTTAACACTTAACTGATGAACGTTTCCAATTCCAATTTCCAAGTGCGGCTCGTTTTCAGGTTTGGAAAAAAGAAACAAGAACTAGTCAGCCTTGAAACAAGTAAGTAGGTATTTCAAATACATTAAATTGCCATGGTTTAGTTGTGTAGATAGAGAGGATATGATTAGTCTACTTTAAGTAAGCCTTACACGACATTAGATCGAAGAAATTAGGTGTCAGGCAAGCAGCAATCAATCAAGTAATGACGAAGAAGGTTCAAAGTCCGGAGACTGTTATGATCGTCCGGAGACTGGTACCGATTTTGAATAGAAATCAAATTGTCATTAGATTATGAACTTAAAAAAGCTTGATTTTAATTGAAAATTGACTTTCTTTTTTAATCTTTAGGAATTTTAAAATAACATACACTGTCTATTTAAGAACTAACTGAAATCTAACAATACTCTTGCCAGTCTTGGTTTTCCTTCGAATAACAAAACAAAATTGTATTGATGTTTAATTTATTATTAAAACAAATAAATATTAAATAAAACAAATAATACGTACATAAATGTGTATTTGAACCAACTAAATTGGATAAAAAAAAAAAAACATCATAAAGTAATAAACGGAAAAGGTTCTCGCAAAAAATATATAAAAACAAAGGTACACACATAATACAATGCACGTGAATAATTGGTGGCTAGAAGAGTCTCAATTCAAATCCGGATGTTGGTATACATGCGAATCTTTGAATTCAGTTAGGGTTGAATATTGCATGGAAAATGGGATAGACGTTGCTCTCATAATGGTGGCAATGGTGTATTAGGGATGGAGGTGTAGGAGAACACAAATCTGGAGGTGGAGGTGGCAACGCTTAAAACTTATATTTATACGAAGATACATCACACATATAGTTTGGTCATGCTGGGTAGTGGGTATGCGAATATAAGCAATTTTAGATTTGGTTTCGGATGATGGTGATGATGACAATGACGATGGCGATGTTGTTGTTGATTATGGTACTGCTGCTTCTGATGATGATGATGCTATGGCTAACTGAGCTGTACTTTCGTAGAAACTTAAAAGTGGGGGGTTAACAAAGAGACAACCCCCTCCAAATAGGAAAGGGTTCACCCATCTCTTAACAAATCGATACCATGTTTCCTTTTTGTACTCAACTGTACACTTTTCAGATATGTAACTGCACATACCTTTTCAAAACAAACAAAAACTCTGTACATACATAAAAAATGTAATGAAATCATAAGCCTATTTTGTTTTTAGCAAAATTACGATCAATTATAAAATGTTTGGATTTATTTCCGAAAAAAGTTTTCACTTAACAAATTGTGTAGGTATTGAAATTAATGACGGAAACGGATTCCAACTTTTCTTAGTCCTTTAAACATCATTTCACAAAAGTTTAGGTTAGGTTTAAGTGGCTGCGGATACAGGATCCACACACTTAGGCTAAAAACACACCAAATCAGACAAGACGTCTTTTTGTCTTTCGACAAAAAATCGTGTCGGATTCCAACCCACACCGAGGACGACAAAGACAAAATGTCTTGTCTTTATCCGTTTCAGTGTGTGTTGCTCCTATACAACTGACACGTTTTCTTGTCGATTTCAACATTGTTTGTCTAGTTCACTTTGGTGTGTGTTACTTCATAAGACGGTGTGTACTTTTAGGCGTTGACATTTTGTCCGGACTTTTTGTCTTCTTTGGTGTGTTTTGCTCATATACAACCCCATGTATTTACGGGAACCGACAAACGGACAAGACTTTTTATGGTGTCGTGTCTTTTTCGGTGTGTGTTGCCTGGTAAGAGCAATGGACTTGTGTCCACGATTTTTTGTTGAAAGACAAAAAGACGTCTTGTCTGATTTGGCGTGTTTTTAGCCTAAGGCCAAAGGAAAAGGCCCATTGTGATATCACATGAATCTAGAGAATTACTTCTTACTAGTCGAACCATTTTGAGCTTTTTATAAAGCCAAGAAGACATTTGATATTCTTGTTAGCTAGTTCACTGGGATTATCATAAAAATATTCTCCCAGATGAAGTTTGCATCTTAGGTAAAGAGCAGGGCATGTGCAGAGAAGGTGAGAGATTGTTTCCTCTTCTTCCTCGTCCATACAGCTCCTGTAGAAGTCATTTGAGGCTACACCAAGTCGTATTGCGTGCCTGCCTATAAGACAGTGATCCCGTGAGGACACCTATTAGGGAGCTTATATGAAATCTGCTTTGAGATAACAAGTCCTTGGAGCGCTTTAAAGTGACGGCCATATGAGTTTTGTGTTTGCGCACGTTGGTAAATTATACCACCTAGAGTTTGTTATCATTGAGGCTGTTTCTTTTAGTATAAGTTTATATGTAGCTATCGGTATACCTATTTTTCCCCTTCCAGGTGAGATGGGTATGACGGTTCTATTTTTAGCGAGTTCATCGGCTCTACAAAATTCAAGCCCTATAGACGGGACTCAAGTTGTTTCTTTTACTGAGGTCAAAGTTATACTTTCGGATCTTAAAACAAGAAAATCAGTGGGCTTTGATGGTATTAAGAATGTGTACTTAAAACACTTGCCAAAGACGGGAATCAATTATATACAGCTTCTGTTTAACTGTTTACAGTCAAATTATTTTCCAAATTCATGGAAAATAGCTAAAGTTATACCTATCCTAAAGCCTGGCAAGAATGCTAATGTACCTAGCAGTTATAGGCCAATCAGCTTATTAAGCTTTCTAAGCAAATGCTTTGCCCGTAGCTTAGTTGGTAAGTGCGTTGGCTGCTAAGCAGAACGTCGTTGGTTCGAGTCTTACTCAGGCCAAGTTTTTATTTCATCTTTCACGGATACTGCCTCTTGCGAAAACCTGACAAATCTTCCAAGAGTATCAATTGTCATGAAAAAGTGCTTCTCAACTCTGCCGTTCGGAATCGGCGTTAAATTGTAGGTCCCCTCAATTCTTCACAAGCACTCAGAGAATTGTTGATGAGAGTAAGCCACTTAGGCCTTGGCTCTTCAAGAGCTGTCGCGCCACTCTATTTTTTTTAAGCAAATCTTAAAAAAAAGAATAGTATCTCAAGTAACAAGAAATAACATGTTACCTCTCGAACAATTTAGTTTCAGGGCTGGACACAGTACAGTACACCAAGTTCATCGAATTACTAAGCACATCACAACAAATTTTAGAAATGGAAAAAGTACAGGAATGGTGTTACTTGATGTTGAGAAGGCATTTGATACAGTCTGGCATAATGCTCTACTGCACAAACTTTTAAAATTAAAATTTCCAATGTTTTTAATTAAAATTATTCAGTCATTTTTGTCCGACAGGAAGTTTAAAGTTTCAATAAATAATTGGTTTTATGGCTCACCAGTATGAGGGAATTGCGCGACGAGTCATGTTCGCAAACAAATAGAGCAAAACCTAGCTTTATAGTTAGGAACTAAGTCTAAGTGATATTAATTATTAATTATTTTTTTTTGTTACAAATTATTAATATATTATTAATTGTTCATTTTTTTTTTCGTTTTGTTTATATTTATATTATTATTTATTTATTTCTTTATTTATTTATTTAGTTTTGTTATATGTATACCGTGAGTCACAGAAGTGAGCATTCATAGTTTTTCTATGTTCATTCAAAAATAAACGAAAACCGTTATGAATGCGGAAACAAGTGCCATTTAAAATTGTGATTGGAAAGTAAAGATCACGTGATGAAGCAAATGAACCGTTTAACATTTGCTTAAATTACAGATTTGCTCACATTTTTAAATTAGTTGCATTTTTGATGTCACATAAGTAAGTAAGCGACAGCGTCACTAATAAATATTTCTTTAATACGCAGTGTTGTGATAAGCTTTGGATTATGTCCGTGTTTTTGTTTCTTACACCTGTATGACATACATATGTATATTTTTTTCAGTTCAGCATTAGAAAAACATTTTGCAAAAAAGATGGCTCCAAGAGGCAAACAGCTTAGTTTGGATTTGAAAAAAGTAATTATAAGGCACTATTTGGACAATAAATCAGAGCGCGAGATTGCTAAAATCGTTGACAAAAGTCCATCTACTATTCACAAAATAATAACGAAACACAATGAGTATGGAAACTTGGAAAATCGACCCCGATCTGGACGCCCACGCAAGTTCACTGAGCGAGAATGTCGGATTATCGTTGGGAAAGTGAAGACAAATCCCAAAATAAGTGCGCCGAAGATAACGACTGAAGTCACCATTGAAACGGGTATGTCATGCAACCCACAAGCAATCAGAAAAGTTCTTCAAAAGTTCGGTTATCATGGACGGAACGTGAGAAAGTAGCCATATGTGAGTAAAGTCAACCGACAAAAGAGGATTCTTTTTGCGAAAAGCCATGAAAATATGAGAGACGATTTTTGGAATACCGTTATTTTCTCTGGCGAGAGTAAATTTAACATCCACGGTTCAGATGGTCGCGAAAAAGTGTGGAGAATAAAAACACAGTTTGATCCATCGAACATGTCGGCAACGCACAGTGTCTTATTTTGCCAATCTAGCGGAACTTTAATGAAAAATAAAAGTCTACCGAATGCAACAAAATTGGTATCATATGAAAGGTAAAACCTCCAACTTTAACTTGGCAAAAAAAAAACAAAGACACAACTGTATTTACCGTTTTACAGCATCACAAACATCAGGTTGGTTAAAGCTAAACAAAAAAATTAAAGTTCATTGTTTTTCTTGTGTCAAGTTGATAACATCGTGGTCAAGTAAATATTTAGTTGTGCTTTTCAAAGCTATTTTATTTATTTTTGTTGATATTTTTAAAACTATTGTGGGTAAGTATTTTTTTTGTACACTTATAATCAAAAAAATTAAAAATCGTGTGAGTGAAAGCCTTTAAAGTGATTTTTTTTGTTGAGTATCGTAACTTTGGAAAGGGTTTTAAAAATGTATCCTCATGTAACCATCGTGTTATTTTACTTAATAATTAATAATAATAATAATAATAATTTGTCTTCCAGCAAGACAATGACCCTTAACATACCTCACATGTTGTCAAAGAGTGGTTGCTGTATAACGTCCGCACCCAGCTTTAATCTCCACCACAGTCACCGGATTTAAACGCAATCGAACACTTATGGGAACATTTATACAGCAACCACCAAATAGAATAAATCACAAGAAAAAGTAGCAAATTGGTGATTATCACTTGTGACTATCACCTTACACAGACAAAATTTGTGATTTGTGACTATCACCGATCACAAATCACCTTACACAATTCCACCCAATCTGAGTATTGATCGGTCGAATAAATAAGAGCGTTTTTCTTCAGGTAAAGTCTATCTGACGATTGAAAAATCCAATATTTTGTTATTTGTCGAATAAACACTTTCTGCTTGTTTATCTGACGATTGAAAAATCGGCTCTTAAACAGATATTTAAATGAAGTGCTTACTTATTTATGTGATATAAATTTCCTATAATTTCTTGTTTAAGATGAATTTTAATTAAGTTTTCATTATGATTATATTAAAAATGCTATATTTGATTCAAAATATATTCTAAAACAAAATACATAAACAATTCTTCAATTTTTGTGATCCTACAAACATTTTTCCGGAAACAAGGTTTGAATAAAGAGGTGATAGCTTAGTTCTGTGATTCACTGTATATTCATTTTTGTACCTATTCTTTTCTCTTCATTTGTATATTTGTCCGTATCTTTCTATTATTTATTTACTATATGTTAATTTTTTTTTTATTTTTTTTTTACAATCATTTATCTATATGTATTACATTTAAATGTGAAACTTAAAGCTTGGTTTGAAAACAATGCTTCACCGCCCACCCTTTTCCTCACACGTACTCTGCCAAATTATTTATATGCAGGTTTTTATGTAGCTTTTCCTTCTCGTCATTTACTTGTTTCCTTACTTGTTTATTTGTATAAAAAGTATTATAATTATTTATCAGTAGTAAGGTAGATTTATACCATAACTCTATTAATTGTGCAATATAGTCTAAGAAAAATGTAAAAAATATATCTGCTGCAATAAAAAACAAAAAAAAAAAAACAAAAAAAAAAAAAACAAAAAAAAAACAAAAAAAAAATATCTTTACGAAATGTGCGAAGCCATAACAGGAGGGTCATTCCGTATCTCGATATCGTCAAAACGATATCGTCAAAAATAAGGAATTTGAACCATAGCTAATTAGGTATCGTTTTTCATACATTTGAAGGTTAAAAGTCAAAATAGCAAATCTGTAATTAATCTGTCAAATTTGTTTTGTGTTTTATTAAAGTGCATCGAAATGTTTCGAAGAATCAATTTAGTTATTTTGTTAGAAAATCAAAATAATGAGAATGCTAAAAAGCAACTAATCATAAAAATGCGAAGACAACTAAGGGATAAGTCGAACCCATTTGATCTTCCAAACCAAATGTAAGTAACAATGATTTGATTACAATAAACTTTGTTTTCATAAAACTTTCATAGATTCGTTCAACGGTTTCGAGTTTCCAAGGAAGCATTTGCCTTTATTTTGGAAACATTAGACATATCGCACGGTAAACGGGTCACATATATTCCTCCAGTAATTAGACTGGCAGTAACGCTCGAGACCTTAGGAAGTGGAGGATACCAATGGCTGACAGGGAACGATTTTGGAATCGCTTTGGCTCAAAGCACTCTTTCCAAAATAGTTACCCAAACAGTAATTTTAGTATATTGTTGGACGACAAAATATGTCCTTTTTGGATTAAATGGACAGTGTGTGACGAAGGAAACAGCGCTGAAACCAAGCAGTGGTTTTATAGAAACTTTTCAATACCTGGGGGTAAGATAGATATTTTGATTAAAAAATTACAATTCATTTAACTGTTTGGCAAACTTCATTTTAAGTTTTGTTGTTTGAACAACGATAGCAACTTAGAGGTGCTTCCACCAATGGCTTTTTCCGTCAATTCCTTTGTTTGGCTGGAGTTATAGCTATTTCACGGGTGCCAAGCCGATCATCAGACTCCTTTATTAGTGGTGCAGCCTAGTTATTTTTCATATTAATCGAAAAACTTTTTGAGTTCACTTTGGGATTTGAATCTAGACCAGCTAGTTGTGAAGCCCCTACGCACTGCGCTAACAACTCCACTGATTTTTGGTTTCCCATTGCAGACTTTTATTGTTTGCAATGAATATAGGCGCATTTTTACAAGCTCCTCAAAGTATGCTATCTTGTTAATTTTAAGTTGTTGGTTGCATTGATCGTACTCATCTTTTTATGCAAAGACCTCCAGAGAACGAGCATCTATATTTTAACAGGAAAGGAAAACACAGCCTCAATGCTATGATAGTAAGTTTAATTTAACTACTAATTAGAACCCCAAGGCCAAAGGTAATAAAAATGAAATTTTCTTTTTACAGATATGCGATCATAAACTAAGAATAATGGCAATCAATGCTAGGTACGGAGGTGCAGCTCACGACTCACTTGTGTGGAGGCATTCGAATGAAAAAGCTTATTTTGCGAACAATTTCAATGAACGAGCTCATAACTGCTGGCTCTTAGGTTAATACAAAAATTTACTAAATTGACATAAACAAAAACCAACAAATGAACAAATTGTCAAATTTTCTTTTTTGACAAGCCGATGATATTTCGTCTACAGTTTGAGAGCCTCTGTAGCTCTCAAAATGTAGAGGCAAAAAAAAACCATGAACGAGACGATGACGATCAACTTACGTGAAGCAAATTTGAGACGATATCGTCGACGACAATCGTTTGAACGATAGTCGTTTTCAAAGTTACGGAATAACCTTCCAGGTAACTGTTCGCCAGCATTAGCAAATCGACAGCCTGGGAAAATAGCACATTCAAGATGGGTTACAACTGCAACCAGAATCCAGAAAAGACTCTACGTTAGTTCAAGCAACCCATCTGAGAATCTAAATATTCTTGTGGAGTACATGTGTACACTTTTTTTTTATTAATAATATGTAATATTATAAATAATAAAAGTGAAATGAAAAAGAAAAAAATTTGATGATTTGTTATTTGCTGCTTTATCGTCATATTCCTCATTACAATAAGTTTGTTATTTTTTTTATTGACTCGAAAAAACAACGTTTGCGGGGTCTGCTAGTAATACAATTAAATTTAATTACTTACATTGGTGTTTATCCGCCAATTGAACCAGGGGGTTTGGTAAGTCCCTTCGTCTGTAAAAACACATTACTTTTGCCTCCACATTTCCGGTTGGATTTTTATTTAATTCTTCTATTCTACGTATGAGATAAGGAGTTGATGATGATGTTTCGAAGTAAACATAGTCTGGAATGGGTTGAAATAATACAAATTTATTATTGACAGCGTTTAAACTAAGCCATGCTGTGCTTTTAGAAAACTGGACTTAATGACAAGACTATTTCTTGAATCGCATACTTAAGTGAAAGGCATTATATTGTTGTTTATAAAAATAACCGTTCAAGTAATATTTTAAATCTGCTCTGTTATTCCACAGGGAGGCCATCTTGACCCACTTTTATTCGTTTAATTTAAAAATGACCTTCCTTTCTAATCTAACAGAATCCAGAAGGAAAACGCTGATGACGTAGAAATATTTCGAACAATAACATCCCTAGCTGACTCTTCTTGACGACCTATCCCAAATTTAATTCTCCGCATCATTGCACAGTGTTTTTGATTGGCTGCACTTAAATCAATTTATGTTTAATACTGTTTTGCTCATGATATAAAAATAAGAAAACTTTATATTTTGAAAAAATTGACCTCAAAGGCAAAATGTTGGTCGGGTATACCATTTAAAATTGAATATCTGGCAACCCTAAACGTAGTTTTTAAGGTTAGTATTCCCCTCATTGCTCAATTATTATTAAAAGCTTAATTTGCCAATAGTTTTAAACTCAACATAACAATAAGGCCCTCCGCACACGAAGCAAGTGTTTTGCAACTAGAGTCGCAAATCAGTTGCTCAAGCAATTGTTTTACAACTAGTTTGCGATCGATTTGTGACTTCTCTTCTATTTTTCCACCAACAATTTTTTTTTTTTTTTTGAAAACAATAGCACCTAAAATTAGCGGTTTTATATCAACAATATTTCATTTGAAAACAAAAGCACCTACAACTCTAATGAGTTTTGCGGGTTTTCCATCAAGAACTTTCAAGTTTACGTCTATGTATCATTAGGGTGGAACTTTTCGCTTTTTTTCGAAAATTAATGAACACATATCGTCGGTGACGCGCGAAAAGTGTGTATCTCCAAATTTTTCGAAAATGAGATTTTGATGCCATCTGTTAGATTTAGGCGATATCTACAATCCCTCATACCAGGAATTCCTATTTTAATCATAGTAACCGTTGGATTGACGCTTTAGAAAATAGTGTAACTCCATTGCCAATAAATTTTGTACGAAAAAAGTGTACCTCCATAATAACTATTTGAAAACCGTTTTGAGTGTCGTGAAAAAAGTCAAATATTCGTGAATATAAGCTTGTTTACACAGGTTTTTATAACTTTTATTGAATAATAAAACCGGTAAGTGTATTATAAAAGATTTTAAGTAGCTAAACTTTAAATATTTTGCCAAAAACAACTCCTGAAAAGTGGTAAGGGAGTTACACAATTTGCATTTGTCGACTCATAGAAAAAAAGGAGATACACAATTTGCCAATATGAAGTTTTTTTGCTCTCCTGAAAAATGTGTGTCGACGGAGTTATACACTTTTCGCGCGTCACCGACGATATGCTCAATCGTCTCCAAATGAATAAAAAAAAATCCTACAATTTTTTCAGATTTTTATCTATACCCCTTACTGGCCCTGTATCGAAGTGAAATTCTAATACTAGGGACTTTGCGGCTGATTTTTTGATTATTCCCGTATATCTCCATTTCGGCTTTACCGATTTTGTTAAAATTTTGCACAATTATACTTTACATTATCCTTAGTGATATTGCATTCCAAGATATTATTTAAAATATATTCTTCAATAACAAAAAAATCGGAAAAGAAATCCATTTTTTTAGTACCTTTTGGGTTTATAACGCTCTTTTCTAGATTTCTCAAAAACGGCTCAACCAATTTTTTTGAAATTTCAATAATGTTGCATACCAATGCCATCCGGTTGTGGAACACTTTGCCAAGGCACATAATGATAGAAGTGGATCAAGCTCAGTTTCGCAGGGAGTTGCAACTTTTTCTTCGAAATTAATAAAAAAAAAATTCTCTTTTCTATCATTTTTCTTCTTTCTGTCTCTATCCTCTGCTTCTACTATCAGATATACTTTTATGTTCCTATTTTTATTTGTTAATTTTTACTCCAAATATTGTTCAAATTGTTAAATTATCAAATATCAGCCTTATGCTGTTTTATAAGAAATGTTTTCTTAATGTGTAAGCCTACAAAATAAAACAAACAAACAAACAAATGGCCCAATTATGCCTGTGGACAAAAATTCGCACCAAACAGTGACTCGTTTTGGGTGTATCGGCTTTTCAATGTATGCGTGCGGGTTTTCTGTGCCCCAAATGCGACAATTTTGCTTGTTTACATACCCGCCAAGATCAAAATGAGCTTCATCTGAAAAGATGATTTTTTTAATTTTTTCATTCTGCAACATTACCATGATTTTCAAAGTAATGTCGCAATATTTCCCAGCGTAGTTCAAGCGTATACACAACCATATTCGTTCAGCGGAAGGATAAAACTTGTTTTATACAAGAGCGTCTAACTGGTCAGAAAAAATGTGCCTCTTCAATGTTTCTCATGTCTTTGAAGTTTAATAATTCAAATAATTACCATTAGTGAAGTCAATGAAGTTCAAAAAAGGGCGTTTTCAGAAAGTCCTCAGAAACAGCTCAGGTTTTTTGATTTTTTTTCCAATATTTTGTTTTAAACATTTCATTCGGGGGAAATAATTGCTTGTATTGTTTAAACAAATTTTATATTATTTATAAAGGGTGATCCACGAGCGATGTTTTTGGTAATTGGAGTGTGTTGGTTGCATTAAGAAAATAAAAAAATCAGCAGGGGCGATTTTAGAACAAAAAAAAGCTCATTTTTCAAAAAAATATTAAAAATCAACGGCTATGCCCACAATGCCGTGTTATACCTTCTTAAAAAAAAAAAAATAAATAAATAGAGTGGCGTGACAGCTCTTGAAGAGCCAAGGCCTAAGTGACTTACTCTCATCAACAATTCTCTGGGTGCGTGTGAAGAATTGAGGGGACTTACAATTTATCGCCGATTCCGAACGGCAAAGTTGAGAAGCACTTTTCCATGACAGATTGTTACTCTTGGAAATTTTGTCAATTCTTCGCAAGAGGCAGTACCCGTGAAAGATAGGTTAGGTTAGGTTGGAGTGGCTGTCTAGTTGTTATTGACTCACTTAGACCTCAAGGATCCGTTGTGATACCACTAAAGAAGTTACTCATGGGAGAGAAATGAACTTAAACAAACCATTTCGTACTTTTAATGAAGTTAGAGAGACATTTTGTGTCGATCGTTGCCAGTTCACTGGTATTATCGAAGAAGGGATTACCGCGATAGTTATTTCTTCTATTGGAGCTTGCCGGACATGTACATAGAAGGTGTTGGACTGTTTTCTCTTCCTCCTCGTCCATGCAGCTTCTACAGAAGTCATTTGTGTAGACCCCTAGCCTCAAAGCATGTCTTCCTATGAGGCAGTGTCCTGTTATGACTCCAATTGTAGAGCTTATATTTTGTCTGCTCAGGGAGATCAAGCCTTTTGACCGTTTCAGGTCTATGCTTGGCCATATTTGTTTGGTTGCTAGGCAGGTGGTACCCTGTGACCATCTAGCATTTGTTGGTTTTAGAGCATATTGTTTGAGAAGATATTTGCATGTAGCAAGTGGTGTTCCTATGTTATGTTTTTGTCTAACAGTAGGCAGAAGTGTTCCGTTTTTGGCGAGTTCATAAGCTTTGCAATTTCCCAGGATGTCTCCGTGAAAGATGAAATAAAAACTTTATGGGCGCTAGTAGGACTCGATCCCACGACGTTCTGCTTAGCAGCCAACGCACCTAACCACTTAGCCACGGGCAGCTGCTTTCTGTTTTCTGGATTTCACTGCGAAACTACTGATAGCATTTAATTGTGAAAAAAATGGTACATAATTACATAAAATTTCGAAAAAAAACTAGTTTGAAGTTGAAAAAAAGTTGAAAATTTTGATATTTTGACTTTGAAGATGAATTTTTCGAAAACTATTCCTGAAAACAGTTTTATTTAAATGCAAAATGAAAGAAGAATTTTAACTTTGCAAGATGGTATAACACGGCAATGTGGGCAAAGCCGTTGATTTTTAATATTTTTTTTGAAAAATAAGCTTTTTTTTGTTATAAAATCGCCCCTGCTGGCTAAACGGGGGGGCAATAGACCCCCCTTCCATATGATTTTTTTCTTTTTTATAAACAATATAAAAATTGTTTAAACAATATAGGTAAGCAATTATTTCCCCCGAATGAAATGTTTCTGATTTTAAACAATAAGCGTGTTTTCGTGACAACCCAGTAAAGTAAATTAAAATTTTAATAAAGAAAACAACAATAAAAATTTACTTGCCTTTACTTTAGCTTTTCATCGAGAGTAAAACTTACTTGAAATATTAATAATTTTTTTAAAACTCAGAGGGAGGTGATGTCAATTTTTGTAATAATTTAGAATGACAAATGCCAAAATTTGTCAGTTTGTTTTCTGAAAGCAATTGAATTTAAATAAATATTGACAGTTAAATCGAGTTTGAATCTGGATCGTTTTCTTGATATTTTGGTTGCTTTACTTAACTTGATAGTCACAAAAACACACCTAATATAAAAAAAAAGTTAAAAAAAAAATCCAAATTCGAGCTGTTTCTGAGGACTTTCTGAAAAAAGCTTCATTAGCCGCGTTTTATTATCCTCACTATCCCATATGGGTTACCCCATGATAATAAAACGATGTGGGTTAAAAAGGTTGAAGTTTAAGCTATGTTTTTTATCCGAGACGCAACCCTCAGTTAAATTTTATTTTGCTTTTTCACAAAAAACTTGTTTTTATTAATTAATTGGATTGACTCTTTTTCTATGGCATCATAAAACTGTGGCTAAGAGTGGAATACGCGTTATTTTTTATGAATATGGCTGATATTAGCCGCGTTTTATTATCCTCACTAACCTATATGGGTTTATTTTTTATACACAAAACAAAAACAATCTGAAACCCCGATAGCTATCGGGGTTTATTTTGTAACTCAAAAACTATGTTCCAAATATGGCGGATAGATAGCTAGTGTGAGACAAAAAAGAAGTTATTGTAGAAAGATTTAGTAATATCAGCCGTATTAATAAAAAATAACGCGTATTCCACTCTTAGCCACAGTTTTATAAAGCCATAGGATAAGAGTCAATCCAATTAATTAATAAAAACAAGTTGTTTGCGGAAAAGCAAAATAAAAATTAGCTGAGGGTTGCGTCTCGGATAAAAACATAGCTTGAACTTCTACCTTTTTAACCCAGATCGTTTTATTATCACGGGGTCACCCATATGGGTTAGTGAGGATAATAAAACGCGGCTATTAATAAATCTTTCTACAATAACTTCTTTTTTGTCTCACACCCGCCATCTATCCGCCATAGTTAGAATATAATTTTTGAGTTACAAAATAAACCTCGATAGCTATCGGGGTCCCAGGTTATTGTTGTTTTGTGTACAAAAAATTAACCCATATGGGTTAGTGCGGATAATAAAACGCGGCTATTGACTCCACTACATAGTTTTTCTTCATAACCGAAGACTATGAATCCAAAAGGGGAGCATATAAATTTTCTCTATATTGGTAATGCACTTCTTGCCTCTCTACGTATATGACAAAACTACGGTTACCGGGTCAGCTAGTATGGCTGACTTGTTAATCTAAACCATTCAGGGCGCCAACCTTACGCATACAAAAAAAAACCATTTAAATCGGTGCAGCCGTTTAGAAGTTCAGTGACATACATATGTACGTACAATAAAATTATGTATACATCGACTCTCCTTAAGTCGAATTCTCAGGGAAAACCTGAAGCTGTTCGAGTAAGAGAAGTGGAGTCAATGAAGCTGAAAAAAACGCATTTTCAGAGAGTCCTCAGAAAGATTTTTTTTTTCATTTTTTTGTTTTTTATGCGGTTTAAAATCAGAAACATTTAATTTGAGGGAAATAATTATTTATATTTTTTACACGACTTTGATATTGTTTATAAGGGGTGATCAACGAGTGCTGTGCTAGATAGGTGGAGTGTATAGGTGGGATTGGGACTAGAAAAAAATGGAAAGGGGGGTCTATCGTCCCCCGTTAAGCTCCTCAAAGTATGTTATCTTGTGCATTGGCTTCCCCACTAGCTGGTCTAAGGTTCAAATCCCAAGATGTGAACTTAAAAAGATAATCGATTAAAATGAAAAATAACTAGACAGCACCACTAATAAAGGAGTCTGATGATCGGCTTAAAAGCTGTGAAATACCTATAACTCCAGCCAATCAAAGGAATTGACGGAAAAAGGCATTGGTGGAAGCTCCTCTAAGTTGTTGTTGTTATTCAAAAACAAATAAAAACTTATTTTAATTCTGAAGGGATTTACTTAAATTTTATAAGTAAAAAACATTTTTTTGTTGATAGTGCTATTTTTTCTACCGCAGCTGTATTATGGCAAACCCGGTAAACGTTGGTAGAATAAAAAGTATCACGCATACACAAAATCAAAAAATCTGATTGAAATGAACTCATGTGTGAGTGAATGCATAGATAAATAACCTAGATACTGACTGCAGCGCTACCTGCTGCTCAAATTTGTGAGTCTAACTCTAACCCTGCACCTCGAACGCATACAAAAAAAAAATGTATTCATTTTATAAAACCAGTGAGCTGTACATCTTGGGCCCGTAATTTCTTCCGACGCGACGGGCCTGTATACGCTCCTACATCCTTGAACCAGAAGATTCAAGTTCCCTTAAAACATGTTTACATCTTTAATTTTCAAATCAGACAGATACCTACTTAGGCAACAGATAAACCATAGACCAAAAGTACATGTCAATAAGTTTACAAAAAAATAAATATTTCATTGCTCATCACATCATACACATTCTTTTCTTTTATATTTTGTCAAACGCAATGCAAAAAAAAAAA
Organism: Sphaerophoria taeniata; assembly: GCA_943590905.1. Lineage (NCBI taxonomy): Eukaryota > Metazoa > Arthropoda > Insecta > Diptera > Syrphidae > Sphaerophoria > Sphaerophoria taeniata. The sequence continues at coordinate 182,368,983 of OX016540.1, read as the reverse complement.
GTGAACTCAAAATGCCATACACAATGATAAACTCTACCACGTAATAGCTTTGGCTGCACACCCAAACTTTGCAAGATGGTATAACACGGCAATGTGGGCAAAGCCGTTGATTTTTAATATTTTTTTTGAAAAATAAGCTTTTTTTTGTTATAAAATCGCCCCTGCTGGCTAAACGGGGGGGCAATAGACCCCCCTTCCATATGATTTTTTTCTTTTTTATAAACAATATAAAAATTGTTTAAACAATATAGGTAAGCAATTATTTCCCCCGAATGAAATGTTTCTGATTTTAAACAATAAGCGTGTTTTCGTGACAACCCAGTAAAGTAAATTAAAATTTTAATAAAGAAAACAACAATAAAAATTTACTTGCCTTTACTTTAGCTTTTCATCGAGAGTAAAACTTACTTGAAATATTAATAATTTTTTTAAAACTCAGAGGGAGGTGATGTCAATTTTTGTAATAATTTAGAATGACAAATGCCAAAATTTGTCAGTTTGTTTTCTGAAAGCAATTGAATTTAAATAAATATTGACAGTTAAATCGAGTTTGAATCTGGATCGTTTTCTTGATATTTTGGTTGCTTTACTTAACTTGATAGTCACAAAAACACACCTAATATAAAAAAAAAGTTTAAAAAAAAATCCAAATTCGAGCTGTTTCTGAGGACTTTCTGAAAAAAGCTTCATTAGCCGCGTTTTATTATCCTCACTATCCCATATGGGTTACCCCATGATAATAAAACGATGTGGGTTAAAAAGGTTGAAGTTTAAGCTATGTTTTTTATCCGAGACGCAACCCTCAGTTAAATTTTATTTTGCTTTTTCACAAAAAACTTGTTTTTATTAATTAATTGGATTGACTCTTTTTCTATGGCATCATAAAACTGTGGCTAAGAGTGGAATACGCGTTATTTTTTATGAATATGGCTGATATTAGCCGCGTTTTATTATCCTCACTAACCTATATGGGTTTATTTTTTATACACAAAACAAAAACAATCTGAAACCCCGATAGCTATCGGGGTTTATTTTGTAACTCAAAAACTATGTTCCAAATATGATTGAAATGAACTCATGTGTGAGTGAATGCATAGATAAATAACCTAGATACTGACTGCAGCGCTACCTGCTGCTCAAATTTGTGAGTCTAACTCTAACCCTGCACCTCGAACGCATACAAAAAAAAAATGTATTCATTTTATAAAACCAGTGAGCTGTACATCTTGGGCCCGTAATTTCTTCCGACGCGACGGGCCTGTATACGCTCCTACATCCTTGAACCAGAAGATTCAAGTTCCCTTAAAACATGTTTACATCTTTAATTTTCAAATCAGACAGATACCTACTTAGGCAACAGATAAACCATAGACCAAAAGTACATGTCAATAAGTTTACAAAAAAATAAATATTTCATTGCTCATCACATCATACACATTCTTTTCTTTTATATTTTGTCAAACGCAATGCAAAAAAAAAAGTGAACTCAAAATGCCATACACAATGATAAACTCTACCACGTAATAGCTTTGGCTGCACACCCAAACAGCTCTAAAAATCGAATCAATCGGGTTATTAAGATTTGCCGTAGATGTGAGCTAGTTGACCACCACTTTATTTTATCAATCAAGTAGGTACCCGTCCACATCATTTCCTTTTCTCAATCTCGATACCTATTCCTCCATGGCCTATGAAACAGGTGAGCAGTGAGTATAAGACCAGAGGCAGTAACAGAGCAGAAGTTCAACTATGATCCCTTGCTTTATCGTTATTCAAACACCAAACCAATAGTTTAGTCAAATTGCATTAACGGAGATCATGGTCAATTTATTAAATGCAAGGAAACACGAATGAAAATATCTTTGCTTATCCTACACCTTCACTTGCATTTGTGCTAGTAACATTCAATTTGATTGAGCCCGAGCCGAGCGGCGTGCATTGGCCTCTCATTTCTATTTCACATCTTCTGCAGCAATTTGTGCTTCAAAGACAAGTGACGATCAAAAGGAAAAAAAAAACCTCCTTCACCCAACTTTAGAACGAAAAAAATATTAAACAACATTTTATTTATGTATGTATGTATAATAAAACAAAACAAAAATAGAAAAATGTATTATGCGGCTGATCACCGAAATTAAGGACACAAAAAAATTATTTAAGTTCAACAAAATGCTTATTGAAGTTCTGAAGAGCTGGATGAGGGCAGAGGCAATCATTTTTTTTTTCTCTTTTTCGGGGGAAAGTTGAATTGATAAAGTTGGATTGGAAGAATACTTGGGGAGAATTTCGCTCACCTCCTACTCGGTACATGTTTGTTGCCATTTTCACATGTATTTAACACACAATTTCACTTTTATTTGAATAATTCAATTTTGGCGAATAGTTTTATTTAGTTTTTTATCAATTTCCCGACATAGTATTTGCGTAAAAATAATATTGTTATGATTACAATCACACAAGACGCGTTTTTTTCGTCGCCATCTTAAAAAATTACTACTCAAAAAAGTTTTTGGATTTTTTTCATTTGGTCTTTGTATATACACCTAATAGTATTTTCAGCATCGAGAATTTTAAGTTGGAAACTTTACTCGTCGATGGCGCTGGCAGTTATTCATGGGAACTATAGTACCGACATAAATAGTTCTGGTTGGTAAAACACGCGTCGCTGTCGTCGTTTCTCTAGGCTGAAACTACTAAGATATACAAAGATTTGGTATTTTTACGGTTGGTAGAACTGAAATCTTGTGAATAGATGTCAAACTACATTATCATTTTTTTTCAAACGAAGTGCTGCCAAATGCATATTTCAGTTAAGACTGTGAACATTGACATACTATAGGCGTTTTTCATTGTATATGAAACCACCTAGTACAATCAAGATTGGGTTTTTCGATTTTGTGTGCCAGATCAAAACCAACAAAAAAAAAATTCCCAATACGCCATAGGCGCAAATTTTAAAACATTTAAACCCTACTCTAAATCCACTTTAGAGTAGGAGTCGACTCTAAAAACAAATTTTAGATTCGGGGTCGACTTTATCTCATTTTTGAACGACTTAAAGTATACTTTATCGTTAAAGTGGTCGTCTAACTTTAAAAGGGAGAAATCGTTCGTTTAACTCCTTAAAGTATAGTTTTGAGGAAGCAAACTTTGGGATTTTAGAAAATTTTGCAATTATATGAAAGATAAGAGTTTATCAAATTCGTGCATGCTCTTATTTAAATTCAAATATTCATTTTCTTTTGAACAGTTTTTCGTTCGAATACATGCATCATTTTTGTAAAAAAAAAAAAAATATGAACCACGGAGACTACCAAGCGGATTTGTTGCTTGTTTTTTGACACTTCTTGTAGTTATGTGTGTACGTTGTTTGCTTTTAATTTTATTACCAATGTGCCTTTTTTGAGAGTCCTTATAAGCAAATAACACTTGTAGGGAAATTTGTTCCTGTTTTTAAGGAATATTTTCAACCCATTTCAGAGCACACTATTCCACCTTCACTATCACAAACAAAACAAATTGGAACATCATTTGGATATTTATTTAAACACATTTTCACAAAAAAAATCATAACATTTATTAGAACTAAATATACAAACACTAACAGCCGTATTCATAACCAAAACTTAAAGGCCGCTTAAATTTAAGCGGGCTCTAATTAGTACTTAAGCAGACAATCCTTATTCATAATCAATTTTCTGATTTAAGCAAGGTTGACTAAAGGTCGCTTAAGTTAAACGCAAATGTTTGCGTTTAAAGGCTGATTAAATCCAGATGAAATTTTTAGATCTGGCTGGACCCATGTTCCAGGAATGAAATAATAAATATCCGCGGAGAAGTGTATCGTGGAGGAGAAGTGTATCTTATCATGGCTACCACTGACACTGAGAAAGGTATCAAAATCAAATAATAAATAAAATATTTTATTTCATTTTGTTATTTTATTTTCAACGTTGTTTAAATAAAATAATCTTTAAAGAACAAGAAGCGGCGAAGATGTTTTGACTTTTCTGTGGGAGTGTTCAGTCTGCACTTATTTTCTTTCTTTTTTTTCATCGACTTGGCTTGTTTCTCCCGTCCAACTCTGATAATGATCGAACCTTTGTCATAGCCCTGGTTCCTCGCATGCAGGCAATTGCAATGGCGGTAGGTTTCTGAATGCCAGATCCTCACGGTTCCGTCCTCGGATCCGGTCAACACAATAGGCAATTCAGGGAAAAACGCAGACAGCGGAAACGTTTTGAGCGTGGCCCTCGAAAGTTTGCACAGCTTTACTGTGCCTTGACTGTGCGATCCAATGACACCGAAGCGAATGTGTTATTGGCAAGCCCACAACTTTTCCCAATTCCAGAGTTTTATCAACATGTCATCTAGACAAACAAAAACAATTCAAATTCAATTCAAGAATAAGCAGAGTTTCATCAGCAATGCTTACCACTACTGGTCACAACCAAAGGCTGAGTTGGATGCACGGCAATGCATCGAATATAATCCGCATGTGTTTCAAACGAATGCACTTTCTCCACTCTCCAATGAGTTTTAAAGTTGAATATCCTGATTTTCATATCATCGGAAGTGTTGATAAGCAAATTCTTGCGAGCCACAAATTGTAACACTCACCGGAACATCACACACTTCGAAATCTTTTACCAATTTTTATTTGTTTATTTATTTTATTTTTTTAAGCCAAACCACCGGGATGCGGGATGATTTTTTTTTTATTAATTTCAGTTTGACAATTAAAACGTAATAGCATTCAGTAATAGATTTTCAGTTTCTATTACATTTTTAACAGGGACGTTACTTAGTTAAGAAAAGGTCGCAAATCACTTATGAATAAGAATTTTTAATAAAGCTGCTTAAAGGTCGCTTAAATATTGAAGCCTGCTTAACTAATTAACCTTTAAGAGCCTGCTTAAGAAATCATTATGAATACGGCTGTAAATAATCACATTTTTTCCTGTTTTGGGGAGATAAATGCACTAAAAACTGTTAAAAACTGCAAGCGTAAAATGACAGTTCACTAATTCAATTTATCAACTTGTCACATTTAGCACAACGTTTTGTTTAAAGTCCAATCTAATTAGAAGACTCGTTTAAAGTGTTTAAAAATTAGAAAAAGTTAGAGTGCTTTAAGTAGAGTAGACTTTATTGCTTAAACGAGGGCTGACTTAAAATTTGCGCCTATATGTCCCCAATCAGTATCCTCAACGAAGGGTCCAACCCAGCCTTTGATATCGAAGATGACAATGAAACTACTTCACCATTTTATAAAAAACAATCCCCAAACACGTATAGGGGATAGGAAAATCGACTACTCCCAACTATGACCATATCAGTATTTAAACAAATAAAAAAAGAGAAAAATCCAAATTCCAGATTGTAAATGGACTGACTTTATTAAATAGCGCTAAAAAAAATAAAAAACTTAAGTATTTTACACCTAGGTTTTAACATTTAGATTTTATATATTGAGAAAAAAAACAAAAAACTTACAAACAAATAAAAAAATTTTTTTTTGGTATAACTTACATCTCGCTCCTGAACTATAAAACCTCACAACCTAAACTTTGATTCTCAAAAAAAAAAAAAACGGTACAATTACACTCACACATAAAATATCTCTATCTCTAAAGATAGAGACAAATGCAACTTTTTCTCATCTCTTATATATTATCTCTCTCTTAGGTTAAGAAGTTCTGTTCTTTTTTCTTCTTCTTTAGGTTAAGTTATTCTAATTTCAAAGACATCGTCTTTTTGAGTGGACGTATTAAAAATAAAAACTTAGACCGCTGTCTTAAAATCCAATGTGCATTTATAAAAAACTAAAAATACAAAAAATAATAAGTTTGTTTAGCCAGACCAATTCAAAGTCGGCAAATTGAAATTTGTAAATATATATATATGGATATGTACCTCCTAGAACTTAAGAATGTAACTGTGCTGTGAAAAAAAAATCTCAATAAAGACTACTACTACTACTACTTTAAATTTTTGAGAAAAAGTGTTTGAAGAACATATAATAAATTAAGTAAAATGGCAGATGTCAGTCAAAGTTCAATCCAAAGTATATAAGCGTAACGGAGTCAGCGCTAACAGCTTTGTGTTTTCCGCTTTACTTTCTTAAAACGATAAAAAAAATTTCATAATCAACTATCGCGCTACATGATTCCGTTCTCAGTATTCATGTGAACGCAAATCGGATGTTTGTTTTCTTTTTCATCGAGCCAATGCTGCCGAGTATGTACGTCCATGTGAACACCCCTAATCATGTATGTAGGTATACTGGCAGCACTAATAACATTCGTCGGCAAGGTAAATTAGTGAAATGTCAAATCAAGTGACGTGGCTGGGCTGAAATTGTCACTTTTTTTTAAATTAAATTTCTTGCTGAGGTTTGTCCACCACTTGGCAAAAATCCTTGTTTTCCAAATAAATTGTTGGGTAAATTGTGACTCAAAAGTCTGCGATTCCAATTAAGCACAATGACGACCTATGAAGAATTCATTCAGCAAAATGAGGATCGAGATGGTGTAAGATTGACCTGGAACGTCTGGCCATCAAGTCGTATCGACGCAACTCGCCTTGTCGTTCCATTAGCTTGTCTCTATCAACCTCTTAAAGAGCGTCCAGATCTACCACCAATTCAATATGAACCTGTTTTATGTACACGGAGTAATTGCCGAGCTATTTTGAATCCACTGTGTCAAGTAGACTATCGTGCAAAGTTATGGGTGTGCAACTTCTGTTTCCAAAGGAATCCGGTAAGTACTTTTCCATTAATTTTTGTTTTATTTTATTACACTTTTCAAATGGTTAGTTAAGGTTCTTTTTAAATACATACCAATTATCACGTCTTGAAAACATTTAAGAATCAAAAAAATACTCTGCTGACGTGTAATAGCGTTAACAAGGTGCTGCGATAGCTCCGATGAGCAACTTTCTTTACGAAGAAACGCATAAGTGACAGTTTAATGACTAATGACTTTAATTTTATTAAAGTTTCCCCCCCAATATGCTGCTATCTCTGAACAACACCAACCCGCTGAATTGATACCAAGTTTCAGTACCATCGAGTATACCATAACAAGGGCTCCATGCATGCCACCAGTGTTTATATTTCTCGTCGACACTTGCATGGATGAGGAAGAACTGGATGCTTTGAAGGACTCATTGCAAACATCTTTAAGTCTCTTGCCGCCCAACACATTAGTTGGACTTATTACATTTGGAAAAATGATACAAGTTCACGAATTAGGATCGGACGGATGTTCAAAGAGTTACGTTTTCCGCGGGACCAAAGACTTGTCCGCCAAACAAATTCAAGAAATGTTGGGAATTGGTCGTGCTACTGGTGGCGGTGGACCTGCAGGCCATCCGAGTCAAGTTCCAGGACAGCCTCAGCAACGTACGGCACACGAACCGCCGGCAAACCGCTTCTTACAGCCAATCAGCAAATGTGACATGGCCCTAGGTGAATTGTTGAGTGAACTTCAAAGGGATCCATGGCCAGTTCCTCAGGGCAAACGTTATCTTCGTTCGACTGGAGCCGCTTTGGCTATCGCTGTTGGTTTGCTCGAATGCACCTATCCGAATACTGGAGGAAGAATTATGTCCTTTGTTGGTGGGCCATGTTCCCAAGGTCCAGGTCAAGTTGTCGATGACGAACTCAAGCATCCGATTCGTTCCCATCATGATATCACCAAGGACAATGCTAAGTACATGAAGAAAGCTATTAAACACTATGACGCTTTGGCTCTTCGAGCAGCCACCAATGGTCATTGCATTGACATCTATTCATGTGCTCTCGATCAAACTGGCCTCATGGAAATGAAGCAGTGTTGTAATTCGACCGGTGGACACATGGTTATGGGCGATTCATTTAATTCGTCGCTTTTCAAACAGACATTCCAAAGAGTTTTTGCTCGCGATCAGCGTTCTGATTTAAAAATGGCCTTCAATGCAAATTTGGAAGTAAAATGTTCAAGGGAACTTAAAATCTCCGGCGGTATTGGATCGTGTGTTTCTTTGAATATTAAAAGTCCATGCGTGTCTGATGTGGAAGTTGGAATGGGGGGCACTGTCCAGTGGAAGTTGTGTACACTCAATCCAAGCACAACAATGGGATTCTTCTTTGAAGTAGTCAATCAGCATGCAGCACCGATGCCACAAGGAGGTAGGGGCTGTATTCAATTTATAACACAGTACCAACATCCAAGTGGCCAACGGAGGATACGAGTCACCACTTTGGCTAGAAAGTGAGTTTAAGAAATTCTTGTAGAATGAACAACTGTGGAAAATGCTTTGTTATGTTTTCTTTCCAGTTGGGCGGATGCAACGTCCAATATTCATCACATTAGTGCTGGTTTTGATCAGGAGGCCGCTGCTGTAATAATGGCTCGCATGGTTGTTTACCGCGCGGAAACAGACGAAGGCGTGGACATTCTAAGATGGGTTGATAGGCAACTTATTCGATTGGTATGTTTTGCATATTGAAAATTTAAGTTAAAAGTATTTGACACTATTGTTTTTTTAGTGCCAAAAATTCGGCGAGTACGGAAAAGATGATCCAAATAGTTTCCGTTTGGCAGAGAATTTCAGTCTTTTCCCACAATTCATGTACCATTTGAGGAGATCACAATTTCTTCAAGTTTTCAATAACTCCCCCGATGAAACAACATTTTACCGACACATGCTGATGCGTGAAGACCTAACACAGTCGCTCATTATGATCCAGCCAATTCTCTATAGTTATTCGTTTAATGGTCCACCCGAACCAGTTCTATTGGACACATCATCGATTCAACCCGACCGAATTCTCCTCATGGATACATTTTTCCAAATTTTAATCTATCATGGCGAAACGATTGCCCAGTGGCGTGCCCTTAAATATCAAGACATGCCCGAATATGAGAACTTCAAGCAATTGCTTCAAGCACCGGTGGATGATGCTCAGGAAATATTGCAGACACGTTTCCCCATGCCACGGTATATTGATACCGAACACGGTGGCTCACAGGCTCGATTTTTGCTATCGAAAGTCAATCCGTCACAAACGCATAACAATATGTATGCTTATGGCCAGGTAAGCATTCGATTTCTTGTTTTTTTGTTTCATTTGAATGATAATTTGATTGTCTCTTTTATCCTCTTACCCCACCAACAAAACATTGTCCTTTCACTTGTTCAATTGTTTTGTTTTGTTCCAGCCACCAATTGGCTCAACAACGGTATTTATTTTTTCATTAAATTTATGGTTTCATACGGTTAAGGTTATTGTTAGTGTATGTTGGTTGTGGAAATCAATGTGAAAACAGGTTAATAATCTAAATCTGATGAGGGTGGTGGTATTTATATTGCTATTATAAAGGGTCCGCCAAATAATTTTTTTTTTTCAAAAAACTACTCAATATTTTCTCAAATTTCTTTTTTTATTTGAAAGTACAATCCTTCCGGTTAATAATGGCAATTGGCAAATATTTTCACTCAAATGGGTGCGTCGGCTGCCCATGCAGTAGCCTACACGATCGGTCCAATTTTTAAGCACATAATCGATTGTGTGCAGCTGTATCTCACCAATGGCTTCACGAATATTGTCCTTTAAAACACCAATTGTCTCTGGCTTGTCGGCGTAACACTTATCTTTTACGGCACCCCACAAATAATATTCCGACGGTGTCAAATCGCAGTTCTGAGGTGCCCAAACGACATCAGCTCTGCGGCTGATAATGCGATCTTCAAAAACAGGGCGCAAAATATCGAGTGAAGCTTCGGCTGTGTGGCATGTAGCGCCGTCCTGTTGAAACCAAATGTTGCCAATATCATCCTCTTCGATTTTCGTTATCAAAAATTCGGCCAATAACGATCGCTATTGACTGTGGCCCAATTATGCCTCTGGACCAAAATTCGCACCAAACAGTGACTGGTTTTGGGTGTATCGTGTGCCCCAAATGCGACAATTTTGATTGTTTACATACCCGCCAGATCAAAATGAGCGGACCCTTTATTTTGAATCCATATCAGGACTTGAAATCTTGCAAAATATTAACTTCCTAAAAAACTCATATTCTGTCGGTATAGACGGTTTTTCATATATTGTGTAAAAAAAAAAACAGCTTTAAATATAGTAGATATCTTCCTTGACGCTTTAAAATCCGCAACAGTGATCCCATTGCACAAAAAAGATAACAAAAAAGAAATAAGTAACTACAGATCTATTTCCCTATTGTCCTCTATTTCAAAAGTTTTTGAAAAAGTCATCAAAGTTAGAGTTCTACGGTATATGTCTAATATAAATTTCTTAAGTTCTTTACAATTTGGTCTTAGAGCGGGTTGTTCAACCGAAGATGCTCTTCTGGACTTTTGTAGTTCTATACAACTAGGTGTTGATCGCAAAAAAAATGTGACGCCTTTTGAAAAATCTAGAAGAGTAAGGATTGTTACTTTGTCATCATTAATTGCGTTTCTTTTCCTTCTGTAACGTCAATTAAAGCAGTTGCACAGCTGTGTTAAAGCCCTAAAGCCGGACTGACAAGAACAAATTAGTTTATGTTCGGATAAAAAACAGCGAATTTGTTTGTTCATTGTTCTTTCCAGGACTTTCGAGAGAAAAGGCAAAATAGGAATCGGTCGAAATTCAACACAACTGCGATTTTTCGGGATTGGAATGACCTTTGCTTTTTTCCAAGCATGTGGAAACGTGCTTGTCATGAGAATGTTATTAAAAAAATGAGTAATATATTTAAGTATATATAAGGTAGAATTGCTTTAAGAAAGGTTGGATGCATGCCATCAATCCCTATAGAGTTGGATTTTATTGCTAAGAAACTTTCAAGCACACCTGTTTCCTCAACGGCCGAGAAATTGAATTTTAACATTTGATTGTCTACCGAGACAAAATTCATTTCACTCTCATCTGGTAGATAACTGCAATCCAAGTTATTTAATTGAGTAAAATTTTTGTTCAGAACTTCACAGTCAACGTTAGATAAGTTACTGTTATTCTTACTACCTACACCAATATCTTTCAGATTCTTCCAAAGTTTATCTTTCGCTAGACTAGGATCAAGTTTAAGAGCATAAAACTGATTTTTTGAATCTCGTATAGCACATACCTTTCTATTTCTTAATCTTTTATAAACAGTTTGCAGTTCATCAAGCTTAAACATTTTCCATCGTCTATATGTTATATCACGTTCTCTGATGAGTTTGACTATGTTGTTATTTAACCGATACCAAGACTTATTTTGCTGCAGAACTTTCTTAAGAGGAACATGCAGATCGAAAAGATAGTTAATGTTCATAAACAAAAAAGATAACTGGTCATCTACCGATGATAGATAGTAAATCTGATACCAATCCATTGAAGTCAAATGGATTTCTAATTGTTGTTTATTAATATTTTTGAAATCTCTGAATTCAAAATAAGAAGGAGAAAAGTCTGGCGAACATTCGAAAGTTAGGTAGATAAGGTCGTGATTGGAAAAAGTTGAGGCAGAAAGTTGGCTGTAGAGGAGAATTTTACTTAAAAGGCTAACGAAAAACAAAAACTTAGAGGGTACTATTGTTTTTGGTGAAATGTGTCGGTGTTGAAACATTTACTGGAAAAAGATTCAGTGATCTCATACTGTTAGTAAGCTCTGTGCTTTGAAGTACATTATCATTGAAATCTCCAGCAACTATAAGAAATGGTGATGAAGGTCCCATCCTCTTTTTAATATACATAAATTCAATATTTGAAAAACCCCTTTGTTGGAAAAGTGAAAGCTTTCGCTGAAGACCTTGCTATAGGGCTACTCATATGGAGATACGACCTGCGTCTGCGAATTACGAATGATATTCGCTATTTCATTCATATGAGTAGTCGCAAATAGATGCGATAGCAAAAAAACCAGAAAAACATCAAACACAGTATTTATTTGATTTTTGATTTTTTGAAATCCGAGCGAATTATTTATTCATAGCTTTGTGGAAAGCGTTTTGTATTTGTGGATGGCGAATTCTCATTTGAACGTCCGTAGTTCGCAGTTTTAGTCGCATAGAAAATATTAAAATGTGTTTTTTGAGCAGTTTTAACTAGTTTTAGGCATTATTCTATATACAAATATGTTAATATGTTAATTTATTCACTTTATTAACCAATTTAAAAAAGAATGGGTTGATATTTGCTTAAGAAATAGCTTTAAAAGAATAATTCGCAGACGCAGGTCGCAGCTCATATGACCGGACCTTATAAGCTATACTGCTGCAAGCCCTTTAAATTTGATTGCTGACTTAAACCATGATGTGCATTTACTACAGTTATGGTTCGCAGAACATTAACTATCGTAAGCACTAAAACAAAATGATTGTTTTTCCGATCAGAATCTAAAATTTTAAATGAAATTAAAGTCACCTTTCCTAACTTTAATAGTTTCATTTTATTAAATAATGAATGCTCTAGAGACTTTTCCCATCTAACTTTTAACTCTCATGCCGCTTGTAATAGAAGCTGCTTTACTATGGAACTATTTAGATCAACGAAAATTCTACCAGTAAGACACCTTTTTAACTTCCAAGAGGAAGTTATTGTAATGGGGCCGATTTTGTGAATCTCCAGTTTTTGCATATCTCCATGTTTGGAGGTCACTAGAATGCGAATCAAGCGTTTTTATGATGATGTCTGTGTGTTCGTATGTGCGTTACGTTTTTTCGGCTCTCGCGAACCACTTATCGTATTGTCATGGAATTGGTATCTTTTCACGCGGTATTGTGTTGTTAAGAGCTAATTAGGTTTTGAACGAAATCCGCTTAGCGGTTTTTTAATGGCAATTAAAAATCTAAGACAACCCTAATATAATGTAAATAATGATAATATCTAGTGCGAAAAAAAACAAAATTCAGGAGTATCATAGACTATATTTGATTACTAGCTGACCCACCCAACGCTGTTTTGCCATATAAATATTAATCTTCGGAAATACTAATCCGATTAGAAAAATGCTTTCACTAATAGAAAACTACAATATTCAGGAGTAATATAGGCGCCACTGTTATTCAAATGAACTTATGGAATTTAACTTTGAAAACAACGTGCGTGAACAACTACAACGGAACGCATCGGCTGGAAATTTCGTTCTGGGAAGTTAGTCGTGTGGAAATGTACAACATGGGTCGCACTCATATTTTTTATTTTAAAGTCTGAAAAATATTTTATAATCGAGGTGGTTATATGCAAAGTCCTATAAGTGATTTACATAACCTTAAAAGCAATCATCGTTTTGTTCCTACTCTGCCTTTTCGGACTACACTTTTCAAAAACTCACCGTATATCATAGGTTGTTTAATAAACTCCCAGAGAATATACGAAGCATTAGAAATAGCACCATGTTTTTGAAATGTATCAATTTTAGGCTCTTCAATGTAACATTTTTTAAATCGAATCTCTGCGGAACTACATTGTCTGATTCAATATATTATGTTTTTTTCTTTAATTGCTAAAATCTATTTTTACCTTGCACTATTAATGTGTGTCTTAATTTTCTTCTTTTTACTATCTCCCTTAACTTTACTTTTCAAATCAAATCAACTCATGTAAAACAATCATCTATAACAGAATATCCCAAAAGGGAATTTTTGGTAAACATCACTTTACTATTCTGGGATCAAAATATTTTTATTAATGAGAAATTTTAGGACATTGACTAACTCTTAGTCTATGGACTGTGGATTAAGAAGGATTAAGCGTTTTTAATTAATATGGCTGTAAAAACTAACCGTTAGAATCTAAAAACTTAGGCCGTATGCGAATTGCGTTTGTTTAAATTCTATTACTAGTATGGTGAATAAAATGAGTTAAATTTTAACCAGCTGCAGAAGAGGCTTAGTTTTGGCATTTAACCTTATACGCAGAGCGAAAATCAAACATAAGTTGAACCGAGGTAGAAAGTTGTAGCGCAATTCACACATGGCCTAATACAAAATAAAATGTCACTAACCATCTGCAGATAGAAATGGTAATCATCCCATTAATTGTTAAAACGTCTTAATACTAAGGAAGTTGGTGCGATCATTTCGTAGAACATATAGTGATGAGAACAGACTTACATAAGTAAATCTATTTGGTGTGCCCTACTCTGGTCCTTGTATATATTTTCCCCATTTCCTAAACAAAACCCTTTCAAACATTTATATTTGTATAAAATTTGATAAACAACTAAATTTGCTTTGGACGGCTTTTGTTGGCAATTATTTACATATTTATAGAACACAATTCTCATTCATATTTTTCTATGTCTTAGGATGGCGGAGCCCCTGTTCTCACGGATGATGTTTCACTACAACTGTTCATGGAACATTTGAAAAAACTAGCTGTTTCATCAACAACATAAATAAATGGAGGAAAAGTAAAAAAAAGTCTTGAAAGAAAGTTCACCACAAAAATTACTCAAAACGATGTGTTGAACAGCTTTTGATTACGAGGGATGAGAAATATTAAGTCTTTAAAACATATTTATAAAAATATTAATTGTTCTTGAAAATAAAAGTTAAAAAATGTCTTCAAATAGTGATATTTGCTTACTTACTTACTTATCCTGCTCTCAATCCATGTAGGATCTCAGTCTGAGACACAGGGCAGCCTTTCATCGGGAACGGTACCTCGCATGCAGTCTCCAGTCGCCAAAACCAAGCGCTCTGGCATCCGCAGTCACTTGCTCGATCTCGAACCTGGGGGCTACGAAGAGAAGACTCTCTTGGCTGGAGCGTTGCCGACCATTCGCTCGATGTGGTCGTCTTTTCTTGGCTTTCTGGACTTCATCCACTCATACAGTTCGCGGTTGAACCTTCTTCTCCATTCGCCACCGTCGCATACGGAACCGAAAATCCCTCGAAGAATGTTTCTTGAGATAGTGCCCATTATCATTTCCGCTGTTTTACTTATCGTCCAGCTCTCGGCACCGTAGAGTAGACTTTACTTACTTACTTATGGGGCGCTACAGTCCAGGTCGGACCAGAGCCTTATCCAACAAATCGGTCCCTAGCTAGCTGTCTCCAGTTTCGCACGCCAAGTTGGTTCAGGTCATCTACCACCTGTGTGCTCCACCTGAGTCGCGGTCTTCCTCTGCTGTGACGTCCTTCCGGGTTAGATTCGAAGACTCTACGAGCCGGAGCATTATTTTCCATTCCATCTACATGCCCCAACCATCTAAGTCGTTGGACCTTAACTTTTCTGGCTAGGTCAGTGTCGCTGAACAGCTCGTACAGTTCTTGATTGAATTTTCGTCTTCATTCTCCATTTATGCAGACAGGACCAAAAATCACTCGAAGAATTTTTCTCCCGAAGCAGCCCAAAGTGTTTTCATCGGTAACACGGCCTTGAAAAGTTGAAGTTCTTGTGTATTCTCCAAGATCTGCCGTAGGGTGAATATTTGATCGATATTGGACTTTCCGGGTCTGATGCCACACTGATAAGACACAGCACGGCAGACGAGATCTCCTTTCTTGAGGATCGGGCATGCGATTCTGAGGTTCCATTCGTCGGGCATGCTTTCCTCCGACCAAATTTTGCAGATGAGCTGGTGCATGCTCCTAACCAAATCATCTCCAGCTGCTTTGTACAGTTCGGCGGCTAGCCCGTCTGCTCCAGCGGCTTTCTTCAACTTAAGTTTGGATATCGCTATCTTCACTTCGTCAATATCGGGTGGGTGAGATCGTTGGCCTGCTTCACCCAAATTGAATGGTTCTGTATTGCTCGCGGAATTTTGTTGCTCGTCATCGCCATTATACAGCTTGGAATGGTGGTCAATCCATATTCTCAGCCCTGACTGGGGTTCTTCTACGATGTTCCCATGATAGTCTCTACAGGCTTCGGTTCGGGGTGTATAAGCCCTGGAAGTTTGTTTTACCTTTTCGTAAAACTTTCGAACGTCGTTCCTGTTATGACATCCCTCTATCTCCTCTATCGCGCGCTTCTCATGCTCCCTTTTTTTCTTCCTGAGTTTATGCTCATCTCTCCTTTTCTGCTTGTAGAGCTCACGTGTCCTTTTTTGCAGCGCCGTTTTGTATGACTCTTGTTTAGCTGCATGTGCTCGCCGGCACTCATCGTTAAACCAGGGGTTTCGTTGTGGTGGCCGTGTAAACCCTAGCACTTCAGAGGCGGCATCTCTGATGGCTGCTTGGCACTGTTGCCACTGGTTCTCTACATTTTGTGCTGGCAGCAAAGGACTTCTGAGGAGATTTTCGGAGACACAATCGGAAAAGGATCTAGCAATTGTAGCCGTTTGACGTCGAATTTTCTTCTAGCATTTTCACGTGTTGGCCTTGATCGGGATATCCGCATTCATACCTTGGCTACAACAAGGTAGTGGTCCGAGTCGATGTTGGCACCTCGGAAAGTGCGGACATCTTGCATGCTAGAGAAGTGTCGTGCGTGCGTCGATCGCAATGTGATCAATTTGGTTGACGGTTGATTGATCAGGAGATTTCCATGTCCCCTTGTGGATATCGAGATGTGGGAATCGCGTACTTGCTACCATTACGTCTCGCCCCGCCGCGAAGTCGATTAACCTAAATCCGTTATAGGAGGTGGTGTCGTGTAGGCTATGTTTTCCGATTATTCCACCAAAGATTTCTTCTCTGCCCAAGAAACAAATTTTGAAAAGAATACTTCCGAATGAAGATAAGTTTCATGTAAAGAAATTCTAAAAATACGAAAATTTTGCTACAAACTTCAATTCGTCCTTATTTAACGGAGAAACAAGACAAATTTAATGAAAACGTAGAAATATCCTTTATTCCTTAACAACAAATTAAAACAACAACTTTAGCAATCGACATAACTCGATATACACAGACACGCATTTGTCCCACCAAATCCAAACGAATTCTTAAGAGCAATTCTCTTGCCACTAGGATTCCATTGCTCTGGTTTCGTAACAACCTTCACATCGATGCCCTCGCCAACTTTTTCCACGTTTATTGAAGGCGGCAGGATTCCCGTCTCACATGCTTTCACTACAAATAGTCCTTCCAAATTACCAGAAGAACCCAGTAAATGCCCATGTGCACCTTTGGTCGAAGACACTCCAATATTTTTGGTGTGTTCTTTGAAAGTTCTGTTAATGGCTCTTGCTTCGATTTTGTCGCCCGTCGGTGTTGAGGTAGCATGAGCATTTATGTAACTTACTGCACTGGGATCGATTTTTGCATCCTTCATAGCTCTGGTCATCGCCAGGTAGGCGCCAGTGCCATCTTCACTGGGGGATGTTATGTGAAAAGCATCACCGGACAAGCCATATCCGAGTATTTCGGCTAGGATCGTAGCTCCTCGTGCTTTGGCATGATGTAGTTCTTCCAGGATTAAAATAGCAGCTCCTTCGCCCATGACGAAGCCATCTCTTTTCTCATCGAATGGCCGAGACGCGAGGTTAGGATTATCGTTGAACGATGTGCAGAGAGCTCGAATGCGACAGAACCCAGCTATTGAAAGGGGATCTATGCATGATTCCCCACTACCAGCGACCATAACGTCTGCATCGCCATATTTTATGAAACGGTAAGCATCGCCAATAGCATGAGCGCCGGTAGCACAAGCGGTGGATACAGAGTGGTTTGGACCACGTAGACCATAGCGCATACTGATGTGGCCACAGGCCATACTAGGCAGAAGTCTGGGAATAAAATATGGACTCACTCTATTGTAGCCTTTTGTGAGTGCTGCATAAGAATTGTAGACCTCGGGTAGGTCAAACATGCCCATTCCAACACAAACACCGCATTTGTTTTTTTCATTTTCGTCCTTGATATCAAGAAGCTTAGCCTGACCTAGAGCTTCATGGGCAGCAAGAACAGCAAATACTGTGGCTGGACTCATAATCTTAAGATCACTTTTAGAAAAGAATTTTTCTAATTGCAAATCATTTTTGTTAATTTGTGCTGCCACTTGACAAGGTATTCCTTTATATGCTTCACCTAGCTTTGAAATTGCTGCTTCTTTGTTGATGATTCTTTGCCATGATGTTTTCACATTGCTGCCAAGTGGGGTGACTGCGCCGAGGCCGGTCACAACAACACGCCGCGTATTGGAATCATTGGAGTTGAATCGTTTTATGGACACTTGGAGTGATTTAAGTTTAGCAGATATCAAGCGAAGTGCTAGTTGAGTTTGCATGCTAATTTTTATTAACTATTTTATTGATAAAAATAATAACACAGTAAAAAAATGACAGCACCAGCTGATTTGATTGATAACAAAGAGCAGAACCGAGAGGAGAATCCACAGATCAGAAACAAGAAGATAAGAAACCAAGCTGTCAAAATGGATTTTGCCTACAAGCTGAAAAATCACGAAAGTTATGAATGTATGGTGCGAATAGCACAATCTTTGTACATACATTTATAGTTTATACATACAGTTATAATTAATGTCGTTTTCCATTGGTCTTTTTTTGACGTTTCTTCTTCTATCTCCAATAGAACGGGTTATCGGGTTATGATGTATGTGTCATTTTTCTGTTTTCAAAACAGAAGAGTTCTTCTCTTCTCAGAAGCATTCCGTCTGTCAAAGTCAGTCTAATGGAATGGTTTCAGAAGACTTCTGGACTCTTCCGAATGCTTCTAGACGACCAATGGAAAACGATATAAGGCCGTGTGCGAATTGGATGAATTGTGGTTAAAAATGAATGAATTTTTAACCACTACTGTCATAATATTTTAGCCTGCTCCACAGCTAGTCTAATCTTTATATTTTATTCAATGTGAACTGTCAAATTTTAAGCAAACGTCAAGTTTTAACCACTTTTTAACTGAATTCACACACGGCCTAAGTGCCTGGCTACACAGGGATTTTTCAGTGCCCTAACGAGCGAGTTTGTAGGCAAAAGAAACGAAACGTGAAGGGGGAAGATGCTCACGAAGGGAACTGAATTTTCTGTGTGAGCAATACAGTTTCATTCCTAAATTGTTCCTCTTTTTGATGTTTGTTTATTTTTTTTTCTAGCTTGTCGTTGTCAAGCCATTCAAAATTCAAATTAATTTTGTTTGTTGTGATTTTTTTCGTGTGTTGAAAACCAGATAACTAAAAATTACAAAATCTTTAGGTAAGTTCTCGTTTTTCCTTTTGAAAATGTTTTGTTGAAATGATTTTCGTTGCAGATAACATTCTAACAGGAATTTTCAAGTCATTTGCTATGAAGGAGCCAAATCGGAAGCAGTATGAAAAGCAGCATGGCCCAAATCAAGTTCCAAGTCCAATCGACCGGTGACTTGGGAATCGTTGCCGAGCAATCAACGTATGATGTTTCAACCAGCCACCCTGGGTGTGCATTCTGTGTTCAATCGTCTGAAAGAGATCGTTTAAATGTACGGCATCTCGGTAATGAACAAGAAAGTCGACAAAATCTAGTCGTTGTTTGTCGCCTGTCGCTTCTCGGAAAGCTGCGAAATGGCCTGGCCGAACAGTCGTTGCTGCAGGCTCTGGCGCTGGCCTGCACAAAAACGTTTCCAAATCAGAAAATGTATCCTCCAAAGATCCCGACGAACGGTTTCACACTGTTCAATTTTCATTGAGTCCAGCTCCCAAAAATCAACAACATGGATCCAAGGATCCGGAGGATGATCTATTGAGAGAAGCATTTTTGTGTAAAAAGTCTGTTGTGTTTTATTAGTTAGGCCGTGTGTGAATTGCGTTAAAATGTGTATTAAAACTTGACGTTTGGTTAAAATTTGACGTTTAGTGAAAAAAGGGAACAAATTTAGCCATTTGCTGTGTGAATTGCGTTAAAAGGGATTTTTTTAACCAACATTTCTGCGTAGTTCTAAGAAATTTCCCTCATTATTTACGAAATTCCCCTCAACGAAAGATGTTTTTGTTCTTCTAGGTAAAATAAATTTGTCTTCAAAACCAAACTTTAAGCAACGAATTTCATGAAAAGTCACTAAAAATAACAATCACACTTTGTTTTATTTATTTTTCTAGATTTTACAGTGGTAATATGATATTTTGAAGCAATAGTAAGAAAATCTTCAAACAAAAATTTCCCTTTTTGGATGATTGTTTTTTTCCGTGTGGTAACACTGCAAAACATGTTCTCCCAGCTGACATCTGTTATCATTCTCAAAAGAAAGAAAAATTATTTCGTTTTTTGGCTTTAAAATATGATGAAACAAAAGTATTTCATTTCAATCTCTCGAAATATCAATGCAATTATTAATTCTTTATTACATAGAACTAAATAAAACGGAGAAAAATGGAACAAATCAACAGAACAGAAGAAAACTTCTCTATCATTCATTTGAAAAAAAGACACGTCAAAATTTTAACCCATTTAACCTGCTCCACAGCAGGATAAATTTTAACCCATTTTATTCACCACGCTAGTGTCAAGTTTTAACCAAACGTCAAGTTTTAATACACATTTTAACGCAATTCACACACGGCCTTAAGAAACAAAAACAATCGTCGCTAATATTATATGTATTTCTTTACAACTTCAATGCTTTCTTCTTTTTGTTGGGCTGGTCGATGGGGTGTAGATTTATCCACAAATATCTACCGGGTTTGGTGTCGTAATACATCGATAGGGCGGAGGAAACGGCGTCGGTCGTTTTATAGTTATAGTGGCTGGGAGGATGCATGACAAATTCGAGAACAGTTTTCGGGATTGTTGCTAATCGGGACCTGAAACAAGACGAGTCTCATGATGCGTGAACTCAATCAAATTCACAGTCAAGTAATGCTCGGGTCGGTTGATTGTTATGGATTGACAAAATTGAAAATATATTAACTTATTGTGGTTGTCATAATTTAAAAAAATGTCAAACATTAAAGAGACATTTAACGTTCCCCGCAACGAAATGGAAAAGAAGTGTGTAGCCACCGCACGTGATTTTTCAGTAGCTTGAAAAATCCCTGTGTAGCCAGGCACTAAAATAGCATTTAGTACTCTCGCCATCTAGTAAGAAGCAGAGCAAAAATTATGTAAACAATTGCTATCCCTGCTTCTAACTAGATGGCGTGAGTAGTAATGCCATCTTGATAATAGAGAGAAATCAATCCTTGGAGAAATAAATTCAATTTCTTCGTGTAAGAAATTTGTTTAAGGGAAAAAATTGAAGCTAATGCGTCACGGATCAATTCTTTGGTTGTAAGAAAAAAAAATTACTTTTTTAACAAGGTCTTTAAATTCAGACAAATGTAGGCCGACCTTTTGTACAAAAAAAGGATAACTTGTATTCTACTACATTAATCTGTCATTAGTGACAATTTGTTTTCAATGTTCCACAAGTCTGGCAGTGCCATTTCTAGTTATTCTTTTCGAAGCGCGGCAGGCACCGTCCTGATTTTCTGGTGTTTTTTTCTTTTAATAATAGAAGATTTTTTGCTTAAAGTTTTCCGAATATTGAAGCATTCTCTATTTTCTTTTCGAAACAACATCTTCAATTGCAGAACTTCTTGAAAAGATGTCTCATCACTACGTAGTGACTGCCCAAAAACCCACAGCTGTGGTGGCTTGTGTTACCGGTAAGTGGTATTCCGAAAAATTTATGGAGATTGAAATGGGATCCTGCTCATGCAACACGCTACGTATAATTACTATTTCTGCAAAGCATGTGTTGCATTTTCAGAAATACAAAAGAAATCAAAGCTATACAAATAGGGAGAATATGGTTTACATAATATTGTAAATTTTCTTTCCCAGGCAACTTCACCTCGCCAACAGACCTCAACTTGGTTGTGGCCAAAAACAACCAATTGGACATTTATTTGGTCACACCCGAAGGACTGCGACCTCTGAAGGAAGTTAACATCAATGGCCAAATAACAGTTATGAGACATTTTCGACCTCAGGTTTGAATTCCTTAATCTTTGACCGTCTATCAATGTTTTATGTTTGGCAATGTCTTACAGGATAGCAAAAAAGATGTTTTATTTATCCTGACTCAACGGTACAATGTCATGATTCTTGAGATTAAAATGATGGGCGATAACATAACGATCAACACAAAGGCACATGGCAATGTTTACGACCAAGTTGGTAGGGAGACTGAAGGAGGAATGATTGCGGTGATTGATCCAAAAGCTCGTGTCATCGGAATGTGTCTGTACATGGGTTTGTTTACAATTATACCTTTGGATAAGGACACATGTGAATTGAAAGCAACCAATCTGAGGTAATTAAAAAAAAAAGTTAAAAAGAGGAAAAGGCTTAATTTCACTGGGATTGATTTTAGAATGGACGAACTTCTGGTTTATGATGTTGAGTTCCTTTATGGGTGTGTGAATCCGACAATTATTGTCATACACAAAGACAATGATGGGCGGCACGTAAAGACCCACGAAATTAATTTGAGGGATAAGGAATTCATGAAAATCGCTTGGAAACAAGACAACGTTGAAACTGAAGCAACATTACTAATTCCTGTTCCAACCCCATTAGGTGAGTTGTAAAGTAGTCATGCATATTGAACGTACTTTAAAAAAAAGTTTTAATATTCTTAAGACTGAAAACATAAAAGAATCTATCAGGCTAAGTAGGGTTCTATCGAAAGACCATTGCTGTCCTTCTTTTCTTAAAAAGTCTGGCGATTCCAGGGCAGCTTCTCCTGCTGGGTCCCTGGAACTGCTGTTGGCGACGCATTTTCCGGGTTGTGAGAATAGCAACCCTGAAACGCTTATTTCTAATGACTTGTCGACGGCTGGCGTAGAACACATCGATACCCTAATGGGCAATCAATACCTTTTCCCCATATAAGTCTCCAGGCTTGGACGGCATAATGCCGCTCATACTCCAGAAAGCGCAATTTCTGGCAATTCCATGGCTGGAGACGATTTTTAAAGGATGTCTCTGTCTAAATCATGTTCCCGAGTCTTGGAGACATGTTAGAGTAGTTTTTATCCCGAAGGTCGGCAGGCGAGAGCACGAATCCACGAAGGATTTTAGACCAATAAGCCTTACCTTCTTCGTGCTTAAGACAATGGATCGCATTCTCGATTACCATATCAGAGGAATTCTAGATGTATGTCCTCTTGAGAGTTCAAAACACGCCTACCTTAAGGGCAAGTCCACGGAGACAGCCCTACATGGGGTAGTGCGTACAGTTAAACAACCCATAGATTTTAAAGAATTTACTCTCGCTACCTTCTTAGACATAGAAGGAGCCTTCAACATCGTCTTAACAGAATCCATTCAAGAATCACTGGTTGACCGGGGTGTAGAGGAATACATCCGAAATTGGAAACTCTTTCCTTGTCTTCCAGCGCTAGATATTTGGGAGTAATACTTGACCCAAAGTTGCAGTTGCCCGTAGCTTAGTGGTTAGGTTGGCTGCTAAGCAGAACGTCGTGGGTTCGAGTCCTACTCGTTCCCATAAAAGTTTTTATTTCATCTTTCACGGGTACTGCCTCTTGCGAAGAACTGACAAAACTTCCAGGAGCATCCATCTGTCAAGAAAAAGTGCTTCTCAACTTTGCCGTTGGGAATCGGCGTTAAATTGTAGGTCCCCTCAATTCTTCACACGCACTCAGAGAATTGTTGATGAGAGTAAGGCCCATTTGCTGATACGAAACATAAATTTATGTTCTATATAAAGTTTTCATTTTTATATGGGACGTTCCGGACTTCTTAAGTTCCACATAAAATCTTCCGGAACGTCCCATATAAAAATGAAAACTTTATGTAGAACATAAATTTATGTTCCGAATCAGCAAATGGGCCTAAGCCACTTAGCGCTTGGCTCTTCAAGAGCTGTCGCGCCATTCTATTTATTACTTGACCCAAAGGTAAACTGGAAACTTAATATCGAAGAAAGGGTCAAGAAAGCCAGCATAGCTTTCTTTGCCTGTAGTAAAGCCTTTGCCAAAAAGTGGGGTTTGCAATCGAACCTATGGTTCGATTGTCTGGTGGCCCGCACTTACCAAAGCCTACAATATAACGAAATTAAAAAAAGGTTCAGAGAACAGCTAGTGTTGGCTCCACTGGAGCATTGCGCTCATGTCCATCCAACGCCCTAAACGTTTTTCTTAACCTCTTACCAATAGACCTGCACATCAAATATTTAGAATCTTGCAGCGCGTTGAGACTTAGGGAATCGCATAGTTGATGTTCTAAACCCTATGGTCATAGTAATATCACTAACCTCATCCCAGTGGACATGTTTTCGACAAAACTTATACTGTGGACCTCAGTGTGGATTTTAAAGTTATCATTCAATCCCGAAAAGAGTGGGAAGATGACTTAGTGACGAGAGGCTTCGGCACAACTATTTTCACTGACGGCTCAAAGATTGTGGGGTTGGTGCAGGTGTCTCCAGGTCCTTACAGCTATCTTTTCGGACAGTCAGGTGGCTATTCAAGCGATTGACTCGTCCACATCATACTGCAAATTAGTGAGCTCGTGGGCATGAACATTGAACTCAGGGTCACTCTTGTCTGGGTTCCGGGTCACAGTGGCTTTGAGGGCAATGAAGAAGCTGATGAGCTGGCTAGGCAAGGATCAGCCCTTCATAGCTCACTCGCAGAAAGAGCCAACCTTCCTCTTGGTGCTATGAAGATCTTCTCAATTTTTCTCGCTGAATCAAACCACAGGTGGAGTAGCCTAACCAACTGTATCATATCTAGAAGGATATGACCCACCTGCAATAAACCCTGCACTAATAACCTTATTTGCAGACCCAGGCAAGACATAGCCAGGTTCGTTGCAACATGCACCGGACACTGGCCTGTTGGGGAACACGGATCTAAGCTGGGTATTCTCCACAATACTTTCTGTCGTAGTTGTGGGGACCAGCGAGAAAATGAAACTGTTCTTCACTTCTTGTGTAAGTGTCCTGCGCTAGCCTAAACGAGGACCAAAGCATTGGGAAAGTTCTTCTTCAATGACATAACTGAGCTTTCCGAACTGATGATCAAAGATTTGATCTCCTTTCTAAATGCAACAAAGTGGATTTGAGGCGTGTTTTAAACAGATTGTTTTAGTTCCTCTGCGCCAGCTAGCGAACTCAAATAAACCTAAATAAACTATTCGAAAGAAAATACACAAAGTACTTCCTCTTTCTTGGACAATATCAGTGTCAGCGACTGCGCTTGTGTTTCCTTGTGTTTTTCAACTTGACTTAATTTACTTCTTACTAGAATTTCAGTCATGAGTCCCCGATTAGATCGCATACGCCCCTCTACTTCTTCTTGCCTATAAAGACCCCTTGCCGATCGTCTTCGCAATTTTTAGTAAGTTTTATAAATTATATTTTTTGTCAGCTTCGCCACTAAGCATGACTGGCACTTGGATCTACTGCTTGTACTTCTACGGCCAGTGTTCTAGTGAAATAGCAAGTTGCATTCCTCTCCTTCAACAATTCAGCTGAATTGCCAGAGCTTCTAGGAATGCTCATCAGTTTACTCTCGAGCCCAACTTCGATCGTATTGTTGGGTACAGTCGTACTAAGCGAATGTGAAACACTTACAAGCGCTCTGGCTTCCGTGGTTACTTGGTCTTTGTACTGCAGGTTCAGCCTTCCTGGTCTGCTCGAACCTGGGGGCTGCGACGAGAAGACTTTTCTTCTGGATCCACATCTTTGTACCGGTTGAACCTTCTTCTCTATTCGCCATCGTCGCATACTTACTTACTTATCCAGCTCACAATCCATGAAGGATCTCAGCCTGAGATACTGCAGTCTTCCATCGTGAACGGTCCAACGCATGCACTCTCCAGTCGCCGAAACCAAGCGCTCTGGCATCCGCAGTCACTTGGTCCTTGTACCGTAGGTTCAGTCTTCCTTGTCGTCTCGAATCTAGGGGCTGGGATGGGAAGACTCTCGGCTGGAGCGTTGTCGTCCATTCGCTCGATGTGGCCGAGCCAATGTAGTCGTCTTTTCTTGGTCTTCTGGACTACATCCACATCTTGGTACAGCTCGTACAGTTCTCGGTTGAACCTTCTTCTCCATTCGCCATCGTCACATAAGGGCCGAAAATCCGTCGAAGAATTTTTTCTTTCGAAAGTGCCCAGTATCAATTCCCCTTTTTTACATATCGTCCAGCACTCGGCGCCATAGAGTAGGACTGGTAAAATCAAACTTTTGTATTGCAGACACTTTCTCTTTCGAGTGAGGAGTTTTGAACCCAGTTGTTTTTTGCCAAACCGAGGCTGCAGCGGTTCGCTAGGGTAATTTTTCTTCGCATCGCCACTGAGGTGTCGTTTGTAGGATTGATGTTTGTTCCAAGATAGGTGAACTCCTTAACTACCTCGAAATTGCTGCTACCAACAGTGACGTTTTGTCCTAGGCGGTGGACAGATGTTGCTTTGTTTGTTGATAGCATGTACTTTATTTTATCCTCATTCACTCTATGACCAACGAGTTTCGCCTGTTCTTCAATCGCTGTGAAGGCCTCAAGCACAGCTCTCTTGGATCGACCGATGATGTCTATGTCGTCCGAATAGCCTAGGAGCTGGGTGGATTTGTTGAAGAAAGAGTTTTCCGAGCTCACACCTGCCTTGCGCGCTATCTGCTCCAGGACTACGTTGAAGAAATCACATGACAGCGCATCTTCTTGTCTAAACCCTGTGCATGTTTGAAACAAATCGGATGAGCTGTTAGCCATTTGCACACTGCGCTACGGATTTCTTAGCGTCACGCGGCACAGCTGGATCAGTTTGTTCGGGATCCCGAATTCAGACATCGCCATCATAAGCTCTTGGCGGTGGATGCTATCATAAGCAGCTTTGAAGTCGATGAAAAATGGTGGGTTTCGACTTGAAATTGGTTGGATCTGCCTCAGTGTGAATACTTGGTCTATCGTTGTTCCTGCTTGGCCTAACCTAAAGCCACACTGGTGCGTGCCGATTAAGGTGTTGCAGAAAAGCATAGGACAATCCCACCTTTTAGGGATATGCCTCCGTAGTTTTTGCATGACATAGGATAGCCTTTTTTGTAGATGAGGCATATGGAGCTATAACTACTAGCCAATATGTAAATCAAAAGCCCTAGCAACCAAACAAATATGGCCAAGCATAGACCTGAAACGGTCAAAAGGCTTGATCTCCCTGAGCACACAAAATATAAGCTCTACAATTATTGGAGTCATAACAGGACACTGCCTCATAGGTAGACATGCTTTGAGGCTAGGGGTCTACACAAATGACTTCTGTAGAAGCTGCATGGACGAGGAGCAAAAGGAAACAGTCCAACACCTTCTGTGTACATGTCCGGCACTCTCCAATAGAAGGAATAACTATCTCGGTAATCCCTTCTTCGATAATACCAGTGAACTGGCAACGATCGACACAAAATGTCTCTCTAACTTCATTAAAAGTACGAAATGGTTTGTTTAAGTTCATTACTCTCCCATGAGTAACGTCTTTGGTGGTATCACAACGGATCCTTGAGGTCTAAGTGAGTCAATAACAACTAGACAGCCACTCTAACCTAACCTAACCTAAGCCCTAGCAATTGAATCTTCAAGCTATTTTGTTCAAGAACAAACACGTTTATAAAGAACTTTGACTTCTTTTTTATTGAAACCAAACTCAATGATTTACTTTGAATTTAGGAGGAGCAATCGTTATTGGTCGAGAATCAATCGTATACCACGATGGCAGTAACTATCACGCTGTTGCACCATCAACATTTAAGGTAATCCATCTATTTTACTGTAACCTAAATTGTTCTGACCAGTTCTTCATTTATTTAGCAAAGTACCATCAACTGTTACGCCAGAGTCGATAGCAAGGGACAACGATATCTACTGGGAAACATGTTTGGCCAGTTGTTTATGCTGTTCCTAGAGACAGCTGACAATGGAAAGGGCGTTTTTGTTGTCAAAGAAATAAAGGTTGAACTATTGGGTAAGCTCTACTGTCCAACATATTCTAGAACAAATCGTACATAAACACTCTTCTAGGCGAAATATCAATACCAGAATGTATCACATATTTGGATAATGGATTTTTATTCATCGGTTCAAAGCACGGAGACTCACAGTTGGTGCGTTTGAGCACAACGCCAAATGAAAGCGGTTCGTATGTAATTCCAATGGAAGTCTTCACAAATTTGGGTCCGATTTTGGACTTGGGAGTTGTGGATTTAGATCGACAAGGCCAAGGACAAATAATTACATGTTCGGGTAGCTTCAAAGATGGTTCTTTGCGGATCATTAGGTAATTTTGTTTGTTGAAAGAAGAAAAGTCAATTTGATACAAAAGAAAATGTTTTAAAGAATCGGTATTGGAATACAAGAGCACGCTTGCATTGATTTACCCGGAATTAAAGGGATGTGGTCTTTGAAAGTTGGAATCGATGATAGCATTTACGAGAACACTTTAGTCCTGGCCTTTGTCGGACATACACGCATTTTAACTCTGACCGGTGAAGAAGTGGAAGAAACCGATATTCCTGGTTTCCTAAGTGATCAGCAGACTTTCCATTGCGCAAATGTTGATCATGAGCAGGTGAATGCCAATGATTCTCCTCAAATGTATGATAAATAATGCAAATTTAATTTAAAGATAATCCAAATCACGCCATTGACTGCACGCTTGGTAAAAGGCGGAACCAAGGTACTTGTTGACGAGTGGCAACCACCAGGTGGTAAACGAATTGGTGTTGTCGCTTGCAATACAGCTCAATTGGTTGTTGCGTCAGCGTGCGATTTATACTATTTGACCATTGAAGATGGCAAACTTGTTGAGAAATGTCACAAAACGCTGGAATATGAGGTTGCTTGCTTGGATATTACACCATTGGATGATGCCAGCACTCATTCAGATTTGGTTGCCGTTGGCTTGTGGACTGATATTTCAGCAGTGATCTTATCTCTGCCAAATTTAGAGACAATCTACACGGAAAAACTAGGAGGCGGTAAGTTGGATCGTAACACTTTGTATTTGGCTTTGAATATTTTTTTTATTCTTCTAGAAATAATTCCCCGTTCGATTTTGATGACAACATTTGAATCCATCCACTACTTGTTGTGTGCCCTCGGAGACGGATCGATGTTTTATTTCATATTGAATCGACCCGATAGCAAGTTAACAGACAAGAAAAAAGTTACTCTCGGCACTCAACCAACTATTTTGCGTACCTTTAAGTCTCTCTCTACGACAAATGTCTTTGCCTGTTCAGATAGACCAACGGTGATTTACTCTTCGAATCATAAACTCGTCTTCTCCAATGTCAATCTCAAAGAAGTCAATCACATGTGTTCCTTAAATGCCGAAGCTTATCCTGACAGTTTGGCTCTTGCTACCAAAAACTCGGTTATTTTGGGTAAAATCGATGAAATTCAAAAACTGCACATTAGAACTGTGCCCCTGGGCGAAGGCCCCCGTCGCATTGCTTACCAGGAGAGTTCACAAACATTCGGAGTTGCCACAGTTCGCATTGATGTTCAGGGTCGCGGAGGACCGAAACCATCACGACCAAGTGCATCAACACAAGCCCAAAATATAACCTATTC
Source organism: Sphaerophoria taeniata (assembly GCA_943590905.1). Lineage (NCBI taxonomy): Eukaryota > Metazoa > Arthropoda > Insecta > Diptera > Syrphidae > Sphaerophoria > Sphaerophoria taeniata. The sequence goes on along the minus strand of OX016540.1, from coordinate 182,339,558 downwards.
GAGTAATATGGTTCCCAAGCCGGGTGGCGTTAATGCATCATCGACAAATGCTGAAATTGGTCAAGAACTTGATATCAATAATTTGTTGATCATCGATCAGAATACTTTCGAGGTGTTGCATGCTCATCAGTTTATGCCTCCAGAATATGTAATTGCATTGATGTCGGCCAAACTGGGAGATGATCCGAATACTTATTTTGTTGTTTCAACGGCGCTCATTTACAGCGATGAAGCCGAACCAAAAGTGGGAAGGATTATAATTTTCCATTATAACGAGGGAAAGTTAACCCAAGTTGCAGAGACAAAAATTGATGGATCTTGCCATTCGTTGGTGGAATTCAATGGCAAGGTCTTAGCCGGTATCAACAGTTTTGTTAGACTTTACGAATGGACCAATGAGAAAGAATTACGTATGGAGTGTAACATTCAAAATAACATAACCGTCCTGTACTTGAAAGCAAAGGGTATGTTCACAATCTGATCTGAAGGATTTAAGATATGGAAGTTCTTTTCTAAATCTATGGTATTACGTGCGATGTTTCATTCTTATTTTTTTCGTATTTCTTTCTCATAGGTGATTTCATTCTGGTTGGAGATTTAATTAGGTCAATGACACTTCTACAACACAAGCAAATGGAAGGGATCTTCGTCGAAATTGCCAGAGATTGCGATCCCAAATGGATGAGAGCCGTCGAAATACTAGACGATGACACGTTCTTGGGCTCAGAAACAAATGGCAATTTGTTTGTGTGTCAAAAAGATAGGTAATGCGCACCAATTCCTAGTATTGGCATTTTATTTTATGTTATCTACTCTCAACATTCAAAACACATCATCTTCCGATTCCAAAACTTTAGCCAACCTCTTCGGGAACTTCTTTAGATCGTCTTTTAGTGACGGCAACCTAGAACCCGATCCTGTTTATTTCAATTACTTAAGCAACTGCCTACAAACATCATTTGTCTCGTTGGTAACCGATTCTTCAACAGTGAGAGAAAAAATACTTCTCCTTAAAGATGACTTCTCCCCTGGTCCCGATGGTCTCCCTGCTATCTTTCTCAAAAACTGTGTCAAAACCTTTTTCCTTCCCTCACGAGATTATTTCAACTCTCTATTTCTCAGTCTTCTTTTCCTATTACTTGGAAAGATTCTTTCATTTTCCCAATCTTTAGGAAAGGCAATAGGAATGAAGTTTCTAACTATCGTCCTATTGCTAAGCTTTCTTGTATCCCCAAACTTTTCGAAAGCATCGTCTATGACTCTATTTACTTCCATTGTAAATCCATCATATCTCCTCTAAAGCATGGTTTCCTTAAGGGTAGGTCTACTACAACCAACTTACTCTATTTGTCTCTAATTCCCTTCGTGCCTTACAGAAAAGTTATGACGTTGACGTTATCACTACCGACTTCAGCAAAGCGTTCGATAAAATCTCCCATACATTTATCAACCTTAAACTCAAAGCCTTCGGGTTTCCTCCTACGTTTATCTCGTGGGTTAGTTCCTATTTAGAAAACCGCCAGTATAAGGTTGTTTTCAGATTCTCCTTATCTGAACCTATCTCTGCCACTTCAGGCGTCCCGCAGGGTAGTCATCTGGACCCTTTGCTTTTCGTCCTGTCTTTCAATGATATCGTGAATATAATTCATAGTTCTGACCTTTCTATTTACATTTACTGATGATATGAATAATAATAGAGTGGCAGCAGCCAAGGCCTAAGTGACTTACTCTCATCAACAATTCTCTGGGTGCGTAAGAAGAATTGAGGGGACCTACAATTTAACGCCGATTCCGAACGGCAAAGTTGAGAAGCACTTTTTCATGACAGATTAATACTCTTGGAAGTTTTGTCAATTCTTCGCAAGAGGCAGTACCCGTGAAAGATGAAAATAAAAACTTTATGGGCGCGAGTAGGATTCGAACCCACGACGTTCTGCTTAGTAGTCAACGCACCTAACCACTTATCTACAAGCAGCTGCAGCTGATGATTTATGAAGATATTTTTTAAAATTATTGCCTCTTTACCCAATTCCCATTCTCTACAAATAGATTTAAACTTATTTCATTAAAACTTTTTGGAGCTAAACATCAATAAATGTCAAAGCATGCATTTTTCCCGCAAACGTTCTTCCCAATCCCTAAGGACTTACTATTTCGGTGATCTTCCATCCGGGATTTAGGGACAAGGAGCTAAATTTTCATTCGCACATCGATCACATCATTAACAAGGCCAGTTCATCCCTTGGTTTTGTAAAACGATGGTCCAAGGAATTTCCTAATTCATATGTTACCAAAGCGCTCTATATGACTTATGTGAGGCCAATCTTAGGATACGCAAGTCAAGTCTGGTCTCCATATCATATTACATATTCCCGTAGAATCGAAGCAGTACAGCGTCGCTTTACCCGTTTTGCCCTACGCAGTGTCCACTGGTCTGATCAATACTTTCTACCTCCTTACGAAGAACGGCCTATGCTCGGGCCTCTATAAACATACTCAACGTCGCGCTATTGCGGACATAATTTTAATCTACCAATTGAGTACCGGTAGAATTAACTTTAACACTGTTTTCAAGAGCCAAATATCTGGACGTAATATTTACTAGACACCAAATTAACATGGAAGCTCAACATCGAAGAACGGGTGAGAAAGGCGTGCGTGGCCTTCTACGCCTGCAACAAAACCTACGGTAAAAAGTGGGGCCTCCAGTCAAAAATGATCAAGTGGACGTACACAGCGGTTGTTAGACCGATACTTGTTTACGGATCCATTGTCTGGTGGCCCGCTCTCAGCAAAGCTTACATAGTAAACAAGCTTACAAAGGTGCAGAGAAATGCTTGCGTAGGGATATCAAGGGCAATCAGGTCCTGTCTAACGGATGCACTCAACGTCATCCTGGACCTTCTTCCGATTGAACTCTTCATTAAATATCAGGTGTCCTGCAGTATCTTGAGACTCAAAGAAATAGGCTGCTGGAAACCTAGTCCTACGGGCACTGCAACCAAACAAGCCTGATACCATCAGACATCCTATCCACAACCACCGTTTACTACATCCCTAACCTAGACACCTCAAAGAAGTTTAGAGTCTTGCTCCCGTCAAGAACCGACTGGGAGGAAGGCGATGTGACGGAAGACTTCGGCACACCAATCTTCACGGTTCAAAGATGGAATGCGGTGTAGGTGCAGGTGTCTTCTGTGAATTTCTTAAGATTTCAAAATCCTATAGACTTCCCGATTTTGCTAGTGTATTCCAGGCAGAATTGTTAGCGATAAGGGAAGCTTGTATAGCCCTTAAAACTATCCGACAGAACCAAGATGTAGCTATGCTAACAGATAGTCAGGCAGCTATTAAAGCCATTGATTCAGCTTTATAATCCTCTAAATTGGTCCAGCAATGAAGAGAGGCCCTCAAGGAACTTGATATGAGAGTAACTCTAATCTGGATACCGGGCCATAGGGGCTGAGGGAAATTAGAAGGCGGATGAGCTAGCTAGGCAAGGATCAGCCCTTCACAACTCATTGGCAGTGAGAGTATATGCTCCTCTTGGAGTTGTGAAGGGCAATATCCTGACCAAATAAACATCAGAAGCAAACCATAGGTGGTATAGTTTAACAAGCTGCGTTATATATAGGAAAATCTGACCCGCCTATAACAAACCCAAATCAATCAATTTAATTTACAAACCAAGGCATGACACAGCCAGGATTGTTGCTACCTGCACAGGGCATTGGCCTATAGGGGAGCATGCGGCAAAATTTGGTATACATCATAACTCTTTCTGCCGCAGCTGTGAGGATCAGGATGAAAAAGAGACAGTCCCACACTTTCTCTGCCATTGTAAGGCCTTGGCTAGGAAAAGAGCACTCCACTTAGGTAAAGAATTCTTCAACGGTATTGAAGAACTCGCAGAATTCAAGATCAAAGATATGATCTCATACCTTAATAACACAAACTGGCTTTAACGCCCCCCTTATCTCTCCTAAACTAGATGGCACTATGAGACAAAAGGCCGTATTGTAGGGAGATCAATACTTCATTATATATTGGATTGTACGTGCGAAATATACATCCTTCCTAACCCATCCTTAAATCTTTTTAGAATCTCATGTCCTACATGGAAGTGGGACAGCCTTTTCTACCTACCTACCTACCGGTAGAATCGATTGGCCAGCTCTGCTGGAAATGATTCAAATTAACACCAACCCACGTAACCTACGATCAGTTTCACTCTTCAATCTTCCTCTTCACCGCACCAACTATGGCCACTTTGAACCCATCTCTAGAATGCTACGTTTATGTAACAATCTCCATTTTATTTTTGATTTCAACATAAGTGTTTCTTCCCTTCGTAGATCCCTTAACAACTTCTCCTTCCCATAATTTTTTTTTATCCCTCTAGTTTTTAAGTTAGTAAAGGGTTTTCCATGATCGGATGTTTATTTCATTATAAAGAGGAAGGTATGTCGTTAATAATGGAACACAACATCAGCCAAATGACCGCCACGACCACGTTTACAGGACCATATCCTTTTCATGAAATTTTCCATAACCAAATCGCAAAGTGGCTGCCCTATGTCCTCGATAGCCTCACGAATTCCATCTTTGAGGTCTTGAATCGACGCTGGGCTGTTGGCGTAGACCTTATCTTTCATGTGGCCCCAAAGGAAGAAGTCGCAAGGTGTTAAATCACAAGATCTCGGTGGCCATTTGTGATCACCTCTTCGAGAGATAACACGGTCCGGAAACTTTTCCCGTAAAAGATCGATGGTTTCATTGCTTGTGTGGCACGTAGCGCCGTCTTTCTTTAATTTCAATGCGTTGTTGAAGCGTGTATCGTTCCATTTTTATTAATGGCGTAGTTTCTACTTGTCAAATGTCAAAAAATGACAGCTTCAAAAGTGACAGCTACCGAAATAGCGGGCTATTCAAAATAACACCTCTTATTGGAAAACCCTTTATAAGTTTAGAATGTTTAAGTTTTAATTTTTAAGACTAAGTTTTAGTTTTGCTTGTATTAAGCTTCATAATAATTATGTAAATATGATTTTGTTCTTAAAATTCAAGTGCTGCGACCACTGATGAAGAGCGCCAGTTACTCCCAGAAGTGGCAAGATTTCATTTAGGCGACATTGTCAATGTATTCCGTCATGGATCTTTGGTTATGCAAAATGTAGGCGAACGAACCACGCCAAATTCGGGATGTGTTCTCTATGGAACAGTAAACGGAGGCATTGGTATTGTAACGCAAATACCACAAGACTTTTACGAATTTCTGCATAGCCTAGAAGAAAGGCTTACAAATACAATTAAATCAGTCGGAAAAATTGATCATTCATACTATCGCAGTTTTAATACCCCTCAGAAGAATGAACCATGTGAAGGATTCATCGATGGTGATTTAATTGAATGTTTTCTTGATCTAAGCAGAGAAAAAATGAAAGAAACAGTGACAGGGTTGGAAGTAAGTAAAAGAAACAAATTATACGCATTAGCTCCTATGTATATCTTCTTATCAACCTCAACAGACAACATTAAACGGTCAAAAGAAGGAAGCTGATGTGGACGATGTAATTAAGATTGTTGAAGATCTAACGCGCATTCATTGAGCATGGAATAAGTGAGCTGATCTTGGCTAAGTTTGAATGATTTACCACTTTTTTTTTAAACGTTTAATTGTTGGCGTGCTTTTCTATAATTAATTATATTAAATATTTATGTAATGTATAAATATATTTACATATTCTGTTTACTGATGAAAACATTAAATGTTTCCAAAGAATGAACTTTGATAGATCCGGAACTGTTTGAAAATAATAAATGAATAATTATAAGACTTACATTCTAATGAGTTTCTTCTGTCAAAACACAGTGCGTGCATTTTGGAAAGATGAGAGAGACGGAGACTGCCCTTTATCTCGTTCCAATAACTCCGCTAACCCACCTTGGTGGAATGGTGTACTAAAGAAACGTAGAACAGAGGTTAGAATACTTTTCAATAAAGCTAAACTGAGTAAATTAGAAGAGGACTTAAAGTCTTATAGAGCCGTACTTAACATGTACACCAAAGAGTTAAGGAAGGCCAAAAAGGATTCGTGGGCTAAACATTGTGAATCCATTGAAAAAACAAGTGAGGTGGCGAGGCTCCGTAGAACCCTTGCCCTTAATCCCACGATCCCGGGGTACATAAAACACCCCGATGGATCATGGGCGAACTCGAGCCTAGAAACACTTGAACTCTTCATGGAAACTCATTTGCCGGTTGTAAAAACCCAGAAAGTTCTGATTATTTGCAATCGAACACGCTGTATTTTACTCACGGAACTTCTCAACGAAAACAATTTGTGCAACTACCAACACGCCTACCTTAAGGGTAAATCAGTGGAGACTGCTCTGCATGAGGTGCTTTCACATATTGAGAAAAGCCACGCACAGAAAGAATATACCCTGGCAGCATTTCTTGATATCGAGGGTGCATTTAATAACGTAAAAACGGAATCAATGAAGTTGGAATTAAATCTGTCATTGTCGATTGGATCTTCACCATGCTAAATGGCAGAATTATCAACTCTCAAATGGGAGTTAGCACTATAGAGAAAACAGCTACTAGAGGCACACCACAGGGAGGGGTCATCTCACCACTGCTCTGGATCCTCGTAGTCAACAAAATTCTCACAAGGTTTAAAGATCAGGGCATAAAAATTGTAGCATATGCAGATGACATAGAGGTTTTGGTATCAGGCAAGTTCCTTACCATCATCGGAAACATTATGGGAAGCGCATTAAAGGATTTATCTTCTTGGGCAACTAAGAACGGTCTCGGGGTCAACCCCACCAAGACAGAGCTAGTTTTGTTCACAAAGAAAACGGAAACTGGAGGGCTTCAACTCTCCTAAACTAAATGGTATTCCTCTAAAACTTTCTAAGGAAGCTAAATTTCTAGGAGTAATCCTTGACTCCAAGCTTACATGGAAGCGTAATACTGAGGAAAGAATGAAAAAAGCACTAGGGTAAGTTCGGGCATTATGGCGCACCACTCAAATGTCATAGTTCCAAAATTCTAATTAAAATAAAAACAATGCAAAAATATTAGTCTTTCCTTAACACGTGTCCAGTGAACATCGGTCGTCGATGTGATGATATTCACAGAAGAAAAAAAAACTTTTAAAAAAAATTGTTGCGTTTTTTGTGCGTTTTTTAATTTCGCTTTATTTTCAGATTCGTGTTTCTCGGTAAGTAGACAACGCAGGTGTTTGATGTATAGAGCAAAATACAGAACATAGTTTCAGTTTTATTGTGTAACGGGAAATATTTGAAACGAAAAGAGATCTTAGGTTTTTTTGTTGATGTGTTTTGAATAAGTGTTTTCGTGAATAAGTGTTTTTTTGTTTTTGTTATTTTGTTGATGTGTTTTGAATAAGTGTTTTCGTGAATAAGTGTTGATCTCTTCGTCTCTTCTAGTTTTTTTTTTTTTTAATTTCTGTACGTGTTGCATACCTATGTAATGATAGATACAAAGAGCATGTTTCAACTTTAAGTAATCAACAATTATTTCAGAAATGCCAAATATCCGCCCAAAAAATAAAGGGATTCGAGCAAATGGGAAGAAGACCATTTACTCGCTGCTATTGAGGAGGTGCAAAAAAAAAAACAACTTTCAATAAATGCTGCTGTGGTCCCACTACTCCTGCACTGGATTTCAGAACACATGTGATCAATGTGGGCGTTCAAATCAGAAATAAAATTTCTGCGCTATATTGCCCGCATGTAGGGCAATATGGTTTTTTTTAAGCCTTTTTTGAATTAATTTTAATTTTGTTTATTTTGTTGAATTACTATTTTAATTTTATTTATTTATGTTCCTATTTTGTCTTATTAAATAAAAAGAAATTACTGAATTAAAAAATATTGTTCATTATAAAGTTATTTCAGATTTCCGTTAGGTGCGCCATAATGCCCGAACTTACCCTATGTGCATTCTACACATGCAAAAAGACCTTCGGTGTACGTTGGGGTATGCGACCGCAAGTTATCCAATGGATTTACACAGCGATTGTCAGACCCATTCTTACCTATGGCTCTATTGTATGGTGGAAAGCGGTGGAAAAATCAAGCTATCTCAAGAACCTAAATAAGGTTCTGTCTGTGTCTGTGCTCTCGATGGGGAAGGTTCCCCTGTGTTGTGTGCCGTGCTTTCTGTCCGTCGCGTCCCCTTATCGTCATTTTTTAGTACCAGTCATATTGTCTACCTATCGTCTATCCGTCAAAACAAAACAATAAAAACAAACAGAAACTAAAATCACCTCCAAAAACAATAAATTTTATTAAAAATAAATAAAAAAAATCATAACCCCAACATTCACTCAAACTCAATCTCTCTCTCACCGAACAGAAAACCTCAACATCAAACAAACTTTCTTACCCTGCTATCACACTACCCGCTACCCTCCTAACCTCCAGAGCTACCTACTACCCGCTAACCCTGTACCCCGTTACCCGCTACTCGCTTCCCAACTACCTGCTTCCTGCTACCTTCTACTTCAACACACTAACCGCCACCCCTTTACCACGCTATCCGCTACTCACTCCCACTACCCGTCACCACGCTATGCGCTACCCGCTACCTACTTTCCCGCTACAAGAAACTCTTAGTGGTAACTCTATTACGTAACGTCTATTACGGTCACTAAACAGAGTTGCCATAGTTCCAGAAAAAAACAACGGGAAGTAAAATTTTCCCAAATGAATGTTTTCCAAGTTACTCTTGGAGTATCCAAAAAAAGCATCTTACCTTTTTTATTAACAACACTGACCATTAATTTATTGTACGCGTGTTGTTTTTGTTGTTTACATAAACGCAGATAAATAATTTTATGGCAAAACAACGTTTACGGGGTCAGTTAGAAGAATAAAAAGTAACCTATAGCTGATTACTGATTCTTACTACCTTTCAGCCGTTCTTAGAAGACAGGGATCGAATGTCAAAAATGGTTTCGGAATCATAACCCGGTAACCAGTTTTCGCAAAAAGTGTGACAAATAGATCTGAAATGCGCTGTACCAGCAGTTTCTTAAAATATATTGAGTCATTTGCAAGGTCAAACAGGAGTGAGTCAACTTTGTACCTGGAAAACCTGGCATTTCTTAATACTCGTTACATTCGGGTTCTGAACACTCGCACTATCCAAAGCGACGAAATTGTGACGTCTATTACGCTAGCAGAACCATTTCATAAGCCGGCACCGGCTAATTTGCTAATTTGTGCCGCAAGAACTGATTTTGTTGCTCCACGTTTCTTCTTCTCTTCTGAAAAATAATAAGTATACGCCCGAGTGAACTTTCCCATAAAACGTTAATTTCAGTCAAAAAATTTAATTTCGTTATTTTTTTTACTTAATTGCTTTTTTGAACAGCTCGGTCTTTTTTTATCACACTATCAGATAATGCCGAAGAGAGCTTATAGCAAGCTAAATCTTACGACATATTGTCTCATCACTTAGTGCAGTGTTAGTTGTTAGTAGACTAATCTAAAACAAACAAACACGTACACGATAACAAACATTAAAAAAAAAAAAATTACAATGAGACAAACAATACAAAAAATACAAAAAAACATTTAAGAACTTGGAACACTGGTCTTTAGTCTTTAGTCGACCGTTTTCATGTTTTTTATTTTTTATATTTTGGAAAAAATGTCCGTTGTTCTAAGGTTGCAAATTTGATCCTATCTTGAATGCGAATCAAATTTCGCTCACAATTTTTTATTTTTGAAAGCTAAGAAACTCTGGTAGGCTTATATGAATCTTATACACTTTGCATTAGAAGCATTTTATAAGAGTTATTCACTTTATAGTTCCATAAAATATCTTTTAGCCTTTACAAAGACCTTATTCCTTGACTTAATTAAACTCTATATAAAAACTTATAATAATTGCGATTTTATATTCTAAGTGATGATGTTGGTGCACGGAATAGGCGCCTTTTGCGGAGGCCATTTTTTTTTTGTTTTACAAAGTTCTTTATAATACGAGTTAGCTTGAACATAAGATTTACGAAAAAAATCTCCATTTCTCACCTTTCCTAGCTTCAAAAGATGTTCAAAAGTTTGAAGGACATTGCTCTAGCTTTCTCACAATCTGTATCGAACCATTTTTGTTTTCCTCGTGCTACGTAACTTCCTTCCGTTAGAGTCGCTGAATTTTTAATAGAGTCGATGAAGATTTCAATTTGCTGACAAATACTTTCTTGACTCAAATCAGTTAAGTTCACCTAATCTCGCATGATAATTTTCCTTCTCCTGTTCTTTCCAAGGCAAAAGACCAATATCGTTTTCTGATCTTTTTTTTTTTGTCATTGTGACTGTTAGGGGCATATGGTCCGAAAAAGTTAATGTACCCACATTGAAATCTAAAATACTCTCGTACCTAGACTAATTGTGTACATAAACGAACCCAATAAAATATGTTTCTGAGTTTTACAAGAAGTAAACAATTGTTTATTTAATACTTTTTTATTCTACTAGCTGACCCGGTAAATGTTGTCTTTTCTCTTTGAAAATACCTTTCTAGATATTGAAATTAACGTTTTATGGGAAAGTTCACTCGGGCGTATACTTATTATTTTTCAGAAGCGCGAAGAAGACACGTATAACCGCGCTTTTTTTCCGAAAACTATTTCAGCAACAAAATTAATTCTTGTGCCACAAATAAGCAACAAAATATAACGTTGGTTTCATATCGCTAGCTGCATTGATTCTGCGTAATATTACGCTAGCAGAACATCGACTTTTCCAAGAACTAGTGGAGCAACAAAATCAATTCTTGTGGCAAAAATTAGCAACAAAATACTGAATACTTTTCGTTGCTGGCTTATGAAATGGTTCTGCTAGCGTAATAGACGTAAGATTTTTGACGTCTTACCTATGTATATCTTACTTACTTAAGCTCGGTCCCTAGCTGGCTGTCTCCAGTTTTGCACTCCAAGTTGATTGAGGTCCTCTTCCACTTGTGTGCGCCACCTGAGTCGCGGTCTTCTTCTCCTTCTACATCCCTCGGGAATAGTGTCGAAGGCCTTCCGGGCCGGATCATTGGTGTCCATCCGCTCTAAATGACCTAGCCATCTGAGTCTCTGGACCCCGACCCTTTGGCTAGGTCCATGTAGTTGTACAACCCGTAAAGTTCGCTGTTGTATCTTCTCCGCCATTGCCCATCAATACACATGGGGCCAAAGATGACCCAAAGAACTTTCCTCTCGAAACAGCCTAAGCCACAATTATCCGATTTTGACAAGGTCCAGGCTTGTGCACCATACAACAGGATTGGGATGATGAGGGTGTTGTACAGTTTGAAATTAGTTGCTCGAAAGAGGGCTTTTCCACTCAATTGCTTTCTTCGCCCAAAGAAACAGCGATTAGCCAGCGCCGGTGTTATTGCCCGTGTTAATAGCGGAGCCTAGGTAGACAAACTGTTCTACCACCTCGAAGTTGTATGCGTATATATTGTGACGTTCTCTCCGAGCCGTCGGTGTTGGGTGCCCTTCCTCGAAGACAGCGTATAAAGTGTGTTTTTTTCGAGGTATAGAACTTTAAGTTGGCATTACTTTTCAAGACGGCGACCGATTTAACAGCTGTCAGTTTGGTTTGGCAATTCATCATGAATAGACTCACACCTGAACAACGCTTGCAAATTGTGCAATTTTATTTCGAAAATAATGGTTCTGTGCGGAATACGTATCGCGCACTACGCCCATTTTATCGTCAACAAAATCGTCCATCAGAGCAATTAATTCTATTAACCATGGAACGTTTTCGCACCACGTTTACTCTAATTGATAACTCGCATCCCCAGAGACGCCGTACGTGCGTACAGAAGAAGCTATTGCTACTGTAGAGCGTAGCATTGACGAAGACCCGAATGAGTCCATCCGCCATCGAGCACAGGAATTGGAACTGTGTCCATCCACTTTATGGAAGATTTTGTGGAAGGATCTTGGTTTGCGTTTGCTTACAAAATCCAACCCGTGCAAGAATTTAAGCCAAACGATCTTCAAGCAAGGCGTAGATTTGTCGAATGGGCCCAAAACGAGATGGCCGTTGTTCCCGATTTTCATAAGCGAATTTTGTTTATCGATGAAGCGCACTTCTGGTTGAATGGCTACGTCAACAAACAAAACTGCCGCATTTGGAGTGAAGCTTATCCTCAAGTGTATGTCGAAACACCGTTACAACCAGAAAAACTGACTGTTTGGTGCGCTTTATGGGCTGGTTGAATCATTGGTCCGTACTTCTACAAAAACGATGATGGCCACAACGTTACAGTCAATGGTGATCAGTGAGCCATGATTACTATGTTTTTCATTCCTGAATTGAACAATCATGATGTCCAGGAGCTGTGGTTCCAACAAGACGGCGCAACATGTCGCACAGCTCGTGCCACAATCGATTTATTGAAAGACACGTTTGGTGACCGCCTAATTTCACGTTTTGGACCTGTGAATTGGCCTCCAAGATCTTGTGATTTAACACCGCTAGACTATTTTCTGTGCCGATATACGGCATCGAAAATTGGACCTCCAGATTGGACTACAACCGAGCCAGCCGTGGCAGTCATATGCCAAAAATCATATTTAAAATTTAATGCCACAAGATTATCTTTTGAATAAATAAAAAAATCATGTCAATCGAATATTCCATCGTTGTTTTATTGCAATTTAAAGTTCTATAACTCTTAAAAAAACACCCTCTACTTCGTTTTTCCCTCATTTACCGCTAAACCCATTTTTGCCGCTTCTGTCTCAATTCTCATAAAGGTGCCATTGACATCATGCTGTGTTTCTTCCCATTATATCAATAACATCGGCGTACAGGAGAATTTGAACAGATTTTTGGAAGGTAGTGGCTCTGATGCTGACGGTGGATTTTGCACTATCTTCTCAAGAACGATGTTAAAGAAATCGCACGACATTGCATCGCCTTGCCTGAATCCTTTTTTAACATAGAAAGATTCCGTAAGCTCGTTGCCAAGGTTTTGATGGAGCAGCGAGAGTTCTCCATCGTCATTTTGCACAAGCGAACGAGCTCGGTAGGGATGCCAAAACAAGACATAGCTTTATACAGTTCTCCAATGAAAAGGTGGTGGGTATAGATTTGGAGTTATTTAAAACTTTATTTATTTCATTACGTTAAATACTAAAAGGTGGTGGGTATCGATTTGGAGTTCATAGGTTTTTTCCAGGATCTGCCGCAAAGTGAAAATTGGTCGACGGTTGACTTTCCTGGTCTGAAGCCACATTGATAACGACCAATCAGATTGTTGACGAAAGGCTTCAGACGTTCATATTCACATATTATGGCAGAGAGGATCTTGTAGGCGATGTTAAGTAGGCTGATTCCTCTGTAGTTGGCGCAGTTTAGAGGATCTCCCTTCTTCAGGATCGGGCTTACCAATATAATTAATTGAAGACAAAATATTAATATAACAACAAATTAATTTTCAATAAATATATAGAAGTTGTATATTTACAAGCTGTGTTGATTTTTCTTTTAACAATAAATTCTTAAATAACTATTTCTAGGTGTGATTGTAATTAAACATAAACATATTGTACATATATTCGACAACGTGTGAGGCAAAAATTAAAGTCTGCTTCTATAAATAGTAAAGATTAAATAATTTAGTTGCGATTTGTAAAAATAATATGCATTAAGAATAAGAAAAAGAAATGTTGTGACAACTGCTTCAAAATAAACAAATACAATTTTTGCCAATTTGAATAAATTAAAGACGAACTCGTGTTTTAATTCTTATCCTAGTGAACAAATTCATTAGCTATAAAATGCTGCGGCTCAACAATGACGCTTGTGTATTGTGGCGGGTTAACATTTTTAAAGGTATCACCGAACGTACTTTCGACAGGATGATGGGCTTGTTGCTGTTGTGGGTGATGTGCGGTGGCAGCGTGATTATGATGATTCGACTGCAAATCGCCATTGTGATGCTGCGAATGTTGATGCTGATGATGGTGATGATGATGATTATGTTGATTGTGATGGGAATGGGGATTCGAACTGTTGTCAGAAAAGTAGTTTAGCTCGAAATTATGACTTAAATCACTGTAGGTGGTGTGCGGGGATGTATCGTTGATGATAGAGGCATTTCCAGTTGACATCTGGCGTTCACTTTCTGAACTACTGCTACAACTGCTCGAATTTGCCGAAAATGGTCGAATAATATTTGCGTCCACGGAATCGTAGTAGTAATGATTACTATAGTAGTTACTACTAGTAGTGTCGGCAAATTGAATACTTTGGTTAATGCTGGAACTAACATCATGTACTGGTGTTGGATATACTTGTGCATAGTCGAAAGATCCTTGTGACATTCGTGATTGAAAGCACTGTTCGACTTTTGAGGTAGCACTAGGGGTAATGGCGTTTGGTGTCCCCACTGAGGCTGGTGTTGTCGAATGGACCACATGCGATGAAATAACCGGTGTGAGTGGTTCACTTTTAACAGCCCCCTGAATCTCATTCAAAACAAACTCCTTTGCTTCCAGTTCACTGAAATGTAAACACAATTCAATTGCATTCAACATTATTTATACATGGAGCGTGGTTGTTACCATTGCTCATTGTTTACTTACCTAAGGACGTAGTTCACACTCACAATACAATGCGGTCGAGAAGAGCGGGTATTGTGAACAACAGTGGCATACGATTGCACCCAGACCCACCCTCCCCCTTTGGTAAGAAATCTGTAGTATTTGGTGGTAACTTGTCCTTTGTACATCACTGTAAATAAGGATGTAAATTACAATTGGGAAATCCTTTTTTTTTATTGATTGGAAAAACAATTTGCTTACGTATTTGATGTGAACATCTCATAGGCAAGGCATCAGCAACGTGAATATATTGGTAGAGGGTCTTTTCGATTAAATCCTGGGGCTCGTATCCTGTTAGTTGTGAAACTCTGTAAGAAAACAAATAAACAAAAACACTTTGCTATAAAATATCAATTATTTGCACTGTATTCCTATGTCGATACCAACCGCCCGCCCATTGGCCAAGACCACACTGGAGTCATAGCCCTGCCAAGAAGGAAGAAAAGATAACAAAAGAAATTAAATCCCATCAAATGATGAGGGTAATTGAGTGTGATAATGCTAGGCATAAGGTTTCAAGCTGCGGTAAGTATTTATTTTTATTTTTTTTTCTATACGAAGAGGGTGACTTGAATTTCGTGTTTTAATGTAAAGATTATATACACCACTGGTAGATGCTTGTGTTTGTTTGAGCAAGTATATTGGATTTATACAAATTTCCATAAAGAGGGGAGGAAAATGAATTGTTCCTATCCTTTGTCAACACTTTATAGCGGCTTAAACTAAAGTGGCGACATTTGATTTTGAAATTGTTCATTGGAAGTTGGGTATACCTAATGCAATTTTCAGGGACATTTTTGAGATCACGAAATATTTAAATAACTATCGGTTAGTAAGAAAAAGAATGCCTAATTAAATGCTTGTTAGGGGAGATGTGCAGACTTTTTCTTATGCTTAGCCATTTAGCCTTTGCCGATGATGTAATATTCAAGGACGAATCAAGAACTATTGGATGTTGACATAAAGAAATGAATGGCGATGGATAGGCCACACACAGAGGAAATCCTCAGGGTGCACAAACCAACAAAGCCGTACTCGGTTTCACACAGCCATTAAAGCGAGACTCCTGGTTTGACGTAGAATGTAGACAGGCTCAGGTGGTGCATGGAAGCTCTACGAACAAAAGAAGTGAGGGGAACACCGTCGTCTCAGGAGAAAAAAGAGGGAGCACGAGAAGCATCAGCTCAAAGATTTTGAGAGAGGCAACGACAGGAATGAAGTTCGGAGTCTTTACCAGGAGGTAAAACACCTAGCTCAAGATCATCGAGCAAGAACCGATGCCTGCAGAGATGAGGGAACGTCATAGTAGAATTGCAGTCGACTGTTAAACGGCGACGACGAACAGAATCCCGCTGTCAGGTAGGAGCAGGAGCCAATAACTCTGTGAACCCGATCTAGACGAATTGAAACTGCTGAAATCCAACAAAGCCGCTGGAGCAGATGATCTAAGGTTTAGTCGCGAGCAGTTCAAAGCAGCAGGTGACGATCTAGATAGGAGCATGCACCAAATCATCTGTAAGATATGGTTGGAAGAATGGAACCTCAGCATTTTTTGCCCGATCCTGAAGAAAGGAGACCTCTAAACTGCACCAAGTATGTGAGCGTCTGAAGCTGCCTGTCAACAAACCGATAAGTCTATGTCAGTGTGGCTTGGCTTTAGACAAGGAAAGTCCACCATCGATCAAATATTCACATAACAGCAGATCCTGGAAAAAACTCAAGAGCTCCAAATCGACACCTATACCATCTTTTTATCGATTTTAAGGTCGCGTATGACAGCATCTATAGAGAACAACTTAATAAAGCCATGTCCAGTTTTGGCATCCCCTTTCCACCAAGCTCAATTGTCTCTGCCGGATGACAGTGATGGGGAACTCACATCAGACTCGGTAACGACGAACGACCTCACCGACCCCTTCGATGTCAAAAAGGCTTTAGACAAGGTGATGCACTGTTATGCGACTTCTTTAAATCATACTGGAAATAATAGTGCAGAACTCTCGCGTCAACACTATAGAGTTACTATCTTCCAAAAGTCTCTAAAAGAACGCTTGTACTATTGTATTGGGACATTGGGAGAACACGGCGTGATGTCAATTCTGCTTTGTGCATTTGTGAGTATACAGATAGAGGCTAAAAAAAAATGGGTTTAGCGGTCGAAGAGGGCAAAACAAAGTATATGCTAACATCAAGAAAGGACACCCAATACCAACGTCTTGGACTAAACGTCACGATAGACGCATATAACTTCGAGGTAGTTAAGGACTTTGTCTACAATGACATCAGCACTGAGATTAGAATGGGAATAACTCTTGCTTATCAGTGTTTCCTTAGGTTAAGAAAGCGATTGTTCGGTAAAGCCGTCTTCAAAACAACTAAGGTGACACTCTATAAGACCCTCATCCTGCTAAATGGTGCAGAAGCATGGTCCCTGTTAAAAACGGATGAGAGCGACATAGGCCGTTTCGGGAAAAAAGTTCTATGGAAGATCTATGGTCCTGTTTGCATCGACTGTAATACGTCGAATGTGTTAGTTCGCCAATGAGAACATCTCACATCACGTTCGACTCGTCAGCGGTAATAGGAGTGTGTTAACTACGAACTGTACAGGTTTTTGTATAGCGAGACTGACCTAGCTAAAAGAGTAAAGATCAAACGACACAGATGGCTTGGTCTCGTGGAGAGGATGGACGCAAATGGCGCGCGCAAGTTGAAGATGATCTCAACCAACTCGGTGCGCAAAACGTGAGACAGCTAGCCAGAGACCCAGTTGGCTCTAGAGGCTGTAGCGAACTGTAGCGCCACCTTAAGCAATATCCTGACAGCTTCGTTTTTCACTGGTTTAATCCAAACGTAAGTTATGAAAACATGACCTCGGCAGGGCAAATTTAAAAAAAAAAAAATTTGTGGGGCTAAATCATTGTTACCATAACTCTTACCTAGCATCAAGAAAAATCAGCTTCAAATCCATACTAGCTCGAAACATGAACATATTTTGGTGTAATTTAATTTCGGTTATCGCTGATGACGGCAGTGAATGTCCAACAGCAACTAATCCTAGATTTTGTATACATCTCTGACCATCTCCGTAATCAGGAAATATTCTTGCTTTCAGGTATCCAGAGCAATGAATTACCTAAAAGGATAAAAGAGTTTGATCTTATCTTTTTCTTTAAGGTGTGACTGTTTTTAAAATTTACCTTAAATCCAGAAGATGTTAGGCCAGCATTTCTTTTAGCTAAGACACATTTCATTCGCAGGAAAAAGGTTTTCTCTATTTCAATGGTATAAGAACCTCGTTCACCTTGTGCAGAGATATATGGACTTGGAGTATTAGGTGGAAGGTTGAGTGAGTTTATAAAAACGTCCTGAAAAAAAGCAATGTTGCACTTAACCACATACTTCAAACGAATAGATTTAAAACTTACGGGATTTTGATACATATCGGGCCGGAGTGATAATATTGCATTCATTTCATCTTGATCGAAATTGTGAATGTATTCGTATATTGAATTTCCAGTCAGTTCAACCTTGAATAAAAAAAAAACAAACATTTCAACTTAAGATGGAATATTTTAAATTCCTAAAAGAGCTCATTAAAATCAGAAGCTCAAAAGTAAAGCAGAACTTCAAGACCTCTTTGTTTCCAAGGCAAGAAGATCGAAAATTTGCATGTAAAAGTACCTCTTCATGTCTCTTTTAAAAAGATGGGGAAAAAGGTACACGTTCGTGTTTGGACATTTTATTATCAAATTATTTAATTCTAAAAGAACAGCTCCTTTTCTTTTCTACAAAAAGTCGAAAACAAATCAGGATAGATAGTCAAGCTCGTGTATCTATGTATGTGAACAGTGTTTTTTTTTATAATCAACGCGCACTCAATGGCTTTTTTCATTCCCCTTTATATGCCAAGAGCACAGTTCGAGTATTAGGGAAAGGATAAAGGATGTAAAAGGAGATGTCGGTGAACACTGATTTAAGTGGTTTTGAATTCTTGAATGTTGCAATGACTGGGGAAGACAGAGTGTAGAAGAGGGTTCCACATCCGCGTAGTACGACTAAAGAACGATTCTCTGTACATGACAGTACGTCCGAAGTTGGGCTCAAGGGTGAACTGATGGGCATTCCTAGACCCAGGGGTATTACGGTTAAAAACTTATGGGGAGAAATGCAACTGGCTATATGCTAGAGCATAACCGTTGAAGTAACGGTAAAATAAGGTAAGGCGTGAGACATTACGCCGATGTTCGAGAGATGTAAATGACTCAACAATGGTATTGTCACCAATCATCTTGAATGCTCTCTTTTGGATACTGTCCAAAAGACTTAAGTATGTCACTGGACCACCAGCCCAGACATGAGAGTTATACTTAAGCTTAGGGCGTATGTACGTTTTGTAGATGATAGCTAGATCAGAAGGGGAAACAAATTTCTTGCATCGTCAAGAAACCTAAACATCTTGCGGCATTTTTGGAGACATCGCATATGTGCTCATTCCACAAAAGGTGGTCAGTGATGCCCATACCGAGAATCTCCAGATGTTCGGTTTCATTGATGCAAGTGCCACTCATGGACAGTATCGCTGCAACGATACACCACACCATTGAGTTTTCGAAGCATTAAACTCTACGTGATTTTGTATTCCTCATTGTACAATGCTGTTTAAGTCAGAATTTAATGAGCTTATCATATTTTGCCGTTGCAGTTCCACATCCAAAGAGGAGAGATGTGAGTCTAGAAACGAATAAGAAAAGCTAAGGGTACTATCGTCAGCGAAACAATTTATTGTATTAGAAGTTACAGACAAGAGATCATTTATAAAAATGAGAAATAAGGTCGGAGACAAAACGGAGCCCTGGGGCACACCAGAATTTATATTATGGGTTTCAGACTTGAATCCGTCAAATACAGCTTGTATTAAACGGTTCGAAAGAAAGTTTCTAATCCAACGAAGGAGGGTTTCATCGAAACCGAAAGCACGCATTTTCGATAAAAGAGCAAGATACCAAACTTTATCAATGCCTTTGAAATATCAAGTGCAACAATCTTACTTTCTCCAAAACGATGTAAAGACTTGTTCCACTGTTCGGTGAGATAAACCATCAGATCAACAGTGTTGCTGCGAAAGCCGTACTGCCGGTCATTAAGAAGCTTTCGTTCTTCGAGATATTTTTTGAGCTGATAGTATATCAGCGTTTTCATGACCTTAGAAAAAAGGAACGTAAGTGCAATCGGACGATAATTGGAGGGAGAAGAAGATTCGCTTTTGTTTGGGATTGGCTGGACAAATGATGTTTTCCAACTGCTCGGAACGAGCCCAGAAGAGTAGGATAGATGGAAAGGCTTACGCAAGGGTTTTGCCAGAGTGCAAGAACACCTCTTCAGAATAATAGCAGGATACCATCCGGACCAGCGGATTTATGTATGTTGAGATCTTTTAGGACTCTCGCCACAGCACGAGTGCGGAAGAAGATTTGTTCCATGGAATCATTGACGCGCTCAAGAACTGGAGGAGTCATGACACTCTCTGGCAGTGAAGAGTTAGGCGACGAACTGCCTAGCAAAAAGGTTAGCTTTCGCGAGAGAGTGTCATTGTCAACGAGCGTTGGGACCGAGGAAGAAGAAGAATTCTTCATAGTTTTTTACAAATGAGATACCTTTTAAACTTGAATTAAGAGAAATCCGAATATATGTACATAGGTAATTGAGGCTCATTCTCACAGTTGTATTAACTTTTACCTGACTCAATCCTAAGTGCACCGACGCCGTCTCAGATATGTACATAATTTTTCCATCGGGTGCCACTACAAATATAAAACCATCCAGTGTCTGAAGTAGATGAGAGCCGAGTTCCTTTATAGCTGCTCCTCTTTGCATTGGCTGTGAGGATCCCCAAGCTTCTCCAAGTCCTATTCAAAAGCATAAAAAAAACAGTCAGTAAAAAAATGCAATAATATTATTTCCAATTAATCTCATTTTCATAAAAGAAAAAAAAGTACAAAAAAGGGAAATTTTTGAATGAAATAGAGAACAAACAAAAAACAGAGTATTATAAGCAAAAACAAAAGCCCTCAACGACCGACGCAAAAGTGCCACGCTGGCAATATTTTTGTATTATTTCCATACAATTTTTTTCAACCGGCACGGTTTATTATGCATAATACAACCCGCTTAAGTCCTCAACACAACAAACCAAAGTACCAAGGAGGGCGGAATCTCAGCACAAAAAAAAAAATGTTTTTCCCACACCACACACCATAGAAGAATCTCTCCACTCCCTTGGCGAGTGCTATTAAAATAATAAAAAGTATAATATAAATTATAATAACAACAAGAACATAACAGGATAGATGCCAGGACGGAAAAGGACCACCACTTCTTTCATTGTCTTGCGTACTTGTTTTGTTCAAAAGCGGGCGGCAGCCTCAGAAGGGTGGGGTTGCGTTTGTCATCACGAAACTTCGTTCATATAATGCGACCCCACAATATTGTTTTGTCAAGTCGATGATGATGACGATGAGAATGACGATGACGAACAAGGACGTCAAGCTGATTCTTGTGTGTGAATTTAAGGACTTTACCGGTTCTACCGAACAACGTTACGTGGATTGGGAAGTCTACACCCAAGAGCTTTGTAGGTGGCTCAAGCGATAGCGAGGGTAGAAATATTGCGAAATTGCCCAAAGCGATTTTTGGTTTTTCTTCATAATTGTGCATGGATGTGCATGCATCATGTCAAATGGTGCCAGATTGAAAGCCAACGTACGCTCAATGAACCGATTTAATTGTTCCAATTATTTTCATATGAAGTCCGAATTTGACAACCGACGACGACGACGACGCGACGCGGCCAACGTCTGCCATTTGAGGTTGTTTTGATTTTTACACGCGTATATCAAAGAAAATCAAAATTAAGGACTAATACCGATTGTTGTTTATTTTTTGTTTTTTTTTTGTACTCATACTCACCATCTGGAAAGACTTGTCGCATTTTAAGGTACGATGTTGTTAGTCTTATGATCGACGCTTTGTCCAACTGCGATGTGATTGCGCTTGGCAATGGCAGTAATTTTGCCAATTCGAAGAATTCAGCATTTTCTTTTTCACGTCGGGTCCTTGCAGCATTTTTACTTTTTTCCTTCATCGCACACGTTTTCGCAAGACCTAAAATTACACACGTAAAAAAAATTATTCTTTTTGATGTTCATTCAATAGAACCAGTGAGGGAATTTAAAAATTAACGAAACGAAGCTAACCGAGAATGTTATTTTGATTGTAATCCGTAAGGACTTTTCTTTGGAATTTCATTTCTTGAAAATTGAGATTTCTTTCCAGCTTAGTACACTTTCTCGTCAATCACCTGTTTAAGACTGATTACAAATTCGGGAATATCGGAGTAAATAAGGGATTTTGAAGCGGAAGGAAGTAGAAATTTGCGTCGAAGGATATACCTGTCAACTTGCTTTAATCTTATTTCCTATTGGCTATGTAACTCCTACCATTCCACGTACCTGTCTCGGCGATTCCGCTGTGATCTTTGGAGGTGTGAAGTGATGTTAAGGTAAACATTGTGTCTGTAAAAATGATGGTGGTCAATGATGGTTTCTCGACAAGGAAACTTGGCATTGCACCAACACTTAGGAGTAGGTTAGGTATACGATTTGGCTTCAAGGTATTTATGATTGAGAATGTACCTAAGGGTAAGGGTCAGAGTCATGAATGAACATTGTTGCCATTGTTCTTATAAGAAAATCTCTTTCCATTCATTTTAACAAGATATCAGAGAGTTTTCAGAAAAAGATAAATAGTGGTTAATCTTGGCCTACATTATTAAAATGGCTATGCATTTTGTACGTGAGAAACCAAGCATTTTACTATTGCAATCAAACAGTAAACTGCACGTGACTTTTAGTTAATGAAGGTCAGAACGTGAGATTTGATCGATTTGGGTTCTTGTGCAAAATAATTGGTAAAAAAGTACTAAGCAGTGGAACAACAATACACAACAATACATAACAATGATTAAGGAATCCATTATCCAATCCATAAACTACCATTCCAGATAACCGACGACGATCCAAGCAATGACAAGATAAAACGAGGGGTAATTCCACTCAATTGCTTGCTGCTTCAACGTCATTTTGCAGAAGAGTGACTTCTCCATCGTCATTTTGCAGAAGCGAACGAGCTTGACAGGGATGCAAAAACTAGACAAAGCTTTACAAAGTTCGTCTTTATAGAAGCTGTCATACACGTCCTGAAAATCGATCAGAAGGAAGTGGGTGTTGATTTGGGGTTTAGGTTTTTTCCAGCATCTGCAGCAAAATGAAAATTTAGTCGATGGTTGATTTCCGGGTCTGAAGCCACATTGCTAAGGATCAATCGGATTGTTGACAAAAGGCTTCAGACGTTCACATATTACAGCAGAGAGGATCTTATAAGCGATTTAAATTAGGCTGCTTCCTTTACCTGTTGTTGGTGCAGTTTAGAGGATTTCCTTTCTTTAGGATCGGGCAAATATAACAATGCTTAGGTTTCATTCTCCAGCAGCTTTGTTGGATTTCAGCCGTGATATTGCCGTTTTCACTATGCGTCCATACCGGGTTCACGGAATTTTTGGCTATCATAGTGTCTAATGAGTGGCTTCCGCTTAAACTTCCTCTTTTCAGTATGGCGTTACTAAAGCGGACTACCAGAGCAGAACACACAACTTATCTGCTAGTCACTCCATCCTAGGCAGAGGGCGCAGAGATCGAAGTGAATAGTAATAGTGATGTGAGAAGCGAAAGGGAAACAAAAGAAAACAGACAGAGAAAAAGATATTGTCTGTGTAATATTATAATGAAATAGAGAGCAGCAGCAGATATACACCGGACTTCACCTAATAAGAATGAAGAGGAAAATCTGACCACCCATCCTAAAGGAATTATAAAGCGATGCACTTTGATGAATTGTTCAACTTTCACCCTACAGAAGAAATGATGGCTCCACTATTTTAAGATGGCAATCTCGAGCGGCGGCCACCAAGTGTTTCGTATGTAAAAAAGTCTTTTAACCGGCTTAAGGACAACAAAGCTGCATATGTGCCGATATCATATCAGACGAGCTGATAAAAGTGGAAAGCCCTCGTTCAATAACTAATCGAGAGAACAGGGAGACATCCCAGAAGAGGTGAAGTGTTTTCGCAATCAAAAATCTGTTTCTGCTCCGGTAGAGTGCACATATCTCGTGCATCAAGAAGCGCTTGAGAGGTTTGCATTCACATACCACATATTTTTGAGGGAAGGCACTATTTTTATTTTTAGAGCTGCCCATTCATTTTTGCCTTGGGAATACATATATTTCTTCAAAGTACATTTCCAACCACCCACCGAGGCTTGTCTCCGATCCGATATTTCTGCAGACCGATTATTTCCCTTCTGGAAAATATACAAATAAGGAGCGATTCGTCAACCGGAGGAGTCTGATATTGACTAGAATCAGACAGTCAGTTTATTGTTGGATCCATTCCGTCTGATTGTATCAAATACAGGGCGAAAGCAAACGTTTATTCAATGGAGTATTGCGGGGTTGCAGTTAGTCGTTGCTGTGTAAGTTGAATTTTTATAAAACAAACTAATATAAAACTCTGTGAGATTTAAAAAAAAGTTGAAAAAAAGCTGTAAAAGCCTGGTTGTGTTATTTGGTTTGAGTCTTCAACACTACTCGACCCTCGACGTCAGGTGCTTATTCGAGAACACCCTGGACAGACTGAGCAATGAGCATGCCTCATCCTTAGAAAATAAGCATCACATCCCATACTTAAGAAAAGGGATATTTTTGAGTTCAGCAACTAAAGGAGTATAACATTTGTTGAGTTCTTCCAACAAGATCAATAAGCTTCAGTTAGCACCGCGGAAACCATAATCGGCGTATACCAATGTAGTCTGACTAGGTTAATAGACAATTGATCATGTTCATAGAACTTAAGGCCGCCTACTAAAGCAAAACTAAGATAGAACTTTGCAAAGCCATGAGGGAATTCGGTATCCCAAATAAACTAATAAGACTATGTACAGGGTGGCCATGACCATAATGTTTTAGGCCAAGCAAAGATATGGAGATTGCTATTAAAATATGTCAACATTTTCAATGGACTCCAGCATTGTTTAATTGGAACATCTACAAGAGGAACAACCGTCACCAAGTCTACAAAAATATATGAAGGAA
Organism: Sphaerophoria taeniata; assembly: GCA_943590905.1. Taxonomy (NCBI): domain Eukaryota; kingdom Metazoa; phylum Arthropoda; class Insecta; order Diptera; family Syrphidae; genus Sphaerophoria; species Sphaerophoria taeniata. The sequence goes on along the minus strand of OX016540.1, from coordinate 182,314,692 downwards.
AAACCAAGTGTATACAGTGGCTCTGTCTGCAAAAGACGTTGGCAGAAGAAGACCAACAATCAAGATGAAGGAACACTAGTTCGAAGAAGGGTGATCCCCTATTTAGGTACATTGCACCAGTAGGTAGTTGCAACCCATAACAATATGGTGGTAGAAGTAAGAAATACCTTAATCTTTCAAGACTCTTTAAATCCAAGAAAATATCCTTTACTTCAAAAGAGCACACTGAACTCTAGCCGCGTTCGAGAGAAGTCCAAGGAGAATAGTTGTGACTTTTCCGGAGACTATGTAATCATGAGCCATATCAATCTGCCATAAAACAGATCTAATGATATAATATCGCACTTCAGGCTGGTAAAACGTACAAGTGAAATTTCCAATTGAATTTTAACTATGCACATGCGCATATCACAGCGATTGTTTCTTTTCCTCGAGCAAAGATAACAGACTCAAAAATGTTTCCCACGGTTGTCGGTCATGAACCTATACCTATAAGTTGAATGATATGATACAAAACACACTTGTTGATAAGCTCATATAAAGGTCATTAGTGCTATTGTTTCTGAAGTTTACCTAATTCTGAGGCGTTTCACGCTTCGCGCAAACAATATGTTGAACAATAACAGTCATAAATTCAAACAAGAGTTGAAATGAGCCCAGCACACTATGTTTTCGACAGGTAAAGCGTAAAATAACAACCAAATGTGTACGCATGTGAAGTAAACATTTTCTCACGGCATATTGGGATTTTCCAATAGTACACATTCGTTGATTTAAAAAATCTGGAATTCAGAACTGATAGTTTTTCACAGGTACATGTTTCAAAAACACCTCTGTAAAAACGCAACGCGAAATTCCCACTGCTATTTACTCACGAGATCTGGTCTCACGCTCGTCAGTCAGTGTATGTGATAGTACGACCATATCCATATGCTGAAATTGTTTTTGTTTGAAAATCTAGCCATAAGTGTTAAATGTGTAGAGCACATGACTTTCAATATCTGTTAGAAGGTAATACGAAAAACAGTTGCGAAATGGTCACGCCGCTGTGCAGAGTCCATATAAACCCAAATGCCTTGTTTAAGCTATCTTCAAATAACAGCAACGTAAACGATAGTACATTTTGAAAAATGCCTAGTGCTGGGGTTGTTAAGATACACCTATACTACGAGTATAGAACGCAAACATATCCGATTAACAAATGAGGGATTAGCATAACTCCAAACAAGGCAATTATAAGGGCGTTCTTAAGTATAGCTTCGCGTCTTTTGATTTGTTTATTGAGCATAAAAGAATTATCAAACAATACATAAGGTAGGTTTTGATATTGAAACTGGTAGTCTCTTTTATAGGGTGAATGTTTATTGTTGGTGTTTAACTTTTGCATAACCTCTCAAGGAGCATGTCTGCACATTAATTTTCCGGATTATAGCAATATGCTTCTGAAGATAGAAACCATTTATAAAATCTGTTGCTCTATTCTGCTCCGTTTGTTGCTAGTTCTGGCAAGCCCGCCGGTCTATATCGTATTTTATACAGCATGAATGTTATAAGCTCTTGCATGACCATACTGGTTTTCTAAATGGAAGCAATATTTTGTAGTGGGTCTTGTAATTTTGTGGCAATAAATCGGGGCAAAAGGGAATGTGATTAAAAGAATTGTGTAGTAAGTTATCGGCATATTGATAGCTCATTAATTAGAGCTCCTTCGAAAATCGATGCCACTAATGAATTTAAACTGGAATGCTTGTACGTTGTGTTTTAAGCACTTAGGTAGGTACAACTGTGGGTATGATTTCTTTTCGTTCCGCAAAGATGTGAGAAGCAACTTTATGAACATACATTTTCATAGAAGTTTTGACACATGTTTATGTTTTTTTCATTGATGTGACAGCAAGAATGTGTTGAGAGAGCCAACAGCAGGAATGAAGTTCAGAGGTTTTATCGGAAGGTAAAACAGCTGGCTCAAGGTCATCGAGCAAGAACAGATGCCTGCAGAGATAAACAAAGGAACATCATAGTAGAATCGCAGTCATTGCTGGGGATTTGGAAAGACCACTTCTGTAGACTGTATAACGGCGACGACGAACAAAACCCCGCCGTCAGACAGGAGCCTTTTATCGTACAAGATGATAGCTAACAATTCCGTGAACCCGACCTACTTAGTTGAAGTGAAAACGGCAATATCACGGCTGAAATCCAACAAAGCCGCTGGAGCAGGTGGTCTAGCTGCCGAGCTGTTCAAAGCAGCAGGCGACGATCTAGATAGGAGCATGCACCAAATCATCTGTAAGATATGGTCGGAGGAATGCATGCCCGATGAATGGAACCTCAGCATTGTTTGCTCGATCCTGAAAAAGGGAGATCCTCTAAACTGCGCCAACTACAGAGGAACAGTCTACTTAACTTAACGTCTGAATCCTTTCGTCAACAATCTGATTGGTCCTTATTAATGTGGCTTCAGGCCAGGAAAGTCAACCATCGACCAAATTTTCACGTTGTGGCAGATCCATGGAAAAAACCTATGAACTCCACATCGATACCCACCACCTCTTCATCGATTTTAAGGCCGCGTATGACAGCACCTACAGAAACGAACTGTATAAAGCTATGTCTAGTTTTGGCATCCCTGCCAAGCTCGTTCGCTTGTGCAAAATTACGATGGAGAACTCACGCTGCTCCATCAAGGTTGGCATTGAGCTTACGGAATCTTTCGACGTCATAAAAGGATTCAGATAAGGCGATGCGCTGTCGTAAGGTTTCTTTAACATCGTTCTTGAGAAGATAGTGCAAAACTTCACCGTCAACAGGAGAGGCACTATCTTCCAAAAATCTGTTCAACTTCTCGCGTACGCCGACGATATTGAAATAATGGGAAGAACACAGTGTGATGTCAATGGTGCCATTGTGAGAATTGAGACAGAAGCGACAAAAATGGGTTTAGCGGTAAATGAGGGAAAAACGAAGTATATGCTGTCCTCGAGAAAGAACACCCAACACCGACAACTTCGAGGTAGTAGAGGAGTTTGTCTACCTAAGCTCCGCTATTAACACGGGCAATAACACCAGCGCCGAGATAAGACGAAGAATTACTCTTGCTAATCGCTGTTTCTTTGGGCTAAGAAAGCAATTGAGTGGAAAAGCCGTGTCTCGAGCAGCTAAGGTGAAACTGTACAACGCCCTCATCATCCCTGTCCTGCTGTATGGTGCAGAAGCATGGGCCTTGACAAAATCGGATGAATGTGCCTTAGGCTGTTTCGAGAGGAAAGTTCTTGGGGTCATCTTTGGTCCCGTGTGCATTGATGGGGAATGGAGAAGAATAAGATACAATAGCGAACTTTACGGGTTTTACAACGACGTGGACCTAGCCAGAAGGGTCAAGGTCCAGAGACTCAGATGTTTGGTCGGTTAAGTTTGTCATGATGTGACCGGAATTTTTTTTTTCAATCCCACCGATCTAAGATTCAATTTGAGAGTTTTGTTGTGATTAATTCCCTGTTTGTTTTAGATTGCTACGATTATTTTTCTAATCAAAAAATGGGTTTACATGCAAAAACACAATTTTGACTTTGGACCCTAATATCTCTGCTAAAAATTGACTTACAAAAAAAAAAATAAAGGCAGGGTCACTCTTGTCTGTGTTCCGGGTCGCAGTGGCTTCGAGGGCAATGAACAGGCTGACGAGCTGGCTATATAGGCAACGATTAGCCCTTCATAGCTCACTCGCGGAAAGAGTCGACATTCCTCTTGGTGCTATGCACCGGACACTGGCCTGTTGGAGAACACGCATCTAAGATGGGCATTCCCCACAATACTTTCTGTCGTACTTCTTGTGTAAGTGTCCTGCGCTATCCAAAACGAGAGCCATCATTGGGAAAGTCCTTCTTCAATGACCTAAATGAGCTTCCCCAACAGACGATCAAAGATTTGATTTCCTTTCTAAACGCTACAAAGTGAATTTGCGGCGTATTTAAACTCATTGTTACAGTTCCTCTTCGAAGATCTCAGCAAACTCAAAATAAGAGCTCAAAATTTTAATAATCCCTCTTTTAATTTTAAAGGTTTTCCAGCCGATGGCCTCAGTCGCCAGTGCTGCTATGTGTCTGTAGTTCGTTACATTAATGTGCGCAATACTGTGAAATGTCAATGTCAATGTCAATTTTATAGATCAAACGAGTTCTTATGGTATCAAAACGGCCGGCGCAACCCAGCGCTAATTGGGTCACCGATCTGCACTGCTCGTGGCCGCCAATTCTACTACTACTAGTACTATATGATCTAGTGGAAAAGTTAGTTTATTTGAATACTTAGTCTATATACGATCTATACATTCATACGTTCAGATTTTTTGAGCTACCAGGGAAGTGAGTGTCTAGTTTTACTAGCAGTTTGATTGAGCGATTCTTCGCAAGAGTTGGTCCAGGAGCCATCATTATTTTTTAAATAACTGGGTCTTACTGCCTTGACAACATGCAAGACGCTGACGTTTGATTTCGTAAAGGAAAAAAGGTAAGTATTTTCCCAGGATAATTTTTGTTTTTTTTTTTTTTGAAAAAAGAATATATAAACAGAATTTTGAGGATGTAAGAATATACCAGCTCTTAATAAAATCACTTTCATTAAATGAAAATATATATGTAGCTCGAATTTTCGATGGCTACGCCACACATTCCGGCCGTAACTGTGCCGTTTTTTTTCGTCCATTGTAAGCTCTGAGCTTTCCCACCGTGCGTCGCGGTCGTCGATGTTTGCTACGAACGCCTGACCGCAAACGGCAGCAATATTACCGTCACTTTGACCAACGCGTTGTCTCACTGACACGGCAACAACACAACAACGAACATATGTAATGTAGACTCAAATGTTTGCCCTAAACTTGTTATTGCCTGTGAAGGGAGAATTACGTCTGACTTCAGAAAATTGGAGTCGGTAGCCGTCTCTGAATTTCGGTAAATTTTTTTTATAATTTTCAGACGTTGCATCTTCCTGCACTTTACCATAATGAAAATGTTGAGTTTACTGAATTCATTGATATTGCGACAGTTCTGATGATTAGTGAAAAGCTACGTTCATATTATTTCATGCTAAGTTCTCAAGTCCCAATTGGTATGTATATTGAATACGTATCTACTTATATAGTTTACATCCACATCTCTTTTTCAATTTGTCAAGCAAACACCCACACTAGTTTTTTACTCAAACAAGATAAGACTCTAAAAGTTGACTCCTGAATTTTCAAGACAAATAAAGTTTATATTCTTAACGCATTAACTCAGGTAGGTAGGTAGTTCTTTTTTTAAGCTAATATTTTCCTAAATGCATCTCGTTTCAACAAAAGATCATAAAAAGCAATCTGTTTCATAGATAGGCTAGCATACAACAACCACGAAATATGTAGGCACTTCATATGCAAACATACCTGTTACCACTACGACCTTAATCAGTGTTTGATAAATATAATGAACGTGATGTTTGCCCTGTGTAAAACAGTGTTAACCCAATTCATTATAAACTTTTCGATTGTTTTTTCTCTCTAAGGAAATTAAAAAAAAATTTTATCATTGCATTGTGGGTTGATGTTTACAAATTTATGAAAACCTTCTTAAAATGTTAATTTTTTTGTCTACCTATGTGTGCACCTAAAACACAATATGATTATCGAAAATGAGAATGTTTTCGTTTCGAGAAATCAATACCAAGTCACGTTTTCGAAAACATCACGTACCATAGCTAGAAATGGCCGCATTCAGCTCCACATGCACCCACATTCATGAATTTTTTTTCTTCAATATAATTTTCATCCGTAGATGGAAATGGAAAATCGATTGATATATTTTCCCAGACATCCAGGCTCCACTTGGAAATCGGAAGGGTTTGTTAACACAACAGAGGTATTTACCTAGGTAAACTCTACAAACACATCATAAAGAATGATGGTGATGGTTCAAGGCAACTTCCCTTAGTAGTAGGCTACCGCTTCCTGAAACGTCAAACCCTATTTTATTTACAAATAGCACTTTGCTTTTTTGTCAATTCAGGTACGTTAGACATATTACAATCGCACATTGTACAAAGGATTTTGTTTTCAGTCAGAATTCAGAAAGAATAGAATAAAAACATACACTACCACACAAATAAAGCACGCCACAGAAGCCAAAAATAAAGAGTCTGCGAATGCGATTGGTTGGATTTCAAGTTAGGCATGTATTTTTCAACACTAGGGTGATAGAGTTCATGTCTACAGCACCCTGTAGTGCTGATGATTGCAACGAGCGATGGAAACCGGTCTTGTGATGTGTATACGCCCATTTTCAAAGATAACCACGCCTTAATATGTACACACGGTGATTGTTTATTCTTTCATTTTTCATTATGAAACTGACTGTTTGAATATTAGGATTTAGGAACGTCCATACATTTAAACGGTAAATTGAAGCCATTCTAGAACGCACTTTTGTGTTCTGCAAGACTGATGGTGATAGAAATTTAAATGATAAAACTGAATGAAAATATGAGTGTTGAGTCCAATTGATAAATTTGATCTCTGGGATGGGAACGCGTATGCGCACTTTGCGTATAGCGTAGGTATATCTTGGTCTTAGTCCCTAGGACAGTGCATATAAATTCGAGCTTGATTTATTAGTTAAGTTAAGTGAATTTGAAACGAAATATCAGAAATGATTCTAGAAAATATAGTCATTGCAATAAAAACCTATTGGAAGTGTGAACAAATATCATAGTTTGGTGTTTTTCTTTTTTACCTCCGAGCAGATTACAGAAATGTCTAGGAAAAAATCTGTGTTATTTCTTTTTAAGAGCTTAACATTTTTATGCTCGGAGCTAAATCTATTTGCTCAGGATAAGACCACCGAGCAAATGGAGCGAATAAACAAAAAACAACAACAATGTAATTAAAAATAGATTCTCAAGACAGTAGCGCCTAGCGCGTGTAAACAAAAAATATAAAACAAGTAATTATTATTACCTAGTAAAAAATTCATTTCGGTGCTCGGGTTTATTCTTTTTTATATCGGAGGACTTTGAATATGATCTGCTTAGAGCTTTGTCTTGACACATCTGTGATCTGCTTAGAAAAAAGAAAAACGCCAATTGATTTTCCCTCAGGTGAAATCTACACATAGTCATAGGGTCATTCATTTCGTGTTGTCAAGTTGGTAGCGATGGCATTTGATAAGTATCACCTGAAATATCATACATTATACATAGTTGAATGTTTGCCATTTATACGATAATGGACCGCTTAGGCTTAACAATCGAATAACGGGTGTTGGAATAACAGACAATAAATATACAGATATTTCGAAAAACATTTTCTTATGCGATGAGGCACATTTTTCACTCGCTGCCGCTGCGATATCGCAGAAAATTTTGCAACATTTTACAGCAGAAATGTCGCTGCGATATCGCAAGTGTGTGTGCACCACTCCATTTGATTATGAGTACCTAACCTACCGATGTCGCAAAAGCAATATCGCCGCGACAAAAAATCGCGTGTGTGCACAGGGCCTAAAGAAACAAAACTGACGTACATACGTGGGGCTCAGAAACTCATAATTAATCGAAGAGGTGCCATTGCAAACAGAAAAAGGGACTGTTTGCAGGGGCGGATCCAGAGACTTTTGTTAGGGGGGGGGGGGCGACCCTGAAAATGTTGATTTAATAAGCAAAGAAAAAAAGGTCTTCAAAAGAACAATACATCGTACAGGGTTTTGGAAAACAGTGAAGATTTATATTAAATTACAATTAATTCAAATGTGACATTTTCTATTGGTGTTTTAACATATACTTTGTACTTTTTTATCACAAATTTTAAGGATAAAAGAAGTTATGGATTAACAGCTAACTTGATAATATGTACATATAATCACATGACAAATTATTCGAACAGAGGTATAACAAGTACAATTTTGTAATGAGAAATCTAATCGATGTTTGCTTTGTGCAAATCTATATATGATATTGTCTTTATTAGCGCTCAGCCAACTAATCGATCTTCTACCATGCCTGATCGCAGCTAAATTTGAGTTCTCCCGAGAGTAGAAAAATCCTCTCTCCGCTTGCTGACTGACAGCACTGAAACAAAAATTTGGAAGAACAGCAGCATCCCAAGCTTTGTATATTATATTCTTGGGTAGTGTCAAGACTAATACTCTGCTAAACTTATGAAAAAAAAAACTGCTTCTATGTTTCAAGGAGGTGCTACAATCGATTTCCATCATGGAGGAACTACCCAAGTAAATATATACAAAGAACCCTAGAAAAGTCATACTTTTCCAAACCCCATATGCCATTTTATTTTCCACGTTTTTAATTCGGATACTATTAATTTCTCTAAGACATTTTTGGAAATAGGACACCAAGCTGTTAAAATGACAATGCCTACTACGCCGTTAGTTCAATAAATTGAAGTTGATTTTATAATAGCTTAATGGTTTGATGCTTATTTAGAGATTCAAAAAATAGGACCCTTTACAATAAGTTAAATTAAAAATATCAAAATTTTGCTTACATAAAGTTATTGTAAAGGGTCTGATTTTGTGAATTTCCAAATTTGCATCAAACCATTTATCATATCATAATGTCTGTGTGAGTGTGCGTATATGCGTTACGTTTTTTGTTTTTGTTCGATTATCTCGCGAACTGCTAATAGTATTGGCATGAAATTGGACTCATTCGATGTAGAGTCGCTTATTAAGAACTGATTAAGTTTTCAGCTATTTTTTAATCGGAATTAAAAATTTGAAAGTAGTGAAAATTCGTCAGTTTTGCATGAAAATTATGATTACATCGATTCTCGCAAACCGCTTATGGTGTTGACACTAAATTGGTCACATCAGACGCAAAATTATTTGATTGAGAACTGAATAAGTTTTCAGCGAAATCGGCTTTGTGGTTTTTTGAAAGGATTGAAAAAAAAGACTGGAAAAACCTAACAAAATCTGAAAGTATTCATCATTTATTCATTAAAATTATGATAATTTCAGCATAAAATGCAACAATAGTTCAAAAAATTATATTCATCAATTTTAGAAAACATAATTATTTTACAGTCATTTGTTATAAACAATTGAAAATGAGTGGAAGCGGATATATTTTCGTGGTTTCAAGGAAAAGAGGTCTATATAAGGAGGAATAGGATATTTATGATAAAACCGGCTATGTGAGCCTGGCACCCGACTTTTGAAAAAAAAAAAATGTTTCTTTATTTATTTTGATAGGTTAGGGTAGGTAGTTGATTGTAGTGAATTTAATTTTTTTTTGTAGTTGTACAGAAAAAAAAATTTTGACCATCAAAAAAATGTCAGCCCCCGAAAATAAAATTTCGAACTTTTTTTGCTTGTTTTCCATAGTACGCTTGTAGATGATTGTAGTGAAGTTTTTTTTTTTTTAAGTGAGACAGAAAAATTATATATAAAAAAAAAATCGACCAAATTGTTCGACCAGTACCTTTTTCATACTTTTCTCATACAAAAAAAGTACTGAAATTAATTAACTTTAAAATAGGAATTACTTACTCTACAATAGAAACAAACCCTCATAGAGATTTGTAGTGAAAAAAGAATTTTACTACAAACGATAAAAATGTCATTTTAAGCCATATAGAGGTTCGTAGTGCAAAATACTCCTACTACGAAACTTTAAAATCCGTTAACAAGCTAATGGACGTTTGTAGTGAAAAAATTACTTCACTACAAACGAAATCAACCCTCATAGAGGTTTGTAGTGAAAAATGAATTTTACTACAAACGATAAAAATGTCATTTTAAGCCATATAGAGGTTCGTAGTGCAAAATACTCCTACTACGAAACTTTAAAATCCGTTAACAAGCGAATGGACGTTTGTAGTGAAAAAATTACTTCACTACAAACGAAAGCAACCCTCATAGAGGTTTTTAGTGAAAAAAGAATTTTACTACAAACGATAAAAATGTTATTTTAAGCCATATAAAGGTTCGTAGTGCAAAATACTCCTACTACGAAAGGAGTATTTTGCACTACGAACCTTTATATGGCTTAAAATAACATTTTAACATTTTTATCGTTTGTAGTAAAATTCTTTTTCCACTACAAACCTCTATGAGGGTTGCTTTCGTTTGTAGTGAAGTAATTTTTTCACTACAAACGTCCATTAGCTTGTTAACGGATTTTAAAGTTTCGTAGTAGGAGTATTTTGCACTACGAACCTCTATATGGCTTAAAATGACATTTTTATCGTTTGTAGTAAAATTCTTTTTTCACTACAAACCTCTATGAGGGTTTATTTCTATTGTAGAGTAAGTAATTCCTATTTTAAAGTTAATTAAGTAAAGTACTTTTTTTGTATGAGAAAAGCATGAAAAAGGTAGTGGTCGAACAATTTGGTCGAATTTTTTTTTTTATAATTTTTCTGTCTCACTTAAAAAAAAAAAAACTTCACTACAATCATCTACAAGCGTATATCTATGGAAAACAAGCAAAAAAAGTTCGAAATTTTATTTTCGGGGGCTGACATTTTTTTGATGTTCAGTTTTTTTTTTCTGTACAACTACAAAAAAAATTAAATTCACTACAATCAACTACCTACCCTAACCTATCAAAATAAATAAAGAAATTTTTTTTTTCAAAAGTCGGGTGCCAGGTTCACATAGCCGATAAAACCAGCTAAAGCGCATTAGTTTAGATGAAAACAGTTTGATTTTTTATTAAAACTGAATTTTGTTTTCTATTTTTATCCTTTGGGAAGTATGTCATGTGGACCATACAACTCATACCTTAGTACATATTTTATTATCACCTGAATATCATGTTACCACGTGTCACGGTCTTGATGATGATGATTTATAGTTAACATTATTTTAAAATTATATTTTGCTTGTCCTATCACCCCCCCCCCCCCTCTGGATCCGGCCCTTGCTGTTTGGTGTGTTCTGTGATCAAAGGGTGCCATTGATCCGGCGGACGATTACAGTCAATTCGGAGCGATATGGTCGAATGATAGCCGATTTTTTTTGCCGGCGATTGAAGATCATGACTGGTTCAACAAGACGAGGCAACAAGCCACACAACACGACCAATCGGACCAATTATAGATTTTTTGTGAATGAGAACTGAGAAGTTTCATTGTCACATAATTTCACGTTTTGGCGACGTCAATAGCCACCAAGATCACGCGATTAGACACCATTAGATTTAATTCCGTGGGGCTACGCAAAAGACAGTGCTTACGCAATATCCCGAATTCTAAACGCACTTCAAATCAACATTATTAAAATTTGGCCGAGATACCGTCCGATATGTGCGAAAAAGTGGTTAAATATTACCTACCTCAAAAGAATCGCAAGCTGCGAAATCTCCCGATGCTTATCCATTTCAATGATATTGTTTTTCACACTAATCAATAAGATTCAAACTTTAATGAAATAAAATTTTCTTTGAAAAAGTATCGTTGTGTGTTTTACTTATTTAGCTTTACTTTCGAAACAGAAAAATTAATGACTGTACCTATTATGTGCATTCCGTACAACCACAAAAAAAAACTAGTTACTTTCGTATATCTACTAAACGCTTGGTGCGCATTGAATAGTGAAGAACATTCTGGGTAATTATTACAATTTACTTTACAATTTAGACTTAGGCAAGCATCTCATAGGCGCCCCTATGTTAAAAATAAAACTATTACCTTAATCCGACCGAAACGTTGTACCGCCCGCGGAAAACACGCTGAAATGGGGGCCAAAGAAAAAATAGATTGAGGTTACCCGTTACCATGAGATCGATATTGTCGAAAAGAGAACAAATAGTAAAAGAAAGTTTAATGTGCAGGTGGCCATGGTTCAGAGGATAGAGTAGTGGATTGCTAAGCCGAACGCTACGGGTTCAAACCCCAGCTTCAGCAGCATTCTTTTTCTACAAAAATCGCCAGCTTATCTGAGGCCACCTGTGCGATAACATGAGACAATACAAATCTAAGTCTCCTCCTCTGAGCCACGTAGGTTTCTGTTATGTGTGCTTTCTTTCTATGTGTCTATCTGTCTCTCTCTGTTGTATTAATGTATTGTTCTGTCCCAGCCGATGGTCTCAGTCACCAGTGCTGCTATGTGTCTGTAGTTCGTTACATTTATGTGCGAAGTACTGTGAAATGTAATGTAATGTAAGTTTAATGTGTCATAAATTAGTTAATCTTAACTTCCAGCCACGTAAAAAAGCAAAAAGTGGAACACTACCGACGTTCTTGCATCTGGTTTTCTGTCTTCGAATAAAAATTAATAATAGCATTGAATTTTGAAAAGAAGTTAGCGGAATGTTCGGGTAGTAGTGTAGACAGTTTGTACAAAATCGACCAACCCGTTCATGAGATATTGCCAAAAATTTAGACACCCCATTTTCCCTATAGAATCATGACCTATGCATTTGACCATGTGATGATCTTAAACAAAGTTGTTGCAACGACCTTACTAGCTGATCCAGCATCCAGCAAACGTTGTTTTCTTATATATACATAAAAATCTCAGGCAAATCCGTTGAGGACTCGCTACTTTTGTACCAGTGTAGTGTTTGGCACCAAATTTTGACGGAATGTTCGGATAGTGGCGAAGATGGATTTGAAGTTGTTTTTTTTTTTTACAAAGCCGTTCATGAGATATGGCCAGGGTACCGGGTAGTCGGTACGCGGGGTAGCGGGTAGCGATTACCGGTGTATCGGCAGGGCCGTCTTTAATCTATTGGAGGCCCTGGGCATATTAAGATAGTGGGGCCCTATGGCCCTATGTCTTTGACAGTACACTATTTTGGTAGAATAGACAAAGAAAGTAGATAAAAAATATGAGTGCGACCCTTGTGGTCCACAGGACTAACTTCCCGGAGAAGAAAAATAAAAAAAATATAATTTCAATCAAATTGTTATCAACTGTACTATAACCGCTTAAACTTATTTTCAATTTTTTATTGTTGTAAAATAAGTTTTTTTTAACAATTGTTCCAATTTATGCTGAAATGATCTTAATTTTCAAACATAAATGACGAATTATAACTACTCTCAGATTTGTCATTCCTTTCAAAAAAAGATTAAACCGATTTAGCTGAAAATGTATCAGTTCTCAATCAAGTGATTCCGCGTCGAATGCGACCAATTTTATGTCAATACTGTTTGAGGGATAATCCAATAGGAAAAACCGAAGGCGCATGCATATGCACACACCCACTGCAGTTAGTTACCATCATGCTTAATGCGATTTCTACATTTGGAAATGTGTCTTCAATTTTGTTCTCTTTCAAAAGTTGATATATTTTTAATATGCAATCCTTATTTTCACTGTCAACAATTTTCAAGTATTCTGTCAAATGCAAACAATCTATTTCCAACTCATTTTCATTAACATAATTTAATTTTAATTTTTTTGTACTAGAAGCTCGATACAGAACTCGATAACGTGAGAGGTAATGCTAAACACACAAAATTCAGTAACGTATTATTCGATAGCGGATGCGGTAATTCAGCCCCAGAGTTTTCGAGCGAAAAAATAAATCAAAAATGTTACTGGTGATATTCTAATACGAACTTAATCGCTGTTTTAAATGACCGGTGAGGGTATTAACTATGGGAAGGACGGTTTCTATTTTAAATTTCTCTTATATTCAGTTCACAGGGCCATAATAAAAAAAATGGTTTTTGGTAATAAATATTGGTTATCGTTTAATGAACTGACAGGAAAAAGAGACTTTGTATTTGATCTGAGGGGGCCCCTATCGATCGGGGGCCCTGGCCACTTGCCCAAAGTGCCCACTGGGAAAGAGGGGTCTGTGTATCGGGTAGCGTAGCGTGAAGTGAGGTAGAGGGTAACAGGATAGCTGTGTATAGCGGGGTAGCGGGCTGCAAAAGTGTAACTTTTTTGTATCGCTTGAGGCGGTACGAAGTATGTCAGGTCAGTTAGTTATGTATAAAATTTTGAAAAAATTAGCTTGACATTTATTTTTCAAAAAGACAAAAACTATTCCTTTAAACAATTTAATTTAAAAACAAAATTAAAGAAGAAGATGAAGAAGAAGGAGATAGACAATTGCTCCCAAAAGTTTTTTTTCTTGTCTCAACCTAACCTACACGTTCGTGAAGCACCGTGTGTATTGAATTTGTGCATATATCAAGATGCAAGAGAAAACGATTTCAGTTTTCAGATTTAAGACTTAGATATGGTATCATTCAGGGGATAGTACAATTTTTTCTTCGTATTGGCGATTTTTTAAGGTATAAGAGGAGTAGAAAAAGTCTCATAGAACTTATAAAAATACATATATTTTATTGAGTTTCACGTGAACAGCATTCCACCCGAAAAAGTGAGTTTCGGGCGTTAGAAAGTTCGGATTCGAAAGATTTCCCTTATTGCAAGGCGGAACTAAATGTCATTCAGAAGAACAAGAAAAAGTTTTGATAAAAAACCTAAGAATTATAGATAAGAAACAGTAACATTTATAATCTTTTGGACTAAAAAAACGTGGGTTTTGTCAAGTTAGTGCACTCACTACGAACTAGCGGACGGACGAGTGAATCTTCGGATATCACGTGGCCGAAACATCCGTTCGTAAGCTGCTTGATCAAATTCTTGGTTTGATTTTTCAAGAGTGCAATACTTTCCATTATCTGAATACTGCACTAAAAAAAAAAAAAAATACCTAACGAATTTCATTTTCAATGCCAATTTTCGGTTTTATTTTTCAACTCCCAAATAGAAAATTAATTTAATTTATTTATTTCAACTGACAGACTTCACCTTGACGTTCTAAATATAGTGATAAGATAACACACTAAGCAAACACTTCCTTTATGTTTTAAATTGCGCATCAATAGCCTTAAAAAAAGTGCAAGCTATGAGTTGGAAAAGAATATTTCTTTCTTTGGATTGTAACTAGAAAAAAATATAAATTTTTTTAATAATTTGAAAGGGAAATATGAATGGGAACAACGTTTTATTGCAAACAACTAGGGTTCTGATTGCGAACTATGGCAGAGGAGGATGGGGCACCTCAACTTGACAAGTTTACGGATTCTGAGCGTTTGGACAGATGCAAAAATTTCCATCGGACGATAAATGGAACTGTGAAGTTTTTTTTTCAGATGAAATCAGTGTCGACTTTCATTTAATGTTTAATCACACAGGACCTAGATCAACTGAAATACTATAGGTAATTCATTCTGATTTGTGTGGTCCATTTCATGTAAAAAGTTTAGGAGGCGCTCGGTACATTTTGGTATTTGTTGATGATGATCACACGTTTTGCAGAATTTAAAGCATTTGTAGAAAATCAATGCAACAAACGAATTAAGGTCTTACACACCCATTATTGTTTGAGAATACTGCAATCAAAAGTTTAAAGCCTTACTACGAAAGAAAATGGGATATGTCATCGTACATCAGCGCCGTATACACCCGAACAATGGACTTGTAGAACGAACCCAGCAAACATTTTTCTGAAGGACCAGATATTGTTCACCAAAAATGATTCACTTAGGCGGAGGATATCTGAACGTGCCCAATTAGGGATGTAAAATAGAAAATAAAAAAGCTATCATTCAGTTTTTATTCACTTATTTGAATAAAACTGAATGTGCACAAGTTAGCATATCTCATAAAAGATCATTTGCAAATCCTTATTCTAAGTTTATTGGTAAATTGTTGGTCTTTCACCAGAATCTTTTTCGTTTTTTCCTTATTTATTTTTGCTTATGAGACATGCACATGATTGCGGGACATTGTAAAAACAATTTTACAGTGGGTTCAGCTGTTCGGCACCATGTACGATCCTTTCCATGTAAGATGAGAAAACGCATCGTTATTTGAACAACTTTTTTTTGTTCGTCCTTTCATGATGTTTTTATTTGGTTTTGATAACGGGATCTTGTCGCAACAAAATTTCAAAATCTAAATAAAAGTAGTTACTTTGATCAAGTTTGCGTAGAGTGAGCATGTTAAGAAAATATTTCGTTGTGAATAAAAAAATTTAAAAGCATTTGTGTGAAAGAAGTGTACAGTGTAAGAAATAATAACAATAAAAAAGTGTTGTGATAAAAAAAAAAACAGTGTAAATTATCGTTTAAAAGTGGTGAAAGTACTTAAAAATTACGAGACCATTATTTATTATTATTATTTTTTATTGAAAATTAATCAAAATGTGATTAACTTTACAAACATATTTGAAAATAAAATTGTATGAACTAAGGAATGTTGTTGCTCGGCAAAAATCCTTGATCGAACCCTCCTAGTGGGTGCCGGGCGGACAATGTCACCACAGTTTTGGTCTGTAGGTGTCAGACGGTGATAGCTAAGGTTAGATTGGATCGCTGTGTGGTTCTGACTTCTTTTATAGCACAACTCACAGAAATCCTCTCTCACCATAGATCCAAGGTTCCTAGTTTCAGTGGTGGTGTGAGCTAGTAAATCCGTGCCCAAGAATTAAAGGTTGAGGGATAAATCAACCATGAACGAGCTCAGCCGGAGGCCTGTGGTGGGTAACGGTTTTTTTTTGTTTATACCTTCCCTCGGTATGCGGCTCTGCCGAGGGTGACCTTCTTTTCCGTCTTACTCGTGGGAATCAAATCGAATTTCACAACCATGTCTTCGTCCAATTTATGTGTTAAAATCCCATCCATCGAGTCCGAGGATGAACTCCTGGCTTCCAGTCAGGATACTATTGTAGGTAGCTCAGGGGAAGCTAGAGACGCTAGCACCTCAGAGCAGGCTACACTTAGAGGTAACACGGGAGGTACTAGTACCCCTGTGCTTCAGCATCCCTCTCAAAAAACGCCCGTAACTTCAAGTAGCAAGGCTCGCCAGAGCAACGCTACCAAGCCCAACAAGCACTCTCCTGCGGATCAGCTCAGGATCAAGTACAGGAAGGCTACTTTCATTCTTGGCAAGATTGCCGAGAACGAAAAAGCCGGAAAGGTACATGAGCGTGATGCTGCCGACAAAATCAAATATCAAAAAATTGTTGAAGAATTCAACAGTCGGGAGAAGAGTGCGCCACCCAGCAAAAAAGAAAAGTCCACCAAGAGGAACAGGTCTCTGGAGGAGGAGAAGCCACCTCAAAAGAGAACCAAACTTGGTGGCAATGCCAAAAAAGAGACTCCGAGGGTGATAGCGCAACCGCGCGCCTTGAGCGAGGTCGTCAGAGACAACCTCCAGGTGGCGATTGTAGATGAGCTCTCCACAGACAACAGAGCTCTGATGTCAGCGTGGAACTCAATCGAGGCTAAACTTTCGGAAATAGTATTCCAATACACCATATCAGCAAAAGAAGGTCCCTATCCGAGCTTTGACTCCGGCGAAATGCTCAGGGGTTACAAGGTGATAAGGTGCGCTGACGATTTTTCGAGGGATTTCCTTGGCAAAGGAGTTGCTAAGATTAGCAACGACTGGAAGGGCTTGAAGCTCAAGCTTATTCCAGCCAGGGATGTTCCTAGGAAACCATTGGCTCGCATCTTGTTGCCGCTCATGAGTGTTAAGCCAACAGGAGTGGATCTAATTAGGAGCCTTCAACGACTGAATCCACAGATTCCGATGAATGACTGGGTGGTCATCAAAACGGAGGAACCGCGCAAGAATAGCGCGGTCTACCTTCTTAGGATCTGCGAGGCAAGCCGCAAAGCCCTGGAAGAGGCACAATATAAGCTGAGATTCGGCATCAAAAGTGTCTCTATCAAGATTCTGCAGAGTCAGGAAGTTGGCCCCACCCTGAGTGATGACATCGTCGAGGTAGACGACGTCACCATGCGGGTTGGAGCCCCCAGCGAGGCGCTGGATCCTGGCCCTGCAGTTCCGCCGAATTAAAAACGATCCGCTATGCGCCATCCAGGTTAACCTGAAGCACTCAAAATGTGCCACGGATAACCTGAAGGTTTTTCTCAGAGAGGAAAACATAGATGTTGCGCTGATCCAAGAGCCATGGGTTAACGGCCTCGCGGTAAGAGGCCTCAAGGTTAACCAATACGACCTTTTTTACAAGCCCGATAACCAGAATCAAGGTAAGCCTAGAACTTGTATTTTAGCTAAAAAACACTTAAAAGCTTTTCTGTGTCCAAATTTTAGCACCCCTGATTTAACAGTGGTTAGGTTAGAGGGTAGGCAAGCGGAGGGCTTGATTCTAGCCTCTTCGTACATGGCGCATGACAGGGAGTCACCGCCTGAGGAAGTGCGATTGCTAGCGGCAGAGGCAAAAGCTAGGAAAGTAAGCCTGCTCGTAGGAAGCGATGCCAATGCCAGGCACTCAATCTGGAGCAGTTCTGAAATTAATGACCGAGGTGAGTCTCTCTTTAATTACATTATTGAAAGCAACATGACTATTTGTAACAGGGGTAACACTCCTACTTTTGTCTTTCCGAGTACGGATAACACAGAAGGGTGGGAAGATGTTTTAGATGTTACTTTTGTCAATAATCACGGTAAACTCTCCATCGAAAATTGGAGAGTATCTCTTCTTAATTCCTTTTCTGACCATAGATATATTTTATTTGATCTTAAATTTGAAATGGAAACTCCTTCCCATTATAGAAATCCCAGAAGAATTGACTGGAAGAAATTTAGTCAAACCTTTAGCTCAAAGCTACGTAATATAACGAACACGAGTTACGAGTCGGTTACAGATCTTGAGTTAGAGATTTCAAACTTCGAGGACTCTATAAACACTGCCTTCAAGGTCTCTTGCCCGATAAGATATAGTAAGAAAACCTTTCCACCTTGGTGGAATGATGACTTATCTAATCTGAGGAAAATTACAAGAACCATTTTTAACATCTGCTATAAGCATAAATTTTATCAGCCTTATAAGGACTGCTTGAGAATATACAAGCGTTCTATAGCTCAAGCCAAAAAACAAGGATGGCAAGAGTACTGTCAGTCCATCGAAGATATCAAAGATTCGGCTAGGCTTAGTAGGGTTTTATCGAAAGAACATTCGAACCCCTCATTTCTTAAAAAAACAGATGGAAGCTGGACAGCATCTCCAATGGAGACATTAGAGCTACTAATGAATGTACACTTCCCAGGTTGTGCAGAAGAACCACCCGAATCTAATCTGACTCTCGACATGCCAACCTCCATAGAGCATGTCAACGCCCTTATAACTAGAGAAAATATAGTCTGGGCTATTAAAACTTTCTCGCCATACAAATCTCCAGGCCCTGATGGAATACTGCCTATAATGCTGCAAAATCAGCTTGAATTAGTGGTTCCACGGCTTGAGAGTATCTTTAAAGGTTGCCTCTTGCTTAACCATGTCCCTTTGTCTTGGAGACAGGTAAGAGTGGTTTTCTTGCCAAAAATTGGTAAAAGAGGGCATGAATCTGCCAAAGATTACCGACCTATAAGCCTTACTTCCTTTCTTCTTAAAACCCTGGAGAGAATCGTAGAATCTCACATAAGGAGTATTCTGAGTAGTTGTCCCCTATCTAACTCGCAACATGCCTACATGAGGGGTAGATCTACAGAGACTGCTCTTCATGAGGTAGTGAGAACGATAGAAAACACGATTCATTTCAAGGAATATACCCTAGCTACCTTCTTAGACGTAGAAGGAGCTTTCAACAATGTCCTAACTGAATCCATCGCAGAATCACTTGCAGACTTCGGTGTAGAGAACTACATCAGAAAGTGGATAATATCCATGCTAAGTAATAGGAGGATTCAATCAAAGTTAGGATATTCAACGTGCACCAAATATGCCAGCAGAGGAACACCCCAAGGAGGGGTACTGTCTCCTCTTTTATGGCTCTTGGTCATGAACAGCATTCTTGTGAAATTCGAGAGTAGTGGAGTGAAAGCGGTTGCGTACGCCGATGATTTGGTCATTCTAGTTTCAGGAAAATTTCCAAGCGTGATCAGTGAAATCACTAATATGGCTTTGAAGAAAGTAAGCACCTGGGCTGCGAGCTGCGGACTAGGTGTTAACAGTAACAAAACCGAGTTGATGCTTTTCACCACCAAAACCAAGGTACCACCCTTCACTCTACCTCGTTTAAACGGACAAACACTATCATTGTCCTCCAGTGCTAAATATCTGGGCGTAATACTAGACACCAAATTGAACTGGAAGCTTAACATTGAAGAACGGGTGAAGAAGGCGTGTGTTGCCTTCTACGCCTGCAACAAAACATTCGGCAAAAAGTGGGGCCTCCAGTCAAAAATGATAAAATGGACATACACAGCGGTTGTAAGACCGATACTTGTTTATGGTTCCGTTGTATGGTGGCCTGCTCTCAGCAAAGCTTACATAGTAAACAACCTAACAAAGGTGCAGAGAAATGCTTGCGTAGGGATATCAGGGGCAATCAGGTCCTGCCCAACAGATGCACTTAACGTCATCCTGGACCTTCTTCCGATCGACCTGTTTATTAAATATCAGGTGTCCTGCAGTATCTTGAGACTCAAAGAAATAGGCTGCTGGAAATCTAGATCCTATGGGCACTGCAATCAAACAAGCCTTATACCATCAGACATCCTATCCACTACCACCGATTACTGCATCCCCACCCTAGACACCTCAAAGAAGTTTAGAGTCTTGCTCCCGTCAAGAATCGACTGGGAGGAAGGTGATGTGACGAAAGACTTCGACACAACTATCTTCACGGATGGTTCAAAGATGGAATGCGGTGTTGGTGCAGGTGTCTTCTGTGAATCTCTTGAGATTTCAAAATCCTATAGACTTCCCGATTTTGCCAGCGTATTCCAGGCAGAATTGTTAGCGATAAGGGAAGCTTGTAAAGCCCTTAAAAATATCCGTCAGAACCAAAATGTAGCTATACTAACAGACAGTCAGGCAGCTATTAAAGCCATAGATTCTGCTTTATCATCCTCTAAACTGGTCCAGCAATGCAAAGAGGCTCTCAAGGAACTTGATTTGAGCGTCACTCTAATCTGGATACCGGGCCATAGGGGCTATGAGGGAAATGAGAAGGCAGATGAGCTAGCTAGGCAAGGATCAGCCCTTCACAACTCATTGGCAGTGAGAGTATATGCTCCTCTTGGAGTTGTGAAGGGCAATATCCTGACCAAATACACATCAGAAGCAAATCATAGGTGGAGTAGTTTAACGAGTTGCGTTATATCTAGGAAAATCTGGCCCGCCTATAACAAACCAAAATCAACCAATTTAATTTCCAAACCAAGGCATGACATAGCCAGGATTGTCGCTACCTGCACAGGGCATTGGCCTGTAGGGGAGCATGCGGCAAAATTGGGTATACCACATAACTCTTTCTGCCGTAACTGTGAGAACCAGGAAGAAAAAGAAACGGTCCCACACTTTCTATGCCATTGTCCGGCCCTGGCTAGGAAAAGAGCACTCCATTTAGGTAAAGAATTCTTCAACGGTATTGAGGAACTCGCAGATTTCAAGATCAAAGATTTGATCTCATACCTCAATAGCACAAAGTGGCTTTAACGCCCCCCCCCCCTTTATTTCTCCCTCATTAAATGGCACTATTAGATAATAGGCTGTAGGGTAGGAAAATAATACAACACTATTATATAGGATTGTATGTGCGGAACATACATAATCCATAACCCATTTTCAAAGCCATTTAGAATCTCGCGAGGTATGGTATCAAAACGGCGCACTCAGCGCTAATTGTGTCCTGCGCGAAGCAGGACAGCCATTTCTACCTACCTAAGGAATGTTGTACTTTTCTTTCTGCTTGAATATTAACATTTTTCTGAAGGATTTACGAATAAAAAGTAAAAATAAACAGCTCAAGGAACAGGTCTTAAATGAATTCATTTTCGCTTCAGACACGCTTCATTTAAAAGGATGTAAGGTTCTTGTGCGCATCCACTAATATGAACGATTTTTGGCTCAGAAAAGATTAAATTATTATCCACATAAATGAATATATAATCGCTTGTGTGCCTCCATTTAAATGAAGGATTTCCGAGTCGAAAATTAATCATTAAAACGATTCAAAAATGTGGTTCGCTACCTACGAGGATGGACCCAAATCAGATCAAAAATACATTCAGATTCGGATGTTTTCTTCACTTTAGTGAATCGTTTACTAGTCATTTATGAAGAGAAATGTTTGCTGGGAATGAACCGAACTATGATGGAGAAGGCAAGGTTTATATTATTAGGTCCGAATTTGCCGAAGAGATTCTGGGCTGAAGCAGTTTCTACAGCCGTTCATTTGATAAATCAATCTCCAATTCTCCATAGGTATAGTTTATCACTTGAAAAAGTCCCAGAACAAGCATGGTCAAACAAGAAAACGTATTTGAGTCACTAACGCACGTTTGGTTGCAAGGCAATGATGGCTCATATTCCAAAAGAGCGTCGCAAAAAGTTTGACACCAAATCCGAAGCATTATGTATCTTCCTTGGATATTGTGAATATTCCAAGACTTTCAGACTGTAAAATCCAAGAAGACAAGATAAGAATCATCATAAGTAGAGACGTTGTATTTTTTGAAGATGAACGCGTGTCTTTGGAAAAGGTAATTGAAGTTTGAAGATTACACTTTAATTAATTTTTCTGAAATAATTCCAGGCAATGATGATTCAGTGGGGGAAGAAAAAAGTGAAGATAACAGTAAGGACTATACCTACGAGGTGTGACAATTAAGTAATGAGACTGATCCCATAAAAACCGTATGTTTCAAAATTATTCTACAATTCTGCCATCCATTTCAAAGTAGTTCCCTTGGGCAGCTATACAACGATTAGAACGCGTTTTCCATGCTTCGTAACATTTCTGGAACGCTTCGACTGGGATGTCCGCGAGTACCCTCGTCACGGCCGCCTCGATTTCCTCAATCGACTCAAAATGGGTTCCTTTGACCACCGATTTTGTTCTAGGGAACACAAAAAAGTCACAGGGTGACATATCGGGCGAATAAGGAAGGCGGTTGTTGCAACACGGCGCGGCGATCCCTTTAGAGGCCAAATACTGGGACACGCTGAGGGCGGTGTGGCACGGTTCCTTGGAACCATCTTCACGAACAACTTTCTCATGCCAAAATCGTCGGTTAAAATTTGTCTGGCTGTTTCACGGTTCATACCCAGTTCCGACGCCATAATTCGAACTGTTAAACGCCGATCTTCATACGGATCAGGGCGCGCACACGCTGCGCATTCGTGTAAGTCCGCACCTCGACTGGTCTCCCGCTCCGCGCCTCGTCATCCACGCTTTCACGGCCCTCCTTAAACTCTTTATGCCATCGAAACACCTGGACACGACTAAGAGCACTATCACCATGCACTTTTACAATTTTAGCGTACGTTTCCGAAGCTGTTTCGCCCAATTTGACGCAAAATTTTATCGCGACTCGTTGCTCTTGATTTCGTTTTTTCCATTTTCGTGACGAGGACCACGAACACACGCTTACTCAACACGACAGAGCAGGCGAACTAAACAATCTAGAGCGATGGCAAATATATCAATGGATAGGGGAAGGATGCCGGGAGAAGGGAAACGGAATATCAAGGTCGCAGGGTTATTACAATGGTGGCAATATAATCAGTCTCATTACT
Organism: Sphaerophoria taeniata; assembly: GCA_943590905.1. NCBI lineage: Eukaryota > Metazoa > Arthropoda > Insecta > Diptera > Syrphidae > Sphaerophoria > Sphaerophoria taeniata. Next base: position 182,291,181 of record OX016540.1, on the reverse strand, counting down.
TTATTGTCGTACCATGTAATAGTGAAGATATGAATGTTTTGCCAAGAGAACCTGAACCGGAACCGGAAACTCAAAAAAAGAATCACAATTTTCCAGACGAAAGTGAAATGAAGAAATGATGTCAACATTCCACTTACCACAGATAGTTCAGCAGACGTAAGAATTCCAAGGAGAGGGAGAGGTCAACGCATTCGGAAGCCTGTGATAAGAGATATGGTTGAATTCCATATTAATTAACAACAGATGAAAGAAGATTAAGACAAAAGAGCTATCAATTGCAAATGGGTGTTCAAAACAAAACGTGATAGTGAAGACAAGATTTCAAGTAATAAGGCCCGCTTGGTTGTGAAGGTTTGCGCTCAACGAAAGGAGATTACGAAGAAACATTCTCCCCAGTAGTGAGGTATAATACCATACGTTTTTTGTTTTCTCTAGCAGCACAATTAGATTTGGACATTGACCACATGGATGCCATCACTGCCTTTCTTCAAGGAGATCTTAATGATGACCTTTACATGCTGCAAACAGAAGGTTGCACCGATAACACTGGTAGAGTATGTCATTCAAAGAAATCGCTGTACGGTTTGAAGCAAGCCAGTCGTTTATGGAACCAAAAACTCGACAAAGCTTTAATCAATTATGGTCTAAGGAAATCAAAAATAGATCCTCGTGTTTATTTTGCTGAGGAAGACTCAAACATGGCAATTGTAGCTGTATACGTTGATGACCTCTTAATATTATATTTACTACGAATATTGATGTGAAGAATAAACTCTGAATTATTTAAAACGAAATATATGGATGAAGCAAGATTTGTGCTTGGGATGCATATTCATCGAGATCGTTCGAAAGGTATTATTCAAATTGATCAGGAACAATATATTAATGACATACTGGTTCGTTTCCAAATGACTGATTGTAACCCGGCAAACTCACCAATGGATTATTTTTATAACCAAAAGCTAACCAAACTAATGTGTCCACAAACGGAAGAAGAAAAATTAGAAATGATGCAAAATCCATATCAGGAAGCAGTTGGCAGTATTAAGTTCGCTGCACAAGTTTCCAGACCTGATGTTAGCTTTGCTGTAAGCAATGTTTCGCGATTTAATACTTGCTATGGTAAAGCTCATTGGATAGCTGTCAAACGAATTCTTCGTAAAGGGGACATCGGATGATGCAAAACTAGAATTCTCATAAAAGAAAAATAATGAGATAGACGGTTTTTGTGGTGCTGTTTGGGTCAACGATGGTGATGATAGAAGAACCGTTACAGGTTACGTCTTTATATCCTGTTGAGGAGCAGTATCCTGTCTTAAAGGACTGGAAGCCGAACTAATTCCAAGTTCTCCCAAGACAGTAACTATTCTTTGCGACAACAAAGGTGCAACTCACGTTTGTGAGTTTGTTATCATTTTTTTCAAAATAAATTTTCATTCCAATTTCCTGTTCCTTAACAATAAGATCGTGTTTTCATTAAAAGTCCTTTCCAGAACATAACTTTCAACAATATTGACCTCCCCGTTTAAATATCTAAGTATAGGTATGTATCTGAATCTGTGGAACGTTCTTTTGAAAGATTTTTATTATAGTTTTATTATATGGTACACGATTTTATTTTTCGAACGGAGGCTTAGATGAGATCATGCTAAGGTTTTCGACACTTTTCATTGATATAAACGTTTGTATACTCATATCCTTTCAGATTGACAAAGAAACTAATAAAAACATACACTTCTGAAACATGAAACTCGCTCACAACACAACTCTTGTAATAACATATCCGATGCTAATTAATTTGTTGTGTTTTGTTTGCCCACTCGCGCTCTTTGTAATTTAATACACTTCTACACTTCTTTCAAACCATCGAAAATAACCAAAGAGATCCTCATATAATGTGAGAAGTGACACAACAAATCATTACTTTTTGCATCCATATTGATTCGGCAGTATGTTCCCGGCTTCAATACAAACAGGCATAGCTTTTGTTGATACCACTTTTGCCCAAGCAAATATGTCTTGAGGTTTAGCAAGCGCTTCGCAAATTATGCAAGTTAGGCAGAAGTTCCTCTGTCAATGCGATATGTATGCTTTGCGAACGAGACGAATCACAAAGAAATACTCCGAAGTTAAAGTCATAAACCGCGTGCCATTTGGCCACCGAATTTACGACTTTTCCGAGTCTTCGAATTTTGTCGACAGAAAAAGATTAAACCAAATGTAAGCACGAGTATTTTGCGCGCACCCAGATCACAGACTAATGTCTGAACTCAGACCCCAAGCTAGACCTCAAACCCTATACAGTACCTACATGCAGTGCGAAATGCGATATGAGAGTATAGTGCAGTTCAGATCGTCAATGTCGCCTTCAGCACGGGCAATGTCACTAAATCAAAATAAACAACGACTTGTCCGTGACTTGTGCCAGCTTGCGAAAACTGCCAAAGTTTGTATATGTTTAAGTTTTTGTTATAGTTTTGCGCTTCATCTGAACTCTAATGTTCGAGTTTTTTGTTTTATTTTTTTAATCACCTCGAATTGGGTCTTTTGTCTCAAAGCAAATTGCTAAGAAAAAAAAATTGAGTAAGTAAACTTGACTAAGGTTGTAATGATAACTCATCATGGATGGTGACAAGATGTTGATGGGTAAATGTTCATAGAAAACAAAATGAAAAGCACGTGCTTTGCTGACTGGTAGTATTTGTGGCTTAAGACAAAGAATTATTATCAGCTTGAAAAGATATTAGAACAATTATAATCTAAGAGAATGAATTGATAGAGTCAATTAAAGCGAAATGATGTTTCTCATGTTTCAAGGAATTATGGCTCATATTTTCACCCGAAAAAAACTTGAAGAGAATATTATTTAAGGTCGGTTGTAGAGTTGGTCATTGGAGTCAATCATTGATAGAAATGTTTGAAAGTATGTATTGTTTTTTAGTTTTAATTTTTTTTTTTGTATTATTACGATTTATTATAGATATTATTGGTATTGCGTCAAATGGTTGATAGTGCGCTCATGAGGACCCAAACGTCCTCAAAATCCTCTATCTACCAAGTCCTACTCTCACCTCCACGTGGTGACCACCGGGGGTCTAGTACCTCAGCTGGAGATAGGGTTAAAACCCCTATGAAAGGCTTTGGCGACAGCTAACGAGAGAGGGCGGGTAGAGTTTTTTCCACTGAAGCACTACTCCTTTTTCCAGGCGGCAGCGGAAGAATTCCCAGGATGGAGTCAACGGTGTCGTCTACAGTTCCAGTAAGGTTGAAGTACTCAGTGAACACCTTATATACGGGTTGCTTCGACATATTTACTGATGATGAACCATGCAAACGAAATAAGGACAACGAGATTCGGATCTGTACGTTGAATGTTAGGTCCCTTAACACACCACGTGCAGGGTGCAGCCAAACAACTAGCGGAGGCCCTAGACCGTTATAAGGTGGATTTAACCACAATCCAGGAAATGCGATGCGATGGGCCGGGCAAAAGGAGGATGAAAAACTGTGAAATCTACTACGGCGACTGCTACAGAGAACAACAACAACAGCGTCTGTTTGGATGTGGCTTTGTCGTTTGAGGCAGGCATATGCAACATGTCCTAAGCTTCAGAGCTGTTTCGGCAACATAAGCCTAATATACGCTCACGCCCTCACAGAAGAGAAAGATGACGACACCAAAGACAAGTTCTACGAGCTCCTCGACAAGACATACGAGCAATGCCCTAGCTTCGACGTTAAAATCGTCTTAGGAGATTTGAACGCCAAACTAAGAACAGAGGACATCTTTGGTGGAACAGTCGGAAAACACAGCCTGCACGAAAAATCTCCGGATTCAGGCTGATCGATTTTGCAACAGGGCGAAACATAGTAGTAGCAAGTACGCGTTTCTCACATCTCAACATCCACAAGGGGACTTTGAGGTCTCCAGCCAAATCAACTGTCAACCAGATTGATCATATTGCGATCGACACAAGACACTCTTCAAGCATTATTGATGTCCGAACCTTCCGAAGTAACAATATCGACTCGCAGTCGGACCACAACCTCGTTGTAGCCAAGGTAGTGCAGCGGATATCTCGACCAAAGCCAAAAAAAGGAAGTGCTAGATGAAAGTATAACGTCGGACGGCTACAATCGCAAGAGATCGCCACAGATCCTTTTCCGATCGAGTGTCAAGTAACCTCATGAGAAATCCGCTACAGCCAGCATCGAGTATTGAGAACCAGTGACAGAATTGCCAGTAAGCCATTGCCATTCGGAATCGGCGTTAAATTGTAGGTCCCCTCAATTCTTCATGCGCCACTCTATTTATTTATCTAAGTATCTACTCCATATACTCTTATCTCAAGCCACGAATCATAAATTAGAGAGTTAATTCTTCAGAAAATTGTACCTCTCGTCTTAATATAAGAGAAAATTTAACTCCTCATTAACGACCTTGTCCGCAGCCAGCCCGTCTTTTGTGGCTTTTATGCATTTAACTAAACCTCGTTTGTATATGTATCCATTTTTTATTCGTAAATATCTTTTTGTAAAATATAATATTCACGCATGAAAATTCTGAATGTGCAACAAACAAAGAAAAGAAACTGTAGTCGTCGGCATGAAACCTTTCTTTCAAGTCCGCAATCTTTTCAGTTTTCACACGAAAAACAAACAAATGGACAGCAGCTCCTCAAAACATAAAATTGAAAAAAAAATCGTAACGAATTGTAGGCGCGAACAATGCCGCCGCTGCGTTGTAATAACAACAGAGTAGACGACAACGACGACGACGACGATGACTGAAAGGCTCTTGCTCACAATGAATGTAATTCGACGCTGTGACACCGCATTAAAGGGCTTCAAATTTATCGTTTTCGAATCTTTTTCGTTTCATTTTTAGTTTGGATCGTAAAAAATCATAAACGCTTTGACATGCGCATAGTCTTGAGTATTCAAGAAATTATTCACAAATATCAACAATGCCTATATGGTAACACAGCAAAGTTATTTGCATTTAAATTCAAAAATAATAAAAATGTCATCCATTGGATGTGGTTTTTTTTGTTGTTGGACATTTTTAATTACGCGGTACATTTGACATTTGAGTAACAAAACGTTTTGGGTTAAGTTCTTTCTAATACATGGTTACCATAAGATTTGGATTCAAAGCATGCTGCAAAGTGAACAGAAAACTACTGATCATATTCATCGTAGTGCAGATGGGTGAAATATAACTTAACTTTCCACCCATAGCTAAATCTCTGAGCACCACTACAAATGAGCTTCAAGACCCACAATAGGAATAACACAGGAAGCTCAATATAACGAATGATGCCTTTTACTGTGTCGAAATGGATCGTTATCGATCGAATGCTCGTTATTTTTTACGCAGATTTGTGAGCTAAGCTGTTCTTAACTTATGTTTTTTTAAGTTCAAAATTTGAATTTGTTTATTGCCGCAAAATACGTACAAACAGAGACAAGTCGGCGCTGAGCTCTTCACCATCATTATAATATAATGGTACAATATTGAGACGAGCTTGGCTATCACACATGGGCACAAGCTAAATAGCACTTTAATCCCGCTTTCCTGCATCCACATCTTGAGCCATAGCCACTCTTGGAGCAGGCTAGGTTCCAGGAATTCATTATGCATTGTCCAACCCAATTTCTAAATCAGGCCCTAACGGCCTAACCGCCTAACCAAGTTTGAATTTGATAATGAACGCAATGAACTCTCAAAAAATCTATGAGCCGGACAGTTTTCTCCTTTAAATGCTGCCTTGTTGCATCTACATAAGGCAGTTTCTCAATTGTTCCTAGAACCTTTTTTCCTTTTTTAAGGAACGCAGCGACTTAATGCGTGAATGTGAATTTAGAGAGCAGCTTGAGGATGCCAAAGTACAAGTTTTTACGTTGTAAAAATACTGGGTATGTCGTTTTCACCTAATTCACCTAATGTTATCTTAAATGACTGGACTAAAAGTTATATAGGCGCAGCAACGCGTGCAGGGTACAGCTAAAGGGTCCACCATCTGAGGTTTTTTTTCAACTAGTAGATATGCTTATTTCGTGAATGGTTACACTTAGCTCATTTCTGATTTGACAGATAATTAGGTTAGGTTAGGTTAGGTTAAGGGGCTGACAGTTGATGTCGTTACTGTCACACTTAGATCAATACAGATCCATTGTGATACCCGCGAGTATTGCTACTCAAGCTAATCAGAAAAACCTATGTGTTCAGTCAGTCAAGCCATTTAGAGGCTTTGACGAAGTTCAGAATGCTAGTACCTGACGTGACAGATAATTAGTTTTATCCTTCCGCTGAACGTACATATATAGTTGTGTACATGTACACGCTTGAAAAACGCTGGGAAATATTGCGGCATTACTTTGAAAATCATAGTAATGTTGCAGAATGTGTGCGAAAATGGCGTACGTGTGACAAAAAGTGAAAGAAACTGGCATCCTCATCTATAAACCAAAGTGTGAAAAGCCAAAAACAGTGCGTACACCCGAGAATATTGCTGCTGTGACATCAGAAAGTGTGGGTGAAGTGCCATCAACATCAATTCTCCGTCGTTCTCAACAATTGAACATTTCGGAGACATCATTGAGACGAATTTTGCATAAAGACCATGGTATGAGGCCATACAAAGTCCAATTGGTTCAGGAGTTGAAGCCAACTGACCATCCAATGCGTTGTCGCTTCACTAAGTGGGCCTGCGATCGACTTAGAGAAGATGTCGATTTTGCCAAAAAAGTCATCATTTCAGGTGAAGCTCCCTGTTTTTGAATATAGCATTATCAGCCGCAGAGCTGATGTCATTTGGTCACTTCAGAGCTGCGATTTAACACCGTTAGACTATTATTTGTGGGGTGCCTTAAAGATAAGTGTTACGCCGACAAGCCAGAGACAATTGACGCTTTAAAGGACAATATTCGTGAAGCCATTGGTGAATAGAGCTGCACACAATCGATAATGTGCTTAAAAATTGGACCGATCGTGTGGGCTACTGCATGGCCAGCCGAGACAGTATTCGAATAAAATTATTTTCCATTATTAACCGGAAGGATTGTACTTTCAAATAAAAAAAGAAAGTTGAGAAATTATTCAGTAGTTTTTTTTTTATAGCATTTAAAAAAAAAAAGTTATTTGGCGGATCCTTTACTTCTTATCGTAGTACAATGGTACTATGAGTTGGTGCAAATTTGATAAATTGGAAGCCGTTAAAGTGATACTCTTTGACTTTAAAGTTGATTTCCAAAGACGAATTCACATTCAATAATCTGCATTTATTAATACAATTGTTATAACATAATATCAAATTCATTCTTTTATGTTGTATGCTCTCAAGTGAAAGTATCTGAACGATCAAAGACCGCCAACCCGGGAGCTCTATTAAGTCTTTTCGAGATTTCAAAAGATAGACTGCTCCTGGTTGATAATTTTACTTAAACCTCTTCAGCGAACGAATTTATGTACCGAAACTATCTTGGTTTTATAGTTAAGCGAATACCTAGGTATATGCAAATAAAAGAATTTGCGAAAAATAGTGAATTTGAAAGACGTAGCTAAAAAAAGACCAGAATTTCCTCTATGAGTTTTTGTACAAGAAAGAGATTTATTTTGATGTTTTAGCTCGTTAACTTTTACAATCTTTCTCTTATGTAAATTATGGCGATTGCTATAAATGAAGCGCGAAAATTAAATTTGAAATACCTATGCAAATAGATTGACATTTATATGATTTTAAATAATTCAAAATAAGATGTACCTAATGTTAAAATAATTTAAATAAATAGGTAAGTAATAATTTATGTTGATGTGCTCCAACAGCATCCGTTTAGGTACTCTACAGGTCTGGTTTGCGTTTATGTAATTTGTTCTACAGTCGAACAAATCTGCAAAAACTCTTTAAATGTGAAATAAGTATATCTACCTACTTGATGCATACAATCAGATTACGCATTCAGAAGGAAACGAAATGACTATTATTTCTGTCATTGACCTATCTATTAAAAAAATATTTAAAACCAACAAAACAGCGCTTTAAGTTGATTCAACGCGTTCAAATGCGTAATTTTTATATCCGCACGGGCGGCGCACGCAGAAACCAATATTATATATTACGAAAAATATAAAACAGAAAAATATAGTTCCATTCGGTTTTGTTTTAATTTTTTTTGGAAAAAGAGGCATACGATTTCAATGAATTATCAGTTTAAAAATTCTTATCAACTCATGGTTGTGACCTTTATGACTGACAATAAATTAATATGCTCTATAATTTAGTAAAATGATGAAGTGAAAACGCTTTGTATCTACATTATAGTACCTACTTGTAAAATAATGCGCGAAAAGATAGTTAACATTCATTAGATTTGAATACCCATATTCTTCAAGGATATTAAATACAACGGAAGTGAATAAGGATGCGTGATGACACGGAAACTGCTTTGTTATTTTTCTCTTTTTTGTTTTAACAGTGTTGCGTCACAATTTCACGCTCAATGAAATGGGTAATTGATCCCATAAGGGTTTCCGTAATGCGAGAACTCCAGTTGTGGATATTTTTCACATATCAAATGATGCGAGAAGGGAAATTTGCTTCATAGATCTACACGAAATGAAACGAACGCTGCTACTCGTATATCTTTTTGTGCAGTGGACAACTTTTATAGAGTAAAGATATTTTCAGCGCAACGTTGTGTTATCAAACATTCGGTCTTATGGGTATATTAGGAGGAAGTCGTTGTTCAAGTAAAATTTTTAAGTACCTACTGTATTTGCTCTCTCTACTCAAAAATAGGAAATGTTATCATCAACATCAAGTTATCCTTACACAATCAGTCAAACGCTCATGTTTTTCATCGCAAGAATTTAATGTTATACTGTGTTTGATTTGGTGCAGGGAAGTAAATAAGTTTGATGAGCGTGTTATCTCAAGGAATGGGCCAGTCGATTGGCCCACTCGTTCATGCGATATAAGGCCTCTAGAGTACCTACTATTTTCTTTGGGGTTGGGTTAAGTTATATTGATTGATGCCAACAAGCCGATGTAGGCGACGACGTTGAAATAGATCAGAGTTCAGAGCCAACATGCAGCGCGAAATAGTAGAAGTTTAGGCTGAAATGTATAGTCGAATCTGATAACTGAGCCATCGCAAGTTGGGTTCAACAATCGACCGCTACTGAAAAATGTGGACTCGTGATTGCACCTTAAGTCCATAATAAAGTTTTTGAAATATTTTAAATGGTTTTCGTTTTATTTATAAGAATGTTGTCAAGTCCTTAACTCAAACTTAGAATCGGTATTTTGATAGTTCGACATCTTATTAGACGATGTTCTTAAGTCGATTAAAATTAAAAAAAACTCGGTTAGGTTAATCATACCCAAACTTCACAAATAAAGCTATCAGATTAAAAACAATCAGTCCTGTGAAGTAAGCAAAATGATTGTTGAAAATTTAATAAAAAATGAGAGTTCCCGGTAGCAAACCAAGAGTTCTAGAGTCCCTCATACTTTTTTCAATAGTTCTGGCGAATTAAGGCTAAAATTAAAAAAAAAAGTTTTTTGGGCTAACTTGACGCAGCAAGGACTTTTCTGAAAAAATTAGTTCTGATGATGTATTTCAACTTATAATCAAGAGTTCTAGAGTTCCTAATGACTTTTAGAAAGAGTTCTGCAAAATTGGAAAAGAAAGGGTTACCTTAGGTTCCCATTGACTTAGAGCAAAATTTTAAAAAATCCAAAAATATCAAAATCAAGGAGTTCTGATTAGAGTTTCCAGTAGACCAAAAGACTGTTTCCAAAGAATCGATTGCTTAAAACATGAAGGCTGATATGAATATATGGATGTCGCCGTCGGGCATTCTCGTACATATCAACAATAGACTGTTGGAACCATCGGATTGCACTGACATTTTGATTTTTTGTTGTGAATAAATTTCAATGTCATATAGGATAAATGTATAGGTTTAAGTGATGTCAGTATGTGAGTTATTACCCATTTGGCGAGTATTTCAAGCCTAAGAAAAGCGTTTTTCTACCTCTTTGAACAAAATAAGGGATATTTTAACTTTACCACCTAAATAAATCAAAGCTTCAAATGATTTCATTCAGATTCTCTGACTGAATGTGGTCGTTTTCACTTTCCTGAAAGTGTCCTGACAGCCTTTTTAACGTAACCTTACCAGTGGAGCAGGAGTTTGGGTATTTTACTTGGCTTTTTTTTTAATTTCAAGTTGAAGTAAAACGTAAATACCTTCTAGTTTGAGAGTTTACCTTCTTACTTTGTTCCTTTAATTATAAAAATGAAATGTTATTCAAGGGCTGACTTGAGAAACCATTTTTTTTTCTTATGGTTGTTCAAGCGGATCATTCATTTCGTGGTTTCAAGTTGGTAGCGCGGGCATTTGATACGTGTCAAATTAAACTGTCATTTCATAATATTAATTGAATATATTTTCCATTAACAATAGTGAATCGCTTAACAATCGAACAACGCGTTAAAATTACAAAAACTTACAATAAATAAACACTTATTTTTCGAACAACACTTTCCTTAGCGATGAAGCACATTTCTCACTCGGTGAGGGTTATAACCGATGTTTTTTACCGCCGGCGATTGAAAATCATGGCTTGGACGATATGTGGTTCCATCAAGCCGTGCAACAAGCCTAACAACACAACCAATTACGGCTTTATTGCGTGAGAAGTTTCCTAGTCGCGTAATTTCACTTTCGGCGACGACAATTGGCCACCGTGTTTACACGAATAGTCCCCCAACTCTATACGCATTAAAAACCAACATTACTCAAGTTTTTGCCGTGATACCGCCAGTTATGTGCGACTTAATGGGAAAGTCCAAACTTTATAATGAAATAAAATAATGTTCATTGAAACTGTATCGTTGTGTGAGTTTTATTAAGCTTAACTTTCGAAGCTGAAAAATGAATGTCCCTTTAATAATTAGTTCGTGATTAAGTTTATACCTAACTAAACACATTCAAAGTGCTTAAAAGTAAATGTGCGTAATGCAATGAATCAAAGCCTTTAGCGACACAGAAAGAAGCTTATGACATCTACCAACTTATTTTTAAAATATTATGAATAGAATACGAAAAGAAAACCCGCACTCTGACAGGAGCCTTTCATCGGAGACGATGATAGCCAACAATTCCGTGAACCCGAACTAGAAGAAGTGAAAACGGCAATTACCACGTTTACAAGCAAAATCGAGAGCTCGAGTTGGATTAGGTTTGAATTCTTGAGTCTTGACCCAGGGTTTTTGTCATTTGAATTAAGTAGGTACTCGAGATGGAATTTAGTTGAAAAAAATGTTGAGATGACAACTGCTGACGTATCTCAAATCATCGTAGTATTGAATTTTTGTTCACTTGTGTTTTTAGTTTTTACTTAGAAAATGGACAAGACGGACGATACAATAGTGAAAAAAAATATCTTGCTTATGTTCAAATCAGTTGCACTCACACAAACGTCAGACAGTTTGCCAACTCCTCAACTTAGGTTTTTAAGCACAAATTGAAGCTCATTTCAACTCAACCCAGGTATACAAAGGGGCGAAGCGAGTTTGAAGCTCGCTTCAATACCTCTTGTAAACATGGTAAATATCACGGCTGAAATCCAACAAAGCGATTTCTTAAAAATTCTTATTATTCTTAAAAATCAAATTTAAAACCGTCTGCAATATCGTTAAGCAGATGTGTCACACAAATCAATTTATAAATTCTGGCTTGGGATTCGCTAACAAGTCATCTACAGGGAAATATCCTGCGTGTAAATGAAACCCACAGACTCTCATGCATCTCTGCCTAATTCTATGTAGATGCAATAGTTATCTTCTCATACAAAAATGAAAACATCACGTAAATTCGGAAATGTTCTTCCGACTATCGGCGGCAGCATTATCAACGTTGGCAGGCAAACACAAGGTTCTTTTTTCTTCCCTGTCACAGATCCTTTGTTGTCATCACGTCCATTTTAATCGAACCTGATCGATTAACAACACGAAAACTCGCGGACACACAAAAGGACATATTTGCCTTTCTTAAAGATCCTGCAGTTACGATATGCGATAAGAGGAAGAATATTTTCACATGCATCTTAAGATGACATACCCGCATCATTTGGACTTGGTTAAATTCTGATCATAAAGTGAATTTTCCGAGGGTTCAATATTTTTTAGTTTAAAGGATTGTACACACTGATATCGCAGAAATATTCAATCATTTCTTATTCTAATTCCGGTCAGACTGAGATAAATAGATTTCACATCTTGATAAACCTTAAATGACATGGGTCATGGCCTCATGGGTCAAACTACAATTAGATTTATAACAATTTTATTCTCACCTCTTCAATTAGAACTAAAATCCTTATTTGAATATTTTCAGGGCCTTATTAGAAATATTTCAATGAGACTTTTGTATTCCAACTAAATAAGATCACTTTATCCATCACTTTGTATATGCGTACATTCATGTGTATCAAATGACTTAGCACTTATTTAATTCTTTTTAATTTTTTAAATTGGATTTGGAAACATGACTGTTGACGAATAAAAATTTATAAACACTTTCACTTTAAAAAGTTTACGTGGAAAAAAGAAAAAAATATAAAGTAGACTAAAAGCCGCCGGCCATTAGGGCTTAGGAAAGCGAACACACAAACTTTTCCAATCGATTCGTTGAAGGCAAATACCATAATTCAGCAACACCGAAACAAAACAGCGTTCACGACATCAATGATTCGCGGGATATGAACGGAAAGAATCGTGCGTCGTTGTCGTCGATTCCTTTGAAATGGCTTATCGTATATTGTGTCCCCCGCATCTGTGAACAGGGGTGAAAAGCAGGGAACAGCCTCCGCGGCGTTAATGTGTATATACACATATATAAGGTCCCCGACATCGACACTTCGACAGCCAACCCGATGCGGCCAAGAGAACCCTCATTCACCGTCGAGTTATATTTCCGACTTTTGTGTGTTCGATGTGCATGTGGCTGTGTTTTCTTTTGTTTTTTAGCCCTAGTCGTTGTCGTCGTCCTCCTCGTGACCGCATTCAACCGGATCGCGTCGTCTACTTCTAAAGGGTATATTTTTTTTGTTTAAATGTAGTAGATGGAAGTAACTTGGTAAGAAGGATAAAGTTATCTCCTGTCTTTTATTCTGATGATTGTTGGATTGTTGCCCTTTTTATTTGACAAAAGTAAATACCTATGTGCAAGAGGATGACTCCTGTCTGTCCTTTCAGTTTTTTTTTTTTTTACTTTTTCTAACTTTGACTTTTCTCGCCTAGGCAAGACTTTTGAAGTGGGCAACCATTTAAATTGGTCAGAAATGGAAAAAGATATTGTCTAGCTCATGGCAATTTGTTGACTGGTTGCGCCGACAGTTACGAAACAGGAGGTTGCCCATAAAAACGAGGTAGTAAAGATGAGAGTGCGCATGCATTAATAGTTGTGATTATAAAAATGAAAAGGGTGCCTAAGGAAAATATCGTTACATACTTTGCTTTGTTTTGTTTTTTTTTGTTTCTTGTATCTTCTAACGTTCTAACCTTAAACTTTTTTAAATTTACTGAAGTTTTTTATTCAGTATTTTTTAGTAATAAATTTCTTTTTTTTTTTGGCGTCCTATTATATTGTTTATTATAATTATTATACAGAGGCAAAATACCTTTGCTTTATGTAATATAGGGTGCTTTCATAAATGCATGGTTGCGAAAGTCTGACGCATGCATGTTGTTCATAAATGCAAATGATAACAGTCAGATGTTCATAAAAGCAAAACGCAAATATTTGCAGCGCAAATGTGCAACTACAAAAAATCACATGCACACTAAATTTCTTTCTGAATAAAAGAGACAGGTATATAGTATCATAAATGCAGTGTAAAACACATGCGCAAGTATTTTTGTCTGACGTTAATATGATTGCAAATGATCGCATGTAAGCAAAGCAACCATGCATTTATGAAAGCACCCATAATTCATTAAAACTCAGTTTAAGTCAACTTTGTATCCATTCTGCACCCAAAACATTATGGTCCTCCTATGATCCTATGATCAAATGCAAATGGCCGCTTCGGGAGTTTTCGCAGCATGCGATTCTTTTGAGGAAATTTTTAACCTTTTTTTCGCACATACCGGGCGGTATCTGCCAAATCGAGTCCTTATTTATTTCTAAGCGTTTTGGAGCCACACCCCACCGCTTGGGAATAAAAGATATTTATTTAAATGTATATAATATGTCGTGCATGATCTATTATTGCTGTTATCGCAAGCACATAAATAGCACATAATTTTGATAGTATTATTGATGAATTTTTTCAATTCCTTCACCATGCGGGGTGTGAATCAATATCGTGCTACACCCCGGATTTTTGTTTAAAAAAAAATGTTGCAAGGGAGCACACAATTTGATTTTTGGTACATATAAAGCACTAAAAACAGCAAAATTTTTTTCGAAATTTCGTTAAAAACAGGGTGTCGCGCGATGCACCTCAAAACGAGACAGTTATGTCTATGTTCCTTTTTTGGACCATTTGTTGGTTCAGCAAAAAAATCGGTTTCTCATCCATCATGAATTAATTACCGAAATTCAAAATATATTGCCAGAAAAATGTTGCAAGCTTGATGAAGAATACATGAAAAGAACTATAGAGGTATTTGCTCATGAATGGCCAGATGATATAAGACGATGTTTGGATAATTTTCTAGCTGAAATGAGAATTTGGCGTAGATAAAAATTAAATTCTTATTCCTTATAGCTGTCAATGTTAAACGAACTATGTTGCAGACATTGCTTAAGTATGGCAAATGAAAAACGACCCAAAAACTTTATAGACACCTTAACTGTTTGCGAAGCGTCTTTATATATGAAGTTCATCGCTATATGATATGCAAATTAGTGCGACAATGCCATTATCTGTGGCTACATGTCTTTCTCATGTCTGCGCAGATAAAAGACTTAGTAAAACCGGTGAGGAGCGGCTGAACGGCTTGATATTACTAAACATCTACAAGGAAATAGAAATCGATTATGAGGATGTAATAAACACTATGGCAAAAGTACCGAGGCGCTTGGATTTTACTTTATAAATATTGTAAATATCTTACTAACAAGTGTGTAATAAGTAGATACCAATGTGTTTATGTATATATGAAAGATAAATACACTTCATTAATATGAACTTTTTTTTTTGAAAACTTAAGCTTGGGAAATCATGGTCCATGTTCTGTAACTCGGTCGAAAACTTTCGGAGTCGAGAAACATAGGAAATCGAAACAAATTGTGTCAAATTTCATACAAAAAAAACTAGTTACGCTCCGTTTACACTGTTTTCGGTATGATTTTCTCGATGTGAGAAGTTACAGAACATGGGTACATGTTTTGAGATTGTTTGGAAATGGAACAAAAACAAAACATTTTTTTCGTCCTGAGAAAAGTGAAACGTTGAGAATTGGGACATTCTCAATGGAGCTTTTCTAGAGGAAGGCATTGTAGTAAATCCTCTCTAGACATCTTGGGCCCTTCAAAGAGTTGGTCCTTTCATATTGTATCTATATGTATAATTTTTATTCATACATCATACATGTTTCTTAGTAGGTACTACCTAACCTATATTATAATAGTTCCAAAAAAAAAAAAAAAAACACTTGACGTTTAAAATTAAAAAATAATATAAATAATGTATATTTTTTGAACCCCCCCCCCCCCCCCCGAATTTTTTTTCTGAGTTCACCACTGTTGCCACACAAATTAATAATGGATGCTTAAAATTAAAATTGGCTTTTCAGTAGTGCAAAGAGGAGTTTCAGACCTTTATTTTGATAATACTATATGGTTTTCCTAGGGAAATTCAGAAAAACAGCAATTTTAAACAATATTTATGTATACAAAGACCAAGATTGGTGTTTTCAATATTCTCTGCTAGCTTTTGTAATTTCAAGCAGGCAGCTACAATAAAAATGTATGTAAATAAAATACTGCTTCTGTGAAAGGTCTCAAGATGGCGCTACAATCGATTTCCATCTTAAATACAGCTATACTACCCAAGAATATTTCGAGCCCTTACCGCCTAACTATCGTAAGCGACGCTACGAAAATGCGTTATTCCCAGCTTTTTTAGCGCAATAAATAATATTTATAAGGTATTGTGTTTTTTCTGTTGAAAAATAATAATTATTATTAGCTGTGTTTTTTTGGCAAAGCTATCCGCATCCGCAGTAGTAGATTACATGTATAACAAAAACAACACCATACTGCTGATAAAAGTAGAAGTAGAATCATACAGCGGATAGAATTTTGACGTAATTCGACTCTCGAAAAAAGTTTTTTGTTGTTTGACTTATGATAGTTGGTACACCTTTGTTGTTTGTAGTTTTCCATTTTTCAATGAGAGTTTACTCTTTTTGCTTTTTTTTATATTTGTTGTTCTTTTTCAAATTATATACAACCAAACAGTCAATTCCGTTGCAACAGGAATTGAATTATTACTTAATATATTAAGAAAAATTCAATAATCGTCTTTTAAATGATAGTTTTGACTTTGACAGCAAAAAATAAAGAAATAATTAGTTATCTATCATATCAGAAAAGCGATTACATGGCTCAACAAAGAAAAAGGTAAATAAAAATTGCAAATTAATTGCTTTAACTTAAAGTTTAATTTAATTACAGAAACAAGAAAATAAACTGGACCAGAGAAGGCACGGAAGCGCTTCTGGAATTTTATGCTGCCAGGGAGGACGAATTTCAGCATAGCCGGAAAAAAAAATTTGGTTATGACCATCTTTTGGAAGACATGCTGTCCGCTGGCTATGCTGTATGTATTAAAATTGTATTAATTAATCATATATCGTAACCTACGTGTTTTTCTTTTAGGATGAAAATACAACGAGTGCCCACCTAAAAGCTAAAATCGACACGCTCCTCCGTGCCTATAAAACGGCAGTGGACCATAATAAACAGACTGGGGCAGCACCTTGTGTTGCCCCATTCATGAAAAAAATGGAGGAGCTCTTCGGTAAGAAGCCTATCATAAGTAACACGCATACCACGACTTTGGGGGTGGTTGCAATAGCAGTAAGTTTAACATTTATTAATTTTTTTTTTACTTCATGTTTTGTTTGTAATTATTTCACAGAATCATCCACCCACAAACCAACAAACAGCGCCACTGATGTACAATCCACTTAGCATCGTTGCATTCAACGAACCGCCAGAGCCAACGGAACAACAACCACCCGAACAACAGCCAACCGAACCATCGCCAACGCCAGGTACATCGTCTTCGTCATCATCAACGGGAACAAAAAAAAGAAGAATGACGAAGGCGATGTATCTCGAAACGAAGTTAAAGATGAAGAAAGAGGAAAAAGAAAGCAACGATGCTAAGTGGAAAGAGTATATGGACCTTCAGAAGGCGAAAGAGGAAAGTCGGCGCAAGAAGGCAGAACTACTCAAGGAATATTTGAAATCGAGCCACCTTGATACACGGTTTACAGCAAGCCAACTGGAAGACTTGGTGACGCCAAATAGGTTTCCGAGTTGACGAAAAGTTACGGAATTGCTGACATACCATACATACATAAAGACTTCTTTTCTGTATCCTATTTTAATTCTTCCTCCTCGATTAAGTGAATGAAGTGACATATAATAACGACCGTATAATGCTGTAAGAAAAAAGTTAATAGATCTTTAAAATCAATACACTAAAAGCTTACACATTAAGTGTTCCATTGTAGAGCGCCGTAGTCTAAAGTGTGATTTAAAGTCTTCTGAACTGTAGGCTTCAATCGTCATTATAAAAGATTCAACTTTGACATGATTCTCTTCCTCTGCCTCTATAGAGTCTTCAACACTTGTATTTTGGCCAAAAAAAAATCTAAAACAAATTCATCTTCGCTGCTACTTGATTCTACAAGTTGACGTAAAAACTGTAATTCAGACATGAATAAGATTAATAAAATTAACCTTTTTTGGTGTCTCTCACCATATCTTCTTGGAAATTGTCCATTTTCATTAAATTTGATTATTTTCATTCGGCGAGGAAAAAATATTTCTTGATGTTTTTATTTTTCAAATAATTATTTGACATATTTCATATAATTATTTGATTCTGTAGTACCAACTTTTAAATACAAAAACTTGACAACTGCGGATCCGTTTTTTTGGAAAATCCTACTGCACTGCGGATAGATTTGCCAAAAAAACACACCTAATATCTGAATGTTTAAAAATGGATAAGGTAGTTAAAATTCTAATTTACAATCAAATTTTTGATTGAAAATGTTTGATAAAAAATTGGGTTTTGTCGCTTACGATAATTTGGCAGTAAGTGCTCGATTATATAACTATACAAAGGCGTTATCAAATGCCGCTACCAACTTGAAACAAACAAATTAATAACCCTATAGCTTTTTTATGGTGTCTTTTTGACATTGCAGACGCAAAGTTACCTCTTTTAATAAACTACTGCGACACAATTTTAAACTAAGCTTATTTTTTAATCCTCTTTAATAATATTGAAATTAAAATTATCAAGAATACTCTCCTGCATCATTAATTTTATTATTCGATAGAAAAGAAAACAAAACAACAAATCAGTTCTGCATTGCTTATATTTATTAAAATGTTAGTAACAGTTTGATACATCGTCATCCGACAGATTGTTTAAGCCTTCTTGACTTAACCTTCCTCAGCACCAACTCTTTGAACGCATACACTCATAGTGCAAGTGATTTATTTTTCTGGGGAGGGTTTGGTTTGGCGTACGTGATTGAACTGTAAACAATTGATTCATAAATAGACGGCCCCAAGTTCTGAGCTCTATACATATAGCTACCTAAACTATTTTTAAATTTGATAACATCATCACAGCCAGCGCACGCCAACGGAAATGTTTCAAAAAACTGATGGGCGGTTCACCGCTCTGTTTAACTAGGTTATTAATAGTTTTTCGGTGAAGTATGCTTTATGGATTAGCATCCATACAGCTGTTGGTCTAGTCATCATAACGGTTCTATTGGAGAATTTTAAAATAATTTTCGTCTGACATCCCCCATTTATGTCAAAAATAACCTAACACCATCATTTGTAAAATCTACGTACAATAAAGCTAGATGACAAACTGGTTATTAAGTTAAAAAAAAAAACATAGGTATGGGTACACACTTACTGGAATAAAATGCAGAACTTTAAAACATTAATGTATGAATAATTGATCCATTTTTTAATGATTATAAAATTAAGGTACTTTAGGGATAACAGCGTAGTTTTTTTTTGGAAAGTTCATATTGATAAAAAAGATTGCGACATCGATGTTGGATTAAGATATAAATTTAGGTAGTCGTTTAAATTTTAAGTTTGTTTGACTTTTAATATCTTACCTGATAATGAGTTTAACTAATTTTTGGCAGCTTAAAAATTTATAAGTACCTAAATGTAATTTATATTTCAAATAGTACCTACTTGTTTCATATATAAATTGTTTTATTTTTAATTATAAGTTTAATATTAATTATTTGGCTTTAGTAAGAGTAGCTTTTTAAACTTTATTAGAACGTGAAGTTTTAGGGTGTATTCAAATTCGTAAAGGACCAAATAAAGTAGGATTCATAGGAATTCATCAACCTTTTTGTGATGCAATTAAGTTATTTACAAAAGAATATCATTTACACAAAAGATATTATCATTTAATATCTAATTATATTTCTTATTATTTTTCAAAATTTTTTTCCTTTGTTTTTATCTTTATTAATTTATTATTATAATGAATATATAACAATTTTTTATTAAGATAACCATTGTCCCTCTACAACTTCCACACTAAAAAGCACATATTTATAAACCAAATGGAACGAATTTTAAACTCTGTACAAAATGATTGGTCTATGTATCAGCACCACTACACCAAAGTCAACCCAACAAAAAATCCATCCAAATATCCTACAAACATCCCAACCAAAACACAAAATTAAAAACTACATCAGACTACGACTTGGGCCAAGTCACTTGGCCATACTTCTACAACTCATCACCACATCATCAAGAAGGAACCTCCAACCATTTGCCCCACCTGCTCACACTATCATAGACCTCCATCATTTTCGCTACAACCACTTATTGAAAATATACCAACCAATTATATTATTGAAATCTTAAGAAACCCAATCGAATCTAACATAAATCAAATTAATGATATATTTACTATTTAGAAGGGTCTACCACGAAATGCCGAATGTAAATACCGCGAAAACAAAAATCTCGAATGTAAAAATCTCGAAAACAAAAATCTCGAACAAAAAAAATCTCGAAAACAAAAATCTCGAATATAAAATCTCGAAAAAAAATCCCGAATGCCAAAATCTCGAGAAAATAAATAATTTTTCAGATAATGGTTCCATTAGCGCGCTCGAATTGAACCATTATCTGAAAAATTATTTATTTTTTCAAGATTAGTTAGTTTGTTAATATGAAAATAAAGGTTGTGTTTTTTTTTTTGTTCATTTGGGATAAATTTATTATTCATGCAAAAAAAAAAGTTTTGTTAAACCTTAAGATGAAAACTTTAGTCTACAAATGCGAATGCTCAAATGCTTAGCTTTTTTACTCAAATGCTTAGCCTTTTTAACCTCAGTAAAATTGAGTTATCAATTTTCCTAAAGTACAAAGCAAATCAGGAAGTGGTTTGGCAGAAATATTGGTTTTATAAATTATGACTTTTAGATATTTAAAAAAAAAAACACAAAATTTTATTCACAGATTCATCAGAGTTGATGGTGCCATTGTCGGGACAAGGAGTGGAGCATCCTCGCTGAAGTGCTGAAGTGAACAGCATGCGAGGAGCACGGATATAGACCGGAGAATTATATCCGTAATAACGCTCAAAGCAGTTGAAGGTGTTTCGAAGAGCGTCGAGGAGATTGGATTCGAGAAAATAGTAAGTTTGATATGCTCAAAAATGGAGAAAGTATTGGAAAAATCTCAAGTAAGTTTATAAACAAAAAATTGTATTAATAAAATTGAAACTTTTAAAAATCAACATATTTGAATGCTTCACCAATGTTTGATTGAAACAAAACTGTTATTTAAATTTATGTACATATTTGCTGTTTTCTTACAATTTAAACCCCGAAAGCCCCACGTTGCTGGATTCGAGGCATAGGAGAATTTTTAAGAATACGTAGGTACACTCATTTATTTGACACACCCAAAACATTTTATTTAAAAACAATAATATTTTTTTCTGTATGTAAATATCTATTATCTTTATGTAAACAATTTTTTTCCTGTTTGTTTGATTTATACAATTATGTACATTTATGTATTTTTCTTTCCTTTTGTAATAGAATCAGCGTACGCAGCAAAGATGCTTCCATAAGGGAACAGCGGCTGAAAAGCGGCATAAACGGGCCAATTCAATTAAAAGACATTACGGATATAGACCGGAGAATTATATCCGTAATAACGCTCGAAGCAATTGAAGGTGTTTCGAAGAGCGTCGAGGAGATTGGATTCGAGGAAATAGTAAGTTTGATATGGTTTACTTCCATAACTTGATATGTACTATTTTCTTATTGATATTTTATAGGAACAATCACCATGCGAAGACGAGGTGGAGGACATCGCGAATTCCTTTTAGATGACGTCGTCGTGCTAACGACACATGAAGACACGGAACCAACACCCCAGTCTTCGCAGTCATCGAATGAACCGTCCACTTCGCTTCAACGGAACACCTTCAATCCTTCATACGACGACCACCGCGCAGACAAAATGAAAGGAAAGCGCCTTGGCGAGTTCTTCCGACGCAACCCTCAAATTATATACCGAATTTGAAACAAAAAAATTTAAAAATTGAGGAACAAAAACTTGTATTAAAAGAAAAAAAATTGGAAATATTAAAAGAGAGAAATGAAATTCAAAAAAAAAAAATTATAAATAAAGTACAAGAACTAATCGATTTCATCATCATAAATGAAAAACAAATAAAAATCAAAGTCCTTTTATTTATTTAGTTTTTTTTTTATTTACAGTTTTAAGAAAAAGCTTCGCTAACAATTCTTCCTTGAATTCGGCTCCCTTCCTGAAGGACTTGATTTAAAAATGACTCATCTAAACTATCATCGGTTTCGAGATTCTCTGGCAGCGGTAGCCCAACTTTGGCTAATATTGTGTAATACAATACACGCATTGATTTATTATGCCTGCTTTCGCTGGACAATAAAAGAGAACCCTCTCTTTAGATAGGCACCGAAATCTGCTTTCAGAATACCAATACAGCGCTCTACAATAGCTCTTGTCTGTTTATATATTACGTTATACTGCTCTCCTCCTTCACTCTGGGTTGAAAGTATAGGTGTCATAAGCCACGGCTGTAATGGGTAACCACTATCTCTCAGGAGCCAAAAATTCCTTTCACCTTCATTGTAAATTTTTTCAAGAGTTGCTTTCACTTTAGATCGTCGCCAAACATGGGCATCGTGTCGTGGGCCGTTCCTCCATACTAGGCATTCGCACTAAAAATGACAAAGTCAGCTCCACAAACAATTTGAACATTCATCGAATGTCCACCTTTTCTACAATAAAAGACATGTTCAATTTTTTTTTTTTTTGTATTCATTATTCTTTATTACTTCAAATTTTTAAAATTAAATATAATTACAGTCTATGAATATAAATATAATTACAATCTATGAATATAAGAGAAAAAAGAATAATAGATATCATTCTGTAGTTAATGAAAACTAGTATCGAATGATCCTTTATAAAAAGCAAAAATAGGAATTTAAACAATGATGATGTGGGGTATTATTAAGAAAAAAAGAAAAGAAAATACTAAGTTAGTGCATTTGAACTATACAAATTTAAAAAGTGAATGTATTCAGATATTAAGCATTTAAGAAGAGATTTTTGACTGCTAAACCATCCATATTAAAGAGCCAGATCCGTACTTGTTTAAGAAATATTGAAGCAACTCTAATTTTTCTAATTTCATATGGCAATTTATTAAACAATTTAGGTGCTGCAACTGTAAAAAAATTTGAGAAAAGTGTTGTGTTTGACTTCGGAATGTTCACTAGAACCCGAGTATTTAATCTTAAGCTATGATGGTGTGAGTTTCTATGATAAATCCTGTAACCGCTCATCATGAAAAACACTTTCAAAACTTTGAAGGTATAAAGGTGCTTTAAAGGCAATATTTTTAAATGCAGAAAAAGAGGCCAGCTACTACAGAGTCTGTTTTTTTTGCAAATTATTCTAACAATATGTTTTTGCGAATTAATTAAAGGATTTAGCGTGGAGAAATAGGCTCCTCCCCAAATTGTTAAACCATACTGTAATTTGGAGTCTACAATAGCATAGTAAATAGACTTCAATAATTTTTCAGAGCAAACATCCTTCAGTAAGTAAATACTTCGAGTAGCTGACAACATATATTTCCTTAAGTCATCAACATGAGCTTTCCAGTTTAAATTCTGGTCTATACAAACTCCTAGATATTTGAATCTATCCACCATGTCTATTTTGAAGCAATTAACATCGCAGTTAAAATTTTCATTGAAATTATTAAGACCACAAGAGTGATTTGATAACTGAAACTTTGTACATGAAGACGAATGGAAAAAAATGTTTAAATCTATTGGATGCAGTTTACTCAGGCTACAGTGCATTAGCTTGGTTTTGGCACTTATTACAAGTTCATGCTTAGCAAACCATTGTCTTAGAGTGTGTAGGTCTTTTTGAAGATTATTTACCATATCCAAAGTAGTGGGATTTGTATAATTAAAAGTTATGTCATCCGCAAATGCCGTTATTTTACTACTAAAGGATTGCAAAAAAATAGAGTTAATGTAAATTAGGAATAAAAATGGACCCAAAACGGAACCTTGGGGTACACCTACACCAACTTCAATTGCATTACTTAATTTATTGTTAACCTTTACTCGCTGTTGCCTATTAGATAAATAGGATGCAAGCCAATCATGCACATGACCACGAAAACCAGCTTTATAAAGTTTTTCAAGCAAAGTTTTATGGCTGACCATGTCAAAAGCTTTGGTCATGTCTATAAATAATGTGAGTGAATATTCACCTTTATTGAAGCTATCAGAAATTTCAGAGCACAGTTTTAAAATAGCATCTTCCGTACATTTGCCTTTGCGAAATCCAAATTGACTTTCATTGAAATAATTGTTCTTGTTTATAAAAGATACCATTCGGTCTTTCATGAGTTTTTCAAAAAGTTTGGAAAATGTAGGTAGGAGTGAAATTGGCCGATAGTTATTCATTGAAAAGCGATTTCCCTTCTTAAAAAGAGGGATTACTTCTGCTTTTTTAAGTGAGGATGGAAAAATACCAGATTTGACACTCAAATTGAAAATATAAGTGAGTACATCAGATATGTAAAACGCAATCTCTTTGACAATGCAGTTAGTTATTTTATCAGATGTACTTGAACATTTATTATCAAGGGACAAAATTTTAGTATAGATTTCGTATGATGTAAATTCTTGAAAAACAAAACTGTTGCACTGGAATGGATCGTTGCTCAAACTATAGTAAACATCACAATTGCATGTTGTTTTTGGAAGACTAGGCTTCGAAGAAGAAACAATTGAAGTAAAGAAATTATTGAAGTGATTTGCAATATCAATAGGGTTAGAAATAGATTCATCGCCAACTTGTATTTTTTTAATAGCGTCATCTTTTGGTTTGTTATTTAACATGGAGTTGATTATTTTCCATTCTTCTTTAATGTTGCCACGACAAGAAGAAAGTTTATTAGAATAGTAAGCATTTTTACTACTATCTACCCGATTGCTTACCAAACGCTTTAAGTCAGAATAGTACTTTTTTAGCTTATAGTTTGCTGGGTGAATCTGGCATTTTTTCCAGATCAGATTTTTTCTGTTTATGAGTTTTATCAAGTCATTGTTTATCCAAGGTTTTAAACGATTATATTTTGACAGACTAGCTCTATTAGATGACGAATTATTCTCAATGTGTTCTTTCAATATTTTAATGAAATTATCGTAAGCTAAAGATGGGTTGGTTTCATTGTAAACTGGATCCCAAAATTCAAATTTTATAGATTCTTTCAACAACGGATAGTTTGTTTTAAGAATAGCAGGAGGTTGAATTACGCTCTCGTTCGTACGGTTAATACTCGTAATTAAAAAATTTACCTTAATCATACAGTGATCTGTTACTCCACAGTCAACTACATCACATGAGATCATGTTAGTCCAGTTTGGTCGTTGTCTTAAGAAAACGTGATCAATACATGTTTTTGATTGGTTTGTTATGCGAAATTTTTTATTTCAATTAGTTCCTTATAGATATTTCTGAGTTCTGTTTTTAAGTCGTTATGCACACCAGAGGAAACACTTTCTTTAACATTAAGCGATTGGTTTTCAGATATTAAATCATTTTCTTTGGGGGGAGGCAGGGAGATATTATCACAATTGATAGATCTTCTACTTGCATTAAAGTTCTCTTCGTGGAGCTAAAAGTTTAATATGAGTTCCATCGATTAAGCCGATTATGCCGGGAAAACCATATTCTTGGTCAAATGCAGATTTGATGTTTGCAAATTCGTTTATTTTTGGAAATTGAACATATCTATGTGCTATTCTGTTTGAAGCATTGGATACATTTGATATACAGCGACTCACAGACGTCTACGATAGAGATGATAATAAGTCCTGACCAACACCACGTTGGAAGCTACCCATTGGAAATAAAAACGCAAAGCACTCAATATTTTTATATGGCATTGAAGCCCACTGGTTCGCTGACTACTATTCAGAAGCGGTGTGAGGCTGTTTATTAGTTCCAAACAAAGATGTTTTGGGAAGCGATATAATTCGATGAAATGTTCATCCGTTGTTAACTCGAATGGATTGTGTAAATCTTGGAGCGAACGACTATTTCCTACGACAATGATATGCTTGTAATAGGCTGGGGTTTTTCACATGTTCCAACCATCACTGAATGTGGAGAGTTCAAAAGAGGATTATCATGAAAAATGGAATCCATTTCCTCCATGAAAAAATTTTTGTTGTACTCGTTCCGGTGCCTCTGTCCTTGGCAGACTTATAAGCTCTATAGATCGTTGCCCACTTCCATTGCACCTGGTCTGATGTTGTTGTGGATTCCTGAATAATAAAGATTATACTCTGATCGGCTACGCAACTTAATAAAATTATTACCAGCACACCCATTGCCTCTAGGTCAGTAAGGACACTCTCCCAAAAATGTTTTTTATTCCTTGCTTTATTATATTCCTCCCTGCGCTGCTCGTAAACTGCAATAAGAGCCTTTCCCTCATTATATGACCAGTTCTTGACGATTTTTGCCTAAAAGATATTATTTTTGGTAAAAGTTTTAAGGAATTTTAGAATATTATTACCATTTTTATTTAAATTACAAATAAAATCACAACTGACATTCAAAATAAACAACCGCAATGACGTATAATTTTGGAGGTTAGATTTTACTTTTTAAAAATTAACGCGTTCCATTTAACGTCTACTGCGAAGTACTAAAAAGTAGTTTAAAAGTCCCAAAGGAACGCACCTATTGTGAACTGATAAAATGAACACAACCTGTGAAAAATTAAATGGTATTTTTTTATCACTTCAAAACTTCACAGTTACAGAATTGACCCCCAGGTCGAGTTATCCCCGAAAAGCGGGACTGAGCCTGTCCCGCGCGGGAAATCGGGACGTCCCGCTAAAAGCGCACAGCCGGCCACACTCCTCTTCTTGAAATAGAAGGTTTGGCCTTGATATCCCATTTTTTGGCCATTCCTCTTGTATTTAAAAGCATCCATCATTCTAGAAATACATTAAGATAGGTACCTAAATTATATAGACGAATGGGTTATTCGTTTAAAATAACTTACCGGCTTATAAGACGAAAGAAGTTTTCCAAAAGCAAATTAAATCAAATCAAAAACTAGGCAATTTATCTAATAATTTAAAAAAATGAAATGAAATGAAAAAAAAAAACACAAAACTTGAGTTACCGCTAACTGCTGTTTATGTTATGTCCCAAAATCCCAAATATCCAAAAAGCACAAATCGCTCTTAAGGTAGGTTTGTTTTCAAACACAAGTAATCACAACGAAATAATATTCAATTGCAATGAATTTACAAACAAGAATTCACGAGAAAAAAATTTCAAAATTCAAATTCAATCGCGTTTAAGCCTACTTGATCAAAATGATTTTTCGATGCAAAGTCTTATTTTTTTCTTAGAAAAAGCAATTAAAGGGTAAATGGCATTAGATAAAAAGGGGGTCATATCCAAAGTGCGGGTAGGGGAAAATAAATTATATCCACTTTTGTTGTTTCTAAATAACTAAATGATGATTCTGTAGCACCTTTGTACAATACTCAATCGAAACTCTGTGGACAAATGCGATATCGGTACAGTGATTGTATCGAGTTGTTGTTGCTATGGTTACTACCGATAACTCCGGTTTTCAATGATGTAAATTAATCTAAAAAAGCGATTCATTTATTATACTACACAGTCTACAATATACAAACTCAAATGAGCATTAAAGCCGTGTGCGAATTGGATGAATTGTGGTTAAAAATGGGTGAATTTTTAACCGCTACTGTCATATTTTAACCTGCTCCGCAGTGAGTCCAATTTTAACACATTTTATTCAAAATTTGACCAAACGTCAAGTTTTAACCACTTAATTCGCACACGTCCTAAGTCCAAATTCTTTTATTTATTGGCAGACAAATTTGGCAAAGATTTCGAAGTATAATTTTAGGCGTTTTTATATTTTAAAGTAAATAGGTGAAAATATGAAAATGTATTTTTGCTTTGGAAGGAATTTCAAGGTATGTATATTTTTAGGCGTTGTCGTATTTAACAGAAAAATGAAATACGCTTGCATTTAGACAACATTAGAAAAAATATTCATTGGGAAATAGTTTTGGAAATCATTTCAAGGTATGTACCTACATTTGTAGGCATTTATGTATTTTAAAGAAGACGTGTAAATGTATGTATGTTCAGATTTTCAGATCTGGATGTTCAATCGAATACCGAAAGTTTTCAGGCCATTATGGAGCCAGATGGCTATTGGCCGGCCACTTGGACGGCCGCTCCAAAAACAATATAAAAAAATCGTAAAGGAAGAAGGTGGTCACATGAGAACACACTCAAATTAATTGTCATCAGATAGTCCAATAGAGACCAACAACCCAACATCATGTCCATGATCCGGTCATCGCAGTCTGGATTTTTCGAGCGGATCAAAATCCTGTTATCATGTACGTGCAGGAAAAAGAAAGATATATTTTCGTTTGACTGACAGACATTTTGCGTTTTGCATCGTGGTGTTGCTTATTTTCTCTGCTGCGTTCAATGATGAAATGAGGAAACTTGACATAATTTGCCCACCGAAAGAATATTACAAGATTGTTGATTGGGTTGAGGATGAGATGTTTGCCATCGATTGTGGCCAATGGAGACTGCGTGTAAGGAACGGAACAGAATGCGCTGCGAGTCGTCGAAAATTACAACTGGCAAAAATGTAAGAATGCTTCGTGGATCGGACGGTTATTCTCTTAAAAGTTTAACCTTTTTCAACTTTCTCACGCGACGAGTTTGACATTTTTTTATCGTGTTGTTGGCTACGGTATAATTTTTTTTATCAAAAGTTTTCTGACGATTTCCGATAAAAAATTAATATTCTCCTTATCCATTCTTATTGCTTTTATGAATAAGTCCTTTTTGATTCTTTCTTATCTATTTTCGTTTTAGTTCTAAAACATACAGCCAAAGATTAAATAAGTCACAAGCACAAGATCGGAAACTGACTTACGTTTCACTCCCTAGCTAGATCCCACAATTTTCATTTTCTTTCATTTTACTTTCTTTCCTTGTACATGAATAATATAAAAACAAAAACAATATGGTAGGACCATATTTACTGTGATAGTGTTGGTAAAAACACGCATACTTTCACAGTAACTATGGTCCACACTGTGATAGTATTGGTAAACACGCTTGTAGGCATTGTCATTTTGACAGCTTTGTTTCCCATCTCCTTACCTTATATCATCTCTGCACACAGCCATGAATGCAATGCATGCACCGAACCATTGAATAAGAAGTACAGGAAGGCGGAAGGGGTCTTATGAAAAAGAAGTGAAGCATTTTTCTAAGTAGTGTGAGTTTCACAAACACAAACGCATTACAACAGGGCTGGTCTGCAGTTGAATGGTTAATCTCAGGGGCGCCAAGCGAAATATGATTGAATCAAGATTATATCGATTGTGCATCAATTTTATTTTTCAATTTCAATTCTTTTTTTGGACTACATGGTGTTTTAACGTTCAAGGTGTACATGCACGAGTTTTATTTTTTTTTTTATTTTTCGTAACATTTTCTTCATTTTTCATCCTTAATTCGTCATATTTATTGTCCTTCTTCGGGTCGTTTTAGAGAGCGCATTCTATGAACAAACTGATCAAGTGTTAAAAAGCACAAGAAATTGTGTAGCGCCTAACGATCACCAACAAAAATAAATGCGCCCCTGAACTCGAGTTTTTGTTTTTTTGACAGATGAAAATACAAAATAACATTTGACCATTGAATAAGAAGTACAGGAAGCGGTGTAAGCTACACGTACAGTGTACGTGAGTGAAGCAACAAAAATTTCTGATGATGTGAAATAGGGGGAACTCATCTGTCAAAATACTGGGACCTCATCTGTCAAACTGGGCATGTGCTGTCATTTTGCTGAGCTGTGATTGGTCAAATGTTGTTTTGTAGTTTCATCTGTCAAAAAAACAAAAACTCGATTTCAGGGGCGCATTTATTTTTGTTGGTGATCGTTAGGCGCTACACAATTTCTTGTGCTTCTTAACACTTGATCAGGTTGTTCATAGAATGCGCTCTTTAAAACGAACCGAAAAAGGACAATAAATATGACGAATTAAGGATGAAAAATGAAGAAAATGTAACGAAAAATAAAATAAATAAAAATGAATTCATTGTCTAGTATGTAAGTAGATGATGAATGAATGAAGTGAATGAAATAAAATGAATTTTGAAAAAAAAAATCTTGATTCAATCATATTTCGTTTGGTGCCCCAACTGCAGACCAGCCCTGTTGTAATGCGTTTGTATTTGTGAAACTCACACTACTTAGAAAAATGCTTCACTTCTTTTTCATAAGACCCCTTCCTGTACTTCTTATTCAATGCATTTGACCAATTACAGCTCAGCAAAATGACAGCACATGCCCAGTTTGACAGATGAGTTCCCCGTATTTTGACAGATGAGTTCCCCCTATTTTACATCATCAGAAATTTTTATTGCTTCACTCACGTACACTGTACGTGTAGCTTACACCGCTTCCTGTACTTCTTATTCAATGCTTACACCGCTTCCTGTACTTCTTATTCAATGCACCGAACACAAAATATTGACATTGACATTTCACAGTACTTCGCACATGAATTTAACGAACTAACTACAGACACATAGCAGCACTGGTGACTGAGGCCATCGCATCGGTTTGGACAGAAGAACAAGACATTAATACAACAGAGAAAGGCAAATAGACACATAGAAAGAAAGCACACATAACAAAAACCTACGTGACTCAGAGGAGGAGACTTAGATTTTTATTGTCTCATGTTAACGCACACAAAATATCTGCAAATGTCAAGTTTTATTATACAACGCAATTCACACCCACCCTTAAGCGAGAAAATTCATACAAAGAAGAATTCCATTTAATATTGACATTTGTTTTTGTCAGTGCCTCTGAAATATTTGAATAAAAATTTTGTTCTCAATTGTTTTCAGTTAAAATGTGGTTAAAACTTGACGTGTGGTTAAAATTTGACAATTCGCATTGAATGAAATGTGTTAAAAATAGACTAGCTGCGGAGAAATCTAAAATATGACTGTAGTTGTTAAAAATTCATCCATTTTTAATCACAATTCATCCAATTCGCACACGGCCTAATAATCAAATAACTAATAAATTATCCACAACGTCTGTGAGGAAAAATTAGATGACCAAGCTCCCTAGCCAAAATAGCTGGTAGTTCTTAACAGTCATACAGTGCCTTGCATAAGTATAACCGCACCCGATGAAATGCATTTAATAGAAAACCTACAATAGGAGTGACTCCTTACTATTTTTTTATTGAGTTGCATCACTGATCAAGCAAATTGAGAAGAGAATAAAGTACCGTTATTTCCTCTCCTGGTGTTTAAAAATTAAAAACACATTTTGATGTATTGCAAAAATATAACCGCACAATGCAAATCTCTTTGAAGCTGCATTCAGTCAAGTGCTTTCAAATAAAAAACAACAATGCCACATGGTACGCATTTAAGCGAAATTGAAAAAGGCGAAATCTTGGCTTTTCGGTCAAGCGGCCTAAGTCTTAGGGCTATTGGAAGACGAATTTCACGATCGGATCGTGTCGTTCGAATTTTTTTTAAACATCCAGAATCTTATGGGACAAAAATAAGACCCGCAGAAGCTGACACGTCGCGACAAGAGGCGTTTAATCAATGCTGCACCCAATTCGGTGCATTCTTTGCCGAATTTCGTAACGAATTGGGTTTAGGAGTTTCGGTTTCAACCGTTTCTCGTGCTTTAAAAAGCAGTGGAGTGATTGTTCGGGGCGAAATGGTGCCAGCTCAAAATTTAACAGCAGCCCACAAACAAAAAAGATTTGAATTTGCCCGCCAAAACATAAATCGGGATTGGAAAACCGTAAGTGACTTTCTATTAATATACACTAAAATCTCGTTATTCCAAATGGCATAGGTACTGGAATGAATGTTTTTTATTAGGTTATTTTTAGTGATGAAAAAAAGTTTAATCTCGATGGACCAGATAGTTTTAGCGGATATTGGCACGATTTGAGGAAAGAGAAAAAGTTTTTTTCCAAGAGGAACTTTGGTGGTGGCAACTGTATGGTTTGGGGGGCCTTCTGCGAGCGTGGTAAGGTTGCACTTGGCTTCACCTCTACCAGAATGAACAGTTCTGACTACACTACGGTCCTTGAGGAGAAATTGGTACCTTATTTAAGACGATTTCGCCGAGTTGAGCATGTCTTCCAGCAAGATAATGCCCCAATTCATGTAAGTCGTCAATGTTTGGATTGGTTCGAATCGAAAAACATTAATTTGATGGAGTGGGCGTCACATTCTCCAGATTGCAACCCCATCGAAAATCTTTGGGGAATTTTAACTCGCAAAATGTATGTTAGAGTGTAAGCAGCTTAGAGTGTAAGTAAGTACACACGAATTCCTTTTGCCCTGTAAAAGAATGATTGTTAGAGTGTTAGTACACACGAGTTCCTTTTGCGCTGCAAAAGAATGATTGTAAGAGTGTTAGTACACACGAATTCCTTTTGCGCTGCAAAGGAGTGATTGTAAGAGTGTTAGTACACACGAATTCCTTTTGCGCTGCAAAGGAATGATTGTTGGAGTGTAAGTACAATCTGATTCTTTTGGCATTACAAAAGGTGTCTAAGTATAAGTATCGTCGACAACAAACAGATCTGCGAGAGCTTTCTATGCTCAGTCGAATGAATCGAGAGCTAGAGGACAGTCGCCTGTAAGCGTGCGCCGCAGACTTGTTCTAGTGATTATTCGTTTTTTTCTAGCATCAGAAGTGGGATAGATCCCTCCCTCGCGTATAGCCGTGGATATAGCAAATGGATTTTTTTTTTAAATTGAAAAACAGAACAAAATAGTGAAACGACTAAATGAGACTGTGCGACTGTGTGTGTGTCCCTATGTGTTGGTAAATGAGACTGTGCGACTGTGTGTGTGTCCCTCCGTGTTGGCCCTATATTCTTGCCTGTGTTGGTTGTGCTTGTGTGTGTGTGTTTTTTTTATCACGTACCTTTACCCAGTAACCGAAAAAAAAGGAAACGTAACAACATCTGTGTGTGTGTGTCTATGCGTTACAACGACGAGCGAAAAAAAAATAAAAAACAGAATAATAATAAGAAATAAGGAAAAGAAAAACATCTGTGTCGTCGTGTGCTTTGTTTTTATATTTGTTTTACGTCTTTGATTTCGGTAAGTGCTTTTTTTTTTATTAAACTTAAAATACCGAAAAGGAAAGACTATGCTACACGCCGATTACTTAAGTCGAAATGTGCCCATCACCGCATCCACTTGTTACCGCTTAAACAGTCTAACAGACACATGGCTGAATATCGAGCAGCGTCAAGATCCACATGTTACCGAAATAATCCAAAGGCTGAACACCAGCAGTGCTGATACTAAATCACATGTCGGCTCTCACTTGTACGCCGTAACCACGAAGACCATTGTCACGTCGGGTGGGAGAAAACATTAAGCAAAATGAAAGAACATTTCTGGATGCCCACAATGCCAAGGAGCGTTCGCAAATTTGTGGAATCCTGCTTAATATGCATCGTCGCTGAGGGACCATCTGGCAAGAAGCAGTGTGAGCTGCACCCAATTGAAAAGAGACCTGTTCCATTTCACACAATTCATGCCGACTACATAGGCCCATTTTATGGCAAAAATAGGGAAGACGCTCGCCAAATACTAATTATTATTGACTCTTTTACGAAATTTACATAACTTTTCCCTTGTAAAACTTTAAAAGCATCAGAAACGGTAGAACTATTCGATAATTTTGTAACACTATTTGGTGCCGTAGCAAAATTGTTACTGATCGTGGGTCAAATTTCACGAGCGAAGAGTTTAGAAAGCTTTGTGTTTCCTTTGGTATTGAACACCACCTGATAAGTCCAGGTACTAGTAGGGCTAATGAGCAGTCGAGAGGTACGTAGATACTGTAGCTAATTTAATGCGAACCAATATGGAAACTAATCTCGAATGGACCACATACGTCAATCGAATACAACTAGCCTTAAATACAAATGTCAACAAAACAACCGGCTTATAACCCTTGAAAATATTAACCGGAGTTAATGGGAGTACTCCAAAAGTTGGAGCTCTCTTATTGGAACTTGGTATAGAACCCGAATATGATGAGTTCGCCTTTTTGTGCCAGGCATATTAGTATTACGCTGGCTTAGAATTTCAGCTATGAACTTGTTGGGAGTTGAAAATAATTTTGGTTATAGACAAGCTTAAGATTGCCTCTGAGCTATGAACCAGTCCAGTATTAAAAAATTGTCGGCCATAGACAAGCTTAAGATTGCCTCTGAGCTATGTACCTGTTTTTTGTTTTTTGTTTTTTTGTTTTTGTAAAAAGAGAACTTTTGTTTATCATAGTCAAGCTTAAGATTGCCTCTGAACTATGAACTTCTCCGGTATTGAAAACTAATGTTGGTCATAGACAAGCTTAAGATTGCCTCTGAGCTATGTACCTGCTCTTTGGAGAGTGAAATTAGTTTTATCATAGTCAAGCTTAAGATTGCCTCTGAGCTATGAATTTGTCAGGTACTGAAAAATAATGTTGGTCATAGACAAGCTTAAGATTGCCTCTGAGCTATGTACCTGCTCTTTGGAGAGTGAATTTAGTGTTATCATACCCAAGCTTAAGATTGCCTCTGAGTATGAACTCGTCCAGTATTGGAAAATACTGTTGGTCATAGACAAGCTTAAGATTGCCTCTGAGCTATGTACCTACTGTTAAGAAAGTAAAACTAGTTTTATCATACTCAAGCTTAAGATTGCCTCTGAATTATGTACCTACTTTTAGTATAAAATCAGAAAGAACATAGTCAAGCTTAAGTTTGCCCCTGAGCTATGAATCTGTTTGTTAAAATTATTATGGTCAGATTACCTTTGTATATTTTCTTGATATCTACTTTTCACTGGCACAATAACGCGATCTCATATTATTAAATTTCTCAATACGAATTTGGAGTTCTGTCAAAAAAAAAAAAACTTTTGTATCAAAAATGATATTATTTTTTTTTAAACCAATATAATACTAAAATGCTTGTTTCATCGAGAACGATGAAAAGGTGCAGGATGGCCGTGTTAGAGTGTAAGCAGCTTAGAGTGTAAGTAAGTACACACGAACTCCTTTTGCCCTGTAAAAGAATGATTGTTAGAGTGTTAGTACACACGAATTCCTTTTGCGCTGCAAAAGAATGATTGTAAGAGTGTTAGTACACACGAATTCCTTTTGCGCTGCAAAGGAGTGATTGTAAGAGTGTTAGTACACACGAATTCCTTTTGCGCTGCAAAGGAATGATTGTTGGAGTGTAAGTACAATCTGATTCTTTTGGCATTACAAAAGGTGTCTAAGTATTAGTATCGTCGACAACAAACAGATCTGCGAGAGCTTTCTATGCTCAGTCGAATGAATCGAGAGCTAGAGGACAGTCGCCTGTAAGCGTGCGCCGCAGACTTGTTCTAGTGATTATTCGTTTTTTTTCTAGCATGTATGCCCATAATAAGCAATTTGCTAGTGTTGCTGAGCTGCGAGAGGCAGTTGTGACAGAATGGAACGCTTTAGACGACTCCATATTGAAAAATCTAGTAAATAGTATGCCAAAAAGAATTCTAAAATTGGTGGAAAATAGAGGCAACAAAATTGCATATTAATTTTTTGTTAAAAATGAACTTAAAACAAAAAAACAAACAAAAAACAATAAATGCGGTTATATTTTTGCAATACATTAAAATCTGTTTTTAATTTTTAAACACCAGGAGAGGAAATAACGGCACTTTATTTTCTTCTCAATTTGCTTGATCAGTGATGCAACTCAATAAAAAAATAGTAAGGAGTCACTCCTATTGTAGGTATGAATTGCATTTTTTCGGGTGCGGTTATACTTATGCAAGGCACTGTATTAATAAAAAAACGTAACAAACCCATAGAAAAAGAGATAATCCATAGGTTAAAAATCCTCATTAACAAAAATAATTTGTTCCCGGAATAGTAAAGTGACGTTTACCTTAAATTCACTTTAGGAATCTCGTTGTTCATGACACAGTACACAGAATATAAGGTATTATATTGCGCATCTGTCAGAAACCAAAATGACAGAAGTGAGAAAAGGCACAAAAAGAAATTCCAAAAATTTCAGATCCAATGTCAAATTCGTCAAGGGAAAAAAAATGGCTGATATTTTTAGTAAATGAGACAGACAGAGACAGAAATCTAAAGTTTTGTTCTTTTCTTTTTACTTTTCTTTTATTATGACATTTTGGATCTGAAATTTGACATAATATGCGCGAACTTGAGAAGAAGAAAATCGGGAATATAACACCTTGTATTCTGTGTCCTGTGGTTCATGATACTCGACAACCGATTTGTTGTTTTCTTTGCTATATTTATGGCAATCGATTGTGCCGTCAATTAATGAACTTGACAAAGAAGCAGTTTTCTTTAGGAATATACCATCTCTAAGCCACCCTCCACTGTAGAACAAGTTAGTAAACGTCAGTTGAGAGAATATTTTTTTATTCATAGCATTTTCCACATTGTGTGTTTTATTTTGGCTGTAAGTGAATTGCTACTACACACAATTACGGTAGTAATTTATTAAATCGGGAGAGAAAAAGAACGCACCACTTGGAATCATTTCTGAACGTAGCTAGCCATTGACTTATTATACATGGACTGCCAGTGGCCAACTTCACGATGATTCCACTTTTCACGAACGCCGCCCGATCCAGCGGAAAAATCGTGTAACATTTTTGACAATTGAAAATGGCGCTTCTTTATTTTTTTTTCTTATTTATTTTTTTTTGTCACAGTTCCAAACAACTGCCGAAGAACAAGATAACCACTACATGCTGTTTATCAAATTCCAAATGGCAATCATAAATCTGGAAGAGGACTTTTGCAATATCAACGAGCTAATTCGGAGAATTGAACTACTCAAACAAACATGTCCAATGTCCAGTCCATTAGTCAAAGCCGAAAATAAGCTGCGAAATGATAAAGAAGAGGTCAATAACATGCTAAGAAGTGTTCTTCTATCGCAACTTCCTGCCAATTTTAATGCCGTAGTTTATGCCTTTTACAATGTATCATTCAAAGTCTTTGCCAATAGTCATCAAGCTGGAGAAGGTAAACCAAATTTGAGACATGGTTTGTTTTAGCTCGTTCGCTAGTTATGTTTCAGATGACGATATGGGAGATCTGGATGAAGTGAAATGTAATGGCTGTGATGGCGAAACTGAAGGTTGTCGCTGCCAAAATCTTGTCTGTTCATTCAACAAAACCAACGAGCATTTGACGAATTTGGGACTTCTAGATCGAATTGCGGGACATACGCTGACAACACTTATCCAGCAGAGAATAGCAACTCATGTTCGGGATACTTGTCTTGGAATATTCGATAAGGGTCATTTGAAAGAACTAGAAAAGGTAATGACCACGTTCAGTGTTAACACTCTTTTTGACTTCTATTGAATTGCAGTGGCTTGAAGGCATCGTTTTGAATTGGTTAACCAGAATCTTCAACCGAGGGCATTTGAAAATCAACATAGAGGACGTTAAAACCCAAAAAGTTATTCAGGATTTCAAAGTAAAGCTCACGTACTTCTTGTATGAAACCTACGCCAACATAATCATTGAGCAGTTCTTCAGTATTATCATCGGTTTGTTGGTGTGTGGAATTTTTGAGCAACATTTCCATTATCTTTCATTGTAGATTATCCAGATTCAATTCCAGCGATCGATGACCTTAAAGTTTGCTTGGAAAAAATTGATCTACGCAAACATCTCATTAAATCTCTCGAAGCAAGAATACTGCACCCGGGAGTCAATACCATGGACATTCTCACTGGCTACGTAGCGGCGATTAAAACCATTCGCCATTTAGATAGTAGTGGAGTTATTTTGGAGACTGTTACTGAACCAGTTAGGGATTCCTTAGAAAGCGAAGTGACACAGTACGTCGAGTTGTTACTGGTTTAACTGAGGAGGGACCAACAGATTTGGCCGAAGAATTGGCCAAAAGTGAAGCACTCAAAGAGAACATCGATGCAGCTGGCAAAGATGAGATGGCCAATTGGGAGAATTGGCAACCGGATCCTGTTGACGCCACACCAGTTGCGTTCACTCAAAATCCTCGTAGTAATCGGTCTGCCGATATAATTTCACTCGTTGTGCCCGAAAAGCTGAGATTCTGAGCTGAGATGAGTGTAGCCAAGTCGATTCAGTGTTCGATGAGGTTTATTCTGATCCAGTGAGAGTGATTTTGTTTGGAGTTCCTGTCGAGGATCTTGAAGCAAATCCCCAAGGCGATGCTGGTGAAAAGACCTCCGTGGAATTCTGCGGTGGCACCCATCTTCGTTGACTTCGTCATTAGCAGTGAAGAAGCCATCGCCAAGGGCATACGACGCATTGTCGCCCTGACCGGACCGAAGCCGTCAAGGCTCTTAAAAAGACAGAAAGCTTCAATAATGAAATAAATACTTTACGGACAATGATCGACTCCGATAAAGACGGAAAAAATTCAAAGGATCATGTTAAGAATATCGTAGAATTAACCGAAACAATATCGCAAGCTCAAATTCCCCACGTAATGAAGGATGTTATGCGAAATCTCTTAAAGTCCCTTAAAAAGACCCTGGATGACAAGGAACGCACTGACTGTATGTATGTCAGGCCAATTTAAACACTCCGGAAGCCTTCAACAACACCAAAGCACTTGATGCTGCTCTGAAACAAGTTCGTGCCTTAAGTCCAGAAACGTCGGCTATGTTTGTGTCGGTGGATGCAGAGTCGAAGAAGATATTCAGTCTGATTTCAGTGTCCAAGTCTGCTGTGGAAAAGGGTCTGAAGGCTAACGAGTGGGTCCAGCATATCTCTGCGACTCTGGGTAGCAAAGGAGGTGGTAAAGCTGAATCTGCTCAAGCTTCTGGACCTAATTGTGACAGGGTCGATGAAGTGCTCCAATTGGCATCGGCATTCGCTAAAGCAAAACTGGGTGCTTAATTCATATAAAAAAGCAATTTATGTGGCATTTTATTTTTCTCAAAATTTATACATTATCCGGCTTAGTGGAAGCTACAATTAATAAAGATCGTTAAGGCTTTTTGTATTTATATTCTAATTCTGGGTTTTATTGGTTTTTGTTTTCTTCTATCCATTGCACAGCTTACGCGAAGTTTTGTTTGGCGGCGGGTCTGCAACGACGTGTAGTATACTCTCCAGTTTAAACGAGATTTCTCTTCATTCCTAGTCCTACCGCCAGGAAGCCTTTGCAAACGTCATTAAGATCCTTACATCAGTTGCCAGTGCCAGATGATCTCGATACTTAAGTTGCACTTCTTTAAAGGATAGAACACCCTGACTTGGCCATCCGAATGGTGGATCGGCACTGCCATTGGCATTCGGCTCTTCCTCGAGCTTCAAATATTGATTGACACGCTCCACAGCAATCATCTCTTGCTCAGTTTCTGCAAGAGCATTGAGAACTACAATCAGAAGACCGGTAATTGACAAAGCGCAAGATATTGCCAATCCCACCAATGCTGGGCTGGTTGTGTGGGCCGATGTCAAGGCTGCTAGAATGGCTGCTCCACCCACGAGAACTACGCCTAATATTTGCAAACGCAGACCAAGCCATTGCTAAGCCGACGAAGAAGTTAGTTGAGCTTTAATGCTCTCTTCCAGTTTTACATGGAAATCCCGTTGGAATCTCGGACCGGCTCGCATTGTTCGGATTGTTGTTATGCCCTCGAGGGTCTCCGTGAAGTGGGTGTAGAGTGGCGACAGAGCGTTGCTCGAGAGGCTCTTAATATCTCGCGATGCGTGGCGATATCGGTATTGCAAGCTGATGTAAATGGGGATCATTGGAATGATGACTAGAGAAATCCAAGGCATGGCATACAAACTGATGCATAGAGCTCCTGGAATTGTTTAAGACCATCGATTGACAGAAATCAAATCAATAAAGGAGACTTCTTACCTTTGAGACCAAAGAATTGAGCTAGCAGAATGCTCAGAATAAAAGGAAGCGAGTCATCAATTGTGTACGTGTCGGAGGAGAATCGATTTAAGATCCGACTCACAGGGGTTATGTCGAAAAATTGGAATTTTGTCTGCAATTTTCAAATATTCTTACATAAAAATGAAAAGAACAAAAACTCAACTTACAAAGAGAACCCTGTTCTTAAGTTTGTCATGAATTATCTTCGCCGCCTTAATCCCGGCATAAGCAAACAAAAACGCCCGAATGAGTGTCAAACCAGAATTGGCCAACGCCAAGGAAGCAAAAATACCCAAATAGTATTGAGAATCATGAGTTGGCGCTGTCAAATTCGTTGCATTGTTCACTCTGGCTTCAGAAACCCAATGAACAAGCCAGGCTTCGTTGATTTTTCTTGAGAGTTGCATGAGGACAACAAAAACGAGGACAGTTGTTCACAGAGGACAAGCCACAGCTTTCCAATAGCAGGAGATGACGTTCAATAAAAGATTTCCATATTCGCGAGACTCTTCCATCATGACGCTGTCCATGCTCTTCTTTTCAGCCGAATCATCACTTAGTAGATCAATGCTTGACATTCGACTACGTGCTTGAGCAACTGGCTCAATGATATCATCCAGTCAATGCTCTCGGACATGAAGTCGCTTTTGGTCACAACACTAAAAAATCGAAAGTCAACATTCTAAAAACGATTGGAACTCGTAGGAACCACAAACCTGATTTCAATTGTAGAACAACATTTTATTGCTCGTGATGATTATCCGAGTTTTTCAACAATCCCAGCAAGCAGTATTTCACGACGTGGTTCGCTACATGGGCGTCCATTGATGAGAGGATATCATCCAGAAGATAAACTAAACAACAGAGACTTTAGAAATTCTAGGGAGAATAAAACTAAAATTGCAAACTTTTCTTGTCCTGATAAATATTAATTACCAAAAATTTACTGCTACTGCCTCGCCTGCTTGCTTTTCACGAACTGTCAAAATTTTTATTATTACATAACGAAAAAATAAAGATGGCATCGTTTATCTTCAACAAACTAGATGTCAGTACTTTCTATGCGACCGAAGCTTATCTCAACAGATGTCACTAAAATTTTTACTTACTTTTTTTGCCACTGTCTCGGACAATGCTAGTGTAGCGAATTTCAAGTGGAACCATTTTTTTTCGAATTTTGTATGGACAATTCAGACGACTAGCAGTCCATATATAGTAAGTCAATGTAGCTAGCATTTTCTGTTCGAACTGGATGCTTTCATTTCGACTTTCGAAATGAATACTCTTTCGAGTCTCGAATTCTATTCAACACAAAAGTGAAGTTGCGCCATCTTTCTTTTTCGTATATCATCCGACACGA
Source organism: Sphaerophoria taeniata (assembly GCA_943590905.1). NCBI lineage: Eukaryota > Metazoa > Arthropoda > Insecta > Diptera > Syrphidae > Sphaerophoria > Sphaerophoria taeniata. The sequence goes on along the minus strand of OX016540.1, from coordinate 182,249,882 downwards.
CTGTGTAGGTAAAAAAATTTGTCTTTAATTATTTCTTATTTCCATCAAAAAATAAATTTATTGCGTTGTGAAATTCAAATAAACACTTAAAAGTGCTTTCGTTGGTATTCAAGTGGTTTAATTCCTCTCACTAGATCCGACATATTCCAGGGTTAAATTTTTTCGCACGTGTTCTAATCAGAAATCTCGGTCATTTATTTCTAGATTTTGCCACAATCAGCCAACATGCAGCTCTTTGTACGCGGTTTGGATAGCGTTGAGACCCTAGAGGTTTCCCAAAATGATACCATTGCCTCCATCAAGGTGAGTTAAGAAAACATCTATGATCGATCCCAACCCCTTCAAAACGCCTTCTTCTATCGTATTCTCACTGCAAATATTTTTAATTTCAGGCTCAACTTACCCAATTGAAGGGTATCACTGAAGACTTTGTTCTTAACTGTGAAGGCAATGCATTGGAAAATGATGTCTGCGTGAGCAGTTTGTCATCCTTCGAATTGGATGTCACTGTACCACTTCTTGGTGGTAAAGTGCACGGTTCATTGGCTCGTGCCGGTAAGGTCAAGGGACAAACCCCAAAAGTTGAGAAGCAAGAAAAGAAGAAGAAGAAGACTGGACGTGCAAAGAGGAGGATCCAATACAACAGACGTTTCGTCAACTTTGTCCACGGATTCGGTCGCCGTCGTGGTCCAAATGCTAACTCGTCTTAAATATTTGTGACTTTTCTTAATTGATGTTAATAAAAAAACTAAATATTTTATAAAAGTATACTTGAGCTAAAAAGTGGTTGTTATCTTAGAAATTATTAAAGTTCTTTGGCTACCAGATTGGTCTGAATCAAGTAGAGGATCTACAGGTTTCCTATACGTTTATGTGGATTGTGGAGATTGTACCAAAAGAAAAAACTAGAGCGTCTAGGTTGAGACAAGGTAATCATGTATTCCATTACCATTTAGCATTTAGCATACCATTTAGTCGTTCGTTGGTCGTGCTCATGTGAATAGTGCTTAAGGGACAATTTTAAACCAAAAATGGCTATGACATTCAAAAAAGCTAAAAATCTATTCTTTAATTAATCAAGTTGTTCGGTAAAGTTGTTTTTTTTTTTTCAATTTGTTCTCAAATTTGGATTCCTTTTGTTTAAACACCTTTTTCACCGTAATTCATCATTACATTCTTTTCTTCTATTGAACAGTCTTCTTAATTAGTGAGAAAACATATTTATAAACCGTGAAAACGGTTTGTAGCCTAAGAACAGATTTCTAATTTTATGTCGATTTTCAAACAACCGAACTGATTGCAAACGTTTCGTTTAACTTGGTACACAAATATTTAGTAAATAAGATCCAACATAGACTAATTTTGAATTTAGTAGCGACTTCAGTCGACAGTAATTGAAAGGAATTCAAAATTAGTTTTTACTTTATTTACTTACTTATCCGGCTCACAATACATGAAGGATCTCAGCCTGAGATACTGCAGCCTTCCATCGTGAACGGTCCATTGCATGCACTCTCCTGTCGCCGAAACCAAGCACTCTGGCATCCGCAGTCACTTGGTCCTTGTGCCGTAGGTTCGGTCTTCCTTGTCGTCTTGGACCTGGGGGCTGGGATGAGAAGACTGTCTTGGCTGGAGCGTTGTCGTCCATTCGCTCGATGTTGCCGAGCCAATGTAGTCGTCTTTTCTTGGCCGCCTGGACTACATCCACATCTTGGAACGGCTCGTACAGTTCTCTGTTGAACCTTCTTCTCTATTCGCCATCGTCGCATACGGGACAGAAAATCCGTCGAAGAATTTTTCTTTCGAAAGTGCCCAGTATCAATTCCTCTTTTTTAACTTAACGTCCAGCACTCGGCGCCGTAGAGTAGGACTGGTAAAATCAAAGTTTTGTATAGCAGACACTTTGTCTTTCGAGTGAAGAGTTTTGAACCCAGTTGTTTGGCCAAGCCGAAGCAACAGCGGTTCGCTAGGGTAATTCTTCATCGGATTTCCACTAAGGTGTCGTTTGTGGGATTGATGTTTGTTCAAAGGTAGGTGAATTCCTTAACTATCTCGAAATTGCTGCTACCAACAGTGACTTTTTGTCCTAGGCAGTGGACAGTTGTTGCTTTGTTTGTTGATAGCATGTACTATGTTTTGTCTGCATTCACTTCAAGACAAACGAGTTTTGCTTGTTCTTCAATCGCTGTGAATGCCTCAAGCACAGCTGTCTTGCATCGACCGATGATATCAATCAAAAGCTCTTGGCGGTGTATGCTATCATAAGCAGCTTTAAAGTCGATAAAAAATGGTGGGTTTCGACTTGAAATTGATTGGTCATGTAAATATTTGGTCTATCGTTGTTCTGCATCGCCTAAGGCCACACTGGCACGTGCCGATTATTGTGTTGCAGAACGGTTTAAGACGCTCACACAGTACGTTGGATGGGATTTTGTATGCAAGATGCAACATTAAGCAGGGATTCGCCACTGCGAAGGTAGTTTTTGCATGACATAGGATCGCCTTTTTTGAAAATGGGGCATATGGAGCTTATCGACCAGTCAGTGAACATGCATTCTTCCACCACCGACCCGCTGGACTTGTTATTTTTTAGCTTTTGGATGTCTCTTTCTACCTCTTCTGTGCTGGGGGCTGGGACTGGTTCTTCATTGACTGGTCTTGCTTTTGTCATAAGCTCGCTCGACATTTTGCGCATTCAGCAGCTCTTCGAAGTGCTGCTTGAAAACATATACAATCCCTGATCCTATCCATCGTATTTCCTGAATCGCAGTAATGTCTGCCTTATACTGCGTGAGGACAGATTCAAGTTTTTGAGTTGCACCTGGAGTGAAGAGTGTTCTTACCTTCGAGGTACAAACTCTCAATGAAAAGTCCGCTGTCGTTCCGGGTCTGGTTACCATTGTTATTTTCCGAGGCTACTATCTCTCTCATAACGTTCAAGTTTTATGTCGGTAAACTACGTTTAAATTGGGCTGATATGTTTTTAGGGTTGCCAGATATTAATTTTTTAATGGTGTTCAATTTGTCGCGCCAGTGCTATGCTTTGTTAACATAAGGCTTCCTTTATATTTGACCTTCTACACCCAAAAACCTGGAGGGTCATTCCGTAATTTTCAAAACGACTATCGTCCAAACCATTATCGTCGACGATATCGTCTCAAATTTGCTTCACGTAAGTTGATCGTCATCGTCTCGTTTATCGTTTTTTTTGTCTATGCATTTTGAGAGCTACAGAGACTCTCAAACTGTATACAAAATGTCATCGTAGTGCACGTGTATTACTCATTGAATAAGAAGTACAGGAAGCGGTGTTAGCTACATGTACAGTGTACGTGAGTGAGGCAACAAAAATTTCTGATGACGTCAATTTTGGGAACTTGTAATGTCAATTTTTGGATTTTGTAGTGCCAAACTTTGACTTGTTGTCATTTTGCCGAGCTGTGATTGGTCAAATGTTGTTTTGTAGTTTCATCTGTCAAAAAAACACAAACTCGAGTTCAGGGGCGCATTTATTTTTGTTGGTGATCGTTAGGCGCTACACAATTTCTTGTGCTTTTTAACACTTGATCAAGTTGTTCACAGAATGCGCATTCTAAAATGACCCGAAAAAGGACAATAAATATGATGAATTAAGGATGAAAAATGAAGAAAATGTAACGAAAAAAAATAAAAAAAAATAAAAATCGTGCATGTACACCTGAACGTTAAAACACCATGTATTCCAAAAAAAAGGATTGAAATTGAAAAATAAAATTGATGCACAATTGATATAATCTTGATTCAATCATATTTCGTTTGGCGCCCCTGAGATTAACCATTCAACTGCAGACCAGCCCTGTTGTAATGCGTTTGTGTTTGTGAAACTCACACTACTTAGAAAAATGCTTCACTTCTTTTTCATAAGGCCCTTTCCTGTACTTCTTATTCAATGGTATTACTATCACAACAAGTTTTGTGTTTGTGTACTGCATCCCTATGAAGAATTTGCAAGAAAGATGTAGAGAGAACTTTATAATGTAGATGTCGCTTCTCTCTTTTCATCTGATTGCAGTACTCGTTAATAAAAATACTACCATCAAAGATGACGATTTGAACTATAGTTCGTTCAATGAAAAATGTCAGTGAAGGCCTTATGGGAGAGCTTTTTTTTAAGCAGAGGTGGCTGCTAAACACTCACTTCATAGAAATGACACAAATTCGCTCCCAAATTACAAGCGCGCCGGCACTGATTTATACACACGAATTGATTTATTTTCCCTTAAACGTTGTACACCCCTTCATGACCATTCATGTTGCATGCTGAAAGCATACTGAAATTACTGATCGTATTCTTTTTTCTTCTCTCAATATGAGAAATGACAGCATTGCCATTACCCTTTGGAAGGAAGCCTCAAGAGCTTTTTCAAAGGATTTTGTGAAAGAGCTTTCTGTTTTAAAGCTTTTGAGAACAACATTTATTGAGGTGAGAGCGTTAGGTATTACCGCCTCAATTTTAATATTTTTGAATTTTGAATTTATTTTACTTGCTTGTCTGAAATGGTGCGGGAATGCAGTTATACATTTATTGTTCAGATTTGTTTGTTCATAAAGTGTCCTGGTTTTATTTCTTTGTGGAGAAAAACAGGTCAAATAATGCGGTGATAAAATGATAACAAAATTCGTTAATATCTAAACGAAATTTTATTTGCGTCCAATACCTGGTTTTGTGCCAAATAAGTAAATTTGTATTATATAAATTTTATTGCAGTGAAAATAGTGCAGCGACTATTCGACAGATCATTTTATGCGCAAATACTTTGAGACTGAATTTTTGATAATGTTTATTTTTGTTTTTTGTAAATACTTTTTGTTTAAGTAATGAATTTATAATGTTTATTTATTTATTTATTTTTTTTTTTAATCAAAGAAACATTTGTTTTTGCTTTGCTTTTTAGTTTTTTGTTTTCCAAACAATCTATGTTTTTGAAAAAAAAGGATTAGGCTTACTGGGGATACACCAAAAAAAAACACACCTTTTATCTACCTCTTGGTGGTGGGGAAAAAGATGAACATTTTTTTATTAAATTAGTTTGAATCGCCAGCAGGTGGTAACCATACACACTACTCTTTGAATTCCGGTGATTTAATTTACAAAGTATGGCAACCACGTCAGAGCTTTTGCTTGAAATAGACATATGGAAGCTATTGCTACCAGAATGAGAGGCAAATGCCCTATCTTTCCTTCACTGACATTTTTTATTGAACGAACTATAGGCGTTTTACACATTTAATTTTTGTTTACCTCGGAAAATTTTGTAAACACAAAAAATATACCAACAGTTGAAATGAGTTATTCCTATTTGCATTTTTCTCTTTTCACTTCAAAGAAAATTCATTAAGTCCATTCCATGACAAAAATCTAAACTTAAAAGTCTTTTAAAAGCCGAGAACATTTTGTTTTAATAAAATAAATGATATAAATGTTTCATAAATTTCAACCGTGTTTTGAATCAAAAAATTAATTCTCTTAACATTTTTGTTCTAGACGATACCTAATTAGCTATCGTTCAAATTCCATAGTTTTGACGATATCGTCTTGACGATAGTCGAGATACGGAAAGCAAGTGTCGATCTGAAAAAACGGTATCTTCTCGACGATAGTGATTTTCAAAGTTACGTGAAGCGAGTCGATCGTCGAAACGATATCGCTTCGACGATATCGAGATACGGAATGACCCTCCTCTGTCCTGTACATTTTCCGATTGAGAAAATCCAAAACATGTAAAATATCGAACTGTGGGGTTTTTAAATACCTTTTTGGTAATTTGAATGGTTTTTCAAAACTTAAAAGTATACTTATGTCTATGGGTAAATTGACTTAAAAAAATGGTATGAAAGAGATGAAAAATAAATTTATCGGATTATCAAGAACACAAGATGGTGCTCCGGCCCAATATGTTATGAAATTAAGGATCGGCTGGATAAAGAATACAGTGATCGATGGAAAGGCAGATGCGATGTTCTTATGTATAGCTACGTTTTCTTGTACTCATTTTTGGAGCTTGGAAAGATGAATAATTCGAAAAGATTAACAGGGCCTGTTTTAGGTAATTTTATGCTGTTTCAATCAAAAAAGATATTTTTAAACAGCCGTTAAAGTCAATTGGTTTTCAAAAGTTCGAGCTCCTATGATGGGTTTCCCGTGAGACTATTAATTATTATTATTTAAAGTTCAATGGACGAAGCAGTTTTAAAAATTGTCAACAATCTATTTGGAAAAAAATATGAGTGCGACCCATGTGGTCCACACGACTAACTTCCCAGAGTAGAAAAATAAGTAAAAACATTAGTTGTTTTGCAAAATTTACAGCCGATGCATCCCGTTGTAGTTGTACACGCTCGTTGGTTTTCAAAGTCAAACTCCATAAAACTGATGATTTGAGACATGCATTAAGTTCATTGGAATGACAGTGGCGTCATCTGCCACAACTTGGTCCTACCAACTCGTGGACTCATGCAGAACTACTTTGCACAGTAAATTACAGACTATATTACTCCTGAATATTATAGTTTTCTATTAGTGATAGAATTTTTCTAATCGGATTAGTATTTCCGTAGATTAACATTTATGGTAAAACAGCGTTTGGTGGGTCAGCTAGTAATAAAATATAGTCTATTATACTCCTGAATATTGTTTTTTTTTCACACTACATAATTATCCCTGAATAAAACTGTATTTACCATGAAAATGTCATTAATATCTGTTGGGCCGTTTAGGAGTCCATACCAGATATCCAAACAAACAAACATGAATCCATTTTTATATACCTATACCTAAAGAGAGATTTAAACTCACAAGTCTTATATTTTCAATTATTCATTACAAACCAAATTGTTATCATTTCATATAATCTAATGAGTTTTTACCGACTAAAAGTCATAAATATTCTATTCCTGCACACCTGCACTCATATGGACTGTTTTTTCTTATAACTTATAACCATGAAAATAAATCCGCTTTAACTAATTTTGAATTGTTTATAACAAATTATATATTTTATAACATTAATAACAAATTAGGTACCACCTATATAATTTATTACATTAGATTTTTTGAACTTTTGTTGCAATTTTTGCTGAAATTATCATAATTTTCATTGGCGCAAAATTATAGTCGCTAATGAACAACTTTAGTGTGATACTAAGTTTAAAATGACGTTTGAGTCATATCTGAAACGTCATTTTAAGCTAGTATCACACTAAAGTTGTTCATTAGCGGACTATAATTTTGCGCCATTATAATTAGGGTTGTCTTATTTTTTGATTGCCATTGAAAAACCGCTAAGCGGATTTCGCTCAAAACCTTATCAGCTCTTCACAAGGCAATGCCGAGTAGAATGAGCAATGAGACCAATTTCATGGCAATACGATGAGTGGTTCGCAAGATAATCGAGCAGAAAAACGTAACGCACATACGCGCATACGAACATACGTACATAGACATACACACAAAAATATCATTATAAAATGGGTTGATTCGGATTCTAGTGACTCCGAAACATGGAAATAAGACCTTGTTGATGTTTTTTTTTTCAATTTTTTTCCTGCGTATAGTAAAACTTTATATAATAATTATTAACGATCAAAGTCCTTTTGAATAATTTTATTGTTGGCATCTTTGGGAATCTGAAGGACATTTGAATGAGGGAAACAGTTCTTGAGTTTGAATGATTTGATGCACGGAGTTGATGAAATTTCAGTAAATTATCTAGACTGCAACCGCGAATTTGTATTGAAAAGGAAGATTATGAGTGTTGAGTCTGAGTGGTCACTATCCATTCTACATCGTATTTCGTTTGTCACTAAAAGTAATGCAGAGGTGCGTTTTTGCGCTGACGATAGTTGACTATAGTTTTTGTGTAAAAAAAAATGGTTGATGTGTCATAGTTGAAATAGTTGAAATAATCCAAAAACGCTTTTTAGTTAGGTTTGGTTGAGCTGTCAAACAAGAAAAACAAAAACAAATCTTTTGAGGTTACATTTTTCTTTTCTTTTGATCATAATAATTGAAACAATCTTCTTTGCTCTAAATTTATTCCAAAAATTCAAGAATGATCCTGATATTGTAAGTTTTTAAAGACAATTGAAATAAGAACATATTTATTTATTTTTGAACAGCCCACAGCAAGAAAGGCAAATGGAATATTCGAACTGAAGACCACCCTCCATAAAGAAATCTTCAAGTTGTTCCAAGTATGCCAGCTCCTGATATTCTCCTGATTGCTGCTTCCAGATTCGCTGAAAAACTATCAAATCAATATCTAGTTCGTGCTTTTATATAAATAAACGGAGATAGTCTTTATTTTCTGATACTAATGAAACATTTTTTTTTTATTGTCGACAGAATACATAAAAGCAATAATAATGTATGTAATGTGTATACACTTTATTTATCTCATACGCTCTGTATCTCCTTCTATTGTAATGTCTAATACTAATGTGTATACGTTATTACCTCTTACGCTCTGTACCTCTTTTCTGTATTTAATGTACACACTTTTCTTACTCTCTTTACTTACTCTGTATCTCTTTCTGTATTTAATGTACACACTTTTCTTACTCTCTTTACTTACTCTGTATCTCTTTCTATATTTAATGTACACACTTTTCTTACTCTCTTTACATACTCTGTATCTCTTGTTTATTTAATCTACATACTCTCTTTACTTAATATCGTTAATTGTAGTAGTAAACACTGCTGTCGTTTTTGCTACTATAGTAGTATTTTACTCCTTTCGAGAGTCAAATGCTACTCTACTACCCTTAGACGAAATATACTCCCCAATCTTAGTAAACAAAATCTACCTATATTCTATGTAGTATGAGATAAAACAAGAATCGAAAATCAAAATTCTCACATTTCTTAGCTCATTTATCTTCAATCAGTGAGATAGTTGGCCTAAATTTAAGTCAAAGTAACCAATTTACGAAAATTGAAAAACATTTTAATGTACATTTTAAGGTTCCTTAAACTACACACCTAATTCCACACCTAATTCCACACATTAATTACTCGAAAATGTTGAAAAAATGAGCCTGCATTTTTTAAACACGCTTTTATGGATCAAGATCAGGATCACTTAAGTCTGTATTTGTAGGTACGTTAATGATTTTGGATCACTACAACCTGCACTGAAGATCCAAAAACGAAATTATAAGCATTAACAGTAAAAGTTGAAAACTAGATTAAACATTTTGTAATGAAATAAATAAAATTCAACTGGTGGAATTACTATAAATAGAACTGTAAGAAAACCTAACCTTTTTAATCACAAGACCTCTGTCGCATGCGTTCAACTTTTTCAAATCTGAAGTGAAATGTATAATTAAGGGACAACTTGGGGAACCTTTAAATATCAATTCGTCAGAAAAGTGGGCAACTAGCGAAAAAGAATTATTGGCAAAAACATTTGATTTGGAGCCGTTTTCTTCACTTATTTCAACTTGTGAACCTTTGCAGTTGACACACTCAAGAGTTGAATTTTAAAGTCAAGCTGAAGATTGTTTTTCTTTACTTACGTAACTTTTAATTCAGAGTTTTGAATTTGAAAGTAGTAGCCACTATGGCAAACTCATAACAATTTGGAGTAGTTATGTTGGAAACATGAGTTTTTGCTTTTGGAGACGATGAAAGCAGTTGCGCGATGAAATTCTGAATCAAGAAGAAAAAAAGACGACGGATACCTCTTCATAATGACATAATAGCCTCCTCCGGCAAAAATGTTCTCTAGGAAGTACCAGGCCAAAATGACCATACAAGAAACTACTTTTGTGTTCGAAGACCCGCCAATCAAAGAAATCTCTTGGGAAAGAGTATAAGCCCTTAAAAGTAAACGCAATACATAATTGTGTGCATACAGATAGTGCAAAGTCACTAGTCAGTTAGATTTTTAAACTTTTTTTCCCTACTCTATTCATACTTTCAAAGCTCAAGTCTTCGTAATTTTCTCTTCGCTTTATGATGATAACTTTAATATTTGTTTAATTAAAAAAAATGTTTTACTAAATGCAGAAAACACACAATATCTGACAGAAAATTGTACGTATGTTTAATGATCTAATTTAGTTTTTTGACAGTGACAGCCTCTAATGAAGACAACTTAAATCGAAATTTAAGGATAAAACCCTCAAGTTGATATCAGCTTCGATTGTATAAAAGGCTCCTCCTATCTGACAAACACACAATTTGGGTTTTAGAACTCCCAAAAATTAATAAGAAACTATCGTTTGCTAATAAACTTCAACCACATCATTTTTGAAACTTCAAAACGATCTGCAAAGCCCATTATAAGTGATACTTTTTTCCGGAGGTGATTATCGGGCTAAGTTCCTATTGTTAAAAAATTATACTACCCAAATATAGAAAATACTCCTCAAAATAATTCAAAAATACTCCCCATTACATTTTTGAAACGACAGCACTGGTAGTAAACACTTGTGAGGGGCAATATCTAGTGACTAAGAGAAACTTTTTGTTTAGCTTTAAGAACGTTAGCCCCTACAGAAAATCCCAGTATTTTTTTTATTTGTAAATAGAGAGCTTCTCGAACTTGCTTCCCCAAGAACCAATAGTAGTTTCTAGAACCCATCATTTTTGATATAAATAGCCGTTTGGTGGCGAGGCGAATTAACTGCGATAAAGAAAAGTACTCTGTGTTTGCAAAGTTATAATTGAAAGTGTTGAATAAATAAGTTTGTGAGTGATTTGAATAAAGTGAATTTGTGTTTTATTTAAAAAGTGAATAAGTTTTAATTGTCGGACCAAGCCGAATATTACATTGGTGTCAGAAGTGGGATTAAAACTTATTGAGAATAAAACAGTGAACAGTGATTAAACTATTTTGTGTGAAATAGTGAAGTTAACAAAAAAAAAAAAAAAACAAAAAAAAAAACAAAAAAAAAATGAGTAAAGTTTTGAAAGACCTAACTGTCGCTGAGCTAAAGGCCGAATTAAGCAAACGTGGCTTAAGTGGGGCAGGAATTAAAATCGAACTCGTAAAACGGCTACAGGAATATCTTGAACAACAAAATGAAAACCCAGATACATTTGCTTTCGAAGTGGAAGCAAAATCGGAAGAGGTAAATGCAACTGCCGACTTATCTACCATGATGACACTTCTTCTAGCCAAATTTGAAGAGAATCAAAAGAATGTGCTAGAGCGGTTTGACGCACAGAAGAAAGAACAAGATAACGTTCGGGAGCAACTAGAAACTCAAAACAAGAATGTTCTGGAGCAACTAGAAACTCAAAGAAGCGAACAGAAGAACGAGCAAGAGAATGTCCTCAAACAACTGGAAACTCAAAACAAGAATGTTCTGGAGCAACTAGAAACTCAAAGAGACGAGCAGAAGACCGAGCAAGAGAATGTCCTCAAACAACTGGAAACACAAAAGAATGATGTTCTGGAACAACTACAAGCTCAAAGGGATGACGTTCGAGATCGGTTTGATGAACAGAAAAATCTGCTAGAAGGCAGGTTTGCGGACTTCGAAGACAAAATCAATGAGCGTGTCGAAAAACAAAATTCAACGACTAATGCACGTTTCAAGAAAATAGACGACCAGATCGAAACCATTATAAGCGAACTAGAAAAAGTGCGAAAGATGAAAGCTCGAGAACCTTCTGGTGAGTGCTCAAGGAAGAGATAAGTGAATCCTCCAAGCTTTGATGGTCAGATACCGTGGTCAATCTACAAGAAACAGTTTGAAGCAGCAGCGTTAACAAACGGCTGGGACGATGACGAAAAATACATTGCTCTTACGCTTGCCTTGAGAGGAGCAGCTGCTGAACTGCTACAAACCATCCCAGCAGAGAAGAACGGTGACTTCAAAGTTCTGGTAAACGCAATCGAACAGCGGTTTGGGGATAGCCACATGACAGAAGTCTTCCGAGTACAACTAAACAACAGGGCACAGAAAAGAGGTGAAACTCTGCAGCAGCTTCAGGCAGATATCGAGCGATTAGTTCACCTGGCATACCCAACAGCTGGCAACGAGATTATAAATCAACTTGCTGTTGGAGCCTTTGTGAGAGCTGTGGGCGATATAAATCTCCAAAGGGCTATTCGCACTGCCGGAAAGCAAACACTACCAGAAGCATTGGCTTTCGCTCTAACAATGGAAGCCGCAGAACAAGCTCCCCAAAACGTGCATCGCGTGAGAGAATTGGAAGTCCAAGAATGCTCTTGTCAGAAGGCTACTCTGGAAAGGAGTCAGCGAGATGGACGAGCACGATGCTGGAACTGCAACAAGACCGGGCATCTTCAACGACAGTGCAGATTACCGCGAAGAGGAACCGCATGCCAACACTGTGAACACAGAAATATGTCAACTGGTCAAAGTTACACCTACAACAATGTTGCTTCCCAAGTTGTTTCCCATCCCACCAACTTCGAGGGACAGAAGCTGGCTTCTAGTACCGATAGCTACAGAAACACCATCCAGGTTTCTCAAACGAAACGTGACAACAAGAGCCTGACCGTGGAAGCAAGTATAAACGGCAACAAATGTGTGGCTACCATCGACACCGGTGCCACGGCGTCCATTGTACGGCAGGACCTCGTTAATAAGACATGGCTCCACAACACCAATAGCTATCGTCTAAGGACTGCAACTGGAGAAGCCACAAAAGTCTATGGTGAGGTACGTCTTAAGATCCGGATGGCAGAGCTGGAATTCTCTCACCTGTTCCTGGTAGCAGATATATGCGACGAGTGCATTGTCGGCGTCGATTTCATGAAAGATCACGGATTGATATTGGACATCGGGAACCAAGTCCTGAAATATCGAAACATCGAGATTCCGATGATCTATGGGATTCACTCATATGAGACCTCGCTATCTGTGAAAACCGTCATCAAAGAAGATCTGACTTTGCCTGCTTCTTCAGAAGTATTCGTGTGGACGAAATTGAAGGGTAAGCCTGGAAGCCATCGATATCTCATGGTCGAACCAGCATCTGTAAAGTCCTCCCAAAACGTCACCATTGGGAAGACTCTTGTTAGACCTGTAAAGAACATGGTTCCCGTACGAATACTGAACATCAAGCCGTACGAAGTTAAGCTTAGAAAAGGTGAGATTGTCGGACAATGCGAATCTGTATCAGCTATAACAAGGATCAGCGAAGAAGAGACAAGGCAAACATTGAAGTCCAAAGAGCTGAACTCCATAAAGACCAACATTCTCAAGTCCTCTAATCTTGGCCACCAACAACGAAGAACTGCAGAAGGTCTCCTCGAAGAATTTGCAGACATCTTTTCGTCATCGCAAGGGAAATATGGCAGAACACAACTGGTTCAACATCGAATCAACACAGGGGATGCAAAGCCGATCCGTCAACCTGCAAGACGCCTTCCACTAGCCAAACAAGGTGAGGTTGAAGAACTGATAACCACCATGAAAGAAGAGGGTCTGATCGAAAACTCTAAAAGCCCTTGGGCGTCTCCAGTGGTCCTGGTAAAGAAGAAAGACGGATCAACCCGCTTTTGCGTAGACTATCGAAGGTTGAATGATGTGACCAAGAAGGATAGCTACCCTCTGCCTAGGATCAGTGATACTCTGGACGGTATGGAAGGAGCACAATGGTTCTCAACGTTGGACCTGAAAAGTGGATACTGGCAAGTAGAAATCCATCCTGAAGATAAAGAGAAGACAGCGTTCTCGACAGGAAACGGACTGTGGCAGTTCAAAGTGATGCCTTTTGGACTGTGCAATGCTCCAGCGACTTTTGAGCGCCTTATGGAATGTGTCCTGCAAGGACTCACATGGAAGTCTTGCCTGGTCTATTTGGATGACGTCATCGTATACGGGAAAACATTTGACGAACATTGCACAAATCTGAGAGCCGTGTTTCAAAGACTTCGAGAAGCCCACCTCAAGCTCAATCCAGAAAAGTGTTCACTCTTCAAAACCGAAGTGAAATACCTGGGACATATCATCTCATCCCAAGGAGTTAAGACGGATCCTGATAAGGTTGACACCGTGAAGAGTTGGCCAACACCACAGGACAAACACCAACTCCGAAGCTTTCTGGGTCTAGCCACCTACTATAGGCGCTTTGTCAAAAACTTTGCTGAGATCGCCAAGAGTCTACATCAGCAAACGGAAAAGGGAAAGCAGTTTAAATGGTCAGGTGAGTGCGAGCGCAGCTTTCAAGAGCTCAAGCAACGCTTGTGTAATGCACCAGTGCTGACCTATCCGACTCCCGGAAAACCGTTCATCATTGACGCTGATGCCAGCAATGTCGGGATTGGTGCCGTACTATCACAAGTACATAATGGTGAAGAAAAGGTAATTGCCTATTACAGCAAGGTACTCTCAAAGTCAGAAAGAAACTATTGTGTGACCAGAAGAGAACTTCTTGCATTGATCTTGGCAACAAAGCACTTCCATAAGTATCTCTATGGACAGAAGTTTCTTCTCCGAACCGACCATGGAGCACTAAACTGGCTTTTGAATTTCAAGAATCCAGAGGGTCAAGTGGCGAGATGGATTGAGAGGCTGCAGACGTACGATTATGAAATTCAACATCGGAAGGGGAAGCTTCACTCAAATGCTGATGCACTGTCTCGGAGACCATGTAAGCAAGACTGTAAGCATTGCAGACGCCAAGAAGAAAAAGAAGTGGTTACTGTCCAACGAACCAGAACCGATCCCATTTATGGCTGGAGCAACGACGAGATGAGGAAGGCTCAACAAGAGGACCCAGATATTGAACCCATCCTCGCATGCAAGGAACACCAGGAAAAACCAGAATGGGCTGATATCTCCGACAGAAGTCCGGCTCTGAAGGCCTATTGGGCACAGTGGGACTCGTTGCATGTCCAAGAAGGTGTCCTTCGACGTAAGTGGGAATCAGCAGATGGAAAGTCCTATGTAATGCAGCTAGTCTTACCGAGATCGAAGATTATGGACGTTCTGCGAGAGATGCATGATGGAGTTTCGGGAGGCCATCTAGGAGTAAACAAGACGCTAGAAAAGGTTCGACAACGATTCTATTGGCTACATGCAAGGGAGGATGTCGAGAAGTGGTGCCGAAAATGTGATACCTGTGCTGCCACCAAAGGCCCAAACAAAAAGAATCACAGCCAAATGCAGCAGTATAATGTCGGATCACCCTTTGAAAGGATTGCAATAGACGTGGCGGGTCCATTTCCGGAAACAAATAATGGAAATCGTTATATTCTGGTCGTCATGGATTACTTCAGCAAGTGGCCTGAAGCATACGCCATTCCGAATCAAGAAGCCAAAACAGTCGCAGACCAAATTGTGTTCAACTGGGTGAGCAGATTCGGTGTTCCATTAGAACTGCATTCCGACCAGGGAAGGAATTTTGAATCAAACATATTCCAGGAAGTTTGTGGGCTTCTTCACATCAAGAAGACAAGAACAACACCACTCCACCCACAATCTGATGGCATGGTCGAACGGTTCAACCGAACCCTTAAGGAACATCTTTGCAAAGTTGTGGACGACAACCAGCGAGATTGGGACCGACACATTCCACTGTTCTTGATGGCGTATCGAAGTGCAAGACATAGCTCAACTGGCCATACACCGTCCGAGATTTTGATGGGAAGGAACATCAGATTGCCGAGCGAAATAAAATTTAGATGTCCCACGTCGGAACCGCAAGCCGAGGATGACTACTTGGATGACCTTAGAGAAAGACTCCTTCAGATCCACGACGATACCAGGTCAAAAATAAAGATGTTCAGTGACCGAATGAAGACACGCTACGATATACGAGCGACAACAACAGAGTTCCAAGCAGGAGATCGAGTGTGGCTTTACAATCCCCATCGACAAAAAGGGTTGTCACCGAAACTTCAACGGGACTGGGAAGGTCCATATACAGTGATTAGCAAAATCAACGACGTCGTGTACCGGATACAAAAAGGAGTCAGAGGTAAACTTAAAGTCGTACATCGCGACCGACTACATCGCTACAGTGGTGATGAAGATGATGGATTTGTTCGGGACGATCAATCCTAAGGAGGGGGGTCAATGTAATGTGTATACACTTTATTTATCTCATACGCTCTGTATCTCCTTCTATTGAAATGTCTAATACTAATGTGTATACGTTATTACCTCTTACGCTCTGTACCTCTTTTCTGTATTTAATGTACACACTTTTCTTACTCTCTTTACTTACTCTGTATCTCTTTCTGTATTTAATGTACACACTTTTCTTACTCTCTTTACTTACTCTGTATCTCTTTCTATATTTAATGTACACACTTTTCTTACTCTCTTTACTTACTCTGTATGTCTTGTTTATTTAATGTACATACTCTCTTTACTTAATATCGTTAATTGTAGTAGTAAACACTTGTGAGGGCGGGGAAATATCTAGTGACTAAGAGAAACTTTTTGTTTAGCTTTAAGAACGTTAGCCCCTACAGAAAATCCCAGTATTTTTTTTATTTGTAAATAGAGAGCTTCTCGAACTTTCAGCTTCCCCAAGAACCAATAGTAGTTTCTAGAACCCATCATTTTTGATATAAATAGCCGTTTGGTGGCGAGGCGAATTAATTAATTGTGAACTGCGATAAAGAAAAGTACTCTGTGTTTGCAAAGTTATAATTGAAAGTGTTGAATAAATAAGTTTGTGAGTGATTTGAATAAAGTGAATTTGTGTTTTATTTAAAAAGTGAATAAGTTTTAATTGTCGGACCAAGCCGAATATTACAATAACAATAAGGGCTACGACTTTTTCTTGTGTCTCCGATTTGCCGATCAAATTTTTCAAACGTCCTCGCCGAGTTTGTTCGCATGCTTCTTGTTGATTGTCTTTCTGCTTACTGATGGCTTCGTCCTTCTCCCGGACACTCTTGTACATCGCATTGATCTTCTCCTGCGACGATTGATTGCGCTTCTGCTTGGCTTCCAGCATTGCCTTGAATTCGGTCAGCTGGTTGTCAGTGATGTTGCATGCATACTTGAGTCGTTTTCGTAGTTGTCTTCGAGGTTTTTGAGCTTGATTTCGATAGCTGAAGCCGCATCGATGGTTGAGGACTTTTCCCGCTCTTCGTTTAGTTCACGAAGGAGTTTCTTGTTCTCCAAACGATGAGCATGTGAAATTTGTTCGACGACCTAAAGAATACAATAAACGTTAAATGAGATCTGTTTGGAGATGAAAAACCTTACCTCAGATTTCTCCTTCATCTTCTCCTGCTCGGCCTATTCCCACATTTTGTGCTTCAATTGCTTCTCCACTTTCCACAGGTTTAAGTTTGCCTTTCGTGCCGACTGACGTTCGACAATCATCTGCTCATGGGCAGCGGCCAACTTGTCCTCCAATTTTTCGTACTGCTTCTCGAGTAGGTATATCGCCGACGCTCTTCGGTCGTTGACTGAACTTCTCAGCCATGTCCTCTCGAAATAGGGATGTTTGCGGATCGCAGTGTAGTCAATTCGATTGGAAGGGATTGTGACTAGGGAGAGATTGAGATTCTTGAAATTGGCGCTGACTTTTAAGTCACTTGGAAAGGCGATCATTTCCTTGGCGTGGCTCTCCTCGCAGTGACTGATGATTTTCGAGTATGTCTCGTGGACATTGTGGCATTGTCCTAGTGAAATGGTGTGACTTCGCAGATGAGTTCATAGCCTATAATACCCATGGACCAGGGACGACTGGCCACCATTCAAATTAGGTAGACATAAAAAATTCTCTTCAATTCTTTTAAATTTTCGATTTTCCCTTAAGACGCGGAATACATAGATAGTGACCAGCATTAGAAGGGTAACCTTCGTCGAATCGACGAACATCTTTTTTTCTAATTCTACAAAGTTTTTTTTGTGTTTAAGGAACTTTTTCTTGAATAAAAACTTAAATATAAACATAAACTATTCAATTTCAAAGAAATTAGTTAGTTACTTTGTCTCATAAGCGCTGTTAAATATCGCTTCGTCGGGCTAGAAATGTGAAGCTATAGATAGTCATATAAGCTATCGATATAAATCTTAAAGCAATATCCTGTTTGTCTTTTAAGTCTCAACTTGAGTTCTTGAGATGAAAATTATAATTATAAGTTACCAATACAGAATAACAAAATCATTTTATAATACTTGAAATAAAATAACAAATTACAACAGTAATCTGTGTTTCAAAAAGTTATATTAGAAATAACATTAATAATTTGTAATCTAATTATTTACATTACAAATTATTAAATTAATTTTTAATGCAAATTATTAAAGTACAAATATCTCGAAATTCAAATTAGAAAAGTAATTTGTAATTTAATTTTTTCGAATAACAAATTACTAATTTAATTTGTTCTGAAATTTATTGAAATAAAAATTGCTTTATTAATTTGTAGTAATAAATAATTTGCAAAAATTATAAATATTATACAAATTATTAGTACCTAATTTGTTATTCGAAAAATAAAATTACTTGCTTGTAATCCTTTATCAATTATTACAATTTACTGAAGTTAATTTCATTTTTAATTATTAATTTGTGTTTTTGCTCGTAATTATTACAAAAAGTTAGTAGTTAGAACGAAAAACGCAATTCAAGATAAGTAAACAAAAAAGTCTTGCTTCAACTGTTTTTTTTAATTTTTTTTATTTTTTTTATTTTATTTTATTTTTTTTTATTTTATTTTTATTTTTTCTTATTTTTTTTTTATTTTTTCTTATTTTTTTGTTTTGTTTTTTTAATATTTTTTCGATAATTTTCTTGTTTTGTTGAAAAAAGAAGTAGATGAATTTTATTCATCGACAAAAGGAATACAAAATAAGTTAAAAAAATTCAATTCAAGAACAAAACTTATACTTCAATCAATGTTTTTTTTCGTTTTTGTTAAATTTCTGTATAGATAAGTTTGTTTTTACGATTAACAAATTAAGCAAAAAATAATGAAGGGATAAACTCAACTAAGAAAAAAAAAACGCAATTAAAACAAAAATAAAAAAACGCAATTAAAACAAAAACAGAAAAAAAACTTAATTCAACCAATTTTTATTTTTTATTTTTATTTTTTTTAAGTTTGTTTATACGTAAGTTCAAGTCTGCGATTTTTTTGTGTAGCGAATATGTCAACTACCTTATTCTTAAAATCTTTGGAGTGCATAAGCTCTTTTAATAGTTCTTTTTCGATTGAAAGAATCGCTTAATTAGAAAGTCTTGAATCGGCCATTCGGTTTCTTGAATACGTCTTAACTCTTTTTAATGTACTCATTGATCTCTCACTTGAGGCCGTTGAAAGAGGTATTGTCAAACACACATCAATCAAAGTAGGTACATGTTTCTGAATAAATTTTATCCAAGTCATTTTGTTTAAAAAACCTCAGGAGGTCCAGGGGTTTTAAATGTTTAGATTCATCAGAATATATAATCTGGAGCTCATTTTTAAGTTTTTCGGGATCAAACATTTTTTTATATTTTCGAATGAGCTTTTCGTAAGGAGCACTTGCAAACGTTTTATAATACGTGGAAAACCGTTTTTGATCAAGTAATTCCACGAAATCGATATCTTTTAGATCACCAAATCTTAGATCTATCTGGACCAAAATGCAATCTTTTATTTCAAATCCCAATCTTTTTAAATTTTCGTCTTTTTCCCTTGAATTTATTTTTTTGTTGACGTTATTTTCGTCAAGTGTCCTCAGTATTTCCTCTGATTCACGAACGCAGTCAGCTATTGCTTCATCACTTCTTAATTTTTTTAAATTGTGGATGGAAGTGTTTACTTCAGACATGCACGCTGTAATATTTGATGAAACCTTATTTTGCAACACATTGAACAAGTGATCAGTAAATTTAAATATTTTTGAAAACAAGCAAAGGTTGAAAATGAATTTAAAGTCATTGCAGATACGTTCCAGTCCTATAGCTGCATTAGTAGTGTCGTTGTCAAACTTATCATTTTCTACTATATAAGAAAATACTTTGATCAGAACACCAATATGACCCTTAATCGTGCGAACAGCCCTTGAATGGTAATTCCATCTTTTTTCTGAAGGATGTGGCAAGCAAAACCCTTCATCTTTAAGCAAAAGTGTTCGCGATGTAGAGCGAGAAAAAAAAGAATGGAACGCAGTCAAGTTACAGGTAAATAACTTGACGTCTTTGATGTGTTTTGAGCCATACAGTAAAACTAAGTTAAGCTGATGTGTCCAACAATGTACGAACACTGTGTTTGGACAAATATCCTTAATTAGAGTTTGCACTCCTCCTTTATAGCCAGCCATGACACTCGCCCCGTCATAAGTCTGACTTATTAATTTGTCTTTAATTCGTCTTTCTTCAAGAACGTTTTCAATTATTTTGGCTATACCTTTAGCTGTTTTATTCCTTGAAATATTAAAAAAAACCACAGAAACGTTCAATTATTTGATCGCCAGTGGTAAACCTCAATATGATTCCAAGCTCGCTGCTGCAAGAAACATCAGTTGTTTCATCTGCTTGGATGGACACAAATTGACAAGTTTCCAATTCATTGCGTATATAGTCATTTAAACCTTTTGTGAGAGCTTCGATCAAATCATTTTGAATGCTGCAAGAGGTTCCCTTAAATAATGTAGATGATTCAAGATGTTCCCTCATCATGTCCTCATTTTCGGCTAAGATCTAATAGTTCCAAGTAATTTCCTCTATTTTGAGCTTCTACATTTTCATTATTACCTCTAAAGGCAAGTTCCTGTCTTGCTAAAAAAGCTGACGACGTCAAGAAGTCTGAAAACGATTGCCCGGTTCTTATCAACCTGCAAGTTATGCTGTATTGCTGCCATTTTACAAGCAGTAGCAAGTTGATGGTCTATTCGAGATGACCCTAGGATTTTCAAATTTTTAGTATTGATTATGTGAAATTTAGAACC
Source organism: Sphaerophoria taeniata (assembly GCA_943590905.1). Classification (NCBI taxonomy): domain Eukaryota; kingdom Metazoa; phylum Arthropoda; class Insecta; order Diptera; family Syrphidae; genus Sphaerophoria; species Sphaerophoria taeniata. The sequence goes on along the minus strand of OX016540.1, from coordinate 182,229,011 downwards.
CTCATGTTTTTTTGCCTTAGCCTCAAAATTTTTTATTGCGCTCAAACCATCTTTCCCAAATGGACTGTCTTGAGAAAACAGAAAACATGGATAGCAAAATACTTTATTTAGGTTTTTACTCCCATAAAGCCATTCATATTTGCTGTACCATTTTTCTTGAAATTTTCTATTGACCTTACCATCCTTTTCAATTAAATTCAAAGGTGGTTTTTGAACCTTATTTTTAAAAATTAATTTTTCTTCAAGAGTCAATGCTGTAAAAGGTTTATCTTTATTTTTTAAAAAATATTCGAAAACATCAAAGTCAGAATCCATATTCATTTTTTCGCTTGCTTATGACGAAGACGAACAACACAACCTTCTTTTATGGGGTCTTGCAAACGACTAAGACAAACAGGCCGACTCCACTAGAGATAATTTCACTCAGAATACTCATCCTGACATGAAAAGTCTAATGGAGTCGCGTTGTTTCATCTTATGATATGATGTTAGCGATCTCTCTCTGCTATTTTGTCTTGACATCGATGTCTGATATCAAATTTGACGTTTGAGTTTTTTTTCCTTTTTTGTGTGTGGATGACATCTCAATTTCATTATTTTGTGTGTCTCAAACCGACAAGTATTCATTTGGCGCGAACAAAAAAAAATTACTGTGTTAAAAAAAGTCGGCATTTGCAGTTTTTTTTTATTAGATTCATATATTTAAAAGGATTAAATCAGGTAATAACACATTTTTATACGAAATGCGTTTTTGACAAATCCTTTTAAACAGCACAATCATGAGTGAGTGGAAACTTTCCCAGAATGAAACCAAGCTCCTGATAAACTTGTATGTACAGGGAAAAGGAGTGCTTGTGGAACTACAAGAGCAACCTATACAAGAGGAACGATTTGAAGAACAAAGCTTGGGCATCCATATCCCAAGCAATGAACAAGGACGTGATCGATGTTAAAAAAAAAGTTAAAAATCTTCGCTCAGCTTATGTGGCTGAAAAAAAAATTACAGATTCTCAACATTCTGGTGCTGGAAACGAGGAAGTTTATGAGTCTCACCTTTTTTATTTCAGTGAGTTTTCATTCCTGGATGGAGTTATTGTGCTGCGTAAAACACAGAACAATTTCTCACTAGTAAGTAATAAACAACTTCATAAAAATTATAAATGAAAAAAAAATTTAGGACGATACACTTGAGAGAGCTATGGAGGCTGTAGAGGCTGAAGAGGCTGTTGAGGGTGTGCAGGCCACTGCTGATGTTCTTGCTCTTTCCCAATCAACATCTAAACCAATGCAAATAGCATCGGCGAGGCAGTCATCGGGCTGGCGAAGGGGATCCACATCATCATCGAGCGCCCGAAGTGCAAGATACGAGGACGCCATAGCTGCCATTGTACAAAGTACAAATTCTCGGCCAGGTAAACAATTGCTTAATAAGATGACTTCTTTTTTGTGTATTTCAAAGGTTTTTAACTTTTTTTGCAGAACGAAAAACTAAATATGAAAGTTTTGGTACCAGTGTGGCCAGTCAGCTGGAAGAATTAAGCAACATCGAGGCAGCTGAAGCTATGGCTGAATTACAACCAGTTCTGTCAAGGCATGTTATTCAGTCGCTACAGCGAAGAAGTATAGCTTCGCACTCATCCTTATCAAGCTCAGTGGAAGGAAGTGATCTTCTTCAAAGTGCAATGATAAACTCAGATTTATTCGATGAGTTTTAAAAATTATTTTATATTTAAATTCTAGCAATAATTTAACTATAAATAAGTGATTTTGAAAAATTGTGTTCATTGTAAAAAAGCAAAGATGTATCAAAGTGTCGTTAATAGAATTACCTTATACAAAATAAATTTATACCACCTAAACGGATTTCAATGTGCTTTATAATTTTATGATTTCTAATTTCAGGGAATTTTGGCAAAGAAGATTGTTAAAATAAATGTCAGATTGTTATCAAAACTAACGTGATGAAATGTTGTTTTCACATATTTATATGTTTGTCTGGTTCTGCAGTTTTTTTTTAATTTTATCTGGCATTATTTATATTTTATTAATAAAAAACATTTTGAAACAAAATCAAACAAAAAATCAGTATAGCAACATGGGGTTTTATTCTTCATTTTTGTGATCGCACATAAGAGCAAGTTCGTGCAACCACATCGTACATATTTTTTTCTTATAAATTAAGTAAAGAAGAATTTACAGGCATAGATACGTAGAAATGTTTTTATTTATTAATTTTTTTCCACTGATATGGAACGTCTCCATCAGTGACACAATAACGCACCAAATTTTCACGAATTCTTGATGCGTGTTTATAGTTGGAATGATCTTGTGTTGTCAGAGGTGACATTGTTTGTGGTAGAGTTTCAGAAACTAATTCAGTATCAGGAGATGACCTTATTAATGGCGAGAGAAAGTTGTGTAAAACACAACAAGCTTTAACCACAGCTTCGCAAGTTTCCAAGCTCAAGTCAATAGGACGAAGGAAAATTCGAAACCTCGATGCCAATCGTCCGAATGCCATCTCAACTGTCAGGCGGCACCGACTAAGCCTATAGTTTAGAACTTCCTGTTGTGTAGTTAATTTTGAATTCCGGCCAAAACCTTTCATAACAAAAATATTAAAAAATTATTGCTAGTAATAATATTTATTTTAAATGTTCTTTACCTTTCATTAAATGTTTATCAAGTGCAAATATATCATCCCCAACAAAAAAGTATGTCGTTTGACTTTCTTGCCCTTTCAATGGCTGTGCATTTGGAATATTAAGGCAATTTTTAACAATCCCATGGTAAAGACTACTAAAAATTATTACATCAGACGCTCTTCCATTTCCTCCAACATCTATGTACAGAAATTTGCTATGAGCATCCACAATGGCAAGCAAAACTATGCTGAAAAAGCCTTTATAATTATAGAAGTCGGAGCCTGAATGTGGCGGTGCTTTAATTCGAATGTGCTTCCCATCAATCGCTCCAATTGTATGTGGGAAATCCCAATACCTATTGAAATCGTTGGCAACTTGCAACCATTCACTTTCAGTTGTAGGAGTCTTGAATGGAAAATATTTCATGAATTAAAAAAGAACATGACATTTCAAATGCACTGAATTTTTGGTCAACCTTCATGTTTTCACTTTGAAGAGTATTATATATTGCATTCAGCACATTTGGAGCAAAAGTTGAAATTGTTTTGCGGGACACCCTTGATAAGAACTCCAACGATCTATAGGAGTCACCAGTTCCAATGTACCTAAGAGTAATCGCAAGCCGAACTCAGGGTGTGATTGCAAATCGCATACTCGTGTCTTGCCTTTTTATTAACGGTTCAACCTGCAATCAATAAATTAGCAAACTAAAAAAAGTTATTTGCATTCCTACCAGAATAAGAACCGCGGTAAATCTGTCGATGGACATCCTACAGAAATTTTGATAGTCTTCTCCTTGATCCCAGAGTAAATCCTTGAGCAAATGTTGCTCAAGGTCATGGGCGTCCCTTAGTGTAAGGAAATGATTAATCCAAAAACGATGTTTCCGTTTAGCTTCCTGCTCTTCGCTCATTTCTAACTCTTCAAGATTTTCCAACACTTGCAGAGCTTTAAGTGTACGAATTGCACCATGTTCACGCATTCTTTTCGCCATCGCCCTAAACCAACCGTATACAATTATTATTATTATTCTTTTGACAAAACAAATTATTATTAAATTGAAAAACAAACGAATTTCTACACAAAAGCCGAAAAATTGTGGGAAGATTTTTTTTACTGTTTGACGTTTGACGTTTTTCAGAGATGAATTCACTTTAACCTCTCTTGCTCAAAAGAGATGTCAAGACATAAACTGCCCAGCGAAGAAAAAAAAAACTTCTAATTTTAATGTCAGAGATCTGGTTGGCGATACAGATATCAAGTGGAGTCGGCCTGTAACTAAACTAAAGAGTGACAAATTCCTAAACAAAAAATCTACAATTGTAAATCTTAGTACGTATTTGCAATTGGAATTGGAATGGAAATTTAACTGAACGATAAACGAAACGAAAAAGAAAAACACGGAGATGGGAAACAAAGCTGTCAAAATGACAGTTACCTACAAGCTAAAATTTACGGATTGCTAAGATGTGTGCGTGTTTTCACTAACACATTCTTTCAATCCGTCTATTCACCAAAGGGGAATAATTTTGGCAGTTAAATTTGAATTTTTTTGAAAAAAGAGGTGAGTTAATGGATATGTTCACAAATAGAGTAAAATTATTAGGTAAGTAAAAGCTATTAAATAAACAGGCGTAGAAATTGTTCGTGAAATTTCATTTTCAAAGAGTGACGGTAATAGAATTTGTGAACAGAACAAAAAAAATTCTGTATTTTTTGGTAAAGTAAGAGAAATATTTTTCTTGTTTTCATTCATACAAACAATCAAAATGTTTTATGTGGTTTTCCATTGAACCAAAACATTGATGTGCCGTCGACGGGCCGGCAATATTTTTTTCTTAAACGTTTTCCAATGGGAAAAGTATTGATGTTTTTTCCCGACGAATTGATTCGTTTTGAATTCGTCTTTTGAGACAAATCTACACAGATTTTCACACTGATTTTAACACATACTAAAAACTTGACAGTTTTTGCAAATGGAATAATTATGTGTTGAAGAAGAAAATAGAAGAGAGTGCGTTTTTGTTGTGTTATAATTACTATAAATAATAGAATAGTGAATATTATAAATAATAATAATGAAAATAAAGAATAATAATGAAAATAAAAAAGGTTTATCGTTGTGTTATCAAGAATAGGTACATAATAACAAGGACATCATTACAAGCATTCTTCATCCGAGGACGAAGATATGCTGAAAATTTTCAATTCGATCATTGGATGAATTCGACGATTGTTGAAGCAAATAATGCATTGGTATCCAAGAACGCAATTCATTCAATTTAAAATTTGAAAAATGTACTAAATTATAGGACGAAGAATGAATAATTGTTTATCTTGTTTGTTCATGCTAACAGCTGGAACACTAATACACTTACAAAAAGATATTGCTACGTTTTTTCTTTCCATTGACACCAAAAAATATTGTTTTTTTGTAGCAACGGGCCTATTTCATGTGGTTCAATGGAAATCGACATTAGTATTTTTATTTTCCAACACTGAGGCATCAAGATGAAGGGCTTTTAAAATATCCTTTTTTTACTTTTTGTATGAAGCTAAGTACATATTTTATTAACACAGAGATGCTTGCAAAAAAAAAAAAAACTAATAACAAGAAATAATTTTGTTGTATTCGATTTTGGAAACGGTCTCTCGGCCACTTATGACACGTTCTAAAGATTAAACGATGGAAAATGAAGTATGAAAACACGGAATAATTATTCGGTTCATTTTTGTTTGTTTTGGCTGCAAATTACAAATGTTAAGTTTTTTCACTTTTTGAGTTGGGAGACAAGAATTTGTTTATTGAATGCAATAAAAAATGACAAATACATATTTTAATTTTTTGTTGAAGTTAAAACAAAAACAGCAACCCTGTTCGCCGTTATGCCCTTTTTTCCTATTTTTCGAGAACAAGAATCAAATTGACCATGAAAATTGCCTGATATTTCGTAAATTCAGTATATTATGTATTTAAATATTTGAGTGTGCTTCTGCCTTTAAACATATCTTAATGTAAGGCCGTGTGTGAATTGCGTTAAAATGTGTATTAAAACTTGACGTTTGGTTACAATTTGACGTTTGTTTGAAAATGGGATCAAATTTAGCCATTTGCTGTGTGAATTGCGTTAAAAGGGATATTTTTAACCAACATTTTTGCGTAGAACTAGGAAATTTCCCTCAACAAAAACTGTTTTTATCCACCTAGGTAAAATAATTTTGTGTACAAAAGCAAACTTCAAGCAATAAATTTCATGAAAAGCGACTTAAGATAACAAACAAACTCTGTTATATTCATTTTTCTCGATTTTGCAGTGGTAATTTGATAATTTTAGTCAACAGTAAAATATCTTCAAACGAAAATTTCCCTTCTTGGATGATTGGTTCCTTCCATCTGGTAACACTGCAAAACATGTTTTCACAGCTGACATCTGTTATAATTCTCAAACGAAAAAAACAATAATTTCGTTTTTCGATTTGAAAATATTATGAATTCTTATGGCCAGTTGCACCAAACGCTTTTAAATATTTATCGCTTCGTTAAATTTTAAAATGCTATTTATCGGTTGCTCCAACCAATTTTAGTTTTAAAAGGCCGATAAACAAGCCGATAAACTAAAATGCCATTTTCCTCCAGATAAATTTTAAAACCGAGTTTTAATGAAAATATCTACAAAAAAAAACAAACATTTCACTTTTGACAGGACATTTGAAAGTTAGAAAAAATTACCATTCAAAAACATATTTGAATTAAATAGATCGCTGGATATGAACGGCCGGGGTCACTCCATCCGTGGCTCGGTTTTCAATAATTCGGCGAAATTTTAGTGCAATGTCGATAGGTGCATTTTTCTCCTCCTCCACATAACAGGTCCGTTCTTTTACTTTTTCGGCAGTTTTTGTAAAAACTGTCAAAAATCGAGGAGTGGGGATGAAATTTTGTGATTCTCCCAAAAAGTAAAAGAACGCTTAACATCAAAATTCTGCCAAATGCACAAAATTACATCAAACGTCAACAAAATTCAATGTACTTCTTATGGTTTGACAGAACTTACAAAAACTGCCACAAGAAATTTTTGTAGCTAAAATCGGCAGATAGGGAAAATATTTTTCTCCTTCAAAAGTGACAGAACTTACAAAAATCGGGAGTAAAAGAACGGAAAAGTGGGAGAATTTGGTAGTTTTCGGCAGTTTTAGGGAGTAAAAGAACAGACCTAATTTTTGCCTCTTTCCCTTATTTTCTTGGCATCCATTTTTTCTTTTTTTTTATTTCATATTATTTAAATTGCTTGGCGAAACACGAATTCAAAAATAGGAACGTAACAAACAAAATAAAATGACGGTTCTGACATCTCTTTTTCGTTCAGTTTAAAAAAAAGCAGGGATGTTTCGCAAACAGCATTTTAGTTAAAAAATCAGTGAAAGACATTGGTGCAACCCAGTAAATTTATCAGGCCGATAAATTTTATAAGCATTTTAACAAAAACTAGTTTTTGTGGATTTTGGTGCAATTGGCCATTAGAATTTTATTTATTTTATTGAAATATCAAAGCAATTTTTAAATAGTCATAACAAAGAACTAAATAAAACGGAGAGGAACAGAACAAAACAACAAAACAGAAGCAAACTTCTCTATCATTCATGACAAAAAAATACACGTCAAAATTTTAACCCATTTATCCTGCTCTACAGCAGGATAAATTTTAACCCATTTTATTCACTACGCTAGTGTCAAGTTTTAACCAAACGTCAAGTTTTAATACACATTTTAACGCAATTCACACACGGCCTAAGGCACAAGTAAGTTTTCAGCCTAAAGCTTCGGAACGCATCCTTCAAGTATTTTCGTGGTGGGTTTAAGAAAAACGTGTTTGACAATTTGAAAATTCAATCTAGTTATCTACGTTAAATTTGAAAATCCGAAAACAAACAAAAGAGAACTGCAAAAATATAAGAATCCCACCTCATCTCTTTGTTTTTGTATTATTCATGTACAAGGAAAGAAAATAAAATGAAAGAATATGAAAATTGCGGGATCTAGGGAGTGAAACGTAAGCCAGTTTCCCATCTTGTTACATAATTAATCTTTGCAGTGAACCTGAACACTAAAAGCAGAAACACAATGGCGCTTTAGGCAGACGCGTCGTTGCGTTACGATGCACCCGCTTCACGTGTGCTTTGAATGACAGTTCTCCCTCCATCATCATCAAACAGATTTGCCACTTTACTCCTTTCGAAGTAGTCTACTTCGATTTTTGAAAAACTTTGAATATCTATTCCAACTTCGCACCATCAAAAATGTTTTGAAATCTTCTTCACTCGATTTTACTTGATATTTCCAAAATCTGCTTCGATTAACTCATTGAGTAATTTTATGCCTACAGTTCTCTTATTTTCATCAGGAAAATATATAATCGATAAGTTTCTATCCTTAAGCCTAGTACGCAGCTGAAGTGAAACGAATTTTTTCGGCGGTCTCCAAGTGCCGAGCGAAATGAAAACGAAAACCACAGCGGAAATTTTTTTTTGGAGAGTTCTGTCAGCTTTCAAAAACAATTGACAAGTTATGAAAAAATTCGTTTCACTTCAGCTGCGTAAGAAATTTTTTTTTCAATAAAAAAATTAAACGTCAAAATTTCGCAAGCAATTAATATGCAGGGCAATTAAATTGAGAACGAAAAGAGTGGGGAATTGTACTAAGAAATCTAGTACATCTATCCACTAAAATGACACATTTCGTCGTTCAGCAGCGTACTGAAAAACGAAAAGTACAGCGAAATTTTTCGTTTATGATTTCGTCATGTCATTTTTGTATGGGAATTTTCGTTTCGCATCAGCAGCGTACTAGGCTTTATACACGAACAATAAGCGGACACACTTTACAAACACGAAATGTCAACCCATACATATACGCAAAGTATGAGTTACGTGATTGTATTAAAGTGTTTAATATTTTACGCCGTGCGCAACTTGGGTTGGAATGTTGGTTAAATTTAAGCACTAGTTGCTAGTTAAATTTTAACACATCATATCCGCCATGTAGTGTCAAAATTAAATCGAAAGTCAAGTTTGTATACACATTTTAACACAATTCACACACGGCTCTAATTGTAGATCTGTCTATGTATTCATGGTCAATATAAAATACACTATTTTAAAATCTTTTTCGCTTTTTCTCAATCTACTTCGCTTTATTCCCAAATTTACTTCGCTTCCATTTTTTTTAAAGTGGTAACGCTGCTCCAAACAACAAATGAACAAACAGCTGTTGAGCTGTCAGACAAAGCAAAAGTTCAACCAAGTTGAACTTTTTTTTGACAGATGGTGGCTTCTTACGTTTTCTTACGTTTGTCAAAAAAAGCGTACGTAGGAAAAGCGTCATTGTGTGAGGTTACACAGATTTCCTATAGCTGAACTTTTCGCAGTTGTCAAAATCGACGGCAAAGCGTCATTGTGTTTCTGCTTTAAAAGACATTTTCAAATATGTATTTCTATTTTTCCCATACAAAAACCAAAAAAAACGTGCGCTTGTTCTTCTTTCCCTATACAAATTCACTGCAGAACGAAGACATTTTTTCAGATGTCTTCGTTATTTCCCGAAGTTCAGATCGTTTTTGCCCGAAGTAACATAACATTATCAATCATGTTTGATGTATGGTATGAGTATGATACACAACTTTTTTTATACGTCATACTCATGTTTGTGAATCTCCTCTTTGTTCACATTCACAGTTCACATTTCAAATTTTACTATGCTCGATTTGAAATTTTGAATAAGGGTTACTTGGGTTTTAGTTAATTTATTAGATTTTGTTTGGGTAGACACTGTCTAAAATGTCTATATGACGGTTCGTCTCTGCCATGGACCAGAAGTCACAGCTGACCTGTAAGTAGTTTTTAGCATCAATGTTTTGTTTAATAGCGTTTTCAATTGGCAATCTGGAATTGTTCCTCGATTCGGAATCCCAATTGAACAGTTTTTTCTTATTCCAAAGAATCTGAAGTTTGGTGAGAACGTATTGGTTGAGTATTACATGTGTGTATTCGCGGCAAATTTCATTTTGTTTTTGTGCTGCAAACATTTATGAATGTGTGAGTGATTCTGCTTCTGATTCTGTTTTTAAAACCAGAAGGGAAATTCTCTTCTTTTAAGAATCAGAACTGTCACTTTTGCCCAATTGAACGCATTCAGAATGCTTTTTTTCACTTCCAGATTGCCAATTGAAAACGACATAAAACTCGAGGTTTGAAAGAACTTACGCTATGCTGGGATTTGGTCAATCTGCAATAGGAAATTGTCTCGAGCAGTTCTGGAGCAGGAGCAATGTAATCAGGAGTTCCAACCGGCGAGGAACTGTGCACATGCCCGTCACGGTTCAAGGCAGCGGGATTTCAAAAATCTTCCAGTTTGATGGCGGTCGATTAGAATGTTTTCCGGTTTGATGACGCGATGGACATAGCCCATGCAATGGAGAGCATGAATGGCAAGAGTCAGGTCGGGCAGATAGAATCGACAGAATGTACATTAGGAAAACGTGAGAATTTATTCTGATTTTGAAAAGAAGAGGATTCCCTTCGGATTTTAAAACAAGAATGTTTTTACGAGTACACACTACACTACACATTTTGAAACCAAAAAAAAAGTGCACGAGAGAAATTTCCTCATGATTTGTTTTCGTTTTTCTAATGAAGTTCCTTTTACAAAATCTCCGGCGAAATAAAGTTCTTTTTTTCCGACAATTTAAAATTTGTAAGGGGAACCTTATTTTCTTTATTTTGTAATGAAATAATTGAAGACGAACAAATATCCTCTGATTGTGATTAAACTCGCGGCGGTACGGATACGGACGACTACGCGGTTGTAAAATATGCACAACCAGAATGTTTTTTTTTTTAGATTCCAGATTGACAATTATTAAAGACGCGATTTTACAAAAAAAAAAAAAAGACACACCAACCACTTTCAACTCACCTTCTGAGATGGATTGGAAATAGTTAGAGATAGTTACGATTTGACACATCAACACAGACCGCAAAAACGACAATTGTGATTACGAATCGTAACTATTGGCGTGCAAAAACGAGAAATAGTCAACCATTGTTGATTATAGTTGATTATAGTCAGCGCAAAAACGCACCTCAGATTTAGATCTTCTTTGAGGACAAAAACCAAAGATAAATAAAGTTGTATCTGCTCGAAAATTGCTCCTTCAAACACCTTGAAGACCTTTCTAGATATTTTGTACCCCTTCTGGTTCTGGGCTTTTGATTGCTCTGATTTATTTGTTCTCCGACATTCTGTAACATTCAAACACCTGCAGACTGACATTTTCGTTTGGCTTTGGTTATGCTAAAAACATTCTTATGTACATATGTATGAATGTATAACTGAATATACTTAAGGACATACCAAAAAATTCTTCCAACAAAATAAAACCATATATGTAGTTTTAAATGCCAAGGAAAACGATACTAGGTAATTGAATTTGAAATCGTCTTCCTCGCATGCAATGTTCTATTCACTTTCACTTCGTTCATATGATAAGTGAAAGTACCTAATATATCTCTTTAGTTCTTTCTTGAACGTGGTATTGACATGAAGTCTACAACTATTTGTGTTGCGTGTTTTTCAGTTTTAGTTTTCCTTACTCAAAAGTGTCAAGCAAATGATTCTTCATCGTTTTTGAGTATAAATGCATCACTAGGTTCGTAAAAATAATATGTTTCAGTAAAAACTAAGTATTTCATTGATTTTGTTCAAAAATTCTAAGCCGTGGTGGTTGATCATGACTACGTTCAACAAAAAGGATCTGATGTTATGTTTGATTTGCAAAAAATTCTTGCCGATACCATTCGTGAGAATTTAAGCAATGGAGGTGTTAATTTAAAATTCTTCACTTGGAGCCCTGTACGTTTGAAAAAAGGTATTACCGCGTTAATGAAATTCATATAGAAGATATATCCTGAGTTAAAGGACACTTCTTTTAGATTTCATAGCTGCGATAACAATCATGGATTGTGAGAAAACTTGGGAATTCTTCCACAGAACACAAATAAATTCAATTCTTATGTTTGCTATTACCGATTCGGAATGTGCTCGTTTGCCATCAAATAAAGCTCTTATGGTAAACAAGAAGTCCAAACACAACATTAATAAATTTACATTAAACAAACTGAAAATATATTAGATTCCAGTCATCACAAAAGGAGAAGAACTCCCCCAGCTATTGCTTGACATAAAGGTTCAAAATGCGCTCAAATGGAAATCATGTGTCCTCCTGCTAGACAAAACAATTGGTAACTCTATTACATAAATTACATGTCCTGTGAATTTGCTTTTAAACAAATGTTTAACAGTAAACGAGAATTCTCAAATAATTGAGGCCCTTGTTCATGACAATGCGAACAGTAAATTGGATCCTATATCATTGTACATTTACACTTTCGACGATAACCTTAGAAGTCAACGGAAGAGATCACAGATGAGAAAAGTCTTGCATACATTCACAAAAAGTCGAAATAACCAGTTTATAGTCTTTTCAAAATCCATTGAGGATATTTTTGAAGTTGCTGAAGAATTAAAAATGTTTCACATCCACAATCAATGGTTATTCTTCGATTTGAGTGGTAATGAAAAATGGATTTTTGAAAGTTTGACACAGCATTTGAACGAGGGGGCTAACATTGCCATTACAGTAAATGAAACGAGTCGAATGTGTCAAGTATGTGATTTTTAAAAGCTATACGCATAATGCGGTTTGATTTTGGAAACATTTTTACAGGAATCTTTAAATTGTTTGATGTCTGAAATAGCAATGGGATTCATAACATCTCTGTCTAAACTTATTCGAGAAGAAGAGTCAATTTTCGGGGAGATTTCTGATGAAGAGTGGGAAGCAATACGCCTTACTAAAGTAGAAAAACAAGAAAAACTTCTAAACTACACCCAAGTATTAAGATATAATCAAAAAAGTGTAAAACGTTATGAAACACATATAAACATTTCAATAGGATTATCTTAAGGGAAACAGTGTTTGTGGCAGCTGCTCGAAGTGGCGCTTTAAAACTGCAATATCATGGGGCAAAACTCAGGAGCACGTAAAAAACCCTCGTGTATCAAGTATTGTCTTAACCTCAGATTAGTATCCTTTCATGAATTTAAAAAAAAAAATATTTTAAGATAAGAAAAGTGTGAAAAGCAGTTATGAATTCATTGACGTTGGGTACTGGAGTCCAATTTTGGGATTTGTTACCACTGATGCAATATTTCCCCATATTAGAGAACGATTCAGAAATATAACTTTGGACGTGGTAACTTATCATGTATGAACTATAATGGTCTTAATATCTTTTTATTTTTTATTTAAACAATTTCAAAGAAATTAAGCAGTTAGAATTGGTTAAACAGACTTCTTGTTTTTTCTTTATAAAAACACGTCTTTATAACTTTATTCAATCGAGGTTTACAAACGAATGACTCGATTCACCGGTAGTCCTCTTTGTTTGGCTCTTTCCTTACACTCTGTCTACATTCTTTCTTTGGCTTGCTACAGAACCTATACAAGTCTCAAGTATTTGGGTTATTAAAACTACTAACTTCATAATAATCTCTTTAAGAATCCTCCCTGGCAAATTCTGAAGACTAACGAAAAAGGAGATGTTTTGCAATCTTCTGGAATTGTAATTGAATTGCTCAGAGAACTGTCCCGGAAACTTAATTTTACGTAAGTTTTATGACTTAATTTAGAAAATAAGTGCCCAATAACTTTCACATGTTTTTAGATATCGTCTGTATAATGCAAAGATATTGGAAGATGAAAAAAGCATAAACGAAAACGACGCAGTATGTATTAAACCTAAGTATATTTGTAACATTTTGATTAAGTACAACTTATAACTATCTTCACGTACCTGCACCCACTTAACTACACCTACCTTTTTAATTTATATGTGACGATGCGACGGTATACGAAATACTACGCAAATCCCATTAAATGAAACGAAAATCAAAGTTTAAAAAATAAATAGAGTGGCGCGCCAGATCTTGAAGAGCCAAAGCCTTAGTGGCTTACACTCAACAATTCTCTAAGTGCTTGTGAACAATTGAGGGGACCTACAATTTAACGCCGATTCCGAACGGCAAAGTTAAGAAGCACTTTTTTCATGACAGGTTGATACTCTTGGAAGTGTTGTCAGTTCTTCGCAAGAGGCAGTACCTACCCGTGAAAGATGAAATAAAAATAAAATAATAATAAAAATAAAAATAAAAAATTAATTAAATTTATTAATAAGGACTTTCTGGGCCGGTTCCTCTTCGCTCATACGTGCTAGGTGTCCTAGGTGGCAAAGAGTTCAGCGTGCCTTTGGCTAAGCACCCATATCTCGGATCCTTAAAAGACTATTGGAGAGACTATCGTCTTATACAGCAGTAGTTTCGCAGTAATGGTAAGATCAAAGTCACTTGAATCGAAATTTGAAGTGTGTAACAAATAAAAAAAATATTCCTTTAACTTCTTAATAATTCGCGTTTCGATGAAATTTCCAATATATTGAAGGTTTATTACATATGTACCTACACCTACATACCTACTTAGTGAAACACCCGAAGACTTAAAAATAATATTTTTAAAAAGTATTGCTGGTCCTGGTATTCTAATTCGCTTTCTTCTTCGGATAAACTGAATAGACACTTATTGAATCTATTAATAAATAGAATTAGGTATAAATGAAAAAAGTGTTTCCTCAAAATATTTTATTTGTTAATACTTCTGAAAACATTATAACAATAACTTCATTAGCTCAATCCAACATGGAATCCAACCATTCTTTACCTTATTTATTTTGTATTAATAAAGACCTTTTCAAGACTTGAACCACTTTTTGTTAAATCGGTCAGAAAAACTTCCCTATTCACTTCAGCCAGATGTTGGATACATCTTTGTAAAGATTCATTTATCTACTTCAAGATTATCCTCATAAGCCTTATGTACAGCCAAGTGATTTTTGCCAAATCGTCGCCCTAGTATTGAAGTGCCGTATACGCCATTTTTACATTTTTGGGAAATCGCTTTTGAATGTTTGGTAGTCTATTACGAAAAAACTAACCGCTGACATTTTTTGATTTTTTCGTATGATAGGTACCTACATATATAGCTAAGAATCATTTCATATATACAGTATTCCCCGCTTAATTGCACTGACCATTTTGTCAGATTTTTCGGTCAATTATCCGGGTGGTTCAATTAACGAAACCCCGCTTAATTGACATATCTGTTCAATTAAGCGAAACCCGTATAATTGCGCGAGTAGGTCAACTAAAAAATAAAATATACATCCCAGAAATTCACTTTATAAACATTTCAGTGTCAACTTACGAAAACCTGGAAAAATATTAAAAAGAATGCACACGCAAATATGTTAAAATATTTCCTATGACACAAAACCATTGAAAAAGAAGTACAGGAAGCGGTAGCCAACACCGCTTCTTGTACAGAGTACGTGAGTGAAGCAACAAAAATTTTCTGATAGTGTCAAATTTTTCTCCTGTACTGTCAAAATTTTTCGTGTGCTGTCATTTTGCCAAGCTGTAAAAAAGTTCTTTTGAGATTTTCGTAGTTAAATTTATTAAACTAATCTAATAAATTTCTCAAAAATAAAAATCTTTTTTCCATAGATATTATTTGTTCTTGATTTTTAGTTTTATTTCTGTCAAAAAATCAAAAACTCGAGTTCAGGGGCGAATTTGTTTATGTTGGTGATCGTAAGGCGCTGCACAATTTCTGAGTTTCTTAACACTTAATTAAGTTGATCATAGCATGCGCTTTCAAATACCACCGAAGAAGGTGCAATAAATGTGATATGTTACTGATGAAAAATGAATAAAAAGTATTGAAGAATTAAAAAAAAAACAATACAAATCGTGCGTGTGCACCTTGAGCGTTAAAACACCATATAATCAAAAAAAAAAAGGATTGAAATTGAAAAAATAAATTGAAGCACAATCGATTATCTTGATTCGATCGAAATTCGCTTGGCGCCCACGGCCACGAGATTAACCATTCAACTACAGGCCAACCCTGTTGTGATGCATTTGTGTTTGTGAAACTCACACTACTTTGAAAAATGTTTCACTTCTTTTTCATAAGACCCCTTTTTGTACTTCTTATTCAATGCAATAACCAAAAACAAACAATGATTAGCTGTCATTTGTTATGTTTCATTATAATTTTTTTGTCCGCCCAATTATCCGAAAAATGTCCATGTATTAAGTTTTTCTGCCGCATATTTTTAAGATCAATTAAACGAGTAATTCAATTAAGCGGGGTTCAATTAACCCTCTAAAAAGCTTTGCTACTAATACGGGAAATTTTCGAAGCCAATTTTTTCGATCAATTAAGCGGGATCGCGGGATGTTCAATTAAGCGAGGTGCAACTAAGCGGGGATTACTGTATGTAATTTATCATCTGTTAGTCTTTTAGTTTTCAAAATATTTAAAATTTTGTACAAAATGAGTTTGCCGTATACGCCATCAAAATCAGAAGTTTCTTTCCTTTTCATACACATACCTACATCAAAAAAAAAAAAAAATTAAGATTCTGTATTCTCACTTTCTAAATTCAATATTGTTTTACATAATAAAAGACATAGTTTAAATCGGAACATAAATTTTATTTCAGAATTCATTTAAAACATACATACGATATAAGAAAATATCACAATATTGTACATAAGTACTTTTAAAAAGTATGCTACAGTTTATATACGAGTACAATATAGAAAAAGAAAAATGAAAAACAAAATTAAAATTAGTAACTTCAACATTTTTTCTAAATATAGGGTAGTGGCACCTGTTACCGAACGTCTCTAGTTACCGAACACTTTTGAGAATTATGGTTGTAGTTTCGTTATTTTAACGTTTTTCGTAATGAAAACTTCACAAAAACGTGTGGGCATTCTTTCTTTACAAATAGGTAAAACGTTTCATTTAATCTAATATATCTTAAGAGAGCAAAAAATTCAGTTCAGTGGTAGGTTTCCTTCGATACGGTTTTGATACATTTTTCAGGAAAAAAACACTAGATTGGGACTTACTGAAAAGTTGCTTTGAAGGAAAAATATTTGAGTAAATTCTTTTCCCAGCGTTTTAAAATAATTAAGTATGCCAGATTATTGATATTTTAAATTGTTTAATGAAAAAAAGTAAAATTATGCTATGATTTTTGACTGTTCGAAGAAAGGAAACTAAATATTACCGAGTTGCCTTACTCGAACAAGTGTGTTCGGAAATAGGAAACAGTGAAAAGAGACAAAATCCTATTTTCGAACACTGTAGGTTCCAATTAGAGGTTTTTCAATATGTGCCTTCAAATTCGATTAAAGGTCATTTTTTCTGATTAGAAGAAATTGAACCTAGATGATCCTGAAGGGTTACATTTACATGAATACTTGAGTGATTTACGAAAGGATTCGAAATATTTCGAATCGCCTAATTTTGGTGGAGGTTCACTGATGATATGGTGATGGTGAGCTTTCTCTTCAGTAGGGTGCTTCGAAATTCGAATTACGTCATCAAAAATCAACAGTCGGGATTATGTTTAAGTGCTGCGCATCAGTTTGATACCTGTTTGGATGGATCACTATGATTTTTCAGCGGGACAATACCAAAATTCATACAAATCGGGAAACAACTCATTGGTTGGAGCTTGATTCGATGACCTTGATGCAACTGCCCGATGTTAATCTTATAGATACAGAATCTTTGGGTAATCAAAGACAGGAGAATTTATGGGGAAGGAAGAAGCTACGAATATGTAGGAGAGCTTAAGAAGCTCTGCAAAGAGAATGGCTTATAATTTATAAGTCAGTTTTAACAATCTTGGTCAAATCCATAAATATTTCAAATCAATTCCTGCTAAGAGATGTATAAAAAAGTAAACGTTAAAAAAAACTATTTAAAAAAAATGTTGCTTGTTTAAAAAAGATCTCAAGCTCCTAACTATTATTTTACATTTTTTTTCGAAACTTGATGTGAAAACTACTTCCTATATTGAAGATTTTCAAATATAAATCGCACTGACTATTTAAAAAATAGAACTTAAGTACATATATTTATTTTTAAGATAAAACTAAGTACCTATAAAGATATTTCCAATGAGATTTTTATTTATTTTATTTTTGCCAATGGATCATACTATTATTTACATTTTTATATAATGAAAAATATGCAAAAATAAAGAAAATTTTGGCTTTAAAATGGTTTTCTAACCACTAACGACTTTTTGGTTCCAGTGTTCGAAAATAAGAAACTCCGTGTTCGGGTTTAGGAAACAATCAAAATAAGGTGTTCGAGAATAGGAAAAAATGCTTATTTTCAATATAATCTTTTTTTAATATTTACTGATAATGTTTATGGAAAAAAAGAGTATCAAACATGAAAATATTTGAGATAATATTTCAGAAAAAAACTAAAATTACAATACTAAACTCAGTTAAAGTATTTTTTGCAACATGTTCTTTCCTCATAGTCCGTTAACTGTTCGGTAACTGGTGCCACGACCCTACGAGAAAAATGGCACTTTTGCAATTATTGCAACTTAGCAAAAAAAAAAATTCTTTAATAAATTAGTAAATAAATTAATTATGTTTACATAGTTTAAATAAGTATAATTTATCTTCCGAAGACATAAAAGGGAAGAGGCTTTTTATATCTTCAAGTTGTTTTTTGGATATGTCCTTAGTTCTTTTCTGAATAACTTGTAAGTCCTGATCAAATAAATTTTTGGGTGTTCCCAAAATGGATTTATTCGTTTTTTTTTTTTTAATGATTGTGCACATTATGACCTGAATTAAGTCTAGTGTTCTAGAATCGATTAATATTGTATTATTTTGTGAATAAAGATCCACTTTATCATTTTTGATAGTAAAAATGTTGGTCCAACTTCTACTTCCGGAAATAACGGCGGGTGCATGCCGTATGGCACCGCTAGGCTTATAAGGAGCCTCAAATGCTATAATATTAGTTATTGATGAAATTGTATTGCAGTTTATATACAGGGTGTCCCAAAATTCAACGATAAGCCGGAACCAGGGGGTGGCCCTATTCATGACTGCATGGAAAAAAAGTAAAAAAAAAATCAAACGCCATTTTGTTTCAAATTACAACAAAAAATGTAAATTCTCAAAAAAAAAATCTCTCTTGACATTTTTTGCTACTGTGACCACAATTTTTTATTAATTTTTAATTTTATATTTTTATCAGAATCTTAAAACATATAGCATCTTTTCCTTGTTTCCAAATTTTCAGCGGTTTTTCCACGACAATTAATCAAAAAAGTTTTTTTCCATAAAACTTAATTTTTTTTTAGTTTCAGTCCACTTTCAGTCATCGTGGTTATAAAAAAATGTATGGACACTACCATGGCGTCTTTTTTTTTAAATTGGCGCAGCTTATCAAGATTCTAAAATGTTATAACACTTTGGCTAAACTTTTCTAGAAAAAGAAGTAATGCATACTTTTTCATAACAACAACCGATTTTCAAACAAAAAATTTATTCAGAGAAATCACTTCACTTTATGGAAAAAATTGGTTTTCTGATGCGCTTTCTTCAAAATTTAGTACGATCTATTTCCACTGTTTTTTTAATTCCATTAATGTGTTAATTTCAAGTGTGGTTTTGAATTTGTGCACTAATTTTTAAAAAATCCTTGAACTTTCATCATTTTTATCATGCCATTGCCGTATGCCCTCTTGGATACGTAAACATGCAAATAGTGTACGGAAAATGCCGGCGCAATGCTAATTCTGCTACTCGAATATACCGAGAAAGGTACAAAAATGCTGGAAGATACCCAGATTATCGAGTTTTTATAAATGTGCATCAAGAGTTTTTGGAAAGGCGTTTAGAAAGAAGAAGTGCTAGAAGACCAAGAGTAGATGGTATTGACAAAGTAATCACGGAAACTGAAAACGATTCAACAACATCGTATATTGATGCAGGTGGCAAACAGTTCGAACATTTAGGTACTGTAAAAAATAAATAAAATATGTTTGTACTCCTAAATGGCGCTTATGTATTTTTTCTTATTTATAATTTTTGTATTTTAATTGTGTGAACATTTTGACGATTTAAAATAAACAAACAAAAAAAATTTGGGCCCAAATAAAGCGTGCTTCATTCTAAAGTCTCATAGGGAAGTGATTTATCTGAACAGATTTTTTTTTGAAAATAGGTTGTTCTTATGAAAAAGTATGCATTACTTTTTTTTCTGGAAAATTTTGCCAAAGTATTTTATCATTTTAGAATTTTGATAAGCTGCGCCAATTTTTAAAAAAAGATGCCATGGTAGTGTCCATATATTTTTTTATAACCACGATGACGGAAAGTGGACTGAAACTAAAAAAAAATAAAATTTTATGGAAAAAAACTTTTTTGATTAATTGTCGTGAAAAAACCGCTGAAAATTTGGAATTTTTGGAAACAAGGAAAGGATGCTATAAGTTTCAAGATTCTGATAAAAATATAAAATCAAAAATTATTGAAAAATTGTGGTCACAGTAGCAAAAAATGTCGAGATTTTTTTGTTGTTGAGAATTCACATTTTTTGTTGTAATTTGAAACAAAATGGCGTTTGATTTTTTTTTTATATTTTTTTTCCATGCAGTCATGAACAGGGCCACTCCCTGGTTCCGGCTTATCGTTGAATTTTGGAACACCCTGTATAAAGGAGAATGGGCAAAAATATATGGGAGCTGGTCCACCTAGTGAACAGAAACCCCACCTCTGATAACAACTTAATACTATGTAGTATGTTCGTTGTCCTGGGTCTATGTTGTATCGATTTAAATCTCCAAGATTGTGATCTGTGTAAAAAAACGACATTTTCGCTCTATATAAATCGTCGATTTTGATTATAAACTATACTATAGTCTTATCCGATTCCAACCCATAATTTTGGTACTGTTTAGTGATAGTATCATCAAGAATCATGATATTCCTGTTGACGATCATATGTAAGCATAAAAGCTCCTTAATATCGGGCTGCATAAAAGTCACCAAAAGTAATCCGTTTGATAATTTTAACGGAAAAATATTTAAATTAAGTTTTTCATTAATTGCAATCTTCGCTGCCTTGTACTGCTGGAACCCCATGGTTTACAGATTTGTGCCCATATAATAAAATGATGTACTAAAACTAAGCGATGTATATCTGATTCGTGGACGCTCGGTGGACCAATTTGCCCATTCTCCTTTATTATTTAAGAAAAAAAGCAACAATAACATTTTTTTTTATAGAAAAGCAATTTAGTAGTTAAAAGAAAATATTAGTTTTTAAGAATGCAATTGCATGTTGCAGGTTGCACAGAGTCTCACGTCACACTTTACGCATTGAAGTCTTGTTTGACTCTTGCAAGTCTCTAAGGCACATTTTCGACGGGATCCATTGATAGTAGGAACCAATAAATGATTGCGGCCGTCGTAGCGTATGCCATCCTTGACCCTATGGCCAGTTAGGGAAGATTTAGAAACTGATGGACGGACGCCACCACGAGGCTCATTTCTTAGCTGCCAAAGATAAGACTGAACAATGTCTCTTAGAAAATCAAGCTGGCTTAGCTTACTGCCTGCTTGCCTTGACAACACCCAATCATTGCATACGGCCGCGTCAATGAGATACGTAAAAATAGGCCACCGCCATTTCTTCCCACGAATTCCTATGGGTGTTTATATTTTGATCCATAAGATCAGTGCCTCCCATGTTGTACTCAATGAATATAGATGGTCTTGGAATCTGAATTTTTCGTTTCTCTGTTGCACAGTAGCGTCAACAATGTATTGCAACAGTTGACATTGCCGTTACAATGGAATTGTCTTTCCAGCGAACTACGATAATATCATCCTGTTTACTTTTACAGTGGACATTGGTACCACGCTCAGATCTAAATATCGTTTTCTTGCTGGTCAATGGCAAGTAATTAGGAATGCGTTTCTCGCGAACTGTTCCCGTCCCTTCATATCCCCGAGATTTCAGATGAGCTAACAGCTGAAAACTGGTGAATAAATTGTCGAAGTAAAAACTTGTTGGCAAACACTACTTGATCAGGCAAGTTGTCTATCATTTTCACTAGTGGCGAAGCTGCTATCCCAAATAATTTATCATACTCAGGATTTTCCTGGATACTCTTTCCTTGATAAATTTCAAAGTCAACTAAGTAACCGTAGGGCGTGTTTAGACACCAGTTTTTAAAACCAAAACGAATTGGTTTACCACGGATAAAGTGCTTACACCCATGTTTTCCGAAATATTCTATCATTGACTCATCATAATTGAGACTACATGATGGCACATAGTTTTCTATAAAATTCTTTCTAATGATGTCAATGATAGGTCTCAGCTTCCACATCTTGTCCGCGGCATTCATATGATTGTTGTCTGCACAATGTAAAAAACGCATAATTATCATAAATCTGTCCCGACGCATACATATTATAAACCATCAAATTTCTCATGTTTTCACCTTGGTCCCAGTAATGTCTCTTAGAAGGAACTGTATTGTAACCAGACAAAATTAGAATAGTGATGAAAGCCTTGATATCGTCATACGTAATTTTTGGGTCCGAGCAGTTGAGGAAAGTTGCATATTTTTGGGATTGATCTACTAATAAATTGATAACATTATCTTCCAGAAAAAGATCCAGCATTAGCACTGGCGACTTTTCTCGGTATAACCGATAATCTGCTTCGGGAAATAAGGGCAATTGGCGGTGGCAGTCCTGATCTATCCAAATATGTGACTTTTTTTTTTTAATTTTTTTTAGTAGGAACTTCGTATTCATCCGAGATGTAAGAGCTTTCCGAACTAGAAGAGTCCAGTTGATTAGCACTGCTTTCAATTATGGAACCCCTTCCCCTACGTGATCCAGGGCGACAAGAAACAGAGGGTCCACGTGGATTAGATCCATGAGACGGCCTTCGTAGACTGGAAAGCCCGGGTACAGATTCAATGCTAGCAGCTACTTGTTTATGCCTTGATCGTGTCTGGCGTGTAGATGATGCCAATACCACTTCGCATGTGGCATTGAGTTGTCAACCTGTGAGGTTGTTTACAAGACCACCTTCATTTTCGTCGGCTGAATCCTCATCTGAATGGGCTACGGGGTCTGCAGGTTCGATATATAACATCCGAGGCTCGAGATTTTCATCCCCTTCTAACACAGCAAGTGCTTCATTTAATGAACAGCCCCTTTAAAGCAAAATCAGTCAATGAACTCAGACAAAACTAAAATAACGAAAATACTACATATTTTCGCGTAGGATATGTTTAACCATGAAAAAGATTTAATAATATTGTTTTATAATCAAGACAAAAGATGTCTTAGACCAAATAAAAAATACATAAATAGAGCAAAAAACAGAAAATAAGTTAAATATATTTTACTTACTTGAGTCGCATATCCATTTTTCGCAATAATTTCACGACAACACTTTATATAAAATTATTTATTTCGTTCGAAAAACTTAACTGATGCACACTAAACACAGGACGAGAAAGATAACTGTATCTCAAAACACATGGGAATGGGACACACATGGCTACTTGATTTTTTTGTTATTTAGAGAGTAGGTTGCGAAAATTTAAATTCAAAAATAAGGGTGCCATACACGGCACCGCTACGCTATAATGGGTTATCCCTCGCATTTCTCTTGAATCAAATTTTAAAAAATCTGGCTTTTTGTATTTTTAGGAGTTTGTTTTGGAAGGGTATATAAATACTATATAGATTATAGATGCAAAGTTCAAGTAGCCTGATTTTGCGGAATATGCTTTAAAATCATCAGCTTACATTTGAATTAATTTGAGAGATGTTTTTGGATAGCTTAGCTCATGCTTTTAAGTTGTAGATATTGTGACAAGGGACTGTGCACTTCAATCTTTTTGAGGTGTTTGTCTATGACACTACACTATGCACGGAGATTACCTCCTGTAGACTCTATTCCTGCCCTTCCGGGAATAGAAAATGTTAAGTTTGGTGACTTGTGGAGAAAGTGCATTAATGCGGTAGTCATAATTTTATTCCTGTTTTGTGGAATACAAGAATCACTCCAAAAGGTCAGTACCTACTTCAATGTTCTCATACTCAAACAAAACTTGTTTCAAAATTTTGATTAAGGCACTGGCACTGGCAATGTCATCACCAGTTCTACCGTTGTTCACCTCACTGCAAATAGCACAATAAAAACATTTAATTGTCTTTTATTATAGTATGACGATGCGTTTCCTTTCGGAAGTGAAAAAACGCTCTGGAAATCAATACATATTATTTAGTTTTTCGGGTCTAAATTATTTCTGTCAAGGTCTCTCTCAGCTTTCATGGATATTTTTTCATCCCAGTGCATATTAAATTCAGCAATTTCAGAATTTTAACCGGATCTTTTGAAAGCTCTCTTCTCTATACAAGTTGTATATTTTTGTTATATTGAGGTGACTCTCTAAATATTTTCGACCTGAACTTGCCCTGCAAGTTGATGTGGTCGTGTACTTCCTTAATTTAATTGGTGGAGTATCGTTCTTAACATTTTTTCCTTTTTTGGAAGGATTTTGTCAGCCGTTTTCATTTAAATTTTTAAAGTAATAGTAAATTCTTTCTTCGTTTATGCATAGCGTATTCAAGAAATTTTTTTGCAGACTTGATGAATCCTCTCACCAATTTGCAAATTGTTTTTTTTTCGAATCATTTACTCGCCCCCGCTTTATAGTAACTTGCGAATTAACGAATTAACAGTAAAATGTTGATTTTAAACTTTCCGGCAAGATCCAGAAGGACTTATGCATTTCTTCTCTATCCTCATGTCATCATGTGTAAAGTTTTTCTTGCATAAATAAAAACAAGTGTGCTTACATGTTTCCAAAATATTCTTCTCTGGTTTGGTTTTCCCTTCTGCACTCTTGTATTCTTTTCCAGATTCTTGCAATCGTTTTTGAATGTGTTGTTTTTACATTTCTGGTTTCCGCTGTCGTTTTCGGGTTGCATTTTTCGGACTCATATCACTATCTGGGATAAGTACGTATTTTTAGAATATTAGGGGAGAGTGGGTATTTTTGGGACACAGGAGGAATGGACACAGGTATTTTCTCAGTTCCTACAATTTATTTTTCTCTTTCCTTGTATGAAAGATTCTGTCTTCAGTCTGTCCCCATCCCTCAACAAAACAAGTTGTGTCTAGGAAAAAAATCACGGAGTGGAGATTAAAAAAGGGTAATTTGTGCATAAAAAGTAAAACATCTGTGTAAACTTTGATTGAATTTTTTTTTAAATGTGTGAACTAACTGGGCAAAAGAGTGTAATAATTAGACAGCAACACCATTTTTGAAGTGAATTCATCGTAGTTTTGTTTAATTAGTGCCACACGAAAAGTGATATTATAAATTATTTATTCAAAGTGCCATGCAGGATGATTGGGACATCACTATTCCACCCCATAGTTGTCCCAATCCTATTGATCGCAGGAGGAATGGGACTAAGTGAGTTGGTTCATGAAATAATTTTTTTGCTTTTCTTCTGTCAGACTTTCGCCTTCTTTATAACTGAAAATAGGTTGCCAAAATGTTATTTTATCTTTAAAAATGAATTTTGCTCATATACGATCTATAAGAACTCGGCAAATTTAATGTATTCCAAAAGTGTCCCATTCCACCACATAGTTGTCCCAATCCTCCTCCTCTCAGGAGGAATGGGACAAAGTGAGTTGGTTCATGAAATTAATTTTTTGCTTTTCTTCTGTCGGAGTTTCGCCTTCTTTTTAACTGAAAATAGGTTGCCAAAATGTTATTTTATCTTTAGAAATCAATTTTGCTCAGATACGATCTATAAGATCTCGGCAAATTTAAGGCTAGGTTTCCCATTGAAAATTTCGTTGGTCTTTTGCGTAAAACTGTGTAGCTCCCAAAATATTCCGAATATTTAAATGAAATCAACGGGTATAGATTATACATTTAATAAGCTAAGAAATTATTTAGCTAAAAAAAATATTAAAAATATATTTCATCCCAAAATGGTCATGCGTAACGAAAAATTATGAAATTTTTGGAGACGTTTGCAGGGGAAAAGTTTTGTTGCCTTAAAAATTTATTTTTTATTTTTTTTATATTTTTTATCTATTCTTAAAATGTCTCACGCCTCAGTAACGTGGCCTTTTTTTTAATATTTTGTACAGTTTCGTCAAAAAAAATTAACAAAATCACGAAAAATGGGGGAAATTTAGCAAAAGTAGGTCTGATTTATTTGGAATAATTTCTAAATTAGAAAAGATAAAAAATTGAAAATATTTTTTTTATATTGTCGAAATATACACAATATCACAATATTTTTTTAATTTTTTTTTTTTTAAATATTTTACTAGATTTTTTTGAAGTGCAAAGTAAAAAAATGCATGTTTTTCTTAGAATATTCTACGGGAAACAAGATTCCAGCCCCATTTAGTTTGACTCAACAACAAAAGTATTTTTTTATGAAAATTGAACATCTCTGCGACTCAGTAACGTTTTTAGAAAAAAAAGAAAAAAATGAAAACATATTTAAAAATGCATTTAAAAAAGTCAATATTTGTGTATCAATTATGAGGAGAATGCAGCAAACAATATTTTCAAAAATATTTTTTAATTTTTTTTCATATTTTTTATATAGAAATCAGAAATTAAAATCATTTTACGATATCCCGTTTATTTTATATTAATATTGGAAAATGGGTATTTTTTTAGATTTTTACAAGAAAAATCGCGTTTGCTCACACACACTAAGGTACTCAGTTCAAACGAATTGAACTAGGTGGCGTTGTTTTATATTTCATTCTCTTCTCCTTCGTTTTATTTTTATAGGATAGAGAAAAAAATGTTCATACCAAACGTTCTCATAGAATTCGTTTGAGAATGAAAATTAATTTTTTTATACTTCTGGAAAAGACATATAAATGTAGATAGGCAATTGTGATCACTTACTATGTACTTTGTAGGTATTCGATGAAAAAGTTGTTTTGAATACCTCCCTACATTTGTCATATTGGCAGGCATACATTTCGAATATGTATGTGAATGCGCGTATTTTATATTTTTTGAAAATGAGTCAAGTGCAAGGGCAAGGTAATAATATTCTCTATGTGCAAGGGCTTGAGAAGTAAAATCCTGTTACGCAATGAGGAAACGATCTTTTTTCGTGGTGGTGTGTGCCATTTCTTAGGATTATGTAAAGGGTTTTGTTTCTTTTTTGTTTTTGTTTTGCTTTTGTTTTTGTAGCAATGACATTTTTTTCCTATCGTTTCTCTATGCTGTGCTGGTGGGATCGTAAATCGTAATATTCTTTTTTGAAGAAGAACAAGCCGATGATTTGAATTATGGTTATTTTATTGTATTTCAAATCGAATTCTTGCGAATTCTTTGTTTTATAGAATTATAAAAATCAATCTAGTTTCTAATCTTGACCTAATCTTGTTTTGTAAGATAACTAGATGACAAAAAATAATTTTTGATTCCTTGGAATCATTTTTCTTCATAATATTATTACTTGGAGGTGTAGGTAGGTTAAGAAAAATAAATTTTATTATATTATATTATATTCATCAGCCGATGGCCTCAGTCGCCAGTGCTGCTATGTGTCTGTAGTTCGTTACATTCATGCGCGAAGTACTGTGAAAAGGCAATGTCAATATTATATTCCTTGAAACCTTAAGAAAATAAACCCCAATGCATTTGGGAATAATAAAAAAATGTTATAGTTTGAGTAATTTTTTGCCTATTTAAAAAAAAAAAACAAATAATCTCCCATCCGTGACCCAAATCGGTTAAAGAACAATCGTAGTAGTTGAAGACAATCGGGTAACTTTTGCCTAAATACCCAAGGAAAGACAGAATTGAGGCAATCACTTTTTTGATTTTTCTATCATCATAAAATCATGTTTGATCAAAATATCGTCTTGAACTTTTTTAATTGTTCATAGCTTGTCAAAAAGTACCTCTTCGTCTTTCTATAGATAAATATAAAGATGAAACCAAAGAAAAATTAAAATCGTTCGTCAGGACCCCAAAAGAGAAACAATTCGAACACAAATGTCAGCAAAACTCAAAACCATCATAATCCCAAATTACAAAATTTGCGTAGAAAAAAGAAAAACAACAATTCATGAATGCTACTCCTACTCTAAGTGCACATAACATAATACGTACATATGTAGAATGTAGATGCATTTTTGTGTATGTCCACACCACAGTCCATAATTCCACATAGTAAATAGATACATGCGAAAATACCTCTTTTTTCATCCCTATTTTTTGGACCTTCGTAAGCGAAACTCATTTTTTACATATCGCTCACTGAAACTGAATTCTGAGTGAGAAAAAAAACAAAAACTAGAAAACTAGAAATTTCAAGTGGCTATGTGAGACGGAAATAAAAAAAAGAAAGGGAAATATTCACTAACACTCGTGCATGCTTTTACACGAACTCGGAGTTCAAGAAAAAAGGAAACCCAGTCTTAATATATTCAAAAAGTGTCCCAAATATACCCACTCTCCCCTATAATTATTTTAGCAAACTTTTTACCACAAGTGTCATACTCGGAAGGAATACTTCTCAAAATGTTCGCCAAAGGCCGTGGCATGCAAGATTCCATAACAAAAGAGGGATTTTTAACAGAATCATCGCTTCCTATTAAAATAATTAATTATTGTGAAAACAAAAAGTCTCCAAGAAATTCGAGCTTGAACTTGAAGCATAAGCATCTACCCGAAACTCCTTCCCATTTGGGACCACCTCGTCGATTAATCTAAAACATTTGAATAAAACTTCAATCCATATGAATTTATGTAATTCTTACGAAAGAAGTTCCGCATTAATAACAGGCACTGGAGAATTCACTTTGGCACGCCCTCTCTTCACGAGGCTAAGCAGACTACTGATAAATATTTTTCGTCCGCTTCGGTATTTATACTTTTTTTCGATACTGGGTAGGCCGGTATTCACATACGGCAAATGAAAAATAAAATATTTTCCATGACTGACGTATGTATATACGATTTCTAAGCATTATACTGAAATGTGTATGCACATACGTCAAATCAATACTGAACGATCATTTGATTTTCGATGACTTATGTTCTTAGACAATAAAACGTATGTCAAAACAGTTCTCAAAAAAAAAAAAAAATTGTAATACAAAATGGACAACAGATTTGAAAAGGGCGCCCTCGAAAATATAAGACTGCATACCCAGTTCAAAATATGAATTTTGGCGTATACGGCACTTCAATACTAGGGCGACGAAATGCTAAATGAGTGGGAACAGATTTTTGACTTAGCTGGTATTTTCAATATCTTAAATATAATGAGTTTCGTGCATTTTTAACAAATCTGACGAAAAATTACAACAAAGGCGAGATTTGAACCACTGATCAAGTAGGTATCTGTTAAAAGTAAATAAATAAATAAATAGAGTGGCGCGACAGCTCTTGAAGAGCCAAGGCCTAAGTGAATTACTCTCATCAACAATTCTCTGAGTGCGTTTGAAGAATTGAGAGGACCTACAATTTAACGCCGATTACGAACGGCAGAGTTGAGACATGACAGATTGATACTCTTGGAAGATTTGTCAGGTCTTCGCAAGAGGCAGTGCCCGTGAAAGATGAAATAAAAACTTGGGCTGAAAAGTTAAAAGTAAAAAAAAAAAACGGCTCAAATCTTCCAATCACGTTTTTTAGCAATTAATAACATTTATTAGTTTAGAGTACATCTGTTGCCGAAGAAAGTCTAGGTGTTGCTGACTACATGTGATATTGTGATGTTATTTTCAAAAATATTAGAAGATTTTTATCAGCTCTAGTTTTTGAGAATCAGCTATGTAGGTATTAACGGAAAAAAACATGCATTTACTAAGAACCTTACAAAAAATGTAATTAGGTATTCACTGAGTTCTAAAACACTGCGTTTTGAAGCTATTCTGTTGTGTAGACTTTGGAAATGACGAATGAGTCCTGATCCTGATGCATACGCTCCTCCTGCTTTTCGCTCTAATTTCCTAATTTTTCCGGAAACCTGACGCAGAATTCTGGACTTTATTTTGCTTTTTAGGCTCCATATTTTCTCTAGAGGGCCAGTTTCTTCCTATCCAATGCTCTTAGTTATCCCTACTATCCCAAAGACACATATACCAAAAGGAAACTGTTTCTCTTTCACAATAAATCTTATTTTAATATCTCAGGGAGGAAAATTTTTGTTATTTCAGGCTTGATATTAAAAATTCTGAAGCTTGTTTAGAAAGATTTGAATCTCTTACATCGATCTAACTCCTTTAAGGAAATGCATTTTGGCTACTTTTATGAGCTTGGTCTTGGTCCTTTAATGTCTCTTTCTATATTTTAAGGCATTGAAGAATCAGGTGAACGTGTATTAGGCATCGCACTTAACTGTGTAGTACTTATTTATCTTGGTTTGTGGTATTTGAAACGTTTTCGTTCACGCTTCAAAAGAACTGTCCTCAATATGACGTCATGGTTCTCATAACTCATATTCGATCATTAAACACATATCCCCCGTACCCTTGCACCTCCGCATATATGGCAAACATCAGATCGTGAGTCAAAAACTTCAGATACTAATCTTAAAACAGTGAAATACGCCTGCTATCGAATAATAGGTATTCCAATATATCTACATTCTACATACATACTTCTAATACACCTAGACCTCTTTGTTCGAGAATCTGCGGCCAAAAGTACCCTGAGACTTAGTCAAAATAAAGTCTGGAATCCATAGGACATGCTCAGATCCTTCACAATGTTATGGGTCATAGTACTACAACAGACTATAAAATACCCGAACTTGATTTTCATAAACCATTCCAGGCTGCCATCCCAAGTAGAGAGGAATGGATAGATATCATACCATACTCCAGTGAGTCGTCAATAGCTATCTATACTGATGGCTCTAAGATGGACACTGGTGTAGGGGTAGGCTTCTATTCTGAATCTCTCAAGCTAACCGTCTCGCTTAGGCTTCCAGACTACAGTAGTGTCTTCCAAGCGGAGATCCTGGCAGTGACAACAGCTGCTAAAAAGGTATCAATGATGGCGATACCACGAGCCGATCACCTTTTACATTGATAGCCAAGTGGCAATAAAAGCAATTACTTCAACTGAGGTAAAATCAAAGCTTGTTTCATGCTGCCACGAAGAGCTTAAGGTTCTTGGCGCACAGCACAACGTTAGACTCTGCTGGGTCCCAGGCCAGAGATATACCAGGCAACGAGAAAAACGATGAATTAGCAAGATTAGGGTCAACGCTCGACGTAAGCCAAGCTCAGCTAGTTAGCACCCCTACCTGTTATTTAAAACAGGAAATCTCAAAAAGAATAACTATCAAGGCCGATTAAAGGTGGAACCTTATTCTTGACACCTGCGGTTCTACAAGAAAGACCTGGCCCTGTTTTAACAAACAAAGAACGGAAAGAATTATGCAGCTACACAAGGGATCACTTCGATATCTTGTAAGCATAAATACCGGACATAATCTGTAAGGTTAAAATATGAAAAAGATGAGAACCAGTTCAGATGATCTATGCAGAGGATGCGGTGACGAGGAGGTGCATGAAGACACTTCGCACTTTCTGTGTCACTGTCCCGCACTCTCCCACCCAAGGAAGAAATTGCTCGGCAACTATTTCTTCGGGGATTTAGAAGAACTCTCTAGTACACGTATACACCAGGTACTAATGTTCTGAACTTCGTCAAAGCGTCTAAATGGCGGTCTAATGGATTGATTAACTGAACACATAGGTTTTTCTTATTAGCTTGAATAGCAATACTCACGGGTATCACAATGGATCTGTATTGATCTAAGTGTGACGGTAACGACATCATCTGTCAGCCCCTTAACCTAACCTAACATACATATCTATATACTTCACTTACTCTACTCGAACTATTCAAAAAATGTTTTGGTAGGATTTGACGAAAACAAGTCCTAAGTGAATATTGTCAACCACAAATTCGCGGCAACAGACAAAATGTTGACCAGGTTTTCGGATCCCAAAAGCATCGCCTAAAGGTACTTGATTTATTTATTATTATTTTTGTATTATGTTATTCCACTTCTCTTGGCCGTCTTTTAAAGTAGTAAGTGTAAAGTTTTAATTGTTAAATTTACCTACACCATTTTAAAATTCAAATGCATATTTCATTTGCAATCACTCTTTTTTCGAAGTCATTTACAGACCTGTATGGCAGCCTGACCCATTTTATACCACAATCTGTAGTGGAACTTATTCAAAATAATCGGGTAAAATATTTTCTAGCATACGATTATATAGAAATAATAACAAACTACTAATTTTATCAATCAGTTTTTCATAGCTGCAGTGGCTTGTTCCATTGATGACCCCGAATCAAAGCCTTTTAATTACACAAGTCCAATAAGCATTCAAAAATACACTTTTTTATCGAGACGACCCGATGAAGTTAGCCGAATATATTTGTTTACTGCACCATTTACATTCGAGGTTCATTCATTTAGTTTTTTTTTTTTTAATGTGCGTTTAATTGAAATAACCTTTTTGCATGCAAGACTTGGGCAGCTCTAATTGGAGTTCTCCTTACCACAGCCCCATTGCTCTATCTGATAAATAACTTTGTGCCAAAGGAAGAGCTTCGTACTAAAGGACTGTGCAAGATAAACAGCTGTTTTTGGTATGTCTACGGAGCACTACTTCAACAAGGTTATATGGAATTATATTAATTTCCTATTTCAAATTCAAAACTCAAAGTACTCCAAATTGCAGGTGGAATGTACCTTCCAAGAGCTGATAGTGGAAGGCTAATTGTTGGTGTTTGGTGGATTGCTGTATTGGTTCTTGTCACAACATATTGCGGAAATTTGGTTGCATTTTTAACGTTTCCTAAGTTCCAGCCTGCTATCGACTTTTTGTTTCAAACTTTTCAGCACAGTGAAGTAGAGCAGTTTGGGCTGAGGAATGGAACATTTTTTGAGAAGTACACAACGGTGAGAGTTAAGAACTTTTTTTTTCTTTTTAATTTATGCTAGTTCCTTGATATAATGAAATTTACAATTAAAGCTATCGAACAGAGAGGATTTTAAGAAATTCATGGAAAAAGCTGTGGTGTACAACAATTTGAGCACAGAAAATATCGGGGCAGTAGAAAAAGGGCACCGCATCAATATTGACTGGAGGATTAATCTTGAACTAACCATTCAGAAACATTTCGAGAAGAGTAAGGAATGTAAATTTGTATTAGGTGATTTTTTGCTCTGGATTAAAGTTTCAATAGTTGACTTTCTTAATGTGGTTTACTTTTAGGCAAAGAAGATTTTGTTGAAGAGCAAATTGGTCTGATTATGCCAATGAATAGTCCATATATGTCAATGATAAATGATGAAATAAAACGTCTTCACCAAATGGGCTTTCTAGATCGATGGCATAAGATTAATTTGCCACTCAAAGACAAATGCAGAGGAAAAGGCGTTCTGGGACAAATAACCAACCATAAAGTTAATTTAACTGATATGCAGGGTTGCTTTCTTGTTTTGCTTATCGGTGGGGAAACTTGAAAGAAAACGTTTATACAGATTTCATGTAAGGTTCTCATTTATTTTACCCAGGTTTCACAATTGCATTGTTTGTGATTTTATGCGAATACTGGTGTCGAAGTCTTAGTTTGTCTAGAAAAGGAAATATTGGAGAGTATTCAAAGTAACCCGATTGCACATATAGTATTAGATATGGATCCAGATCCATATCTTAATCAAGGATATAACAATCAAATGAAAAATTAACACATAGACGAAAATACAAGACGAAGTCATGTATAATGTATTGATTTTGATGGAGTTCATGATAAATATATTTTGTTGGGAAAGAGAAAAAGTATTTGTTAATTGATTTTTTTTTCGTTGAGTAGTAACAAAAGTTTTGTTTGTTATTCTGACGTCAAAATTGCAAAAAATACATTGGATCAAAAAAATATTTCGGTCGCCTAATCATTATGATTGTCTGCCTGGACGATAAAGTGTTTTTGTGCTTCTATCTGTGTCACACCAACTTATTCTCCTTGGCAAACGTTTGTAGGTACTGCTAGATTGCTTCCTGTACCTGTAATGACTTTCTTCGCTCATGTGAGCTAGGTGTATAGTACAGCGGAGTCTTCCAAGCTTAATTTTTTTCCTTCCGAATATATCGATGTCTTCTGTACACGCTTACGCCAATAAAATTGGATGTAGATGCTCCAGTGGAACAGGATGCCAGCTCCAACGTAGAGACGTCATGCCAGGTTGAATGGGAGGCAGCCCAGTCCCTTGTTGCAGTTCATTGAAAATGTTGACTGCAGGGCATGACCGGATTTAGGGGACGACAACCGGGGCTACAGCCCCGTGGCCTCCACAAAAGAGTGGCCCATACATAACTTCGGCAAAGCACAAGACGCAAATCTGTCACCGAAGGACAATCTTTACTTCTGTACTTTAAAGATTTGGATTTCCCGCAATCACATTGAGAAGATGGATGCTGACAATTTGCACGCTACTGCAGAAGCATTGGTGAAAGTTTATTATAGGATGACTTAGAAGTTAGATCATTGGTAGGTAGGTATAGTCTTAGTAATTCAAATTGTTTCAATTTGTTTCAATTTGTTTGTTTGATTGACTCATACAAAAAGTACTATGGAAAAGACCAATCTCCGGAACTACGTATTTACTACCAAATTCTCGATGGTCAAAATTCCAGAACTACATTCCCAAACTTTGAAATTGCATTGAAAATGTATTTGGTTCTGATGGTATCAAATTTCACTGGAGAGCGCTCATTTTTTCTCCTGAGTATTGAAAGGGTCTACTTCGGGAACTGGACTCATCGTTAACGCTTAAATTTAGTTTCAGATCATTCTTGTTTCCGATTATATTTTATGCTTGTTAAATAATAAAATAATCTATGTACAAATTACATATATTTGTTTGTGTAAAGATCTACACCAGACATTTATTGAAATTAAACATTAATGACGCAGGGCACGGATTCTTATGCTCTAGAAAACACAAAACATGCGGCTAAAATATGCACTTAAAATAGGTAACTAAATATGCTGCGAAAAATTCAAAAAGTAAAACAAAAATAAGATAAAATACAGTATTTTATTCAGAGTATGTATCCACAGCTAAAGGTAAACATAAAAGTTCATTTAAAAATAAACAGTATCTATTTTTAATAAAATGTAGGAGTAGGTTGGCATAGATCATGAAACCTTGGCGACTTCGTCTGAAAAAACCAATCGCTGTGAGAGGAATCAGAGCTACAGAAGGATTTAAATGTTGTGATTTTTGAATAAATAAATATAAATAGAAAATAATCAACTAAAAATAAAATTCCGATTGTTGAAGAAATGTCTATCTACTACTCTACTAGTGTGGTAGAGTGCTGGACAATTGGCAGAATTCAGTTTTTTCGAGACGAAACCGACATGCAACTACTCTCGCATGCGTTTTTTAATCGTCAGGGCATAGGTACTGACTCGGACCACTATCTCGTACTCGTAGTGATTGTAGACAATGTAGTGCTACGAAAATTCGACGTCGAATAGCTTCAATCGCAAATAATCTACAGATCCTTCTCTGATCAAGTAACCTCTCAAGGAACCCTATGCCACCAACATCAAGTATCGAGGACCAGTTGCAACATTGCAGAGATCAATGCCACCTGCAATGCCAGCAATCCAACCACCAAATTAAGTCCCTGATTTGACGAAGAATAGAGTCAATGTACAGCCAATCAGGGGGCCTACATATAGCGGCGCTTCATAGAAGAACAAGAGCTGCTTGTGAGTCGTGAGCTCTAAGAGCAAAATAGGAGAGAGAAACACCGGCTTCTCAAAAGAAAAAAAAGTATGAGAAGCTTCTGCTAGAAGATGTTGAGAGATCAACAACAGAAATGAAGTTCGGAGGTTTTATCGGAAGGTAAATACCTGGCTCAAGGTCATCGAGCAAGAAGCGATACCTGCAGAGATGAGGGAACGTCATACCAAATAGAATCTCAGTCGATGGTAAGACTGCACTTTTTTAGACTGTTTAACGGCGACGACGAACAAAATCCCGCTGTCAG
Organism: Sphaerophoria taeniata; assembly: GCA_943590905.1. Lineage (NCBI taxonomy): Eukaryota > Metazoa > Arthropoda > Insecta > Diptera > Syrphidae > Sphaerophoria > Sphaerophoria taeniata. The sequence goes on along the minus strand of OX016540.1, from coordinate 182,193,217 downwards.
ACAGGACTCATTCATTGCACACGGTGATCTAAAAGAAGTGAAAACGGCAATACGACGGCTGATAAAGCTATTGGACCAGATGGTTTAGGATTTTAGATACCAAGCTGTTTAAAGCAGCAGATACGAGAGCGTGCACCAAATCATCTGTTAGATATGGTCGGAAGAACGCACCCCCCATGAATTGAACCTTGGCATTGTTTGCCCGATTCTGAAGAAGGGATATCCTCTTAACTGCTCCAACTAGAGAAGAATCAGCCTATTTAACATCGCTTATGAGACAGTCTCTGCCTTAACATGCAGACGTCTGAAGCCTTTCGTCAATAACCTGTCTTATCAATGTGATTCATTCAGACCAGAAAAGTCAACCAAATTTTCACTTTGCGCCAGATCTTAGAAGAAAACCTATGAGCTCCAAATCAACCCATCACTTTTTTATCGATTAAGAGACGAACTGCATAGAGCAATGTCTAGTTTTGGCATCCCTGCCAAGCTCTTTCGCTTGTTCAAAATAACGATGGAAAACTCACGCTGTTCCATCAAGATTGGCAACGAGCTTACGGAATCTTTCGATGTCAAAAAAAGATTCAGACAAGGCAAGGCACTGTCATGCGATTTCTTTAACATCGTCCTTGAGAAGATCGTGCAAAACTCCACTGCCAACACCACAGGCACTATTTTCGAAAAGTCTGTTCAACTTGACATAATGTGAACAACACAGCACCTTTCTGAGAATTGAGACAGAAGTGGCAAAAATGAGTTTAACGGTACATGAGGCCATGAGGGCAAAACGAAGTATATGCTGTTTTCAAGGTAGGACACCCAACACACATGTTTCGGACAGAACGTTACAATCGACGCATATAACTTCGAGGTAGTAGAAGAGTTTGTTTACCTAGGCTCCGCTTTTAACACGGGCAATAACACTAGCGCCGAGATCAAATAAAGAATATCTCGCTGACCCTCATCATGCCAGTTCTGCTATATGGTGCAGAAGCATAGATACTGACGAAATCGGATAAATGTGCCTTAAGGCTATTTCGAAAGGAAAGTTCTTCGGGTTATCTTTGGCCCCGTGTGCATATTAATGGAGAATGAAGAAGAAGATTCAACGACGAACTTTACGGGTTGTACAACGACACGAACCTTGCCAGAAGGCTTAAGGTGCAGAGACTCAGATGGCTCGGTCATTTAGAGCGGATGAACACCAATGCTCCGGCCCGAAAAGCCTCCGACAGTATTCCCCAGGGACGAAGAAGTAGAGGAAGGTCGTTACTCAGGTGGCGCACCGAATGAGAAATAGACCTTAATCAACTTGGAGTGCAAAACTGGAGACAGCTAGCTAGGCACCGAGCTGACTGGCGAAGACTGTTGGTTGAGGATAAAGTCCACAACCTGATTACATGACACAAGTTCAATATGATTCAATCACATTAATCACCTAAAACCAAAAACAATGATCTAATATAATTATTTTCTTTATATGCACAATTTACTACAAATACAGAATTTTCATATCTACTTATTATAAGTAATAAGACGACAACAAATATAACTTTTAAATTAAAATCAATATCTAGAGTTACACTAGTATTATACAATTCAATGTACTCCCGAAAGACGTTGCAGATTCATTTCTTTTTTTTTTTTTAGGAATATAAGAAAAATCAATGAAAAAACTTAGTTTAAATATTAATTTTACTTTTCTTAATTAAATTTTAACGCATTAACTTTTTTGTGTATTTCAAACGCCTTTTAACTATTTCAATCTTACAACTAAGTCTTATACATTTAAACATTAAATATTCTAAAATGGTACAAATTTTTTACGACTATGACATTTACAGATTGCAGATGTTCTATGTAAGTTTTAAATACTGATTAGGTTTTGGAAAACTTTATATTTACTTTTTGAATGTTTAACGACGAGAAGGGATAAAAGTGTTTTTGAGCGTTTTGATTCGGTTAGTGGTCAGAAGAATTATTAAGACTAATAATATGAATCCAAATTCCTTGTCGATGTTGTTTATTTATTGTAAAAAAAACAGTAAGCCTTGGGATTTTCAATCCCAAGTTATCTGCTTTTATTCGTGAAGTATTGCACTAAGTCTCTCCTCAACAGCAACTTTTCGAGACTTCCAAACAAATTCGCAAACTGCTATTACACATGCCACTCCCATCCCACCCATAAGTACAACAAAAACTCCACCAACATTAGCCAAACCTAGTTCGTTAGCTGCTGATGTAGATTTGGAAGTTTCGACCCTACAACTTCCTCCACCACGTTTCTCCTTCCACCATTTGGTTTTAAGAATATGCAGCTTACCCTCTTCTTGTAGTTTAAGAATGACACCATTCACGGCAGTCCGATATGGTGAATCTAGAAGAAGAAAATTATGTGATGCCGTGTCGTCGGTCGTCGTATGTTTTTTATAATAATCATCTTACTTGGTGGTGTTGCAATTCCATAACCTTTTGTATCCAACATGCCTCCAACTTGTGTTAGATCACAGTTTCGTTCCGTCACATATTCGATCGATGTCGATTCCATCAAAAACGCGTAGCTTCCTTAACACCAAAATCAGACATCAGCAAAAAAACAGCAACAGAACACCAAAATAATGTACCTTTCCCCTTGATAACTCGATCCACACCTTCTTGATTGCTCGATGAAAACACAGAAGGTCTTGCAGACTCCATAAAACCCCACATTCGTTGATATGTTGATATTTTAGATTCCTTGAAAAAAATATCAAGAATTTATTGTAAGAAAGTAACTGGTCTGTGAAATCGATTACCCTAAAAAATGCCGCTGTACTGCCACCCTTAAGGGCACCATACTTGATTCGAGTCTGTTTAGCTAAATCTTCAGCACTCTCTATTGGCGAATCCATGCGTTCCACGGTTAAGAAAGCAGCCAAGTTGGCAGTATACGAAGAGATCATAATTAAAGTAAAGAACCACCACATTCCAGCCACCATACGTGTAGAAAGTGCTCTTGAAAATTCAACACAAACGAAAAATAGCAAGATTTTCAGTTCCGTACAATTTAAAGAACTTAAAATCAGAGATAAAATTTTACTTTGGTAAAAAGTCACATCCTTGTTGCATTAGAGATCCTATGGCAAACCACATGCAGTTCATAAGAGTGAACTGGCTTTCTTCTTTTTCGCCATGACCAGTATAAGCTGGCCATTCATATGGAGTAAACCTAAACAGACACAATTTTTTGTTTTTTTGCAAATCAACTGTGCCTATACAGTGACTTTACCTGGCTAAAATAAAAAGCAAAACAGAAACGCCCAAATATGCTGTTGCCATGTATATCCAAACATCAAGGGATAATGGTGATAAAAAGGAAAAAAGATTCGGTGGCTGCTTTACAGGCTTTCGGTATAGAACAGATACTCCGAGGTTCATGAAAGGCATCGTGAAGTCTACAGCATTCTCTCTTTCAAACGTTATTGTTAGGTCAGCGATTGCCAGATCTGCACGTTGCTCCAGGAGCTCTCGGATCATACCATTCCATTCACTAAAAAAAAATCATAACGCAAAATAAATTAATAAAAATGTATCACAAAAATTCAGTAAATAAAAGGAACATTCTGACAATTTTTTTTTTTTTTTGTAAATGTGCACTTTTTCCGAACATGAGGACTTTATCCCATACAGCTATATTATTATAAAGCGCCTATTCCACTCTTATTCCACTGGTTAGCTAATCCATAGAAAAAAAGTTAATCCCGGAATAGTAAGGTGACGTTTCCTCTGGGATTTGTTTTTTTTTTTTTTTTGTTGATAACTACTTCAAATGTCATGGAGGTATCCCTTCTCAAAGAAAAGTCGAGATTTGTTCTTAATCTACTTCACTTAATCTTGTGATTAGCGTCAGTGGAATCAGCATATAAGGGTGAAAATGCACTTGAACATTTTTCTCCAAAAGATAATTTTAAATGCTATACGAATGTGGAAAGAAAGGGCATATCGCCAAAAACTGTCCAAACAAAAGGAAATCTCGTGATTTCAAGAAAAATGGAACAAAACACGAATTTTCTGCAGTATTTACATGTAGAACAGGAAAAGATTACGACTGGTAGGTACATTGATAGTGGCGCGTCGAGACACATGAGACATGACTCCTAATAAAGACTGGTTGAGCGAAATAAGAAAATCTTCCATTAGTGATATTATAACTGCAAACAATCAAAAGATTCAAGTAACTGGAATGTGAAACATTTTATTGAAACTAAATGAACAAGAAATTGAAGTCAACGATGTCTTGCATAATGTTCCTCAACTTTCTGCAAACTTACTTTCTGTCACACAAATGATAAAACATGGAAACAAGATTGTATTTAGTACAGGTGGTTGTAGTATTTTCAACAATCATGGTGAACTTTTCTCTAAGGCTGATGCTTGTGGAGGTGTTAACAAAATCAATGGCCAAGCTTCATATATGTTTGCAAGTGCATCATCGAAATTAATGACATCGCATAGACGTTTGGGTCACATCAATTATACTGATTTGTGCAAATTGAAGAATGGAGCTGTAGAAGGAGTAGCTTTTAGCGAAGACGTCAACTTTTTGAAAAAGTGTGAAGTAGGTATGTTACAAAGGTAAGAAAACTCGTGTCCCATTCAAACACACAACGGTTAAGAACATGTTAGATCTTATTCATTCCGACCCCTGTGGTCCGATGGAATGTAAATCGATTGGAGGACCAAGGTTTTTTTTAAAGCTTTATTGATGATTTCTCACGCAAGATCTTTGTCAACTTTTTGGAATAAAAAGCGGAAGTTTTGACAGTATTCAAAGATTTTCAGCAGATGGTAGAAATTCAAATAGGTCGTAAAATAGGTAAAGGTTATTTGGACGTCCGTTGTCCGTATTATCCATCAAATAACAAATAGATATATCCCGGAGCAGAATGGAGTCGCCGAACCATATAATCGAACAGTTGTTGAAAGTGCTAAAAGTATGGTATTTGATGCTGAGTTGGATATCATATTGGACAGAGGCTGTTAATACTGCAGCATATGTCATTAACAGTTCAGTAAATTCCTCTACCAATGATAAGACTGCGCAGGCAATCTGGAAAAACGTGAAAGTGGACGTGAGTGGAATGAGAATCATGGTTCCCCGGTTATGGTTCATGTTCTAAAGCAGAAAAGACAGAAGTGGGACTCAAAATCAATGAAAATGATATTTGTTGGGTTCTGTGAAACAACAAAAGGGTACAGATGCATTGATCAAGCCAAAAAAAGTATTCGAATTAGCCGTGATGTTGTTTTTTGTAAAATCAGAAGCAAAAATAATTGATTGTGTATCATTAGTCAACAACGATCAAGAACAAGATGCAGTTGGGGAAATCCAGATGATTTCAAGTAAGGAAGAAAAACCCACCGTTGAACTTAAAAAAGACCTAAGTTTAGAATCGAACGAATCTGTTAATTTATTAGAGCAATCGAAATCATCTCAAATAAGAAGATCAGAAAGAGTTAAAAAAAAACCGAAACTTTGAGGATTATGTAATGTTTTCATGTTTTGAGACCGAAATGAGTATCGAGCCAACAACTATAGAAGAAGCGATGGCAAGTGAAAACAAGAATGGATGGAAATTTATGCAATTTATTCTGAAATGATCATGCATAAATGACGAAGTTTTGCTACTTTCAGATTAAAAATCGCAAAGCCGATTTCGCTGAAAACTTAATCACTTCTTGATTCCTCGCCACAAAAGTGGTTCGCGAGATAATTGAGCAGAAAAAAACGTATCGCACACACGCTCATACGTACTTATGCTCGCAGACATCATGATGCGGATTCTAGTAAACTAAAAATAATATGGAGATATACACAAACTGATATTCACAAAATCGGCCCCATTACAATAACTTCCTCTGGGAAAATGGAATGGAAGTTTTATCGACATTTGATTTCAGAAAATAACAATTTTTTTATATCTTAGAATCTCACTTACCCGGTTTTTTTATTTAAGCTTCCATAAGCTTGATCGGGTACTAATTGAATTCTATAGCTAAAACCTAAAGCCTTCGATATCTCATAAACAAGATCTACTGCATATCCCTCAAATTGATCATTGCCTGTAAGTGTAGCCGCCGATTCTTTTCTCATACAATATGGATCACTCTGTAAATGAATGATTTTGTTTTAATTATGTCCAGTGATAGTTTTCAATGTGCTAACCAAAATTGTTGTTATAACCAAAGTTTTGTTTTTTAGATTTGCCTCGATTTCCATTTGTTGTTCGCTAAATGTTCGCGTGAAGTTTATACCATTCGAAAGGGTTGAGTTCCATGTTCCAATTTTTCGTATACCTGTCGAACCTAAGTCCACAATGTCCAAAATGAAATCTGTTCGAAAACCTTGGTGATCGAATTTGATAACATTGGTCAGTCCCTTCATTTCGACGATTTTCATATAATTTATAAGACTGAATCCATGCTGCCAAGTGTTTTGTCCATCGCATGAAATGGGTTGGATATCGATTTGTTGACTTGTATCTAAGTCATGAAGGGCCTTTGAAAATAAGTGCACAGCATCGTACATAAGTGCAGTTTCAGCCTAATAAAAAGAACAAAGAAAAAATTTGTTTGTGAGTGGATTTTTCTAAATCTATATTGCTTATCTTCAGCCTCTAAGTTTAAATTATGATATTCTCCGAATTAAAAAGATTTGCTATGCCAAGTAGATAAAATATTCAAATATCACCTTAATTGTTGTTATATTTGCAGGCCTTGACATTCCTTTTTCATCGATCGACCATTGACGCACAACATCTTCGACAACTTTATCGTTTATCAAACGAAATCCAGTAATATTTGTGCCACCATATTTGAATTCATCCAAATTAATAGTATGTAAGTCTAGGGAAGTCACTAAATAACTGTGATAGTCACTCATCATTCCGATTTGTTGGGCTTGTTTAAGGACTTCGTATATTTTGTCGGTGGAACAATCAAGAACAATGTGTGCCTCTGCTGAATTCTTAATTTGCTTAAGCAAAGGTCTGAAAGCAAGCAGGAATTAAACTTATTTTAAGATTTATCAATATTCAAACCACACCTATAGTCTCCTGTATCACTTAATTGGCGTACAGTTATGGGAAATGAGGATGGTCCGTGAGCCTTGAGCAGTTCTTGAAGTCTCACTAGACCGTCGTTGTTTTCGTAGATTATTGTAAACGTTTTCCATCCCCAGGTCTTTACTATATCAACATATGCCTGTTGAATGAACCATTTTGTAATTGATTTTAAATTTGTCCAATCAGAAAAATTAGTTTACTTTAGATAAGGTATTTGGATGAGGATAGAGGTTAACAAGGCAACTTTCCCTTCTCAGTCGATAGTCCCATCGGTTTTCCAAATGAGGAACCTGCATTATATTGATAAATTATTGAAATTTAAAGTATTTGGATTATGCTTTTAACCATAGCTGGGCATTAACGGGCATTTTTTCGTTAATCCGTTAATCGTTAATTAACGAAGTTAACATTCCCATTAACGGATTAACTTTTCAGCTAACTTCAAAAAAATGTTAACGATCGTTAAATTTTCCAAAGTCCGTTAATCGTTAATCGAACACAAATAACATACAGATACACATTCAAATTAGATTATTGGTAATTATTTGTATAACTTATAAAAAAATAGTCAACACCCTACAGGAAACACAACGGCACGCGACTTGTCTATTTAGCTGCCTGTCTGTGTTTTTTGTAAAATGCACAGCTTTAGTCAATGCGTTATTCAACGGCATAGAGAGAAGGTTCGGACCACTTATGGACGATGAACAGTGCCAACTTGCTGCGGCTTTTCACCCTAAGTTTCGGTTGATATGGTTGCAGAAATATGATAACAGTTGTGTAGATGCAGTGAAAAAATGCATAGAAAAAAAGGTAGAAAAAGCGCTACAAGAAGAAGCTATCGAAATATCAAAGGACGTAGAGAGTGTAAGTGGCGGAGGCAGCAACGCGAGTAACTACGACGATGATGAGGATGACTTTTTCAACTCCGTTACTCAATCTTCAGAAAAACCTAAGAACAAAAATCATTAAGAAGTAAAGCTCAAAGTCTCGTAAAAACGTGGATAGATTTGAAGTCAAAAGACTAGTTAAATGAAGCCGCATTCCTCGGGGAACAATTTTGGCAAATCTGTTTATCCAATACAATACTGCCATACCCTCAAGCGCTGCTGTTGAACGTCTCTTCTCCACGGGCAAGGATATACTTCAGCCGAAAAGAGCCTTTCTTTCCGACGAGAATTTCAACATGCTGATGTTCATGAAGGGGAACAATCACATTCATATACATGTGACTAAATAAATTGTTGTTTTAACACTTAGGGGGAAGTGGGGCACCTTGATACGGTTTTCACTTAAACGACAAAAAGTCGCAAAATATTAAGCTTAATAAGAAGGTACAATTTTTATACTGATCAGTATCATTTTTGTAAACTTATTCAAAACGATATTTCTCACAACTTCATTTACAAAAAAAGTTTAAAGCTTTTTTATAAAAGTTGAAATCTGTATCAAACTGCCCCAGACGTGGGGCACATTGATACATACCATGGGGCACTTTGATTCATGGCAAATAAAAATTTACTTATGGCACCAGAAACAGTCACTTCATTAATATTGTATATTTCTTTTTTTGGGTTGTATGTTCACACCATTTTCGTATACCTACAAGAAAAAACAACATTAGAGGGGCACATTGATACGCATCAAACTACCCCATAGGGGCACATTGATACGGATCAAACTACCTTGTGGTTTTGTGTATCAATGTGCCCCAGATGTCCTCACTGAATTAAAAAATTAAAATTATGGAAACTGTAGTTAAACAATAGATTTTAAGATACAAAACACATTAACAATAACATTATCTTACAATCTAAGTTGAAATGAAATGTGTGACACGAAATATTCAAGGCGAAAAATCACTAAAAAAAAATATAAACAAATTTACTAATGCACTTAAAAAACACGTTTGCTTTTGCTGAGATATAACGGATGACCGAAGAGGAAGGACAGTTAAGGGTGTATTTGGTTTTATAAAAATGGTGTGTTGTGCACCTGTTTGAGTGGCCTACTGTGATTAGTTTTCAAACAATATCGAATGTATCCATGTGCCCCGTGTATCAATGTACCCCACTTCCCCCTAAACTCTTATAAAATATAATTTACTATATTAAAAAAAAAATTTACTTGTCTTTTCTTGTTTCCAACTTCCAATTTTTATTAGAAAATAAAATTTTTATGGCGTGTTAACGGATTAACGATTAACGTTAACTTGCGTTAATTTTTCTAAAACTTAACGTTTTAACTGTTAACGAAGTTAAATTTTTAATTAACGGATTAGCGATTAACGAAGTTAACTTTTTGGTTAACGGTGCCCAGCTATGCTTTTAACGATGTACCTCCATTGTGTCACAAATACTTTGTACGTGTCCAGCTGTGTGTGAGGACTGTGGACCAAAAATGGCAGCAACTCCTATATTTAAAAGACTGCATACTGGAAGAAATACATTATAATAAAATGTTTATTAAATTATTAGAACAATGTTTTATTTCAGAGGGTGTGTTTTGAGTGTTTTTACTTAGTTTACTTTTGTATGCATATCAATCGATACTCGGCTCTGTTAAGCCATCACACGATCCAAAAAATATTAAAAAAAAATGAGACAACGAATATTATTTAGAGCATAATTGCGTAGCTTTCAACAACGTTGACACATCTGCTATCACTTCTGCTATGACGACCCTGAACGACGAATACTCACTCTGTGAGTTGATTAGTCTAATGCTAAAAAGCAGGATCATCAGCTTTAAGATGGGAGATTTTTGTACGAGAAGGTCTGTCAGCAGAGGCACTCCGCAAACCGCAAGGTGGTGTTCTGTCCCCTCTCCTGTGGAACATAGTAGTTAACGAACTGCTAATATCCCTCGAGAAGGAAGGCCACAGAGTGATTGCGTGTGACGATGATGTTGCTATCGCCGCCGTCACGGGAAAACATCCTAATACCCTGATAGACCTCCTCCAAAACACACTTAACATGCTCACTAGATGGGCTCATCACTGTGGACTTAATATTAATCGTCAAAAGCAAACCTCGTCCTTTTTACACGGAAATACAAAATTCCAGAAATTGTACCTCTTTCAATATTAGGTGTACCACTATTTTTACCAATGACGCCAAATATCTTGGTCTGATATTTGACAAAATATTAACTTGGGAACCTAACATTCAAGAAAGAGTTAGGAAAGCTATTGTAGCTCCTTTCTCCTGCAAAAAAGCCATAGGAAGCAAATGGGGTTTTCAACCTCGAATAACCTATTGGCTGTATACATCGGTTATCCGACCAATGCTCATGTACGGGGTTGCAATATGGTGGACTGCATACTGGAGAAAGTCACTTACTGTGACATACTCAGCAGAGTCCAACGCACTGCATGTCTATGCATAAGCGGGGCGTTGAGAACCACACCCGCAGCGGCGCTAGACACTCTTCTTCATCTGACAGCCCTCGACATCTTCAGCAAACAAGTGGCAGTGAGTACAGCTAAAAGACTCAACGCCTCTTCTCAATGGACTAACAATAATATGGGACGTTCTATCATTGTGAACTTCTTCGATTCTATACCAAAGTACATAGACTACACCATTCCAAAACCCCAATTTGGGAAAAACTTCCAGGTCTCCCATTCCATCCAGAGATGAATGGGAAGACAAAAACTTCCTGGAAGACAGGAGCATTCATTTTTATACAGATGGATCCAAGAAAAATGATGGTGTTGGTAGTAATATGTACTCAGAAAAGCTTAATCTCATTCCGCCTCCCAAATCATTGTAGCGTCTTCCAAGCGGAAATTTTGGCGATCAAAGAAGTTCTATCCTGGCTAAGAGAAAACGTGATATCAGCTTCTTACATCCACATCCCGCTAAAATGGAACCGTCATACCCATCTCACCTGAAAAGGAAAATATAGGTATAACCGATAGCTACATGTAAACTTATGCTTAAAGAAACAGCCTCAACGATAACAAACTCTATAGATGGTATAATTTACCAACGTGCGCAGCCACAAAACTTATATGGCCGTCACTTGACCTAAAGCGCTCTAAGGACTTGTTATCTCAAAGCAGATTTCAAATTAGCTCCCTAATAGGTGTGCTTACGGGGCACCGTCACAGTCTTATAGACAGACACGCAATACGACTTGGTGTAGCCTCTAATGACTTCTGCAGGAGCTGTATGGACGAGGACGAAGAGGAAACAATATCTCACCTTCTCTGCACATGCCCTGCTCTTTCCCTAGGGCGCAAACTTCATCTTCATGATAATCCCAATGAACTAGCTAACAAGCTGAAAATGGTTCGAAAAGTAAGATATTATTATCTAGATTCATGTGGTATCACAATTGGCCTAAGTGGTGGATCCTGTATCCGCAGCCACTTTAACTTAACCTAACCTAACCTAGCCCGGCAAAAATCCTCATTCAAACCCTCCAAGTGGGTGCCAGGCGGGCAATGATCACTACAGAGTCCTGTGCGTTTTTGGCAGGATGGTGATTAGCTAAGGTTGAGTTGGGTCGCTGAATTGTTGTAACTCCTCAATAGTGCAACGTTCGGAAACCTAGTTCAACCATAGTTTAGAGGTTCCTAATTTCAGTGGTGGTGTGAGCGTACTTTGTACGAAAACCGTGCCGAAGAATGAAAGGCTGGGGGATAAACCAGTCATTAACGAGCTCTTTCGGATGCTGTGGCAAGGTCCGTCATATTTCTTGCCTTGCCCCGGTAAGCGGCTCTGCCGGGGCTGACCGTCTTTCCGCCTCACTCGTGGGAACAAAAATGAAACCAAACAAACAATCAAATAGAAAAAAAATACAAAACATAAATAGAGCCAGGGCTGACAATGCGGTCACATCTCCTGGAAAGGCTGTCGAGCCAAATCAGAGGTGTGAGCGGGTTGTTAGCCCTGTGGTTGCCACTAGCAGCGGGAGTCCTTCTCCCTCTACTAGCCGCAACCTCTACTTAAAGGAATTACCCGTCAGTGGAACAGCTGTGACGCTCGGCTGTCCCAAGGGCGGCAATTCCAAACCCCACATCTTCCCCGCCCCTGCTAGGACGTCGCAAGCGACCCCAAGAAGGGACACCCCATCCGGAGAGACAAAATCTGCGACGCGTGGAATTGAATCGAAGGGTGAGGGCGTACCCCGATTGGTATCGATAGCGACCAATTCGGTCACATCTCCTGGAAAGGCTGTCGAGCCAAATCAGAGGTGTGAACGGGTTGTTAACCCTGTGGTTGCCACTAGCAGCGGGAGTCCTTCTCCCTCTACTAGCCGCAACCTCTACTCAAAGGAATTACCCGTCAGTGGAACAGCTGTGACGCTCGGCTGTCCCAAGGGCGGCAATTCCAAACCCCGCATCTTCCCCGCCCCTGCTAGGACGTCGCAAGCGACCCCAAGAAGGGACACCCCATCCGGAGAGACAAAATCTGCGACGCGTGGAATTGAATCGAAGGGTGAGGGCGTACCCCGATTGGTATCGGTAGCGACCAATTCTGGTGGTGGACCCACATCTGTGTCACACGGACATAGCTCTGGGCCGGCCAACAAGAAGTCCTGGAAGTCACAAGTAAGACGAGACCAGCGCAATGCTGAAAGGATTCGGGCCGCAGTCAGTGTCATACCGGCGGCGGAAAGAACCCCTGAGCAAGCGCGGAAACTCGAATGGGCTAGTGGCGTCCTCAGCAGAATTACCAAATCGACCGACAGCGACTCAACGTCAAAGCGCAATAGGTCTCTCGAGGGCGACAAGCCTGAACCGAAGAGGCAGAAAGTGCTTTCCAGCAGCACAACAGCCTTCAATAAAGATCTGTCTTTCAGCGACGCGCTCAAAGGCAAGATCATAGCCGCGGTCATTGACAGAAGTCATGTAGATGGTAACATCTCTCATGATCAATGGGCAGACGTCAAGGCTCACCTCGGTTTCAGATTTTTATCTGTCATCGAGGAGAATCCGGGGCCTCTCCCAGACACAGCCGATGCAGGATGGTACCAAAATCGTATCAAACTCATCGCCTGTGGTGATCAGAGATCTTTCGATCTGTACAGGACTGCTGTTAATGGCTTGCCAGAAGTCTGGCCGGGTGCCAAGCTCGAAGTTGTTACAAGGGAGAATATCCCTTGCCGACCGAGAGCACGTATAATGGTCCCAGCTCTACACAACTGCCCTGACATGATTATGAAATTAATCAAAACTATAGCAATCCAAACCTGCCTACTCACGACTGGAAAGTCCCAAAGGTTGAGAAGGAGACAGTGGGTCGCTATAGATCAGCTCTCTTGGTGATCAATAGGGAATCATTGGCTCCACTGGCCGCGACCGAAGGCGTGATTAGGTATGGTTTCGATGAAATCACTGTCCGAATTTATAAAAAAGATGAAGACTCGCTCAACGCACCCCCCATAGAAGCCCCTTCAGCGGAAGGAAACGCTTCACCACCCCCAGAAATGGAAGTCGATGCAACACCACAAGTGGAACCATCGACCTCAGCACCCCCAAACAAGCCATCCGACGTGGAGGCTCACCCGATAGTCGACAGTATTTCCGACATGGAAACGGAAGACGCCATCTTAGGCAACACTCTGAGCGAGGAAGACCTACTTCATTCCTCCTCTGACGATGATAACGCCGACAAAACAGTGGTGGAGGTTGATCCGACTAAAAGTAGCAATGCTGCGATTAGTTCAGATTAATCTCCAACACGCCATCATGGCCACAGACAACCTGTTACTCCGACTGCATAGTAACAATGAAGACATCGCCTTCATACAGGAGCCGTGGGTCTCTAACTCCAGCATCAAAGGCCTCAAGACTCCTGGATATAAACTACTGTATGCATCGGAGAAAGGTGAACCTAGGTCATGCATGCTAGTAAAAAATGACTTAAATGTATTTTTACTCCCCCATTACAGCGACAAAGACACCACAACAGCTGTTCTAACAACGGATAAAGCCACCTATTGGCTTATATCCTCGTATCTTGGTCACGACAGCCCTGCTCCGGGAGACACCTTGAGGAAGGCAATTGCGGACGCGCAAACGAGGAAAGTTGGCCTACTAATTGGATCGGATGCTAACGCCCATCACACGGTATGGGGTAGCTCTGATATTAATGAGAGAGGTGAGTCCTTATTTGATTACCTTTTAAGTACTAACCTACTCATAAGTAATATTGGTAATGAACCCACTTTTGTTACCAAGAATAGGAAAGAGGTACTCGATATTACACTAACCTCCGACTTTATCCACAATCTGATTTCAAACTGGCATGTCTCAAAGGAGAATTCCTTCTCTGACCACAGATATATTCAGTTTGAGCTCAATGATGTGGCAAATATATCTACGGGTTTTCGCAATCATCGTAATACTAACTGGGAACGATATAGGGAGGTACTAGCACAACTGCTTGATCACAACCTTCTTAAAAGTCCCTCCACTAAAGATGAACTAGACCTTTCTGTGAATCATCTCACCGACGCCTTCAACGAATCAATGAGAGCTGCTTGCCCTATAACCATTCCAAAGGGTAAAAAGAAACCTCATTGGTGGCACAAAGAACTAGAACCATTCAGGAAGAGCTGTCGAAAGCTCTTCAATAGATCTAAGTACACTAGATCTCCTTCTGACTGGGACTCATACAAACAAGCTCTAAAGCAATATAAGAAAGAATTAAGAAAGAGTAAGAGGTCTTCTTGGAGAAACTTCTGTGGAAAAGTAGAAAATACTTCAGAAGCCTCAAGACTCAGGAAAATTCTCTCAAAAAGTCCAACAATACCCAGTGCTTTAAAGACAAATGCAGGTACGTGGACTACCACAGATGAAGAATCTCTTAATCTGTTATTAGACACCCACTTTCCAGGTAGCTCTAATATACTCAGCGACTTAACATCAGAGTCTCAAGCTTCTACAAGCGATTTAGTGGATCTAATAACGCGGGAAAAATTGCAATGGGCCGTAGATAGCTTTGATCCATATAAATCTCCAGGACCAGACGGAATCATTCCGGCCGAATTACAAAAATGCTCAGATATGATCATTCCACCATTGGAAATCATTCTGACAGGCTGTGTAAGGTTGAAATATATTCCCAAGGCCTGGAGAATGGCAAAAGTAGTCTTCATTCCTAAAGCAGGGAAACCCTCCCACGTTAACCCTAAAGATCTTCGACCAATTAGCCTATCATCCTTCCTTCTTAAAACTTTGGAAAGACTGATTGAAATTTACATTAGACATAGCTTGAAACCATGTCTCATTTCCACAGCTCAACATGCGTACTCTAAGGGAAAATCAGTAGAAACAGCACTTCATACGCTGGTACGTAGTATTGAATATTCCCTCAAATACAAAGAATATAATCTTGTTGCTTTCCTAGATATTGAAGGAGCTTTCAATAACGTCAGTTACCAGGCGATCACAACAGCAATGGACAAGCTGAAATTAAAGAAATCACTCAGTGATCTCATAAGTCACATGCTCAAAAGCAGGACAATAACTTCCAGCATGAGAAGTTTTACTACCACCAGATCGGTAAATCGAGGTACCCCCCATAGGATCAAAATGGGGCTTCTCCCCAAAGATAACCCACTGGCTATACACTTCAGTAATCAGACCGATACTCATCTATGGAGTTGTCGTATGGTGGACCGCACTGGACAAGATGGTAAATCTAAATAAGCTCATCAAAGTTCAACGGTCAGCAGGTATGTGCATCACAGGAGCACTTCGCTCAACACCAACCGCAGCCCTGGAAGTGCTTTTAAACCTTACACCTCTCGACATCTTCTCCAAAATGGTGGCAGCCAACACATGTGTGAGGCTTAGAGCCACCTCTCAATGGAACAGTAACAATACTGGTCATACTACTATTCTAGACAATTTTAGATCTATCCCAGATCGCTTAGATTATACCACCCCAAAAATGGTGTTCGGTAAAAGCTTCCATGTCTCTATCCCTTCAAGATCCTCCTGGGAAGAAGAAAGACCCCTGGAAGACAACGCGGTACACTTCTATACAGACGGTTCAAAGACCGGCTGCGGAGTTGGAAGTGGTATCTATTCAGAACAACTGAATCTCAGTCTATCATACAGACTTCCCGATCAATGTAGTGTATTCCAGGCAGAAGTAATGGCGATTAAAGAGGCACTATCCTGGCTCAAAGAAAACGTTATATCTTGCAAGGATATACGAATCTTCTCGGACAGCCAAGCCGCTCTCAAATCTCTCGCGTCTGTCTCCATAAACTCTCAAATAGTCCACGATTGTCGATCATCTCTGAATGAGATGACGGAACAGTTTAATATTCACCTCATTTGGGTGCCGGGCCACAGAGACATTCCGGGAAATTGCAAAGCCGACGAGCTCGCCAAAAACGGAACACTTCTGCCCAATGTTAGACAAAAACACAACATAGGAATACCACTCGCTACATGCAAATATCTTCTCAAACAATATGCTCTAGAATCAACCAATGCTAGATGGTCACAGGGTACCACCTGCCTAGCAACCAAGCAAATATGGCCAAGCATAGACTTAAAACGGTCAAAAGGCTTGATATCCCTGAGCAGACAAAATATAAGCTCTACAATTGGAGTAATAACAGGACACTGCCTCATAGGCAGACATGCTCTGAGGCTAGGGGTCTACACAAATGACTTCTGTAGAAGCTGCATGGACGAGGAGGAAGAGGAAACAGTCCAACACCTTCTATGTACATGTCCAGCACTCTCCATTAGAAGGAACAGCTTTCTAGGTAATCACTTCTTCGATAATACCAGTGAACTGGCAACAATCGACACAAAATGTCTCTCTAACTTCATTAGAAGCACGAATTGGTTTGTTTAAGCTCATTACTCTCCCATGAGTGTTTTGTGGTATCACAACGGACCCTTGAGGTCTAAGTGAGTCAACAACATCTGGACAGCCACTCAAACCTAACCTAACCTAACCTAACCTAACCCCACTTCTTTTAAAAGAAGCAACTCCCAAACTGCAATTTAATTATACAAAATAAATTTATTCGTGATAAATTAAGTATTTCATTACCTTAAGGCCTAAGCGAAAGGTAAAAATTCTCAAGTACATTTGGTTGCGATTTTTTGTATGTGTTTGGTTCTTCAAACCGCACAAAAGTATTCGGTCCTCGGTCGTAATAAGTTCGATAGTATATAATTTTTATTTGCATACAAGGAAAAAGAAAACAAATAATGGAAAGCCGATTTATTGCTTTTTTTGCTTCTAACATAAAAATTCTCCAATATCGGGATTGCACATGCAACTTATCTCTTAGTGCTTACAATAGCCGCCAGTGTTTATAAAACGCTGTAAATGTTTACAAGGTACAGAGTTCAAATAGCCTGAATAAATAAATTTTTAAAAGCAGACACACACTTGATAGAACGACATCCACGAGCGTCGACCGACCCCCTGATGCCCTGATGCGATGAGATGAGATGAAATTATGATGCCTTTGATAATATGGACATTGGGGAAAGGGAATCGGGAAATAAATTTGCTATGTATCGAATGTTGTATCCATCTTGACATGTAAAACAAATATTTACCTCTCTTCGATGCATGAAAGCTATCAAACGGTGATATTCTTTCGATTTGTGCCACAAGTTTTGAACGCGGAAGTATTAAACGATCGGCGTTTATGTGTACTACAGCTTGCTTGAAAGCTAATTCTTGATTATCATCCGATGGATGAAAGAGCCCACCTTCAAGGGAGAAAAATATTACCGGAAAAATTAAGAAAAATCAATAATTCCATCACACTAATATACAAAGGATATGCTTCAGAACGAAAAAATAACTGACCAATTTTTATCACATCCGGAAGCGTGCAAACGAATATAAATGCATCAAACAAAAATAAAATACTAAGGGGCTTTGAGGACACCATTTTCTTTGTCTTTTCTTGAAAATAAAGTTAATTTGTGTACATGGTTCAATAGTATGTTTTTTTTTCGGAACGAACTGCGGATTCTTGGTATAGTCCTCTTTAGTCAACGCTTAGTGTTTTAGTACTAAATCATAGTCAGATTAAACAGCATCCTTCAAGTAACAGTTGTCAAATAATCATCTTTGCGTTTCATCTGACGTTTTATATGCGCATGAGCTTCTTTAATAGGATATTGGAGACTTCGACCGCCATGTTTGTAAAGTCTCCAATTTGTTTGTGTTTATTTGAGTCGTTGCCGGCAAGACAAGGAGTTGATAAGTTAACATAACGTAGGAGGATTTCATAGTACTTGAAGAAGATCCTTATTTTTTCGTTTTTTGTACCTTCTGGATCCTGGATTCCAAAAAATTTTCTTAATTATTCAACAAAACGTCAAAGACAATAAGTTTAATGGTTATTCTTCATTTTGTATAATAATGCATATAAGACACATAAAAGAATGAAAAGGAAGCGTTCTGTGATGCTTTTTTAAAGTTTACATGACTTTGTTTCGTGATTATACTGGCTTAGTGACTATGGCATTGTTCTTGTTTTCTTTTGGGGACACATTTACAGCACGCCTCTAAGCTCTTTTGTTCGAAAATGAACTAGGATGTTCATCTGTATGGTGTGTTCCAATTCCAAAGGGTTTTTGTCCTTGTGTTGTGTTTACAATTAAACATAAATCCCATATCTTGTTTATGAACCACAAAATTACACAATGACAAACATACACACAAAAATATCAGCCTTATGGGACGGCGCGCGCGGCGGTGGTGGTGGAATGCCGAAGAAGATGTCAGATGAAGAGCCATATTCTTAATTTGTTCGTATGTGGGCTTATGTGCAAATTTGGATTTCTTTTGATTATTTCAATCATATCCTTGGTACAAAAACAGGCATCAAGCTTAGTATTCTTTTGAGATTCTTCTTTTTTCATGGTTTTTATGCTGGGTTTGTATTATGCTTTAGTTTTCAACGTCAAACACAGTACCTAATGGTATTGTGGATATATTGCACACAACTTCCGGATTGAGGTCGAGAGACAAATTGTAATGAATAAAAATGAAATGGAAAGTCAAGGTTATTATGTATGTCCTTGTGTCCCTTCTCAGTCGCTAAAAGTCAAAGATGGTCAAAGGCTACAGTCCTAGTCCTATACTGTCAACATTTATTGTACTTAGCCAGCAGGAAACATGCAAGAAAGGTCGGTATACAAAGAATCAACCAGACAAAAAAATGAGAAAATTAATGCGTATGGCACACTGAACATTGGTAAGAGAGAAAAACCTTTAAGGACACACAGGAAACATGAAGTTGCTTATAGGTGCAGGGCCGGCCTTAGCTATCTTGGCGCCCCAGTCGAGTCAAATATTTGGCGCCCCTTCTTTTAAATACAAATTATTTAACCTCTTTCTCAAGTTACACCTTAGCGATACATAATTTACATGCATTTTTCATAAATTTTTAAAAATACGCTTACGCCTAATTTCTAGACAAAATTCTAGTCCTTAAAACTCGATTCAGTGAAATTTTTGACTTTGCGCTTATTTTTGTTTTTTTGTTTTTTTTTTGTATGTGGTACTTAAGTTTATTTTTGTGATGCCCGTGGCGTGGTGCTAATGTGCGTTGGCTGTTACGCTGAACGTGGGATTCGAATCCTACTCGTGTCCATTAATTGTGAAAAAAGTGTATAGTAAATTCATTCCAATTTTTACTGTGGTTGTGGATGTTAAAGGTCTTTTGCACCAGTTAAAGGACTCCAAAACACGTTTGCTTTGTTAAACGGAAGCGCTGAAAAAAATCCCAAATATTGATAGTGGCATATATTGGCATTCGATAAATACGCCGTTCTTCTAGAATAACGTTGGCATCGTACTCAAAGTCAACGTCCATAAATAGGAAATCATCAAAAATTCGATCCATTTTTGTTTATCTCCACCTATTATTGTCTTTTATTTTACTTTCCGAAAATGATTACAAATTTAATTTATTTCGCCCGTTGAAAAAACGAAATCTATACCTACTAATATTATAAAGCTGAAGAGTTTGTTTGAACGCGCTAATCTCAGGAACTACTGGTTCGAAAATTGTAAAATTCTTTTTGTGTTAAATAGTCAATTAATCGAGGAAGGCTTTAGACTACATAACATTAAGCTACGACCAATAAAATCGAAGAATCAGTGGAAAATGTGTAAAAAACGGCAAAAAAGTATTCATTTTTTGTTTGTTTCAATGCGCTGATCTAAGGAACTACTAAATCAAATTGAAAAATTCTTTTTGTATTGAATAGTCCATTCATAGAGGAAGGCCTTAAGCTATTCAACTTAACGCTGCGAATATAATAAGAGCAAAGCATCAGTGAAAAGTGTTGCTTGAAACGGGAAAAATTAAACATATATTTGAAAGCTTCGAGTTGAGAAGAATTTCGACTTAGAGAAAGTCGACTGTTATACAATTTTAAAATAACTTCGAGGAAGAGGTGGACTAAGTCGAGGGAATGTGCTAGTTATAAATAAACCGAGTTTGAAGGCACTAGACCCTAGAATACGAGGGTATAATTTATCGAAGTTCTAACTATAACAAAGTTCTAAATCAAAGTTCTAACGCCTTAGAACTTGGTGAAGAATTGACTAAGAACTAAACGAGTTCTAAAATTTCTCTAAACCAAGCCTTAAGGGCCAGAGCTATGTCAAGAAATTAAGCGTTAGAGCTAAAATGAGTTCTTAAATTTCAATAAACCTAGTTTTATACCCTTGATCCACAGGATGTCAAGGATTTTGGTCTATGTTTAGAAGGTTGTCCTTGGAGTGAGCTGCCGGCAGGCACGCAAGTATGGCCAATTGGGCCTGCTCGTCAGAGGGGTGGGATCTTGCGGATCTTTTTGGACTACCGTGGATAAAACGTGCCTTGAGTAGAAAATCGTCTAACCACGAAAAAATCCTCTAAATATCATTCCATCATTCCATAACTTCTAATTTACATCATTTTAAGGCAACAATAGCTTTTTCATCTGAGCTCATAGGTCATAGCTCATAGGTGTGCTTAGCTATCATATTATTACTTCTCCTAGTTTTTGTATTACCTAGTTGTATTTCTACAGATATTATGATATTGAATGAATGTATTCCGCAAATTTACAAAAAAAAAAAATGTCAATGCCAAGAACAGAGGAAAATAACGACAAAATTTGCTGGATGACAGCAGAAATAATAATAAAAAATAGTTGATAGTAATTGTAAAATACCTAATTTGCAATCTCTTCTCTAATGATAATACTTTGTTAATTGTATCATGTGATATGATGTATATAAATTTTATTTGTAATCTCTATAAAAGTCCATAATGGTTGATTTTGACTGGCGGCGCTAAAAGCGGAAAAATACATTACTTAAACAAATAATACAAAATACAATAAGAAATAACCAGCGCCAACTGGTGAGAAGATCCAGCCCTATCTCAAAAAAATCTCATAGGACTACTATAGCGATTAAAAATATAAAGTAATAACGAAACGCAATGTTTTTTGTTACCCACCACTACCTCAAGTCTCTCTTGCGTTTTCTATGGTAAAAATAAAAACAAAATGAAACTCATGAAACTTTGAATTTTTGAGCTAGAGCTTGACAAATTCACAATTTGTTGATTTTTTTCTTGTCTATGTTGAAGTTATGCTGGCTGACGTGGCGCCCCTAGATCGCGGCGCCCCAGGCGACCGCCTGGGTCGCCATACCCTAAAGCCGGCACTGTATAGGTGTAGCCTGTAGCGCTGTAGCCTGTTAACCTATATAGAAGAATGGTGTAGGCAACATATCCTTCAGCAAGCACGAAACGATAATTTGTTTTAAGCGCAAAAAATTGGCTCAAATCCCAAGTTCAATGGGGAAACATTTGTTCCATTCGTTCACACAATTCATTCATGCAATATCGCCTCACAAAAAAGCGACCAACGGAGAACAGACATTGAGTAATTTTCGTCGTTAGCAATTATCTGGTACATGAGCGGATTTCAATGTGAATTTGGTTAAAGTTTAATGTCATATGGGCTTGAATTTCAGAAAGCATACAGTCTCTTAACATTCCGCGATAATGCTTATCATTAAGGGTAACATTATGTTTTGCTTGATTTTTGAAGAAGCGTTGTTTTAAGTGAATGTAATGGTAGCTCTTGGTACCTATACTCTTGGTATACTCTAGATGTGAGTACTCCCATGACAAAGCAGTTTGATATAGGACGTCTTGCGGGTTCTGTTAAAAAATCCTTTTCAAAGTCAAACCTCACGATGAATTACTTTAACATTTTTTAATGGATTACAACCTCGTAGTTTATTAAAATACTTCAAGAAAAATAAGCATCGTCGTGTGATAACAAGAAACTTAATTGTTTCTTAAAAGCCAAAACAAGTCCACCAAACTTTTAAGTCCTGCATAATTTTTTTGCCTTACCTCTCAAAAGTTTTTGAAAGATTGGTACAAAGACAAATGAATACGTATTTAAGTCGTACGAATCTATTAACGCCAAACCAATCTGGTTTCCGTTAGAGATATAGCTGTGTTACCTCGCTCATAAATGTGACAGAAGATTTGCGACAATCGATGGATGAAGACAAAATCTCGTTTCTAGTTTTACTAGACTTTTCCAAAGCATTCGATTCCGTAGACTTCTCTGTTCTGTGCAACAAACTTCATAATGAGTTTAGTTTCTCATCCAATGCTGTAAATTTAATCACATCTTACTTAAGTGGAAGAAAACAAGCAGTTGATATAAATAACAATTTATCTGAGTTTTTGTCAACTACTAGAGGAGTTCCACAAGGGTAAATTTTGAGTCCACTCTTGTTTTCATTGTACATTAACGCACTTCCTAGGATTGTAAAGTACTGCAAAATCTGTATGTACACTGACGATGTGCAGTTGTATACCTAAGTTGCAGAGTCGGTCTCATTGAACATCACGTAGCTTGTTTAAACGAAGATTTGGAGAGCATTTCACGTTGGTCTCAATCTCATGGCCTCTTATTAAACCCTTTGAAATCAAACTGTCTCGTTATTTCACGAAAACCATTAGACTTATCCTATTTTCCGTTGACAGCTAGAAATGTGGGTATTCTTTTCAATCGCCGTAACGTGGGATAATCATATAAATTCAGTCATAGAAAAAACGTATGGTGCTTTACGTTCCCTTAAAGCCTCTCAATCTTTTACCCCTATAAAAACTCGAATTATGCTGGTGAAAACATTAATAGTACCAATTCTTATTTATGGCTGTGAAATATATAGTTCGTGCAGTTTTGAAAGCAAGCGTAAATTAAATGTAGCTTTCAACAGTGCAGTTCGTTATATCTATGGTTTACGTAGATATGAGCATGTTTCAGCGTTTTCAGTTAAGCTTTTCAACATGACATTTAACAGTTTCATGGAGCTTCGTACTCTACTTTTGTTTTCTGACATTTTACTAACGCATGAACCCCACTATTTGTTCGAAAGAATACGAACGCCTACTTCGAGAAGATCCGGACAACTCATACATCCGCGGTACTCATCCTTTACATCGGAACGCCAATTTTTTAATAATAGTATTCGTCTTTGGAATAGTCTTCCAAGGAGTATTGAAGATCCGCGAAGGATGAAGATAGAAATAAGAAATCATCTATCGTCTTTAAATGTTTGAGCATTAATTGTAATTAGAATTAATTTAATTATTTTTCTTCTTATTTTTCTTTGTTTTTCTTTGTTATAGAATAAATTGTAACTATTTTGAATCATCTTTTATACTACTTATATACATACTTATTTGTAATAATAGCTTCTCACTAGCTTATAAGATATTGTATCTTACTGTGTTAAGCAAACGATAATAAAATTGAATTGAGTTGAATTTACAAAATGTATGCCTCAATTATGTTACAAAATACATTTTTCAATGTTTGACTATTCCTAGATAGCACATCTTTATCGATATGCCAATTTGAATATTTGCTACTGTATACGTTGCGATCAATAAAAAAACAAATATAAACAAATGTTTAAAACAAGAATTCTTTTGGCATAAACTCTGGACCAATATCCTGTTTATATTATAAAATAAGTAACGCTTTTGTAACGCAGTTGCCCGTAGCTTAGTTGGTAAGTGAGTTGGCTGCTAAGCAGAACGTGCGTCGTTGGTTCGAGTCCTACTCAGGCCAAGTTTTTATTTCATCTTTCACGGGCACTGCCTCTTGCGAAGACCTGACAAATCTTCCAAGAGTATCAATCTGTCATGAAAAAGTGCTTCTCAACTCTTTCGTTCGGAATCGGCGTTAAATTGTAGGTCCAATCAATTCTTCACACGCATCCAGAGAATTGTTGATGAGAGTAAGCCACTTAGGCCTTGGCTCTTCAAGAGCTGTCGCGCCACTCTATTTATTTATTATTTTTTTTTTAAGTAACGCTTTTAAAAGTAGGTACTTTAAGCTCGTGAACTTTTGACCCATTCAAGTCGAGTGTTGCCTTGTTTCATTATTAATACAGCTCTATTAATCGTGAATGCTGAAGGAAGTATATCTGCACAATGGTAATGGTCAACCACAAAACAACATCTGCGCCTGACAGGCCAGTCAGTCCATCACCCTTTAAGCTGTGAATTCTATATGTAACACGTTTCAATCTATCTTGATGTTCATTACGGGAATCGCTTTCAGCAGGGATGTTAAAGCCAAATTGAATGGATCTTCTTATTTAGGGCAGAAAAAAATATCCTTCTTTAAAAAAAAATCAATAAACTGTTTACAATCTGGACATGAATAAATTAGAAGTTAAAAATAAGAGTTATCAGGAAACTCCCCTGCACAAGCAGATTTTTCATTTAAGTTTCATCACGTTTTAACCAAAAAATAGGAGAACATTTTTTTGTGGTTCATCCTTGAAGAGCAATGGGTTTAAGCAGATTTTCATTGGAGAAGGCCCTACATTCAGAGGGATTGGAGTGATGATATGCAAATGTATTCAGATATCCCAGGATTATACACATAAATTAAGATATGTAGGTATATACTTGCATACATACATACCTATGTATATCTACAGAAATGGAATTATTGAGTTTTCTTCTTATTTTATTTTTTAAGAAAAAAAGTTATTCGATGAGTGGAAAGTGTTTCATTCGAGCAAAGAACGAGTGTAGGTTATTTGAGTTCTGATTCTCTTTTTTATGTAATTTATTTTGTGGTCATTTCAATTGCGGAATAAAAATGAATTGTATCTGTTTCCTTCTTTTTTTAGATACGTAGAGCTACATATAATCTAACCTTAGTAAGGTGTGAAGCAAATTTATCAAGCTTGACGTTTTAATTCATCCAAAAAAGTCAAGCAAGTTTCAGTGTTAATCCGCTGTTTTTAAACTCTATCAGCCATATTAATAAAAAGCGCTTTTCCCGCTCTTAATCCATAGGCTAACTAAGCGATAGAAAAAGAGTTTATCCATACCTAGGTTAAAAATCCTCATAATACAAACAAATTATTTTTGTTCTCGGAATAGTTAAGTGACATTTACTTTGGGAAATTTGGTGTTGTTGAAACTTGACAACCGATTTGGTTTGTTTTTGCAATATGGCAATCGACGTCATTTAATTAATTGACAAAGAAGCAGCTATTTTACATTTTTTTTATTTTGTCTTTAAACCACCCTCCACGGTGGAATAAGTTGGTAAACGTCAGCTAAGAATTTTTTTTTCTATTTATAGCATTTTCCAAATAAGTCCACAGAATAAGGGAACGCTATTCTGTGTCCATTATTTTCGTTGTATCTATATTTAAATATGATTACTTTTTACTTACATTTGGCATTTGAAGGTTACGTCAAATTTTCTTCTGTTTTATGAAATGTGTTTGGTTCCCTCCACTCCAGATCATATTTTGTGAATGTACCTATCTTAAACCATAGAGGTATTTTGCTCTCAAAGCTCGGTCCCTTTCAGCGTTGTTCTCAGAAAAAAATAATCTTGGGGCCACTTTTGGGCCATTTACACATTTTTGGGGCCACTTATTTTTACTTGCAACTTGAATATATTACATTACGTTCATAGAGAAGTCGAAAAAAGTGGGTGCGGCGATTCCGTCCGTCTGTCTGTTTGTCTGTAAACGCTTCTACAGCCTTAACCCCTTAACCACTGGTCCGATTGACTTCAAACTTGAAAATTAAAGGTTTGAGCGAATTTATGGTAGCCACCACACAGACACAATTTTTTTTGGTCAAAAATCGAAAGTTTCAATTTTCTATAGAACGGCTTCTA
The DNA here is from genome assembly GCA_943590905.1 of Sphaerophoria taeniata. Lineage (NCBI taxonomy): Eukaryota > Metazoa > Arthropoda > Insecta > Diptera > Syrphidae > Sphaerophoria > Sphaerophoria taeniata. The sequence goes on along the minus strand of OX016540.1, from coordinate 182,166,913 downwards.
CGATTTTTTTAAAACTTCCTCGATTTTTTTTAAACATTCATGTATTTTATGTACAAAAAATATTTTTGTATTGCTCCAAAACGGTACCTCCCATTGGACCGTTTTTTGTTATAAGATTTTTTCGAAAAATGAAAGCCCGATCAGCGTAATTCTTTTTTTGAAAGTACATATATATTGCCCAAATAATATTTTGGGTGCTTTCATAAATGCATGGTTGCGAAAGTCTGGCCAATGAATTTGCTACTAATAAACAATAAGAAACTACAGTCTTGGCTGCGAGAGATTGGGATTTGTACATTATTAATGATTTTATTTTTTTACTTTCAAAACACGTTCAATGCTTAGTTGTGTTGTTGACAACAAAAATGGATGGTTTGCTGGCGGTAAAGCATAACAGTAGTTGAATTGCTTGAAAACGAATTCAAACCAGAAAAAAAGATATAGCCATAGCACTTATTCGTTTATTGTTATTTGTGGTACTCATTGATAAAGGTACTATTCATGGACTGCTACTGCCAGTAGCCAACTCAGTTGTGGAATCACGCTGATTCCACTTTTAGCGGACAAGAAACCAGCTCTCGAAATTTGCATGCTTCGACTAGTTTGTAATATTTATTAATAATAAATAGAGTGACGCGACAGCTCTTGAAGGCCTAAGTGACTTTTCCAATTCGCCGAAAATTTAAATCAGATTATGTATGTATTTTACGCACTTATCATGTCTTTATACATATATCTTTTTTCTGTTTAGTAAAAGTGCCCCTGAAGAAGACTAAAAACTTAGTCGAAACGTTGGGAAAAATAATGATTATCTTTCATTAATAAGTTATTGAGACCAAAACAGCCGAAAAGAGAAATCTTAAAAATATAACTAAGTGACTTACTCTTATCAACAATTCTCTTGGTGCGAGTGAAGAATTGACGAGACCCACAATTTAACGCCGATTACGAACGGCAAAGTTGAGAAGAAATTTTTCATGACAGATTGATACACTTGGAAGTTTTGTCAGATCATCGCAAAAAGCAGTGCCCGTGAAAGATGAAATAAAAACTATGGGCACGAGTAGGACTCGAACCTACGACGGACGTTCTGCTTAGCAGCCAACGCACCTAACCACTTAGGCACGGACACTACAATCTTAATGTTATAATTTGTTTGTGTTATTTAACACTGCAGTTAGGCTGCGTCCGTCAATTCCATTTAGGTATGTATTTGAACAACAATAACAACTTAGAGGTGCTTCCACCAATGTCTTTTTTCCGTCAATTCCTTTGTTTGAGTTATAGCTATTCCACGGGTGCCAAGCCGATCGTTAGACTCCTTATTAGTGGTACTTGTCTAGTTATTTTTCATTTTAATCGAAAATCTTTTAAGTTCACATCATGAACCTAGACTAGATAGTTAGGAAGCCAATGCACTACGCATTGCGCTAACAACTCCACTGATTTTTGGTTTCCCATTGCAGACTTTTTATTGTTTATCAATTGCTATGAATAGACATGCATTTTTACAAGCTCCTCAAAGGAATTGACGGAAAAAGACATTGGTGGAAGCACCTCTAAGTTGTTATCGTTGTTCAAATACATAAATACAATCTTAATGGCATGTTCAATTTTTGATTGAGGTAAGCGGTTTAAACAAATATCTGCTCCCAAAACCGAAAATAACGTCAACAGCATTAATAAATGAAGCTTTTCTATTAAGCAACTTGGAGTTATTGTCGATAATAGCTGCTTCAGAGTTTCTTTAAAGAGAAAAATACAACAACCACATGCTTAGCGTTTTAATGAACTCGCCCAATCAAAAATGAAGGTCGACCAGCAGAAGTCAATAAAATGAGTTCTGTTGGTACGGATTCTACTCTCCGCTTGCAATTTCGAGGGCTAGCATCGGCGGAACCATTTATTTTCAAATTTCAATCAATCAATGAAAAATCAATCGTACAAAAATCAATTATTAATATTTTTTTTACCTTACCCAATACTTGAATTTCACAAAATTGGGGCCATTTCCCATTGGCCCGAGGCACGGGGCCAAACAGCAAATTTTAGGGCCAAATGGCCCAATTGGGCACTTTTGCACAGCGCTGGTCCCTTTTGTCCGTCGATCAAACTCTGAACGAAAGAAAGTAACACAACTTTGATGCAAAAACGCTGAACTAAAAAAGAAACACAATTTTGAGTTTGACAGTTCGAGCTCTGTTCAGATGTAAAAAAGAAAAACGCCTTCTACAACAGAGAGGGGGCATACGGCCTTATTTCCATTTCTTATGGAAATTAGACCCTTACAATTGTTGCGGTCTTATTTCTATTGCTACTTAGAAATAACGCCCGTGGGGCCTTATTTCGGGTTTTCTGTTTTGATTAAAAACTTGGCACAGGGAAACTCCTCCCGAAGTCAGAAGTCTCAAAAATCATTTTTCGGAACATATGGCCCTTTATGGGGGGTCATAAGTGCCGATTTCGATTTAGGGATTATTAACTCACTATGGCGGGTCAGTCGTCAAAATTAAATTTTACATTTTATGGTCCCAAATGAAAAAAAGGGAAAAAACGAATGTTCATGCTAAATAATAAACAAATAATGCTAAATAATGCAACTACAAAATAATCTTATAAATAAATAGGACCACGTTTCTTTATCAGCCGTCGACAAAATGGTCAGAGCAATTAAATTTTTATAGCTGTTGAGGTTTCCTTTTATTTGGAAAAGCAACCACTACACAACCTGTAATGCAAAGAAGGATTTTTGCAAGCATTTCAATGATTCGTTTTCAGCATCTTTTTGAATTTCGACTGAGGATGAGGCCGATACGAAAAATTCTAGATCGATTTGATTTGATTGCGAGCGAAGTGAGCGGAAAAAAATTTGCCCAAAAGAGAATAAATTCGGGGTGTGGAAATAAAAAAATTCGCGCGAATTGAAAATCTTGAATTTTTCGTATCGGCCTCATCCTCAGTCGAAATGCAAAAAGATGCTGAAAATTAATCATTGAAATGCTTGAGCAAATCCTTCTTTGCATTACACGATATGTAGTGGTCGCTTTTCCAAATAAAAAGAATCCTCAACAGCTTTGAAAAATTAATTGCTCTGACCATTTTGTCGACGACTAATAAGGAAACGTGGTCCTATTTATTTATAACGTTTTTTTTTTGTAGTTGCATTCAATGTTTTTTTGATTATTTTTTTAAAGCATGAACATTCGTTGTTTCGCTTTTTTTTATTTGGGACTTTTGTCCCATAAAAAGTAAAATTTAATTGAGACTGCTGACTCGCCAAGGTGGGTTAACAGTCCCTAAATAGAATTCGGCACTAATGACCCTCTATAGTGGTTCAGAAGTTCCAAAAACCATTTACGGGACTTCTGATTTCGGGACGAGTTTCTCGGCGCCAAGTTTCTAATCAAAAGAAAACCGAAACAAGGCCCCTACGGTCAATATTTCAAAGTTGCAATGGAAATAAGACTGCAACCCTTGTAAGGATCTAATTTTCATAGCCTTAGCAATGGTCTCTTAACTGCTCCGTTGCGAAAGATAGAAAAACAAACAAGTAAACAAACAAACAAACTGACATTCCCGTTTATAATAATAGGATATTATATCTAAGCTATTAACCCATTTAACAAATACATAATTCTACAGTTCTATACTGCTACAAGCTACAATTTAATTTTCATAAAATTGTAAATCGCACACACTCTTTGAACTTATTTTAAACTATTTTTTGCTTTGTTTTTGAACAAATTTGTCCACATTTTCCCCCATTTAAGCATCAAACAAAACCAATTTGTTTCGTTGATTGATTCAAGCTGTCCTTAAAATTGATTTTTTTTTTTAATTATTTTTCATGTCCCATCATTCTAATCCTTCATATTTTCCGTTTTCAACAGATTATTTGACATGTCGTTCAAAAGGCCAAATTAAAGCGATGTCAATTTTGTCAGACTTTTAATTTCTACTAGAGCAAACAGGAACGGCTCATACCAGAGATAAAGTTAAATAAATAAAAAAATAGGTTCTTTTAAAATGGATTACACTCATCATGCAATCGCACAAGGCCATAAAAAATGTACTTTCCTTATGTTTGCTGTTTCCCATTTTGTATGGAACGGAAGTTTTAATACACGTGTATAATACACTCATATACAAAAAAGTGAAATAAAAAGGAGCAATTTTAAATTCACAAACATTAATTCTGGAAAAGAGGAGTAAATTTCAACAAGAAGGAATAAATAAATGCAAATAAAATAAAAAGCATAACACGTCTGAACTGAAATTAAAAGCATGTGTGCTTGCCTTGCACGGTAAAACTTTTTCATTAAATCAAATAAAATTAATGATTGTCGAATAATATGTTATATTTTTTTTTTTTTTGCAAACAAACTTTAATGAAGTCACTCTCTTCCTCAAGTAATCGAAACAGAATCTGAACTTAGGTATATTCATTTTAGCTTTCCTTTTATGGCGAAAACTTGGGCAGATGAGTAAAATTGACCTATCGTCTGTTATCGTCGGTCGGTCGTGATGACGACATTGGTTCCGACGTAAAGAGAAAAGTGCGCAGATGGGTGAAAAACTGTAGCTAGTATACACAAAACGGAAGTGTCGAACAAGACCTATTCATCTATGAAATCGACCGAAGAATAAGGGAATACGGTGACCCAATTCAATTCACATAGAACAAACCCCTGGTGCTTAAATAAGGGAGGACTGTAATGGAAGTACAAAAAAAAAAGAGATGGCGGATGAAACTTCGGAAATGAAATTAAGTCTAGAAAGTTTCAAATTTCCTCTTTTGAGTTTGAATTTTGTGTCGAGTTTGAAGGTGTAGAGCATTTTTCTCACAGGAGTGGACTTGTCAATCCACCAATAAGATTAATATGTTAACGGTACGTAAGAGCAGAATGAGGCAACATTGGCATTGAAAATTTCAAATATTTTGGAATTCATACAAAAAATCTGAAAAATAAATGGAAAAATCCAAAAAATAAAACTCAAACTAAAAAACCTGAAACTAAAAAAATTGATTGGCGTTGGTCGTCGGGACAATGTGCACTTGTGCAATCCGACAATGGGAAAACATGTCCAACACAGCGTTCACTTTATTGATTCAATGTGTTTGAACACAAAATCGAAGCAAAAGTACTTTTATTGAGAATCTTAAATTTCTCGGACACATCACTGTTCGTTTTAAGGGATTTGACATTTCAAGTAACTTAAGTCTTCCTTTTACGAAAGAAAAGATCAGCGTAACCTAAGAGGGCAGAATTCGTAGTAGTCAATAGGTATACCGTATACTGTATACATCTAGATTCTAGAATATTATGTACTTATGGAACAAAATTTTTCATTGAAATTGTGTTAATGCAAAGTGGAATATAGCAAATGCCAATTTGTTAAAGGACATCGAAATGGTAAAATTACAGTTATTAATTTTTTTTCTTAGAGTAAGCACGCAACTCAAGGGGTTCATATTCCCTTTTTTTGACAAAACACAGTGCGAGGATTAGTGGGAGGGACGGAGAGGGCTTAAAAGGAGGTGTCGGTTAACATTGGTTTTTAATTTCTGAACATTGCAATGACATGGGAAGAAAGAGCGTGGGAGAGAGTTCTACATTCGCGTAGTACGACTAAGTAACGATTCTCTGTATATGACACTACGACCGAAGTTGGGATCGAGGGTGAACTGATGGGCATTCTTTGAGGCACGGGTATGACGGTTGAATATCTAAAGGGAAAGAATGCAACAATATCGGTAAAAGAGGTTGAGGCATGTGACATTAGGTCGATGTTCAAGTGACATAAATGTTTCAACGATGGTATGATCCCCAATCGTTTTGAATGCTCTGTTCTGAATACTGTCCAACAGACTTACGCTACGCCATTGGAGCAACAGGCGAAACGCGGGTGTTTACTTTAGGAAGCTAAGGGTACCTAATACCGTCGCGAAGCAATGTATTGGTTTAGAAGTTACAGACAAGAGATTATTGATAAAAATGAGGAAGACGGTCAGGGACGAGATAGAGCCCCAAACACCAGCATTTAAGTTGTGTGTTTCAGACTTGAATCCCTCTAATACTACTTAAATAGAACGGTTCGAAAGAAAGTTTCTAATCCAACGACAAGGGATTCATCGAAACCGAATTCACCCATTTTTGATAGTTGAGCCAGGTGCCAAACTCAATCAAATGCCTTTAAAATATCAAGCGCAGTAACCTTACCTAAAAAACTATCAAATAACCAGTGGATTTATTGCATCGAAAGCCGTACTGCCGGTCATTAAGATGATTTCGTTCCTCAAGGTATTTCTTAAGCTGATAATAATTTATCAGCGTTTCCGTGACCTTAGAAAAGGAACTTAAGTGCAATCGGTCAATAATTATAGGGAGAGAGGGATTCGCCTTTTTTGGGTACCATGGACTGTTTTCCAACTCCTCGGAACGAGCCCATAGGAAATGGAAAAGCTTACGTAAGGGTTTTGCCAGAACACCTCTTCAGAACAATGGTGGGATAGGGATAACCTTATACCAGCAGATTTGTGTATGTTAAGATCTTTTAGGACTTCTGGCCCAGTATGAGAGCGAAAAAGATTTGTCCCATGGAAACATTGACGTGATTAAGAACTGGGGAGTCAAATTGGTAGTCATCATGACACTGGCAGAGAAGAGATGGAAGTGAACTGCCTAGCTAACAGATGGAGTAACATCATCAGCTAGCGTAGCCACCGAGGAAGAAGAAGATTTCCTTATGTTTTTCACAAATGACTGAATGTAGTATTTTTTGCCTTAATTTTTGAACATGCAAAACTTGTCCCGGCGAATATGGACCGCTTCCTAGATTGTTTAAACTTTTTCCGTTTTCCTCCGCGTTGTTACAACGGAAACTTATCTCTTTAACCCTAATAACCTCTTTATACAACTCATATCAAACCATGCGTTTCCCTTGAGTCTGATGCTTTGTGTGGCCATACCCGCACTTGAATCTGCTGCCAAACAGTTCTCTTAGAAGCTTTGCATATTTACCGACTAATAAGATCAGATTCAGATTGTAGTGTCCGTGGCTTAGTGGTTATGTGCGTTGGCTGCAAAGCAGAAAGTTGTGGGCTCAAATCCTACTCGTGCCCATAAAAGTTTTTATTTCATCTTTAACAGGTAGATACTGCCTTTTGCGAAGAACTGACAAAACTTCCAAGAGTATTGATCTATCATGAAAAAGTGCTTCTCAACTTTGCCGTTCGGAATCGGCGTTTAGTTGTATAGGTTCCCTCAATTCTTCACACGCACCCAGAGAATTGTAGATGAGGGTAAGCCACTCAGGGCTTGGCTCTTCAAGAGCTGTCGTGCAAAGATCAGATTCATTCTTTTTTTCGTCTGTAAACAAGCCCATATGTAAATATCATTTAAGCCATAATTTGCATATTGCATAGTTTTTAAGTTTAAGGTTAAGCTTTCCCTCTTTTAGACTTTGACTTATATAAGCTCAACTGATGTTAACTATAATTATGTAGATCTCAACATGTAAACACAAACACTTTACACGTCTTCTTATACAAAATGTCTTTTTATATTCACCAAACCAATTCTAATTTCAACTTTTAAAAATGTTCTGATAACAAAACTTTTTCTTGCAATAAGAGAAACTTTATTTTAACTTTAACAACTATAAAACATTAAACTAAATCATAATAAAAACTTTAAATATGGTATTTCTCAACGATTTCCTTCAAAGCACTTGTGTCGCCGCTTAGTTTGGCTTTACCCTTTATAAAAAAAAAAAAATAGAAGTTGGATAAGAAGTTCGCACAAGCAAAAGACAAAGTTATCAAACTTACACTTGAAATGTAATCATCAAGGGAAATCTTCTTGGTTACCAGAGCATAGAAATCTTCATCAATTATTGTAACCTCACCATCAGCCTTGTCGGTTGTTCCTTCATAGATCTTAAGATCCTTCAGGTCAAGAACTAAAATAATAATCGAGGAAACAATTCAGAAATTCCAATTTAAAGTTCGTCCCATAACTCGTTCTTACCAAAACTCTTTGATGGAGTGCCATCGGCCTTGGTAAAGTTAAATTGGTAAATCACAAAGATAGTCCTTTTCGATGGGTCCACAGAATTCATCTTTTCCTGGATTTTTTCAATAATAACTTTACTGTTCATTTTGGGTGTTTCCATATTGGATTCTTCTTTACTTTACTGAACTCAATGAATAACCTATTGATTTTAAATTTGAGCTTCCGTATTTATATGGGCTTATTGAATAGCTTTTGGTAATGATGATTAATCAATGCTTTCCACTTAATCGAAATAAAAATTTTATGAAATGACTAAGTGCACCCCTTGGTGACAAATTTAAGAACTGATAAGGTTTGGCAGTCTGGCTTATCAACAGTCGGCTAATTTATCATCAAAACTCGAGTATAGTTGATTTGTTTCCAAATGATTGTTAAACATTTGTATGTATTTTTACAAATTGTGTACTTTTTATTACTACCAACTTATCTTCTGTATTGTTTGGGAAACATATTTTTTGTTTTTGAATGTCAGTGGTGTTAATTTAAAATCTGAAATGATATCAAGTTCGATGTGCATTTGGGTGATATGAAGAGTTTGTTGCTGAATGTTTAAGGGACAGGTTCAAAATTCAAAGTCAATTTATTTTAAATCTTTGATGAGTTAACTTATATGTCTGAGAATTATTGTGCTGAGAATAAGAACTTATCAGAATTTCTCAGTAAATAAAATTCATCAACGCATTATCTATCTTCTGGCTAAAAATGATTCAAAAATGTTATTTATTGAACGAAATTAACAACATAAGTCATCTGTAGACGTACGTTCGGTTGTGTTTTAACTTTTAAGTGCCTTGGAACCTTAAATAACAACTTCGCTTTCCGGTTCATATCCGCCGCTTTTACGAGTTACACAGTCCATTCGATCGGTCCATTGTTCCCTCATTTTTCTTATAAATCTGGACGATGAGCGTCAATTGAATATAAACTTCAAGATTTCATAAAATGGACACGTTATTTAAATATGATGAAAAAATATATACCTCACATAGTTCTAGCAATCTATTCTACAGATTACCTTATTTTCGCCCAGAAATTGCTTAAGGTTATCACGAAAATGAACCGACTTATGGGAAATAACTTGTACTTTTTTCTTCTGAAGTCGTTCCCCAATTGCTAGGATATAACATCACTTTTGTGATGTAAGGACTTTCACTTTGATAAGAAGCTCTTTCACACAAAAAGGGAGTTAATTGCAATTGTCTTTTATTATCTAGCGATTTTGTTAACTACTTTTGCATGCTGATTAAATGAAAATGTATTTTCTGTGGTGGGGTAATAAAGTTATGTGTACTCCGCAGTGCGATACTATTTAAATGTTGTAAGTAGCCGAATAGTCTGCTTAGGGCTTCATGGAGTTCCATCCACCACGATGAAAACATGCAATGTACAGAATATTTTCAAAATATTTAAAATATTTAAGCTGATGATTCGAGTATGTTGTAAGGAACAAAAAATATGAATGAATTTAACTGTAGTTAACTGAATTGTTAATAATTAAGAATGAAATAAATCTTATCTAATCCTTCTTACAAAGAGGTCTAGTTTAAATACATTCTCCGAAACAAGAGAATAGTTTATGAAATAAAATAAATTATACTGCAAGACCGCAAAGCGATGTTTTGTTTTTTGTATCCATAGTCAAAAAAAATTTGGGCTAAAATTGTCTCTATTTAGCAAGTTTTTTTTAGGTACAAAATGTTATTTTTTAATTTAGGCCGTGTGCGAATTCAGTTAAAAAATGGGTTAAAATTCCTACCACGATTAAATTTTGACATTTGGTTAAAAAGGGATCATATTAAAATTATTGCTGTGCGAATTGGGTTAAAATGGGTTAAATGGGACTTTTTTTGACACTACTTTGATTGAATTTCCCTCAAGATAAAACAAAATTACCCTCAAAAATGGTTCTTTCTATGTTCAATTAATTATTTTTTTTGTAACTAAATCCAAATGCAACATTATCAAATTAAATTTTCTTTTATGAAAATGTAAGAAATTCTCAATTCTCACACACACTTTTTTTATTTTTATCGATAATTTCCCATTTAAATACGATCAAACCAAGATACCATTGCGACTGTTTGTTAATTCAGTCTTCGAACACTACTCATTCATTGTTCACAGCTGTCAAAATAGAATACAGACAATTCGTAATTCGTATATTTTTGTGTATAGTATTTGGGTTTGATAAAAGACAAAAGTCCGTCTTGGTTCGGATTTGTTAATTGTCGATCAAAATGCGACGGATTAGAAATTCAATTTTGAGCAGTTGCAGAGTACAACAATATTGCATTATTGCATATCAAAAGAGAGCAATTCAACAGAGGCTAGAAATGACCGCAGACAATGAAATGGTGTTGATTGATAATTTGGATGTGTTCGAAAAAAAAAAGGATTTTAATTTGAGACTGATGGTAAATTACCATTGATAATGCTTATGCGAATTTATCTTACGGGCTTAATCTTGTATGTTGATTTGTTGCAGGCCCACCAACAGATCCAATCAAATTGCTTGGTAAGCCTTATAGCAAGCAATGGGAATTTGGAAAAGCTGATATTGATGAGTTGATTTTCATGCTCCAGGATGCTCCGTGGGGAACTCTCTGCCGACCGTCTCGTATTAGAGCGACCGACGTTTGATTGCAGAGCATGCAGAAAGTCTGGTGATTGGCTGCTAGAGGCAGAAGAAGAGGACAACGATGATTATAGCAGAAAATATTCCGACTTGTCGACACTGACGACACCAAAAAAATAAAGAAAAATGTGTTTAAAATTCCAGATTTTTATTTTATTGCACAAATAAAAAGACCCTTAACTTTAAACACTAATCGTTCTAAATACATTGAATCCACTTTGCGCCGTCGCGTCGATAAAATAAGTAGTTGAGGATGCCAATGAAGTCCCAATGATTTCCCTTAGGGCCTGATGAATGGACAACAATTGTGGTGGAAGCGTTTCAACGGCCAAATCGCAATCTGATCATCGTCTTCTCCCGACGCCATACGCGTGGTAATGTGATCAGTATGGTGCTTGAATGTTGCCATTGGTTTGATGGTTTGCAACTGTCTCAAATCCTAAATGTGAATGAATACATTGTCGCCACCACTTGCAATAAAGGGCTCCGTGCGATTCCAGGAATAAACATTTATATCACTCTCGTGGTAGCATTCCAGGTCTTCAACGGACTCATGACTGACCAGTGGACGCTGGTCAACCTGCCATGAACCACCTTCTAGTGATGACCAGATGTGTATGTCTCACCTTGAATTTAAGAAACAATTAGAAAAATTGTACGCACATTTTTCGAAGGTACTTACTTGCAACTGAGGTGGCTAAGACTCCCTGGGCCACTTGACTCCAATCCATTGCAAATCCTATTAACACAGCCCTGTTGCTTGATAAATGCGCACGTCATTTGGTGTTTTTTTAGCCCATTCATTGCCAAGATCTTCATCTTCGTCATCGTCCAACTTCTCGTTTTCTTTATTTTTATTGGTACCCATGGAAAAGAATTGCTTTTGTTTTTGCAATAGTCCAAAAGAAACAGTTTGCATTTTATTAAAGCCAAGTGACGTCTTTTTTTTTTAATTGAATTTGCTTCTTGAATATAATTTTCTTCTCTTTTGAGAAACTTCAAATTTTTAACTAGTAATGTCAAATTTTAACCTGCTCCGCAGCTAGTTAAATTTTATTCACCATGCTAGTGTCAAAATTTAACCAAACGTCAAGTTTTAACCCATTTTTAACTGAATTCGCACACGGCCTTAATTTTAAACTTAACTTATGGCCGATTTTTCAATCGTCAGATAAAAAATCAGATAGTTTTTATTCGACAAATAACAAAATATTGGATTTTTCATTCGATAGACTTTATCTGACGAAAAACGTTCTGATTTATTCGACCGATGAATACTTAGATAAGTTTATTTGCCAGTTTGTTATTTTTAGATTTTTTCGATGATTGAAAAATCAGCTCTTAAGTAAGTAAAATTATTGGAAAAACATTTTTTTATTTTCTTTTTGTTTTTTTTCTTTAAGCGGGATATACACAGTTCAAATGCTTGTCATGCACGAGCAAGAGTATTAGTAAATTTGGATTGAAGTTGCCTATACACACATCAATCATAGTCTTCAAACTTTCATTCTACAGTGACTGTTTTGTGACAGAACAAATTATTTTTTCATCAACATATAATTCGGAATGAGGAAAAATTGAAAGTATGATTGATCAATCATTAATTTTGCACATACACTACTTCAATGCAGTACGCTTGATTGAAGGAAAATCAAAAGATTTTGATTTTGCTTCAAGCATACACCCGATCTTTACATGTGACTTGTTCACTAATACACTTGCTCGTGCATGACAAGCATTGGAACTGTGTATATACGGCTTTAAAGCCTACAGTTCTTTGTGAAAAAAAAATAAGAGGTGAAACAAAATTTTTTTCATGAAAAAAATTCTGAGAAATAAATTAGCTGTCACTGTGAAACTTATCGCACTAGTATTACAATACTGTCGTAACTCAAAAAATGCCGTTTTTGAGATAAAAATGCAGTTCAACGTGAAATTAAATTCCTCACAGTTCAATAAAATCGGTGTTTTTATAGTGCTAGAAATAAGGTAGTTATGACTAAAAGAATCATTGTTCTTGATTGGCTGACGATCTTTACCCTCAATTCAATATAGTGTCATTTTTAGTTGCAACTGAAACTTGCCGAGATATGAATGATATGTTTTTTTTAAAGCGTATTATTTTGAGTTGATACGTTTTTGATGAATCAAGCATTGCAAATTTCGTATATTATTTCGAGTTAAAACTCTTTAGTTGATTCAAAGGCAAACAAATTTTGGGATGATTCAAATTACTACACTATTGCTGATTTACAAAAAATACGATTGAAATTATTATTTTGAGTCATGACGTTCTTGTTGATTTATTTAAAAATTTTTGACTTTTTTCAGTTTTGTTGACGAAATTTTACTTTCCATTTTTTCTTATAATTTGTAATCATTTAAACAAATACTAAGTTGGTAATCATGGAATTAGAAATTCAATTCAATTCAATAATGTAAATGAATAAATATTCAAGCCGTTAATTTCTCTGTTTGAAAGAAATTTTGAGTTACAACGTTGTTGTTGACTTAATATTTAAGGTCTATAATTAAGAATGCATGGTGCTCGATTGCTGATAGAAATGGCAACAAAACCCGAAGCAAATTATTGCCAGAAGTAGGAAATGTCCAAAAACTTAACTTTCCCTAGTTTTTCAAATATTAAACAGTTACATTTTGACCAAATAACTCTTTCGAATAATTTTTTCTTGTAAAAAGACCTTAACATTTCCAATCATTGAATAATATTCATATTCTAAATAGGTACAAAATAGAAATATATTCTAACATTAATCAGTGGACCAGATTTGGTTTTATATTTAAGCAAAACAAGACGCGTTAAAAATTCATTCCTTAAAATGCAGCCATTAAAAAAAAAGCCGTCTGTCGAAATCTCATGTATAAAAACCAATGCTAACTTCCCACATCTAAACGGTGGCGAAAAAAAATTAAAATAATGTATGGGGTAACATGCTGCCCTCCTAAAACTCCAATGCTAAGCCTTCCTTAGAATTTGGAGGTGTGACGCTTTTAAAAGAGTCATTTACACATTTGCCACAACGTCTTAAGTAAATATGGCCACATGATGCTTAAAAGAGTACCAAATGACCATTATGTTTGAATATTGACACTTTCACAATATGTCACATGGCTATATTTAAAAAAACAGCCATATCACACATGGCCACAGTGGTCAAAGTGGATAAGGCACTTTTCAACGTTTGTCAACTATAACGACATAACTCAAAATAATACATCTTTCCGTTAAAGTAACTTAGTGCAAGACAGTAGTAACTCAAAATTTCTAAATATTTCAACAACCTGCTATTTTAAAAATTAATGACTAATAGAAAATAACTTCAATTTAAGACATCTAACACATAAGATACCATTTTTCTGATTATCTCTAACAGAAAGTTTATAATCAGTTTTTCGTCGATTCTGAAAAATGACGAATTTTGAGTTACTACAGTATTGTAATACTAGTGCGTTATGTCGAATATTTTAATTTTTTTCTGCCAAAACAATGAGATTCACATTGTTTTGTGTGAAAACAAATCGTGGTGAGTAGGGTAAGTTCGGGCATTATGGCGCACCGGGCATTATGGCGCACCACTCAAATGTCATAGTTCCAAAACTCTAATTTAAATAAAAACAATGCAAACATATCAGTCTTTCCTTAACACGTGTCCAGTGAACATCGGTCGTCGATGCGACGAGATTCACAGAAGAAAAAAAACTTAAAAAAAAAATTGTTGCGTTTTTTGTGTGTTTTTTAATTTCGCTGTATTTTCAGATTCGTATTTCTCGGTAAGTAGACAACGCAGGTGTTCGATGTATAGAGCAAAATACAGAACATGGTTTCAGTTTTATTGTGTAACGTGAGATATTTGAAATGAAAAGAGATCTTAGGTTTTTTTGTTGACGTGTTTTGAATAAGTGTTTTCGGGTAATATGGCGCATATGCTATGAGGGCATTATGGCGTGAGTGTAGTTTCCTGCCTTGATCTCTTCGTCTCTTCTAATTTTTTTTTTTTTATTTCTGTACGTATTGCATAGCTAAGCTATGTAATGATAGATACAAAGTGCATGTTTCAACTTTAAGTAATCAACAATTATTTCAGAAATGCCAAATATCCGGTCAACAAATAAAGCGATTCGAGGCAAATGGGAAGAAGACCATTTACTTGCTGCTATTGAGGAAAAAGGACGATTGGATGCAGTGTGTCTTTTGTGGACAGTGGTCCCACGACTCCTGCACTGGATTTAAGAACACATGTGATCAATGTGGGTGTTCAAATCAGAAATAAAATTTCTGCGCCATATTGCCCTTAAGGGTGCGCCATATTGCCCGCATGTAGGGCAATATGGTTTTTTTAAAGCCTTTTTTGAATTAATTTTAATTTTTTTATTTTGTTCAATAACTATTTTAATTTTATTTATTTATGTTCCTATTTTGTCTTATTAAATAAAAAAAAATACTGAATTAAAAAATATTGTTCATTATAAAGTTATTTCAGATTTCCGTTAGGTGCGCCATAATGCCCGAACTTACCCTATGTTTATGAAATATATTGCAAAAAATATGTTTGCCCAGGCAGAAAAGGAATATCAGAACAAAAACATAAAATGTAAAAAAAACCAAGTTCTCCTATGTGCGAACAACACTGTGTAAAAAGTCAGCCACCAAAAGTAATGAGATCTAAAAGAACGCCAAGTTCTTACATGTAAAAGTGTTATATTGAATATTTTTAATCATAGAAGATAATACAACAATATTAAAAGAAAATAGAAAATAGTTTGGATGAAAATTTACAAGTTCACTGGTCAAGTTTTAAAATGTTATTAATCACGCTTCAAACGAAAACTTGCCAAGTGAACTCGTAAATTTTCATCCAAACTATTTTCTATTTTCTTTTAATAATTATAATTATTGCTAGAATAAAGTTAGCAACAAATTGTAAAATAAGCAAGGCGTTACGTACAAAACATGAGACTTGTAAGATTCAAACTTGCCTACTATATTATTTGATACAACAGTTATAAAATAGATTTTATTAAAATGAAATGAAACCTCAGATTAAATATAACGACTCTTTATAGTTCGTACATATCTCACTTCTTTAGTAATAGAATAACCAGATTTTTATTTTCAATTGAAAACCCACAAACAGTTGACCTTTTTCGGTTACGCAATCGTTCCAGTCACCTTCAAGTAATCCACTTTATACGTTCTTAGGTACATAATACATTCGATGAAGATTTCATAATATTTTTGGTTGGCAGCGTGCATTATTATCAGCGAGCACAATCGCTAACACCAATACAATATTTATTATGTGCCAAGAAATAACAATATCAAATTATAGATAGGTACTATATATTGGTATATATTATAACTTTATATTGTTTAAATAAAAAGATAAAATTCGGCAATGGTGCACAATGTACCTACACATGTTTCATAAGTGGTCATTCTTAACAGTTTATTGAAGTTGCAATATACCCACGTACAAAACAAACTTTTTTATCTTTCAATTTTTCAATATTCGACATATAAAATATATATACTTATTATATTTACAATTATACATTTTTGAGCTGAAAAGTTTTGATTGTTCTGGAACTATTGGTTCGAACATTTATGTTTGAAAGTAAATTCCGATAGGAAAAAATATTGGTACGATGGAATTGTTTCCAATTCAACAAAAAATAAATGAACAAAAAACCTATTTTTTAAAATTAAAAACAAACAGGTCTTCTAAGAGCCCATGCGGGTCATTACGCTCTCCTTAATCTTATTGCTATTGGTTTGCACTTAGGGCTTTAAGAACGTGCTATTCATAGCTTTTTTGAAAATAAAGAGTAGTGAAATATGTAGGGAAAGTTAAAAAATTCATGTAGATTGGACTTTTATGGGCAGAATAAAATAAGTTGATAAGTTGATTTCAAAAGTAGATACTCATACGTAATGTGCAATACTCAATAACTAAAAATGCATATCGATTTTATGTTAACGTTTTGCGGATTGATTTAAGTTTTTTGGAAATTCAATAATAATGAACGCACCAAGTATTTCATCCCAAATTCCACTCTAATCACAACGCCAACGTTCAGAAAAGTTAAGGCGTTAAGGTGATGATCCACCTCTTAAGTAAGCTAGGCATCCTTTCCGACCTAATTCTTTTTAAAGTTCAGAGAACTTTGCCAACCACATACCACTATCTTATTTAGGCCCATTTGCTCATTCGGAACATAAATTTATGTTCTACATAAAGTTCATTTTTAGTATGGGGATTTTATGTAGAGCTTACCGAATTCCGGAACGTGACATATACAAATGAAAACTTTAAGTCAAACATAAATTTATGTTCCGAATCAACAATTGGGCCTTAATCTAACTTTAACTTAATGTATAAATGAATTTAATTTTAAAATTATATTTGATGTAGGTATATTCTTTATAAAGTATTTTTGTGATTTTATCATAACTCGAGTAGGCTTATGACCAGAATAATAACAATGGAACGTATCGGGTTAAACACCAATTTTTCGGAGTAGATAAAAAGACCAGTAATTATAATAATACATAATAGGGTATTACAACAAAATTATAATTTTGCGCCAATGTCTCTTTGGCTGAGGAAATAATATAATAAGATAAGAGTAAGAGCGACGTTACAGAACTTCCCTAAAATATGAAGTTTGAGAGAGAAGAATCATTTTCCGGACGGAGAGATTAACAATACCTACAAATACAATTTACTTAAAATAGATAACAAATCACAATTATTAAGGAACAGAAATATAAGCGGGTACGTCCCTCTGTTATTTAATACTAGCTGTACCCTGCGTAGGTTGCTAGGCTTATAGTTTACAGCCTACCTATATCACTCCTGAATATTGTAGTTTTCTGTTGCTTATCCATTGAGGAATCACTACTTTGCAACAGAGTGGAGTGTTTAGAACTAAATTTTGAGAGAAAGTTCGGGTAGTGGTGAAATTGGTTAATAAGAAGTTTGTACAAAATCGGCCATGTCGTTCATGAGACATGGCAAAACTTGTGAACACCCTATTTTACCATGTGATGATCTTAAAAAAGTTCTTTCGTCAGAGCTCTCGAAGGTTTCTGAGTTGGTACGAACTTACTTGCTGATCCATCAAATGTTGTTTTGCCTTATAAATGTTAATCTTCGCAAGCAGCTACTAATCCGATAAGAAAAATTGTTTAAAAAAAAAAAACACTACTGTTCCAAAGAAGTGAGTCCTCAACGGATTAGCATTAGATTTTTATGTATATATAGGGTCAGCTAGTAAGATAAAAAAGAAAGTTAATATACCAACTTCATTATATTTTTAAGTATTATTTCAAATCTTTGAATGGGAGTATAGAAAAGGGTTGATTTTAGATTCTTTCAGGTTATTTTTTCATTTTTTCTCTCCGTAAGAATGTTCAATGGATTTGACATCCTATTTAAGACATCGAGATAACGCCTACGGTCGTCATACTTTGGACAGACTCCGTAGGTCGTAAAAATCCTTCTTGCTAGACCCCTCAGCGTCATCGGTAGGGGCGTGTGCGTACTTCAAGGAATATTCTTTAAAATAAAGAATTAGCGAAATCTGTCCAAGTTTTGCGCTTAGCAACACATTCAGTGTTTGGTTGTATTTAGTTGTTCATATATAAAGTCAAAATGGTTATTTTAGCGAAATCATATTCTTCCCTTATTAGGTATTTACCTTAGAAAATAGAGTTAAAACAAACAAAACAACAACGGTTCCTTAAATAGGAATAAAGTTCAAGCCCACGTTAATTTAATTTTTATTTTTTATGGTGTTTGATAAAAAAAAATTGCAACTAAAACTGCTGCAATAATCTTTTATCTTTTTTGATAATTTCTGTAAACCATATAGGTACCAACGCCAAAAACCAAAGTTCCGAATCGAACTTTTCATAAACAATGAATAACTTTTATTGTTTTTAATTCCAAGCCGGTAAAATCAATTGCTGAAACTGGCACCGGCAGAGATATAAGTTGGTATCTTATCAGTTCTTTTGATAACTATTGAACTTTTGGTACCAACACCTGGCTTAAAATCGAGATAAGAGAAAGTCAAAAACAGCGTTATAAATAGTGCAACATTTGTTTGAAGAAATTAGTTCCTTAGTTTTCACCAAGCAATCCAAAACAATTCTCTTGCAAGATGAACAGTCAAGCTATCATTGAAAAAATCGTTGAAAAGATGAAGGCTGTCGATCCAGCGAAGAGGACCATCTTTGTGATTTATCAAATAAATTTCACTAAGGCTGATGGAACTCCATCAAAGAGTTTTGGTAAGCAAAATAAATTTAATCGCTTATTTGTGAGTTTCATTAAGATAACCAATTTCATTTTATTTTATTTTAAGTGCTGGACTTGAAGGATCTCAAGATCTACGAAGGCAAAGTTGACAATGCCGATGGTGAATTGACTGTCGTTGATGAAGATTTCTATGCTCTGGCGTCGAAGAAAATGTCCTTTGAAGACTTCGTTGCAAGCGTAAGTTGCTTTTGAAATGAATAAGTTATAAACTTTATTTTTTGTTATGAAATGTTTCTATTGCAGGGCAAGGCTAAGATGAGTGGAGATTTGAGTGCTCTAAAAGTACTTGTAGAGAAATTCCACTCTTAGATGGTTTGCTAATAATCTGAAATATTATGAGTTTAAGGATATAGATTTCCATGAAAAAATAAAATGTTTTTACCGTACTGATCTTCTTCGTTTTGTTTTCATTACCTACACTCACATAGCCTCAAGGGCTCAAGTATGGAGCACCAGCCCATATATTTGCAATTTGTTTAAGTGGCTTTGGATTGTAGGCTTTATAGATTCATTCATTTAAACTTAAACAATATATTTTTACTCTTGTTTACGTTGCTCCAAAAAAAAAAAAAATTAAAAAAAAAAACAGGAACAGCAGGAGGATTTTGTAATCTTTCTGTTGACCAAGATACGTTAATTTTATTACGTGAATTGATCAATTTTATAGCAATGGTTGGAATAAGCTTTATAAACGTTGCTGTGACTATTTATTATAAATCACCGAAATGACAAAAATGCCGGTTAAGGATTTTCATTCCCACGGTGGAACAGCTGTCCGGAGTATTCTGGGGCCCAGACCATTCTTCTTCACATCTCCTGGGACCACAATAGGAACAAAAATAAAACAAATTCAAAGACGAGTTCTGATTCTGTGCCGGCCCATTTCCTCCTGCTTGCAGGCGGGAGCATTGTTTTCCATTCGCTCTACGTGATCCAGCCATCTTAGTCGTTGGACCATAACATTTCTGACTAGGTCAATGTCGCCGAACAGCTCGTACAGTTCTTGATTGAATCTTTGTCTCCATTTATGCCGGCTGAAATAAATATCACTCGAAGAATTTATCTCTTGAAGCAGTCCAAAGCGTTTTCATCGGATGTTGTCATGGTGATGAGGGTTTTTACAGTGACACTTAAGCTACTCGAGATAGGACTTTACTGCTCAATTGCCCTCTAAGTCAAAAGAAGCAACGATTGGCAAGAGGTTTGATTTCAGCGCTGGTGCTGTTATCTGAGTTTATAGCGTATAGTCCTTAACCAGTGGCGTAGCTAGACCTTTGGGGGCCCTGTATCCATTTTTTTCGGGGGCCCCCCACCTCTTACCAAAACTGGGCCATAACCTTATAACCTTTTTTTAAATTAAAACACTAACGTCAATAAATAAGATAAATTTAATTCAATGTTTTAAGAGTAAACTAAATAAAACACACACATGACACAACGACACATTTTCACTTAACATTTCATTTCATTATAAAGTTTTGACTTTGTTATTAAGTGTGAAAAACAATATCATTGAAATGGCCGCTTAGGGAGTTTTCTCAGCATGCGATTCTTTTCGGGTATTTTAAACAACTTTTTCGAACATATCGGGTGATATCTCGGCCAAAACTTGAGTAATGTCAGTTTCAAAAGCGTCTAGAGTTCTAGGTACTATTCGCGTAAACATAGTGCCCCTTGCTTCCTTGCCTCTCTCTCGCTCTAAACCCACCACAACCATCATCGAAATGCCGCCAAAATCACAACCTAATGATGACCTAGATGGAAAACTAAAGTCGCAGAGTGAGTTTATTGTCAAAACATTGACATTGACTTCACAGTACTTCGCACATAAATGTGACGAACTACAGACACATAGCAGCACTGGTGACTGAGACCATCGGCTGGGACAGAACAAGACAACAGAGAGAGAGAGACAGATAGACACATAGAAGGGAAGAACACATAACATAAACCTACGTGGCACAGAGGAGGAGACACAGATTTTCATTGTCAAATCATCGCACAGGTGGCCTCAGATAAGCTGGCGATTTTTGTAGAAAAAGAATGCTGCCGAAGCTGGGGCTTGAACCCGTAGCATTCGGCTTAGCAATCAACTACTCTATCCTCTGAACCATGGCCACCTGCATTGTCAAAACAATTTCATCCAAAGTTACTGAATCCGAACAAAAGATTTTACCAATAATCTCATCAAGACTTAATGAATCTGAGAAAAAGTTTTTAGACATTATTGAAAGAGATGTGCAATCAGTTAAACTCAGTGTATCAAAAATTGACGAGAGGGTGATGAAGCTAGAAGGGGAACAAAAATCCATTGAAACACTTGAGAATGAGGTTAATTTACTTAAGAGACACATTGAGATCCAAGAGAACAAATCTATTGCGGGTGATGCGATCCTCTATGGAGTACCTGTAAACCCAAAGGAGAATCTTAAATCAATGTTCCATTATCTATGTCAGAAAACTCTGTCCATAACATCTCCAAGTCTTAAAAATATCTATCGTACCAAATCGAAAGTTTCTATCACAAAATCATCCGCCAATCATGATTAAATTTAACTCTCCCTTTGAAAAAAAATTTTATTTTAAAAACAATCGCCACAAATTGTAAAGTGAATAAAGTGCAGCTCTGTTCCAAAGACGTTGGAATTGAAACACTCCCACAAGTCAACATCTATATTCATGAATGCCTAACTAAACACAACGATACACTCCTACAACAAGCTTTAATATATAAAAAACAAATGAAACTCTCATCAGTCTTTTCATCACGTGGACGTGTTTTCGTTTAGCTCTCTGCAAACGATGATTCTCTTGTCTCTTCCTGTAGAAAACAAAAATTCTCTTATGAAAATCATAAACGACTATGAAAAGCAACAAAACTCTGCAGCCACAGCAGATGATCAGCAACCAGAAGAAGATAACAGCTCCAACATCCCAGCATAAAACTTTTTCTTTTTTTTTTCTTTAACACTATCCTAAATCTTTTGAATTGTAATCTATAAATTATACGTATTGAGTCTTTATTTTTTATTTTTATTTTTTTTTTAAATCTTACCTTTGAATTGTATATTTTATAAATTGTATTAATTGATTCTTAAATTTTTCCTATTACTTTTTTTTGTTTTTCAAATAATTTTCATTTGTTTTTTTCTTAAATAAATTTCCTATCTTTGCTGCTGCATAGAATTGTTTAATTTATTTGACATAACGACATAATAGCACGCAATGGCATGAGTGAAATTTGTTCTCGGGCGATTTTGAGTGTATTAACTGAATCTAAGGAGGGCTTTAAGATCTGTAGTATTAATGCACGGAGTTTGAACCCATCGAAGATTGATTATATGCGCTATCTTTTTAATAAACAAAATGTTGATATAATTTGCATTAACGAAACTTGGTTTAAAGAATGTTTGGATGACTCTTTTTATAGTTTGCCCGGCTATAATTTGATACGTAATGACCGAATTACTAGCACAACAGGCGGTGGAACTGCTATTTATTATAAGTCTTCCATTAATTGCAGAGTTCTTCAGAAATCTTCGGGTTCTAGTGTTGAGTACATCATTGCAGAGGTTTATGATGGAAATGTGAAGGGTTTAATTTGCTGTGTTTATGTACCAAATAGAAGTGTTTCCCCTATTCCTTTTTTCTCGGCACTTTCAGATTTCTCGGATTCTCTGGAACATGTTATTATCTGTGGAGTGATTTACTTTTAAACGATTCTCCGATTCTCGGGCACATCAGATGCGTGACATGTCAGCTTCACTAGGTCAATCAACTTTCATCCAACAAGATATGGTCCTAACCAACGTCCTAGCTTACTTGACTTGTTTATTGTTGCTGATAAAAGTTCCGTTCTCTGTTGCGATCAAATTTCATTAGCTGGAATCTTTGATCATGATTTACTTTTCTGTGCATATAACTTAGACTTTTCTCATCGCAGCGTTCCTAACTCTTTTTGTTTTAAGGACTTTGGTTCAATTAACATGGATACACTTAGGTTAGCTGCTAATGAACTGCCCTGGGATTTTTGTAGATCACTTTCGGATGCTAATGAAAAACTTGATCACTTTCAAAAATTTATCTCTGTTCTTTATGATCAAAATGTTAGTCCTGTGAAGTTAGCAAAATGATTGTTGAAAATTTAGTAAAAAATGTGAGTTCCCGGTAGCAAACCAAGAGTTCTAGAGTTCCTCATACTTTTTTTAAATAGTTCTGGCGAATTAAGGCTAAAATTCGAAAAAAATGTTTTTTGGGCTAACTTCACGCAGCAAGGACTTTTTTCAGAAAATGAGTTCTGATGATGCATTTCAACTTAAAATCAAGAGTTCTAGAGTTCCTGATGACTTTTAGAAAGAGTTCTGCAAAATTGGAAAAGATAGGGTTACCTTAGGTTCCTATTGACTTAGAGCAAAATTTTGAAAAATCCAAAAAAATCAAAATAGAGGAGTTCTGATTAGAGTTCCCGGTAGACAATGAATAGTTCTAAATATTTTATTAATAACTTTTTTTTCTAAAACTAATAATTCAAGAGTTCTCGCAAATTAAGGTGCCCATCGACTTAGAGCAAAATTTTGAAAAATCCAAAAAAATCAAAATAGAGGAGTTCTGATTAGAGTTCCCGGTAGACAATGAATAGTTCTAAACATTTTATTAATAACTTTTTTTTTCTAAAACTAATAATTCAAGAGTTCTCGCAAATTAAGGTGCCCATCGACTTAGAGCAAAATTTTGAAAAAATCCAAAAAAATCAAAATAGAGGAGTTCTGATTAGAGTTCCCGGTAGACAATGAATAGTTCTAAACATTTTATTAATAACTTTTTTTTCTAAAACTAATAATTCAAGAGTTCTCGCAAATTCAGGTGCCCATCGACTTAGAGCAAAATTTCAGAAAATAGTTTTAGTGCAGTCATTGAAGCGAAAAATTATGTCTTACCTCCGAGTTATTTTTACTGTGAACCGATTTGCATGAAATTTTGGAGTTAGGCTCATCTTACCCATAACTTCAAAAGTGTAAATGTTTTGAACTCCGCAACCACCCTTTTTTTCAAAATAACCTCGGATATCGATAGAAGGCCTAATTTTAAGCAAAAAATCATCTCCAAAGTTTTTCAAAAAATCCAATACTTTTCAAGTTATTGGCAATTGAAAATTCGCAATATTCATACTCCGAAATTTTCAGTTACTAAGTAGAATAAAAATAAGATAAGTTTTTGGACCATAACTCCTTCAATTTTCATGCTATCACAATTTATAAAAAAACCATTGAAAAGGTAATAAAGAGAGTTACAACATCCTTCATTGCAATTTATAGTAAAAAACCTTTTGCTTAAACGGTGAAGGGTTAAAGGGCTTAAGAGAGGCTGTGATTGCGCTGCCACGCGCTCTTTAAACAATCATATCTCCGTCAATTTTTGTTTGACAGAAAAAACAAAAAAACCAAACTGTTTGTCAGAAAAATATCTAAATCTTAACACTTTTATACGTCGTCATTTTTGAGATATTATGAAAAAAAGTGGGTTTTTTAAAAATTTGAAATTTTGTTTTTATTTTTAATCGTGACTTTTTGAAAATATATCTCCTGAAGCAGCCAAACTGATACTATCTATCAAACTCTTCATAATAAAGTTAATTTTAGGCGGAATACGATTAATTTTAATTTTGGTGGAAATGGCACTTATGAAACCCATTGATTTAAAAGAAAAAAAACATTAGAAGCTCCCCTTATTTGCAATACAGCTCACTTATTTTACTTGCAAGGCTTTTAATAGTGCTCATTTTAAAGCTTATTTTAAGCACTACAAAACCCTTTTGTATTAGAATGCATAAAATGCATCTGCTCGCCGCTAGATGGCATTGACCACATCGATTAAATTAAAGACACAATAAAAAACGGCTTTGATCTTTAATATATAGCTTAATATTGCACTTACAATACTTTATAAAAAACCAAATTGGTCATTGTTTTACCTGCTACAATTTTGTTCTTAATAAAATTTTCGATAAAACGTATATTTTTGGAGATATTTTCAAAAAAAAAAAAAAAAACGATAAAAAACGAAAAAATTACGAATTTTCAATTGCCAATAACTTGAAAAGTATATTGAATTTTTTGAAAAATCCAATTTTGCTTAAAATTGGCCTAATTTTCTGTCGATATCCGAGGTACTTTGAAAAAACAATATTCACCCACGAGAAGGGGTGGCAACGACACCCAGGGTGGTTGAGGAGTTCAAATCATTTTCACTTTTGAAGTCAAGGGTAAGATGAACCTAATTCCAAAATTTCATGCAAATCGGTTCACAGTAAAAATAACTCGGAGGTAAGACATAATTTTTCGCTTCAATGACTGCACTAAAACTATTTTCTGAAATTTTGCTCTAAGTCGATGGGCACCTTAATTTGGGAGAACTCTTGAATTATTAGTTTTAGAAAAAAAAGTTATTAATAAAATGTTTAGAACTATTCATTGTCTACCGGGAACTCTAATCAGAACTCCTCTATTTTGATTTTTTTTGGATTTTTCAAAATTTTGCTCTAAGTCGATGGGCACCTTAATTTGCGAGAACTCTTGAATTATTAGTTTTAGAAAAAAAAGCTATTAATAAAATGTTTAGAACTATTCATTGTCTACCGGGAACTCTAATCAGAACTCCTCTATTTTGATTTTTTTGGATTTTTCAAAATTTTGCTCTAAGTCGATGGGCACCTTAATTTGCGAGAACTCTTGAATTATTAGTTTTAGAAAAAAAAGTTATTAATAAAATGTTTAGAACTATTCATTGTCTACCGGGAACTCTAATCAGAACTCCTCTATTTTGATTTTTTTTGGATTTTTCAAAATTTTGCTCTAAGTCGATGGGCACCTTAATTTGCGAGAACTCTTGAATTATTAGTTTTAGAAAAAAAAGCTATTAATAAAATGTTTAGAACTATTCATTGTCTACCGGGAACTCTAATCAGAACTCCTCTATTTTGATTTTTTTGGATTTTTCAAAATTTTGCTCTAAGTCGATGGGCACCTTAATTTGCGAGAACTCTTGAATTATTAGTTTTAGAAAAAAAAGTTATTAAAGAATGTTTAGAACTATTCGTTGTCTACCGGAAACTCTAATCAGAACTCCTCTATTTTGATTTTTTTGGATTTTTCAAAATTTTGCTCTAAGTCAATAGGAACCTAAGGTAACCCTATCTTTTCCAATTTTGCAGAACTCTTTCTAAAAGTCATCAGGAACTCTAGAACTCTTGATTTTAAGTTGAAATGCATCATCAGAACTCATTTTCTGAAAAAAGTCCTTGCTGCGTGAAGTTAGCCCAAAAAACATTTTTTTCGAATTTTAGCCTTAATTCGCCAGAACTATTTAAAAAAAGTATGAGGAACTCTAGAACTCTTGGGTTGCTACCGGGAACTCTCATTTTTTATTAAATTTTCAACAATCATTTTGCTAACTTCACAGGACTCAAAATGTTCCTATAAAAAGAGTTTTTATACGTAATAAAGACAGCCCTTGGTATACATCTGATTTTTTAAGAGCAATTAAAAATCGAAACAATTGCTACAGCAAATGGAAACACTGTCCTAACGGAAGAAGTTGGTCGGCTTATAAAGTAGCGCGAAATAATACTACAAAAGTGCTTCATAATGGAAAAAAAACTAAACACTTCCCTTCCTTCTAAGGAACTCTGGCGTAACATTCGTGAGATTGGAATTGGAAACAAAACCAAAGATGATTCCGAATTGGATCCGAACGAATTAAATGAATACTTTCTATCTGATACAGCGCAAACACCTAGCATAGATACAAATATGATAACTCAAACAGACACTAGACCCAAATTCACTTTTGAGGTGGTATCTTGTTTTGAAGTTATGCAAAGCCTTACAACTATTAAATCAAGCTCTGTTGGTGAAGATGGAATATCTTTGCGATTTGTTAAAATTATTGCTCCGTTTGTAATTTTTCAATTAACACACATAATTAATTTTTCTATCACGACATCAGTGTTGCCCAACCAATGGAAGTTAGCAAAGGTAACACCCGTCCCAAAAATAACTAATCCACGTCTGCATAGTGACCATAGACCTATCAGTATATTACCTTGTTTGTCTAAAGTTTTTGAAGGTATATTAGCTAGGCAAATAAAAAATTATTAAACGAATGATCTTCTTTTTTGCAAGCAATCAGGGTTTCGATCAAAACACAGTTGTTCAACTGCGATGATTAACGTTCTCGAGGAAATTCGGCAAGATTATGACAAAGGTCATTGTCCTTACTCTGTTTGCTTGATTTTTCGAAAGCGTTCGATGTTCTTTGTTGGAAACTTAAAATTTTTTTAACTTTGATCATAACGCAACTAAGTTGATTGAGAGTTACTTATACAAAAGATCGCAGAGAGTTGTATTTAAGAACACGTCTTCATCACAAAAATATCTCAGGCAGGGTGTACCACAGGGATCAATTTTAGGACCCATCCTTTTCTGTATTTTTATAAATGACCTACCAAAAGAATGCTTGCATTCCTTTGTTCGTGCAGCTACATATTGCACGACCTTTTACATCCCAAACTGAACTAGTTTCTCTTTTAAATGAAGATATAAATAGAATTTATGATTGGTCAGTCAGAAATGGTCTTCTTTTAAATGCTCAAAAGTCACAAGTCATTGCAATTTCACACAAAAACTTCAACAAAAATGTGTTAGATGATATAATGCTGTCTAGTACTAAACTTTCTCTTGTTGATTCAGTGAAGAGTCTAGGCATTCATATTAATGAAAAATTTTCTTGTAGCAACCACGTAAATTCTGTTATTGGCAAAATATATGGTTGCTTAAGAAAGCTTTGGGTAGCTGCAAGCTTTACTCCAGTTGATACACGGCGAATGTTAGTTATAACTTTAATTTTACCTATCATCACATATTCAGAAGTTGTATATAGTAAACTCGACTCATTATCGAGTCACAAACTTGAAGTTGCTTTTAATGATGCAGTGCGCTATGTGTATGGAATCCGACGACATGAACATATATCAGCATACACTAGTAACATTATCGTATGCTCACTGTCAAATTATACCAAGGCTCGAAACTGTATTTTTCTCCATTCCATTATGCAAACCAGATCACCTTTTTATTTATACAATAATTTGAATTTCCCGCGATCATTGAGATCTCAAAGCCTTCTTCTGCCTAAGTTCAGATATTTAATTTCTTCCCGATTGTTTTTCATTCATGCTGTTAAACTATGGAATAGTTTACCCATTACAATTAGAAAACTAATAAATATTGAAAATTTTCGAAAAGAAATAATGAAACACTTTTCTACGCAGCATTAATATAAAATATGATTTTTCTTTTTGCATTTTTTATTTTAAAATTTTGTTTTTTGAATTACATTAATTTGAATTATAATCATTAATTTTTTTTAACTTATTTTGGTCATAACTGCTATTTTTGAACTCAAATGTTTTTTTTTTGTTATTGTTATAGTTTTTTATATTATCATTAAAATGTTAACACATGTAAATATTTGTACAATAAAAGATTAAGTTCTTAATGTACAGCTCTAATTATATATTAAATAAACTGAAACTGAAACTGAAACTGAATGTAAAATGACATAGGAACTTTAAAATAAATGCATACTACATATGTACATATATACAGGGTGATTCACGAGCGTTAAGCCAAAAAGCTAGAGCGTGTAGGTTGAGTTGAGACAAGAAAAAAATCGTATGGGAGGGGGGGTCTATTCCCCCCCGTTTAGCCGGGAGGGGCAATTTTCTGAAAAATTGACTTATTTTGTAAAAAAAAAATATTAAAAATCAACGGCTTAGTTTACAACACCGTGCTATACCTTTCTGAAAAGCTTAAAACTTCTTCTTTCACCTTGTTTTTAAAATAAATTGTTTAAATGAATAGTTTTAAAAAAATAATTTTTCAAACTGAAAATTTTCAAAAAAAAAGCCAAAAAAAAATTTTGAACTAATTTTTTTCAAAATTTTATGTTATTAAGTACTAATTTTGTTTTAAAATTTCAATGTCTTTGTTCATTTTTAGTCGAAAGCAGAAAACCGGATGCAAAAATGTCTTTTCGTTTTTGAGAAATTAAAAAAAAACCAAAACCACTTTTTTGTAAGAAAATCTTTGTTTTTTATTTTTACCTATCTGCACTTTTAGTTTAATTTATTAGTTTAATTTACAAATTTAATTTTTTGTAATTGGAGTTTTATGACGACTCAATAAAGTAGAAGAGTATTGGATTTTCAATGGATTAACCAATTTATTCATTGATAACGTCTGAAAACTGACCTGCAATTTTTTCTTACTATACCTGGGGCCGCGGCCACTCGCCGGCGAAGAGTTTTACCTGCTGGGGGCTTAAGATAATTAAACCGCAATTTTTCTTGAATGAAAAAACAATTAACAACCTAGAGGTTAATAAAAGGCATCGCATATTTACTTAACAACCATTTACAATTAAAATATTAATTCATCAACACATAACAATAACAAACTCATATGTTCGAGAAGAGTTAGCGGACAGGAACTTCTGCTACGGTTTAACTTGTTGTCGAGATCGGGAAGCCGAAAGACTCTACGCTGAAAGATATCCCAATAGATGGCGCCCAAGTCGTAGCATGTTTTCAAGAATCCGCCGACGAGATCACGGAGAGCTAGAAGTGAAAGGTCAATGGCAGACGTTTTCAATGAACAAAATGACTAATCCAGGGAAAATCCAATTCTTTTCTACTTTATTGAGTCCTCATAAAACTCCAATTACAAAAAATTAAATTTATAAATTAAACTAGTAAATTATACTAAAAGTCCAGATAGGTAAAAATAAAAACCAAGATTTTCTTAGAAAAAAGTGGTTTTGGTTTTTTTTTATTTCTCAAAAACGAAAAGACATTTTTGCATCCGGTTTTCTGTTTTCGACTAAAAATGAACAAAGACATTGAAATTTTAAAACAAAATAAGTACTTAATTACATAAAATTTTGAAAAAAATTAGTTCAAAAAATTTTTTTTGGCTTTTTTTTTGAAAATTTTGAGTTTGAAAATTTATTTTTTTAAAACTATTCGTTAAAACAATTTATTTTAAAAACAAGGTGAAAGAAGAAGTTTTTAGCTTTTCAGAAAAGTATAGCACGGTGTTGTAAACTAAGCCGTTGATTTTTAATATTTTTTTTTACAAAATAAGTCAATTTTTCAGAAAATTGCCCCTCCCGGCTAAACGGGGGGGAATAGACCCCCCCCTCCTATACGATTTTTTTCTTGTCTCAACTCAACCTACACGCTCTAGCTTTTTGGCACAACGCTCGTGAATCACCCTGTATAGATACAATGTTTTATAAAGGTTAAAAAAATAATATTTGCACTTCTTCTCAAAGTAGGTACTACTTTCCTTGCCTTTTTTTCTGCTAATTTATTTATTAAATCTTCCATACCTGAAGAAGATTTCAGTTTTTCAAGATTATTTACTTCTATTGATGAATACTACGGGTTCAAGCCCCAGCTTCGGCAGCATTCTTTCTACGAAAATCGCCAGCTTATCTGAGGCCACCTGTGCGATAATATGAGACAATAAATATCTATGTCTCCTCCTCTGAGCCACGTAGGTTTATGTTATGTGTGTTTTCTTTCTAAGTGTCTATCTGTCTCTCTCTGTTGTATTAATTTCTTGTTCTGTCCCAGTCGATGGCCTCAGACGCCAGTGCTGCTATGTGTCTGTAGTTCGTTACATTCATGTGCGAAGTACTGTGAAATGTCAATGTCAATGTCAATGATGAAAGTGATAAATCTGACAACCTCTTCTGTCCCATTGACGTTCTGAGATAATTTTTTTTGTTGTTGCTGTGGTTACCGGAAGAGTCAAAAAGAGAAAGCATGCTGTTATTACTTCAGAAAAACATGAAGCAAGACTATTATATTCGATGACTAATAATTTAGCAAGTTCTTTTATGGAATGAATTTTGAGGATTTCGGATTTAAGGCATGTTTTAAGAGCAATTAGTTGATTGCAGAAATCACCAGATATGTCTGTTTTATACTTTTCCACTAGCTTTTTTGATCCTTGATTTATCTCATCATTTGAGAACGATAAAAGGCTTATACGGTTCCAACACTTCAAACATACTACAAAGACTGTAAAGGCTTTGAAATCTTTGCTGAGTTTGTCCAATCAAAATGTCCAAGCAGGAATAGTAAATATTGACTTTAAAGCAAATTCCCGGATCATAAATTCTATGATCTTCTGCCAACTCATCAAAAAAGCGCTTCGTTATTTTTGAAGACAGGCGTCACTCCCCAATCGTTGGTTTAATCCTTGGACTTTTTAAGTAAATCAGTGAGTTTATTTTGATTTCTTTCTTTTTCTAGACCGTCTAAAAGATTTTGAAGCAAAATACTTACTTTTTGTATAAGTCATTTTCCTAATCTTGAAGGGCTTTGGAAACTGGACTTATAATATCAAACAGCGAAGAAAAAAATGACATCAACACAATAAAGTCGTAGGTCTCTAAAATGTTTATAACATTTTTACATTCGTCTCGTTCGTCTTTTTTTGTTGTGGTCAAATTGATTTATGGTAAGGTTTCCACTCAGACAATTAACGGGACTTTTTTTTGGTTGCAGATACATACAGGGTTCGGAATGGAGTATTGAATTTTTCAGTTGTTATTTCATGCAAATACTTTAGTATTTTTTAATCTACCGCTGGTCCCTGGTTTGTATTTTTGTGTGATGTTGGAGTTGGTGGCTGTGTCAGGCAGGACGATATATTTTGAAAGCTCGGATAAAAAAGTGTTTACGGGTTGAAGTTGTAGTATTGTTGGTTGGTAGGACATGAAAAAAAGAAAAAGATAGGTACACAGGAAAAAAAAATATTTGACGCATGTAAAAAATGATCATCGGAACATTTTTTTGTAATAAAACTTTATTAAATATTTTAAGTGAATTTTTTACACACGTCTTGTGCTCTGTATCTTTGGGGGCCCCTATATCTCGGGGGCCCTGTTACATGGATACAGCTGATACAGCGGAAGCTACGCCACTGTTCTTCACTACCTCCAAGTAAAATCTGCCTATACTGACGTTGGCTCCTAGACGTTGATGTTAGTTGTCCTTTTCTTGTTGATAGCATTAACTTGGTCTTACCCTCGTTAATCGCTAGACCCATCTTCCTGGCCTCCGTCTCAAGACTCACAAACGGTCGTCGCCTTGTCTAAAACCTTGGCGAAACGCATTGAACTAAAAGTCATTTTTAAAACAAAAACAATTTTATATTGTAAAAAGTTCAACTGAACAACAACAAAAGAATTTCTTGTTTTGTTTATTTCTTCCATCATTTTTCTTCTTAGCCAGACTCAGGCAAATATTTTCTAGTTTTATGAATTTAGACAAATTCTTCTAGAAAAATATAATTCACAACACATATGTGTTGTAAATTTTATTTGTGCCGGTAGTCATCGACTAAGCGTTGCGCCTTAGAAAGGTACGACAGCATCTAACTGATGAGCCCAACTGTCGTACCTGGGCGAAACGCATTGAACTAAAAGTCATTTTTAAAACAAAAACAATTTTTAAACCTTTTTTGACATCCAAAGCGTCTGTTAGGTTTTTTCCGACCAGGATGGAACAGCGTGACGAGTTTTACTGGGATGCCAAAACTAGACATTGGTCTCTATAGACGCTGTTTACACGGCCTTGAAATCGATAAAAAGGTGGTAGGTATCGATTTGAAGTTCCTGATAAGAACCTATCAGGATGTTGACGAAAGGCTTAAAACATTCTCACATCACGGCAGGCAAGATCTTGTAGGCAATGTTAAGGAGACTTATACCTCTGTTGTTGGTGCACAGTTCAGGGGATCTCCTTTCTTGAGGATCGGGCATTCGATGCTGAGGTTCCATTCGACGGGTATGCTTTCCTCCGACCAAATTTTGCAAATGAGCTGGTGCATGCTCCTAACTAAATCATTTCCAGCTGCTTTGTACAGCTCGGTGGCTAAGCCATCTCTCCAGCGGCTTTGTTCGACTTAAGATTAGATATCGCTATCTTCATTCGTCAATATCGGGTGAGTGGAATAAGTGGTCTGCTTCAACCACATTGAATGGTTCTGTATAGCTGGCGGAATTTTGCTCGTCATCGCCTATAAAAATCTTGGAAAAGTGGTCTTTCCATATCCTCAGCACTGACTATGGTTCTACTACGATGTTCCCATAATGGTCTCTCTACAGGCTTCGGTTTGGGGTGTATAGGCCATGGTGGTTTCTTTTACCTTTTTGTAAAACTTTCGAACCTTGTTCCTGTTGTGACATCCCTCTATTTCCTCGATCTTCTCATGCTCCGTTTTTTCCGTTCTGAGAAGTTTGGTTTCTTTTTCTTTTTTCTGCTCGTAGAGCTCACTAGCTGCTCGTGTCCTTCTTTACAACACCGCTTTCTTTGCTCTTGTTCAGCTGCATGTGCTTGTCGGCATTCACCATCGTGAAACATTGTACTTACATTTATATTCCTGGAGGTATTAGAAGTTACAAAGGCTACTTTTAATCCCGATAAAATATACGGTTTTTGTGGGATAGATTTGTTTTAATTTTGCTTAGAGCAAAGGATTTACACAATTTTATACATATAATACTTGAATGCCGATTCCAAACGGCTGAGTTGTGTACCATTTTCCCACAACAAATCATGTTGTTGGAAGCCTTTGTCATTGTCAGTTTTTTGCAAGAGACAGCAACCATGTGAAATGTAACGCACATTATTTGAATTCAAATTATAAACCGCAATATGGCAGGCCTATTCACCGTGATTTCGTAGAACTGTCTTCAAAATCAAAAAGTCACTCAAAATGTCTAGTGTCTACCATATGACCAAAGTCAACAGTCCATTATTTTGCAGAATATTTCTCCTCCTTGTTTAGTGCATAAAGTCAGATACTGATTTATGTGCCCTGTGTTGGTAATTTATCTTGTTCCTGATACGCCGGCCGCTTTCGGTGATACAAAATATTTAATTACTTAACCCGTGATATCTTTTCCAAGTTAAGTGTTTTGATTACTCACCACAAGAAAATGGCCAAACATTGCTGCTTTTATTTTAAAATCCCTAAGAAGTGGTTACTGGGGATGCTCCTTACATGATTTTAAGCAAATATGTATTCTTTGTACATATACGGACCTACATATTATATCGATTGATAAAATGTTTTAAAGCCCCGCAGACACTCGTGATTTAAGTACCTTCTCATTTGCCCTCATAAATAAAATATTTTCCCAATATTAGGAGAAGGTTTGAAATGTATATCCACTTAACATTCACCTTTCGGCATAGCAATCAGTCGAAGTTTAAATGTACATAAATTGGGGGGGCAAAAATCCAAAAGAAAACTCTCATACACTTTTCTGTTGCTTAAATTGGATTCCATTGAACCAATGAATTTTGTTTATTTTTTTTTTCGCAATTTAAGGTTAATGTTGTTCCAGGCCATTTGAATCTTTAATTGGGCTCTGCTCAAGGGTGGTAAAATGTCGGTAGATCCTCTCTAAGTACCTTGAAAGTTTGATTATAGGTAGGTACTTTGAAAATTTTGTTGTATCTACATACATTATAGATGTATAAACATCGTACATAATGTACATTTGTATCCAATTCTATCATTTCCTCCTTGGAAATTCAGTATTTTCAATAAGAAGAGAATCTTTATTTTTTTTTTATCGAATGGTTCATTTCAAAGTATGTATTGTGGTAGGTACCTTTACCTACATTACGTGTATTGTATTGTATGTTTCTTTGAAGAAAAGATTCTTGTAGCAACCCTATTTGTTAAAGTGATAAAAGATAATCGTATTATGTGTTTAAGTAAACAGTATTGAGGTTCACTCTGAATTGGAATAAATAAATTTGTACTCAAAATTATTGTAAGAATTGTTGATAGTGCCCGTGGCGTAATGGTATGTGCGTTGGCTGCCACGCAGAAGGCATGGGTCGAATCCTGTTCGTGGAGATATTTCATCATTCACGGGTACTGCCGCTTGCGAAGAACTGACAACACTTCCAAGTTGTTCCAAGTTCGCCGTTCGGAATCGGCGTTAAATTTTAGGTGCCCCAATTTTTCACATTCACTCAGAGAATTGTTGATGAGTGTAAGCCGCTAAGGCCTTGGCTCTTCAAGAGCTGCAGTGCCACTATATTTATCTATTTTTTTTTTTTAAGAATTATTATGAAGGTACCTTACCTACTTTGTTTGAGACAGTTAAGCATTTTTCACATGAGCACGACCAACGAATTAACGAATATTCGTCGATTTTGACATTTCTTTCACATGAGAGTTTTTAATTCGTCGCGAACGAATCAACACCAAAACCAAAACAAGAATGATTTTTCAGAACACGAACCAACATTTTTTGTTCGTTGGAAGTGTGTGGATGGTGTGTAACGTGAATACTTACTTACTTATTTACTTATCCGGCTCACAACCCATGAAGTATATCAGCCTGGAAACTGCAGCCATACATAAAGTGACCAGATCCAATGACTTAAAATGTGGGACTAATCGACAATTTTTATCCGAAATGAACTGTTTAAACAATTTTTGTTTTCAAGTGCGGGACATTTTATTTTCATTAAAATAGTTCACAAAATATTGAGGAAAAGCTAAAATCTACAGCAAAACTTAACAAAAAACTAAATAAATAAAATCAATTCATAAAAAAAACAACTCTAAGTGTAATGGAAGATCAAATCCTTTTTTTGGTTTCAAATAAACAGCAGATGGTTACAGTTCTTTTAAATAAATTTATTTTCCAATTGCTATCTTCTTTTGTAAGGTAAACTTAGAGAATGAATAATTAAATATAAAATTAAAACAAGTGACATTTATAAGATTGCTTAGAATATTTTACGAGTTCACTAGCTGAGTATTTCTAGAGTACAGTAGCTTCAAACTATTTTACATGATTACAGTTCGGCCATTCTGACCATCAAATTGACCTCAATTTGCAGAGCGTTATTGATCTATCTTATTCATTATTACTCTTACTCTAAATAGTCTAAGTGTTGCCTTTTTGTATCTAGCGGTTCTATTTCCAACCCAATAAGTGTTTTTTTAGGACTCTCATCTTCAACTATGTCTGCTAAATCCGATACCCACTTCTTAAGTTTATTTGCCTCAACAATTCCATTATACGGTATTTGTGTGACCTGACAACCATCCACATCTCGTAATAAATATCTATCATGAGGTAAGACTTTTTCAATTACATATGGACCGCGATATTTCGGGTCTAATTTTTTATTTGTACCCGGAGTAGTGTTTGTGTACCTAAAGGCCACATAATCACCTTTTTCGTAAATATCAGCAGGTGTATTGTGCCTCAAAAACCGATTATAATTTGCCTCTTGGGACTTAACAATGTTCTCATGTGCCGAATTTCTTATTTTAACTAAGTCACGATCAATCACATCATCCCGCTCCTCTAAATATTCAGTTAACATGTCCACTTTGTTTCCGCGTTGTGAAGTACCGAAGAGAAGGATGGAAGGACTTTCTTTTGTCGTTGAACGAACCGTATTATTTATAATGTGTTCTGTTTGCCGAATAATTTTGGGCCAATCTGCGTGACCATGCTTGTCAGATAATTTACTAATCATAGGCGTAAGGACACGGTTTACACGTTCCACTTGTCCATTTGCTTGTGGTGATCTTGTTGCATTTTTAATGTGCTGTATGTTTTGTTCATTTACAAATTTTTCAAACTCTTCGGAAGTAAATGAGGTTCCACGGTCACTTATCAGACGGCGGGGGCGACTATAATTATCAAAATATTGTTGCAGGACCATACAACACTCTCTGGAACTTGTACCCTTTGTGGCATATAGTTTGACAAATTTTGTGAATGCGTCGATAACCACCAGGATGTATTTCTTTCCTGATATTGCGGACGGAAGGGGGCCTAAGTGGTCGATATGTATTGTGTCAAAGGGCAGCGGAATTTTCGGGATATTAAATAAGTTTCGTTTATTAACTCTAGCCGGTGCCGTAAACACAATGCACTTCAAGCAGTTGCTTATGAAATTATGAACTCGCGTTTTCATTTGTGGGAACCAGTATTGTTTCTTAATTTCATCATAACACTTATCAACACTTAAATGACCGATTTTTTCATGTGTCCATCTTATAATGTTGTTGATCATTTCCTTAGGCACATAAAGTCGACGTTTACCAGAAGGCGCTATTTGGTAGACTACTTCATCTCTAAGTTCGTATTCTTTACTTTCGCAAGTTTCTAAGCGGGACCGAAGATCACATATGTCGGGATCTCGGCTTTGTGCAATACGTAATTGAAAATCAATATCGAGTTCACTGACAGCCCCAATATGCTCCGCTCGACTAAGCGCATCTACATGACCCATTGATTTCCCCGGCCGATGTACTATTGTGTAGTTGAAATTCTCTAAGAAAAGTGCCCAACGCATAATTTTCGACAATCCGTTTACATTTGCCAAAGTTCTTGCTAAGGCGTCACAATCTGTCACGATTTTAAATGGTCGGTGGTCAAGATAAGTTTTAAATCGCTTAAGTGTGTATACTACAGCCAGTGTCTCAAGTTCATAACTATGTAGGTTTTTCTCGGAGCTTGAAGTTGATTTTGAGAAATAGGCTACTGGGTGAAATTTCGCATCATCTTGTTTCTGCATCAGTACGCCACCGAATCTCTGTGCACTGGCGTCACAGTGTACTTCAGTTTCTCGCTTGTGGTCGAAAATACACAATACAGGTGGTTCAGAAATCTTTTGTCTAAGTTCGAGGAAGGCTTGCAAACAGACATCAGTAAAGTTGTAAGGTGTATCTTTTTGCAGCAGTCGGAGCAGCGGGTACGCAATTTTGGAGAAGTTTGGTACAAATCTGCGGAAGAACGAGAAAAGTCCATGACATGACTGCAGCTGTTTGTGGTTCTTTGGCACCGGATATCGCTTAATTGCCTCAATGTGCTTATTACTAGGCCGAATACCATCTGCATTAGCATGATGACCGAGGTACTCCAGTTCATTCTGCGCAAAAGTGCATTTCTTAAGATTTAACTCTAAGCCGTAAGATCGGAGTCTCTTCACTACATCGGTAACTGTCTTCAGGTGTGTATCAAAATCAGATGATGCAATCAAAATATCATCCATGTATACAACTAGCAATTCCCGTCCAATTAAATCAATCAGGATTCTATTAATAAAGCGTTGAAAGGCTGCAGGTCCATTTTTCAATCCAAATGGTAAACGCATGTATTCATATTGTCCATCAGGTGTCACGAATGACGTGGACTTAATCGACTCTTCGTGCATTTTAATTTGGTGAAATCCACTCTTAAGGTCCATCAGTGTAAAGAACTTTTTGTTTCCCAGATGTTCGATACAATCCTCGGGCAATGGCAGCGGATGATTGTCACGTACAGTAATTTTATTAAGGGGCCGATAGTCCACACATTTCCTCATTTCACCTGATTTCTTGCGTATGGGTTCAATAGCAGAAGCATAAGGTGAAGTACTAGGACGTATAATGTCTTTGGCCAATAAGTCGTTAATTATTTTTCGAACCTCAGTTCGTTCCTGATATGAAAGCCGTCGGGGTCGTCGGTAAATAGGTATGTGGCTGGTCAATTCAAGTTTTACACAATAATCGTCGGGTGCAGAAGGTCTAGGTTCCGTGTTATAATAAGCATCACAAATGGAAGAACGAAACAGTGTTTGCTGAAGCAGAGTGAGTGATTTATTTACATTAAAAAGGTCTTCAGTGTTTGAAGAGGTATCAATAGCACACAATTGCCAAAAGTATTCATGAATCTTTTCATTTGGTTCCGCAACATTGACGAAGGTTGAAAAGGCATTATCAGAAGGCTTCAATTTATTTTTACACTTAAAATTTGTAAGGGCATCGGATCTGCAGTCAAAGTTATCAGAAGATCTAAGTATACCAAGCTTATCAAGTGTTTCTTTTAGTTGACAATTAATAACCATAAAATTTTTAAATTTTAAAAGTTTATTTTTCGAAAAACATTGTTTTGTATATACTAATTTAATGCCGGCTTTCTTAAGGAAATCACGGCCAATTATCAAAGGCATAAAAATTGAATCATCAGGTACTACAATAAAAATGTGTTTAAAAATTCTATTATTCAGTTTGACAAAACTAGAAATTTTGCCGAAAGACATCAGTGGAATGTTTCCTATGCCTCTGTATTTAGTTTGGTGCAGCGGTTGCGCATTAAAATTAGGAATACATGAACGGCGCACAAAACATCTAGGACTACCGGAATCGAAAAGAGAAGAAACACTTTCAAATTTGGCACACTTAAGATCAATATATCCCAAAGCAACACTTACCAGTTGTAATGCGTCCATCTCGCTGACAACAACATCCTCCTCTTCATGGGCAAATCCTATGCCTCGGTTAGGAGCAACAGGAGCAGGACGCTTCGGGCAGTTTTTGTACAAATGTCCTACTTCACTACATCGGAAACAAGAGCCATCAGGTCGTTTCGGCTTCGGGCAGGCACTTTGATAATGGCCAAAACGTGAACAGTTGAAGCATCGGACAGCTGTGTCAACAGAAGGTGGGGCAGCTGATTGGCCAATACCAATGGTGTTTGCAGCAGCGGCTGAATATATATTCGCTTGAGTCCGGGCAGCGGTGTTCGACATATACTGAGTTGGTCGTCTTGTCGGGAGGGCAATAGTTGGCTTAATGCGCAATCGTTCATAACGTACAATAGAATCCTTGAGGCCACGTAATGTTGTTGCACCCATAAGAACCGATGCAGCGTTAGAAGTGTCGCCGATAC
The DNA here is from genome assembly GCA_943590905.1 of Sphaerophoria taeniata. Taxonomy (NCBI): domain Eukaryota; kingdom Metazoa; phylum Arthropoda; class Insecta; order Diptera; family Syrphidae; genus Sphaerophoria; species Sphaerophoria taeniata. The sequence goes on along the minus strand of OX016540.1, from coordinate 182,127,026 downwards.
CTGTGATGATGATGTCCACCAGTTCTCCTTCAGGTACCTTGGCTCGTGTTGCAATCTCTTGCATGTCAAGTACATAACGATGAACCGTCTCATTTGGCTTCAGGCGTCTTAACCGCAGTTGTTTATACACTTCGTCAGTTGAATACTTACGACCAAATTCAAGAAGTAAAAGATCACGAAGTGCTTCATAAGTATTGGCCGTAATGGTTCTCGAAAATACTTTGGCCGTCCCATCCAATAAACGACGAGTGCTCACAAAGCGTGCACGTGCATCAAATTGAAGAACATCAAACGCATCTTCTAAGTCATCCAACCATTTATGTACATCATATGTAGCGTTGCCAGATGTCCCGATTTTCACGGGACGTCCCGGTTTTTTAACATTTTTTCAACCGTCCCGCCGGGACAAGCAAATTCCCGTGAAAACTCTATGTGAGCAACCAATAACTACGAGAAAATTTACTTTTTCATTGCGGCTCTACCTTTACGAATTTGAAAAAAATCAAATTGGAGTGGGAAGAAATTATAAAACATGTCTCTACTAGATTTTGTCACTTGGTCCAGCTGTGGAAATAATACTTAAAATATGGCCAGCTTTAAAATCACACTTCCAAGAGTCTGATTATGAATGTCCTCGTCTGATTGAGAAAGCAATTCAATCAGATATTGAAGAAAAACGAATACTCGCTTATTTATATTTTATACACAATGTGATGTTTTCTGTTGCAACAATTATTAAAATAATCGAATCAGATTCTCTTACTGTACTTGAAATGCATTTAAAAATGCACACCATTCGAGACAAATTTAAAGACAGACTTAAAGATAGATTCTTTGAAAGCAGGGCAAAGGCGTATCTTTCTGAATTTACATCTGATATGAAGGATTATATACAGAATGATTTCTTAAGGTTTTATACTAATTTTATTGAATATATAGAGAACCGTTACGATTTTTCCAATAGTAATGTTTTGTCCAAGCTCGCATTTGTAAATTTAAATGATCATTTAAATTTTGAAAAATTTGAAAAGGCTGCGAATTTATTACAAATTAATGAAATAGATGCTGATTCCTTATATGAAGAATATCAAATAATAAGAAAGTCTCTGGATGAAATTGTTAATTTAAATGCTCCTTAACAAAGTGGAATGGAATACTGAAATGCTTTTCTATTGGAGATATACTAAATATTTTTAAATTAATTTCTTTTGTATTCAGTATTCCAAGTTCCAATTGTTTCGCAGAAAGAGTTTTTTCGCAGATGGCTTTAAAATGGACAGATGTTCGAAATGTAATGTAAGCCGGAGTTAATAAAAGCCGAGCTACAAACATCATTTAACTATGATTTAAACTGCATGGAGTTTTATAATTATGTAAAAAATAGTAAAGAATTAATAAAACATGCTAAGAGTTCCTTTAAATATACTACTTATTGTGAGTAGATAATTTTATTTTTAAACTTTATTTTCAAAAACTGAACTGCACTGAACTGAACTGAAGAGACTGTTTTGATTTATTTATTTTTATTCATAAATTGTAAATACAACGTATTCACATAAAAATTATATAAAATTATATACGTAGTTATGTAATAAAATTGTTTATTAATGGAAAAAATTGATTTTTTATTTTGTCCCGAGAAAACTTTCGAAATCCCGGGATTTTTCGAATATTTTGTGATTTGTCCCGCTTAGCTCTAAAATTCATCTGGCAACCCTAATCATATGTGTCATCAGCATTGAACTTCTGTACCATGGATTCAATAACACTAATATCCATTCTAACGATGTTTGTTTGTGACTCTTGGTTGGCTTGTCTCAGCTGGTTCACTTGCTGTTGTAACAACAGTAGATCACGTTCGCGCTGCAAGTGTGCAATTTTCTCTTCAACAGAAACGTCATAGTGAGAACTTGAACAGACATCACTTGCAACAACAGGAGCAATTTTAGTAGTCGGTGTTACATTTGGTATAGTTCCAGAAATCGGTCCAATTGATTCACTTCGATTAATTACTATATCATCAGCTTGGGCGGCAGCATTTATTGCATCATCAGATGTGGCATCGGAAAACTGGTTATATAATTCTCGAATTTGAACTACAGTTGCACTTGCTGGTACTTCTATTCCACGAGCTTGCAGCACTACTAGCATATCGTTTTTTGAAGGTCGACTCATCTTATACAAAAAAAATTATTTTCTATTATCGATGAAAAAAAATAATTCTTGTATCCTGTCCGCAGAATTGTAATGGAAGATCAAATCCTTTTTTTGGTTTCAAATAAACAGCAGATGGTTACAGTTCTTTTAAATAAATTTATTTTCCAATTGCTATCTTCTTTTGTAAGGTAAACTTAGAGAATGAATAATTAAATATAAAATTAAAACAAGTGACATTTATAAGATTGCTTAGAATATTTTACGAGTTCACTAGCTGAGTATTTCTAGAGTTCAGTAGCTTCAAACTATTTTACATGATTACACTAAGAGTCGATTTTTCAATCGTCAGATAAATCAAGCAGATAGTGTTTATTCGACAGATAACAAAATATTGGATTTTTCAATCGTCGGATAGACTTTATCTGACGAATAACTCTCTTGTTTATTCGACCGATGAATATTCAGATAAGTTTATTTGCCAGTTTGTTATTTGTAGATTTTTTCGATGATTGAAAAATTGGCTATAAGAAAAACAACTTAAAATAAAATCACAAATATTTATCAGAGGAATGAATTTTTTTCAAAAGATTATTATTTTGCGAAATTTCTTCCTGGAAATGTTGGCAACTTGAATAACTAGATCTTACTGTTAGTATCACTTTGATTGTTTCTACGGACAGATGTAACTTCTCCGTACCCCACAATTTATTCACAGTTGAAAATATTGTTTCTGTCGCCGCATTAAAAAATAAAAAATAGAGTGGCGCAACAGCTCTTGAAGAGCAAAGGCCTAAGTGGCTTGCTCTCATCAACAATTCTCTGAGTGCGTGTGAAAAATTGAGGGGACCTACAATTTAACGCCGATTCCGAACGGCAAAGTTGAGAAGCACATGACAGATTCATAATCTTGGAAGATTTGTCAGGTCTCCGCAAGAGGCAGTACCCGTGAAAGATGAAATAAAAACTTATCCTGAGTAGGACTCGAACCAACGACGTTCCGCTTAGCAGCCAACGCACTTACCAACTTAGCTACGGGCAACTGTCGCCGCATTAGTGCCCGGTAAACAGAGGCAATATTGAACAATCATTTTGCAGTTTTGGTGAGGAATATTGCATAATTTAAAATGTAAGAATGTGACCATATTTTCATCCATCTTGTATCAGTTCATATTTTGTCATCATTCCATTTACGTAATTGATCATCATTTGCATATTTTTTTACATAAGAAATTTCATCAAATAACTCACTTTCTATAATTTTATGAGTTGGAAACTGGGTATTCCAATCTATTGCTGACTTTAATAACACCCAATTAAACTGTCTCGAGCTGCCGGCAAAGCCAAAGCTTTTAAATTCTTTAGAAAACTTTAGCTGTAAATTATGAAGTGTCAATAAATGAATTGCTTACTTACTATCTTAACTGTCTTGTATGATTGAATTTTTGGGTTTTTGAGCCGAAAGTTCACAATCTAACACAACAATGAAATTTCATTTGTTTTTTTTTTATCATAGTATAAGAAAACTATAGTAGCTCCGAGAAGCCGAATTCTGTGTTTGTTCCAATATCCCGCAGAATTGGCGTTTTCAGTTTTTATATACTTTGTCCTTGATAAATCTGTTTGTGCCAATGTGATTATAGATGACGCCAGTCTCGAATGGCCTCATGAATGTACTATAGTTTTCTTATACTATGGTTTTGTATTCTTTTGAGTTTTGACAATTAGACATAAAGATATCTATGAGTCTGTTCGGTGGTCATACATTTGATTTGTAAAAAGCTTTTAGCATTAAGTGAAACCAAAAAAAAAAAAAAGAACGAGACAAAAGTGAGTTTCCATTTTTAGAAAACCTTGTTGGACATCTTTTGTTTTGTGGGTTATGCGTTTGACATTATTGGTTTTGTGGGACAATTTTCAGTGTGGGACAGACGGCGTAAATGTGGGACTGTCCCACGTAATGTGGGACGAATGGCTACCTTAGCCTTACATCTTGAACGGTCTCCCGCATGCACTCTCGAGTCACCGAAACCAAGCTCTCTGGCATCCGCAGTCACTTGGTCCTTGTACCGTAGGTTCGGTCTTCCCTGTCGTGTTGAACCTGGGGGCTGGAATCGGGATGAGAAGACTTTCTTGGCTGCAGCGTTGTCGTCCATTCGCTCGATGTAGCCGAGCCAGTATAGTCGTCTTTTCTTGGCTTTTTGCACTACATCCACATCTTGGTACAGCTCATACAGTTCTCGGTTGAACCTTCTTCTCCATTCGCATTCGCCATCGTCGCATACGGGACCGAAAATCCGTCGAAGAATTTTTCTATCGAAAGTGCCCAGTATCAATTCCCCTTTTTTACTTATCGTCCAGCACTCGGTGCCATAGAGAAGACTGGTAAAATCAAAGTTTTGTATAGCAGACACTTTGTCTTTCGAGTAAGGAGTTATGAACCCAGTTGTTTTGCCAAACCGAAGCAGCAGCGGTTCGCTAGGCTAATTCTTCTTCGGATCGCCACTAAGGTGTCGTTTGTGGGATTGTTGTTTGTTCCAAGGTAGGTGAATTCTTTAACTACCTCGAAATTGCTGTTATCAGCAGTGATGTTTTGCCCTAGGCGGTGGACAGATGTTGCTTTGTTTGTTGATAGCATGTACATTGTTTTGTCCGCATTCTAGTTTCGCCTGTTCTTCAATCGCTGTGAAGGCCTCAAGCTCAGCTCTCTTGGATCGACCTATGATGTCTATTTCGTCCGCATAGCCTAGGAGCTGGGTGGATTTGTTGAAGATAATGTTTTCCGTGCTCACACCTGCCTTGCGCACTATCTGCTCCAGGACTATGTTGAAGAAATCACATGACAGCGCATCTCCTTGTCTAAACCCTGCGCAACAACTCGGATAAGCTGTTACCCATTTGCACACTGCACTGCGTATTGCTGCGGCACAGCTGGATCAGTTTGTTCGAGATCCCGAATTCAGATATCGCCATCATAAGCTCTTGGCGGTGGATGCTATCATAAGCAGCTTTGAAGTCGATGAAAAGATGGTGGGTTTCGACTTGAAATTCGTTGTTCTTTTCCAGAATCTGCCCTAGTGTGAATATTTGGTCTATCGTTGTTCTGCCTGGCCTAATGGCACACTGATACGTGCCGATTATTGTGTTGCAGAACAGTCTAAGACGCTCACACAGAACGTTGGATAGGATTTTGTATGCAACATTAAGAAGGGATACGCCTCGGTAATTTTTGCATGAATTAGGATCGTCTTTTTTGTAGATGGGGCATATGGAGCTTATCGACCGGTCAGTGGGCATGCATTTTTCCTCCCACACTTTGTTGATGACCTGGTGCATGCGGTTCATCAAAACACGACCTCCATATTTAAAGAGTTCCGCAGGTATGCCATCCGAGATCCGACCCGGCGCGGCGGCCTTGTTATCTTTTATCTTTCGGATAGCTCTTTCTACCTCTTCTGTGCTGGGGGCTGGGACTGGGCCTTCATGGTCTTGCTTCTCTTTCGTCATTAGCTCGCTCGACATTTTGGCATTCAGCAGCTGTAAGAAGTGCTGCTTGAAAACGTCTACAATCCCTGTGCTTCGGTGTAGGTTTCCTTCACTGTTTCGAAGAGCCTGTGTCCCGTGTCCAACGTAAAATGGTTATAATTTTTAAATAATAACATGCTCGAATAAAAGACAAATAAATTAAATTACTTTCACATTTTTGTGAATGAAAAATGTAATTACAATGCACATACATATATACCTGAACACCATGTACCTAATTGATTTTATGCTCGTAAATCGATTTCCTGTTTCTAACGTTTATCCACAAAATAAACAAAATTCTTGATATGTACATATAAACACAATCAATGATTGGAGAGAAGTAAAATTTTTAAAGGACAAATTTATAAACGAATTTATCTGGCTTAAATGAAAATGATAATTAAAGTTTGCTAGGTCATCAAATTGTTGTAGGTTTGTATAGACGCAGGTACATCTTACAGTGAGAGGAGATTAGAATTCCAAAAATAGGATTTATAGTACCTATTACGAAAGTGTCAGTTAAGCGTTTAATTATGAAATATGCTACTCAGTAAATTGTAATTAATGTTTGTTTTGCGGCAATTGTTCTTTTGACATTGACAATGTCAAGTCGGTTATGGAAGAAAGTGAGTTGGATAGCGAGGCTTATGCGGGGTTGTCAGGTTTAAAAAAACGGAAAATATGTATACCATAAAAAGTAAACAAACTTCGACAAAAGTTTTCAATTTTGGTTTGACTTTTTTGGGGAAGACAAAGAAACCCATTATTTTGTTTTAGGGTACACATAGAAAATGTCGATAAGGGTGCGTTTTTTACATCTGAACAGAACCTGAACTGCCAAACTCAAAATTGTGCTTCTTTTTTAGTTCAGTGCGTTATGAGCATCCAAGTTGTCAGTTGTTTCACTTTTTTCGTTCAGAGCACTGATTCTGAGTGTTCAGCTCAGCGTTGCCAACCGCTTCAGCCCAAAAAATGCCTACATTCCGAAAAAAAGATGTCTTTTTCATTTAAAAAAATGCCTTTTTTAACACACTATTACTTTCCTTGAGTTTTATCAGTGGAAGTAAAAAAAAAAAAACAATTCAAATTTTCTTTAATTTTAGGTCTAACAACCTAAAAAATTGTTTTTTTTTTTTAATTCTTCGCGTAGAACTTAAAACTAAAACCTTGAATTCGATTCGAATTATTGAAAATCGTATAATGTATAAACAAATAATAAAAGTGGATTTACTTAATTTTCCTCAGTCGGCGAGGTCGAATGCATAATCTTAGTAAATTAACAATCCACGATGAATACAAAAACAGTTTACTTTCAGTTTAACAGGACTAGAAGTGGAAAAAAACAAAACAATATAGAAAGCCTAACATCAGAGCACAGATAATAAATTTATTATCTGTGATCAGAGCTTCCCTGGGTTAGACAGTGAAAGACAGTGAGATATGTCGTTTTCTATTGGTCTTTTTTGACGATTATTTTTCTACCTCCAATCTTTGTATATGGAATTTATAGTAGTTGCAACACCGGTAATCGACGACAACGACGCGACCGACGTCTGGAACGCGATACAGAACTAAAATCTTTGCATATAGAATAACTGCCAGCGCCAAGAACGGGACGATTTTCCAACCAAAGAATCACTAGGCTGCACAGTGCGTCGATTGTATGGAGATGGTGGACAAAATTCAATTTCACAAAACTTTGTTAGATTTCGCCAAAATAATTGTTGCTAATTAATTAAGTTATAAGTTTTACGAAATTTCAGCTAATATTTACGCCCCCTGCCACGCCCATTTTTGAATATCATTTGATATCTTGAGAACGACTGGCACGAATTGAATGAAATTTAAGGAATTTAATTTTCTAGATAAGGTTATTAATACAAAAAAATATGGACTCAATCCGCCAACTGCCACGCCCACTTTTAAAATTGTTTATTTCTTATGAACCGCTTGGATGTTAATATGAATATTTTGGAAACAGGGATATGGGATACAGACAGATTTGAGATATTTTTGGTAACATCTTTAAAAAACAAAAAAATTGACGCCGAAAATGAAAAAGGAAACCTCATTTCTTCGTTTTGGAGTTGAAAGATTCGCAACTCTTCTTTTTCCGTCTTTTTTGGCGCGTCTAAAAATGAAGTTTCTGGTCCATAAAAAGGCAGTACAGTAAGAAAATTATGTTAAATGCTATCGGGAAGTGTAAAATTATTTTTAAGTCAAGCCTCGTAGGGCTTATCTGAAAGACTATGGGTCTTTGAACATTGTCGTTCTAAGCTTAAGTCAAATATTTAATTTTCGATTCAAAATCACTTTTTATTTTAAATGGACAGTTATTTATATTTTAATAAGCTATAACAAAAATTAAGACATCCTTAATTATCGATTTTTTATCGAAAGAAACCATTTTTCATAAATAACTTCATTTTTTATGACTTGCACTTGTCCTACAAAAAACGAAATATTTCGAAAGTTTGCAAAAATTAGCAATGGAACTCTTTGTTTTTAAATAAAATAATAGCAGGGCATAACAAAAAGACTTAAAATTCAGATATACTTTGATATATTTTTTTTAAAACTCAACTTATTTAAATTTATGTGCCTCAAAAAATAGCACTTTTAATTAAATTAATTATAAAAGTAATATCACATAAAAATAAACCAAAAAACGTTTGTATCACCTCTTAATATATCCATAATTAATATTCAAGAGAAAAAAAATTTATAACTAGAAACACTTTCTTGAACGAGATCAATAGTTGCATGCGAAAATCGAAATCAAAACTAAGAAAAAAAATAAAAGTTCTTTTTCTGCATATAAAAATCCCGCTAATCAATGCAGAAGAAAAAAACAACAATTGAAAATAATAAATTACAGTTGCTAAACATGTTTTTGATAGACTCCAAAGCATTGAAGATCTCAAACGCATATTTAGTTTTTTGATTTTTGTCCACTGGTCGACGCACTGTGGGCTGGCACTACTATAATTTCCATATACAAAGCTCAATGGAACGGGTTATGAATTATGATGTATGTGTCATTCTTCGGACGATTCTGTTTTCAAAACAGAAGAGTTCTGCTCTTCTCAGAAGCATTCCGTCTGTCAAAGTCTGTCCAATGGCTTCTGGACAACCAATGGAAAACGACAATAGATGAGCACCAGATGAGCAGAAACTGGTCGGAAAATTCGAACAATTTGAAGGTGAAATCTCATTTCTCAGGGCGAATTTACATATTACAATCTTAAAGGTTTAATATTTCAAGAATGCTTTAATAAAATAAAAAAAATAAAATAAAATAGTCAGTAGTTTGAAATTGAAATGAAAAAAAAGATGCCTTTTTGCAAAAAAATAAGCCTTACGCCCGATTTCTTGACAAAGTTCTAGCCCTTAAAACTCGGTTTAGTGAAATTTTAGAACTCATTTGAGTTCTAAGTCATTTCTTCACCAAGTTCTAGTGCGTTAGAACTTCGATTTAGAACTTTGTTATAGTTAGAACTTCGATAAAATTAGACCCTCGAATTCGGGGGTTTAGTGCCTTAGAACTTCGATTTATTAGAATTTCGTTTTTTCAACGAATTTGCTGATTTCATATTAGACAACGGCGTCGAGGGTTCGTTGGGAAAAATTGGTATTTACTTTGTAGCATTTGTTGGTAATGAATTATTGTTGGTGTTGTCAGACGACCGCGGCACCGTTGTTTCGGTGGACAAAGCTGTAGACACCTGAGCTGTCGGTGGAAAATTGACGGTTTGAGATGGCGTCATTAGGGTTGTAGCTTTTTTTTTTTCAACCAGAGAGCATGGAATATGGGAATCGTCTGCAGGAGTCATATTTAAGACGTCGAAATCTGGTGGCATTGCATCAGAATCAAATGATGCTAATCTTGTTGGCAAATGGTCAGAGAAGTATACTTCGGCGATGGCGACAGCTTAACGAAAGCCAAAGCCTAAGTGTAAGCCACTTATCATTAACAATTCTCTGAGTGCATGTGATGCACAATTAAAGGCCGATCCTATATTCAGTTAGGGGACCACTCGTCCCGATTGGGGTACTCAAGAGGAAGATAGACCTTAAATTAAAAGAGAAAATCAACAACTCGTGGAAATCCAGGGACGATTGCGCAATCTCTAGAAGTATATGGCCTAACACAAATGAAAAGGAAACTCGGTATTTTCTATCGCTGAGTAAAAGGAACATTAAAATCCTGATAGGTGTACTAACGGGTCATTGCGCAATCCATTTGCACAATGGCCAACAAGATAGGGGCATTTGCACCTGATTTCTGCAGGAGCTGTCAGGATGAGAAGGAAATAGAAACCATTAAACACCTGCTCTGTGACTGTCCGAACCTTCAAACTAGCCGACTCCGTCATTTCGGAAACAGGTTTGTTGGAGAACTGGATGATCTAGCACAGGTCTCAATGGCAAACATGAGGAAATTTATAGATAGCACAGGCTAGTTCATTAACGAGCCAGTCTACGTTAATCGGCAGAATTGAGGAGCATCGATGTTAACTTTTATTTCTTTTATAGGGGATAACAATGGACCAGTAGGCCCCCGTGTACGCAACAGCTTCATGCTGTGAACACCCCTTATCACCTAACCTAATCTAACCTAAAGGCTGATCCTGAACGGCGAAGCACTTTTTTCTTGACAGTTTATGGGATATGAGCACGAGTAGGATTCGATTTTGCGTAACAGCTAACAGCCAACACACAAACTAATGGCGTTTTCAATTGGCAATCTGGAATCTGAAAAAAGCATTCTGGTTTTAAAATCACAACTGTCACTTTTGCAAATTGAGCGCATTCAGAATGCTTTTTTTCACTTACAGATTAACAATTAAAAACGCCATAACACGCCACGGACATCACCAAAATAAACATACACATAGCTATACCGTACACACATATGTACAAAGACAAACAAAAAATTAGCGCAACTTCAAAAATTATATTTATTTTGTTTTGAAATGAAGGAAATATGTGTCAAAAATGACTGCCGGGTGACTCAAAAATTTTAAAAACATGCTAGAACTAGGTTCTAAAAATGACAAGTTCTAAGCGCTTAGAACTCAGTTATGATTTTAGATCGAGTTCTAGAGAAGTGAAGAAATGCCCGAGTTCCAAATTTTCTAAAAACTAAGTTCTAACGTTAAACCGAGATTTACTAGATCGAGTTTTAAGGGAACTTTAGAACTTTGTGAAGAAATTGGGCGTTAGAGCCTTAGCTAGCAAAATAATGCCTAAAAGGCATGAAAATGCCTAGGTTGGCATCGCTGGTTCAGCTTCAGAGTTCGATCGACGCGCTAGTTACATGCTGATATATTCAACATGTCACAACCTTATATATGCAAGTACATAGTTCAAATATTGCACCATTCCGAAAGAACCTCATTAAGTTCATAAAAACCATAAAATGTTCTACTATACATAACAGTTCGAATTAAGATGAAACAAACATCAAATGAGCAGAGCTTTCGAATGGTTGCAGCTGTAAATTGTATTTGGTTATGAATTCCCCTGTTATGTTCTAGAGCGAACTTGATTGATCCGTTAACTTGTGTATGCAGCCGTTCTACTCTCTTAGAAAAAGAGCTTTTGATTTTGCATTGCTAGCGTTGGATTTATCACTTTTACGTTGACCATCGAATAGACAACATTAAATTATTAAGATTATTAGTCGAGATCATCTCTAGAAATAAATTAAAATAAAATATAAGAATAAAATAAAAAACAACATTATTTAGAAAACTTTGCTTTTTATAATATTAACTGATCGAAATAAAATCATAGTTTCATGATAAGATATGAAATAATAACTGGCGCAGTCTACACAAACAACCTACATTTCCCGAAGAAAATCAGAAAATCCTGCTATCCTGGATCCTGCTATCCTGAATACTGCTATCCTGAATCCTGCATCAATTAACCACATTATCCCATCCATATCATCAATCCTATAATCCATTTGGTAAATCCTAATTCATATCCATCCTTTCCTTTTTCCTTTTTAGTGTTAAAAAAACTAAATTCTTAAGAAATAAGTTGCGTTGCTCTAGTATTTGTTTTAAGTCTTGTAAAGAAAGTGTGCCACGTGATTTATACGATTTCAAGAAGTGGTCGAGTCTCGGCATTGCTTACGAAGTAGAAACTGACCAACGAGAAACAATGGCACAAAACAGTTCCTCAATGACAGTAGATGCTTTTAATTTACTTAAAATACCAGATGCGGTCAAAGATTTACCGAATTATGAAGGTAACCCGAGGTCATTGTATGACTTCCTAAGCAATGTCGAAGAAATTTTAGAGTGTATTCCAAAATCCACCACCGGTTGCTATCCAAAGACGATACTTCGCGCTATTAGAAATAAAATCGTAGGTCCTGCGAATGACGTGTTGAATATGTACGGGACACATGTTGACTGGACAGAAATAAGACATAATTTAGTGGTACATTATTCAGACAAGAGAAATGAGACGAGTTTAATCCGCGATCTTCACCAAATTAGACAGGGATCAAAAACAGTTGAGAGCTTCTATTCCAATGTTATAGATATTTTGTCTTCCATGATGAATCACGTCAAATTACACGAAAATGATGCAAATGTCATAACTGCTAAGAAAACACTTTACAACGAAATGTGCTTGAATGCTTTTCTGTCAGGTTTGAAAGAACCGTTGGGATCTACAATTAGGGCTATGCGACCTCCAAAGCTTTCTGATGCTCTCAATTACTGTCTGCAGGAACAAAATTGCCATTACTTAAGAAATTCATTTAATTCCCATGCTAATTCTAATACAAGAGAAGGACCTCGACATTACCAAAGAACAGTCAATTAAAATTATAATCAAGCAAATTTACAATCGGCCAATTTTCAATATCCCCCTTCAGCAAATAGTTTTAATCAATATACACCTACAAATTATCAAAATACAGTCAATAGAAATCACACTCAAACAAATTTACAATCAGCCAATTCTCATTATCCCTCTCCAGTAAATAGCTTTAATCACTATACCCCTAGAAATAATTTTCAATCGTCCAATTCCAAGACTTTTTCTTTAGGCAATAATTCTAACCTAGGCAACAATTATAACCAAGGGAACAGTTGTAATCAAAATTATCCCAGGCAAGGCTATGCTAATTCTCATTCAAAGAGATTTCCAACTCCGGAAAAAATGGAACTTGGGAGTGGGAATACTAGCATAAACTCAAAAAATAACAGCACTCGAAGCCAAAACAAAAATCTAATGTATAATATTGAAGCCTCTGGCAACACCAATAATTTTTTTCAAAATCTTGATAACTTTACTAACTTTAATGAACCACAAATGTATTATCCGAGCCCGGAACAAACCCAATCTATCGGAGATCGTGTTATAGATGATGGAAATTTTCTATCACTAGCCTCGGAGACTCAATAGGTTACCTGGATATAAACAATTTTAATACTAATTTACTCCCATATATTAAAGTAGAGAGTATTAACAAAAGTAAACTAAAGTTTCTTATAGACACTGGTAGCAATAAATCATTTATCGATCCAGGTGTAGTAGATATTAAAAATGTAAAAACTATAGATCCATTGGGAATTAAAACAGTTTTTAATACTAAATTTATAAATAAAGAAATTGTTTTGAATGGTCTCGTTGAGTTGAAAACAAATAAACCGCTTTCATTTTTATTGTTCCATTTTCACAACTATTTTGACGGCCTCATAGGTACAGAAATACTTAAGCAATTAGGATTTAAAGTAGATTTAAAAAATTCTATATTAGAAAACGAAAACGTCAAAATTCCTCTTCATTTTAAACCAAATATTATGTCGAAGAAGTATGTAGTCACGGGTTTGAGTAAAGTCATTTGTCGCCTGCCAGTTGACACAGAGTCTGGCAACATATATGTGAAACCAATGATTATAAAGCAAGGTCTTCTTATTTCTGAGGGTTTTTACCGTGCCGAAAATTGGTACGCATTAATAGAAGTCAATAACTTGCTTAATTTTGAACAAACTTTTGTTGTTGAACAACCTTTAAAAGTTCAGCCTATAAGTTCAGAAAATATCCTTGAAATACACAATTTTACTGTGAATAGTCCTGAAAATATAGGACAACTGAATATAGGTGAACTTATAAGAACCGATCATCTTAATTTAGAAGAAAAGAGCGAAATTGAGCGTTTATGCTGTAAGTACAGAGATATTTTTTTTAAAGATGGAGAAGCGTTAACATTCTCCAATAAGATAAAGCACAATATAAATACCAAAAACGACAATCCCATTTACACGAAGTCATATCGGTACCCACATATCCATAAAGAAGAAATTAGGAATCAGGTTTCCCAAATGCTTGATCAGGGAATCATACGTCCCAGTTATTCGCCCTGGTCCTCTCCGATTTGGATAGTTCCAAAAAAAAGAGATAACAGTGGTAGGGAAAAGTGGCGACTTGTCATCGATTTCAGGCGATTAAATGAAATAACCGAGGATGACAAGTATCCAATACCCAATATAACAGATATCTTGGACAAACTGGGGAAGTCTTTATACTTTAGTACCTTAGATCTCGCATCTGGTTTCCACCAGATTCAGGTTAATGCGAAAGATATTCCAAAAACAGCTTTTTCCGTTGATAATGGTCATTTTGAATTCATTCGCATGCCGTTTGGCCTTAAAAATGCCCCTTCAACGTTCCAACGAGTAATGGACAACGTACTAAAAGACTTGCAAGGTAAAATATGTTTAGTATACATGGACGACATCATCGTATATTCAACATCCTTGCAAGAGCATATTTATAATTTAGAATTAGTTTTTCAAAAACTTAGAGAAGCTAATTTTAAACTCCAACTAAACAAATCGGAATTTCTTAGAAAGGAGGTTGCATTTTTAGGTCATTTGGTAACTTCAGTGTTTTTTAACGGTGTTAAACCGAACCCAGATAAAATCGAAGCCATACAAAAGTTCCCCATTCCTAAAACACCCAAACAAATAAAATCCTTTTTGGGACTTCTCGGATACTACCGAAAATTTATTAGAGATTTTGCTAATATCACAAAGCCTATGACAGAGTGCCTTCGAAAAGGGAATAAAATTGTTTTGAACTGCGAGTACACCAACTGTTTTGCAAAAGTCTTTTATGCAATGATCCTATATTAATGTACCCGGATTTTACTAAGCCATTCAACCTTACTACAGATGCGAGTAACGTTGCTATCGGCGCCATTTTATCTCAAGGACCTATAGGTTCAGACAAACCGGTTTGTTATGCAAGCCGCACTTTGTCCAAAAACGAACAAAACTATAGTACCATCGAGAAGGAACTCTTGGCCATAGTGTGGTCAGTTAAATATTTTCGGCCGTATCTTTATGGCAGAAAGTTTCAAATTATAACTGACCACAAACCATTGACCTGGCTTTTCTCCATGAGAGAACCAAATTCAAAATTGGTTCGTTGGCGATTACGACTTGAGGAATTTGACTATATTGTTATTTACAAATCAGGAAAACTTAACTTGAATGCCGATGCATTATCACGCATTGAACTTCATGCAAACGAGTGTAATGACAGTCGAGTTGAAAATCTTGACTTAATTTCTATGCAAAATAACATTGATGAATGTGAAAGTATTGACACAATACATTCAGCAGTAGAAAATATAAATGACGGCATCCCAATATCTGAAAGGCCAATAAATGAATTTACGAATCAAGTTATTCTTATAGAAAATAAAAATAAATTGCTGTTGACGTCGAATCTAAAAATCATGTTCCAAAGAAAGAAGAGAACAACAATTGAATGCAAGGATATAAATAATGAAAATACAATTTTGGACATTTTTAATAATTACATAAACCCCAAAAAATTAACAGCTATCCTCGCTAATGATGAGACTTTTAAAATAGTTCAATTTGTTCATTCAAAATATTTTAGCAATAGCAAAATTAAATTGATTCGATGTTCCACCCTTTTGCAAGACATAACTGAAATAGATAACCAAGAAAAAATAGTAAGAACCTACCACCAGAGTTCTAACCACAGAGGAATCACCGAAAGTTATGAACACTTACGAAGAAAATATTTTTTTCCTAACATGAAAAACGTTATAAGTAAAGTTATTAATAGCTGTGAAACTTGTTTAAAATACAAATATGACCGACAAAACAAACCCATTCAATTCGAAATGACAGAAACTCCTCAAAAACCTTTAGAAATATTACACATAGATATATATTTCATTCATAAAGAACATTTCCTAACAATACTCGATAAATTCGGTAAGTTTGCCAGCGTCTATTTACTTCCTTCTAGAAATAGTATATCCATAATTAAATCTTTGAAACATTTTTTCTCCCACCACGGTGTTCCAGGAAAAATTATAACCGATAACGGAAGCGAATTTTTGTCCACTATTTTCAAAGATTTCTTAGCTGCATATGAAATAAGTTTGCATTCAATCTGTGCTAAGAGTTCAACGGGTAATTCACCAGTTGAACGATTTCATTCAACACTAACAGAGCTGGTTAGAATAATTAAATCCGAAAATGTGAAGAGACCGATAGATGAAATAGTGAATGAAGCGGTCATAACATATAATTCCTCCATTCACTCAACCACAAACATGACCCCTTTCGAAGTCTTAACAGGCCATATAAACAAAAGTGATTTTTTCCCCAAAGTAAAAAATTATAGCTCTACCCAAGAGTACATAACAATTCATTTAAAAAATTACAAGTTCTTATCCGATTTAATATACAAAAGAAGTTTAAGTAAAAAGAAAAATAATATAAATCATCGAAATAAAAATCGAGAAAAACCCCCAGTATTTCAAAAAAATGACAAAATATATGAACGTGATGATAGAAGAAATAAACTAGCTCCTCGTTTTATCGAACATACCGTCTATAATGACAACAAAATTACAGTGAACACAAACAAACGAAAAGTACACAAACAAAAAATCAGAAAAGAAAAACGAACATTTTCATGATTTGGTTTAAATCACTTGCGTACAAAAATGTAGTTAAAAAATATAAATTTATGTTAATTTTTAAAGAAAAAAAAAAAAAAAAACCTTTTTAAAGTAAACTACCTTAAAATATGAATTGGGACAACACAATTTAATAATATTTACGAAATATTAACCATTTAAAAATATCATATAATAATATCAAACAAAAAATTACAACTAACTATGTATATAATACTGTAAGAACAAATATTGTAAAATACTTCAATATAAATAATTTTATTTAGTTGTTCGCCTATCATTAAAGCATAATGCTACTTATTCAAATTTGTTGTCATAATATGTATATGTATATACGTAAAAACAAAAAAAAAATTTAAACCTGAAACTCAACATTTAATTTGTTTATACATTTTAATAGATCTATTCTATTTAAAATTATTGAATTCACATATAAGTAGATTAAGCTTGTTTTCTTTTTCATTTGTTTTCAAAAGTCAGTAACTTTGATAAATCCAGCAGTTAACTCTTAAATAGCTTAAATAATAAGATATCCGAAACTATTTAAAAAAAATAGTGCTCATACGCCACAGTGTACGAATGAGTTGCATGCGTAGAAAATGCAGATTCAATAATCTTTGATTCTTTCGCTCCAAACTGGGATGGGAGGAGTTACATGCTGATATATTCAACATGTCACAACCTTATATATGCAAGTACATAGTTCAAATATTGCACCATTCCGAAAGAACCTCATTAAGTTCATAAAAACCATAAAATGTTCTACTATACATAACAGTTCGAATTAAGATGAAACAAACATCAAATGAGCAGAGCTTTCGAATGGTTGCAGCTGTAAATTGTATTTGGTTATGAATTCCCCTGTTATGTTCTAGAGCGAACTTGATTGATCCGTTAACTTGTGTATGCAGCCGTTCTACTCTCTTAGAAAAAGAGCTTTTGATTTTGCATTGCTAGCGTTGGATTTATCACTTTTACGTTGACCATCGAATAGACAACATTAAATTATTAAGATAATTAGTCGAGATCATCTCTAGAAATAAATTAAAATAAAATATAAGAATAAAATAAAAAACAACATTATTTAGAAAACTTTGCTTTTTATAATATTAACTGATCGAAATAAAATCATAGTTTCATGATAAGATATGAAATTATAACTCGCTCGGAAAAAAGAGAGCGAGCATTGTGAGCGAAATTCCTGAACAAAGAAATGTCAGATCTAATAAGATATGAAAAAATGAAAAGAAATGTTTAAATTAATTTGATGACGGCGTTGCCACTGATGTTTACTTTTATATAGGTTTTCTATTTCTATTGGAAAATTATTGTATTTTTTGAAAGAAACTGTATTGTGTATTGTTTTGTGAGTGTAGCTAAGAGTGCATTATTAAAGTGTGTTATGAATGTTTTAATATCTGTGTTTGAAAGACAATGGTTTTCCGGTGGGAAGAAATTTTGGAGACTAGCATCCAACTGTAGTCTAAAAGAATTCCAATTATATTAGTATTTTTGAATGATCTTGTGTAAGAGAGATGATATAAGGTAAGGAGATGGGAAACAAAGCTGTCAAAATGACAATGCCTACAAGCTTTGGACCATAGTTACTGTGAAAGTATGCTTGTTTTTACCAATACTATCACAGTAAATATGGTTCTACCCATAGCTGGGCATAAACGGGCATTTTTTCGTTAATCCGTTAATCGTTAATTAACGAAGTTAACATTCCCATTAACGGATTAACTTTTCAGTTAACTTCAAAAAAATGTTAACGATCGTTAAATTTTCCAAAGTCCGTTAATCGTTAATCGAACACAAAAATACCATACAGATACACATTCAAAATAGATTATTGGTAATTATTTTTATAACTTATAAAAAATTAGTCAACACCCTTCAGGAAACACAACGGCACGCGACTTGTCTATTTCGCTGCCTGTATGTGTTTTTTTTTTTGGTGCTATAGGTATACAGAATATAATTTCGCAAATTCAATTCACTGCCGAGCGTTTTCATCGTGTGCACCGCCGGCCGCAACAATTCTCTTACGAATCATGTCGGCGATGTTCGTCCCTAGTAAAATTTGAAATGCCACTATTATTCCGGGTGCCGTTATTATTGCCGTTATTGAAATACCACTTTTTTCCAGCGGCTGTGAGTGGGAAAACTGCCATACTAATCGTATATAATACGACGATACGACAATGTTTGTTTTATTCCTTAGCGCGTGCTCAGAGAGTGTCGAGTGTACCTTGGGTCACTGCTACCGACCACTTCACAACGGTCTTCAAATTAAAAAATATAAAGTTTAAAGGCCTCGTTAATTGCACAGCTTTAGTCAATGCGTTATTAAACGGCATAGAGAGAAGGTTCGGACCACTTATGGACGATGATTAGTGTCAACTTGCTGCGGCTTTTCACCCTAAGTTTTGGTTGATATGGTTGCAGAAATATGATAACAGTCGTGTAGATGCAGTGAAAAAATGCATGGAAAAAAGGTAGAAGAAGCTACAAGAAGAAGCTATCGAAATATCAAAGGACGTAGAGAGTGTAAATGACGGAGGCAGCAACGCGAGTAACAACGACGATGATGAGGATGACTTTTTCAACTCTGTTACTCAATCTTCAAGCTCAAAGTCTTGTAAAAACGTGGCTAAATTTGAAGTCAAAAGACTCGTTAAATGAAGCGGCATTCCTCGGGGAACAAGTATTGGCATATCTGTTTATCCAATAGTTGCCCGTAGCTTAGTTGGTAAGTGCGTTGGGCTGCTAAGCTGAACGTCGTTGGTTCGAGTCCTACTCAGGTCAAGTTTTTATTTCATCTTTCACGGGCACTGCCTCTTGCGAAGACCTGACAAATCTTTCAAGAGTATCAATCTGTCATGAAAAAAGTGCTTCTCAACTCTGCCGTTCGGAATCGGCGTTAAATTGTAGGTCCCCTCAATTCTTCACACGCACTCAGAGAATTGTTGATGAGAGTAAGCCACTTAGGCCTTGGCTCTTCAAGAGCTGTCGCGCCATTCTATTTATTTTATTTTTTGTTTATCCAATACAATACTGCCATACCCTCAAGCGCTGCTGTTGAACGTCTCTTCTCCACGGGCAAGGATATACTTCAGCCGAAAAGATCCTCGCTTTCCGACGAGAATTTCAACATGCTGATGTTCATGAAGGGGAACAATCACATTCATATACATGACTGAATAAATTGTTGTTTTAACACTTAAACTCTTACATATAAAATATAATTTAATATATTAAGAAAAAATATACTTGTCTTTTCTTGTTTCCAACTTCCAATTTTTATTAGAAAATAAAATTTGTATGGCATGTTAACGGATTAACGATTAACGTTAACTTGCGTTAATTTTTCTAAAATTTAACGTTTTAACTGTTAACTTTATGATTAACGGTGCCCAGCTATGGTTCTACCACAGATAATAAATTTTTACAGACATCTCACCCTTATGGCGAGAAATGATATATGAAACTGAAAGCTACCAAAAACAAAGCTTTTTCCAAAAGCTTTAACGCATTCACTTAATGCATTAAAAATCTATTTTCGCTCACCCCATAAATGAATACTTAGGCAAGGAATAAAGCTTCCAAAAGCTCCTTGTGAGTTAAGGCGTTGTCAGTTAAGAGCAAAATATGTTTCATTTTTTTCTGAAGGGATGAGACATCTGTATAAATTTATTTTCTGTGGTTCTGTGGTTTTTATTTTTGTATTATTCATGTCCAAGGAAAGAATGAGAAACCTCTGGGAAATGTGGGCGTGTTAGAAGTGAAGTTACTTAAAGATGGAATTGTGTTGTGGAGCCATGTCTCAAGATTTCTTTCATTAAGGTTTTGAACATTATCGCCCCATCTGGGACTCTTAGCATTCAGATCTCCACCTATTATGGCTTCATTAAAGTTATTTGCCATCGTCTCAATTTTGTCAAGTTCTGAAATAAAGGTTAGATTCTGAGAATTTGGCGGAAAATACACCGAGCCTAGCAGGTATTTTTTGGTTGAGTTGTCTCTTGTCTTGTATTGCAGCTAATATTTATGAAAACCGAGGAAAAGTCCGAAGACCCAAAGTCCAGATACACATATTTTAAATTGGTTTTAATAATTGACGCAACCCCTTGTTTTTTTTTTGTCATTTTGAATAATGTTATTATTATCCAGAAACACTTTATGTTTACTGGATATAGATATGAGTTTCTTGTATGAATGCAATTGAACAGTTTGTTTCCTGGAGAATTTTAAGTAATTCTATTCTCCTGGAATGTTTTATCAGAGACAAAATGTTAAATTGAATTATTTTGAAAATCATTATGCCAAACAACAAAGCAAATCATTGATCAGGGCTACGTAGGCCAATTTTTGTTTTGTTAAGGAGCTCTTATTCCGATAATTTAATATAAATTCTTGTTATTAGTGTGTTCATATCCAACTCAAAAAGATCATTGGAAAGAGCCATGAACTGCGTGATAGGGTTGCCTAGTGTCCTCTTAGGATTAATTGTTTCGTTGTTGTCGTTATTGCAGTCATTTTTAAACTGATCACCTAGGTGATACCAGGGACAACCAAGGCACCTTTTGAAACTGCATTTGAGAGACTTCTAGCATTGTCTCTTTTTATGCTTGCTTCGTGAAAAATTTGCTTTCGCCTAGTTTCATATTGTTTGTACAGTTTACACCCTCGAAAGTCAGCAGGATGGTCTTCGCCGCAATTTTCGCAGGCGGCCTTGCTTCCTTCCTCTTTGACTACTGGGCTTCATGACGATTGGTACATTTAACACAATTATATGAAAAGGCACAATTCTTTTCAAGGTGTCCGAATTGTTGTGTGGCCTTGGTTGCCCCTTGGTTTTTCCCAATACACCTTAGTATGAAACAGGTATTTAATTTTAAAAAGCTCTTTCGCATCAGTACCCAGAGGAAGTCGTACAAGAAAAAGATTGTAATTGATTTTGTGTTGTTTTGACCTTAATGTCTCAAACACTGACACGACACTTTAGAGATATTTCGAAAATTAGTTTTAATTTCATCAAATATTTCTTCAGTTGGATAACTCGATGTGAGTTCCCTTAGGACAACGTTGGTCGTTCTATCTTCTTTGAGCGTAAATGAATATGCTTGACTACCTTCTGCATTTCTTAATGTAAAGTTTACTTGAACTACCCCTGTTCACAATCTTATATTCAAAACTTACCGATTTATTTTGAAGGTTTTTAACAATTATAGGTGTTTGATTGAAGTCTTTTCCGTGTTATTTTTATCGTTGTTTTTGTTGCTATCTGTTTCAATGCGTTTGGGAGTATTTCCTACCGCATGAATTTCAAGGTCTAGTAGGCTAAATTTATTTTCACTTGTGGCTCTTCATAGTTTTTTCAATATTGATCGCTGGAGCGGAATGTCTTTTTGAGGGCGTTTGCCAGCTGGTCGAAGTTTAATCTTGTATTGTTGCATCCATATTGGAGGACGAGGGTGATATGTCAATGTTGGGTGATTGTCCACTGAACACTATAAGTTGCTGTGCAACATCAATGTCACAGTTCATATTCTCAGACATTTTTCTTTTTTTATTGTTTCATTAGTTTGCTTCATTGGAGCAAGATTAAAGAACGTTGAAAGCACTAACACAGCACTTCCAGCAACACGTTTTGCATTGATATTTTTCACCATCCAGTTATAAAAAAAATTGTTTTCTTTCTTTTTTTATTGTTTTTATTTAATTTTACTACTTAATTGTTTATATTGAGGAAGCAGGCGATTTTTCACTATCAGTTTATATTTTTGTTACTTTTTAAAATTCAATTGTATCTCTAATTAAATCACTTGGATTTACCTCTAGTCCGTAAAATTCCGAAGAATCGGACACCATCCGACTTTAATTTTCTAAAAAAATCACTAATTATTTTATTTTTACATGTTAAGCCTTTTTAGTTTTATTCAGAGAAAAAGATTAGCTAGAAGAAATTATCACAACTTTTCATTATGTAATTTTTTATTTTCCGATTTTTCTAAATGAGGTCTGCTCTGCTCGAAGATCTGATTTCTGATTGTATTAAATGCTCAATTGTATTTCAAAATTAAATCAGAACGTTCAGAAAATTTTCAGAGCTTACTTTGTTCAGAGCAAAGATTAAATATAAGTACCTTATATCATCTCTGGTTCAGAGTCTGTTTAGCAATCTCTGAAGACTCAGAGTTCAGCGCTCTGAACTAAAAAAGAAAAACGCCTATTTGTTGTAAATATGTAATTCACTACTGTACTTTAAACTTAGTTTTTTTGTATGAATATACTTTTATGTTTTTTATGTTTATAAATATTTTTTCATTCCTCAATAAAATTTATAGCGTTCAACCAAACACCATATAACAAAAAACAAAGACCATATACTTGTCATATGGTCTTTGGTTCAACATTCAAGATTAAATTCAATTCCCTGAAATATTATTTCAAAAGGTTATGGGCCCAGGAAAACGCCCAGGGAGACGCTAAGAAGAATACATATACCGCAAGAAAGAATAACTCCGAAGATTTGTTGTGTACAAAAAGTAATCTTTTATTATATTATTCTTTGTTGTTTTGTTTTTTAATCTTGAATAAGAATTAAGACATTATATAACTGTAATTATGTTAAGCAATTTTTTGGCCACGATTGAAAAGCTAAAAGGGCGTGACAATTATGCTAGTTGGAAGTTCGTAATAAAAACTTATTTAGAACATGAAGGACTTTGGGAATCTGTTGAAGGTACCGAAACGAATGCTTCTCTGATTTCAAAATGCAGAACGACTCTGATTTTGTCCATTAATCCGACTAATTTTATTCACGTTCAAGAAGCAAAAACGGCAAAAGAAGTTTGGGACAAATTACAAAATGTTTTTGAGGACAATGGTAGAGTTCGTCGAATAGGTTTAATTCGTCAAATGTCTCAGACGAAACTGGACGAATGTGAATCCATGCAAGTTTATGTGAACACAATTGTAACAGACAAAGACAAAATTATTATTTCAAAAGGTTTCAATCACTCTTAGGAAACAAAACTTGGCAATTAGTAGATTTACCACCGGACAGAAAAGCAATCAATTCAAAATGGGTATTCAAAATCAAGACCGATACAAAAGGAAAAATACTTCGATACAAGGTTAGACTAGTTGCGAAAGGATGCAGTCAACGTGCTGGTATTGATTATGAAGAAACGTTTTCACCAGCCCAAGTCCTTGCAAGAGAACTTCGTTCGAGTGACATAGCCCCACCAAACAACAGAAACTTGACAAATACAGAAATCGACCAACACCTTGAACAGATGGACAACATAATAAAACGAACAATGGAACGGACAGTACCGAAGTACAAGGAACGCGACCAAAACAACGTCTACAGTAATGCAACGATAGACGCACTGCACAGACAGAAAAGCGGACTACTGACAAGACTGAAAAACTTGTAAAGACGATTTACAGACCCGAACGACCTGGAGATTAGGACACTGAAGTCGTCGATTAAAAACGTCAACACCCTGATCAAGGAAAACTACAGGTTATCTATTAACTTGTATTGGGACAAGAAAATTCGGGCCGTTAATTCTAGCGACCCGAGTATGTTCCCTAAGATTAATAAAATTTTTAGGTCCAAGAATCAGAACGACCTTCCGTGTCTTAAACTCCAGAGAACAGTAGAGAACACAGACGTACTCCTGACAGCGCAAATTGATCCTGAGGAAGCCGTCTTGGACGATGACTTCTTTGTGATTGAAGATCCGCAGGAGAAAGTGGAGACAGTTGGTGCTGCTTTCCAGCAAGTGTATAAGGTGAATGCTTGCACTCGCCCGAACCACGACCTGGAGAACAGAGCCTTACTTCATCACTTCTACCTGAGGAATGATATTTCGCATTTGCGATCCGAGAACCGTGGTTTTATCCGGTTTGATGACGATTTCTTAGCAAACGCTATAATCGCCGAGCGAACGGGCCCAAGTCCCTTGCTCATCACGAAGGTAGAAATCCAGCTCATCTTCGATTCAATAAAGAATAAGAAGTCAGCAGGTGTCGACGGTATATCCAACATTGTACTAAGACACTTACCGATTGAGGCAATAGACATCTACACCACTTTGTTCAACAACGCGCTGGATAATGCATATTATCCAGAGCGTTGGAAAACAGCTGTGGTTCATCCTCTCCCAAAAAAGGGAAAGGACAACTCCAATCCTTCGAATATCCGGTCAATAAGTCTTCTTCCAAGCATCAGCAAGGTATTCGAAAAGGTAATCAATAGGGCTCTGGCTGTTCGGGTTCAAAGCGGGACATGACACCATTCATGCCGCGTCTAAGCTCGTTTCTGATATCCAATGGAACAAGTCCAAGAAACAATGCACGGGTGCTGTTCTGGTGGATTTGGAGAAGGCCTTCGACACCGTATGGTTAGAAGGGTTGTACCTAAAACTCACCAGACAAGGCATCAGTAAACCATTATTGTATATGCTTTATGATATGCTCAACGGTAGGAAGTTTGTTGTCAAAAGTGGCAATGTAACTTCTACCAACACCTTTGAAATTAAAAACGGTCTTCAACAGGGAGAGGTGAACTCGCCGATCCTCTTCAGCATTTACACCAGCGATCTGATAGGTAGCTTAACTAACGCAATTGCGTATGCCGACGACCTGATTGCGTACAGAACGGCTCGAAAGGTTGAAGTTATTAGAATTCTCTTGCAGCGTGACTTCGAGAAGATTCAGCGATACTGCGACGATTGGAAACTGAAAATAAATGTCCAAAAGTCGGAGACAATTTTGTTCCGGACTCCGTTGGCTAAGGCTTCGCGAGATACGTGTAAGAATTGGCGCAAGATGGTCATTGTTGATCCTCACGGACAGCCATTGACGAGCAAAAGTGTAGTGAAGTACCTCGGTATCTGGTTGGACCAGTTTCTGTATTTCGACAGACATATAGATGCTGCTCTAACTAAGGCCAGAGGAGCCTTCGCTTTGACAGAACGGCTGCTTTTCAGCAGTCGGCTTGCCCCAGAGTGAAGGTAATTTGCTACATGGCCCTCATACGGCCAATGATCGTTTATGGTTGTCCAGTGTGGTTCAACATTGCCCCTTCCCAAATGGAGAAGTTTCGAGTGTTCGAGAGGCAGTGTCTTCGGCGCTGTCTCGGTTTGTATCGGACACCGGAATCTTCTTATTTGCATTATTATTCAAACGAGGTTCTATACAACGGGGCTCGAATCAATAGAATTGACAATTTCGTGATAAAACTTGTTCGGGGCCATATTGCGAGAGCTATGACTTCGACCAACAATTTGATTTTCGGGTCGTTCTATCCGAACGACAACTACTTTGACAATGCACGCTTGAGCGGCTTCATCCCACCAGAGGCATTCCTCTATCTAGCCCAGTGCGGCATGATATAGGATAGACTGGCAGTACCACTTATCTACCACGTCAGGCGAAGAACCGTAGACCGGCGGCTTCTGTATGAACGAGGCATCCTCGCTCGTGATGGAGCGGAGCTGCTTCGGTTCAGTAGGGCTGTGTCCGAAAAGGACCGCATTGATAGGGTGAAGCAGGAGAACCAGTTTTGGTGGCTTCAAACTGCATCTGACAATGGGTAATCCGGAGTGGGGTATTTTTGCCTTGGCCGGCTTACATACTTGTTTTAGTCTTAGGTTTTAGGTTTAAGTAGAGTAGGTGGTATGGTGGCGTTAAAGAATATACAAAAATAAAAAAAAATAAAAAAAAACACCAAAAAATAAAAATATAAAAAAGAAAAAAAAGTGATAAAAGTGAAAAAAAAGAAATAGAAATTATATGAATTAAAGAAAAAGACAATTACAAAAATCCACAACAGTTTAGAAAAGGACATAGTTGTTTTGCCGCTGTGGTTGTTCTAGTTTTAAGTAGTTTGTAGGTAGATTAGGTAATTTTAAGTTTTATTTTAAGGACCCTAGTTTGTAAGTTAATCCCCAAAAACAAAAGTTAAAGCCATTAGTTTTTTAAATTTTCTGATAAAAAAAATAAATAAATTGAAATAAAAACAAAATATCTTAGTTCGTAGGCCGAAAGGCATTAATTTTAAGAATAATGAATTACTTAGAGCGCCCGATTAGGGCCAGTAAGTTATATATATGTGGGTCAACTTCGTCTTATTAAATGAAACGCAAAACACTTCGATTTATCGTTTGATTTTTATTTTTGGGAATACGCAGTATAATTGTTTGGAGGCACTTTTATTCTTGCTTAAAGGCAAACTTCACTTTACAGTTTTTAATGATTGTTCGAAAGGCAAACTTTACATTGATATTTAATGGCAAACTTTATTTATAATATGTCTTGTTGCATGGAGGCAAACTTTACATTGATGTTTAACAATTGCTTAACGGCAAACTTTATTTTATAATATGTCTTGTTGCATGGAGGCAAACTTCATGAACCTTTTTGCTTGGCTGTCACACACGAACTGTGTGTCGTTTATTTAGAAATGAAATACTTGGATACTCGAATAATTCTCTATGTGTGTATTAGTGCGTTCGTCTTCGTGCGTTTTGTGGTTGTCGTATTCTCTCTCTCCCACATCCGGCTGTCCTGACCACTAGTTCGCCCCGAACGGGGAGCTCCAAGCTTTCATGAACTCGGCTACGGTATTCGTTCGATACGGCCCCTCATGATTCCCTACCTTCTCGACCTCATACCTGTCGTGACTCGACCGTCCTATTATTTTGTATGGTCCTAAGAACTTGGGTCTCAATTTCATACCCGTACCGAACTGGGTTCGCTTGATGGCTACTAAATCCCCTATTTGGTACTGGTGCGCACTAACTCGAGTCTTATCGAATGAACGCTTGTTTTCCTTTTGTATGGTTTCTATGTTCTTTCTCGCTTGTTCTCTCACGACATTGCGTTCGACGTCGAGCTCACTCACTACCTCCTCTTCCAATTAAGCCCTCAAATCTGGATATTCGGGTACTTTCATCTCTAAGCCCGTCAGTATTCTGAACGGACTTACTTTAGTACTCCTCGGCGGAGTATTATTCAATACCTGCTGTACCTTATCTACATGCTTGTACCAACTCTTTGGATCTTCTAAACACAGCTTAGCAAGCATGGAAGTAACCGTTTTGTGGACTCTTTCCACCTGCCCATTTCCCCGTGGAACCCCTGTGGCAATCAATAGGTGTTGTATCCCCTCTTCACTACAGTAATCCCTGAAACTGTTTGACGTAAAAGCCGTACCCCTGTCTGAGATGATACGCTTTGGATTACCAAAAGTCGACGCCTGTCTTCTCAATTTTTCGATTACCTCGTCTGAGCCAGTACTTTTTGTTGGATGAAGCCAAACAAATTTGGAAAAGGCATCAACGACCACGAGTAGATGGTTATACAGCTTTTTCGTGTTCTCCATTGGACCTACGTGGTCCACATGGTACGTTTCGAGCGGAATGTCTCCTTTATCAATGGGTGAGAGTAATCCCTCCTTTCTGCTGTTCTTTGCCTCAGTGATGATGCACTGGACACAGCTCCTGACAACGCTCGTCACTTTCTTGGACAAATTGGGAATGTAAAAGGTCTTCTCTATTATATCCTGAGTTTTCTTTGCAGCGAAATGTCCTTGTTGGTGCGCCATGGAAATGATCTCTTGTTCCATTTGCGCAGGTACTACCACTAGTTCCTTTGCAGTGTCTTTGAATAGAACGTCTGCTTTTGAGAAGTAGTCCTCGTAAGTGTCCCTTTCTAATATTTTCCTAACAGCCCTAGTCCACGTGTCTTCCAGTTGAGCTTGTTTGATGCGAAGGTTTAGAGACTCTTCGATCATCATGCAATAAACTCTACTGAGAGCATCGACGTGTCTCATCTGGGTTCCCGAACGATGTTCTACTTCATAGTCGAAGTCTTGCATGATCAATGCCCAACGAGCTATTTTCACCGGAACATCATTTTTCTTCATCGTCATCGAGAAAGCGTTACAATCTGTAACGATCTTAAATCGTAACCCCAATAAATAAACCCTCCACTTCTTGAGCGCTTCTACTATAGCGAGTACTTCCTGCTCATAAGAATGGAGATTTTCCTCCGTCAGTGAGGTTTTCCGACTATAAAACTGTACTGGATGGAAACTCTGATCCTCCTCATCTCTCTGTAACAATACACCCCCGTACCCATATTTACAAGCGTCTGTATGGACTTCTGTTACAGCTTTGGGGTTAAATAACCTTAGGACAGGTGCTTTAGTGAGCGCCGTCTTCAACTGTTCGAACGCCAATAGCTGTTCAGCTCCCAATTGGAATTTTGATTCTTTCTTGAGCATATCGGTTAGTGGCTTGGCCACCAATGCAAAATTCTTCACAAACTTCCGAAAATATGAGGTCAAACCTATAAACCTTTGGAGAGCCTTTTTGTCCGTCGGGATTGGATAATTTTCAATAGCCTTGGTCTTCTCAGTCGATGGTTGGATAGTGCCATTTTCGACGATTAAACCAAGGAAATCAACGCGTCTCTTCAAGAATTGGCTCTTTTCCCACTTGAAATTAAGGCCATACTTCTCAGCCACCTTAACAACCTCTATCAACTTTTCTATGTCTTCTGCCTCATCTCTTGAAGGAATTATCATGTCGTCCATATACAAGATCACTATGCCGGCTTGGATTAATGTCCGAAACACGGCGGATACGAATCTGCAGAAAACTGCTGGAGAATTCGAAATCCCAAATGGAACGAATAAGAATTCATACTGGTAGTCTTGAGTGACGAATGCAGTATATTTGCGAGAATCTGGATGCATAGGCACATGAAAGAAACCGTTTCTCAAATCTAGCGTAGTATACACTTTTGCCCCTTGTAAACGTTCGATTACTTCATCGATCGTTATCATTGGAAAATTATCCCTTATAATTTTCTCGTTAAGTCTTCGGTAATCACAACAGAGTCTTTTTGTACCGTCCTTTTTTGAAACCAGGACAATCGGAGACGCGTATGGAGACACGCTCGGTTGTATGATTCCCTCTTTGAGCCATTCGCTAACTTGTTGGTTAACAACCTCTTGATCTGGCCTCGGCATTCGCCTAGGTAATTGCCAAACAGGAACTTCATCTTTAAGCACTAGCTTCATTTCAACTGGAGCTAGTTCCCTCCTACTCGGAGAATAATTCCTAATAATCCCCTTAATAGTCCCTTGCTCCTCAACCCTCAGGTGATCAAGGTCAACTATTAGATTATTCCGGAATTCTCCCTCATGAGCCGACATGCAAATGCTTTCAAAAACATTCAACTCAGGCATGTCTTCCTCTTCCCTCTCCTTCAGGCTATCGCCTCTTCTTTTACCAAGTCCTGTTGACACACTGGCTTCGGCAGTGTCTGCAAGTGTCTTACTCAAAACACCCTTTTCTACTTCGGATCCCTTCGACACACTGACTACGGCAGTGTCTGCAAGTGTCTTACTCAAAACACCCTTTTCTACTTCGGATCCCTTCGACACACTGACTATGGCAGTGTCTGCTACTTCCGGCTTTAAAGAACCCTTCTTTCGTTTGAAACGAACCTCTTCATCTTCTATTGTCATATTGACCTCCCGTAAGATGTCGTTGCCTATAACTGCCTCGTACGGCATGTCTATCTCCCCGAGTACGTGGAAAATCATTTCCAACTGGCACTCGTCCATATCCACTTTCATGAGAAAACTTCCTAAAGTCGTAACCTCTTTGTGACCCAATCCTACTAATCTCATTTTCGTCGAATTCAATTCCCTATATCCCATCATTAATAAGGAATCGTACCTTACCAAACTCACATCACTACCTGTATCGACTAACGCGCAAATTGACAGATCCCCGAATTTGATGGTCTTGAAAACTCGGTTGGAGCCGGTTGCCAAGCACACTCTGGTTTCTCCCTCCTCATTGAACTCCACCTCCGATCTCATCATGTGCATACCTCTCGATTCAGGTTTCACACCGGATTGCCCTGACTTACACTCGAATGACCTATGGCCTGATTCTCCACATTTAAAACATTTAAATGTTCTTAGCTCACAATCTCTGGATAGATGTGTGAGGCTACCGCACTTAAAGCATTTTTTGGTGTCTATATTGGCATGGGAGCGGGAACTGGTTGAAGGCTGCACGTTTCCTCGTGAGTATGAAGACTTATGTGAGGAACCGTGCACCTTCTCGTAGAGCCTTATTTGCTCTTTGAGTTCTTGAATTGTTTTTGCCTGAAACAAACAAGTTTTGTTTTGCCTGGAGTCGGGTATTCCCTCCGCAAAATATTCGATTAGACTCTCATCGTCTAAATCGATTTGTTTTGCTACTTCCATAAGTGCATACAAATATTCGATACACGACTCGGTTGACTTCTTTCGACGAGTCTTCAATTGTCGATGCACTTCTGCAGCTGAAAACTTGCTCGAAAATTCCTCCTTTAGCGCCCCTTTCAACCCCTCCCAACTATTTAACCCCGACAAACTCCTCAGAAACTGTTGAGCGACTCCCTTTACCAACTGTTTTCCGTAAATGAATTTCTGGATCTCACTCCATTGTACGATGATGGCGTTCTCTTCAAAATCTGAGACCCACTGATTAACGTCAGGGTGTCCCGTGCCATCAAACGTCAAAAGTGATCCCTCAATATCCCTTAACGTAAAATTGTTGGCTGCCATCCTACGCTCCCTGCCTGACTCTGCGTCGCTAAAGTCACTATTGTCTCCCTCGTCCTCTATTGGTCTGGACAACCCGTAGTGTTCAAGGAGTCTGTCCTGTAATGCCGTCTTAACTCCTTGTGCTGATAAGTTCAACTCCCTTAATTTTTGCCTTAAAGCTTCAACAGTGATCTCGAGAATTTCTCGAGCATCCATTACAGAATTGCAGTAATACAGTAAAAATATATTTATCAAAGAGAAAAGAATAAAGTGCCAAACTACTTTGAATTTACCCTAAACAAATACAAATGTGTGAAATTTACTTGATAAAAAAACGAACCAAACTCGATACACACTCGCCTTGTTCGTTCCTCGTACCGCTGATGCTGATGCTGACTCTGCTCGCAATTCGTCTTCTTTGTTTTTGTTTTATTTTCTTTCTGTCTGTTGTTCTCGTTGGAGCGAGCAACCACGGTGGTCTTCATGCATAGACACGATTTTGACTCACACGTCACACACTATCACCGCTTTAGGTTGAAGCCCTTAACTGTTTCTTTATTGTTCTTTATTTATTGTTTCTCTTTTTGGGATGAAGCCCGTCACTGTTTTCTTTATTGTTTTTTTTTTTTTTTTTTTTTTTTTTTTTTTTTTTTTTTTTTTTTTTTTTTTTTTTTTTATCGTTCGACGCGCACGCACAAACGGTTTTTTGTCTTTCGATTTTGCGTGTACAGTCGAAGTGTACAATCGCACTATTATTCTCTACTACTCGTTCACTTCGTTTGGGATTGAATTTCAAAATCCATATTATGTTCTCACTTACACTTTATGTCACTTTATGATTTTCTGGATCCCGGACGAGCCCCCATTTGTGGGTCAACTTCGTCTTATTAAATGAAACGCAAAACACTTCGATTTATCGTTTGATTTTTATTTTTGGGAATACGCAGTATAATTGTTTGGAGGCACTTTTATTCTTGCTTAAAGGCAAACTTCACTTTACAGTTTTTAATGATTGTTCGAAAGGCAAACTTTACATTGATATTTAATGGCAAACTTTATTTATAATATGTCTTGTTGCATGGAGGCAAACTTTACATTGATGTTTAACAATTGCTTAACGGCAAACTTTATTTTATAATATGTCTTGTTGCATGGAGGCAAACTTCATGAACCTTTTTGCTTGGCTGTCACACACGAACTGTGTGTCGTTTATTTAGAAATGAAATACTTGGATACTCGAATAATTCTCTATGTGTGTATTAGTGCGTTCGTCTTCGTGCGTTTTGTGGTTGTCGTATTCTCTCTCTCCCACATATAAGTAGAATTAATTAGGCTAGTTTCCCATTTTGTCTAGCATGTAAGTAGAGTTAAGTTTCAATGAATAAAAAAAATGAATTTCGAAAAAAAAAAACGTTTTCACCAGTTGTTCGATATTCTTCAATACGTTTATTGATGGCATTAGGGCTCAGTTATAGCTATCAGTAAAATCCATCAGTAAAAATTGAAACATCTGGATTCTGAAATTTTTTACTGATGAGCGTTTATAACTATCAGTAAATTTACACCTTCGCGCCGCAAACAATTTCGTTTTTACTGTTCATCTCATCAGTAATTTTTTAAATGATGGCACCGGAACAGTAAAAATATGAAACGCCATCAGTAAAACGAAATGGAATTTTTTTTGACATTTGGTAGTTGTTCAGTAAAATGAAATTTCATCAGTAATATTTATAAAATTGATTTGTTAATAATATTTAACACTAAATGCATTCTTTTTTTTTGTTAAAAATAGACAAAATGTATTTTCAACTTATTTCATCAAAATTTTCCTCAAAATATAAGATTAAAGTTTTCAAAATAGCAAAACAAAATTTTTACTGATTGATTTTACTGATAGCTATAACTGAGCCCTTAGCAGCTAGATACGACTTAGATATCGAACAGATGGATGCAATAACAGCATTTTTACAAGGCGATGTCAATGAAACCATTTTCATGAAGCAACCCGAAGGTTTTGATGACGGAAGTGGTCGAGCCAGCTGAAGAAGGCTATTTACGGTTTAAAACAAGCAAGTCGACAGTGGAATATCAAGTTGAATGATGTAATGATCAAGAATGGATACAAACGCTCTCAAATTGATTCATGCATTTATTTTCGTCGTCAAGGGAAGAGTATGATTTTTGTTGCCGTCTATGTGGACGATTTTTAATTTTTTCGAACAACAAAGGATGGACAAACCGACTTAAATCCAATTTGACGAAGAATTTCAGTATGAAAGATTTGGGAGAAGCAAGTAATTGCATCGGGATGAGAATCAATCGGGACAATTAACAAGGAACAATTACACTTGACCAAAAGAAATACACGGAACAAATAATTGACAAATTCAAGATGAATGATTGTTATCCTGTGAAGAACCCAGTAGATTCAAATCAAAAATTAACCAAGGACATGACAGCTATTACAACGGATGAGACCAAGGAAATACAAAATATACCATATCAAGAAGCAGTTGGAAGTTTACTTTATTTATCTGTTTGTACTCGTTCAGATATATCGTTTGCGGTTGGAAATGTGAGCCGTTTCAACAACGAATTTGGAAAAGGTCACTGGAATGCAGTAAAAAGGATTTTCAAATATCTCAGAGGTACAACAGATTATAAACTTCAATTTTCGCGTGATGGAAACCAAAGTTTGATTGGATACTCGGATGCAGATTGGGCATCAGATATTGAAAGTCGAAAATCATGTACTGGCTATTTATTTAAGCTTCAAGGTGGAGCAATCTCATGGACTAGTAAACGTCAACCAACAACTGCTTTATCAAGTGCAGAAGCAGAATACATGGCCTTGTCATCGGCTACACAAGAAGCTATTTGGTTAAAACAACTGTTACAAGAAATTGGTGAGAATATCGATTCTGTTGAAATTCATTGCGACAACAAGAGTGCCATCAATATTGCACACAATCAACTCTACAGTCCAAGAAATAAACATATTGATATTCGACATCATTTCATAAGAGAAAAAATAACAGATGGCTTAGTGAATATCAAATATCTCAACACTGACAATATGGTTGCTGATAGTTTAACAAAAGGTGTTACTTACGATAAACATAATTTTTGTTTAGAAAATATGGGCTTAACTCGTTAATATTTTGTTTGTTTGTTTTTAGTAATATTTTAATTTAATAATGTTAACCATTTATGTTAGTGCTAATTTGATGTTATTTGATTGTGAATAAAGGTGGAGTGTTGTAAATATGTAATTCACTACTGTACTTTAAACTTAGTTTTTTTGTATGAACATACTTTTATGTTTTTTATGTTTATAAATATTTTTTTCATTCCTCAATAAAATTTATAACGTTCAACATTCAAGATTAAATTCAATTCCCTGAAATATTATGTCAAAACTATTGCGAATGGCGATAAATGGACACATCGTCATCGTCTTATGTTGTTTTGTTTTAATGGGGTTAAAACAATAAGCCAATTCTAAACTTCAAGTACCTACATTCCGCTTTAATTCGAAATTAAAAATTTTAAACTTCTTCTTCTTCTTCTTTAAAATATCCTGCCAATAAATTTCTGCGTTTCGTAAACTAATGTTGATCAATTGTGCTTCTGTTTTTTAAAACACTTATACAACAGATCTGAATGTATTTTTTTAATTTCCCAAATGAAAATAATACCATTTCAACCGAACAAATAAAAATGTTTAATTTTCTTTGTTTCCACCATATGCTTCCAGCCAAATTATCCACAAAGAGAAAACTCTAACAAAAAAAGGCAGGCAAACAAAATCTCTGGGGGCATCCAAATCAACCCCACATTAAAAAGCACTTATGATGTTAAGCCATAAATTTTCAGCGATAATAACAACGAAGTTTAATTTTATCCAACTGAAAAACGCGACCCTCTTATGCCCAATCTTACATAGAACGACAAGGATTTTTTGGTCAAATAGAATCCCCGAGCAACAGGCCAACTTACGAAATAAAACAACAACTACGACCGACCGACGATGACGCACATTATTTACCAGCACCATATCCTTATTCCTACTTCATTTTCGTTTTCGTTTAGCTGAGCATCCCAAAGCTATTCAGTTGTCTATAGTGGTGCTGCTCTGCTAAGCCCTTTTACCGGATGTGTTTTATTTTCCATTTTCAACTTTTTTTTTCGATTTTCGAAGAACAAAAACATATAGGTATGCACTAACATTTCCCGTAGCAAGCTCAGCTCATCCTGTTTTGTGAGGCACTGTTGCTGTTGCTGAAAATTCCAGTAAAACAAAAAATCGATATGAATCAACGGACGACCCTCACAAATTCACCAAAGGGCCCATGTCAATGGCTTTATAGTGATAGTCCTTTCTTGTCTACGAACGACAAAATGCTATAAGAACTTGGTACCGAAATTCCATGTAGGGACATTAGGGACAGAACTATTATAAAACCCATCTGCTGTCATATATGTATTATTTACATACAAACGTACACATCCTTGATACAGCACTCAAAGAAGAATGGCGAAAGGTTAATAAAATTTGTGAGTACCTATGACCATTTTTACGGGCGCACGTCAGCAAATGACGGGAATAGATTTTTCAAAGTGAGACTGCACCTGACCCATAAGTGAGAACAGGCAACAAAATACATAAGTTGGTAAAATCGGACGGAAGTGGAAGACTATAATTTGTTTATAAATAAAAAAAACGTGCTTTTATTATAAAAATAAAATTGTTCTAAATTGAAAATTCTCCGGTGCAAAAAGCAATATGCGGAAGTACTTTGTACAAAATTATGTAAGCTCTTGGAATTTTTTTTGGAAACAGTCAAATATATTTTTCTGAAAACGAGTTGGTATGTTTTATTGACAACAATGAGACAAACCAGATTAAGTTCAAGTTATGCAGCTATGCGATTAGTTTGTCGAGGAACTAAGTGTGGATCTATACCTAAGTTAATTTTAATAAATCGCTTCGAGACAAGATAAAGATAACCGACAAAATGTTGTGGTGCACATTGCTAAAGAGAGACGGAAAATGCACGTTTGCAGATGCTGCACCGGAAAACAAGAGCAGCAAGAGAAGATAACCGCACAAAAAGGAGAAATGAGAAAAAGACCCTGCGAAGGAAGAAGAAAAGAGCATCCGCAGTTTCACAGCTCAAAGATCTAGAAGAGTATCGGCTCTCGGGCCAAGAACAACACCCGGTGTTTCTTTAAAAAATCAAAGCTTCTGGTTTCAGAACCGGGATACAGGCTGTTCGAAACAGTGAAGGAAACCTAGTCACCGAAGCACAAGGAATTGTACATGTTTTCAAGCAGCACTTCCAACAGCTGGTTAATGCGCTAATGCGAGCTAATGACGAAAGAGAAGCAAGACCACTCAATGAAGACCCAGTCCCAGCCCCCAGCACAGAAGAGGTAGAAAGAGCCTTCCAAAAGCTAAAAGATAACAAGTCCGCCGAGTCGGATCTCGGATGGCATACCTGCGGAACTCTTTGAAAATGGAGAAGGTGTTTTGATGAACCACATGCACCAGGTCATCAACAAATGGCGTTTTTCTTTTTTACCTCTGAGTAGATCACAGATGTGTCAAGACAAAGCTCTGAGCAGATCATATTCAAAGTCCTCCGATATAAAAAAGAAACAAACCCGAGCAACGAAATTAAATTTTTTACTAATTACCTATTTGTTTTATATTTTTGTTTTCCTACAGTACACGCGCTACTGTCTTGGGAATCTATTTTCAATTATGTTGTTGTTTTTTTGTTTATAAAATCAGAAAAAAAAACAAAGAAAAATACCAAAAGTGTGTGAGGAAATTTACATGCCCACTGACTAGTTGATAAGCTCCATATACCGCATCTAAAAAAAGGTGATCCTATGTCATGCAAAAACTACAGTGGCAAATCCCTGCTTAAATCCTATCCAACGTACTGTGTGAGCGTCTTAAACCGTTCTGCAACACAATAATCGCCACGTACCAGTGTGGCCTTAGGCCAGGCATCAGAACAGCGATAGACCAAATATTCACACTGAGGCAGCTCATGGAAAAGAGCAACGAATTTCAAGTCGAAACCCACCATCTTTTCATCGACTTCAAAGCTGCTTATGATAGCATCCACCGCCAAGAGCTTATGATGGCGATGTCTGAATTCAGGATCATGAACAAACTGATCCAGCTGTGCCACATCCACATGACGCTTAACAATACGCAGTGCAGTGTGCAAATGGGTAACAGCTCATTCGAGTTGTTTCAAACTTGCGCAGGGTTTAGGCAAGGAGATGCGCTGTCATTTGATATCTTCAACTTAGTCCTGGAGCAGATTGTTCGCAGGGCAGGTGTGAGCACGGAAAACACTATCTGATAGGCTATGCGGACGACATAGACATCATCGGTCGATCCAAGAGAGCTGTGCTTGAGGCCTTCACAGCGATTGAAGAACAGGCGAAACTCGTTGGCCATAGAGTGAATGAGGATAAAACAAAACATCAACAAGCAAAGCAACATCTGTTCACCGCCTATGACAAAACGTCACTGTTGGTAGCAGCAATTTCGAGGTAGTTAAGGAGTTCACCTGCCTTGGAACAAACATCAATCCCACAAACGACTCCTCACTCCTCAGTGGCGATGGGACTACATTTGCTCGGCCACATCGAGCGAATGGACGACAACGCTCCAGCCAAGAAAGTCTTCTCATCCCAGCCCCCAGGTTCTAGACGACAAGGAAGACCGAACCTACGGTACAAGGACAGAGTGACTGCTGATGACAGAGCGCTTGGTTTCGGCGACTGGAGAGTGCATGCGAGGGACCGTTCAGGCTGAGATCCTTCATGGATTGTGAGCCGGATAAGTTAGCAAGTAAGTAGAAAACTGAGTTTTGGATAGAGAAACTCACCTTATAGCCTGTTCCCACCAACGTGGTTTAGCTCATTTGATTTAAAAATTACGATGAGCGTTACCACTGAACTTTTTACCTGATTTGGCTTGACATTTACGACAATCTTGACATTACTTTTGAATTTTTCGATGAATATGACACAAAATTTGAATTTCGACTGTCAAAAAGAAAAACAAAATGAATTTAAAATGAATTGTATTCATTAATTGAGCATGAAATCATTCAGTCTGGAATCATCGAGGTAATTTATACCTAATTAAAAAATAAACAAGTAAAATCAGGTAATTTCAAATCATTTAAAACGTATGGCAAATCATGAAATTAATTATGTGATTTAGCTAAATCAAGTGGATTTAGCTAAATCACGTTGATGGGAACAGGCTATTAGAGGTGAGCACACTGTTTACTACTTCCTGTTTACTACTTCCTGTTTACTACTTCCTGTTTACTACTTCCTGTTTACTACTAAAAAAAATTGATTTTCTGCATTTTATTCGTCACAAAAAAAATCTTACGCAATAAAATGTCATGTTCATATAAAAGTGTGTAATTTAACTTAGGTACTGCTATCAATAGATTTTTATAATAACCATAAAACCATTATTTACCCATAAAGAGTTCGCTTCCCACTTAACACAGAAGAAAAACGTACCACACTCATCACTAAAAGCTTTTTTCATTTATCTAAATCAGATTAGTGATCCATGTTTGCTCTCAAGTCATCATAAACAGCAACAAACTTATGCGAAGTCAGTTTAAGTGTAATTATAAATACTTCGAAAGCAGTTCATGTGCTATATTGGGGATTGGGGACCAAGGACGAGTTCGTTAGTTATTCGTATCCCTGAACTTTGAAATCTATTCCCTCCACCAACAATGTTGGAACTTAGAATGAGTTAGTGAGCACAGATTCTACTGAGTTGAAAAGGGTTGTCCCAAAACAAGTTAATGTTATAGACGAACTATGAACATATACCTAAGTCTTAAGAGCTCCATTGGAAGAATTATTTAACAGAATTGATTACAAATCCGAGGTGTTGTATAATTTCATTGAATCGCATATGAGATGAAAACTATTCCTCTTAAGTTTGGAATGTCGACAAAAGGCAAGGTGAAACTCAATAATAACCTTGAACATTACTTATTAATGAAAAACAGAAGAACATGGAAGGTAGAGGAACATGTTACAGTCATGAAAGGGTTACACCTTTTTCAACCGAAAACTTAAATGTTTGCATTTGCCTGCTTGAATGTTAACAAATAAACTTATGACATTGATATTAGCTAAATGCCAATCCATAGAGGTATTTCATCATGTTTTATCAAAGGGAAAATGTAGTTAAAAATATTTACATATTTGAACAAACGTGTCGTGTGAAGCCAAATATGAAAACTAGCGCAAGTCCTTGAAGCAAAGCTTGCAAAACAACAAGCAATAATTCTAGCAGGAAAACAAGCGTGTCGTGTATAAAGCGAGCATTACGCAAACAAAATTTGTGATTTGTGACTATCACCGATCACAAAACACCATAGCCGATTCTACCCCAGTGTTGAACCACTTACCCAGCTAATCCGCCGAAATCGATGAGTTAAATTAATTTCTAATGTTAAGTTTCTAATGTTCACAGCCATAGGTGCTCCGAGCTCCAATGGTGACCATAAGAAACTTGTAATTGGCATAAACAGTTGACATCAGAATCGTTGAGAAGCATTTCTTATATTTGAAATAAAAGCTTCCAGACTTTCTTGGGATAAACATATTTACATGTTCCCAACAATCCTCAACAGCTCCTAAGCAATTGGGAAAGTCCCAATACAGTAAGAAGTCGCTTGAAACTTCTTTCCAGAAATTTGGGCTTTCAGTGACTGGAATTGGAAAATTTTTGAGATGCTTTTAAATTTAAAGGCGCGTATCGTTTCCGTTTGAATGATATATGTTCTTATTGTTGTTCACCCCGTTAAAAATAGAAACGATGAGGACCATGAAAATTTCCAAATAATATTCATGTTCCTTTACAGTAAAATTAAAACTAGTTTCTCTTCTGCAACTTATGGTGTCATTCCGATATTAATTGAATCTTGGCTGAATATCACTTTGTATTTTTGAGTGGATATATAAATTAGAATTGCTGACTACTCATCCGAAAGTATTCAAAAAACCGATCGGATACATGTTGGGACGTTTCAATCAATGTAAAATATTCCCCATGTGTATTCCGAGCATGAAAAAGTGGGGGGACTTGAAATCGTCGCATTCCATTATCATTATTTCTTCGCCTTAGGCTTAAGGCAATCAACAATAATTTTTAATTTTATGCATGACTCATGGTTCAACCAACTTAATTTCAATGAGGACATAAACAATGGGCGTATTCACTGACGTAGTCACTACGTAGGCAACTCATTCTGATTGGCCAAATACAACTAACAAATGAGTTGAAATTTCCCGTCTGACTTCAAAGCTAGTTTGACATTTCCCACTCAGCTGTTGAATAAGAAACAAAACTGCACTTTCTAAATTAAAAATATTAAAAATGAGATTAAAGCATTTTATGGGATCAGTTCTCATTTGATTTTGAACTAAGCCCAAACGGCGTTAGTTCTCATTCAAGTGATGGCTTTGGTTCTCATTCGAATGCGAATTTAAGCTATAATCGGATTATGGCGTTAATTCACATTCGAATAAGAACGAAAGGCGTTAGTTCATATGGCCTTCGCTTACGGTACCTATGAAACCATTACACGTATGCAGAAAAGGGAGATTACTCGATGCTACAGAAGAGTACGAAATTTACAAAGCTAACAGTTCAAAATTAAAACTTAATATATTTTTATTATTCTTAATTAATATATAGTTTTTTTTTACAATTTAATTTAATACAATTTAAAAACACAAAAAGGAGACAAAAACCCCACAAAATGGTAAATAATCATATGTTTTTGGGACGTACTAGAAGTTGCCGAATGATAAAAAATGTAAGCTTTAATTATATCAATTAAATTCTTAGGAAGCAACAGGATAACACATGCCCCCTTAATTGGGAATGCTTTTTGTTCGATACAATATACATTTTAAATCTTGTTATCACTCTTAGTGGGGCGAACATGGAGTTCAACACATGCATTAGTTATTGATACCATGAACAGAAAAATATAGCTTCTGATGGTTGGGGAGAATCGTGTTGTGTTCTGCATACATCGTTACCGCCTGATGGGATATTTTTCTCCAGAGACTCTTTTGCAATTTAGTCTCTTATAAGATCTCAAAAAGTATCTTCTAAACACAACAAAAACGACGTCGGTTTCGTTTTAGTGCTTTCAATCTGTTGGCTGCCTGGTAAGGACACTTCTTGTCTTGCTGATGCTTGGAGAGGGA
Organism: Sphaerophoria taeniata; assembly: GCA_943590905.1. Lineage (NCBI taxonomy): Eukaryota > Metazoa > Arthropoda > Insecta > Diptera > Syrphidae > Sphaerophoria > Sphaerophoria taeniata. Next base: position 182,085,423 of record OX016540.1, on the reverse strand, counting down.
AATCCTCGTATTAATCTCAATTTGAAACACGAAATTGAAAATTCCTAAGGGTTCAACCGAGAATGGTTTGACCTTATGAATTTTATAGATTTCAAAGACGTTTTAATTTTTAGAATTCAATTGAACGGTTTATATTTTTATAACATCTGTTCATAGAAATTAATTGAAAATTGACTGAATTTTAAGGCTTTACGAACCTTGTAATTAATTTGGAAGAAGATTGGTCTTTACTCATACTAGCTTAACTTTTCAGTATTTCAATTTTCTTAAACATCTGAAGAAATGCATCTCAATTAACTTAGTCAGAAGATTAGCTGAATATTTTTGGAGAACCACGTTTCGATGGTTAAAAAGAACTCTTCTAATATATGCTATTACACCCGATTCTAGAAGCAATAGACCCCAGAACTACATCAACTTCAACCATATCATTTTTTTGTTTCTTTGGATTTCAGTCACAGTCCAGTCACGTTGACATATTCAAGACAGAGGTTACCAGAAGAATATATGGAAAAGGGCTTGAAATCAGTTCAAAGAGGTTTGTTATCGCTAGATATTCGGAACCATTTGAAAAGTGGGTCGATAAAAAAGAAATTTGGACATCCGACAATTTTGTCTTCTGAACAAGAGGACGATTTGTTGGTATGCCACTCAACCCAAAAAATCCTGGGTTATCAAGCCGCCGCATTTTGCAAAGCAAACAATGAGGTCCCTTTAACGAATCTAAAAATCTCGCTGGAAAAAAATGCTTACATTTATTTATGAAGCGACACCCTGCAATAACCAAACGAACACTGCTAGGCACTGAATTTCAACGCAAAAATCGTAAGTGATCATTGCAATAAAGTGAAGATCCTTTAAGAAAGGCTAAGGCCCTCCGCACACGAAGCAACTGTTTTGCAACTGTTTTGCGACTAGAATCGCAAATCAGTTGCTCAAGCAACTTTGTATATGAAGCTCTATAGCAGAGCTCACACGCTCGACTGAAATGAAACCGGTTTGCAACCGGTTTGCAATCGGTTTCCAACTACTCGCACGCAACTGATTTTGTAAGTCGAATTTGAGTTGCTTAAGCAACTTTTTTTGTTTTTGTTATTAAAATTATAATATTATATATAAAAACAGATGTGTTTGTTTGTTTCTATGTCTAATATGGACTTCTAAATGGCCCAACAGATATTTATGGATTTTGCATGTTGTATTTCTGGAATTTGTTTGGCATTGGAAAAACCATACGGAAGAGTCGGAAAACTGGAAATATGATATGATAAATAGACGTGAATTTGGTTTCTTGCATATTCTTTTTGTTCCAGAATCGCTTATCAAATAGTAAAATAGAAAGTTCTTGATGGAAAACCCGCAAAACTCATTAGAGTTGTAGGTGCTTTGGTTTTCAAATGAAATATTTTTGATATAAGACCGCGAATTTTAGGTGCATTCGTTTTCAAATAGATAAATAGAAAATTGTTGGTGGAAAACTCGGAAAATTAAAAAAAAAGTGAGTCATTTGATGGTTGATAACATTTAGGATTTTGACTACGTAAAGGTAAACGATATGTGGTGTTTCATCATTCAAGGAGTTTATCTGAAGAAGCTTAATTGAAATGAAAAGGGCTTGGTTTGTTTGTATGTCTGGTATAGAGACCATCAGCAAAAACACATTCTCTCATGTTCGTGTCCATCTTTTGTATGTTGGAAGCAACCAACTTTGGCATCCGTTTGATTTAAATGTTCTGCTGCCATAAAGTCTGCATTTCAAATTTTTTGGATGTATGGATGATTGGATGGGTCCAATGTTCTCTTCGTACAAGTTTTCTTTGTCTTCAGTACTGGTAATAGTCAATTAAATCGTCTTCATCAGTACAACTGTTTGACATGTTGAATAGTCTCTATATATATAAAAATGGAAGTGTGTTTGTTTGTTTGTTTGTTTGTTTGTATGTCTCTTATAGACTCCGAAATGGCCCAACAGATATTTGTGAAATTTTCATGGTTCATCTCTATATATATAAAAATGGAAGTGTGTTTGTTTGTTTGTTTGTTTGTTTGTTTGTTTGTTTGTTTGTATGTCTCTTATAGACTCCGAAATGGCCCAACAGATATTTGTGAAATTTTCATGGTTCATACTGTTACATTCAGTGATGATTTCTGTGAAAAAAGAAATTGGAAAAACCTCATGGAAGAGTGGGAAAATTGGAAAAACCAAACAAAGGTCGGAAATTAGATATTTTTTGCTTGGAATTTTTTTTTTTCAAAATGGGTTTTCGAATGGAAAAATAGAAAGTTCTTGATGAAAAACTCTTTAAACTCATTAGTTTTCAAATGGGAAATTCCATAAAATTGTGGATGCATTGATTTTCAAATGGAAAACTGGAAAATTTCAAATGGAAAACTGGAAAATTTCAAAATAGGTTTTCGGATGAAACTCCGAAAACTCATTGGTTTTCAAAGGGAAAATTGCATGTAATTGAAGATGAAATTGTGGATGCATTGATTTTCAAATGGAAAACTGGAAATTTCAAATGGAAAACTGGGAAATTTCTGAATGGGTTTTCGAAAGGAACTCGGAAAACTCATTGGTTTACGAAGGGAAACTGGAAAATTTGTAATGGGGAACTGGAAAGCAAGAAAAAGTAAACAAAAAATTGGAAAAATGGAAAATTTGAAATGCAAAAAAAATTGGCTAAACAAAAATCTCAAAAACACTCTTTCATATGAAATGCATTAGTTGTGGTAAAATGAGTGGTAAAATGGAAAACTCCAGAAGAGCAAGAAAATCCCAAGTCAAATTTTGAATGGATTTTAAACAATGGGAAAATAGAGAATTCGTGATTTTGGTAATTTTTTTTTTTGAAACACTGATATTTTTAATGTAAAAAAATTATTTTGCTGTATTGCTTCATAACGGTAACTCTCAGAGCAATCATAAAAAATCCTTTTTTCATACAATATCATGGTCAATGTGTTTTATACGCAACAATTAGGGTCGAAGAACTCGAAATGTTTACACAACACCAACATGAGGAGCGAAGTGAAACCGAAATGATTCGCGTTTTACAAATCCGTGCACCGCAGGCAACGGGGCGTATACTTTTCATTTTGTTTTGTTTTCTTGATATCTCTTATTTGTTTAAAGACGGATCTATACATACGAATTAACAAAAAAACAATGCAAACGATAGAGGAAGAGGGTTATCGATTATCGATTGAGGCAGTACGAAGTCTGCAGGGTCAGCTAGTTTCTTATAAAAATTGTGAACAAAAAATTAAAAAATCAAAATTCGGTCGTACTCGTGTGCGGAGAGAAGTCACAAATCGATCGCAAACTAGTTGTAAAACAGTTGCTTGAGCAACTGATTTGCGAATCTAATTGCAAAACAGTTGCTTCGTGTGCGGAGGGCCTAATGATTGAAAACATGCCAGAATGTATTTATAACATTAAACGGAAAAGGGTGCAGGACATCACTTCACGACCAACAGATAACAGAATATCATGGCACTAAAAAGAGCAAAGTATTTTGATAATGTAAATTCATGGTAGTTTTATTTTGATTTTGATTTTTCAAATGAAAAACAAGTGTTTTAATGTGTCTGTATCAAAAATGATACTTCATGCAGTAAGGACTTGTTTTGAACTAGATTTTTTTAGGCACAAGTAGTGTGAATGTTTTCTTTTTTTTTATAGAATGGCACGAAAAATACTTTCGTAATTAGAAAATGGGTATTTGTCAGAGGATGGAAGATGATCTTCGAGAACTGTTGACTCGTGCGCAGCTGGAAGCGCTCCTCAAAAATTAAGTTGCAAATCAAAGTGACCATGAACTTGATAATGCAAAAGAGGATACTGCCCCTGAAAACCAAGAGCATATTGTTCCGTTGGTTGAAGATGAAGACGCTCTGCCGCCGGCAGTAATAAACAATGATTCAAGTCTAGCTCTCGTCTATCTGTGCCTAAGCCCATTGACATTGAACGGCTTATTAAAAAAAAAAAAATCGCTTGTGTATGATGAAGAAAAAATACAATTTCACGGTTGCAACGACTTCCCATCACAAATAATGGAACTCAAAACTTCGTTTCAGTTTTTTTCTTATTTTTTTACGTCTGATTTTATCGGTGCAATAGCTTCAGAAACAACTTGATCGTCCTGATTGCGTGACAGCTTGTGAATTGCGCAAGTACATGGGGATTTTGATTTTCATGTCAGTCTATCAAGTGTTCGTTCATATTAAAGTAATAAACATGCATTTCAGGGCATACAAGAAACTATGACGGTGAATCGATTTGAAAAAATTAGACGAATTCTACATTTCAACAACAACGACAAACACAGACCTGTAAACGACTCCAATCATGACAGGCTCCATAAGCTTCGTCCAGTGATACACCACCTCAACGAAAGGTATACTCTTGTACCCATGGATCAGCGACTCTCTATTGATGAGCAATAAGCTCCGACGAAGCAAGAAGTTATGGTTAAATCGGTGTCAAGAGGCTCGAACGAAGAAAACGTCACAAGTTACGAAAGTATCGAGATGTCTACCGTGAACTGGAAGGATAACAAACAAGTGACTTTTTTGTCAACGTATCTTTGTTGGTGCAGATCCTGTTTCAATCATAGAAAAAGGTACGACAAGACTGAAAAGAGAAGAAAAAATATATCATGTCCAAAAATCGTCAAAAAATACATTTGATTTGATGGATTCGTATACTTGGGAAGGTACCGTACCGCATGAAAAGTTGAAAATGGTACTTGAGATTTTCTATCACCTCCTGGACCTAACTGTGATAAACTCATAGTTGTTATACAAGCAAGTTTTGTCTCAGAAAGGGAAAGGACCGAAAGAAATTTTGAATCTTGTCGATTTTAGAAGCGAACTTGACGATATGCTTTGTAAACATAAGGCACACAATCAGCCAACAAGAGGTTGGCCCAGCAGCAGCAGTAGTTTTTCGGAGGAACCAGCCCCAAAGTGAAGGAATGTGTTCAAGTCGTTGTTCCGTCAATGGATGTGATACATGATGGAACTGATCACAAGCAAACACGACAGAGTAACCGCATGCGATGTATGATGCCAGGATAGAAGCTTTTGAGTAGCATTATGTGTGAAAATGTAAGGTTTACTAATGTTCCAAAAAAAAAAGGTGATTGTTTTAATAAATTTCATTCATAAAAATTATCAATTTTATTAACAAAACTAGCTGACCCTGCAGACTTCGTACTGCTCTAGGCTTTGGTATCCCGCTACTCTCTACCCGTTAACCCAATACCCTCTACCCGCTACCCGTTTTGCGCTACCCTAGTAACCGCTACCCGCTACGTCTACCCATACCCGCTACACCGTTTTTCCGCTTCCCACTGCCAATTACCCACAACCCGTCACTCCGCTACTCGCTACCCGCTACCCACTACCTGACCTATCCACTACCCACTACCAAGACCACCCTCTACCCCGCATTGTTTGCTGTTTTAATGATGACAAACAGTGTAGTATGAATGTGTTTTGTTTATTTAATCCAAAAATATTTACATATAATAACGATTTCTTTTCCAAATGGTCACCTTAAGAACAAACTGGAACCTAAAGTAATACAGGCCTACTTTACAAAAACTCATTATTGTTTTACTACCAAAAATCGCATTTCTCATTGAACATAATGTCTTGAAACGTAGTTAAGAAGGCACAGATGCATATGTACCTACATATTACAAAAACCTTATATACATAGATATGTTCGTTAAAAGCTGTACCTAACCTACTCAATAATCTGCTTCCTTGGAATTTTCGGAAATGTTAACGTGTAAAACTAAAATAGAGAGGCTTTCATTCTCATTCATTCTGCGTGAACATTTGCAAATAGACTTCACGCCGAAAACAGCCTCCGAGATAAAAGGGCAATTTGCTGAGAGGACATTCAAACGCAATTATCTTCTGAAACTCAAATTAGACAGCGGTAAGGAATCATGGATAGCGTTAACAAACTAGCCGACGACAACGTTTCAGAGTATGTAATAAAATACAAAACCCCTGTTAGGGCGCTGAGTACATACCTACGTTTATTGTCGCAGAAAAGTGTCTCGCATGTTAGGAGGCTTATATAAGGCTTTCAAGAACAATGCCAAGGACATCTACAAGGACTCTTTCCTTCGCCAACAACTTCCCATGCAGGGGGAGAAATAAAAAAAGTCTCTCTTGTTAAAACAAAAAAAAATCGTTATTCTTATCAATGGGGTCACAGAATGGAAAAGCTTGAAATGAAAAACTTGAATGGGCTGAAGTTGGAGAATAAAATGTAACCCCGAACGCCAAAAGGCAGGCAGCTAGCGGCAAAAGCAGTCATCCTGAAAATGTCAAAGTAGCTGTTGTCCCTACAGATAAAATGGCAAAGAAAACAAATAACGTTGTAGGGATAGTTCCGGAATAGATAAGTCACGCACCAAGGGAGTTATGTAAGGGGAATGGGTACCTTCTGAGGATACGACATTTCACCCTGTGGAGCAGCTTTAATATGCTCTAAATATGTGGGCTGAAAACAAGCATCAGAATTCTGAAGTAACAAGGAAAGGTGCGATAAATTAGATGCTTGCTTAGTGATATATTGGAATTTTCCGTGACAGGTTATTCCGGCTTACTGGAAAATGGCAAACGAATGTACCTATCTAGGTGTAGATTTATGTGACAGAAGTTACCTTAGCTTTTCGATAAGAACATCTCGTCCTGTATTATATACTTATTTTTTCCATATTACGTGATTAAAGTGGTATTTACATGCGTCTCGTTGAAAATGTTTAGTTTTTCCTTTTATTTAAAAAAAAGGTAATAAGGAATCACGTATTTTTATTGTGATAGCTTTTTTCAAAGCTTTTTAAACAAACAAAAGAAACCGTGTGCCAAAAATAATTTCTTTGGTCTTTGAAAAATTCAAACTAACTTAATAGATACATATAAGCATTTTTGAAAACTTTAAACTGGGGGTGAGCATGCAGGATGTTTCAATGCTCCAAAATCTGACGAAGTAGCAGTCATTTTTGTCGGCAATGAATTTGACAAGGAGTAGGTACATTGTACTTCAAAAAGGAATAAATAACGCATTTCTGCGTATTTCAGAAACTCATAGATCATATGACGCTCTTCAGTATCCATTGCTCTTTTGCGAAGGTGAAGATGGATATAAATTAGATGACTCTCGAACGCATGCACTAACAAATAAAAAAAAGTTTCTACAGTGAATTTTTATTCCCATCTCATAATGATTAGAGGAGGCCCTAACCTTCTGCTTCACTGTGCAAAATTAGGTAGGTACTGTAACAGTTTTTGGTTGACATGTACCTACGCCAAAATTAAAAGTGAGTGTCTCCCTTCCCTGAAACTTAATTAGAAGTAAGTATGCAGTTTAATTTATTTTTTCTAGGAGATGCAGGATATCCCCTAAGATCAATGGCTCTTAGCTCCATTAAGAATTCCTGAGAGTGGTTGAGTTCAATGAAGTTCACTCACGATGTAGGTTAGGTTAGGTTAGGTTATGAGGGGTGTGCACAGCGTGAGCTGTTGCATACACGGGGGCCTATTGGTCCATTGTGATCCCCTATAAAAAAAAAAGTTAGCATCGATGCTTCTCAAAATCGATTAACGTAGACTGGCTCGTTAACGAACAGCTATCTATAAATTTCCTCATGTTTGCCATTGAGACCTGTGCTAGATCATCCAGTTCTCCAACAAACTTGTTTCCGAAATGACGGAGTCGGCTAGTTTGGAGGTTCGGACAGTCACAGAGCAGGTGTTTAATGGTTTCTATTTCCTCATCATCCTGACAGCTCCTATACAAAAATCGGGTGCAAATGCCCCTATCTTGTTGGCCATTGTGCCAATGGTGCAGTGACCCGTTAGTACACCTATCAAGATCTTAATGTTCTTTTTACTCAGCGATAGAATAAACCGAGTTTCCTTTTCATTTGTGTTAGGCCATAAACTTCTCGAGATTAAGCAATCGTCCCTGGATATCCAGGAGTTATTGATTTTCTCTTTTAATTTAAGGTCTATCTTTCTTTTGAGTACCACAATTGGGACCAGTGGTCCCCTAACTGAATGGTCCCTACTACTTGTGTCTGCTTCTGACCCCTTCCTGGCTAGTTCATCTACTATTTCGTTCCCTTCTATATTGCTATGTCCAGGAACCCAGCAGAGCTTTACCTGGTTAGTGTGGCAGATTTTATTTAATTCCTTCTTACAGTTTAAAACTGCTTTTGATCTTATGGTCTCACTGGCTAAGGCTTTGATAGCAGCCTGGCTGTCCACGAAAAAAGTTATCTCCGAAGAGCTTAGCTTTTCGTGATGTGCCAATTCAGCTGCTTTTTCAATGGCAAAGATCTCGGCCTGAAAGACACTACAGTCAGCTGGGAGTTTATACGATGCTCTGATGTTGAGAGATCGGCAAAACACTCCAGCACCTGTTCCTGATTCCATTTTTGAACCGTCAGTGTAGAAAGGGATACCCTGTTTACTTATAAGTGAATTAGGATCCCAACCCTGTCTTTCATGTATGAAAATAGAAAATTTCCTATCGAAATCTAGGAAAGGGGGAATGTAATCGGTGGTCTCCATCAGTTCTGGAATCGTGTCATATCTTTTTAGGATTGACCCGTGCCCATAAGGGCTGTGCCTCCAAAAACTCAGTTCTTTTAAACGAATTGCGGTTTTGGCTGCCGTACACCTTATGAACTCATCCAGAGCCGGAAGGTCCAAGATCATTTCCAACCCAGCTTGTGGTGTGGATCTTTGAGCCCCTCTTATTCCTATATACAGGCTAGTCTCTGTATCTACCTTATTCAGGTTCTTGAGATAGCTTGATTTTTCCACCGCTTTCCACCATACAATAGAGCCAAAGGTAAGAATGGGTCTTACAATCGCTGTGTACATCCATTGGATGACTTGTGGTCGCATGCCCCAACGTGCACCGAAGGTCCTTTTGCATGTGTAGAATGCGCATAGTGCTTTTTTCATTCTTTCCTCAGTATTACGCTTCCATGTAAGCTTGGAGTCAAGGATTACTCCTAGAAATTTAGCTTCCTTAGAAAGTTTTAGAGGAATACCATTTAGTTTGGGAGGGTTGAAGCCCTCCAGTTTCCGTTTCTTCGTGAACAAAACTAGCTCTGTCTTGGTGGGGTTGACCCCGAGACCGTTCTTAGTTGCCCAAGAAGATAAATCCTTTAATGCGTTTTCCATAATGTTTTCGATGATGGTAAGAAACTTGCCTGATACCAAAACCACTATGTCATCTGCATATGCCACGATTTTAATGCCCTGATTTTTGAACTTTGTGATTTTTAACAACTAAAATATCCAAAATTGACTCAACAATAACAAACATGGATCAGCAACTCAGTGAAATTCAGACAACAATCAACAATTTCGACACTCGTTTAACGCAAGTTGAGAATGAACAAATTAACTTCCATGAACAAAATAATAAAATGCGCGATCAAATCGAAACCATAAACGAAAACATCACAAACGTAATTTCTGACATAAAAATTCTTAAATCAATACCGCCAACTCCCGATCTGACAAACGACATTGGTCTTATGTCTGAAATTGCTCATATAAAGAAATCACTCGAAACAATAGAAAACAAAAACATTGCAAGTGATGTCGTGTTGTACAATATTCCAGCAGACAGATTGAATCTGGGCAGTATATTCAACCACCTTTGTTTTACACTTGAAATACAGAAACCCGCACTAAAAAGTATATTCCGCACGCGCCACACCGCCAAAGCTAGCACTTCGCCCATTATCATTAAATTCCACTCATCACACGAAAGGAATCTCTTACTGGGGAAAATTTCCGAATACCGACGAACACACAAACGACAACTTACACTTCACGACGTGGGAATCGAATCAGATTGTTCAATTTATGTGCGCGAATGCCTAACCAAAAAGAATCAACAGATTCTTCATGCTGCACTTAATTTGAAAAAACAAAAATTAATACACTCAGTTTTCACGATCCGCGGGAGTGTTTACATAAAAAAGCAAGTGCAAGGAGATGCTGTCATTATAAACGAGGTCGAGATGTTGACAGATGAAGCTTCATAGAAAACCATCAACCAGCTTACGTCGATAAAGTAGTGATGCCATCATTGCCATATAGGGTGTTTTTTATTAGTAAGAAATTTTCTATGCCTTGATTATTCTTTTTTAATATTAATTTTCTTTATTCAATTTACTTTTGTGATATAATTTTAATTGATCTTTCGAATTGTTAAAATTATTGTAATTAATTTCTTCTTCTCTCTATCTAATGCCTATATCATTTCTTCTTCTGTTTTTCTTCCTTATATTTTCTACAACAATTTTAGTTTTATCCCTTATTAATCTTCCAATTAATGACGAACGAATAATTTACGTGTCTTCTGTTCTTCTTGGTTCGCGTTATTTATGTTTTTTTTTATAAATGATGATGGTGGGTGATCCCAGCATAAATAATGCTTCGTATTCCAATAGTAGACGTAACCTTAATGTAACCAAAGCGATGTTGAAGGTATTTGGCAGTCTAAGTCATGGTTTTGAAGTTTGTCATTTAAATACTCAGAGTCTGTTCGGTAAGATTGACGAGTTTAGGGATTTATTTGAAAGTTCTGATGTGGACGCAATTGCGGTGTCCGAAACTTGGTTTAAAAGTGACATTAACAATGCTGTATTCTCTTTGAAAGGATACTCACTTTTTAGGGCTGATAGATTTGATCGCACTGGAGGTGGAGTTGCTTTATATATAAGGAATTCGCTTAAATGTAGGGTTGTACACAATTCCCTCTCTACTGATGCTATTCAAAGTCTTTTTGTTGAAATAAGCTGCAGAAATGATAAACTTTTGTTGGGAGTCGTATACAGACCTTACTCCTATCTTGACTTATCATCTGTTTATACCTTCTTTGAGGAAAATTGCACACAGTTCCCTAACATTATTCTTTGTGGGGACTTAAATAGTAACCTTTTAGTTGATATTAGCTTAATAAGTAGCATGAGAACATATAACCTTCATTCGGTGAATATAAGTAATCCGACGCATTTTTCACTTAACTCTAGTACCCTTCTTGACGTATTTTTTGTTACCGAAACCAGTAAAATCCTTTTTTATGACCAGTTGTCTGCTCCAGGATTTTCTAGACATGACCTTATTTACCTTTCATTTGACTTTTCATTAACGAGACCTGATTTAACATTCCAATACCGTGACTTTAGAAACATCAATTCATATGCTCTTGAATCTGACATAAGACAAATTCGTTGGCAGGACGTCTACTATATAGAATCCACATCTGACCAAATTGAATTTATTGAAAATAACCTCAACAGACTTTTCGACACCCATGTCCCTCTGAAGACAAAGACTATTAAACACAAAGACAACCATTGGTTTACAGATGAAATTCGTCGCTGCATCAACCAAAGAAACCGCGTATATCAAAATTGGAAACGTTTCAAAATAGCTGAGGACCTTCAATTATATCGCCAATTGCGAAACAAATGCGTAAGTCTCATCAACACAGCTAAAACCAAGTGGTTCACCAATCATCTGAATCTTTCTCAAAATGGCCGCAAACTTTGGAAAAACCTGCGCGAAGTTCGAATAGGGAAACAAAAATCCGCTAGCCTTGATATTGACTGTAATGAATTGAACAACTTATTTGTCTCCTCCGTACCACAACCTTCTTCATCTATGAGTCTACTTCAAAATAATATTTTTTCTTCCAATCTTCTTAATGGGTTCAACTTTGCTAATGTGTCTGCCGAAGATGTTGTGGAGAATCTTATTTCCATCAAGAGCAATTCTATGGGATTTGATGGCTTACATCCTACTTTCGTTAAAGCAGTTATGCCTCTTATCCTCCCATACATAACATTTGCCATCAACTCAGTGTTGACTAAAAGTGAGTTCCCATCGAAATGGAAATTTTCCAAGATCATCCCTGTTCCTAAGAATAGAATTGGGACTGAATATCGTCCTATATCCATCCTTCCTTTTTTGTCCAAATTGATGGACAGATTGATGCATAGACAAATTTATCAGCATTTTGACAATAACAACCTTCTTTCCCCTAAGCAGTCTGGTTTTCGGACTCATCACAGTAGTACCACTGCACTCCTAGATGTGGTTGAGCGGATAAGGAAAGCCATGGACGATGACAAAGTCACATTCTTGATTCTTCTTGACTACTCCAAAGCATTTGACACGATTGACCATAACACATTATGTAACAAATTAGCAACAGATTTCGGGTTTGCTCCGGAAGCAACTAAATTGATTCATTCTTACTTAACAGGGAGGAGTCAGGCAGTTGTTTCTGGGAGTAAGGTTTCCGACTTTATCTCTGTGTCGCGTGGCGTTCCCCAAGGTTCTGTCCTCGGACCGCTCTTGTTCTCGGCATACGTTAATGACATTCCCAGAATAATTAACTATGGGAATGTGCAAATGTTTGCTGATGACGTCCAATACCTCCAGAGTTCATCTCTGGGTCTCATAGAAAACTGTGCTAGCAACATCAATGACGACCTGTCTTCTATTCAGAAATGGTCAAACGAATGTGGTCTAGTTCTTAATCCCCTTAAAACAAAATGTTTAGTAATCTCACGGAGTATGGTTGACCTTTCCTATTTTCCCACAGTGCTCTTAAATAATGTTCCAGTTGAATACGTGCAGACGGCCAAGAATTTGGGAATCTGCTTCAATAGGACTTTGACTTGGAACGATCATATAAATGCTGTGGTTGGAAAGACATATGGCGCTCTCAGGACCCTGACGATTTCAAAAAAAATTTACGCCGTTTGAAACTAGGAAAATGCTAGCTAAAACCCTTGTTGTTCCAATCCTGACGTACGGATGTGAAATCTTCTTCAACTTGGATTCTGTGTGTTTAAGAAAGATGACAGTTGTGTTCAACAATATCATTCGTTATGTATTTGGGTTACGTCGTTACGACCATATCTCTCCCTACTCTTTAGAATTGTACGGTATAAGTTTCATCAACCTTTTAAACCAAAAGACTCTTACCATGTTATTTAAAATCATCCAGACTAAACAGCCACCTGACTTGTTCAATCATATCCACTTTTTATCATCAAACAGAACTCAACTTATTTCAATTCCTAGATTTACCTGTCTCACATCTGAGCGACAGTTCTTCATTAGTGGGATTCGTCTCTGGAATACGCTGCCCCGTGAATTAAGAAGAATAGAGGAACTTAAATTATTCAAAAAGAAACTTTTCGAATATCTATCCACCTTGTAGATACTTTTATGTGTCAAATCATTAAAATTGAGTCTTTTATGTTCTCAAATCATTAAAATTGAGCTAATGGCGATAATGGGGATAATTCTATAATTGTTACTTCTACTTCTATCTATCTCTTCCTCTTTACATTCTCTATCTTTCTACCTATCTTTCTACGTCTTTATTTATGTTTCTGTTTCTTACTTTTTTCTTTTTTCAATATTAACTTTTATTTTAGATATATAATTTAATTATTTTTTTTTCTTTTTAAATATAATTTACTCAATGTTTTAAAATATGCGTATTGTTAATGAATTATTATCATTGTTCTCCTTTTTATCATCCTAATCAAGGCTTAATTATCTAAAAGATGTATATCTTAATATTAAGTTCTTTTAAATAAATAAATAAATAAATAAATAAATAAATAAATAAATAAACTTTGTTGACTACGAGGATCCAGAGCAGGGGTGAGATGACTCCTCCCTGTGGTGTGCCTCTAGTAACTGTTTTCTCAATAGTGCTAACTCCTATTTGAGAGTTGATAATTCTGCCATTTAACATGGTGAAGATCCAATCAACTCCAACTTCAACTAAGGCAGTTTTGATTGATTCCGTTTTAACGTTATTAAACGCACCCTCGATATCAAGAAATGCTGCCAGGGTATATTCTTTATGTTCAAGACTTTTCTCAATATGTGAAACCACTTCATGCAGAGCAGTCTCCACTGATTTACCTTTAAGGTACGCGTGTTGGTAGTTGCACAAATTGTTTTCATTGAGAAGTTCTCTAACATGTAGATCAATTTTCCTCTCCAGTGTCTTAAGGAGAAACGAGGAGAGACTTATTGGTCTATAATCCTGAGCGGTCGAGTGAGTCGGTTTCCCTGCTTTTGGGATAAAGACTACCTTGACCTTTTTCCAGCTATTAGGGACGTATCTAAGTTTGATACAACTTATGAAGATTACCCTAAGCCACGGAGTTATTACTTTGAGAGCATTTTCTCGTCTCGTCCCGCTGATTTGTAGGGTTTGAACGAGTTTATTGCCCAGATAATCTTCTGCTCAGTAATAACCTGTTTTAGTTCTAAATTTGATTCTGTATGAGTAAAATCCAGCGTGTTCGATTGCAAGTAATCAGAACTTTCAAGGTTTTTACAACCGGGGAAATGAGTTTCCATGAAGAGTTCAAGCGTTTCTAGGCTCGAGTTCGACCATGAACCATCAGGGTGTTTTATGTACCCCGGGACCGTGGGATTAAGGGCCAGGGTTCTACGGAGCCTCGCCGCCTCGCTTGTTTTTTCAATGGATTCACAATGTTTAGCCCACGAATCCTTTTTGGCCTTCCTTAACTCTTTGGTGTAAGTGTTAAGTGCGGCTCTATAAGACTTTAAGTCCTCTCCTAATTTACTCAGTTTAGTTTTATTGAAAAGTTTTCTAACCTCTGTTCTACGTTTCTTTAGTACACCATTCCACCAGGGTGGGTTAGTGGAGTTGTTGGAACGAGATAAAGGGCAGTGCTTTTCAAAAGACATTCTCATTTTGCTAGACAAGTTTGGACAACAGTGTCAATGGTTGATATGCTTAGACTTGTATTGTCCTCTGGTGGATCAATACAGTTTTTCAGCCATCTTTCGTACTCTGTTCAATTCGTTCTAGTTGGGTTCCTGTAAGGTTTCTTTTAAGTAAAGTTCCTGTCTATAGAGAAAGTATCCTAAAGTGATCTGAAAAAGATTCTTTAGGTGAGACTCTCCAGTCTTCGACTGAAATTTTACTGTTATTGCTAATAAGAGTCAAATCTATGATTTCCTCCCTGTTTTTGTTTCGAAAGGTAGGGTGATTGCCCCTATTACATAACGATAAATTAGAACAGAGAACATATTCACCCCTTTTATTGATGTCATTAGAGCCCCATCGAGTGTGGTGAGCGTTGGCATCACATCCCACCACCAAAATTGTACCGCTTGCTGTGGCATGGACCACAAGATCGCGGACTGTTCTGTTTTTGATGGTGGGTTCCTCCTCGTACGGCATGTACGTCGACGCTAGAATGAAGTTTCTTTCATTCGATTCGACGCTGATTGCCGTGTCCTTGTTGCTGTACCTAGATAGGAAGAAAGCGTTAATTGATTTTTTCACTAGGATACAACTTCTAATATCACCTTCATCTGACGTGGAATGGAAAAGGTTGTAGTATTTTGACCTCAACCCTCGGATTCGGTTTTTACCTAACCATGGTTCCTGGATCAAGGCCACATCTATTGAGGTTATTAAATTGAGTTATGTTACCTTAAACTTATTAGATACTTCACACTTGTTTCCTCTGAAATTACTTGTTACTTTGTGTAACTGAAAATTTATGTTTTTCTAAATATTCGTTATTATTGAAATTTTTTTCATTCGATATCAAATCATTAAAACGTACATATGTTATTAATTCCAAGCCTTGTCTTTCATTTGGAACGCTTAATATAATAACATCCACGTTCTCGTGAGACATGTAGAGCGTAAGGTCGTACGTTGCTGCTTTAGCGTGGTGCAGGTTTATTTGCACCACTAGCAGCTTTTGACTGCCCTTTGCCTTCATGCCTCTTAACCTTTACGGTTCCGAGACCATACCTCAACACGTCCTTTTTCTCTTTGAGCAGAAGGTCAGATTTCTTGTCTGCCACGAACAAGAGGTCCTTCCCTTCGCCACCATGGGTCTTCCTTGAATCTTGGAGCTTCCATTCTAAAATGGGAAGCTCTTTGTTCTGCTTTGCCAACAGCTTAATAATGGCTGCGTCCTCATGTTCTGCAGGAGGGGGGATCCAAATGCTAAGCTGCTGGCGGAGTGGTAGAGCTGCGGTGGGTAGAATTTCAAGGGAGGAACCTTCCCAGAGTTCGCCAATGTTGGCGATTGTGCTGGTCAGGAACTCCCGTGATTTCTGGTCACCGCAGCAGACCACATTGACTCCTCGCCGCCACCCGTCACCATCAAAGATATAGTCCTCAGAACTATCGTTCTCTGATGCCGCCATCATGGCTTTGGGGATCTTGCTTTCCACAAGAAGCCATTTTTTTGCCGAGATTTTCCCATCTGGGTCGTCACGGCTTATTATGGCGATTTGTAGGTCAATGGGGGTGGTTTCGAAGCTGCTGGTTTTCTGTTTTTTGGCATCGTCTTGCTTGACTGTCTCCTCCGATCTTTGTCTCTTGGACGTTCCTGGTTTCATTCCAGAAGAGGTGCTTGCCGGTGCTTGCTTAGCGTTCCCTAGCTGTTTCTTGCTGGAAGTCGCCTGAACTTTTTTTTTGTCGTTCCGAGCGGTCGAGTTATTGCCAGCCTGTTCACGGTTTGCCTTTTTAGGGACAGACCTAGATTTGGCAGCATCTACTCCTTTGCTCTCCGACTTCTTGGTGTTCACTTTCTCTGTTGTTCCCCTGGGTGCAGTGGCAGTCTCTGCCAGCTGCCGCTCGAAGTTCCTAACTAGCTTCTTATGCTTTTTTAGGAGAGCCTTATCTCTCGAACTGAGCGTTGCAGGGTCTTTCAACTCGTCCTCGGTTACGATGTAGAAACATTATAGAATGGACAAATGGTGTTTTGAAAAACAGGTAGAGTGTGGAGATGCTTTTTTAGTGCAAGAGAGCTGCATTATTCGCCTAGTAAAGCCATAAGGATGAAAAATGTCTGTACATCTCTAGATAATATTTGCTTGAGTTATAAGAGTGCTTAAGATCTTTTAACTCATGAAACTGAAAACGTTGAAGTCACCCAGGAAAATTCCTTCTATCTAACTGCAGCACAGGGCATTCGTTCTAATATTGTAAACATGCTTTAATTTTCATTGAATAAATAAATAGAATCAATGAAAGTTCATTATAAGGAAGTTTTATTTCATTTTAAATCATTTATGTAAGTATGCACATATAACATAGTATTATGTATGTATTATATTTACAAGGAAACAAACTTACAGCTCGCCTTTGCTTTCTCCGCGCATGAATTCAATCTATTTTTCATCCAGCTTCAACATTTTCGTCAAGCAGTTTTGCATAATTATTCTCCACCTTTTTGACTAGTTTTTATTTTTTATTTTGTAGTTCCTCCATCCTCCATGATCACTTCTTGGGTGCTTTTAGTTTCGCAATCTTCGGATGAGTCTGACTGTTTTGACTGGTCTAAGGAAGGTTCCTATTTCCTACCATCAGTCAAAAATGGAAGAGGGTCAGGATTGGCAGATTGAAATTCAGTAATCTCCTGATTCACCTGTTGCTAATCGTTATAACTTTCCTTCAAAACAATTCCTAACTCATCGGTGATTTGAATATCCTCAAGTTTCTCTTTTGTGATGTGCTTAGCCCAAAAGATTTCGTGGTTTTAACGCTATCAACAGCTTCTTTCATCGCAACGAGTTGAAAAATTGTTTCCTCAGTCGGAGAGAATTTTTGTGTTTTGTTCGATCCACCTCCTGTTCCTCTTTGTTGAACTTTGTTTGAAGCAGCCTTACTCCTTACGTATCTTTTCTGATCCGTTCAAGCCTAATCACTAACTGTTCAAGAAAATTGTTCACGAACACTCACAGAACTTAACTTCTTCCATTCAAACTCAGTTTTGATCGGAGGTCTTTCACTATTAAGCGCAACGGTAGCATCTCCGAAATTCTGCAATGCCTTCACAAAACCTCTTTTGGTGTCATTAACATCTTGGGTGGAATAATGGTCTTATTCGACTAATAGGGATAACCTATTCAAGGTGCAACTATGTCTTCTACACTTTAACAAACTTTCTGTTCGTCATATTTTTCAATCCAACTGTTGTACTTCTCATACAGAACACCTTATAAATATACATATCTAGAACTTCTTTTTAAAAAGAATTTAAAAAATCCCCAACAAAACTTACACGTTATGAAAAAATTTCCTTGAATTTCATTATGTGACCTTGGTTTACAAGGGCATACTCCACTTAAGCATATTATAATTTCAATATGGTATTATATCATTACATTCATTTCATTCGAATCCACTTATTCATGAAAAGTTTTGCCCCTATCATCAGAATTCATGGAATTTTTTATAACGCTTATAGCAAACTCACAGCGACCCATCATTCATGATTTAATTTCACCTACCAGCAGCCATTACGGTTATTTCAGAGTGAAGAATCAGGTGCTGGAATATCCGGAATACAGGTAAAGGAGGTCAAAGATGTACGGGGTTTACAAACGCGTTAGCACGTCCGATCCATCTAAAGAGCGGGATTCTGGTATTTCCTGACGGCTTAAGGCTGATGTCTGAAAAAGAGGAAGTCCATTAGGTATTCGTGGGTGGTCGGCATAATCAATAATTCATTAAGGATATTTTTTTTTCTCCTTGTTGTTGTGAACTGAGGGAATAGCAAAAAGCAGACGGAATTCCTCTTTTTGCCTCAGTCTGTAATGTTTAATTATTTATTTCATATGAAAAATTAACTCATCTGCCTTTCATATTAACATAACATATCTTGTATAAGCAGAAAAAAATCACTTTTCTCGAAAGCAAAGGAACAACAATTAACACTTCGGAGCATTTTAATTGGTGAAAAAAATATAGGAAATTGTACATGCTCCACATATATAAAAAAAATTGTGATGTATATAAAGAGCGAAAAAGAAACAATCACACTGTGAGTAATATTCGATTATTTCATCCAACAGAATATTTCTAGATATTATTTTCATTTAATGTTGAGATGAAAGCGAATTTCAACAGTGTTTTATTTAAAAACAAATTCTAGTTGTTCTAAATGAGAATCACTAAAAACAAAATAAAAACCGTGAAAAAACGTTTAAAAGAAAAGTAAATGAATCAATAAAAATGTAATTTCTTAGAAGAAAAAAGTATAAACGTATAGATTGTATACTTGTTGCGTTAAGTTAAATATATATTAATAGAATACTCGATGTAGGTAGATGTAAAAACACAGGGAATTTCCAAAGCTATGTTTCGTGAAAATTTTAACAAAATATGTTCACAGGGTGTTTCAGAATTAAGTCCCAATGCTGGAAGTTTTTTCAATGTCATAAAAATTGTTAAAAATGTATCCATAATGGCGAAAAATTTGTTTTTGTGAATGATTAGAGATCAATTAGTTTTGGTATAGCAGGAAAAAGAAAAAAAAATAACACTTGAATAGTCATAAAAGCAAAAAATTTTTTTTTTTTTTTTAAGTTAAAGTTTTTAAGTTTTATAATTTTTGATATGCAACCAATCAAACCATCAATATTTACATTCAAAATCAAACAGGGTGTTTCAATTTAACTGATATTACCATAATTTCGCGACGAAGCGATATTTAACAGCGCTTATGAGACAAAGTAACTAACTAATTTCTTTGAAGTTGAATAGTTTATGTTTTTAGAAAAAGCAAAAACAAGAAGCTTGTTTTAATATTTTAGTTTTTATTCAAGAAAAAGTTCCTTAAATACAAAAAGACTCTGTTGAACTAGGAAAAAAGATGTTCGTCGATTCGACGAAGATTACCCTTCTAGGGTTAAGAAAAAAAAAACAAGAAGGTCTGGTGCATCTGTGACGCCTGTCATAAGTTGATAAAGGAAAACTATATCATTGTTGGTCCTTCTTTGAGACAACGTTTGCATCTGAAGGAGTGATACTCCATCCTCATAAAAGGTATATTTTGAGGATCATGTCATTGGAGACCTTTTAATGCGAAACGAATAAAATTACGTTGCACCAATTCTAACCTGTAAATATGATCCCCATAATAAGGAGTCCAAATCTGCGAAGCATTTTCACAAGGAGAGGACGAACTAGGCAATAATAAAGATAAACAACAAGAGTGACGTTGGAATCAAGAAATTCTTTTACTACGGCTAAGTGCACCCCAGCATAGACTTTGCTTTTTTAACGATGTTGTGCTCAGTAAAATCTAGATTTGGTATAAAAAAGAACTCCAAGGTCCATTACTTTAAAAACAATAATACAATTTGCTGAGAAATTATAATACTCATAAGTCGAAGTTGTTTGTTTCTTTGGGAATGTAATTTTCTGACATTTCGATGAGTTAAGATTTAAACTGTTCTTATTACACCATACATTAGTTATGCTATAGTTCAATAGTCCCTTAACCCTCTGCGACTGACGTAACTTTTTTGTTGCTGACGTGGACAGCTTGCATTTCAAAAACTTGTCTCGTATTGATATCTTTGACTATTCTATTTTAAAGCTCAGACTATCCATTACTTTTTTTAATTACTCATATATATTATGTTGAATACAAATTCACACGTAAGGTATAACAAGTTTTATTGACACAACATAAATAGCTCTTCAAAAAATAACAATTACAAAAAATCCGCATAAATATTTTCTTCATTAAAATTATTAATTTATCAAAATTAAAAGTTATGGTACAAAAAAATGATAAAGAGATCAATTCATCGGTTTAAAAAAAACTTATATTGAAAAGAAAAATCACAACCTTTTTTGGCAGTCTTCACAGGGTAACCTTGAGCATTGCAGAAAGATTGCTCTCAAGTAAGCACAGCAACAATATACAGTCTTCCTTTTAGTTTTATGAGGACTTTGTGTTGTTATTTGAGTGAGCCATCTAAGAACAAACAACCTATCCTCAACCAAACAATTGTACTGACGTGTGGAGACACTTTCTTTCACACAACAAACGATGCGCATGCCAATACAGCTCACTATACAGGGTGATTCACGAGCTTACTCTTACTCTACTTGTTGAGTTGAGACAAGAAAAAAATCGTATGGGAGAGGGGGGGTCTATTACCCCCCGTTTAGCCGGGAGGGGCAATTTTCTGAAAAATTGACTTATTTTGTAAAAATAACTATTAAAAATCAACTGCTTCGTTTACAACCACGTGCAATACCTTTCTGAAAAGCCAAAAACTTCTTCTTTCACTTTGTTTTTAAATTAAATTGTTTTAACGAATAGTTTAAAAAAAAATAAATTTTCAAACTCAAAGTTTTCAAAAAAAAAAAAAGCAAAAAAAAACATTTTTGACCTAATTTTTTTCAAAATTTTATGTAATTAAGTGCTGATTTTGTTTTAAAAATTCAATGTCTTTGTTAATTCTTAGTCAAAAACAGAAAACCGGATGCAAAACTATCTTTTCGTTTTTGAGAAATTAAAAAAAAACCAAAACCATTTTTTTCTAAGAAAATCTTTGTTTTAATTTTTACGTATCTGGACTTTTACGATTTTTTTCTTGTCTCAACTCAACCTACACGCTCTAGCTTTTTGGCACAACGCTCGTGAATCACCCTGTATATTAACACATGCTTTACCATACGACTGAAAGGTACTGAGAACGCACAGGTCAATTTTAAAAAATAACGGCGAAATACCATAGTTTATGTTTAGTGGTTTCTGTCAGCCTACCACGTTAGTCGCAGAGGGTTAATAATTCAACAATAATTGAAGTAGGTACATTTTTAGTTCTTACCTATATGAAATTTTCGAACCCAAATCCTGAAAATAATTTTTTTAAGGATGACCGTTATAATTTGGCCACCCACTGTAATATAAATAAATAAATAAAAAAATCTCTTTTTATTATAATCTCAAGATGTCCAGCTAAAATTATAGATTAGGTACCTACTGAAGATTACAATTTTTTTTTCTTTTCTTTTTGAGTTTAACCCTTGTTACTGTCGGTTGGAAAGTTTAAAAAGAAATATTTCATCAAATTTCATGCTGTTTCTCATAAATATTATTCTCACAATAACAGAAAATAAATGTACATGTCGAGAAAAATTACGAAATTTATGTAATTTATACACCACTCGAATATATACCTATTCAATTTATGTAGTATCTTTGTTAGGTTGGGGAGAAATTCATCAGAACATAATGAAAAGACTTTAACTATATGTGTGGCAGAATCATAGCTCTCTCATATTTAATATATACATATTTTGGTTATTTTTCTTGACAGATATTAGAGGTTATGTAGGTGTTAATCTCAAGGGATTGTAGTATTTGTATTAATGAGGATTTATCGCTAAAGTCATTAAGGAATAAATGTGTATAAATTATGTACATGTAAATTTGCCAGACTGAATGCATCGCGTATGCTTATACATTTAGAACAGAATATTTCATGTTTTAGATAAGTTCCTCTTAGGGCCAGTTGCTCATTCGAAACATAAATTTATGTTCTACTTAAAGTTCTCATTTCTACATGGGACGTTCCGGAATTCTTAAGTTCCACATAAGACCCCCATATTAAAATAGAACTTTATGTAGAGAATAAATTTATGTTCCGAATGAGCAATTGGCTCTTAGTATCAGTGGCGATTCCTGGTCAAGTTTTGTGGGTTAGCTATATCAACGTTCTTCGGGAAAGTTTAAAATGCAACTAAAAAAATTTGCACGACAGGGTCGCACGCACTTTGCTTCAGTACCTACTCCAAACTTAACACACAACAAAAACATAAAAAAAAACAAGTATTTTAAATTCATAAATAAAAATTTAAATTGAAATATGTATAGATACATAAAAAACACATTTTATTTGAAAAAAATTATGCCATAAGATTTCTTTAGAAGTTGTTTTTTTTTTTTTTTAACTAACATGGAGAGGTTTTCCTTAAATTATTTTTTATGTACCGATACAATTTTTCTAGAATGTCCTAAAATTAAACTGGCTATGCAGTATTGAAAAACAAGTTAATAACAATTTTTTTTTAAACTAAAAAATTTTATATGTTTTTTGAAAACAAAATATTATCTGAGCAATACATAAATACTCCTAAAAAAAATTTGCACGACTCGGTCGTACGAACTTGCTCCTGTATTCCAAATTATAACTCATAAAAAAATTTAATTCGTAAATAAAAATTTAAATTGAAATATCTACCTCAAAAAAGATTCAATCTGAAAAAATATGATGTCATATGATTTCTAAAGAAATTGTTGATTTTTGAAATTAAAAAAAAAATCGTCGGAGCGGTTGTTTTTTAAATTAATTTTGTATATAAAAAATTGTTTGAAAATGTGTTAAAATTAATTTGGGTATGCAGCATTCAAGAATGTTTAACTATGTATATACATTTTCTAAGTAAATTTCAATTTCAAATTTTGATCCGTTTTTGAGATACAGAATTAAAAAAATTTTTTTTTAAATATTTTATAAAAATCCAAAATTTTTTTTGAATACAAAATATTATTTAAACAATATAAACGTACTTTCAAAAAAAATTACCCTGATCGGACTTTTAGTTTTCGAGAAAATCTGATAACAAAAAAACGGTTCTATAGGCGGTACCGTTTTGGAGCAATACAAAAATATTTTTTTTACATAAAAAAGATCAGAGTTTAAAACAAAAATTTTCGAGGAAGTTTGAAAAAAATCGTAGGAACCATTTTTGAGAAAATTGAAACTTTTGGTCTTTGGCCAAAAAAATCGTATGGTGGCTACCCGAAATTTTGAAAAAAATGAAAAAAAAAACGACCCACGTGAATTTGCTCAAACCTTTAATTTTCAAGTTTGAAGTCAATCGGACCAGTGGTTTAGGCTGTGCGTTTACAGACAGACAGACAGATAGATGGACGGAATCGCCGGACCCACTTTTTTCGACTTCTTTATCATCTTAATGTGATATCTCATCATTACCTCAAATTTTTTTTTACGAATTCAATACTTGCAATATGTATGGTGGCTACCCTAAATTTTGATTAAAAAAAAAAAAATAAAAAACGACCCATCCAAATTCGCTCAAACTACTATATTTAAAATTATTTTCAAGTCAACGGAAGCAGTGGTTAAATCTATTGATGCAATTATAGACAGACAGACGGACGGACGGAATCGTCGGAGCAGTTTTTCGTCTTTTCTATCATCGCTTATTTTTTATTAGAATCTCAATTTAAATACACTTGTAAAAAATTTCAAAATAAATATTTATTTAATAAATTTTATAAGATTTCACAACAATAAGATAAAAATTAACATTAATAACAACAAACCTCTTACCCCACAAAATACAAAAAATCAATAAGCTGCTGGCTGAAGCGCAAATTTTTTCGCTAAACCTTCATTGTTCTTCATACCCTTAATACAGTTACGACTTACGAGTCGTTTCGTACACGAAACAAAACCCTCATGCAAAAATCAGATGAAACTATGTATGTTTAGCACAAAAGTTAGCGCTAACAGATTTCATACAATCTTCATAAACAGAAAATGAACACATTTGAATAAATGCCTTCAAAAATGAACAGGAGGGTTAGCGCAAAAATCACAGCTAACTATGAAACGAGAACACAACAACGACAGGCAAGAAATGCGATACGATTCGATTCGTACACGTTACACGAACACGATTCGATTACACGACACACGAGTAAGGGGCCGGTTATAGCTATCATTGAAATGGATCCGGAAAAATCTTTGAATAGATATTTAACTATGTTTTCTTTTGAATAGAATTGCAAATTATATACCAATCGATCGGAAATCAATCCAAGAATTTTTATTGATATAAAAAAGTTCAATTACACACTTATTTTTTCTTTAAAATGTGTTTTTCCATTTTCCGGTTGTAAATTCATTTTCCTGAACAGCTGATTGTTTTGTGTCAAAAAATGAAACAAATCGTTCCAATGATTTGCGTTTCAATTTTGTACAATTCCAATGATCTGTGTTTCAACTTCTCACAGTTCCAATGAAATTACGGCAGGAAAAAATTTCCGGACAGAAATTTTCAATGATTGCTATAACCGACCTACCAGAAAAATTCCAATGATGTGTTTCAATGATGAAAATCAATGATAGCTATAACTGGCCTCTAACCATAACGAGATCTGTAACTGTATGTGTTGGCTCTTGCCTGTCGTTTCGTTGTTTTGTTCTCGTTTAATAGTTAAGTTAGCTGTGATTTTCGCGCTATTTTCCTGAACAGCTGATTGTTTTGTGTCAAAAAATGAAACAAATCGTTCCAATGATTTGCGTTTCAATTTTGTACAATTCCAATGATCTGTGTTTCAACTTCTCACAGTTCCAATGAAATTACGGCAGGAAAAAATTTCCGGACAGAAATTTTCAATGATTGCTATAACCGACCTACCAGAAAAATTCCAATGATGTGTTTCAATGATGAAAATCAATGATAGCTATAACTGGCCTCTAACCATAACGAGATCTGTAACTGTATGTGTTGGCTCTTGCCTGTCGTTTCGTTGTTTTGTTCTCGTTTAATAGTTAAGTTAGCTGTGATTTTCGCGCTAACCCTCCTGTTCATTTTTGAAGGCATTTATTCAAATGTGTTCATTTTCTGTTTATGAAGATTGTATGAAATCTGTTAGCGCTTACTTTTGAGCTAAATATAGTTTCATGATAGATTTTTGCATTTTGCTATTAAGTACCTACAATATTGTAACGTATTCGTTGTCGTTTATTGACTTTTACATAAGAATAATGTTTATATATATGTATTAGAAATAAAATTAATATGTATTCTGAAATTATTGGTTTAGCGCCGCTAAACTAGCCAACTATGAGGAATCGCCCCTGCTTAGTATAACAAGTACCTTTCTCTTGTGTTGAAAGAAGTAAACATTTCGTTTGTTGTGCAATTTAATATAACTGAACCATCTTATGAGGACACTCCAAATGTTTACTATGAAATTCACAAATTCACAGAAGCTTTCTTTTCGATATGTAAACGTACCATGTTGCTTAAACAAATTGTTTTAAACTGCACTTTTGTGTTTAACGAAACACTACTGAATGAGGAAAGAATATTCATCATGTACCTAAATTGTATGCTTTTATGAATTGTGTACCTACATGCGGAGCGGAAGAATGAATATTATAAGGAAACATGTCAATTCATGCGAAATGTTTTTAGAATCAAAGCAAACGAAACTTTTCAATGCGTACTGGTGATATTTACTTACCTACCTCCAATAAATACTTTTTTTTTTAAGAGTAAGGCCGTGTGCGAATTCAGTTAAAAATGGGTTAAAACTTGACGTTTGGTTAAATTTTGACACTTCGCATTATTTGACTAGCTACTGAGCAGGTTAAAATATGACAGTAGTGGTTAAAAATTCATCCATTTTTATTTTTTAACCACAATTCATCCAATTCGCACACGGCCTAAGAGTGTTATTAGGTTATTACTTATTAATTAGTATACTTATAGAACTAATTTCTCTTTTAAGCAATCCGATGTTACTCTGCAATTTTGAAAGCATATAAAGGGTGTTTTTAGAGGTATAGAACTTTAAATTGCAATAAAACAACGATGGAATATTCGACTGCCATGATTTTTTATTTATTCGAAAGATTATCTTGTGGCATTTCATTTTAAATATGATTGCTGGCAAATATGACTACCACGGCTGGCTCGGATGTAGTCCAATCTGGACGTCCAATTTTCGATGACTTTTTCCAACATTTGTTGCCGTATATCGGCGAATGTTGTCTTCCAAATGGTCAAGCGTTTGTGGCTTATCCGCATAGACCAATGACTTTACATAACCCCACAGAAAATAATAGTCTAGCGGTGTTAAATCACAAGATCTTGATGATCGTTTGGGTTCAATTCTTGCACGAGTTGAATTTTGTAAGCACGCAAACCAAGATCCTTCCACAAAGTCTTCCATAAAGTGGATGGACACAGATTCAATTCCTGTGCTCGATGGCGGATGGACTCATTCGGGTCTTCCTCAATGCTACGCTCTACAGTAGCAATAGCTTATCTTCTATACGCACCGTACGGCGCGGCACGCGTCTCTGGGGATGTGAGTTTTCAATTAGAGTAAACGTGGTGCCAAAACGTTCCATGGTTAATCGAATTAACTGCTCAGATGGACGATTTTGTCGACGATAAAATGGACGTAGTGCGCGATACGTATTCAGCACGGACTCATTATTTTCGAAATAAAATTGCACAATTTGCAAGCGTTGTTCAGGCGTGAGTCTATTCATGTTGAATTGCCAAACCAAACTGAGAATAAATCACTTGACAGCTGTTAAATCGGTCGCCGTCTTAAAAAAAACACCCGTTACAATAATAAATAAATTTAAATAAAGATATTCAAATTGTTGGCTCTATTTTGGATCTTTTTTTAACGAAAACAGTCACTTTCACTTTAAACATTTGACCATTTACCTACTGATACTGACCTTTTAAATAACATAGTAAAATACCATTAATTTTCTAAATGCTGTGCTTAAATCCCGTAGCCTTCTGTTTAGTGTCAACCAACTCGAACACAAACAAATTTTCTGCATAAAGTCTTTTTCTGTAGAATAAAATTTAATTTTGTTTAGATATGTATATTTTTAAATTTTATGAAAACAAAAATTGCCAGATACAAACAAGTTCAGAAGCCTTTAGACAACAGCCAACGCAACGCCTGTTTCGGGTTTCTTAATCGACTAAATAAATTCTTTTTTCCAATCCAACTAAAACGGAAAAGAGAAGGTCATGAAGAGTTACATTAACGTTTCGTATTTTTCCCATTTACGTAATGAATTAATTGGAAAAGATTCATGAATCTTCATTTTTTTTCTGAGTAATTTGCGGCTGCCGCTTGTTATGCCTTCCGCACCTTTTTCGGAGGATTTAATCCTTAACCTTAAGGAATTTAAGAAAGCAATTTTTCAGGAAATAATTGAGACTGCGCTGAATGAAGAAACATTCCTTGAAATAATAGAAACATTTTTTAGAGAAAAGCTTTTATAAGTTAATAACTTATGTATGTATATAGATATAGATAATAACCCCTCTATTAAAATTCGGTTTTTTCTAATTAAATAACGTAGCTTTCCCATAGGTACCTACTATACAAAAATATGTTTTCAAATAAATCCGAAAAGCGTAAATTAAATTTCAGGTGCCTATAGATTTGTAGAATAATTTTTGTTAAATAGGAAGGCCAGCTTGTTTATTTGTGATTTAGCCTTTCACTTCGCAACGGAGCAATTATGACATGATTTTTTGTGTGGAGATAGTTAGGGGGCTAGATTACTGCAGAGTGTTTAGTAATACTCGAGCGCGTTAGATTAGGAATTATAAAGTTAAGTTTATAAAAAAGATTATATTAATGGAGAGTAGCTGGTATTGAGAGTAGAACTCCGACAATCCCAGGCTATTCAATTGCTTAAGTTGGACTTCGAATTGAGCCCTCTTCCAGACACACGTAGAAGATTTGGTTGTACCAATCGACTGTTAATATTTACTTCTTATTCCTTATGGCAGAAATTGAACCGATTTGTTTTCAAATCAAGAAAAATCAGGTTTCCTGGTATTTATTAATTTTTCCACACAAAAAAAAGCGGGATGAGTCTTCAATAATTCTTTAATTGAACAGAATTTTATTCTTAGGAGCAGAGAACTTGCCGACTTGGTGGTTGAAATGGAAAAGACCAATTCAATGGCAATGACTGCTACTTACAAAGGTTGTCAGGACTCTTCCTGAGTGAAATCAAAGCTTCGAACTTCTAGTTCTAATCGCACCGCGTAGCCATCTACTTCACAACATTTTTAGACCAGTTATTTTGTTAGCATTTTCTAATTAGTTTATATTTTTTTAAGTTTTCTCTGTTGAACCATCTTTTCATATATTTATTTATTTATTCATTTTTTGTTGCGTATACGCCGCAGTGACCTTACTTTAAAAATTGGCAAAAATACGTAACAAACGCAAATCTTCTGTTTTTCTTTTCTTCGATATATCGCTAAGGTCCGGAAAATCCGTATGAGGCCATCCATTATAAAGTTCAAATACTCTCAGATAAAATCAGCTGCTGCAGTTGTCTCTTTCAAGTTTGTACTTTGAAAGCAGCTTCTGATTTAATCGTTATAATCTACTATTTTTAAGCTACTTTACATAAAAAAAAGACACAACAAATTGCAAAATTTGTTTTTATAATATGTTTGGCCAGACCGCTGTTTTTTTTTCCTAAATAAGAATGAATTTATTCATTAATGCCTACGTCAGCTCGTATATGTGCATAGGTAGATATAGCAAAATCTAAAAATAAAATTGAATATTATGTTCTTACATATTTCACATTTAAGGCTTAAAGTGAAATTCATGTCATCTGCGTAATATTTCTATTTTCTCATTGCTATTGGTGATAAATTTAGCTCAAATCAATAGGGTGGGTTCAGTAACGTTGGTTAAAATAAACGTGTCAAGGTTGTGCTTGAAAGGAGTAGAATAAACATTTTAATGAAAACATAGGTTATTCACAATTATTTTCGTTTCCC
Source organism: Sphaerophoria taeniata (assembly GCA_943590905.1). NCBI lineage: Eukaryota > Metazoa > Arthropoda > Insecta > Diptera > Syrphidae > Sphaerophoria > Sphaerophoria taeniata. The sequence continues at coordinate 182,055,917 of OX016540.1, read as the reverse complement.
TTAATACATCTTATGTAACTATAATCAAGCTATAATGAAATAGCTTCTTATCGTGTTTCATTACTATTATACATAAGCTATTCGAGAAACTTACTTATTGGCCATATTTTTCAGGTAAGCAATAAATTGTAATTGATGTTCTTGCTATCGCGATAAACTTGACATGTTTGCTTTCAGAATTCATTAGGTAAACTTTACTTTGAGTAGTAGCGTGTCTTAGTGGAATAAGTCCCTGAGTTTCATTTGTGTCCGTAAGCAACCCTGAATTTCATTGTGGGTGTTTAATTTATTAATTAGTTCAAAAGTGTGAATTTGATAAGTTACATGAGCCAACACGATATGCCTTAGCCTAAAAAACACAGATTTCGGTATGAATATTTGTATATATAGGATAAGCATACAAAAACGACAAAATTATGGAACAGGACCTAATTGCCCTCGTTTCGGTTATGGAAGCGAAAATTTATTTCCATCTAATATTTTAAAAGTAGAAAAATAATAAAATAAAAAGCAATTGTGTTATCTTCGCAAAACACTGCGGCAATGTTCGTTGTAAGTTACACTTGCTGTCAGATTTAAGAGACTGAAATATCCCACTTTCCGAATGTGTCTCCCCGTCTAACTAATCACCACCCACAATCCGCAAATGAAAAATTCCAGATTTAGTTGATGACCCAGCTTATTCCTAATTTGCTCATTTTATACATATCTTAAACAAATTTAAGTTTATGTACATATACTTCTATGCCGTATAGATATACTACAAGAATAAGAATGAAAACCATGGCCTGGATACGAGTGAGTTCTGGAAAGTCTTATTATTTAATTCACTGCCATTGCCAACCACAGCCAACTTAAAATGAAAATAAAAATGGGTAAACTTTCATTTTGGATCAGTGAGGTATAAAAAGAGCTTAAGAAATGAAAGGAAAAGCCCTTTCACTCTGTGGATTAAGTTCTAAAAAAAAGAAACGAAATAAAATGTTTTTAAAAATAGTTTTTCATCTTAAGAACCATGCTGGCGTTTGTTGAATGTATTTATTTGTGTTATTTATTTATTCATGAATTTAGAAAGAGCTAAGTAGGTCTCATATACGTTGCTCTCTAACTGTGTTTTCCTACATTTGACGTTTCAGAAAACAATGCTTAAATTCTCAGAAGGGTTTTTGAGAATCAAATCATATTTTTTGCTGTTTGCCTATACTTATCATGTAATTTTAGGAAGATTAGGAGATAAAGATGCCTGCAGTAAAGTGAAAGCATGTTTTAGTGTTTTATTTCCTTTTCTAAGTTTTTGTGTTTTACTGTGTCCATAATTACATAAAAAAGGAAGGAAAAAGTCAGTGGTTTTTACAGATTATGCATTGTCAATCTAAAAGTGGTGATGAGTTAACTTTTAGATTTGAATACCTATTAAAAAAAAAATATGTGCACGACTGGGTCGTACGAACGTGCTCCTGTATTCCAAATTATAACTCACAAAAAACATTAAAAAAAAAACATGTAATTAAAATTCATGAATAAAAATTAAAATTGAAATATGTACAGTGGCTCACAGCTTATTTGACCCATCTTATAATAGTTCAAAAAAGAATAGTACCTAAGTCAAGAAAGTTATCAAAAAAATAAAAATGCAAAGTGGTTAAATAAGTTCCAATTTAAACAAAATAACTTAATTTATTATTTAGATTTTCAATTACATTTGAATCAGGAGACTGAGCCGGGGGTTTTATGACATGGGGACAGTTATAAATGAGCCATTTTTGAACGATTCCGGATGTGTGTCGTTGTCTTGATAAAATCGAAACGAGTTTCTTATGCCCAATTGTTCAGCACTTTGGAGCAAATTTTCTTTTTGAATATTGATGTAAACCATTTTAGCCATCGTGCTTTCAATAAATTCGAGCTTTCCGACTCCCGTTGCTGACATACAAGCCCAAACCATAAAATGACCTCCACCATGCTTAGCTGTTGCCCTTAAGTTTTTGTACTGGAGCTCCGTACTTGGTTTGCGCCAGACATAGGATCGCCCGTCGGAACCGAATATGTTAAATTTTGATTCATCTGCAAACATAACCTGCTCCCAGAAACTTGAATCCTTTCTTATGTGCTCTTTCGCGAACTTCAAACGGCAATTTCTATTTTTTAGGGTTCCGTACACAGAGTGTAAACGAAACCCTTATAACATCACTTCGTTTTCTGTTCATTCGTCTTTCACAAGCGATTTCTTCGAATCTGTTAGGCCGATTGCAATGAAATTTGGTACACATATTTTAGTATTCAGTAGTAATCTAAAAATGTTGTTTTCATGTTTTTAAGATAAATAGTTTCGAAGTTATTAAAGAGAAAAGATAAAAAAATACAAAAATGACCATTCTCCCCCCTGATCCCCGAAACTACTGGGCCTAAAATTATGAAAAAGATACTGAGAATAAGTCTCAACCTGTAAATTACCATAAAGTAAATAAAAAGTCTGTACTGTTACATAAAACACAGATATGACTCAATATTTGGAGTAACTTTTTAATTTTTGACTCAACTTTACAATTTATTTCCTCCAAAACCGTTGTACCGATTGAGTTAAAAGTTGGCCAATATATCAACGTGTTAAGTAGAAATACAATCATATTTTTTTTATATTTTTAAGAGAAATAGTTTTGTAGTTATATAAGAAAATATGGAAAAATAGGCAAAAATGTCAAAAACAGGCCTCCCCCCCCCTAATCTCCGAAAATACTGGACCTAAAATTCTTTAAAAAAAATTGAGATATAGGTCTATAACTTGAATATTACCGGAAAAGTAATAAGAAGTCACAGTTATTTATGTAACATGCAAAATTTTTCAATATACTAATTTCCAATTTCATTAAATTTTAAAACCATTTTTTTGAACAGGTGGTAACCCTATTGACTTCAAATTAAGTACAATCATTCATTAATTGCCTGCAATGACAAACATATTTTTTTTGTATTTTTAAGACAAATAGTTTTGAAATTATTCAAGAAAACACAACAAAAAAGGCCGAAAATGCAAATAACTAAACTTTACCCCCTCCTCATCACCAAAAAGGATGGGCCTGGAATTTCCAAAAAAAATTCAAAAAATAGTTCCATACGTATAGATTACAGAACAACAAAAAAAATTGCAGTTATAATGTAAATAACGATATATTTTCAAGGCAAATGGTTTTGAAGTTATTCAAAAAAAAACCAACAAAAAAGGACTATGAAAAACACTCAATTTCACCCCCTCCTCATATCCGAAAGGGCTTGGCCAGGCATTTCCAAAATAATTTCAAAATGTAGTTAAAACGTGTAGGTTACAGAAAATACAAAAAACATTACAGTGCTGATGTAAATAAGCATAAATCCGAATATGTATTAGGGTTCCGTACACAGAGTGTAAACGAAACCCTTATAACATCACTTCGTTTTCTGTTCATTCGTCTTTCACAAGCGATTTCTTCGAATCTGTTAGGCCGATTGCAATGAAGTTTGGTACACATATTTAAGTATTCAGGAGTAATCTAAAAATGTTGTTTTCATGTTTTTAAGATAAATAGTTTCGAAGTAATTAAAGAGAAAAGATAAGAAATACGCAAAATTTTGCCCCTCCCCCCCCCTTTACACTCTTTTATGGGATTTTCTTTTGTTGTATGGATTTTGTACTTTACGTGTTGTGAATAAAATTTTCGTACCGTTTTGAACCTGGATCACTTCACTCAAATGCCAGACGTCGCTAACCATTCGACCACGGGCCCTAATGTATTCAACGGTGCGGGGAAATAACTCCACGGGAACTAACTCCACTGAGGGATTTACTTCCCACCAAGTGAGAACTTACTCCACTTTTGTAAAGTGTAGTTAGTTCCCATGTACAGTGGGAATTAAATTCCTCAAAAAATCAGTGGATCTAGTTCCCTTCGAATTTGAAATAATTTGCCACTTTAATTGAGAAAAAATTAAAATAAGAATTCAAGTATACTGAGCAATTTTGATTGAGAAATTAAAATAAATGTCTTTTAGAAACGAAGTCATTCCGAAATTCAGTTTTTAAGACTGAAAATATATTTTTTTTTAAATCGCATGTACAAAAATATTGAGAAATTTAGTCATTCGGAAATCCATTTTTAAGAATCTGACCCACTATATAGTGGACGGTGGTTCATTAGTCCAGAAATCAAATTTGGGGTTTCTGACCTTGAAATTTCCCGCATGCTCTAAGTTTATGTGACATAAAGGAAACTTTTTCTAATTCTTCTGAAGTTTGGTCGGTGAGAGTAGGGCATTCTACAAGAGCACTGTACTTGAACCCAGTTTCATCTTATTGCATCTTTTTTTCACTTAAATAACTGAGCTATTTCAATGACATTAAAAGTTCCATCAGAAAGACATTTTTTTTTTGTATTGATTGGAGTAAGTACCTACTACTTTTTCATTACTAGACCTTAACTCTACAATCCATCTCGAATGGTTAAGAAAAATTGTATTATTAAGGATTTGGAGCGAATTTTTTTTATTTTCACACCCCAAATTGATTCTCTTTTGGGCAAAATTTTTTCCACTCGCTTCGCTCGCTTCCAATTTTTGGTTCGCGCGAGTTTTTTTATTTTCACACCCCAAATTGATTCTCTTTTGGGTAAAATTTTTTCCGCTCGCTTTGCTCCCAATCAAACCAAATTGATTTTGAATGTTACAAATAGTCATCATCCTCAGACCAAGGTGAAAAAAGATGCTCAAAATGAATCATTGCAGTGCAGCACCTGGTTTCCAGACACTAGCATGATTTTCCAAATTAAAGGAAACGCAACAACTTTGAAAATGAATTGCTCTATCCATTTTGGCGACAAATAGGTAGTTAATAAAACTGATCTTATTTATTTATAAGACATTTTGGGGTTGAAGTTATGTATGCATCCATGAATTTAAGTTTTTTTGTTTTATTTTTACGATGAACATTTTTTGTTTCCACATTATATTGACGAGTACAAATAAATTTTGTGATTCTCATAAAATAAATTTCTTACCATTTGGGACTTTTGTCCGATAGAAGATAATATAAATTTGGCCATAGTGGGGTAGTAGTAGTCTAAATATAATAAAATTTGGCACTTATGATCCACCATAGTGAGTCATTAGTCCCGAAACTGATTTTCGGGACTTCTGACTTCCGGACCAGTTTCCCTGCGCCATGTATACATGTGTGAACTTAGTTCCCATAAGAAAGTGAGCTAAGTTCTCACCGTACATGGGAACTAACTACACTTTACAAAAGTGGAGTAAGTTCTCACTTGGTGGGAAGTAAATCCCTCAGTGGAGTTAGTTCCCGTGGAGTTATTTCCCCGCACCGTATTCAACTAGTACAGTTTGAATACCATTATAATTTTTTGAAAATTTGTATGCCCTCATCCAAAATAGGTGCAGGGAAATTACTCCACGGGAATCTGCTCCACATGGGAATTTACTCCACTCAAAGTGGGAATTTGCCCCACTTTTAAAAGTGGAATAAATTCCCACTGCGAGTGGGAAATAACTGCATAATTGTGTGAGAAAGTAGTCCACTAAAAGTAAAAAGTGTGAGAAACAATTATTGCACTTCTTATTAAAAAAAAAAATTTCAAAATGTGATTTTTTTCTTTGAACTATAAAAAAGTCTTACAAATAAATAGGAACATTGTTTTTACTATTTGTGGACAAAATTGTCAGAGCAATTCAAAACTAACTGCTGCCGTTTCCTTTAATTTTTAAAAGAAACCACCACGCACCACGCTTGTGTCTGGAAAGCAGGTGCTGCATTGCAATGATTCATTTTGAACATTTTTTTTCACTTTCGTCTGAGAATTACGACGATCTGGAAAATTAAAAACCGTTTTAGTTTGGTTGGGAGCGAAGCGAGCGGAAAAAATTTTGCCCAAAAGAGAATGAATTTGGGGTGTGAAAATAAAAAAATTCCGCTCGCTTCGCTCGCTAGCAATGATTGTACCTGCTTCATTTTTTGGTTCAAGCTCCAAATCCTTTATTGAAATAATATTTTCAAATATGTGAGACTGAGTTAAGGTTTAGTATCGTAAAAATAGTACTTACGTCTGCATCCACATGATGCAAGAAAACTGAACATCCCATCAATACAAAAATGTCTTTCTGATGGAGCTGTTGATGTAATAGAAACAGCTCAGTTATTTTAGGTGACAAAAAGATGCAATAAGATGAAACTGGGTTCAAGTACAGTGTGCTTGTAGAATGCCCTACTCTCATGAACACCGAAGTTCAGAAGAACGTTTTCATGGGAAAGAGTTTCCTTATCGCCACATAGACTTACAGCATGTGGTATGTAAACCTTGAAAATATGTTCAAACTGTCCACTCGATTTATTGATTTACAAAATGTTTAAAACTTATCACGAAAAAACCCCGAATTTAATTTCAGGAATAATGACCCACCATAGTGGGTTTGTAGACCCAAAATAGAATTCGGCACTTATTTTCCACCATAGTTAGACTGTGCGGAAAAATAAAAAAATTGTTTAATTGGTTGAATTTATCACATAAATTGATGGCATTATAATTACTAACATTCCTCGTTAAAACCTGTAGAGCTCAGTTTCATGCTGGGAAATAATTCCACCAAAAAAATTGTGCAGTTAATTCCCACTTGCAGGGGAAATTTATTCCACTTTAAAAAGTGGAACAAATTCCCACTTTGAGTGGAGTAAATTCCCATGTGGAGCAGATTCCCGTGGAGTAATTTCCCTGCACCTCCAAAATATAAGACATTTGTCACAAGACAATACATGTGTGGTGTTAGCTCGCCTGAAAAACACAAAAAATAGTTGTTATGCCGCTGTGGTTGTTCTAGTTTTAAGTAGTTTGTAGGTAGATTAGGTAATTTTAAGTTTTATTTTAAGGACTTTAGTTTGTAAGTTAACCCAAATAAAAAAGACAAAGGCATTAGTTTTTTAAAATTTTCTAATAAAAAAAAAAATAAAATGAAGTAAAATTAAACAAACATAGTTCGTAGGCCGAAAGGCATTAATTTTAAGAATAATGAATTACTTAGAGCGCCCGATTGGGGCCAGTAAGTTATATATAAGTAGAATTAATTAGGCTAGTTTCCATTTTTGTCTAGCATGTAAGTAGATTTAAGTTTAAAATGAATAAAAAAATGAATTTTGAAAAAAAAAGAGTACTCGCCTGATGCTCTTTATGTTCCTGGTTCGAATCTTGTCGGGGGATTGCTTTTCTTTTTTTTTTTTGTATTCGTATTACAATGAGACTTAATTTTTATTATAAGTTTAACTCTTGTTTGGTATATAAGAAGAGACAACCTATTCGAGTTATAATTTTTTTTTTATTGTTGAATATTGCAATAAAATCAATTGTTTATTTGCTGAAGAAAAAATAAAGTTCCTTATTCCTTTCTTACTGTGGTGTTTCGTTTTGTTTGCCGATGGCCAAAATGTTTGTGTCTTTTTAGGGTTCTTACACAGGTGAAAACGAAAACCTATAAGATCAGTTCGGTTTCCTTTTATTTGTTTCACAAGCGATTTCTTAAAATCTGCTAAGCTGATTGCAATTAAATTTGGTTCACATTTTCTAGATAGAAGTGATCCGAAAATGCTGCTACCAGATTTTGAAGATACACAGTTTCGAAGTCATTGAAGGAAATAGGCAGAAAGAGTATTCAAATTATTTTCCAAGAAAATGTTTGGTTTCAAATCTTAGTCCTTGTATAAAAAATCCTTCAAAACTGAAAGAAAGTAGGGTCAGATAATCAAGTACGGAACCCTCCTCGAGCGAGTTTATCTCGCACTTGTCCACTTTTTTTTATTTATAAAAGGCTTTTTTGGTGCAACTCGTCCATTAAATTCCGGCATTGTTTTGGCAGTTGTCATAGAAAACTTGTTCGTTTCAACCCTCAATTAGTGTGACCACGTTCATTCAAAAAAACATGTTAGAAGGGTTGATTATTGAAGTTTAAATCGTAAAATATTATCTTACGAAGTCATAACAGCTCATAAATCAGTTCACATAATATTCTAGAGTGAAATATTTATATTTTTCATTCTTTATTTATGGCTTTGTAAGTAAAAAAATAAACAATTGCTTGAAATTAAAAATAAAGTAAACTTATAACAGATTAGTGTAGTCACTCCAATTTCTTTCAGATTGTGAGGAAAAAAAACACAGACCATTGGCCGCTCCTTTAAAAAAGCATTATGGATTTTGTGTTTCGTACATAAGAAAACGAATGTGTTGGACTCGTATTGTTTGTTCTGTTGTGAACTCTTTCTTTCTTTCGAATTTTTCTAAACCTAATACTTTTGAACTATTCTCTCCTACTGGAAGCACTAATACATTCACAGATCCAGTGGCGTAGCAAGTCCCAATATAGGCGTGGGCAAAGTCTTATCCGCGAGGCCCTTTTCATGCAAATAAATATTATTTACCTTGAGCTATATTAATATAATAGGTGTATTTTTTTGGCAAAGCTATCCGTATCCGCAGTAGTAGACTACATGTATTACAAATACAACACGATACTGGCGATAAAAGTAAAAGTAGAATCATACTGCGGATAGAATTTAGAAAAATTCAATAATCGTCTTTAAAACGATAGCAAAACTTTAACAACTGCGGATGCTTTTTTTTTGGTAAATCCTACTGCACTGCGGATAGATTTGCAAAAAAAAAAAACACCCAATAATAATATTCTCGAAATTCTTCTCAATGGAACATTTTGTTCTACATTAGGGTATAAAACTGAAAAAAAGTGAAAGCGGGATCTATGGGGAATCTAAAATCGAAAAGTCATAGTTTATGTTTAAAGCTTGTCTTGTGACTTTTGAGTTAGAATTTTGTTTTCCAATATTTTCACTGCGGCGTATACTTGTTATTTTTCAGAAAATTAAAAATGTAATTAAAATAAAAGTAGTTCTTTAGACGTTAAGAATAAGGGGAGATCCTGTGCGCGTCAGTATTTTTCCGAAAATTGTGAGCTGTGTTTTGAGTGAAGAATATTCTTTTGTATTTAAGTATTTGAATAAGTTAGGTATCGATCTAACAGTGATAAAAAGATGATAAGATTTTAATGAATTTTATTTCATCCTTTGAACTTTGTCTTTATGGAATATAAATATGAATAAAAAAAAAATTAAACAAAATTTAAAAAGAATTGGAACATACATACCTATATATATTTTATTTTTTCGTTAAGGAGTGTGAAACCCCAGTTTGCAGTGCGAGTTAGAAAAAATGTGCGGTTGGGGGTTAATAACGTAGAAGTATAAACTATTTAGAATTACTAAATTTAGATACATAGTTGGATTATGGAATATATGAAAGCTATCAATAAACTCAAATAATCTTTATTTGTTCAGATCATAATATTGATCTGAACAGATCTTTAGAAAACTCTTGTTTATGGTTTAAACTTTGACCAGTAGATGTCTCTTTAATTATACCAAATTAGTTTTGTTTTAAATCGGAAGCCACATCTCTATATCTTCTGTTTCTGTATCCTTCTTCTTGATTCAACCTTCAAACGAGTAAGACCTATCTAAGAAATAAAAATTGTTAAAGAACTACATACAACGATTCTTTTTATTTCATCGAAATCATTGAGCAACCAGCAACCAACATTATTCCTTCCGATTCAATACCCAAAACAGCTGCAGCATTTAACTTTTCTTGACTTAGGGCCGACTTAAGTAATTTTTGATGCTTTTTAGCTAAGAAAATATTCTTTCACTATAACACTTTGTCGTTGGAGTACATTATGACATGCGAAGAGGTTTGTCGAAGTTAGTATAAATATTATGCAAACTCAGTTTTCGCAGAAACATAGAAAGACTTCCCAATGAATCAAAATCAAAGTTGATCTTTGCTTGGATTATAAAAAAAAGGTCCAAACCAAAACTTCAAGTCATTGGTTGAACAAAACAGGGAGCTCTTCGACCGTCTTAATAAGAAAAAAAAATATTGATACAATTTTTTTTCGATTTTTTGCGGTTGATTTGTTTTAAAATATCCGTAACGTATTTATTTCTTTAATGGAGAGAACTTAATTGAGAATTATTATTTTTCATTAATTATAGGTAAAATAAAATTATTATTCGTCAGCGTTGAGGAGAATTAAATTCAATCTATTTCACAACTCATATCAGAACAAATTTAGTTTTTTTGCAATAAAAAAAACTTTATAAAATCACATGTAATTTCAATTAAGTTTGCAAAGTATAAAGTTTCGTTTTCAAAAAAGCGAAGGCTATCGTGATTTACAAACGAGAAGTATTTTTAAACAAGTAGGTATATTATTCGAATGCGATGTGAAGTTAAAACCGAACAGTTTTTTTTTTTTAAACAAGAGCGTGCTAGTTGGGTCAAATAAAAACAAAATCGTTCGAACGAGAGGGAGGGGGGGGGAGTTATATTTTGCTTGGAGGGCCAATTTTCTAAAAGATAGAATTTTGTAGGGATTTTTTAAATAGTAACGTATGTTTCATTTTAAGTGTTTCAATGGGTTAGTTAATATTTGATGACCATTTATTTTATTCCAATAAGGCGGTGGCTTCGCGCGAGGCTCCTGCAGGCACGAGGCCGTGGGCGGTTGCCCCACTCGCCCACGCCTAGCTACGCTACTGCACAGATCATTGGCCGCTAGGTTGTTTGTGGAAATGAACCACGTGGATAGTGAACCTACTCATTATTAGATATACTCTGCCTCGGTGGAACCTGGAACCTCAGTTGAAAATTCAAGATTTAGATTATTCTTCAAGAAAACATAAAAAATAATTTAACCACACTGCCAACTACATATTGTTATGGTATTTTAGGTTTATAGCTAGGAAAATCCGGAGTTTGTTAAATTCAATTCCGAAATTTAACTTAAGGGAATTAAAGAAATTTCAATCGTTATTAATTACTGAATTGTTTGTATAGTATTCACTAATATTTAAATCGTCCGGTTCCCGGTGTGTTTCTATCCTGCTTTTGTTGGGCCGTTGATTACGCGTTGTCTCCCTCAGACCAGATACTTTCACTACTCTTAAAGAAACGGTACAATCCCGGTCGAAACCGGTAAAATCGCCACCAAAACTGTTAATCGCTGTATAAACAGGTTAATCGCCACTGAACGTGGGAAATCGCGGTTGAAACCGGTACAATCGCCGCCGAAGCGGGTTATCGCTGTACAAACCAGGTTTATCGCCACTTAGCATGGGAAATCGTGGTCGAAAACGGTACAATCGCCGCCGAAACGGGTAATCGCTGTATAAACAGGTTAATCGCCACTTAACGTGGGTAATCGATGTCGAAACCGGTATACTTTCTCTGTAGAAACTGGTGTTATAACTTACCTTGTTCCTTTGATTGGCTAGCGACGAAATGAATCTTTTACAAGAAGCCCCTGTTCACTGGTGGGGGAAGCCTTTGTTAAATATTCAGTAACTAACATATGGTCCTAACGCCTCTGTGGTCTCGTCATAATGAGCTGTACTCCACTCATTCACTTGTATTTGTGCTTATACTTTGTTCTCGGGTTTCCAACTTGCTTCTTGGTGTTTTCTTTGGTTTGGGAAAAGTTGAAAATCACCCTGCAAATGATATCTTCTTTCAACTTGTTTGGTTGAGTGTGAACTCTATACTCGGCGTGTTTTGTTTCTGATTTGAATTTCCTTTATCAAATGTTTGTTTTATTTTTCTAGATCCTACTGATAAGCACAGATCGTTTAATATATTAAACTTTCCACCAAAAATACTATCTCTAAACATCAACATTAAAAGCCTCTTTTTTTGTTCTTATGTTGTAACAGATGGACAGAATTTTTCAATTCACCAATCACCAACATGCTCCGCATCATGGAAAAAGGAGTGTAAGAAAATGAATTTCCAAAGAAAATAATGTATTTAGAAGGGAAATGGTTGCGTCCTAGATAAAATTAATTACATCTTAAAAGGATGAAAATAAAGTATCAATGGATTAACTCAGAGAAGAAAACCAAGTAACCTTCTTAAGGACCATAAACTGCTTTTTTTTATCATAACCCCTACAAATGTTCACCCCCCAGAGAGCTTTATAAAAAATGTGGATTAGGGATTATCTAAGGAAAATGGGTCGAGCAAGTTGCATATAATATAAAAATAAGGTTCTTGACGCTCTTGTAATTGTATATGGTTTTCAGGGAACAGGGAACTTAAACTTCTTAAGTATTTAAAAGGTTAGAAGGTTTCTAAGGATTAAGGTCCCGAAGAAGCTTGAAGATGATGTTTCTAAAGTAAGCCGTTTTTCCCATTTAATGCCAACAATAACTGAAAAATCCAAAAGACAAATGAGGAACACTAATAAAAGTCGTTTTGCGTAAAACAGCAACATTTTTGTTCTATACTTAGATACTCACATTTGCAAAATACTAATTTTGTAATAAAGTAGCATGGTTTTAAATTTCTGGAGTTTCGCAAAATATTGGTTTTTTCTTAGGTTTGTCAATGTAAGAATTCTTAACAAGCTCTTAGCCTTCAAGCGATAAAGACTTCATAAATAATGACAGCAGATATTGTGTTCCCTAATGGTTTTTCATTATTAAGCTTGAAGGACATAATTCTAGTCACAGAATAACAACAATGGCAGTATGTTGTCACCATAAAAGAATGGTATGGATGGATACATTTTGTACAAATAGATAAAGATATACTTTATGCGACACGAACATAGATAATATGTAGGTTTTCTCATTCTGCTAAGCCTAAGAATAGGATGAACAAATGACTTTCCTCCGTGCTATTGAGAGTATCGCTTTTCAAAAGTATTGAAATGGCATTCTCATTCATTTTCTCAAGCTTCCTCTTGCCATTACCAGCATATTTGTCGAAGTTCGTAGAAAAGTTCAAACAAAGGCAGATTCAGAGATGCAGAATCTATGCCGGGAAAAGTCGTAGAGCTTTTTGTCTTTGTTTTATTAGTCCCTCTATTTTGTATTATGTATTTGCACCAAGAGGAATTGTCGTGAAGGTAATAAAATGGAGATGAGGATGCTTTTGGTTGATATATGTTATTGTATATTGTAGTAGCTGGATGGTGCTCTTAGCCTGACTGTCACAACTCATTGTATCTATTCATCCTCACACCCATATAGAAACCGCACACTTATTGTGTGTGTGACATAATATTTTTTGCATTCAATCAACAATAGAAGTAATTAAAACTTTAATTTTTTTTTCAAGAATATTATGAAGAGTAGGTATACAAAAGGATGATTTTTTTCATAGTTCATAATTTAAACATTGTGATGCAATTCAGAGAGAAAGATTTTGTATTGAAATATTAGAAAATGGGATGGGATTATATAAGATTATGGAACTAAATAAATTTCATTTTTACTAAGGAAACTTCTACTACAAATTTTATTAAATACTAGCCGACCCGACAAACGTTGTTTCGTCAGAGAAAAATTGTTTTCTTGTGAATGTCTTCTGTTTTTATTTGTGCAAGAAATGTACGTCTTTTACTCTTCTTATAACTTTTAAGTGTGGTCATGAAATGTGCAAGAAATGTACGTCTTTTACTCTTCTTATAACTTTTAAGTGTGGTCATTTGAATAGATAAAGAGTTGTGTGTTCTTACTCAAAAGATAAGGAGGTGTGGGCCTTATCGAAGCAAACATGTTCGCTAATGTAATTAGGAAGGCGCTTACATTTTTTTTGTGTATACCTACCCAAGATATATTATACCTTTGAAATTATTTACTTAAACTGTCATTGCCTGGGGAAGTTAGTTTTAATTTTTTTTAGTGCCAAATATATTTTATTACTTATACTTACTTAAGGTGTTACAGTCCGGTGTGGACTTGGGCCCCAATCAACAGTCTCTGCAGCCAGCTTGATCCCTTAGCTAGCTGTTTCCAGTTTTGCATTCCAAGTTGATTGAGGTCCTCTTCCAATTGTGTGCGCCACCTGAGTCGTGGTCTTCCTCTATTTCAACGTCTCTCGGGAATAGTGTCGAAGGCTTTCCGGGCCGGAGCATTGGTGTCCATCCGCTCTAAATGACCGAGCCACCTGAGTCTTTGCACGTTGACCTTCTGGCTAGGTCTATGTTGTTGTACAACCCGTAAAGTTCGCTGTTGTATCTTGTTCGCCATTCCCCTTCAATGCACACGAGCCAAAGATGACCCGAAAAACTTTGCTCTCGAAACAACATAAGGCACATTCATCCGATTTTGTCAAGGTCCATGCTTCTGCACCATACAGCAGGACTGGGATGATGAGAGTGTTGAACAGTTTTACCTTAGTTGCTCTAGAGGGGGCTTTTCTACTAAATTTCTTTCTTAGCCTAAAGAAACAGCGATTAGCAAGAGTTTTTCTTCCCATTATATCAATATCATCGGCGTACGCGAGAAGTTGAACAGATTTTTGGAAGATAGTGCCACTGGTGTTGACGGTGGAGTCTCTCAAGAACGATGTTAAAGCAATCGCACAACAATGCATCGCCTTGTCTGAATCCTTTTTTGACATGGAAAGATTCAGTAAGCTCGTTGCCAACCTTGATGGACCAGCGTATATTCTTCATCGTCATTTTGCATAAGCAAATGAGCTTGGCAGTGGTGCCAAAACTAGACATAGCTTTATACAGCTCGTCTCTGTTTCTGTAGATGCTGTCATACGTGGTGTTGGGTATCGATTTGGAGTTCATAGGTTTTTTGCAGGATCTGCCGCAAAGTGAAAATTTGGTCGATGGTTGAATTTCCTGGTCTGAAGTCACATTGATAAGGACCAATCAGATGTTCACATATTACGGCAAGTTATGAGATCTAAAATAACGCCAAGATAATCCAACAATATTAAAAGAAAATAGAAAATAGTTTGGATGAAAATTTACAAGTTTCAATGTTCAAGTTTTAAAATGATAGTAATCCTAATCACGCATCAAACGAAAACTTGCCAAGTAAATTAGTAAATTTTTATCCAAACTATTTAGGGTATTCAATCGTACACGTTCAAGTGCAGAGATTCGTTCTTTAGATGCACTACCCGAATGCAAATCTAATTGCCACGTCTGACTAAATTTTTCAGAAACAGATTTAACCATAGATTTAACTCTTGATGCATTTTATGTAAACTTATATCTATGAACTCATACATTTTGAACATGCGCCTTAGTTGTTTTGTTTTACGAGAATACCAAATCTTCAGAAGCTTAAGAAGTTGGAGAAAAGGGTTTCAATTGTAATACACATTATCACACATGCGATCCTTTATTTCTGTCACGATCTTGTTCACACATAAGTACAATACGGAGACGATTAATACATACAAAGGGGTAACACATTTCTTACCATATTTAATCCAAATCAAAGTCTTTTGAATCCTTAAAGTTGAAAACCATTATTTTGTTGTGTGATTTTTAAAATTTTTATTTATCATTTGCTTTTAAACTTAATCAAACAATGTATATCTATATAAGAGTCAGAGTTATATATTAGTATATTTTATTTATATTTTACATATTCTGGCTTCTTTCTTTAAGTTTCACGATCATTACACAATGGAATTATGTATATAATATTTCAATGTATATAATGTATATATGTATGTATTTCTTTTGTTTCATGTTTAGTTAGATTTTTTCTTTATTAAATAAATTATTATTACAAATAACAGGAAGAGATACTTATTGGCTTGTTCTTTATTTATAATTTTTTTTTATTCAAATAAATATTTTACAACAATATCTTGTTTTATTAACTTATATTTAAACATAAAAATATGCATGTTTATTTTTCTCAAGTTTGTTTCAGTTTCAATACTTTATAAAGTTGTTTTTGGTGTTATTGGTAGTTTTTTTTTTGTTTTTTGTTCAAATTGATCTTTATATAAAATTTAAAGATCTTAAGAATAGGTGAATTTCTGATCTAAGAGATTGTTTCTTATTTCAATATTTGCTTTGTTTACATTTCTTTGTATTTCAGTGAGTGGTGGTTTTTTCGATTGTATTAGTTAGTATACATTTCAAAAGAAAGTCTTCTACATTTATTTTTGTTTTTTTTTTAAGTTTAAAATTTAATAATAATACAATGAACTTGTTTAGAGTACATATTAGGTATTGTTTTTTTTTTTAAGCAAGAAATGAAAGAAAAGTACAGAAAAAAAACAAAAAACCAAAATAATTTAAGAAGCAGACGAAACGAACATTTGCGCCTATCAAGTATTACTTACTACCTCGCAAGCATGACTGGTGTTACTTTCATTGATTAAATATGGCCATTACAATTTCTCTTATCCAAACCTAATTCCTAAGCTTTCTATTCTGTTTGCATATTTGGCAAGCATATGTAGGTACTTGGTATTTCAAATTACTAAACCTCATCATTAAAGTCATTTGTTATTACAGTCTTATCAAAACAACGTTTTGCAATTGGTCATCAAATATGTTCCAGGATTATTCAATGGCTCACCTTTAAAAACATAATTAGAAATGTATGGTACTTCGGCAAAAAAAAAAACACAGTAATGTGGGTAAGTTGTTCTTAAGTCAGCAATCAGTTTCTTTTGGCTTAAAACGATTTGATGTAATCAACAAGCTTATAAAAAATTCACAACAGACGCGAAGCCACGCTATGGACAAAATGTTTTCTAAAACCATAAATCTGTGCCGACCGCACATTTCAGGTTTTTGCTTGGCATTGCTATGTTGACATCAACTTATCGATTATAAACGTTCTTGTAAGAATGACACCTCTTTTTTTACACCTAAACGGTGGCTGTTCGTTTATTGATGAAAGCAATTTTCCCCCTTAAAAAAGGAAAAATTAAACTAAAAATGATTGGAAGACCAAGTTTATAAATTAATTTTTAAAAGGACAAAATAATTTATATCTTATACGACTGCATCAAATGAGAGCCTTAAATTTGTAGCCCAAAAAAAATGTTACTTTTATTTTAAAGTAGGTAAGCGTTTCTTTGAACATTTTTCATTTTAAGCCAAACTCGTTCGAACAATCCAAACTACATACGAGTATAACGGATCACCGACCAATCAAAAAATTGTTTGTCATTAGTATTTAAAATGTGATTAATGACCTTGATAATGGCCTGATAGATCAATAGTTTCACAAATGTTCTTAAGTTCAAACGGAGAACTATTATTTCTCCTCGGTTGAGCAAGTAATAACTACATATGACAGCATAATTCTCTTTCAATAATGAGCAAGCTCACTTTGTACATATGAAAAAAGGAGATCCTCTAAACTGCGCCACCTACAAAAGAATTAGCCTACTAAACATCGCCTACAAGATCCTCTGTGCCGTAATATTTGAACGTCTGAACCCTTTCGTCAACAATCTGATCGGTCCTTATCAATGTGGCGTCAGACCAGGAAAATCAACCATCGACCAAATTTTCACTTTGTGGCAGATCTTGGAAAAAACATATGAACTCCAAGTCGATACCCATCACCTTTTCATCGTGTATGGCAGCATCTACAGAGACGAACTGTATAAAGCTATGTCTAGTTTTGGCATAACTGCCAAGCTCGTTCGCTTGTGCAAAATGACGATGAAGAACTCACGCTGCGCCATCAAGGTTGGCAACGAGCTTACGAAATCTTTCGATGTCAAAAAAAGATTCAGACAAGGCGATGCACTGTCATGCGATTTCTTTAACATCGTTCTTGAGAAGATAGTGCAAAACTTCGCCGTCAACACCAGAGGCACCATCTTCCAAAAACCTGTTCAACTTCTCGCGTACGCCGATGATATTGATATAATGGGAAGAACACAGCTTGATGTCAATGGTAAAACTGTACAGCTGTACATCCCAGTCCTGCTGTTTGTGCTGTTTGGTGCAGAAGAACGGGCTTTGACAAAATCGGATGAATGTGCCTCATAGGGCCCATACACTACGCAAACACGTTTGTTCAAACGTGTGTTTGAGAAAACATAGTTTCGCCACACACTACACAAACTGTTTGAGCAAACGAATGTATTTTGTTGTTGTAAAAATGTTTGTGCAAACTGTTCACGATTAGCGCCTGGATCAAATTCTTTAATTTTAAGCAATATTCGTTACTTTTTACACACCACAATACCGGTAAACTTTTATAAAGTTCAATGAATTCAGTCCAAAAAATTTGTTCCTCTTGTTTATTCATGTTAACTGTATGAAAATTGGCATCGGTTTGAGCAAAATTCAATACACACCACACAAACATGTTTGTGCAGGGACGGAAAATTCAAAATTTTTTGATTTTGTTCAAACCGCTTGCGCAAACACGCATCATCGCTACACACTACTCAAACAGTTTGCACAAACATTTTTACAACAACAAAATACATTCGTTTGCTCAAACAGTTTGTGTAGTGTATGGGCCCTATTAGGCTGTTTCAAAAGGAACGTTCTTCGGGTCATCTTTGGCCCCGTGTGCATTGATTGGCGAAGAAGATACAACAGCGCTCCGGCCCGGAAAGCCTTCGATACTATTCCCGAGGGACGTAGAAGGAGAGGAAGACTGCGACTCAGGTGGTGCACTCTAGTGGACAACTTGGAATGCAAAACTGGAGACAGATAGCTAGGGACCGAGCTGGCTAGCGGAGACTGTTGATTGAGGCCCAAGTCCTAACCGGACTGCAGCGTAAGTAAGTAAAGTAAGACAATCTTGGAATATAGCACTATTCATTGCCTCTTTTGAAATAGCAGCAACGGCGCCGTTAAAACTGTATTGTTTATAAAGTGTGATGAACGAGTGGTGTGTTAAATAGATGGAGTTTCAAACTTAAATTGAGACAAGAAAAAAATCATAATGGAAGGGAGTATCTCTTCCCCCGCTTAGCCAGGAGAAATGATATTCTAACAAAAAAGGCATATTAAAAAAAAATAATAAAAATCAGCGGCTTTGTTCACAATTCCGTGCTATATCTTTTTCTTAAGCTTAAAAGTGCTTCTTTTATTTTGTATTTATATTAATTTTTTTTGAGGAATAGTTTTCGTAAGTAAGTTTAAAGAAAACATTTTTTCAACATTTTGGCGTTGAACATTAATTTTTTATTATTATGTAAAAATAGGCCTTTTCAGTTTGAAAATCACCCCTCCCGCCTAAACTAGGGGGGTGGTGGGGGTAGACCTTGCCTGCCTTCCACAAAATTTTTTCTTGTCTCAATTCAACCTACATAGATACACTCCACCTATTTAATGAACGTAAACCACTTGTTGATTACCCTTTATAAACAGTAAAAATATTTTTTAAGCAAAATAATTAATTACTTCCCCAAATGAAATGTTTCTGAGTTAAAAACAAAAAAAATGTTTCATATGAAGATTTTTAAATCAATTTTTATATTGTTTTCTCTCCTATGTTTTGTTGGGGTGTTAAAATATGATGTTCTTTCGAGTAATTCAGAATGGTGCAGTTATGAAAAAAGATTATAATTCTTAAACGTTTTAAAACCTTACTTTTGATGGGGCATTATTAAAAAATTTAAAAATTTATTAAAACCATTTGCTTTTTTGTCTTGAAATACTTTTTCCTTACAAGAAAATAGTTCTTCGAATGGTTCCTCGTTGATTGACATTCAAACGTCATTTGACTCTAAAATCTTTGAAAATTCGATTCCTGACAGGCTTTCCTCTGAATACTATTTTTCATAACTTTTTGTATATCCCATTAGTTGCTTGTAGGCATAGTATAAATAGCACTGTACTAATCAATCAACTGCACTGTAATAAGTACCACGTCCACAGGTGGTTTTGAATTTAAAAATGTCCTTAAATTTTTCCAACTATGGCTTAAATACCAAACGATTAAGAAACCCTTTTCAACCGGAGAAATTTCCGCCTGTAACTTTTAAGGAATTCCACAAACTTAAAAGAAAATAAACATCTACCCATAAAAATCAATTCAGAAATACTCTTAGAATAATGAAATCAAATTATAAAAGATGTATTAGACGGTGGGTTTTTCAAAGCCTTAAGTTAGAATCAAGGTTCAAATTAAACTTCAAGTGTATTTTTTGTTTTGTTTTTAGCAAATTAATTGTATTATTATTATTTATTGGTAAATTTATGATTTCTTCGACTCACATAATATTTAATTTTACTACTGATATTCGGAACTCTACTATTTGATACATACTTTCTGATTTCTTTATTTCAATGAACTCTATTAGTTTACTAATTCTCAATAAATGTTTACTCATTGATGTTGCTACCAGTTTAAAGGACTTTTTATTTATTCAATGAGGAAAATACTATTCAATTTGAATGCTTACCGTCCTTATGCTTTTGTTAGTGTATTGTGTATTAGGATTCCAGTCTGATAAAATAATCCTTTTTCGATAATCGATACTTTTGACAGATACATATTCTAAAATATCCATTGATAATAATCAAAATCCAAATATCGGTATGGCACACTTAAAACATTGATTCATACATATTTATCATACAGATTTGTATGCATTTTTTTTTTAATTTCACCAGCATTTATTTTCATTTCTCTTTTTTTTCTATTTCAATCTGAACTGAAGGTACTTTGGATGTTTATCTTAGAGATATTCTAATATGTTATTTAATCCATTTTATTCTGAAAATTTCATTTTCTAACTGAAATGCGTGTTTGCTCTCTTTGATAAACACACAACAAACTTAAAACACATCACTCAAAACTATTGGAGTAATTACCTAATTATTACTTTTAATTTTATTGTTTTGTTTTAAGGACTCTCCATTGGAGATCAGAAAGCAAAATTTGATACCGAACTCGAAAATTTTCTTTCTTAATCACGAACAAACACAAATTCATTATAATGATTCCATCGGTTTTCTTCAGCATCAACACCTGGCTTGGGCTCCGCAATAGATCCAGCTGTTCCAGATCCGCAGCTTCCGGCCAATCGAAAACCTTGTTCGTGCAACATATCAAAAGCTTGTTCAATGAAGCAATGCTTCAGGAAGAATCGTGATGTGTAACGGTCTGGTCCGCCGTGATCTGGATCTCGTGACTCATTTAGGGTATCCCCGAACACATCACGACATTGAGCTACTCTACCACATACTAAAATGCGAGACAATTTCCGGAATTTCACATCTGCTAGACCATCCTTGCCAAATTGGAAGCTTCCTCGATAGCCAATTGTAATGCTTCCACTTGGTTTCAAATCTAATTCGGACTTCATGCATTCAAGGAGGCCATTCAATTTATAGTGCTCGGCTTCTTTGCGAAGTCGCACTTTTTCCCTAAATCCCTCTGGCAAATTGAGTTCCTTATCTCTCAGATAGTCAAGAATGTAGCGAAATAGTACTCCATCGCGGTCCAAAAATACCCGACCTTTGCTATCCTTGGTCAAACTGTCGGGATTGCTAAACATCTCGCAGAGCAGGGAAGATTTTTCATTTGTGAGCGTTGCAAGCGTTGAAGAGTAGTGAACACCGCCAACATTTAGCTCGATGATATCGGAAGAACTCATTTCTCGCGGATTACGATTGGTTTTCCGTCGGAATTTCAATAAATATTAATTTTTCTTCTGTATAACCGTTTCCGCGGAAGGAATTACTATACTTCTAATTATATACAAATACATACACTAAAAGTTCTCTCACGCTCAAAATATGATTAACAGTTCCGATTTAAGAAAAGATGTGTTCCTTAAGGCGACCCTTGATGCGAACTGTCCACCCCGAACTTTTGTCTCGATGGCTACAAGGCTATTTAGTATCTGGAATTGTATTACTCCGAAAAACCTCATTGCATGTATCTAAAATTGAGAATACCATGTCTCTCCGTTGTGATTTTCACTTTTTTCAATATTTCTGGATAAAATTGTGTACGCATGACCAGATTCGGATAGGGAATTTGATTTGAAATTGAAATTTCGTTTGAACAGAGGAAAAAGTGTACATTTTCAGCGCGTAAATATATTTTTCCTGCGTTGTACATCATCACCATCATCATCATCCCGTCGTCACCATAATATATCACGATTCTGTTGAGCAAAAAAGTCATAAAATCGTATGTATCTTTTAAATTGAATGTTTTGTTTTGTTCTTCCGTAAAGTATGTTACAGACAGTGGCAATGACAGTGGCAGAAGAGAAAGGACTGTAAATAAAAATTGAAGGAGTGCCAGATCAGAATTTCCTTGAATGAGAGAATTAAGTTGAAAAATGGAAGCAAAGGTTCATCATAAACAGAAATTAAGAAGCAGTTTTGACCTCAACAATTCTTGTAGTTAATACAAAATTTAAAAGCAAAAAGGAAAAAAATCAGTAAAACTTATGTAAGTTTGATCTTGATTAGTTACGGCAAGTTTTGCATTACGGTGATAGGGAACTCGAAAAAAGTAGGTCTTATAATTCCACCGTCAGGCTGGCTATCTGTTTGCCAGTATTCTATCCTTTAGATATTGCGTGTATAGTTTTAACAAATGGTTCGATGGAAGTCACAAAACATACTTACCAAAAACTGAAAATTCGAATTTTATTACAAAAGAAAGCCATTAGGGATGTTGCCTCGAATGTGATGGGTCTCACGCGGCCACCAAAACGAAACCCCTGGTTTGATGATGAATGCAGGCAGGTACATGCAGCCAAGCAAGAAGCATACAAAGCAGCGCTGCACAGGAGGACGAGATCAGCTAGGGGCCTCTACGAGCAGAAGAGGATAGAAGAACACAAGCTTTTCAGAAAGAAAAAGAGAGGGCATGAAAAGCGATCGATAGAAGATGTTGAGAGACTAAAAAACAGGAATGAGGTTCGGAAGTTTTATCAAGAGGTAAAACGAATGACTCAAGGTTACCGAGCACGAACTGAAGCCTGTAAAAACCAACAGGGAAATATCGTAGTAGACTCACAGTCAAGGCTGAGGATTTGGAAGGACCACTTTTGCAGACTGTACAACGGCGATGACAAATCAAATTCCGCTGTCAGGCAGAATGAACCATTCAAGGTCTACCCGACCTTGAAGAAGTCAAGATAACAATATCTAAGCTTAAAAACAACAAGGCCACGGGATGACTTAGTAAGGACTATGGAGCATGCACAAACTCATCTGCAAAATATGGTCGGAAGAGAGCATCTTCCTGGAACCTCAGCATTGTTTGCCTGATCCTGAAGAAAGGAGACCCTCTAAACTTCACCAACTACAGAGGCATCAGCCTCCTAAACATCGCCTATAAGATATTTTCTGCAGTACTATGTGAACGTCTGAAGCTGTTTTTCAACAAACGGATGCCATATTAGTGTCGCCTTAGACCACGAAAGTCCACCATCGATCAAATATTCACATTACGGCAAATCCTGGAAAAAACTCAAGAACTCCAAATCGACACCTACCATCTTTTTATCGATTTCAAGGCCGCGTATGACAGCATGTATAGATAAGAACTGTATAAAGCCATGTGCAGTTTTGGCATTCCTACATGACTCATTCGTCTGAGCAGGATGACAATGGAGAACTCATGCTGCTCCATTAAAGTCGGTAACGATCTCACCGACGCCTTCGATGTCAAAAAAGGCTTTAGGCAAGGTTATGCATTGTCATTTGACTTCTTTAATATCATACTGGAACGAATAGTGCAGAACTCCCGCGTCAACACTAGAGGCACTATCTTCTAGAAGTCTGTGCAACTACTCGCGTAAGCTGATGATATTAATATCGTTGGGAGACGCAGCGTGATGTCAACAGTGCTTTTGCGAGTATACAGACAGAGGCTGAAAAAATGGGTAAAGCGTTCAATGCGGGCAAAACAATGTATATGCTGTCATCAAGAAAGGACAACCAACACCGACCGACGTCTTGCACAAAATGGCACGATAGACGCATATAATATTGAGTTAGTTAGTGACTTTGTATACCTTGGCTCAGCGCCGAGATCAGAAGGAGAGGAGAATAACTCTTGCTAATCGCTGTCTCTTCGGGCTAAGAAAGCAATTGAGTATTAAAGCCTCCTCTCGAACAACTAAGGTGCCGCTCTATAAGAACCTCGTCATCCCCGTCCTGATTTATGGTGCAGATCCATGGACCCTGTCAAAAACGGACGAGAGCGAACTAGGCCGGTTCGAGAGAAAAGTTCTATGGAAGATCTATGGTCCTGTCGGCTGTCTGCATAAACGGCGAATGGAGGAAAAGATTTAACCACGAACTGTACGGGTTGTACAGCGACACTGACCTAGCTAAAAGAGTGAAGGTCCAAAGACTCAGATAGCTTAATCATGTGGAAAGGATGTACACCAATACTCCAGCCCGTAAAGTCTTCGAATCTACCCCAGAGGCACTACGCAGTAGAGGAAGACCAAGGCTTAGGTGGCGCTTGCAAGTTGATGATGACCTCAAATCCCGGCGTGCGAAACTTTCAAGTTTTAGAGGCGAGTTTTTTGCCTTGAACATTTTCAGGGACATCTTTTTGATAAATTAATGAATGAATAACAAAAAAAAAATGTTTTCATGTGACGACAATTTTATCACGATGTTTTCTTAAATGTGTATACTCGGTGCCGTGAACGAAGGCCATATGAACTAACGCCATAATGGCTTTAATTCTCATTCAAATGTGAATTAACGCCATAATCCGATTATGGCCTTAATACACATTGGAATGAGAACTAAAGTAATATGGCGTTAGTTCATTTTAAGAAGTGGCCCAAGTACTCATTTCAATGTGAATTAAAGCCACTCGCAGCAATCAAAATAATTTTAATTTGATATTGGAACATAATGTAGGTAGGTAAATATATGGTTTAACGAAAAAAGGATGAACGCTCTATTAGTTAAGGGGGCGTAAACACAAATATTTTAAACACGGGTTACTATAAATCAAATATAAGAACCAATAGTCCCACATTTGCCTTATTCTTAACTTTTTTCGTCACGCTCATAACTTAAAAATTTTGGAAAAATTTCTTTGTTTATTATACTTTCGCGGTCCCCTCAGTTTTTAGCTCCAGAATCGAAAATAATCCGTTTTCGATGATATTTTTTAAATCTTCGTTTTTTCGGCGGAGTTATGCACAAATTTACGAGGATGGAAAACAAATGAAGTCGTTTAATTGTTTATAATGTTTTGCAAAGTAATCGAATGAAGTTGCTTTCTAAACGAATAAAAAAATCAATACAAAAATAATGATTTTTCATATTTGTATTGAATTTCAGAATGAGTATCTAAGTTTCTCAATATTTTCGTAGATGCTTCATTCGGAAAATTAGTTTTCCACAATTTGAAAGTAATCAAAAAATCGCGTACTGCAGTCCTACTAGAAAGCGAGCGGAGCGAGCCGAAATTTTTTTTGGCAAACAGAGAAACAATTTGGGGCACGAATTTTTTTATTTTCACACCCCAAATTGTTTCTCTGTTTGCCAAAAAAAATTTCGGCTCTTAGAACGCGATTTTTTTTTATTAATTCAGAGTCTAGAAAACTAGTTTTCCGAACGAAGCACCTACGATCACCTAATTATTAGATGTAGCACAAATTTCAAATTTCAGTGAGATTCCTTGTACGTTCCTCTACGTTCAAATGGCTGACCATGAAAACGGATCAACACATTTTTTTCTTTCAGAAATTTTAAAAGAAAATATCAGCACTCGCTGATAGTGAGATCTCTTGTTCCATTTTAGAAATATCTGAGGTCCCTGAGATCTCGATGAGATTTTGTTAGGTAATTACTTGCTATGCTAACTTTGCTTCAAAGCTCAAAGCATGTTATGGCATCAGTGCTCATTTGAATGTGAACTTACCCCATATGGCGTAAGTTCTCATTCAAGTGATGGCTTTAGTTCTCATTCGACTGTGAATTAAGGCCATAATCGGATTATGGCGTTAGTTCACATTTGATTGAGAACTAAGGCCATTATGGCGTTAGTTCATATGGCCTTCGTTCACGGCACCGTATACTCACTGTATCATATCAACATTTTCAACAGTGGAATACAGTTCTTAGAAGATAGGTCTACAGTTCCAATTTTATATTAATTTCTTGGTAAGGAGGATAGATTCAATCATGCTAACAAATAAAGATAGTACTTTCTCTTTGCGATGTGCCTGTGTTTACTAATCTCCTTGTAATTAATTACTCTCATCCTTTGAATATGTTGATAACTTACTTCATATTGATTACCGTAAGAACCTAATAAGCCTATCGAATATGAATCCTTCTTGGCAACACTTGATGTTTGGAATTAAATTTCGTGTTTTTGGCGCAGAATCACGCATGTATTGCTCTTGTGATTATTAGGTATATGTTTTTTTTTTTTTTAATGGAGTTTCAGGGTAAAAACGAATTACAAATGTTGAATTTACTCTAAAAGGGGAGATTAAGATAGTATATTAAAAAGTCAACAAATACATAAAATGATACAAAACGTCCATTTCTCTTGGGCCACTTCTTCCGCCTTAAGAACGATAAAATTGCTCTCTCTCCCACACGCTTATATGAAAATCAATAATTTCTGATAAGGATAAAGGGCTGTTAAAAAAGAGCAAGAGAAACTTACTATCGTTTTTCCCAGATACCTACATATTTTTTTCTATACCGATTACTTGCACTCCGAAACTTCGCTTTTATACAAACTCTCTATTTCGGAGTTTATTTCTACATATTATAGTATAATAAAGGAACACCAGACGGGAAAAGGAAGAAAAGGATTCACTACTCATTATATTAAATTCTAGAAAACCCAATACATACTCGATTTTTATTTGCACTTTTTTGAACGTTTTGTATTCTGTTGAGAAATCTATGCACGAAGTCCTGACATACACGTTCTGCATAAGTGGATAATATTGAAAGGAATATATGTTTAAGATACGGATGCCAGTGCCAATGCCAACACGCTCCACGCAGATAAAAATATTTGTCATTCGCTCCTGGAGTTTGTATTCGCCTTATTCATACATTTTTCTGGATCAGGAAGGGATTAGACGAAGAATTCACATTCCTTTTCGAGGACAAAAGCAGAAAGATATTTGGAGAGTCGGAGACTTGGCTAGTGTTCAACATGTGTGCGCTTGAAGCTTGAAGAGAATTCCTTTGAAGGAGATAATGTATCTTATTTTCACATTAAATTTTATTTCCTATAGCTATGGGTTAGTGGTTTCATTATTATGATTATGATTATTGAATGAAGTTACTTTGCGCACCCCAAAAAAGTTTGACATCATCACCTTACTGACATCCAAGCGATAGTTCCCAAAAGTACGTTATGAATTCAAATACATTTCAATCTCACACCCCATCTAAGCTTTCTGAAATAATTTTTCAAATGGTCTAATAAAAGATAACACTATGAATTTCCTTGAATTGAATTGAAAAAGGTGTACATGGATTGCGGGTTATAACAAAGTAAATCCTTTACTTTATATCATACCATCATTAGAATGCAAGAGGAGTTTGTGCTTCGGAAAATATGGAGTAGTGTGTGGGTTATGATATGAATGAGAGTAGTAGCAGGATGGCACAAAAACGTCGATACCTGCCACCTAAAGGTTTTTTTTTTTGGTCTGGTGTTTACGTTGATAAATTGAACGAGTTTGCATATTTAATATGTCCTCTTTCGAAAAATGAATGACAGCAGCACCCAGGATATAGGTAAACGATTTTTTAAATTTACATATGTATCTGTATATATATTTTGCTGTTTTGGATATTATTTTTTACGATGTATGTTTGGTTTCATTACCTAATTTATAGATATTGCAAAAGGTTTAAGTTTAAGGTACCATTTTAAAGCACCTGATGTAGTTTCGGAAATTATAGCATACGGCATACCTAGTCATAATCATCAATCTGGTACTTTCTCAACATTTCGCTTGACTTCACCTCATTTTGTGTAGCTCTCACCCGGCTAGGTTCGTGGCATGTTAAAAACCCTTTCATTTATTCACATACACGAAGTGATGAAAAAATAAAACTTTCGGTATTTGGTAAACGTTAGTCAGTTAGTTTCCGATCTCCCTTTC
The DNA here is from genome assembly GCA_943590905.1 of Sphaerophoria taeniata. NCBI lineage: Eukaryota > Metazoa > Arthropoda > Insecta > Diptera > Syrphidae > Sphaerophoria > Sphaerophoria taeniata. Next base: position 182,027,985 of record OX016540.1, on the reverse strand, counting down.
TCTGATCTGTGTCCTATCCATCTTCAATCTTGAGAGCGCAGCTTGAGGTATAAAATCGAAGCCATAGTTATAATGTGAGGGTATTGATTTGGTAGTAAGCAGAACAAAGGTTACAGAACAGAAGATCTGCACAGCATATCTGTGCTAGTCGGCTTAAGACACGCATTAGAAATATTAAACGTGCGTACTTTCCGGATAGAAAATGTTGACTCTGGCCACTTTCTGGTAGTGGCTAAGTTTGAAGCGCGCCTCTGAATTTCCTACATGGAAAATTGTCAGCAGTGGACCAAGCAACAGCAAAAGCAAATATTGGACTTTGGCCAAACGATGCTGTTGACGTTGACGGGAAGGCAATCTATAGTGGGGTAGATGTCTTATACTACGTTATCACCTACCCTAAATCCGAGATTTAACGAAGAAGATATAAAATAAACCTCGAAGTGTTTTCACTGGCCCAATAAGATTTACCTTGTCTTTTGCAAGATTTATTTTCCCGTTATATTTATGACATTTCACAATTCACAAAAGGAAAAAAGGATTTTAATAAAATAAAAACTTATTTCTTTTCAATTTTTTGCAAATTTCAATTTCAAAATTCAATGAAAGTTCTAGCACTACCCCCTTTTTACAGGATCGAACTCAAGCACATTTTTAACCCCCCATAACTTTTGAACCCATAGAGTTAGAAGCTTCAAATTTGAATTACGTATTAACTTCATGGGCACAAAGGCCTGTAAAAAAAATAATTTATTAGAACCACTACTTCCTGAGATATTGAACAACAAAAATTTCAAAAACCGTAATTGACTCACTGACTGACTCACTGACTCACTGACTCACTGATCATCAAAATTATGAAGCACTTCTAACAATGGCAGAATCTTAAAATTTGGTACAGTGTAGGAACTTGAAATTCGGAATTCTTACAGGGTTTTGGTTGAATATAAGGAAAAATATAAGTAAAATATTTTGGTTTCATTTAGGGGCGTAGTTTCCGCCCAGTATCTTAAAACGGTCGTAGGATGTTGAAATTTGGAATTCTTGTAAGGTTTTGATTGAAAAACATAAAAAAATAATAAGAAAAAAAAATCTATTTCCATTTAGGGGCATGGTATCCCCCCACTTTGTTAAAATGGTCGAAAATGTTTAAATTCGAAATTCTGATAGAGTTTCGGGTGAGTATAAGAGAAAATATAAGTACAAAATTGCAGTTTCATCAAAGGGGCATGGCTGCCACCCACTTGTTGAAATTTAGAATTCTGGTTTGCTTAACTACATAAAACTGCATGAGTTAGTGGGTTCACAATGGACCCTTGATGTCTGAATGTGACATCTAGACAGCCACTCTAACCTAACCTACATATTATTTATTTATAAATTGGCAGAGCAATTATATTGTTAAAGTTTGCATAATGCTTCCATAAAAAAATACTTTGCAAAAGGATGTGAAATCAGAACAAAAACATAAAATGTAAAAAAAGAGCCAAGTTCTCTTATGTGCCAACAACACTGTGTAAACAGTTAGCCACCAAAAGTAATGAGATCTAAAAGAACGCCAAGTTCTGACATGTTAAAGTGTTATATTGAATATTTTAAATCATAGAAGATAATACAACAATATTAAAAGAAAATAGAAAATAGTTTGCATGAAAATTTACTAGTTCACTTGGCAAGTTTTTGTTTGAAGCGTGATTAATAACATTTTAAAACTTGAACAGTGAACTTGTAAATTTTCATCCAAACTATTTTCTATTTTCTTTTAATATTGTTGTAGGTATTATCTTCTATGATTTAAAATATTCAATATAACACTTTTACATGTCAGAACTTGGCGTTCTTTTAGATCTCATTACTTTTGGTGGCTAACTGTTTACACAGTGTTGTTCGCACATAAGAGAACTTGGCTCTTTTTTTACATTTTATGTTTTTGTTCTGATTTCAATTTCAAAATTCAATGAAACATAACAATAAAATAAAACAATTGTTTTGCCTACCTCCAACGCTTTCTTCCACCAAATCTGAAACGTTATGAATAGGAAGGCTTCCTAGAATGGCATGTATTTTTGTAAAAAAAAATCCACTCTGACGGGGAACCACCGGATGGACCCATAATATTTTTTAAATTGAATTTCGATTGTCAAAAAAAAAGACATTCAACTGAATAAGTTCCCGAAATTAGGTATGTTTGATTCGTTATTACAGCATGGAATCATTCAGCCTGGAATCATCGAGGAGATTTAAAGAAGATTTATTTTAAATCTCCTCGTAAGGAGATTTAAAATTTGTATGGTAAATCTCGAGATTTAGAAGAAGATTTAGCTCTAAATCTCGAAAAAGGTGATTTAGGTTACAGTGCCGTAGCAACCCTGTTTTGCGTGGGGGGGGCAAACATATTTTTAACGATAACCTGTTTTTTAGAAATCAAATCATGCGTTAGAAACACAACATTTATGTCAACAAAAGGATTCAAGTGAGTAAGAGTGACTATCTATTGTTAAACTCCAGATGACCTTTCAAAACACCTATAGTTTTTTTTCGATTTTTTGTATCGTAAGATTATATTATCTTAATGTGTAAGTGTATACCGAAAATAAATAAATAAATAAATAAATAACGAACCCGAATGCAAAAAGAAAAATTTACTCAAACATAATAAATCCATTCTTTGCAACTATGAACATATCATGGAGACTTTGCCGCAAATCACTGGTGCAGCAGGATTCGACGGTGATGACGTTGCATTGCAGGATTGTTCCATGTTATGTCTTCAATACAATTTGTATTTTCCTTAACGTTTGCGAAGGACTTGTTGGAAATTGTTGAACCGCTCACAAAAATATTACAAGGCCGTGAAATTGGGTACAAAGATTCGACAGCACTTGTAAAAGTGGTTTACCATACAATACAAAATTTAAGATCACGGAACAATTTTGGAAAATATGAATTTGAGACAAAAACCTTTTAAAAAAATACGTTCTGAAGACGGAGATTTTGTTTCAAGCCGCCCAAATCGACATCGACGGCAGTCGAAAATGCTCAACGCTTCGAGTGTGTACTCCACACTTGGAAATCCATATGAACCAAAAGTCAACCTTGAATCAATAAATCAGCGTATTTTGAAGGGATCATGACGTTATCTCGAATACAAAAATCTCGAATGTAAACAATCTCGAAACAAAAAACAATTAAAATCTCGAATGCAAAAATTTCGAACGTACAAAAATCTCGAACGTTCAAGAATCTCGAAGGACAATATCTCGAAAAAATCTCGAAAAAAATGGTAATTCGAGATTTTTCGAGATTTATTTTTTAATTGTATCTGAATGAAAACATGTTTTTGTAATTTAATTCATAATTTTGTTTTTTCTTATCTCTATATATATAAAAGAACAGCCTAATTTTTGTGTTCGTTCGCTAACCGGCCAAACCGCTTGACCGATTTTCTTAATTTTTTTCCAAACTCAAGAGGAATTGGGGTAGAAGGTTTAGGAAAAACAAAACTTATACTTTTTAAATGACAAATGGTACCAATGTTAAAAAATCATTTTTTTTCACTACATCAAATTATGAACAAAACTGATCATTTTCACTTGAAAATTTTGTAAAATATTTTATTTTTATTCATACAAATAAATGTCAGTGAAGAAAAAGAAGACATTTTTTATTAATTTACATGTCCGCTTATGTATATGACAGGAGCCAGTATTTAGTCCTGGACCTATTAAACTGGACACATCATGCTTTGCTGTCGAAAGTCAACATGCGAGGAGCAGAGGTACAAAGGGTGTTTTTCTTAGATAGAACTTTAAATTGCAATAAAACAACGATGGAATATTCTATTGACGTAATTTTTTATTTATTCGAAAGATAATCTTGTGGCATTACATTTTAAATATGGTTTCTGGCATATGACTGCCACGGCTGGCTCGGATGTAGTCCAATCTGGACGTCCGATTTTCGATGACTTTTTACAACATTTGTGGTCGTATATCGGCAATAACACGGCGACTGTTGTCTTCCAAATGGTCAAGAGTTTGTGGCTTATCCGCATAGACCAATGACTTTAAACAAACGCACAGAAAATAGTCTAGCGGTGTTAATTCACAAGATCTTGGAGGCCAATTCACAGGTCCAAAACGTGAAATTATGAGAATCGGGAACAACGGCCATCTCGTTTTGGGCCAATCCGACGAATCTACGCCTTGCTTGATGATAGTTTGGCTTCAATGCTTGCACGAGTTGAAAAAAAAAATTGCACAATTTGCAAGCGTTATGTTCAGGCGTGAGTCTATTCATGATGAATTGCCAAACCAAACTGAGAAGAGAATAAATCACTTGACAGCTGTTAAATCGCCGTCTTGAAAATTAATGCCAATTTAAAGTTCTATACCTCGAAAAAAAAACAACCGTTACATTACATGGATACAAAAACTTTTATAAAACACTATAATACCTTTAGGCGATCGATGCATTATACGAAGTTACAATTGTTATTCTTAACTTTAACTAAAAAACTATATAGATGATTTTTGTGCTGTAATCGATTGGCCAAGAATTTCCCGAGAACAATCGATATTGAAGAAGAAATTCACTCTGAAAATTGTCTTCCTTCTTTGATATGTATGTGCATGTAGGTCTCTGAGAACAATATAGGAACTTCAAGCCATCTTTGCAAGCCATCCTTATAGAAAACAAAGAGGAATGTATTGTAAATAGGAATGGGAAGCTTACACCCCAATCCATAAAGATGTAAGGATATGAAAACCATTCCATGGGTAAGCGTAATATGTGGATATAGGTAGACGCTCCCGTTTCTATTAGGTTAAGTTCGTAACATCATCTTTTGTAATTTTCTAACTGCAATTCGGTAAATTCAGTTTTGCGTTGTGTTTTTTGGCAAGACAATGATCACTCCAGGCTCTGGTCCGCCGAAGAGAACTGGAATTAGGGTTCTCTTGAAATCGTTCATATGATTTGGAAATATCATCGAATCGGAAGTTGACCATTTTAATTCCTCAATTTGGAAGCCCTTTTAGCAAAAGTAAGCAGAAGTTCAAAACAAAATTTCGAGTTGGAAGGTAGTTTTTGTTGAATTTTCAAATACAAAAACTGTTTTGAAGAATCGTAGATGTTGCAGACATTCCAAGAGCAGTACAGGTAGGGCGATGTTTTCTAATTGCAATTGAATGATTACAAGAGAGTGTGCATTGAAATGCTATCGCAGGTAGAAAGTAGAGTTCTCAGAGCCTAGGATCACCGGGTACACCAACATAATTAACAACGAATTGCTGGCGAGATCACCGTTAAATGAATAAATAAATAATGGGGGGAAAATACATGGCTGACAAGTTTGTTTGTTTGAACGTGCTTATTCCCGGTACTATTGGTTTGAATTGAGACATTCTTTTTGTGTTGGATAGGCCTTTTGTCGGAGGAAGGTTTTAGGCTACGACCAATAAGAGCGAAGAATCAGTGACAAATTTTGCAAAGACCGGGGAAAATTATTAATATTTTTAGTATTCCATTCCGTGATTCAAGTTACCCAACAAATATGTATAAAAGAATTATATCTCATTAAATGGTCTAAAAAATGTCGGTATATGGCTGTCTTTTAAGTATAACCTTTTTTTATTCTTATCAACTTTGGTCGAAATCAATGCATTAGAACCAATTATTTTCCAAGGAGTTTTATCAACATTATATCAATCCTTTTCCTTGCCAAGTAAACGTGTTGTTGATTAAGAGTATTTAATTAAAATTCTTAAGCGCGCAGGATGAACAAGACAAGACGCTACGCTGGCCGGTGGGCAAGGGGGTGGCAGACGAAGTTTATTAAATCGAAAATTATTTTAATTGAAAATTTATTATTGTACATATTATGTATGTATATAAGAAGGCGACAACAGAACTGTAATAAAATAAGCTGAAAATTAAATTTCATCACAATAATCATCTCCGCTCGTAAGAGTTAGATCTCTAGGGGTCCAGCCCACCGGAGTCAACCTATTTTTGTCATAAAATCTGATTCGCAGTAGATTTCGTTATATTGTGGTTATATCGTCTCCAGCATCGTCCGTTAGTCCTTCCTCACGAACTTGGCTAATTTTTTGCCTACAAATGAAAACGGTGTACTAATTTACACGACACAGTTTTTGGGTTCTTTGGATATTTGGATATAAGAGGACTGCAGCCAATTACTTAGAGCTAAATAAGTTTAGTAAAACGAAAAAATGGGGTTAAATTTGTATTTGGTGGTTCCACTGCTCTTGAAACATTATTTTCAATTGTAAAATATACACACTGTCCCTTTTTCAAATGCACTGGCAAATGGACAACTCCTTGATACCTTTCACGTATTTGGAACGAAAAAATACGCCAACAGCTCCTACTGCAACGCTTACCATTATCATGGTAGACCACCTGACCTTATCAAAAACGCATTCTAATAAAAAAAATATTAAATAAAGCACATATAAAACAAATTAAAAATAAAAACATTTATTTTTGAAGCCCTGCGAAGCGGGCGGGGGTTTTGCTAGTTTATAATAAATTAACAAAATATTCAATTAACAAAAAGGGTTTTGAGCTAAGCTTTTTTAAGAAACCTATATAGCTTCTTCCTATTTTTCTTCCATTATAGTCAAAATTCGTGGCATATTCCCGACTCATATTAAATTCTTCCATCATTTCAAGTTTTTCTACCTTACATTTTGCCTGAACCGACTCCTACACTAAAACATGAATCAGCTTGTACAGACCAACGTGCGGCTTACCAACTACAACCTTAAGTCTTCTATGCTAAGACTCAACTTTGTTTTGAGTTCTTGGTAAGATCTCTCTTGTTTGGTCTGCACAATACCAAAGACTGAAAATACTTAGATTTTTGGTTTTTTGTACCTATTTAGTTTCTGTCAAACCACTTCCCGATTTGCTTTCTACTTTTGGAAAATTGATTACTCAATGAATAGAAATAGTCACGAATTTCACTGAGGTAAAAAAGGTAAGCATTTGAGCATTCGCATTTGTAGACTAAAGTTTTCATCTTACTGTTTAACAAAACTTTCCTTTTTCTATTTTTCCATGAATTTATCCCAAATGAACAAAAAAAAAAACAACCTTTATTTTTATCTAAACAAACTATTTTTCAGATAATGGTTCAATTCGCGCGCGCGAATGGAACCATTTTCTGAAAAACTATATTTATTTTTTCGAGATTTTGGCATTCCGGGATTTTTATTTCGAGATTTTTGTGTTTCGAGATATTGGGTGATATGCATAAAAAATAGTAAATGCTTTTACTAGAGAATTTTCAAGTATATACTATTTTTGATATGCATAAAAATCAAGTAAATGCTGAAAATTAAGTATTTACTATCAGTCATAGTAACTACTTTTTTGGATGAACTTTTTCAGTAAATACTTTATTCCGTATGCATAAGAACTAGTAAGTACTTTTTTTCTTTAGGAATTACTAGATTTTTTCAAGGTTACAAAATACCAACTTGTAAATCTCATAGCATATACTTTTTTTATTTTAACAACGTATATGAAGCCGTGGAATTAATGAATAGCCGTATTAAGTCACATTTTGAGGCAATCGGTTCTTGATATTTAATAAAATTGGGTTGTTGTAATTTTTTTTTCAAATGGCAGAATTTGTACGTATTAATTCCCAAAAAGTCTATAAAGATCGAAGACCGGGTTTTGAATCAAATTTTAAACAACTTTATCGTTTTGAAAGGGAAAATGTGGATTGGTTAAGTGAACACTTTATTGGTAAGTAATTTCCAGTAAAATAAAAATACTGGTCAACAAGGTTTTTGTATTATAATAAGTTTTTTTTAAGTAGTCAAGTCTCAAAACTGTTGAAATAATTTCAACTCAAAATATTTAAAACATTACGAGTATAATAGTAGTAGCAGTTTAAGTGATTTTTATTTTACATTATGAATATTGAATATATTTTAAGGAATTCACAATGAAACAAGAGGAGGGGCAACTAGTCACCAAGAGAAGATGAAGATTTTCTTACGTTACGTTGGAGATCCTGGATTTCAAGTTGGAGTTGGTGAAGATATTGGAGTTCATCAGAGCACTGTTTCTAGAACAGTTAATTGTGTTGCAAAGTTAATAAAGGACAAAGCTTCCCACTGGATCAAATTTCCATCAAATTATCCAGAACAACAAAGAGCAAAACATGTTTGGCAAAGCAAATATAGCTTTCCATCATGTATAGGTGCATTGGACTGCACACATGTTGAAATATTGCAACCGCGGTTCCACCCGGAGGAGTATATAAATCGAAAAGGATATGCCTCCATCAATATCCAAGCAACGTGTGATGCAATGGAATATTTCACGAGTGTTGATTGCAAATGGCCAGGATCTGTACACGATTCTAGAATTTGGAGGAACAGTTCTCTGGAACCTTTAATGAGAAATTCTAGTAACATTCTATTGCTTGGAGACGAAGGCTATGGAATAACACCATGGTTAATGACCCCTTTCAAAAACCCAATAACTCACCAGGAAAAAGCTTTCAACAAACTACATACAAAAGAGAGGGTTATAATAGAGAGATGTTTCGGTCAATTGAAGAAAAGGTTTCCAATTCTGCAAAATTGCATACGTCTTCACATAGAAAATATTCCGAATATAATCGTCGCTTGTTTCGTTTTGCATAATGTTGGAAAACACTTAAGAGATGATATCGATTTTGAAGAGCCAGAAAGCAGAGAAAATGTGAATAATATCAATGATGATGAGGAACCTGGTGCACTTCAAATTCGAAGTTTGGGACAAATAAAGAGAAGGGAACTAGCAGAAATTATATTAAACTTTATTCCATAGATACTTATTGCTTATATCTTCATAATACGAACAAAAAAAAATGAATTATAAATTTATGCAGATATGTATTATAAATAAAAATAATAAATTCTGTCGAAAATAAATAATTATAAAAAAAACTTTACAAAAAAATCGTCTTTCAATAAAACTGAAAAAAGGTTGACTTATAAATCAAAATATGTTGATCCTCCGTCAGTTGTTATACTCGTAGTAGAACCGTTGGAAATTAATGAGTTTTGTTCTTCATTACCCCTGTTCTTATTTTTTTTAAACACTTCTTGCTGCATCCTTATGAGTTTTAATTGCTCGAGCAACACCAAACGTTGCAGTTCTCCATTTGTAAGATTTTTTGTTTCGTCAGTCTCATCGAACTTAGATTTTCTCCGCTTTGTTGAAGAACCTTGTGAGGTCTCGTCTATTTGGATTGCAACATTGGGCGAGGCTTGGCTTTCAGCTTCTGTATCGGCAATGGCGACTCCCACAGAAAAACCACCTATACTCTATACAGAAAATCTTTTAGATGAAGTCTAATAAATGTACATATATTAAAAAATGCTTACCAGGAATGCAAGATATAGATGGATTGTCATCAGCACTCAAAAGTTCCTTAAAAATAACTTCCCATTCTTTAAGCTTAATGGGCTTATTTCCAGTCTTTTTAAGGTCTGTCTTTTTCTTTACATCAGTTTTGAAATTATTAATTCTTTTCCTGACTTGTTCCTCGTTTAGTGTCGCCCCAGTTTCAGATTTGTATTCATCAATAAATATTTTTATAGCCTCCGCCTTAGCTTTTTTTATAGATGGTTGCTGTGACTTACTCATAAGTACATTATGCACTTTTAAAATTCGCACAAAAGCTAAGTGCATTTGGCTTATTGACAAACCTTTCGTATTGTTACTCATCTCTGCTGCTGATTTACTTTTAACTCACAAAATAGCACAAACAGATGTTCACAAACTCAAATTCAGAAACAGTAAATTTATAATGGATTAAACTGTAAAACTTCCAAAACAATTTATTTGTAAACACCAAACGAATACAAATAATCAAAAAAAAAAGTATTTACTATCATTTTTGGGTGAATTCTAGTATTTACTTGGATGAATTCAGTATATACTAAAAGTATTTGCCTGCTAGCAGGTACTTTTTTTATGCATACGAAATTAAGTATATACTATGAATTTTACCTTTTACTAGAATTTATAGTATTTACTTTCGGCTTTTACTTTAAGTAAGTACTACGTTTTTATGCATATCACCCATTGAGCCATATGCATAAACGGTAGTAAATGCTTTTACTAGTCAATTTTGATAGTATTTACTTTTTTTTCGTATGCATAAACTTCAAGTAAATACTTGAATAAAAGCTTTTACTAGAAGTAAAAGTATTTATTAGGTATGGATGAATTTTGGTAGTAAATACTTAAAGTGATATGCATAAAAACCTTTTACTGCTAGTATTTACTTCAATTTTTACAAGTTGCTAAAGAGCAACTTGAACATTTGCTAGTAAATACTTTTGGGTGTTTGAAACGAACATTTTCATTTGCAAATCAACATTCAAGGCGATCGGTTCAATATTTTTGCCAAATGGCCGCTGTACGAATGTGAAATATTCGCGTGGATTTAAATGCAGCCTTAACTCATAATTCATAATTAATTTTGCACATTAATACTGAACAAGTTTACAAGGAACGAAGATCTCCAGGAACAAATAATTTCAAAATGCTTTACCGCTTTGAAAAGTAAATGTTGGTTGGCTTTCTAAATTCAGCTTTCCTTCTTGTATTGGAGCCTTGGATTGCACACATGTTGAGATACCTGTGATGTAAAAGAATGTTTTACAAGTGTTGTTTGTGAGTGGCCAGGTTCAGTTCATGACTCCAGGATTTGGAAAAACAGTTTTCTTTCTTGAACCAATTTTAAGAAATTCAGTTAAAACAGTTCTTTTGGCAGATCAGGGATATGGAATCGCCACTTGGTTAATAACACCATTTATAGAAACCCAATCACGAGCAAGGTGAAATCTTACAACAAATTACATACAAAAGAGAGGGTCATCATAGAACGATGTTTTGGTCAGCTTAAAAGTCGATTCCCAATATCCCAATATTATAAAACTGTATACGGGTGCAATTAAAACACGTGGCAACGCCAATAATGGCATGTTTTGTTTTGCATAATGTTGCAAAGTATTTAAATGAAACCCAGAGGAATTAAAAGCGAAACTACCAACGACCACGGACGCAGTTCTGGTGCACCTGAAATCAGGAGATTGGGGCAGCAGCGGAGAAATGAAATAGACTTAATCAAAAGAACCGAATGCACCTCAAGCTTTTTGACAAAATCTAACGTACAATTATTTTCGTTTTTTGTCAAGATTATGAAACAACCACAACAACCACAAATACTTCAGCTCAAAGTGATGAAATCTAAATACCTAAATTAAAGCAAAGTTAAGGTTTTTCTTGTTACTTTTTAAATCTAGTATTCCATTTTACTTTATTTTTCAATTGCTGTAAGTAAATGCCTGAGTCTTCCGATGAATATGTAGTTTTTACTTGGATGAATCTAGTATTTACTACTAGTAAATGCTTGCTAGCATTTACTTTTTTTCATGCATACCAAATGAAGTAAATACTACGAATCTGAGCTTTTACTTGTTGATCTAGTATTTACTTGAAGTATTTACTACTAGTAATTACTTGATTTTTATGCATATGCCCCATTATATTCGAGATTTTTGTTTTCGAGATTTTTTTTCGTTCGAGATTTTTGTTTTCCAGATTTTAATATTCGAGTTTTTTGTTTTCGCGATATTTGTATTCGGCATTTCGTGGTAGACCCTTGAAACAATCGATATATTTATAACGGAAATGTCAAACCGTTTTGTTAAAGATGATAACATTCATGACCATCTGGAACAGCTGTATGTGAATCGTCGTTTTCAATATTAACGCAAGTCATGCGGCCCCAGCGCATCAATATGTCTACTGACAGACTAAATAATTTATCTTTTATCGCTTTCGAGAAAAAAAGGCTCGATGAACTTAACCTAGATACGGTTCTTTTGCGGTTAAAAATAAAAAAAAAAAAAAAATGATATTTATTATACTGTTTTTGTTTTATTTTCTAGTATTGATCTTATATGCAATAAAATGGAGAAATGCGTGGGGGGGCAAAGCCCCCCCTAGCCCCTGGGTTGCTACGGGGCTGTTAGGTTAAAACGTAGTATTAACAAGCATATTCGCAATCAAATGAATGATTTTTTCAAATAAAATATAATGTTCAAACAAACAATATAGGTAGTTAGTTCACGGTAGTTAGTAGCCACAAACTGCACTTTATAAGTGTGTGAAATTAAATAAATAGCTATGCAAAAACATATGTATGTACTATGTATGTACAATGTAAATACTTGCTGCCATAAGGCATCAGATGTGAAAAACAAAATACAAAAACCACTAATTTTTGTTATCGGTTATGCAGAGCCAACTAAACATAATTAAATGCAACTTTTTAAAAGCGTGCACAAATTTAACCAATAGAAGCATCATGCAACACACATTGCTGAAAAAAAACAACAACAAATTCCCATATGGTTGTTGAATGTAGATAATAATTATAATTATTATCAAAACAATTCGCTCGAATGAACAGAACGGAACAGCATACACCATTATCACCATTTGTATAACTGTCTAAAAAAGTTCATTTCTTAATTTTCTCATTCAAATCTCAGATGGATTAATCAAACCCTTCATTTATGCAAAATGAAACGTGCGTTGTGTTATTTTTCTTATACACAACTTGTAAAGGAACAGTTTCTTTTCTATTTTTTATCCAAGTCTACCTTGGGAATATATCCTAGAAGTGCACATCAGGGCAGAGGTTCAGAATTTGCAATAGTAAGTAATTGATGTACATATTTTAATCTCAGATGAGTGGCGGGATTGACAACATTACATCAAAATGCATGGGGAATAAGAGTGTTGCAGCTCTTTGTTTTCAAGTTTGACAGGTAAATAGCCGTGGTTTACCATAAATCTATGTACGTACCATCTCACAAATTTTTGTTTAACTGTTTTACAGTATGAACGTTAAGAGAACGTTAAAAGAATAAAATACAATAAACTTACAATAATAAATAGTTTTATGTTCTAAAAGAAATTAGTGGATTCCGGGAGGGTTTTTACATTTGAATTTGGTAAGAGTGGCTAATGTACATAATGATAAGTCTTCACAATATTTTTCTCTTTTTTTTCCAATCAGATAAAATAATTGATGTTAAACATTAAAAAATTGATGATGTTACTACAGCGCCCACTATTATCTATTCAATTAATGATTTTAAAATTGCAAGACCGATGGGAGTGAAATTTACACTGTTAATTCTTTTTACCTATAAAAAGAACATTAAAAACATTTTTTTCAGCATTCACGCAATGCCACTTCTAACTTTTTTTTTTGTACCGAGAACTTAAAACAGTTTTTTGAATAAGGGTGAACATGTCAGGGATGGCATTTTGAACATACTACCCGAACCGTGAAACGTTGTTTCATCAGCATTAAAAATTTTGTTTCTACACAATACATTATTTTAATATTCGAAAACATTACGAAAACAACTATTTTTAATAAGGTTTTTTTTTAGAGATTTTAAAGAGTGGGGGAAAAACAAAACTACAAGAAAGTAAGCGAACGAGAAAACAACATTTTACCCACTGTCAAGTTTTTTGTATGAAAAACTGAAACTTTGAATTTCACAATCCAGCCCAAAGAAATTTCTTGAGCTAAAATTCGCAGGTTTGAGAAATATTTTACTCTCTCGTGAGCCGTCTCTTTTACGAAAAATTACAAAATTTTTGAGTACGCCCCTTTCCTAAAATTTTAATGTTTAATGGTACGCGAACAGACTTATTATTATTATGAATCACTTCTTTGAAAATACAACTTATTATGATAAAAATCACTGTACAATAAGAGAGTGACATAGCTAGTGATAAGTTAAAATAAGCTTTAATAATTATTATTTTCATTTTATCTGCTCAGAAGCTAAATCACCCACGTTTTTCATATTTTCAAAATTATTTCGAGACTATGCTATCAGATCACTTGTCAAACATGAACCGATGAACGACCTCTAGCAGCCACACTATGTTATGTCGCATTCAAGATACATATATCTATGCACATTGAAAATCTGTTTTTGTCATCTTTAAGAGCTAATTAAATAGATCACAAGAAATGTGAACTTTAATTGAAGAAGAAGAAAACACATTTTCTCTTGCCACTTTGCAAGCTTAAATTCAATCAATCCCTTTCTTTAAATTTTAATTAAGAATGAGTGATGCCATTTCAAGGAAGTTGAGCTGAAAAAGTGTTGTAGCCAGCTATTTAGTGTAGGGTCTAGCCTTTTTCACTGTGTCATTTTGTATCAGTGATAAATAATTACTAATGTAATAAGTATTCTTGTTTAGGTAATGGAGAAAGTCTGTTCCTTCGCCATCGTAGTATTTCGTCTTTGTTCGCATGTGCTGTGCGCATATGATTGTCTTCAGATTTGGTATTCAGTGAACGAGAAGAATCAGCACGATTTTTTACGATTCAAAAAGCCAAAATGCAGATGCAGACACAAATGGCAACACTTCTTAAAAGTCGTCACGTCACTGTTGTTGTTGTGATGTTTTTATTTTTCAACAAGAGCAACCCAAATAACTTTTTGTTCCTTCATCGCTCTTCGCTTCCAAATTGAATTTCTAAAGAGAACAGCAGGCGATAGCACTGCTAACTTTCACAAAAGAAAATTCATTGTCAATTGAGTTATTTAGATTTTATATATTGAAAACAGATAACAGGGTGATTTCCGTTAGATGAGACAAATAGGGCGTGTAATACTGTCCGTTGAGTCGAGACAAGCAAATCGTTTTAGAGGGAGTAACATTTACATATCTAGATATTTACAACATTGACTTCTTATATCTTATGAATAAATATATATTTAAAAATAAAGGTTATACTCACAGACTTATGCGCTATGACATTTAGAAATGCCCGTGTGAATACCTTCTGTTTGAAAATTTAATTTCTCTATTTAATTCTTTTATTATTTATATTATAAATTCATGATATAAAACAAACAATTAGATTTCAAAATAACATTTGAGAAAATCAAAAATAAATAAATTCTTCTAATATACAGGGTGATTCACGAGCGTTGTGCCAAAAAGCTAGAGCGTGTAGGTTGAGTTGAGACAAGAAAAAAATCGTATGGGAGGGGGGGTCTATTCCCCCCCGTTTAGCCGGGAGGGGCAATTTTCTGAAAAATTGACTTATTTTGTAAAAAAAATATTAAAAATCAACGGCTTAGTTTACAACACCGTGCTATACCTTTCTGAAAAGCTAAAAACTTCTTCTTTCACTTTGTTTTTAAAATAAATTGTTTTAAAGAATAGTTTTAAAGAAAAAAAATTTCAAACTAAAAATTTTCAAAAAAAAAGCCAAAAACAATTTTTTGAACTAATTTTTTTCAAAATTTTATGTAATTAAGTACTAATTTTGTTTTAAAATTTCAATGTCTTTGTTAATTTTTCGTCGAAAACAGAAAACCGGATGCAAAAATGTCTTTTCGTTTTTGAGAAATTAAAAAAAAACCAAAACCACTTTTTTCTAAGAAAATCTTTTGTTTTTATTTTTACCTATCTGGACTTTTAGTTTAATTTATTAGTTTAATTTACAAATTTAATTTTTTGTAATTGGAGTTTTATGACGACTCAATAAAGTAGAAAAGTATTGGATTTTCAATGGATTAATCATTTTGTTCATTGAAAACGTCTGCCACTGACCTTTCACTTCTAGCTCTCCGTGCTCTCGTCGGCGGATTCTTGAAAACATGCTACGACTTGGGCGCCATCTATTGGGATATCTTTCAGCGTAGATTCTTTCGGCTTCCCGATCTCGACAACAAGTTAAACCGTAGCAGAAGTTCCTGTCCGCTAACTCTTCTCGAACATATGAGTTTGTTATTGTTATGTGTTGATGAATTAATATTTTAATTGTAAATGGTTGTTAAGTAAATATGCGATGCCTTTTATTAACCTTTAGGTTGTTAATTGTTTTTTCATTCAAGAAAAATTGCGGTTTAATTATCTTAAGCCCCCAGCAGGTAGAACCCTTCGCCGGCGAGTGGCCGCGGCCCCAGGTATAGTAAGAAAAAATTGCAGGTCAGTTTTCAGACGTAATCAATGAATAAAATGGTTAATCCATTGAAAATCCAATACTTTTCTACTTTATTGAGTCGTCATAAAACTCCAATTACAAAAAATTAAATTTGTAAATTAAACTAATAAATTAAACTAAGAGTCCAGATAGGTAAACATAAAAACAAAGATTTTCTTAGAAAAAAGTGGTTTTGGTTTTTTTTTAATTTCTCAAAAACGAAAAGACATTTTTGCATCCGGTTTTCTGTTTTCGACGAAAAATTAACAAAGACATTGAAATTTTAAAACAAAATTAGTACTTAATTACATAAAATTTTGAAAAAAATTAGTTCAAAAAATTGTTTTTGGCTTTTTTTTTGAAAATTTTTAGTTTGAAAATTTATTTTTTTAAAACTATTCGTTAAAACAACTTATTTTAAAAACAAAGTGAAAGAAGAAGTTTTTAGCTTTTCATAAAGGTATAGCACGGTGTTGTAAACTAAGCCGTTGATTTTTAATATTTTTTTTTACAAAATAAGTCAATTTTTCAGAAAATTGCCCCTCTCGGCTAAACGGGGGGGAATAGACCCCCCCCCTCCCATACGATTTTTTTCTTGTCTCAACTCAACCTACACGCTCTAGCTTTTTGGCACAACGCTCGTGAATCACCCTGTATAAAAATCTTGAGTATCAGTTTTAGTGTTTATATTCCTCAGAAACGGCTTGACAGATTTTGATAAAATTTCCAAATACATCTTTAAAATACATAGTAAAACGATATAATTAATTAGCTTAAAAGGTATTAATGAAAAAAAAACTCAAATATACAGGGTGATTCACGAGCGTTGTGCCAAAAAGCTAGAGCGCGTAGGTTGAGTCGAGACAAGAAAAAAATCGTATCGGTGGGGGGTCTATTCCCCCCCCGTTTAGCCGGGAGGGGCAATTTTCTGAAAAATTGACTTATTTTGTAAAAAAAAATATTAAAAATCAACGGCTTCGTTTACAACACCGTGTTATACCTTTTTGAAAATCGTCTTCTTTTATCTTGTTTTTAAATTAAATTGTTTTAACGAATAGTTTAAAAAATATAAATTTTAAAACTCAAAATTTTCAAAAAAAAAAAAAACAAAAAAAACATTTTTGAACTAATTTTTTTCAAAATTTTATGAAATTATTAATTTTATATAAAAATGGTTAATCCACTGAAAATCTAATACTTTTCTACTTTCTTCAGTCCTCATAAGACTCCAATTACAAAAAAAAATAGTAAAAGAAAGGTTAATGTTTCATAAATAAATTTAACAAAAAGTCCAGAGGGTAAAAATAAATTAACAAAGATTTTCTTAGAAAAAAGTGGTTTTGGTTTTTTTTTTTTAATTTCTCAAAAACGAAAAGACAGTTGCATCTGGTTTTCTGTTTTCGACTAAAAATTAACAACGGCCTTGAATTTTGAAAACAAAATTAGTACTTAATTACATAAAATTTTGAAAAAAATTAGTTCAAAAATGTTTTTTTTTGTTTTTTTTTTTGAAAATTTTGAGTTTTAAAATTTATATTTTTTAAAATATTCGTTAAAACAATTTAATTTAAAAACAAAAAAGTATAACACGGTGTTGTAAACGAAGCCGTTGATTTTTAATATTTTTTTCTACAAAATTAGTCAATTTTTCAGAAAATTGCCCCTCCCGGCTAAACGGGGGATAATAGACCCCCCCCCCCTCCCATACGATTTTTTTCTCAACTCAACCTACACGCTCTAGCTTTTTGGCACAACGCTCGTGAATCACCCTGTATAATAAATTTTTCATGAATATTATATAAATGTTGGATCATAACAAAGGTACAAAAATACCGTTTCTTTAATATTTATGAAAAATAAAAAAAAATAAGACAAAAATACCGTTTCTTTAATATTTATGAAAAACTAGCTGACCCGACAGACTTCGTACTGTTGTGTATTATTGTATAACACACGAAAAAACTAACCAACCCTAATTTCATTCCAGCTTCAAGGCCAAGGTCAGCACTAAAGCATTCGAATTGTAAACAAACATGCGATCGCTAATACAAAACAAAAGGCGCAATTATCTGGGTGACGATTCAGTTAATTCATATACTGAAGCGTCATCAGAAAAATGCAAACAAATTATTGCGGCCAAATAATGAACTGGAGTGAACTCTCAGAAAACAGATAATGCTGACGAGTGGTAAAGAAAATGTGTGACGAATATTTTATAGGGAAAATTGTTTTGATGACTGAAGAATAATTATAGAAACATTTAAGAAATTCCGATGTCGAAATTTCATGATTTCGACATCAGAAACTTATCAACATTTCATGACATAGTTTAAGTTTATCTATGTAAGCTACTTTAAGGTATAAATAGAGTCTAATGTTCTTTGTTAAGCTCTTTGGCTTATTCTCGCTGATAAGTTGGTGCATTTTATTTCGTTACAGAAATTTGACCGAGAGCTTCCGTAAGCTCGTTGTAATTCTCATTTGGGAAAATGTTAATCTTCTAGTTTCTTTTCAAATCCAAATGTTTCTATGCGCTTTGTTTACCAAAGTTGCTTGGCTCTCTTTGAAAGCCTGTCCCAAAATTTTCTTTAAAAAAACATGATATGATACCTTTTAAAGCCAGAGCGCAGTGCGAGCATTAGAAAAGATAGGATTTCCTCGTCATAAGAAGGCATTTAAATGAATGATATGATGACTCCTCTTGTAACTTGCAATGCTCGGGATTTTTTGACGCTAGGCGGGCTAGAGTCTTCCTAATAGAAAAATTTAGGACACCACAAAGCCGTCCTTTCTCGTGCAGTCCGTTTTTTTAAAGAACGCACAAGCGGTCTGCAGTTGTTTGTCTTCGAGTTCGGTCAGTTGGTGCGATGTCCCTACAACTTGATATTTTGTACGCGTCGATAATCCCGAAGGGTGAGCTAAAAAAGATTATCGTAATGGTTTGTCACTAGTGACTTCTATTCCCGGAATGGAGACCGGGAGACCAAGTGAGTGTTCCAGCTGTGACTTATACTGACGAAAAGTGAAAACATGCTATAAGGAAACACTTCAGCGTAGAGTACTTCCTTTTCCCAACCTACACGTCTGATCCTTTTGTCGCGCCTTATGCAAATCACCCTGTATACTGTATTGTGTATAGTAATGAGAAAAACGTAAGATGTTTCTTTGCTTCCAAAATTTACTTAACATTTTTTTGATAGTACAATGTCTTTAACACCATATTTTTGGCGTTCTTAAAGAGACTTAACTTGCTAATTGGGTTACGCACACAGTCACTCTTTATTACGATACTAATCTTGTATGCCCTTCTTTTGTATGAAATAAAGGAATCACAAACCTTGTAATAAACTGTTGCTTGATGTAATTCCAAGATATTTTTGATGAATTGAAAATCTCGCTAATTTGACATTTACGTGTCCTTGCCAAGCTGTGAAGGAGGAGATACATATACAAACATACCCTTAGATATACATTTATGTGAGTGTACCTTACACATTGTGTCACAGGACATATTAAGCAATATAATTAACTACGTTCAATCACACCGACCGCTTTAATACTCTTATTACTTCTATGGTGCTTAATAAAGGTGATAACTGACGTGACGGGTATTTGTATTCTAAGTTTTTTCAGTCACGCAAAAAAATGTTCTATAAGGTAACGATTTAGGTTTTAGCATTAATACGGGGACAAACGACGCGATTAATTAAATGCGAATAGGCGAGAATGGAATTAATTAACGTGTGTCGCTTGGCAGTGAACAGTTGAAAAAAGTTTGAAATCAAATACGTAATTTTTTGTAAGTGGTTGTTTCAAGCTTATGTCATAGTAAGCTTTAAGGAACTAATTTTTCAAGGATCTACTACTAATTAGTTGTCTTAGTCATGGATTTTCTTAAATCTTTACTCTATTTATATTCGGCAAGTAAATTTCTTTGTTTTTTTTTCTCTCCTTTTTCACTCTCTTTCTCACGGGCCGCTCGAGTTAGCCTTAGCACTCAACCAAACGAGACGTAACACACCCTACACCTTTGAGCGCAGTTTTGTTTTGTAAACATAATTCAAAAGCAGAAGGATTGTCTTGAAAACACAAGTATTACAAGGCCACTTTAAAGGATTCCCAGCAATCTATGATTCTGCTGGTAAATTAGCCAAACGATTTTAACGCTGCTACCAAAAGATCGTCTGGTCAGAAGGAAAGAGAACTTTGTCAACGCTTAGGGGTAAGAGTTACAACCACTCATAGTAATTTACACTTACGATAGTTCGTTTATTTACTGAAATGAAAAATTATATAAATTTAATGGATTGTAATGGATTTGCATGAAAATATTTTGAAAATATTGAATTATGGCAAGTATAGTATTTGTAAAGAAAACAACTTAAGATTTTAATCAAATATGACATTTACGATGATACAGAAGTCGAAAGAAGTGGGTCCGGCGATTCCGTCCGTCTGTCTGTCTGTGAACGCACCTACAGTCTTAACCACTGATGATTGACTTCAAATATGGAATATGTATAGTGGTTTGAGCAAATTTGGGTGCGCGCGCCGTTTTTTACTTGTGACATATAGAATACATAACATATATAGCAAGTACATATTGAATTCATAAACTGACTTCAAACTTGAAAATTAGAGGTTTGAGCGAATTCGCATGGGTCATATTTTGATTTTTTTTTTTTTAGATCAAAATTTAGGGTAGCCATAGCCACCATACAATTTTTTTGGCCAAAAACCAAAAGTCTACTACGTTTTTTTTAAACTTCCCCGAAAATTTTTGTTTTAAATATTGATGTATTTTATATAAAAATAATATTTTTGTATTGCTCCAATACAGTACCTCTCATAGAACCATTTTTTTTGTTATAAGATGTTCTCGAAGTATAAGAGACCGATCAGCGTATTTTTTTTTCTGAAAGTACGTTTATATTGCCCAAATAATATTTTGTTTAAAAAAAAATATTTTTAAACTTTTTTCAAAATTCCGTTGGTAGGTATCTCAAAAACGAATCAATATAAAAAACGAAATTTATATTTATAAAATGTATAGTTACATATTCTTGAATGCTGCATACCCAAATTAATTTTAAGACATTTTCGAAAAATTTTATATATAAAAAATTAATTAAGAAAAAACCCGCTCATAGGATTTTTATTTTTAATTTGAAAAATCAACAATTTCTTAAGAAATCATATGATATCAATTTTTTTTTTCAGATTGAATCTATTTTTGAGGTGCATATTTCAATTTAAATTTGTATTTATGAATTTTGTTTTTAATGTTTCGTATGAGTTATAATTTGGAATACATGAGCAAGTTCGTACGTCCCAGGTGTGCACATTTTTTTATTTTATATTTAAAATCAGCAACCATACAATTTCTTCGGCAACTTTTTCGATATTTTTTAAACATCCTCTTAAATTTTTTTGCGGAACACTGGTTTTTTTAATGCAAAAATTTATTTTTGTATTGGTCCGAAACGATACATCTCATAGAATCGTTTTTTTTTTATATAAGATTTTCTCAAAAAATTATAGTCCGATCAGCGTCCTTTTTTTTAGAAGTACATATTATATACTGCCCAAATAATATTTGTTAAGATTTCAAACCTTTTTTTGGATTAAAAAAACAAATAGTTTTAAATTTTTTTTTCAAAATTCTGTATCTCAAACACGGATCAATATAAAAAATGAAAAATGAAATTCAAATGTAAGACGAATATTAATATGTTCTTGAATACTGCATACCCAGATTAATTTAAGAACATTTTTGAAAAATGTATAAGAAAAATTTGGAAAATTAATAATTTTTATTAATTAAAATGTGTTTAAATATTTGAATTTAAAATTTTTATTTATGAATTTTAATTACATATTTTATTTTTCAATGTTTTTTTGTGAGTTAAGTTTTGTCGTTTTGGAATACAGGAGCAAGTTCGTATCACCCAGTCGTGCACATTTTTTTTTTTTTTTAAGTGCAAAAACGCACCGTAGACCAGCTATGACATACGAACATATTGCATATACGTTTGTTATAAACGAAAAATATAAGAAACAATTGATCTTGTCAACGTTTAGTGCGCAGATTCTTCAAAGGTTTTTTATGAGTGGATGAGTTGAGCACAAAGAATACAATTGAGTAATAGTGTCGCACTTCACTGTTCTTCTGGTCCGGAATGCAACTTTTCTTTAATTTCCGATGCATTTGAGCGAATTCCTAAGCCTTGGGGTATGTTTTCGGAATACATGCGCAATCATTGAAGACGTGTGTCGTGAATTTCACTAGATTTTCTAGCAATTATAGATATTACAAAATAAAAAGAAATTGCTACTAAATCTTACATCACACATTAATTCAATTTTTATACAAATTCAGACAAATCGCCTGATCTAATCCCTAAATAGAGCAAGTAAAACAAAATTTTGTATCATCTCATTACACGTACATGTACCTTTATATTGAGTTGCATTAGCATTTCGAATATTGTCTTTTCTCTTTTTTATTTTCAAGAGCAATTTCTATTTTGATATTCTAACAAGTGCGATCAAACAAAAAAGGAAAAACACAAGAATCATACAATAACATGAATCAAATGAAAAACATAAAATTCGGTATTTTCGGAATTCAGTTTTACGACGAATTTCAAAACGTTCAGTATTTGCAAAGTGCACAATGTGCAAAAAATCTTAAAATGTGTACATACCATAATTAAAAAAAAAATATACGTTAATTGAATGGCTATGGCAGTGCAGTGGTTTATTAAATATTGTTTACTTATTTTAATAGTGTTTGCTGCAGTGGTGCCTAATGTCGATAGTCAGCAGAAAATAAACGTTGGTTTGTATTGCTATCTTGAAAAAAGAATAATTATTTCATGTTATGTGTGCTGCTGATCAATCAACCATACAAAAATTATAAAAATTCACGAGAGATGCACCTTTTCACAATGCTCATGCAATGTTTAAATTAAAAACAGTAAATATGCAGTGCTAAGCATACTTTTATAACACATAACATAAATTATGAATATACCGTTCTTTGTTAATTCTTTAATTTCATATACCTACTTCCTAACGCATATAAATATAAAATGTATAAATATGTTATTATGCGTTTGTAATTTAATGAAAATAAACATAAAAGAAACTTCGTGTTGTTTCTGATTCAGTGATTCGGTTCTTAATTTTTTAAATACCATTCGAATATCGTTAAAAAATCACAATTCTGGACTTCCTTCGTCTTAACTCTTTTAAAATGAAAAAAGTGTTTTGTTTAATTTGGGTTTTTTTTCGAATTTTCACCGTCTGGTGCTGTTCTCGTTAATTTATTGACATTTTCAACCGGCGCGGTGGCGTACTTATTAAGTGTATTGGTTGGTAGACTGGTAACCGAGTGTTCTTGGTTTTCAACAAAATTTTTTAAGAAACATGATTCTGCAAAAATAAACAGCACATGCATTTCCATGTTTCTGTTTATTGCAGATAAAATTAAACAGCACTGAACGAAGCAAACAAAAATCTTGTTTCTGCTATTAAACTGATGTCTTGACAGATGTTTCTCCTTATGGTTGAAAAATAGTTTTATTTCGCAGGATACACCTGAGATAAGAAGTCGATCAAGTCCCACTTTACATGTATTCTGGCTGTTTCCCCCCGACTCAACCTAGCCTACCGCTCAGCGTACAGTCTTGTCTTGTGGGAAATTTTTTGCGAAGTTATTTAAAATTATATTATCTTCTAAGATTTAAATTGAAATTAAGTGATGTCAAGGACAACTTTTATCACCATTAAAAATACTCTCAATCAAATATATATTTATTTGGTAAGGATTATTGTTATGTTGGTAAAATTCTTTTGCTCATGATGCATAACTCAAGACGCACATTTGGCCGGTGGACGAGGGACAGGCGGACGAAGTCGCGGGCAACTGCAAGTAACTAATAAAATATAAAATCACCTGGGCGTATACTTACCATTTTCAAACAAATTTATTGAGACACAATAAATAAATAATATTGTTAAAAACAATATGTACATACTCCCGATTTACATTAATTGTAACAAATGGACTGAAGACTACGAACGGTTTAACAACATTATGCTACAACTCGCAAGCAAAAGTGTTCTCACTATAGGCGACTTTAATTCAAGAACTAACAATCTACAAGTAACGTCAATCCGCAACACAAATAACTCTTCAATAAACCTCAACAGCAGAAATTTCAAAGACAGTGTATGCAACCAAAATGGTATCAATCTTATTGAAGTATTTCAAATGTTTGATTGCATTATCTTGAATGGTTGTACTAACGGTGACACTGAAGGGCATTATACTTTTGTAGGAGGACAAGGTAAATCCGTAATTGATTATTGTGCTGTAAATAATGATTGGGTTGATCTCATACAAAAATTTGAAGTAGAAAGTAAAAACTACTCAGATCACATGCCAATTATTGTGAAATGGTCAGAAGAAAACACTATAACACAAAGTAATCTTCAACTTATCCCACGGCTCAAATGGAAACAGGATGATGTAATAAATTACCAACAAAAACTAGATACTTATCTTCCACCAGAAAGTGGGATGTCTAACTCAGTCGATATACGTACAAACCAACTTGTAGCTTGTATAAGAACTTCCGTCACAAGAGCACCCTCGAACGTCTGTAAGTCCTTCAAACAAAAGTGGTTTGACAAAGAGTGTATGAACGCGAGGAAAAAGTCCTTCAAACTTTTAAACGCATTCCGGAATTTTAACTGTGAAAATTTGAAAAATTGGTACATAGAAGCCAGTAAACAATACAAATATATTTGCTTCAAAAAGAAAACCGAGTTTGAAAACCATCAAGCCTATGTACTTAATCAATCAAGAAATCCGAAAGAATTTTGGAAGGTGACAAGAGAAATAAATGGGTCAACATTTCAAATAGGGTCCAGTGTATCTGCTGATGACCTGGCGAGCCACTTCAAAAAGATTTTACAAAACAAAACACTCCTTAAATTTTCGTATGCTGATATCTGATGAGTTACTAGATGGCGAAATAACAGTAGCCGAAGTACACCTTGTTCTCCACAAAGCGAAAAATGGTAAGGCCCCGGGTGAAGATGGGATTCCATACGAACACTTCATAAACGCCACACCAGCCTTTATTTCACAACTTACATCATTTTACAATAAAGTGTTTTATAATGCTGATGTACCTACGTCGTTCAATAAAGCGGTAATATTCCCTATTCACAAAAAAGGAGACATTAATAACGTGGAAAATTATAGAGGCATATTGTTTATGAACGTCATCGCAAAAGTGTTTTGTGGTGTACTTGCTAACAGGCTTGAGTCATGGGTTGAAATCAATAATATCCTAACCCAATTCCAAGCTGGTTTCAGAAAAAAAATTTCCACCGTCGACCATATATTTGCGCTGACTTCCATCGTTAGAGCATTTCAAGCACGGAATAAGAAAGTGTACGCATTTTTCGTCGACTTTAAGTCTGCTTTTGACCTGGTGAATCGGAATGCTCTTTTCTACAAACTTTCCCAGCTAGGTATATCTACATAGTTCATCCGAATTGTAAAGGAAATTTATTCTGAATCAAAAGCAGCTGTCTGGGATGGTTCGACGTACTCGGAATGGTTTGAAACAGACTCTGGTGTGAAACAAGGTTGCCTTTTAAGCGCTCTCCTATTTGCGCTTTTTATTAATGATGTAGAGGCTCATTTACCTGGAGGCATCCACATTGCTGACTTGAAAGTAAATGTTCTCCTATATGCTGATGACCTGGTATTACTTTCTGAGTCTCCAGAAAATCTTCAACTAATGATAAATCGCCTAGCTGATTATTGTGATAAATGGAGACTAGTCATTAATGTAGATAAATCTAAAATAATGGTGTTCTCGAGATGTGCACGTAACCACATTGCGTACAATTGGCACTTTAATGGAAACCCTTTGCAGATAACTAATGAATACAAGTACCTGGGAGTGTTTTTTAATAAAACAATAGATTTTAAAAATCACGTTAGTATCAAAGCTAAGACTTCACAAAGTCTGTTAAATCTAAACTGGAGAAACATATTTTCAAACCAGCAAATATCTGCGAAATACAAGATATTTGATAGTGTTATAAAAAGTTCGCTTTGCTATGCTACACAGGTATGGGGAATCAACGAATACGAGGAGATAGAAAAGTTTCATAGATGTTTTTTGAAGAAACTTTTTAATTTACCCCTAAAAACACCTAACTATGCCTTGTATCTGGAAACATGACTTCCCAAAATATCTACTTACACGCTTAAATTACAAGCAGACTACATTATAAAGATTTTATCCCATCCCGATGACCGACTGACAAAACGAATGGCGTTTTATGAGCTAAGAAATGAGGACTGGTGGATGTCGAAATGGAAAGCTCTGGGAAATGCGTGTGGAGTACCAATATCACTGAATCCATCAAATTTGAACCAAGCTAAAGAAGTTTTCTACAGAATAATACAAAGCTATGAAAATATAGAACGCGATGCTCTTATGGAGGAAGCTCGAGAATCACAAAGCCGGATTCTTTACTCACAACTGAACCTGAATCTTATGGAATCAAACTATTTCAATGATTCACTGAGTTACAGCCAAATATCTCTAATCTTTAAAACAAGATGTGAAGTCCTTAGCCTAAACGGATCACCATACAACGGCAGTTTTAACCAGTTTTGCACGCTATGTGATTTCGGGGCAAAAGAAGATTGCTTCCACTTCATGAGTATATGTCCCGTTTTTGGGGCCTACAGAAATGCAACCTTTGGAAAGAAAACTCTGACGCTGAAAGAAACAGTAGCAGTCTTAAACGATTTTGAATTTAAAACACTCTATTCCTTTTTGAAAACCATTTATTCATATAGGATGTTAATTATAACCGAATTTGTATAAATTTATTAAATTTAATTTTTAATTTTGTATCATTCATACCAATAAAGTTATTTATTTTAAATTGCTAACCGAGCTGACGGCAATGCCATAGCTGCAAAATTCATATAAATTATAAACAATGTACCCAGCCCAGGATTTACCCTTAGGCCAACTAGGCCCAGGCCTAGGGCATCACGAAAAAAGGGGCCACAAAAGTAAGTAGAAGCAACATGAATCTTTATTGCTCATACGAGCAAAATGGATAATAGATTTTCAAAAATCTTCAAATTCGGCAAACGGCAACGCTTAATTATTTTCATATATGTACCTACAAATAAATACATTTCATTTTCAAGCAAACAATATACATAGAACCACATGTATTTGTTTTCTTAAATAACATAATCTGCTTTTACTTTTCATTACTTGCTTGCAGTTTTCGTTGTTTCTCTGGTTGTCTTACTATACAAGTACAACACGCATATATTGTATGCGGCTATGCTTCATACATCATACCATACATACGCTAATAAAGGGTAGATTTTTTAAAACTGAAATTTCATAGTAGCTGTTTGTTCATTTGAAACTACTGGCTAGTTGCAACTGTTTCATCCGTTTAAGGGCCCATACCCAGAGACAGAGTATGTCTAAATAAATATACTTGTCCACTCATATTTCAACATTCGGACATCCTGGTTCAGGAGCAACTTCATATCTATCTAAAACTATATATGAAGAATTGATTGAAATAATGGCCCAAAGAGTTCGCGAGGAAATCATTAAACAAATAAAAATATTTCTGGGTATTTAAGCTTGTCTGTAGATTCTACGCCAGATTTGTCTCATGTGGATCATTTGAGTATTGTTATGCGGTATGTTAAAGATGGCAAGCCTATTAAACGCTTCTTAAAGTTTTTGGAGATGCATTCTCATACTGGATCTGGTATTGCTAATCAAGCATTTAAGTATCTGAGTGAACATAACATATCAATTTTGAAATGCAGATGGCAAACATACCTACGACAATGCTCCAAATATGTCCGGTCAGTATGCAACAGCAAATTTTTCTGACAAATCCATATGCAGTCTATGTACCTTGTGCATCAAACTCGTTAAATCTTGTTGGTCGCTGTGCTGTGGATTGCTGTCCTATTGCAGTTAATTTTGTTTTCTGCCGTACAATCGCTTTACAATTTTTGTTCTGCATCAACTAGTAAATGGCAAACGTTTAAATCTTCTTTTGCCATCATTAAATCATATATGTAATAAATTATTAGATACTTTAAACGACATTTCTGAAGATAATATATTAAAAGGAGATGCCAGGAAGGAAGCTGGTGATCTACTAAAAAAAATTAATAAACTAGAATTTGCCTTAATGCTTGTGATTTGGAACGATATTTTACAAAGTTTTCAAAAAGTCAGTAAGGTTTTGCAAAGCGAAGACGTAACACTACTGAAATGCGCGAATTTGTATAGATCAATGCCCGATCAACTGGAGAAAATGCGTGATAATTTCGACACTATTGAAATGCGCTCTAAGGAACTTCTACCTGATGGCAGCTACATGATTACACGAAAACGAAATCGCAAAAAGATCGAATTCGCGGAAAGATCATTTAGTCAATTAAAACGCTTAAAAAGTCCTTGTCGAACAATGATAACGCAGGAAAGACTTGATGCACTATCTGTGCTTTGTATTGAGAGTGATTTGCTTCATGAAATAGATTTCGATGAACTTATAAAAGACTTCGCTGCTAAAAAAACGAGAAAACAATATTTCAAAAATTAAGTAAAAATCTGTAAAAAAAAAAGTCGTATACATATGCACATATTCTTGTTCTAGCATTATAAATAAAATTAATTTTAGTTTCATGGAATTCTTTGTAATTTGTTTTTTTAAGTAGGTATTTAATTTTGTATGAAGTAAACCATACAATATAAGAGAATTTATGCAAAGGGGGCACCATTTACTCTTTAGGCCTAGGGCCCAAAAAAGCTAAATCCGGCGCTGAATGTACCAAAAGCAAAATGAAAGAATAAATGAATAACTTACTTACTACTTACTTACTTACTTACTTACTTACTTACTTACTTACTTACTTACTTACTTACTTACTTACTTACTTACTTACTTACTTACTTACTTGTTGATGATGTTATACCAGGAAGCCAGTACCTACATTCGACATCATGATTTGGAACACAGAAACAAGTTTCAGTTACTGTTAATCGATTTAATCGATATGATTTACTATAGAAATGGAGAGCTGTAAATTTGCAAATTCGAACCAGTAGTTCCTGAGATTAGCGCTCAAACAAACAAACTCTTCAGCTTTATATAGTAGTATAGATTACTATATAAATAAGATTTTTTGAACTATTGTTGCAATTTTTGCTGAAATCAGTTACTAACAAGGCAATCCCGCGTCGAATGAGACCAATTTCATGGCAATACAATGAGTTGTATGATAGGCACATACGAACATACGTACATACAAGACCAACTGTTGTACCTGGGCGAAACACATTGGACTAGGAGTCATTTTTAATTGAAAACAATTTTAAAGGGTAAAAAGTCCACTTAAACAAAAACAAAAATTCTTGTTTTGTTTTTTCCACCATTTTTCATCTTATGCAGACTCAGGCAAATATTTTCTAGTTTTATGAATTTGGAAAAATTCTTCTAGAAAAATAGAATTCACAACACATATGTGTTGTAAATTTTATTTGTGTCGGTACTCATCGACTAAGCGTTGCGTCTAAGAAAGGTACAACAGGAACTAACTGATGAGCCTGTAGTACCTGGGCGAAACGCATTGGACTAAAAGTCATTCTTAAATAAAACAATTTTATACGTATACTAGCAAAACCCCCGCCCGCTTCGCAGGGCTTCAAAAATAAATGTTGGTACCCGTGGCTTTGCCCGCGTTAAGTTTAAGTTAACTTATTATTTTAATATGGTGTTGTACAGGATGTAAGGTGAAACAATGAAAAGATTCTGGGCATTGGACACCCGTGAAAACGCATTGCATATAGCTGTCCATGGGAGAAGCACAGCTTTTCTTGAGGGATCGGGTCAAAATTCTGGCTTCAAAATTCTGCTTTTCAGAATTCTGCTTTTTTAACGAAAATTCTGCTTTTCAAAATTCTGGGGTGGAATCGGCTAAGGCGATTGTTGACTATCACTTTGTTGATAGTCGTTTTTGATTATCAACTTTATTTTGCTCTGTGTAAAATGATCAATAAAACAATTTGAATTTCTGGCAACACCTACAGTAAGCTATGTCGTTTTGCTCAACGTAAGGTGATTATCAAAACGATAATCACTTTTTTCCATACATTTGGAAGTGACAGCTATTTCCATGTCGTTTTCATATATTTTTTTTCTTTTTCATTTTTGTTTTGCTTACAAAACTATATGAAAACGACACCAAAATAGCTGTCGCTTTGAATTGTATGGAAAAAAGTGATTATCGTTTTGGTAATCACCTTACATGAAGCAAAAGCAATTATTTTGACTATCAACTATCGACTATCAGCTTAGCCGATTCCACTCCTGCTTTTTTTTTGTCTGGTTTACAAAATTCTGCTTTTCAAAATTCTGCTTTTCAAAATTCTGGAAATTTATATTTAAAAAAAATTCTGCTAATTCTGCTTCTTTTTTAATAGTATATTTATCAACGGAAAAGTCAATTTAACATGGTTTTTGTTTCAATTTTAACAAAAAAAATCAAAATTTCGTCTTTTAATAATTATAAACAATAACTGAAAATAGAGCAAAAATAACAACAACAAAAACAATATGTAAACAAAAAATAATAACAACAATTCAAAAACGAAAAGCAAATTACGTTAAAGTGGAGAGATTAACACACTATCACGAAGGGATAAGAAAAGACACTAACCATTGTCTAAGACCCTGACTAAGTTAAGAGAGCAAAAATTAATTGCGTCTAAACATCTCGCTTATTCAAGCGAGAGGATAATTTTACAAAATTCTGGAAATAATAAAAATAAGGTTTGGAAAATGTTAAAAAGCGCGCGCTTTTTAACATTTTCCAAACCTTATTTTTATTATTTCCAGAATTTTGTAAAACAGAATTTTGAAAAACAGAATTTTGAAAAGCAGAATTTTGAAAAGCAGAATTTTGAAAGCAGAATTTTGACAAAAGAATTTTGACCCCGGCAGAATTTTGACCCCAACCCTTTTCTTGATTAGAGAACTATTTACATATCTGAATTTTTCCTAGCTTTGCCACCTTAAATTCTATGCAAAAACTTGATTTTAGGTCTTGAAGTTCTTCGTGCTCTTGAAGAGTTTTCCGAGTTCCCAATCCAAAATTCCGTTTGAGAACCAATGCACTTACAATTACATGCGATTTTCCCATTGAAAACCAGTGGGTCTTCCGAGTTTTTCATCAAGAACTTTCTATTTCCCAATCGAAAACCCATTTTGAAATGTTCCAGTTTTCCGTTTGAGAACCAATGCTACTACAATTACATGCGATTTTCCCATTGAAAACCAGTGAGTTTTCCGAGTTTTTCATCCAGAACTTTCTATTTTCCATTCGAAACCACATTTTGAAAAAAATCAAATATCTTCCCTTTGTTTGGATTTTCCAGTTTTTCCAGTTTTCCCTCTTTTCCATGAACTTCTTATATTTTTTTTTTACAGAAACCACCAATGAATACAACAGTATTAACCATGAAAATTTCACAAATATCTGAGGGGCCAGTTCGGATTCTATTGGATATATACATACATACATACATACATTTTTATATATATAGAAGAAGAAGATAATTTGTAATAGAGGAGCAAGTTCGTACGACCCAGTCGGGACATATTTTTTTAATTTTCATTGGTGTTTCGCAATAAGTATTGAATCAATAACTTAAGCTTCGTCCAATCGTCCTTTCTCAAATCCTTCGAATAAAAAAAAAAAAAAAACAAATATTCTGAACAAAAAAATATCGACAACCTATCCTTGGAGAAAGCAATCCGTGGCGGCTCTGCAAATCTATCAGCGGGACTATCGTCACCAAATCCACCCAATTATTGGCATACGCAGACGACATTGGAAGGAACCCACTTAACTAAGTACCTACATTGTTGCCACATCTGCTGAAAATGTTAGCAATAGAAGAAGAACAACTATTAAGGTGGAGATGCACGAATTCGAAGTGGTGCTATCGTTCAATTACCTTGGATATGTAGTAGCAGCCGATAAGAATATGGAAGAAGAAACACGCAGGCGGCCGGCTGCTCAAAGCCCACAGAACCTACTTTAGTCTTTCAAGGCTATTTATATCCTAAAAGGTTACCATTGCATTACTTCTAAACTGCTGCTTTAAGAAGATATTCTTAGCAGTACTCACCTACGGATCTGAGACCTGGGTGCTTAGCCAATGGCACTCTGATTTTTTTAGTTCTCCCAGTTTGTGAGGAAGGACGATTCTGTAGACGATATAACCTTGAGCTATGTATGTATGAAATCTAAAAAAAATTTAGCGTGGTAGACTCTAGTGGGCACCAAGTTGTATGACCGAAGAGGAACGGGTCGGGAAGTCTTTTGAGGTACAATTCATGGTAGAACACAGTGCTGCAAACCAAATTTGGGGATAGTATACAACATACATATATGTACACCACGACGCGACGCAATTGTGTGACTTTAATTTGTTCCCTACTTTTTCTCATTTATTCTGCAATTAAAACTCTCATATATTGTTTTTTTACGACATTTTTAAGCTGCTGTCCTTAATGCGACTATGTCCGATATAATATACAGTACCTGTCCCATTTCAAAAACTCAATTTCATTATAATGCTTTAACATTTAACTAAAACACCGAAATTAAAGAAGAGGATGTAAGAATATATACCTACTCTGTTCACTAAAAAATCGTCATCAATGTCATCATAAACCTAATTTATTAAGACTACCTTTATAGATTATCATCATCTTAAGATCTTGGTTTTGGTTTTGGATTTGAAAAAAAAAGAAAAACAACAAATTTACTTCTTAGTTAACAATCCATTTTAATGAGTACATTTTAAATTTAACAGATACCAAGAACTAAATATTTCATTTGCATAGGTTTAATATATGAATCAACCAACCCCAGCATGGAACAGATATTTCAAAAGGCGATCGATGACGCTAACGAAGGCAACGAAGACATTAAACTATCACCAGTGAGCGCATCTATCACTCCTGGAAATGCTTTTGAAACGTCTAAAAGGCTTTGTAAAATGCTCCGGGTATGTACAACATATACAGATAAAGTGTTATACATATTTTTTTTTTAAGGAGACCTAATATCCAATTTATCAAACATTCCACAGTCGAGTGTAATAGCGGTTTTCGGTCCATCCACAACGGTGCCTGCCGCACATGCTATGAGCATTTGCGATGCCAAAGAAATGCCATTCATAGATACCCGTTGGGATTTTTCCACACAATTGCCTACCATCAATCTCCACCCACACCCGACCCAGTTAGCTGTCCTTCTTCGAGATATTGTTACTTCGCTCGGATGGCGAGGATTTACGATTCTTTATGAGACTGGTAAACAAAAACGCAAGACAGAAGAGAAAATTTTTTTGCAGTATTTCAAAAACAATCAAACTCACAGATATTTTGTTTCCGCTTAGGTGAATATCTGTCAATTGTAAATGAATTGATTCAGCTCTATGGAACCGATGGTCCTGTTGTAACCTTGCGACGTTACGAGCTTGATATCCATGGTAACTATCGCAATGTGCTGCGAAGGATAAAAAAATCCGATGACTTTTCTATTGTCATTGTGGGTTCCATTGACACTCTTCCAGAGCTATTTAAACAGGTGAGGTGATCGCTTGGTGCCAATTGTTGTTCTTGTTTTTTTTTTTTTTTTTTTTTTTTTTTTTTTTTTTTTTTTTTTTTTTTTTTTTTTTTTTTTTTTTTTCAAGCAAAAAATGAATCCCAACAATACTATCTTCAATTAAAATGTTCAACAGCTACAACAAGTGGGTCTAATGAATGATGCATATCGTTATGTTATTGGAAACCTTGACTTGCAAACTATAAACTTAGAACCGTATCAGCATGCTGATGCTAATATAACAGGATTTCGATTAGTGTCGCCAGAAAATCAGCGTGTTGTTGATATTTTGAAGTCATTTGATGAAAGTGTGGAGGACCCTTTTCAAAATGGTGGGTAACAAGAACACTTAAACAAGATTGTTTATTATTATTATAGCATAGCTTCCTGTCCGATGAGTGTAAACATGGCATTGGTGTATGATGGAGTCCAATTACTGGCAGAAACTTTCAAGCATGTCAACTTTCATCCCGTTCAACTAAATTGTAATGACGCCAGCAGCTGGGACAAGGGCTACACTTTAATTAATTACATGAAGTCGGTAATTAATTTTATGTTGCTTAGTGAAAACCTCCAGAATTTTGAGCTGAATCCCTTGTTAATACCTTTATTCCGTGCTTTTTCCCTTAACAGTTGAAAAACCGAGAGTACATATATAGCTATTCTGTCTCTATGATGGATTTATAAATAATGCTATTAATGTTTCAATATTTAACTTGATATTGAATCCTTTGAAAATATTTGTCTACAAATAGCTAACATTCAATTTTATTTAACGGTGTTTTTTAACGGTTTTCCTTAAAGCTTTCTATAACAGGATTAACTGGAGAAATCAAATTCGACAATCAAGGTCTTCGAACTGATTTCGATCTTGAAACTATCGAATTGAACCCATCGGGCCTTTCAAGCGTAGGCTCATGGTCGGTTAATGATGGATTTAACTTCAACCGTAAGCCCCCTCCGGTTCCTCTTGAAGCTGACATGCGATCGTTGGTGAATAGGAGCTTTGTTGTTATCACAGCTTTGGTGAGAGAGTTTGAAACCACAAATAGTTTTCAGAAATTATTTTTACTATTCAATTAAAGTCTGATCCTTACGGAATGCTTAAGGAAGCATCAGTTCGACTTGAAGGAAATGAGCAATACGAAGGATTTGGAATTGACGTTATCGCAGAACTGGGAAATAAACTTGGTTTCAAGTATACTTTTAGGTTGCAAGAAGATAACAAGTATGGATCACTTGATCCCGCAACTGGAAAATGGAATGGAATGATCTTGGAAATATTGGAGGGTGTAAGTTTTACAAACATTTAAGAAAATTTTATAATTTCATAGTAATTTCATAGTAATAATACCTGCGCATAGCTGGATATATTATGCGTTTATATGATTTTTTTTACCCATTAAAAAATTAGCGACATATTAACATACATATTAAAAATGGAAACTGTGCTAAGATTGTTATGTTCTGTTCTGCAAAATGTGCATGATGATACAGAAATTAATTCGCGATTGCAAAGCATATTTATTGTCAGTCACAATATTTAAATAAACGGCAACGCATGAACAATATCGTTGAATTGTTTTCGGCCAGATAAATAAATACAGAACAGCGAAGGATTACCTCTTATTCTGTGGAATGAGTGTAAATACTTTCTATTTATAAAATTAAATTTATTTTCATTACTATGAGAAATGTTAACCCATGGATTAATTCTTATTCTTTAGGCAAGTTAACCTGTGGAATAAGAGTGAAATAGGCGTTTTTTATTAATATTACTTGACAACTTTTATTTACTTTATTTATTTACATATTTTTTTAATATGCTACTTATGGTAGGATATTGTCCCATGCTTTTATGCTTAGTATTAGCATATAGACATTGATATTGGGCGCGTTCAGTTTGATATGGGATAGCCTATCATAGATAGCCTATCCAACTCGATTTTCATGAACGAGTTCGATAGCTAAATTTGGATAGCTGTGAAAACACGTGTACAAAAATCAGCTGTTTACAAATTTCAATGGCTGGTCTGTCAGATAGCCACCTATACCAGAAATTGTTGGATAGGTTTGGTTTTGTTTGGTTTGAGCCTCTGCTATTTTTGTTTACATGGAAAACAAAAACAAAAAGCTATCCGGATAGCCTAGCCAAGTCAAAGTGAACGCGCCCATTGACATTTCACAGTACTTCGCACATGAATGTAACGAACTACAGACATGGAAGCACTGGCGACTAAGGCCATCGGCTGGGACAGACCAAGACATTAATACAACAGAGAGACAGATAGAAAGACGCATAGAAAGAAAGCACACATAACATAACGTGGCTCAGAGGAGGAGACATAGATTTTTATGGTCTCATATTATAGCACAGGTGGCCTCAGATACGCTGGCGATTTTCGTAGAAAAGAATGCTGCCGAAGCTGGGTCTTGAACCCGTAGCGTTCGGCTTAGCAATCTACTACTCTATCCTCTGAGCCGTGGCCACCTGCGTATTAGTATATAATAGATATTTAGTAAATTGAATTTAAAAAAAAAAACATAAAAACAAAATTTTATCTTTAAAGAATTAAAAAAAAAAAAAAATACGTGTCAGCTCCGACGCGCGACTGGAATTCACTCAATAAGAATGATTTGATTACCTTAAAATATACACTAGTCAAAATATAATTAAAGGAACACTTGAAAAAACTCAAAAATGGAGTGGATTTTTATAAGGCTGTATCTCAGTAGAAAAAAGTCGGATTGAAGTGAAATAAAAAGTTTTTCAAAGGTTATCATTTTTTCTTTTCAAATTATTTTGAGTTAAAAAAGTACCGTTATCGTTTTTGCTTGAGCGTAAAAAATGTTCACTCAATTTCAAAATCGAAAAAAAAATAAACTTTGAGTTGTCATAAATGAGCGGAAATTTTTTTTCAATCCAACCAATCTAAGATTCAATTTGAGAATTTTGCTGGCTATAATTAACTGTTTGGTTCTGATCGCTTCGATTTTTTTTTTCTAATCAAAAAATGGGTTTACATGCAAAAACACAATTTTGACTTTGGACCCTAATAACTCTGCTAAATAATGATTTACAGAAAAACTAAAGACAGATTTGAAAAATTCATTAAATTTTCTACACAAAAACATTTTGAAAAAAAATAAAAAAAATTTAAAAAATAAACAAATTCAAAAGAACAGAAAAATAAGACAAAAAAAAACTTTCCTTAAAATTGAAAAAAAAAGTGTTTTGTAAGTTTGATTGATCGAAACAGAGAAACGGTTAATCGTATTGATGTGAAATTTTCACCAAAATCAAGGAAATTTTATGAGCTTTAATAATTAAGCCTCAGATTAGTTGTATCACTGAAAAACACAAAATAACGGTAGTTTTTATGAAAAAGTTGAAAAATGCGTATTTTGGACCTTTTTCTAAAGTGATAGAAAAGATTGAAAAAACAATATTTTTACTTTTTCAAAATGTTTTTGTGTAGAAAATTTAATGAATTTTTCAAATCTGTCTTTAGTTTTTTGTAAATCAATATTTAGCAGAGTTATCGGAGGTTCTAGTCTATCTTACTACCAAATTTCATCTAAATCGATCCAGTAGTAGGTTAAAAGTTATTAAGAGTTAAAAAAAGCGTTAGTAGTCAATTTGTATAACGCTTTTTTCAATGTTTGATTTTCCTATCCATAATTTTTTCATACCGGGGTCTATATATGAATCGATTCTAAAGGAGTAAACTCCAAAAACTAACTATTGGACGTTATAAAGTGGAAGGGAACATCATCGTAGAATCGCCGTCATCTGTTGAAGTGTAGACTGTATAACGGCGACGATGAACAAAATCCCGCCGTCAGGCATGAGCCTTTCATCGAACACGATAATAGCCAACAATTCCGTGAACCGGACTTAGAAGAAGTGAAAACGGCAATATCACGGCTGAAATCCAACAAAGCCGCTGGGGCAGATGGTCTAGCTGCCGAGCTATTCAAAGCAGCAGGCGAGGATCTTTGCCGTTATATGTGAACGTCTAAAGCCTTTGGTCAACAATCTAATTGGTTGTTATCAATGTGGCTTCAGACCAGGAAGGTCAACCATCGGCCAAATTTTCACTTTGCGGCAGATCCCGGAAAAAACTTATGAATTCCAAATCGATACCCACCACCTTTTCATCGATATCAAGGCCGCGTACGACAGCATCTACAGAGACGAACTGTATAAAGCTATGTCTAGTTTTGGCATCCCTGCCAAGCTCCTTCGCTTGTGCAAAATGACGATGGAGAACTCACGCTGCTCCATCAAATCACAGCTAACTTAACTATTGAAACAACGAAACGACAGGCAAGAGCCAACACATACAGTTACAGATCTCGTTATGGTTGGTTACTCGTGTAATCGAATCGTGTTCGTGTATCGTATACGAATCGTATCGCATCTCTTGCCTGTCGTTGTTGTGTTCTCGTTTCATAGTTAGCTCTTAGCTTTAGCTGATTTTTGCGCTAACCCTCCTGTTCATTTTTGAAGGCATTTATTCAAATGTGTTCATTTTCTGTTTATGAAGATTGTATGAAATCTGTTAGCGCTAACTTTTGAGCTAAACATAGTTTCATGATAGATTTTTGTATGAGGGTTTTGTTTCGTGTACGAAACGACTCGCAAGTCGTAACTGTATTAAGGGTATGAAGAACTATGAAGGTTTAGCGAAAAATTTGCGCTTCAGCCAGCAGCTTATTGATTTTTTGTATTTTGTGGGGTAAGAGGTTTGTTGTTATTAATGTTAATTTTTATCTTATTGTTGTGAAATTTTATAAAATTTATTAAATAAATATTTATTTTGAAATTTTTTACAAGTGTATTTAAATTGAGATTCCAATCAAAAATAAGCGATGATAGAAAAGACGAAAAAACTGCTCCGACGATTCCGTCCGTCCGTCTGTCTGTCTATAATTGCATCAATAGATTTAACCACTGCTTCCGTTGACTTGAAATTAATTTTAAATATAGTAGTTTGAGCGAATTTGGATGGGTCGTTTTTTATTTTTTGTTTTTTTTTTAATCAAAATTTAGGGTAGCCACCATACAATTTTTTCGGCCAAAGCTTCAATTTTCTCAAAAACAGCTACTCCGATTTTTCTTAAACATCCCGATTCCTAACGGCAAAGTTGAGAAGCACTTTTTCATGACAGATTGATACTCTTGGAAGATTTGTCAGGTCTTCGCAAGAGGCAGTACCCGTGAAAGATAAACTAAAAACTTTATGGACACGTGTAGGACTCGAACCCATGACGTGACGTTCTGCTTAGCAGCCAACGCATCTAACCACTAAGCCACGGGCAGCTGCAGTCCGATTAACGTCTTTTTACTTGCGACATATAGAATAAGTATATTGCAAGTATTGAATTCGTAAAAAAAAAATTTGAGGTAATGATGAGATATCACATTACGATGATAAAGAAGTCGAAAAAAGTGGGTCCGGCGATTCCGTCCATCTGTCTGTAAACGCACAGCCTTAACCACTGGTCCGATTGACTCCAAACTTGAAAATTAAAGGTTTGAGCAAATTCGCGTGGGTCGTTTTTTTTTCATTTTTTTCAAAATTTAGGGTAGCCACCATACGATTTTTTTGGCCAAAAACCAAAAGTTTCAATTTTCTCAAAAATGGTTCCTACGATTTTTTTTCAAACTTCCTCGAAAATTTTTGTTTAAAACTCTGATATATTTTATGTAAAAAAAAATATTTTTGTATTGCTCCAAAACGGTACCGCCTATAGAACCGTTTTTTTGTTATCAGATTTTCTCGAAAACTAAAAGTCCGATCAGGGTAATTTTTTTTGAAAGTACGTTTATATTGTTTAAATAATATTTTGTATTCAAAAAAAATTTTGGATTTTAATAAAATATTTTAAAAAAAAATTTTTAATTTTGTATCTCAAAAACGGATCAAAATTTGAAATTGAAATTTACTTAGAAAATGTTAAACATTCTTGAATGCTGCATACCCAAATTAATTTTAAGACATTTTCAAAAAAATGTATATATAAAAAATTAATTTAAAAAACAACCGCTCCGACGATTTTTTTTTTTTTAATTTCAAAAATCAACAATTTCTTAAGAAATCATATGACATCATATTTTTTCAGATTGAATCTTTTTTTGAGGTAGATATTTCAATTTAAATTTTTATTTACGAATTAAATTTTTTTTTATGAGTTATAATTTGGAATACAGGAGCAAGTTCGTACGACCGAGTCGTGCAAATTTTTTTTAGGAGTATTTATGTATTGCTCAAATAATATTTTGTTTTCAAAAAACATATAAAAATTTTTAGTTTAAAAAAAATTGTTATTAACTTGTTTTTCAATACTGCATACCCAGTTTAATTTTAGGACATTCTAGAAAAATTGTATCTGTACATAAAAAATAATTTAAGGAAAACCTCTCCATGTTAGTTAAAAAAAAAAATAAACAACTTTTAAAGAAATCTTATGGCATAATTTTTTTCAAATAAAATGTGTTTTTTATGTATCTATACATATTTCAATTTAAATTTTTATTTATGAATTTAAAATACTTGTTTTTATTTTTAATGTTTTTGTTGTGTGTTAAGTTTGGAGTACTGAAGCAAAGTGCGTGCGACCCTGTCGTGCAAATTTTTTTAGTTGTATTTTAAACTTTCCCGAAGAACGTTGATATAGCTAACCCACAAAACTTGACCAGGAATCGCCACTGGTCCATTGGTTTTCAAATGGAAAACTGGAAAATTTCAAAACGGGTTTTCGAATGGAAAACAGAAAGTTCTTGATGAAAAACTCGGAAAACTTATTAGTTTCCAATGGAAAAGTTGCATGTAATTGTAGCTTTGGTTTTGAAATGGAAAACTGGAAAATTTCAAAATGCATTTTCGAATGGAAAATAGAAAGTTCTTCATGAAAAACTCGAAAAACTCATTGGAAGGGAATATTGCATGCAATTGTAGGTCCATTGGTTTTCAAATGAAAAACTGGAAAATTTCAAAATGGGTTTTCGAATGGAAAGTAGACCGTTCTTGATGAAAAACTGGGAAAACTCATTGGTTTTAAAAGGGTAAATTGCATGTAATTGAAGGTGCATTGGTTTTCATTCAAAATGGGTTTTCGAGTGGAAAATAGAAAGTTCTTGATGAAAAACTCATAAAACTCATTGGTTTGAAAAGGGAAAATTGCATGTAATTGTAGGTGCATTGGTTATCAAATAGAAAACTGGAAAATTTCAAAATGGGTTTTCGAATGGAAAATAGAAAGTTCTTCATGAAAAACTCGGAAAACTCATTGGTTTTATAAGAGAAAATTGCATGTAATTGCACTGGTTTTCAAATGGAAAACTGGAAAATTTCAAAATGGGTTGTCGAATGGAAAACAGAAAGTTCTGGATGAAAAACTCGGAAAACTTATTAGTTTCCTAACGGAAAATTGCATGTAATTGTAGGTGCATTGGTTTTGAAATGGAAAACTGGCAAATTTCAAAATGCGTTTTCAAATGGAAAACAGAAAGTTCTTGATGAAAAACTCGGAAAACTTATTAGTTTCCAAAGGGAAAATTGCATGTAATTGAAGGTGCATTGGTTTTCAAATGGAAAACTGGAAAATTTCAAAATGGGTTGTCGAATGGAAAACAGAAAGTTTTTGATGAAAAACTCTGAAAACTGATTAGTTTCCAAAGGGAAAATTGCATGTAATTATAGGTGCATTGGTTTTCAAATGGAAAACTGGAAAATTTCAAAATGGGTTTTCGACTGGAAAATAGAAAGTTCTTCATGAAAAACTCGGAAAGCTCATTGGTTTTAAAAGGGAAAATTGCATGTAATTGCACTGGTTTTCAAATGGAAAACTGGAAAATTTCAAGATGGGTTGTCGAATGGAAAACAGAAAGATCTTGATGAAAAACTCGGAAAACTTATTAGTTTCCTAACGGCAAATTGCATGTAATTGTAGGTGCATTGATTTTCAAATGGAAAACTGGAAAATTTCAAAATGGGTTGTCGAATGGAAAACAGAAAGTTCTTGATGAAAAACTCGGAAAACTTATTAGTTTCCAAAGGGAAAATTGCATGTAATTGAAGGTGCATTGGTTTTCAAATGGAAAACTGGAAAATTTTAAAATGGAAAAAAGAAAGTACTACTTGAAAAACTCGGAAAACACATTGGTTTTCAAAGTGAAAGTTGCATCTAATTGTAGGTGCATTGGTTTTTGAAATGGAAAACTGGAAAATTTCAAAATAGGTTTTCGAATGGAAAATAGAAAGCTCCTTATGAAAAACTCAGAAAACTCTTTGGTTTACAAAAGGAAAATTGCATGTTATTGTAAGTACATTGTTTTTCAAATGGAAAAATGAACTATTTTTGATTGCGAACTTGGAAAACTCTGCGAGAGCACGAAGAACTTCAAGACCTTAAATCAAGTTTTTGCATATTATTTGAGCTGCATTGTTAAGTTTGTATGTCCGGTAGGACCTCTATATCCGCTCAATCCTCAATGCATTTTTATAAAATTTTCACTTTAGATATAGCCTGAGTTAAATCAAATTTTTGGGCCAATCTAACGCGTGAAAGTCAGCAAATAAGGGAGACAATCAAAGCGGTTACTAGGGTAGCGCAAAGCGGGTAGAGGGTAGAGGGTATTGGGTTAACGGGTAGTGAAGGGAGCGGGTAGCGGGTAGAGTAGTAGCGGGATACTAAAACCTAAGGCTTTTATTTATCGATTGAGGGAGTGCGAAGTCTGCAGGGTCAGCTAGTTAAGTACCTATATATGTAAGTGAATCGCACTTCTCTAGAAAGATTATTCCAAAGCTTAATTCCACAAAGAAGAAACGAAGAAGAAGCTCGACTACATATCTGAATTTTTCCAAGCTTTACAACTAACTTTCCTTTTTCATAAACGATTGCAATAAAATGCAAACTTTGTTTAAAAAATTCAACATATTCTCGTTCTTCCGGTATGTTTTGACTTTTTCACAAAAATCAGAATTCCATACAGCTTTGCCGGCGCTCCCGTAAGACTTTCCCAAAAATTTGTTTTTACTCAGGCTATATCTCAGGATAAAGAGTCCCTACCGGACATACAAACAAACCAAAGCACCTTAAATTCTATGCAAAAACTTGATTTAAGGGCTTGAATTACTTCGTGCTCGCAGAGCTTCCGAGTCCCAAATCAATTATTTTCCATTTTTTCCATTTGAAAATCAGTGTACCTACAATTATATGCAATTTTCCCTTTGAAAATTAATTAGTTTTCCGAGTTTTTCATCACTTTTTGAAGGACTGTGTCTCAGGCATATTTAGAGAAGGTTTACGGAACATAATTTGAGGGTGCTTTAATTATGAAGTTGAGGCAAGTTAGATTCCCTGAACGTCGCAAAATAGAACTGAGGGTTGCGTCTCGGATTAAGAAAAATAGCAAACACTTAAACCTAAGAGAGTTCATAATAATTCAGATCAATATAGATTCTAATAACAAAATAATTATTCTTCTTAACGCCATCAGCACTGTCGTCATTTCAATAATTGAGAGTTCTATCACCGGCACAACTGTCATTTTTTTACTGGTCTTTTTATAGACCAATCCAAATTGTAGTTGTTTCCCAAGAAAAAATTTGCTGTGCTGGCTACTGATTAGTGGAAAAAACACGGCTATAGGTAGATTGAAGAAGAAGAAGATAAGTCATAAAGTTTTATATTAAAAAAATGTGACAAACAAACATAATTTTTATTTCAACGGAGAATTTAACTCGATGCAGACAGTGTTGTAGGTTTTTCTACTTTGCAATGTTTCTTCTTTATAACTTTTAGAACGCATATATTTCGGCCTTTTTTCTAAATTTCTTCTACGTTATCACCAATATAATTGCAGAAATATTTCTTAGTTTCTGATTTTTTGGACGTTATTTCCATTTCAAATGGAAATAAAGTCGATTCAACCTTATTTCACGGCACCTATTCCTCTTCATCTGCCTCTGGTTCTTCCTCTTCCTCCTCTTTTTCTGGCGCCTCCAACTCTTCGCTGCCAGAGAGTGTCATGACTCCTCCAGTTATTGAGTGCGTCAAT
Organism: Sphaerophoria taeniata; assembly: GCA_943590905.1. Lineage (NCBI taxonomy): Eukaryota > Metazoa > Arthropoda > Insecta > Diptera > Syrphidae > Sphaerophoria > Sphaerophoria taeniata. The sequence continues at coordinate 181,984,074 of OX016540.1, read as the reverse complement.
GATTCCATGGGACAAATCTTCTTCCGCACTCGTGCTGTGGCGAGAGTCCTAAAAGATCTCAACATACATAAATCCGGAGGTGTTCTTCCACGCTGGCAAAACCCTTGCGTAAGCTTTTCCATCTATCCTATTCTTCTGGGCTCGTTCCGAGCAGTTGGAAAACAGCATTTGTCGAGCCCAGGGGCGAACGCAGGTAGGGGTTTTGGGGGTTAAAACCCAACACAACCCCCCCCCCCCCCCAAAATATGAGAATTTGCGCAGTTAAAAAATATATCCATTATTGTTCAAAAGAAAAAAAAATACAGAAATGGTACAAAATAAATTTCTCAAATTCTCAAACTATGCTAACGAAAAATTTTATAGAATCTGTTGAAATTGGTGGGTCCCAAATAACGGAAGCTATGACGAAAATATACAAAAATTCACTTATCTGCTTGTAAATACATTGAATCGGTCGTTTCGAATCTAACGGGCGTTGCGAGCAAAATCTACGAAAAAATAAACCTTCATCATAGCCACACCAAATCACACATACTTAAAGGAAGCCTTAAACGACGAACATGCTCGAGCTCGCCTTAAATTCGTCATAATAGGTAGATGGTTCGCTGTTGCCAAACATTTTCGATTTTCTCATTTTCGTAGGTTTCCTTGTTCACATTTAGGGAGATAGTCCCAAGCAAATCTCATTTTTTCTATATGAAATAACAAATAACCATTAGCGAAGTGACTTAGCTTCTCTTTTTGACATCCTCACACACACCTTAAAGAATCAACACGTACGAATTACGAAATGATGTTCGCCAATTTTGTATTCGCCGTGTAGGGAATAATGCAAACGATCACGTTGCGTCCGTCGTTGCCCTACAAGGCTGAAACCTTCTATTTCTTAATTTTTTTTACCTGAAAATGCAGTTTTAATGGAAATTGTATTCTTTCTTGATTGGCGCAAAAAAAAGGTTTTTTTTTTTAATGTATTTTCAGTAGTCAGCCGCTTATATAAACTTAAGGGCCGACTTTAGAAGACAAGTACTCTTATGTCAGCCTTTTATGATTAGTAGATTAGCAAATGATTTGTTTCTTTAACAACATAAATAGGTAATGTAGGCAAATAATAACAAAAGCTTAGTTTCAAAAAATATCTTAACTTCCAGCACTCTTAAAATGGGTAGTTCCGAACAGAAAGCAAAACTCGAATTCCTCAAGTACCTCGAACGTATTAGCACAGATAATAAATTTATACAGATGTCTCATCCCTGCAGAAAAAAATGAAACATATTTTGCTCTTAACAGACAACGCCGTTACAGACAAGGAGCTTTTTGAAGCTTTTTTTCCTTGCCTAAGTATTCATTTATTGGCAATGAGGCGAGCGAAAATAGATTTTTAATGCATTAAAGCTTTTGGAAAAAGCTTTTTTTTGGTAGCTTTTTCATATATCATTTCTCGCCATAAGGGTGAGACATCTGTATAAATTTATTATCTGTGGTATTAGTAAAAATAACAGCATAATTGGCCGATCAGAGAAGCATACGAGGTCCCTCGAGGTAGTCTACAAGAAAATAGGACAGGAAACTGTCTTTAGTTTAGCCGAAGATCAAAAGCTTGTTAAGTGGCTCATATACCTTGCCAAGTGTGGCTTTCTTCAGAAACCCACAGACCTCTTGGTGACAAACGTCCATCGTGAGGACAAACGTAGGACTGCTTTTCAAAGATAGCCTACAAGGGAAAACGTATTACTAGGCCTTCTCAAGATGTCACATTACATTATGAACTGCGGGACTCAGAACAGCAGAGGACGAGCGACCGGGACGTATGAGTATTTAGAAGAGATTGACGCAGCCGGTATTTTAGAAGACCCCTCAAGATTCTGAATGGAGATGAAACATTATTCAGCCTATCTCTAAAACCAGGAGTCGCCAAGAGGTTGGAAAAATCTTTATACTGTATAACTTGGAAACGAATATGAGGCGATCACTGTATAGGTACTTTTTCTCTTCAGTGACGACACCTTTGCTTGTGTTTCCCTATGTGCTCCCTCCTCCAAGCTGTTGCAAAAAGTGTGCCGGGTAAATGGTCTTACCTCTTAGGCAGATCTGAAAGTAGGTGGATACAATCCGAGACGTTTTTCTTATATGTGGCCAATATATAGTTTCAACGGATTATGGAAAGTAATATAATAAGCTCAGGACTGCTTTAAGTCGATGGCCACAAATCCCTCGTCTCAATGGAATGCGCAGAGTATTAACGGAATCATCTTGTACACTCTTTTACCCAATACAACACATATTACACAATCCGTGGGCGCATTTAAAGGACTGGAAAATCGATTACAAAAAAAATCACATATCACAGAACTGTGTATGCTGCCAATGAACCATTATCCAGGTGTTTAAGAGAAACAAATACTGTTTGCGACATGATTGATTTCAATGTTAGTAGATATTTATTTAAATCAAATTTATTGTTAATTTTAAATAACTATGCTGGTGGTAATGTTTTAAATAAAAAATGTATATTTATATCAAGTAATCACTAAACTAAATTTCAAACAAGTTTCGAAGACGTACATTTTTAATGTGTTGGAAATGGTCTTGAATTATTTTGAATAATATACATATTTGACTGAAAAACAAGATTGTTTTTAATTAATTATTTGTTGTATTTGTATGTTGTGTTTTATTTATTTAGAAATAAATAATTTTTTTAAAAAAAGGTTTGTTAATACATTTAAGATTTAACAACGGCTTATAAATTACAAATAATTAATTTACTAAAGGGAGCTGACTACTGACAACTTCCGTGGCCGACTACTGGAATTTAAGGGGTCGACTATAAGAGAATCCAACTTCTATTTGAATTATAGTTAATAAATTTGTTTTAGGTAACAAATAGCAATATTTTTTCCTTATCTGCAAATATCAACAAATCGAAAAAAATAAGTTTCACGTCCAACAGACCAACAATTAAACAACTAATTTTTAAAGACCACGCAAACACAAAAATTAAGTTAAAGGGCTGACTACCAGTGCCATAACCCTTTAATACCTATATATTTTTTGAAACCCCCCCCCCCGAATTTTTTTTCTGCGTTCGCCCCTGGTCCAGCCAATCCCAAAAAAAGGCGAATCTTCTTCTCCCTCCAATTATCGTCCGATTGCACTTACGTCCCTTCTTTCTAAGGTCATGGAAACGCTGATAAACTATCAGCTCAAGAAATATCTCGAAGATCGAAAGCTTCTTAATGACCGGCAATACGGCTTTCGCAGCAACAGGTCCACTGGTGATCTGATGGTTTATCTCACCGAACAGTGGAACAAATCTTTACTTTACACTTGATATTTCAAAGGCATTTGATAAAGTCTGGCATCTTGCTCTTTTATCGAAAATGCGTGCTTTCGGTATCAATGAATCCCTTCTTCCTTGGATTAGAAACTTTCTTTCGAATCGTTCAATACAAGTTGTATTGGACGGTTTCAAGTCTGAAACCCACAATATAAATGCTGGTGTGTCCCAGGGCTCCGTTTTGTCTCCGACCCTCTTCTTCATTTTCATCAATGATCTCTTGTCTGTAACTTCTAATCCAATAAATTGTTTCGCTGACGATAGTACCCTTAGCTTTTCTTATTCGTTTCCAGACTCATATCCCTCTTCTTCGGATGTGGAACTGCAACGGCAGAATATGATAAGCTCGTTAAACTCTGACTTAAACAGCATTGTACAATGGGGAATTAAAAACCGAGTAGAGTTTAATGCTTCGAAAACTCAATGCTGTCTTGTATCGTCGAAGCGAGATATACCCCCCTTGCCACTGTCCATGAGTGGCACTTGCATCAACGAGACCGAACATCTCGAGATTCTCGGTATGTGCATCACTGACCACCTTTTGTGGAACGAGCACATATGCGATGTCGCCAAAAATGCCGCAAGATGTTTGGGTTTCCTAAGAAGGTGCAAGAAATTTTTCTCCCCGTCTGATCTGGCTATTATTTACTAGACTTATATCCGTCCAAAGCTTGAGTACAATTCCCATCTCTGGGCTGGTGCTCCAGTTACATACTTAAGCCTCTTGGATGGTATACAAAAAAGAGCTATAAGAATGATTGGTGTGAGAGACATCAGTAATTCATTAACTTCATTGGAACACCGTCGGTCGTAACGTCTCATGTCTCTCTTTGTTCTACCGTTACTTCTACGGTAATTGCTCTAGTGAAATAGCCAGTTGCATTCCTCCCCTTAAACAATTCAACCGTAATACCCGCGCTTCCAGGAATGCCCATCAGTTTACCCTCGAGCCCAACTTCGGACGTACTGTTAAGTATAGAGAATCGTTATTTAGCCGTACTACGCGAATGTGGAACTCCCTTCCACACACTGTCTTTCCCAGTCATTGCAATGTTGATGAATTCAAAACCAATGTACACCGACACTTACTTTCAAACCCCTTTCTTGATTCTTAATGCACTCACTGTGTCTCTGGCATAATAAGGGTATAAAAAGCCCCTTTAGTGTGTGCAAATTATTTAAAAAAAAAATAAATAACCAGCTCTTCTCCGATTTCCAAAAAGTTTTCCTTAGTAAAATCTAATGGTTTCCAATCAACGGCCTTGAGGTATTCGTCCTCAGGGTTGTTAGGGTTTCTTTTTAAGACGAAATTAATAAAGTCATTCATGTAATTGTTTGTCATAACAAAGTTTACCCAGCTCCAGCAAATTGTGAAAGGATTCTTGTTAGTCTTTCAATTGTCTTGTCTTCAGGATCACTTCCATGATGAACTATCTCCAAAATATAAAAAGTCGCTAAAACGTCCCTTATACGAGTATCGATAGTAATAAACGGGCACATATCTTGCTGTAAGATGGGCAAATCGGTGAACCGGAAAACCAATAATTGCATCACTGAAAAGCTAAGAATAAATTGTTTATTCGTTTAAAAAATTAACATTCCACATCGAGCACTTACCTTTCCAAATGGTTCCAACGAATTGTCACTGCCCAAAGTCTGGTTCTGGAAGTATTCACGTCGAAGAACAGTGCTGACGTACTTCGATTTTGGTGTATTTCTTACGTATTTGAGAATTATTGGCGCTTGTGTTTCCCAGTCTTCGTTTGTATAAACGCGTAATATTTTCCCGATTATTTGAATAAAAAATTAAATGAAACACGAGACCTTTTATTGTTGGGAAAAAACCAATCGGTAAAAAACCCAACATTTATTAAGAACACTTTACCACTTTCCGACCCTGTCGGTTTGCTGGCTGGACTTAGACTGACTAAAAACATAATCTTATAAGAAACCAGTTCTCTAATAGTATATAAACATCGCATATAGACTCAGGATTGTATAAGTATTGGTAATAACAATGATGGCGTAACATGAAGTATATGTAAAAAATCACTCGTACGGTCGCGTACGATACATCGTTCAATTCTTTCGTTAAGTTTTCATCTTGGAGCATAACTGTAAAATAAAAATTGTGTAAAAACCGATGAGGCGACCATTTTGTTTGACTAATATTTTGCGATTCGCACAAATTCATCATTGGTCATTCCAACAATAAGCGGGGTTCTCTGGAATCGTCCCTCTTGAAACGCTTCGTAAGGATCTTCAACAAGGAATCTTTCTTGTCCGTGATCTTTTTCGATTACTTGAAGCATAAAGTAGCCAAGGTTGTGTAAATCAAGGAACGTCCTTACGAAATCCTCAGCTGGGGTCTGGAATTTTTGAATTCGGATTCGATCACTCACAAAAGAGGAAACCCAAAAAGTGTACCTACCCTCCTCAAACATTGCATCATATCATTGAAGTTTGTTGTAAGACAATTGACTAGCTCAACTTGCTTCTTTGCCAAGTCCAATTGATTTTCGGGATATTTCTGGAGTGGTATCGGCGAGGCACTCATTGCAATTCCCCTATGAAACAATCCCTTCGACATCGGCGATATCATATGAAAACCAACACTAACACCAAGCAATGTCACTGAATTTGGATCGCCTCCGAAATTTTGTATGTGCTGCTTAACCCAACGCAAAGCGAGAACCTGGTCTTTGAGACCAGCATTGCCAGGTGCATCAGATGTTCCAGTGGCTAGAAATCCCAATGCTCCCAAACGATAACCAATTGTCACAAGCACTATATCACGGTCCACTAGAAATTCTGGATTGGCATAGGATTTACTGAGTACAGAGAAAACAACTACTGGCTTCAGAATGTTTGGACTGAGATCTTTCGTGTAGACATTCAGTCGAAGACAATCCTCTGAGTTGTTGATTGAATTGAAAGGCTCTTGTGGAAATTGTGGGCCATCTTCAGTCGCATCGAATATATTTGGTTTCCAGGCTCCGGCTGGTTGAGGATTCTTGAAGCGTAAGTCACCTACCGTAGACTTGCCATAGCGGATACCACGAAATGCATTAAAATCATTGCCCAAACGAGAGCTTAAAACAACTCCACGAATTGCACCTAAACTCGTCGAGACTTCGATTGCGTTCGCGTTCCAAGAACTAATGGCGATACAGAAAACGACCAGAAGAGTTGTCATACCAGGCGCGGATCTAGAATTTTTTTCCGGAGGGGGTCACAGGATAGAAAAAAATCAAAAATAACAAGAATAACCAAATAAATAAAGCAGGGAAGGTTTAAACGGTTAGACATTTTTCATAAATTCACCTATTCAGAAGTTATGAGCAAAATTAATTTTTCCATACGTTTTTGAAGAAATAAAAACAAAGTAATTTGTTTGAATTCAATACACTTTCGAATGAAAAAAACTAGCTTCCCGAACCACCGTTTCTTTGTTTTAAACACCCAATCAAATATTTTTTCAGAGCCAGTTCCTCATAAGGTTTAAAGTCGATTTAAAAAGGTTTTGATTGTGGTATTAAATAAAATGTTTATGTGCCATAATTAAACAAGTAGTTAGTGAGAAATAAGAAATTTCAAACAATTATTGGAAGTATCAATAGCGGCGACGTGAAATAACACACGAAGAAATAAGCTATTTTCTAAAACTGAAATTCTCGCAACACAGTTGGATGTGGAGTTGCAAGTACCACGCGTTATTTCTCGTCAAAAACATCGAGATAACCACCAATAGAATAAAACCCCGGAGGAATATTTCAGGAGAGCAATTTACATTCCTCTGTTGGACAACGTTGTGACGGACCTAAACGAAGGGCTCGCTCCAGACGTGATAAAGCTTTTTGGGTTGAGAGTGTTTCTGCCTCGGACGTCCTATACACCGGAGGACATTGACGAAGTTCAGCTTGTAGCAGAAACGTACCAGAAGCTTCTGAACTCTCCCCCTTCGAGCATTATTGCCGAATTTGAGTTGTTGGTAGCTAAAAGGAACCGAATTATTGAAAACGGCGCGCGGTGAACTCCCAGATTCGGTTCCTCTCGCCCTTGATGCGTGTGGTGGTAATTTATGCGGCTATTAATACACTGCTTACGATTTTGGAAACACTCTCTGTTACTGGAGCCACTGCAGAAAGGAGTTTTTCAACTCTTTATCACCTCAAAACTTGGTTGAGACAGACTCACCGGGCTTGCATTGCTACACTTCAATCGTGACATCGAATTAGACAAAGATGCGACCATTAACAGATTTGCGAAACAAAATAGAAGATTGAATTTTGTGTTATAATTTATGCTTTTAGTTGGAACTTGTAAACAGATTGTAAACAGATGCTAGCATATAAACTATAGCTACAATAAAAATATAGAAAAAATAATAAAAAATGTCAGTATTGTGTAAAAAATGGTTGATTCAGCCTTTATTTTGATCCTATTTTTTCAGAGGGCAAAAGAGTAACTTAATTGTGATCGTTTGGTTAGTTCCCAGTTCTTAAGTTTGCAAAAACTAGGTTTTGTTCGTTTGTTTTTTTTTCTTGTTATTCGGTTTGCAAATTATTGGTTCAGCTCTTTTTTTTAAATACAGCCTGTTTGGGGGGGGGGGGGGGTCATGACCCCCGTGACCCCCCTCTGAATCCGCGCCTAGTCATTCTGAGTAATGACTGGGTAGTTTTACTGATTTATTTAGCTTTTATTTAGTTTCCAAGACGAAGTTAAAGGCGTTTAAATGTAATTCGACTTGTTCCACTTGATTTTTGTTTTTCATAATCCAAGGTCAAGTGCAGAGCCAAATTTGGAAAGGGGCATGAATTTGAATTTTAAAATTATCTGTAAAGTGCATTGGTTATGCGTTCTCCAAAACACAATTATATTTTTTTATATTGCTCAAAGAATATAGCTTTCTAAAATTGTTTGTCTTCTTTTCTATTTTTGACAAATACCAAAGTACACAAAAAATTTGCTTGCAAGTTAGCTATATAGAATTGATATACAAAAAACCACACCTGCGTTTATTCTATTCACAATGGTAGCTTAATTAAAGTAATTGGCGTTCATAACCTAATTAGTGATTTGTAATCGATTGTTGGAAAAACAATATTTAAAACGAGCCGACCGACCCTGCGAACCTCGTTGCTATCTGATTTGCTTGAATACAATTGAAATAGAGAACTACCTACATGTACTTCTATGACTGGGTATACAAATCTTATAAGAAGAGGTATTTCTAAGAAACAGATTTTTTATTTTAATCACTAAAAGTTATCCCCAAAGAAGTTATATAGTAACCCTGAAATATGGTCCCTTACTATAGCAGAAAAGACATACCTTATAATATCATAAAAACATACCCTTAACATAGCCAGAACTATTCCAGTAGCTCCAGAAAATATTTCAGCTCACTACAAAAAATGAGGAACCAAAAGAGTCCTTACAATGTTTTAAAACTTACGTAACATAAAATTTATTCGACTGACTACGCCATTTACATAAGCTTCACCCGATAGAGTCTCATCTAGCAAATAACCTAAACTTTTAATCTTGGTCTAGTAAGGAATAATAACATTGTCTAACCTAACACTAAAGGATCCAGCAAACTACTTTCTGGTCTTAAGTAAAACGCTATAGCCTGAGACTTTTCTGGGTTTAATTTCAAAAAAATTTGTTAAGCCCATGGGTGAATAGAAAGCAGGTCAGCATTGATAGAGGCAACAAAGGTTGAAACTTCACCTAGTGGACATGAAAAGAGTAACTGGAAATCATCAGCAAAAATATACACGAGCGCTGAAGAAATTATTTATTTATTGAATTCGTTAAACAAACTAAAGTTTCTAATATAATTACATTTATTCTTAGATTTAGATTTATAGACTTACAATACTTATTAAAGCATTATTTGCAAATGTGAATTTAAAAGCTAAACTGAAGTATTGAAAAAATTTACTTTAAATGTTTTACTTTTAAAATCATCGCTTACGGAATATATCAAAAAGTAATACTCGTTGTAAACTGAGATCAATTTGTTGAGGGGACTGTTTTTGCCATAGTTCGATCTGCTTGATATAAGACGTAAAGGAATTTGTCTTCTTATACTTGTACGGCTATAACTAAAGTTAAATTTTTCCAAAATTGATGGTGATATGACTGACCCGTTGATTAATTTTATAATAAAGCACAGCTGAATGTACTGTCTATGTTTAGATGATGATGATGATGATTGTACGGTGGAAGTTCGAGCCTATTGCACCATGGGAAGAAACGGAGGCAGAAGCGCATGAATCTTCTTATTTGTACTCCTTCTATTCTGTTTATATGAACTGAATAATAGGGGGCCCATATTATGCAGCCATATTCCAATAATGGACTTACAAATGATACGAGTATATGTAAAGAAGTGGATATAAGGGTCGCGAAAGTCATGTGAAAACCGTTTTATAAATCCGAGTGTCTTATTTGCTTTTTTAATAATATAGTCATAATGATTTGTAAAAGTTAATTTTGAGTCAAGAATAATACCTACGTCAGAGAAAGTAGAGAGTTTAGTCAAATAAGAAGAGTCTAATCGATAATTGAAAGTCAAAGCATTTTGTTTGCCTGTAAAACACATTGAATTACATTTGTCTATGTTAAGTAAAAGTTTATTTATGAAACACCATTCGCGAAAACTGTTTAGATCTTCTTGTAGGAGTAAACAGTCGTCAAGTGAAAATTTTAATGTCATCAGCGTAAATTAAAACAGATGAGTGTTTTATAATAGAAGGTAAGTCGTTAACGTACAAAATAAACAGTAAAGGTCCTAAGTGGCTACCTTGTGGTACGCCAGAGTTGGTATAAAAATATGATGACCGCACATTCCTAAAAATGACGCTGTACGATCTATTATATAAGTACGACGAAACACAACTAACAAATTTATCGTTAAAGCCTTGGGATTTAAGTTTGTAAATTAATATTTTATGGCACAATTTATCAAAGGCCTTACTGAAATCTGTGAAGACACAGTCAACTTGTTTCCGTTTTTCAAACGAATCTAAACAAAAAGAAGTGAAATGAAAGAGGTTAGTAACTGTTGACTTATTTTGAACAAAACCATGTGACTGTCACAAATTATAGACTTACAATTAAACGATATGACTTTACAAATAATGGACTCAAATAACTTAGGGATGACGGACAGTTTTGCAATGGGACGATAATTTTGTATTTCATTTTTACTACCTTTTTTATGTATCGGTGTTATGTAAAACTCTTCCAAATTTCAGGAAAAATTGAAGATCTGAACGATTCATTGAAAAGAATATGAAGAGGATCCGATAAATAGGATGCGCATTTTTTCAAAATATAAGAAGGTACACCATCTGGACCAGGGCTATAACAAATGTGAAGTTCTGAAGCTTTGCGAACGATTTCATCTTCAGAGATCCAAAGACTAATTGAGTTCAAATGAGGGAAATTTTGTGAGAAGGCCAATAGCTCAAGCGTTTGACAGGAGTTCGCTACTTCGAAAGCATCTTTGAAAAAATCAGCAAATATATTTGAATTTTTTTCAGAGTCATGGCTAAGTTCGTTGTTTAAAGACATGCAGTTCCAAAAGTTTTTTGGGTTGTTTTTTATGTCGGTTTCAGTATTTAAAATAAATTCGTTATAAAGAATATCTGAATAGTCAATAAACATATTTCATAGCTCATTGTATATTACCAAGTCATTATCAGCTTTTGTTTTATTATATTTAATCCAGGCCTTGTTTCTTTTATTTTTTAAGTTTTTAGGCAAGAGTCAAACCATGGAGGAGATTTAGAAATATTGCGAGGTTTTCTCAATGGTGTGGTCTCATAAAAAAAGTTTAAGAGAACACAGTAGAATTTAGAGCACATAGCATCATTGTCACAGTTCTCAAACAAATGATTCCAGTTTACATTACATAAGAGATTGAAAAGTTCATTAAGTCTGCATTTTTTAAAGTTAAATTCAAGATTTTCCTTGGAGCAATTAGGAAGATTACATGCATTTAAATTAAAAGAAAGGTCTAATGCTGGGTGATGTCGGTCTTCTTCGACAAGTAGGGTATTGGCTGGACAGCAATATGAGCATTGAGTGTGTCCGAGAAGAATATAAGATCCAATATTTTGTTCAAGTTGTTGACAATCCCATTAAATTGGCTTAGTCCACATGAGGCAAACCGTCAATAGTCAAGAATTCGTTGGTAGAGGACATGTTAATAGGAGATAGATAGTTCTCATCCGTCTGTTTAGTCTAGATCAAGTTTGGAAGATTGAAATCTCCTAAGACTAGTAACTCATCTTGTGGGTCAATTTGATCGTTTATTTTGTCAATGCAATTAATTAAGTGTTCATAAACGTTGATAGAAGAGTTATTATTTTGTCAATGCAATTAATTAAGTGTTCATAAACGTTGATAGAAGAGTTTGGAGGTATATATGTGGCGATAATGTATAGCAATCCTGTCTCTGTTTTAACTTTTATGCAAATCATTTCCACATCAGATTGATGAAAGTCGTCAACCAAAGTGCATATCAAGCAATTTTTTACGGCAAGCAAAAGTCCACCACCCACTGTGCTGATGCCATTTAAGCAGTGTCTATCACGTCTGTATACTTGATAATTCGAAATTGCATATTGAAGATCATTTATAAACATTGAAAACAAAATTGGACCTATAATATGTAATCCTGGGGTACCTACACCTGACGTCAATTCAAAAAAGTCGGAATCATTTTCACCAAGCAAACATATTGAAAGCGCTGAGGTAAGAAGGAAAACACTAGATTACATGCACTACTAGAAAAAGAAAAGTATTGTTTGAGTTTGAAACATAAACGGAAATGATGAACGCTATCAGAAGCTTTGCTGAAATCTAAAAGTAATAACACGGAAACACACTTTCTATCCATATTCATTTTAATTGTAGCAGTTAGATCAATAAGAATAGTAGTTTTGCTAGGGTTCTTACGAAAACTTGGTTACAAAAGAGTACATTGGAATTAGTAAGAAAGTCATTTATTTGGCCTTTCATTAAAATCTCACATATCTTTGATGCAGCTGGTAGCAGACTGACAGGCCTGAAATCAGAAGTTTCTTGAGGACTAGACTTTTTACCGACTGGTGTAATATTGGTTACTATTTCTTAATATTATTTGTAAATAAGCCGCTCAATCTTATTGTAATTTATAATTTCATGAAAAAAAAAATGTTGACATTTATACTCAATACAATTTAATAATCATCAACAATTTGAACACACATACATATATGTATTCCAACTCACTAGGGAATACAGAAATGAAAATGTTCATTCAAACTCCTCTGGCTGAACTTTCTTGCGACCTTAATCCATCTCCATCAATCATACGTGTCATTTTTTTTTAAATGAAATTCTGTTTGAACTTCACGTTCACATAAGAAATTATTTTTTTTGTGTTTCTTTCGAAATGAATAATATTAAATGGCAATGGCATGGTGCGTAGCGTATAATGGCTAAAACTGTTGTGTTCATTCTTTATCTCTCCACAAAAAAATCAAACCAACTAAAATGTTGTTCAAAAATAGACCCAGCACAGTGAATGGTGATGTTTTTCGGTTGGTGATGAAAAATAAGTTCCCTTAAGCATACTAATTCCATTTGACATACAGTTACTCTCAAAATTAACCGTACAGTAAAAAAAAAGTGTAATACCCAAATAGGTACATGACACAGAATTAAGCATATGCGAATGCGATTAATAACGGTAAATATAAACGTTAATATTTTGAAGGAACACCTTTCGCCCACATCACAGCTTCTACCTGTGTAGCAACCGGGGCATCGATTTCACTAGAATGAATAGAGAATATTCAATATTCTCCCAAATTTCTTTAACCTTGGATGTTCGATTTCAACTTGTTTCTGTTGCTAGGGTTGCAACTCAGGAGCCCTCCCTTAGTTATTTTCCGTTGACCATTGGACTGAGGTCTGAATGTCTGATGACTGAGGTGGGGCTTTAGGCAGCCATTCTTTTACAAGTGCCGTGTGCTTGCAGATCATCATCTTGTCGGAAGTAAAATGCAGGTGGACAATTCAGTTTTCGTGCAGATTGGCACACATTTCTTCTTAAGATTTCCAAGAATATTCATTTTTCATAATTGTTTCAGTAAATTTCTATTTTCTCCTTTCACTTGTAGCCATGTACCATACACCCCTGATATGATAGAATTTTCTCCATGTTTCACCGTGGGATAAAATCCCTTTTTTGAATGCCGTCTTGGGCTTTCTCCTAATAATTATTTTTGTTTCGTCTGAAAACAAGACATTGTCCCAAAAGCTTTGGTGTTTCTTAAGATGCTTTACGAACTCAAAACGCTTTCACTATTCCAAACAAGAGGTTTTTTCTTAGCCACTCTGGCATTGACAACATTCTTCCTAAGGATCCGGGGCGAACAGTTTCGGTTGAAACTAGTCTCTGACTCTGCACAAATGATGGTGTCATCTCTGCTGCCAGCTTCGGAATTCTCGCTTTTGAATGTTTTTTAAGTTTCCGCAAAATTACCCATTCATCCCCTTCCAGGTTAATTAAGGATAGCAGCGGTACATGTTCAAAATTTTTTGGATATAAAGTTGTTCTACCAACAATATTTCCGATTTACAGTACAAATGTAATTTGTATGGTAGAATTGTTTGCTTTCTTTTTTCGGCCATTTTTATAAAGAATTTAAACATTAATAAATTTTCGTGACGTGGAATTTGCGATAGAAATGGAAACTACGATCAAATCTAATTCGGTAAACAGTAAAAGCAACAACAGCGGCTCTCTGGATGCGGATTCGTCAGGCAAAACGTCTTGAGCTTCAAAAGTGTAAGCGAAATCATGATGACGATCCGAATCAAGGCTAAATAAGGCAAAATAAGGCTAATATGCGCGCACGCCCCCACAGAAGAAAAAAAGGACAACACCAAAGACGAGTCCTACGAGCTCGTCGACAAAACATATGAGCAATGTCCTAGCTATGACATTAAAACTGTCCTCAGCAATTTTAACGCAAAACTGGGAAAAGGGGAAAGCTTTGGTGGAACAGTCGGAAACCACCGATCAGGCTGATCGATTTGGCTGCGGGGCGAAACGTTGTGGTAGCAAGCAATGGTTCCCACATCTAAACATCCATAAAGGAACATGGAGATCTCCTGATCAATCAACCGTCAACGAGATTGCACATTGCGATCGACGGAAGGCACTTGTGCTGTTACGAAGGCCGGTCTCAGGTTTCCTTGGCCAAACCACTTCGTCAGCCCTGAAACAAAAAAAAAGAGTATTTTCTTTTTTAAAATGCAAATCTTTTGGTATGTTTATGTTTTAGCTGTCAAAGTTGACGTGGTACCAGGGCGAAGTTGGTTGTGGTTGGGTTTGTCTTCTTTACTGACAGATGTCGGCATGGAACAGAAAAAGAAAAAATAGAAGGTTAAGTCGGCAAGTTGGATGTGCGGTCTATTTTCTTCGTAAAATTCTAAAACTAAATGTAAAACTAAATGTGTATAAAAAGAAAACAAGTGAAACAAACTAAATGTTAAACAAAACAAAACAAAAACAACATATAAGTTGAACAAAAATAAAAATAAAGGAAAACAAAACAAGAATAGAAGAAACAAGAAAACAGTGAACAGTGAGCAACAACCTTACAACCAGTGGTGAGTGGGAAAAGTGTAGGTAGTTGGTATTAGTGTAAAGTTGTTTTTTTGTGTTTTTTTAGTGGAAAATTCCATTTGATGGCTACTGGCGGACCCATAATTGGGCCGCCGAGAATTTTTTTGGTGGTAGCCAAGGTCATAAAATTTGAGGTTACCCAAAACTTCATTGGAAATAAAAACCCACCACAGCGAGGTTCTCAAAAGAGACATACGAGTTGCGCCACTGAGTCCCCAATAGGGTGGATACGTTCAACTCTACCCAACACTGATGCCTAAACTGTCACCGTTCAGGTTTTCTTTATTATTGTTGCCGGCAAAGAAATAAAAGCCTACTATTATTTGTGTTCGTGTTTGTCTTCTAGCATTAAGTTATATAATAAGTTATTTATATATTTATTCGTGTTAGTTATTTATTTACTTTTTTTTTGTTATTTATTTATGTATATTCATTATTTATTTATACCAATTATTTTTGTAAGGTCAGGTCTGTTTTTTTTTAAATTGTTTTCGTTATTATTAGTTCGTTGTTAGTCAACGATTCCATACCACCGTCACAGAGCTCTCTGAGGTAGGGTTTTGTAGTACGCGTCTTTAAAGTTCAGTTTTTGTTTGTTTGTTGAGTTTCGGGTGTCAAGCACTACATTCAGTGCCCCGGACTTAGTTCCAATATAATTTAATGTGAAAACTGACCCTGATTTTGTGAACAATTCAACTTAAAGAAATTCGATCATGTGAACATAGTTTGTTTGTTAATTAAAATTGGTTCAAGTTTAACTTCTGTTGTTTTTCTGTTGTTTCGGTAACGAAGCAACATGAATTAAGGAACTATTCCTAGGGGTGCCCAAAGTGGCCGAAGTTTTTGACAGGTGAGGATGTGGTGAACTGAAGCCGACCATCTGCCATCTTGGGGGAATCTAAAAATGGCCGAAGATTCCTTTGGTAGGGTGGGTAATGGCCTCACTGCACTAACACCAGCAGTGCCTCTGACGTGAAGATAGTCCGTCCGTCAGTTTCTAGTCCTTTTTCTTCCCTTTGTGTTCAGGCCTGATTTATGTATTTGTTTGCAGGTGAGGTTAGGTTTCGGGGGCAAGATCCCCCCCCGTCCGACGAGCTGACGCCGTGCACCGCAAGCAGGCCGCGTCCCCGGAACTTAGCATTCTTTCCTTTTCCGACCCTAGTATCCCATCCCTAGTTTCCTTCCTCTCCGAAATCTGACTTGTCAGATTTTCCCAAAGCTCCCCTCCTCTTGCCTCGCAACAAATTGGCGCCCAACGTCTTGAGCAGTTTAGCTTAAGATTAACGTCTTTGTTTCAGTTCTTATATGTTGTGGAAGTTCGAACCAAACTTACTGTGAATTTTTAAAACTCGAAGGCCACAGGCGGACCTAGATGAATTGCGACGAGTCTTTGAAAATTCACAGTGACTGCGGTTCATGTGTGTGAGTGTTTGTCTGTGGCTGTTGCAGGCCTTTGAAAGACACGTATGTCTGCACCAGGAAGGTCTCTGACGTACCTAGGTGTATTGCGACGTGATCTTTCGGAGTCCTGTAGCGGCGGCAGCCTTCACTATTTGTATCGTGTATCCTTTTCCCCATCCTTTCTATACTTTAACTTTTCTCTTTCTTAATTTACATTTTCCATCCCAATTGTGCGTTTTCATGACTTGGTTGTGGTGTCCATGTCTGACTTTACGTCGGACATCGTTGCTCCACACCAATAATTTTTGTTTTCGTTTACCTCATCGTTTCATGTCTTCCAGCAAGGTCCTTGAGACAGTCTGGAATTGCGGGAACGATGAGGGAAACATTGTAATGTATTTCGTTTGTGTTCTTAATTTCCTAAAATTATCTTTACGTCAGAGGGGTCCGTAAGTCCGTCTGACGTCCTTGTTATTTAAAGATGGTCGTGAGTAGGCTCTCACATTCTCACCTGAAAGACAGAAAGCCACCG
Source organism: Sphaerophoria taeniata (assembly GCA_943590905.1). Taxonomy (NCBI): domain Eukaryota; kingdom Metazoa; phylum Arthropoda; class Insecta; order Diptera; family Syrphidae; genus Sphaerophoria; species Sphaerophoria taeniata. Next base: position 181,967,103 of record OX016540.1, on the reverse strand, counting down.
TAAGCACCCCGTATGCTTATGAAAAAGAAAACACTTTTTGAAGATTTGTTAGTGTTAGTTTTTTTGTATTTATCTTTTTTTGTTAATCTCTTTTTTTATCTTAATAGATTTTTGGATAGACAAAAATCTAAGTAAGACATCAAAAAAAAAAAAATAATAATTTCTAATAAATATCATTAGCTTAGGTTTTTTCGATAACCGAAAAATCGCTTTAAGCTTAAGTTTATTAGGAATTAGGAAATAGATAGTTTGTGTTAGTTTAGGTTTATTTGTTAGTTCTATTTATTTTACTTAAACCTCTACATCTGTGATATTTATTTTATAAACTGTGATACTAATTCGATTAGCTCAAACTGTGATATTTACACTCTCAGAAAATTGTGATACTAATTTGATTAGCTCAAACTGTGATATTTACATTTTTTTTATCTGTGATATTAGATTAGTTATTTTCAACTGTGATATTTACAACTTTTACTATCGGTGATATTAGTTTAATTTCTTCCAACTGTGATATTTTACTGATCATATATTCTCGAGACCAAGTCTTGACAATATAAATCTGTGATATTACTTTAAGTTGCTTCTGTGATATTAGAATTAAGTTTTATTTATTTATTTATTTGAATGCATGTTTATGTTTTAGTTAATTTCATGTTTTTCTGTTATATGCTTTCGTGTGCCCGGCTGTAACGTGGGTAGCTCCCCACTAGCAAGCGATTAAAAACAACGCCGACCTTCCTTTTGTGTTCGTATTTGTCTGAATAACTTCAAACAAATCCGAACATTTTGTTACGAAGGCCGGTCTCAGGTTTCCTTGGCCAAACCACTTCGTCAGCCCTGAAACAAAAAAAAAGAGTATTTTCTTTTTTAAAATGCAAATCTTTTGGTATGTTTATGTTTTAGCTGTCAAAGTTGACGTGGTACCAGGGCGAAGTTGGTTGTGGTTGGGTTTGTCTTCTTTACTGACAGATGTCGGCATGGAACAGAAAAAGAAAAAATAGAAGGTTAAGTCGGCAAGTTGGATGTGCGGTCTATTTTCTTCGTAAAATTCTAAAACTAAATGTAAAACTAAATGTGTATAAAAAGAAAACAAGTGAAACAAACTAAATGTTAAACAAAACAAAACAAAAACAACATATAAGTTGAACAAAAATAAAAATAAAGGAAAACAAAACAAGAATAGAAGAAACAAGAAAACAGTGAACAGTGAGCAACAACCTTACAACCAGTGGTGAGTGGGAAAAGTGTAGGTAGTTGGTATTAGTGTAAAGTTGTTTTTTTGTGTTTTTTTAGTGGAAAATTCCATTTGATGGCTACTGGCGGACCCATAATTGGGCCGCCGAGAATTTTTTGGTGGTAGCCAAGGTCATAAAATTTGAGGTTACCCAAAACTTCATTGGAAATAAAAACCCACCACAGCGAGGTTCTCAAAAGAGACATACGAGTTGCGCCACTGAGTCCCCAATAGGGTGGATACGTTCAACTCTACCCAACACTGATGCCTAAACTGTCACCGTTCAGGTTTTCTTTATTATTGTTGCCGGCAAAGAAATAAAAGCCTACTATTATTTGTGTTCGTGTTTGTCTTCTAGCATTAAGTTATATAATAAGTTATTTATATATTTATTCGTGTTAGTTATTTATTTACTTTTTTTTTGTTATTTATTTATGTATATTCATTATTTATTTATACCAATTATTTTTGTAAGGTCAGGTCTGTTTTTTTTTAAATTGTTTTCGTTATTATTAGTTCGTTGTTAGTCAACGATTCCATACCACCGTCACAGAGCTCTCTGAGGTAGGGTTTTGTAGTACGCGTCTTTAAAGTTCAGTTTTTGTTTGTTTGTTGAGTTTCGGGTGTCAAGCACTACATTGAGTGCCCCGGACTTAGTTCCAATATAATTTAATGTGAAAACTGACCCTGATTTTGTGAACAATTCAACTTAAAGAAATTCGATCATGTGAACATAGTTTGTTTGTTAATTAAAATTGGTTCAAGTTTAACTTCTGTTGTTTTTCTGTTGTTTCGGTAACGAAGCAACATGAATTAAGGAACTATTCCTAGGGGTGCCCAAAGTGGCCGAAGTTTTTGACAGGTGAGGATGTGGTGAACTGAAGCCGACCATCTGCCATCTTGGGGGAATCTAAAAATGGCCGAAGATTCCTTTGGTAGGGTGGGTAATGGCCTCACTGCACTAACACCAGCAGTGCCTCTGACGTGAAGATAGTCCGTCCGTCAGTTTCTAGTCCTTTTTCTTCCCTTTGTGTTCAGGCCTGATTTATGTATTTGTTTGCAGGTGAGGTTAGGTTTCGGGGGCAAGATCCCCCCCCGTCCGACGAGCTGACGCCGTGCACCGCAAGCAGGCCGCGTCCCCGGAACTTAGCATTCTTTCCTTTTCCGACCCTAGTATCCCATCCCTAGTTTCCTTCCTCTCCGAAATCTGACTTGTCAGATTTTCCCAAAGCTCCCCTCCTCTTGCCTCGCAACAGTGCAGCATTCTAGATGTTCGAACTTTCCGAAGAGCCAACATCACCTCGGACCACTACATCGTCGTAGCCAACGTAGTGCTATGAATATTCCGACAACGGCCAAAACGGGGAAATGCTGCAAGAAAATTCGATGTGGGGAAATAACTCCACGGGAACTAACTCCACAATTCCCGAGAATTTTTTTATTTTCACACCCCAAATTGATTCTCTTTTGGGCAAAAATTTTTCCGCTCGCTTCGCTCGCTTGCAATTTTTAGTTCAAGCTCCAAATCCTTAATAATACAATTCTTTTCATCATTTGAGAGGGATTGTAGAGTTAATACAGTCAATAAAAAAATGTCTTTCTGATGGAACTTTTAATGTTATTTAAATAGCTCAGTTATTTAAAGGGACAAAAAGATGCAACAAGATAAAACTGGGTTCAAGTACAGTGTGCTTGTAGAATGCCCTACTCTCACCGAACACCAAACTTCAGAAGAACGTTTGCATAGGAAAAAGTTTTCTTTATGTCACATAAACTTACAGCATGCGGTATATTTCAATTGTTATATACCGTTTTAGAAAATGTTTAAAATTTATAGCAAAGGTCAGAAACCCCGAATTTGATTTCTGGACTAATGAACTACCATATAGGGGGTCAGATTCTTAAAAATGGGTTTCCTCTAAGTTTCTCAATATTTTTGTGCATGCGATTTTTTACAATTATTTTCAGTCTTAGAAACTGAATTTAGGAATGACTTCGTTTCTAAAAGACATTTATTTTAATTTCACAAACAAAATTTCTCAGTATACTTGAATTCTTATTTTAATTTTTTCTCAATTAAAGTGGCAAATTATTTCAAATTCGAAGGGAACTAGATCCACTAATTATTTGAGGAATTTAATTCCCACTGTACATGGGAACTAACTACACTTTACAAAAGTGGAGTAAGTTCTCACTTAGTGGGAAGTAAATCCCTCAGTGGAGTTAGTAATCGTGGAGTTATTTCCCCGCACCGAAAATTCGACGTCGGACGGCTACAATCGCAAGAGATCCTTCTCTGATGAAGTCTCAAGTAACCTCTTAAGAAGTCAAAAAGTATCACATTAGAGATGCCACCTCTAAAGGCTAGGTTTCACACAGCCACCAAAGCGAAACCCCTGGTTTGACGGAAAGCCTTCGAAACTATTCCAGAGGGACGTAGAAGAAGAGGAAAACCGCGACTCAGATGGCGCATACAAGTGGAAGAGGACCTCAATCAACTTGGAGTGCAGAACTGGAGACAGCTAGCTGACTGGCGGAGAGCCGGAGACTGTTCATTGAGGCCCAAGTCCACAGCGGACTGTAGTGCCACCTTAAGTAAATAAGTACCTAACAAGTAAAAGAAGTAGCAGTATATTCTTGGTCTGCTGCATTTTGCAATCTATGCAAACACGGTGTAGGTATGCTCAATTCTGTGCGAGGAAAGCTTGCAATATTTTGTATTTTCTTTGGTATAGTAGATTTTGTTTATTGTTTCAGTAATTTTTTGTGTTTACTCTGTAAGATAAATGAACAAAAACTAGTATCTAAGGCATTCAAAGTGAAGAATAACTTATTTTTAAATAGGTGTAAGTACTACGTTAAATTTTGAGAGTAACTGTACATGTACATATATATTTTTACCAATATACTGACTGGTATATTGAATTCTTATTTTATTTCCAAATTGATTTACCCTCACCAAATCATTCATTTTTAAACAAAAATTTCTTGCAGCGGGCCGATTTGGGCATTACTGATTTAACAATGACGTCTGATCGGGAGAGTGGTGTTGATTTTACCATTCCGTTCATGAACTTGGGTAAAAATATTGAATGAATCTTAATTCCTGCTTTTGACAATCATCAAAAAATAATTTGTTTTCTACAGGAATCGCAATTTTATACAAAAAACCTGTGAAGGAACCTCCAAAACTCTTCTCGTTCATGTCGCCGTTCTCGGGCGAGGTTTGGCTTTTACTTGGTATGGCATATATTGGAGTTTCAATGAGCCTCTTCGTCCTGGGACGATTATCGCCAGTTGAGTGGGATAATCCTTATCCATGCATTGAAGAGCCAACGGAATTGGAAAACCAATTTAGTTTCGCAAATTCATTGTGGTTTACGATTGGTGCCTTATTGCAACAAGGTACTGAAATTGCTCCCAAGTAAGCTACATTGAAATGTTAAACGAATTATATTATTTTGATTTGGTTGTTTGTTTAATTAATATTAAAATTAAAGAGCGCCATCAACGAGGGCTGTTGCATCTTTTTGGTGGTTCTTTACTTTGATTTTGGTTTCATCTTACACTGCTAATTTGGCTGCTTTCCTCACCGTTGAGTCGTTGAGCACACCTATAGAAAATGCAGAAGACTTGGCTGCTGGAAAGGGTAATGTAAAGTATGGAGCAAAACGAGGAGGAAGTACATTCACATTTTTCCAAGTAGGTTTATTAACAACGTATACTCATATTTTTTGTTTTCTTCGTTATGTATGTCCGGTATTACACGGCGGCGCCTGACTGTAATGCGCAATTCTTGACGTCTATTAAGTTGGCAAACCAATATGAGCACAAACGATTTGGACCTTTACGATAATTATGTTCTTATTTTGTGTGAAGTTCGCGTTTTATATTTAAATATGTATAGAGATTTCGTATATTACTACGGATGCAATGAAAATGTACACTCGGGCGTATACGTGTTATTATAGATTTTTTTTATTTAAAACGCTGCTTTTTACTTTTGTGTGTGTAATACCGGACTATGTAAGTAGCACGTTATCAACTTAAAACAACATAATATATATTCTTGATTAAGTGGAAAGAAACACCATGGCATCCTAAATTTAATTATTTTATGCAAGATCACTCAGTAAAAAGTTTCCATAAATGTTTATTTAAGGACGCCAAATATCCAACTTACCAGAAAATGTATGAATTCATGAAAGAAAACCCTCAATATATGACTTCAACAAACAATGAAGGGGTAGAAAGAGTCGAAAATGAGAACTATGCTTTCCTAATGGAATCAACAACAATTGAATACATCATTGAGAGAAAATGTACACTTACTCAAGTTGGGCAACTACTTGACGAAAAAGGATATGGGATTGCAATGCGAAAAAGTAAAATTTTATTAAACTTTAGTTAGTTGCATTTTCACCAAATTTGCTTTTTTACGTCCGACTTAAGATAGTCCATACAGAGATATCCTTAGTCAAGCTGTCTTAGAACTCCAGGAACAAGGTATCTTGTCGAAGTTGAAAACGAAATGGTGGAAGGAAAAAAGAGGTGGTGGTGCTTGTTCGGTAAGCTTAAATATTTAAAAAAAAGTGAAGTTGAATTTGAAAAAATTACGAAACTAAAATAAAATAATACAAAATTATTCAAGGACACCCAAAGCGAAGGAGGTGCAACCTCCTTAGAAATATCAAACTTAGGCGGCGTTTATCTCGTTTTAATAGTTGGATCATTTTTTGCTGTGTTTGTGGCTATACTCGAATTGATTCTTGGAGTTAAAGAGCAATGTGATGAACACAAGGTATTCCTTGAATGCTTTTCTCTGAACATTGAGCATTACATGAAACCCATAGAACTATCCACACACATTCAGCACTGTACTGAAATACTTTCCGTGTGATTATTATTTTATTTTTAAGGAACACCCCGGCTTTGGTACCTTGTCCTTGTACAAACAAAAAATTGCTTTCATTTCGTAAACCATTTTGATTTTTCCTTTCCCTAAACAATAAACTGCACACCTCACTGATTAGCAAGGTGATGGCGGCGGCCAAGCCAAAGGCTTAGGACTAGCTAATTTAGGAGGTGTTTACTTTGTCCTGCTTGTTGGTTCTATCCTTGCGAGTATCATTGGAATTTGCGAATGGGTTTTCAGTATATATTTCACAGCTCGAGAACAAAAGGTACCTACATATACACTGAATGAACCTTTTAACGTGTTTTTTTACATTAACTTTTACTTTCGTTAACTTCTAGTAACAAGAACTATATTTATTTTTTATAAAGGTTCCATTCAAAGCAGAGTTGCTTGATGAATTTCGCTTTGTGATGCAGTGTTCGGGAAATACAAAAGCTGTTAAATACCCCAAATCTTCCGGAAGTTCGAGCTCAAGTTCGAGTTCTAGTTCAAAGTCAAAGAGGTCATTGGCAACTATCGATTCGTTCCCAACTGCTAACCTGGATGATAGCAAAATGCACAACAATCATATCGATCATATTAAAGGCCACAATCACAGTAAAAACCACGACTAAAATTAACTTAAAAACTAGTTGGTAAATGTGCGATGGCACAAATTAGAAAAATAAAACAAGAAAATTTTATTGCGTGTTTATGGTTTCTCAGAACAATAAAATCAATATTTTGATCGATGCATTATGAATTTTTTTTTTTTTTTGTATGAAAACCGCCATACGTATAATGGTACAAAATGTTCGAATTCGAATAATATCTTAAATAATTCTAGAAGGCTATGTTGCTATCGTTAAGGACACAAGAAGAATGTTCAATCGGCATTAGCATAATCCTTTCATTATTGTCTACTAATCGTGGCATAATGGTGGCGTTTGAGGTAGGTAGATAAGTTGGCGCAGGGAGACTGGTCCCGGAGTCAGATGTTCCGGAAATGGTTTTCAGAACTAATGACCTACTGTACTGAGTTATAGCTGCCGATTTTTATTTTGGGATTACTAACCTACTATGGTGTTTCAAGAGTCCAGAAATCGAATTCCGGGCTTCTGACCTTCGCGAAAAATTGATTGATTGATTTTATATAGCTCGTATTTACATCGTCTCCGGAAAGCGGCTAAGAGTTCAGAGTGCCTTTGGCTAATCACCCAGGTATCGGATCCTTAAGTGAGTACTGATAAGGCTAATTACACACACACCGATTTTGGACGGCCGATTTTATACCGGTCTTCCGATTTCAAACAGTGAACCACACGTGGGAATGGGACCTAGCATACGCCGCCGCCCGCTGATCGATGCCGGCAGTATCGGGAAGTAGTGGCGTACGTGATTAAATATGTACACGCTTGCACACTCTCGGTGCATTCAGTGTGTGAAATTGTATAGGCACATACTAATACTACTACAACTGATTGTTAAACCGGTAAGAATCCGCGGTGAGTGTGCGTGTGCTAGTACTATAAGACTATCGTCTTATACACTAGCAATTTCGAAGTAATAGTAATTTTTTTGGATCTAAAGAGTCTTGAAAGACTTAAGTAGGTTCTGTTGGCTTTGAGCAACCGCTTTGAGTTACCGACTGCTACTATTGAACCAAGGGAATTGAAGGATCGCACTACTTCGAATTCATGCTCCTCCGCCTTAAAAGTCTTCTTCGTCAACGTTTTCAGCAGACGGGGCATCATGTACTTAGTTTTTTGTTTACAATTTTTCCGCCATTATCACAACTTTGTGAAATAAGAACTTGAATTCGTGAAATGAAAAACTGGATCTCAAAGGAGGACAGGGACGGGCATTTGGGCCATTTATGTAACTACTTTCACTTTTGTTACAGCAGGAAGTCCCAAATCGCTGTGTGGAAAAAGTTATTGCAAGTACACAAGAAAACCTTTCCAATGATACACAACATGTTGTTATTGGTTCATAGGCCAGCCTCACTATGGGGCAACCGTGATATAAAGTCATATTTTTTTTTTTAAGCCACGGGAAAGTCATGATGTTTTTCTCAATTCATACGGTATTTTCGATAACTCATGGAAGAATTTCTTTTGGTAGGTAAGTCATCTTTACTAAGTTAATCGCGCTGTCAAAGTAGCTGAAATTAGTGCAAGAAAGCAAAAAAAAAAAAAACCATTTTAACAGCTTTTTTTGTTTATTTTTCTATTCTTATTAACAGTATTAAAAAGAAACATGTCAAGTGCTGTTACTGATATCAACGAACGAAAATATTGATAAACTGGTTTTCATATTTAAAGGCAAACATAAAAAAATTAACTTATTTTTCAAGGTCAAATATTTTAATTTTAGCACAATATCTTCTGTTACGGCATTTTTAACCAGTTGTGTTAATGTGGTCAAATGAAGAGATATTTGGTGAATATAAATATAAATGAAAACAGAAACCCTCTTGAAAAATGCCGAAAATATTTTTTGTGAATTTTTAAAGTTTTCTTCTGTGGTGATTAAAATACATACTTTTCTTTTGCTTTGCATTTTTGATTTGTAACTTCAAGTATTTAAAAAAAAAAAGAACTAGTTTCTGCCTATATTTTTGAATCCTGCTAACTAAAATATGAAAATTTATAGGTGGTCAAGTATTTCTCATAGTTTGTGACGACAACTTGTTGAACTTTATTTTGATAGCAAGAAAAAAACAATGTAGTGGAGTCAATGAAGCTCAAAAAAGGGCGTTTTCAGAAAGTCCTCAGAAACAGCTCGGATTTTGAAATTTTTTTTTTCCAAATTTTTGTTTCTTATATTCTTTAAAGTCTGAAATAAATCATTCGGGGGAAATAACTGCTTATATTGTTTAAACATTTTTAAGCTTTGCAAGAAGGTATAACACGGCATTAGGGGAAAAGCCGTTGATTTTTAATATTTTTTTTGAAAAATAGGCTTTTTTTGTTATAAGATCGCCCTCCCGGCTAAACGGGGGATAATAGACCCCCCCTTCTGTATGATTTTTTCTTGTCTTAATGCAACCTAAACACTCCAATTATCAAAAACATTGTTTTTGGATCTCTCTTTATAAATAACTAGCTGACCCCGCGAACTTCGTCTCGCCGCCCTTCATAGCACCTCCAGAATAAGTATGTATGATTAACACAGATATTGGCTGAGTTCGTAATTGCAGGCTTTGTTGCCCATGCCCTGTGATTTGCTTGAATCGAATTGAAATATCTGAATTTTTCCAAGCTTTACAACTGAGTTTCTACTTTCATTAAAGCAGGCAGTAAAATGAAAATTTCGTTGTGAAATTGAACAAATTTTCATTCTTCCGGTGTGTTTTGACTATTTCACAAAAATCAGATTTCCAAAAAGCTTACGATTGTCCTCTTTATTTGCTGAATTTCCCGTAAGATTGTCCCAAAAATTTGATTTTACTCAGGCCATACCTATACCTACAGTGAAAATTTTATAAAAATGCGTTAAGGATTGAGCGGATTAAGAGTCCCTACCGGACATACAAACAAACCAATGCACCTTAAATTCCATGCAAAAACTTGATTTTAGGTCTTGAAGTTCTTGGCGTTCTCGCAGAGTTTGCCGAATTCCCAATAAAAAAAAATTCCATTTTGCCATTCGAAAATCAGTGCACCTACAATAACAATTTCCGCTTTGAAAACCAGTTTTTCATCAAGAACTTTCTGTTTTCCATTCGAAAACCTATTTTGAAATTTTCCAGTTTTCCATTTGAAAACCAATGCACCTGCAATAATATTCAGTTTTCCATATGAAAACCAATGAGTTTTAGGAGATTTTCATCAAGAACTTGCATGTTTCCATTTGAAAACCCATTTAAAACAAAAAATTCCAAGCAAGAAAATCTTATTCCCGACATTATTTTGATTTTTCCAGTTTTCCGACTCTTCCATGAGGTTTTTCCTCCATGAGAGTTGTACCCGCTCTTAAGAAATTGTTAGTGTTATATTTAAGGTTGAGTTTGCAGTTTTCCCGTAACTTAACAGAGTTGCCACGGTTTTGGACGAAGCAACGTGTAGTAAAATTTTACCAGATTCTCCTACTTTTGCCAATATAAAATTTCCGAAGAATGTTTTCGAAATTACTCCTGGTTGTAGATGTCATCATTGTCAGAAATTCAATTGTCTAATGGAAGTATAAAATGCAAACCGAAAACTGCGTATTTTTTTTTTTTTTTAGTGTTCAGAGCTTTCAAAGCTGTGTTCCATTTTTGCTTGTTTGCAGGACTCAGAAATGATATATTTAATTGGGAATAGTAGTATGATTAATTGTTATTGTTTTTCATAAGATACCTCTGATAGCAAAATTATACGCCGCCGTTAGGATAATAGTGAAGTATTACTCAATGTTGTCACAAAAGAAATAAAAGTTACTAATTACTTTTCATTTTCCTTTCTTTAACTATTTGTATTTCAATTTCGGCGCAGTGTCATAAGTCCGTAGGTCATAAGTTCGTAAAGGACTTTTGACCCACTTAGGTGGGTCAAAACTTCATAAATCGATTATGAACTTATAACCCACCTAAGTGAGTCAAAAGTCCGTCGAAATTTCCTACGAAATTCTGACCCAAAGCTTACGGTTTTTTGGAGTCATTCTCTCTGAGAAGCGAATGCTTCCGAAAATTGTTATTTGTTGCGTTCCTTTCACTTACCTACTAGCTGGTTTTTTTTTACAACCTTCAATAATAAGTACTCTCTTTTAAATCTTACATCGGCAAATAGTAATCAAGACCATGGGTTTAATATGCTCAATGAAAACATATCTGCCTTGATAGCTCTGACTTGTAAGCGTCACTTCATTCGAGTTTTTCAGTAACTGGGTTTGTTTTTTGGTGCGTGCGAAAAAAAAAATTTAATTCCTTTTCTTTTCCTTTTTCCTTTTCCTTTTTCTAAAACAAATATCAACCTATTATTTTAAAATAGGTTAATTAAGTGAATAAATGTCCATATAAATATATTTGTATTTTATAGAATACTGCAATTCATTTTCCAAAACTGCTGCCGTTTCCTTTAGTTTTTAAAAGAAACCACCACGCACTTTTGTAATGTACGGTTGTGTCTGAAAAGCACATGCTGCATTGCAATGATTCGTTTTGAGTATCTTTTTTCACTTTCGTCTGAGCATTATGACGATCTGAAATCTGGAACATTTAAAATCGCTTTGGTTTGGTTGGGAGCGAAATTAGCGGAAAAAATTTTGCCCAAAAGAGAATGAATTTGGGGTGTGAAAATAAAAAAATTCGCGCGAATTTTTTTATTTTCACACCCCAAATTCATTCTCTTTTGGGCAAAATTTTTTCCGCTCGCTTCGCTCGCTAACAATTATTGTACCTGCTTTATTTTTTGGTTCGAAATATATTTTTGAAATAAAACATGTGAGACTGAGTTAAGGTTTAGTATTGCAAAAATAGTACTTACGTCTGCATCCAGATGATGCATGAAAATCGAACATCCCATCATAATACAAAAATGTCTTTCTGATGGAGCTGTTGATGTTATAGAAACAGCTCAGTTATTTAAGGTGACAAAAAGATGCAATAAGATGAAAGTGGGTTCAAGTACAGCGTGCTTGTAGAATGCCCTACTCTCACCGAACACCAAAGTTCAGTAGAACGTTTTCATGGAGAAGAGTTTCCTTTTGGTCACATAGACTTAGAGCATGCACCATATTGACTTAGATGTAATGGAGGAATTGAGCGAAGAGGAGAATGAAGATGACGATGGTTCTCTAAACAGCAATTCTGAAAACACTATGCTTGGTGGAGTCTGTTTCAATAACCAGCGTAATACAATTCTTATGCCGTGTAACCATATTTAGTTATGTGATGAATGTTTCACAAGTATACCTAGTTGAAAAAGCAAATCATTTCAAAAACGAAATTCTGTGCCCCTTTTGCAGACATATAGTGACAAAGAGCGAGAAGGTGTTTTTCTGAATTATTAATTAATTAGGTAGACCTTATGGCTCTTTTTATTGCGGACTTTTGGCTCACTTACGTGGGTTATAAGTTCATAATCGATTTATGAACTTTTGACTCACTTAAGTGGGTCAAAAGTCCTTTACGGACTTATGACCTACGGACTTATGACACTGCGCCTTCAATTTCCGGTCCCACTTTTAACCCTGTCAGCAACCAATATGCCTTAATAGCCACCTAAATTAATAGGAAAAAAAAAACTAAATTCATGATGGTCCTTTCTGCAGAACAACTATTAGGAGGAGTACGAGCTCGAAGTAGTGTGATCCTTCAATTAGATACATTGGGTCAGTATATTAGCAGCCGATAACAATATGGAGGTAGAAATACGCGGGCGGTTGCAAGTGTGGAGAAACCCAAATGAAGCCTTAAATTCAAAATGTACAACTAAGACCGTCAAGCATGGCGGTGGGGGTGATATGGTATTGAGATATATGGCGGCATCCGGGGTAAGAATATTAGAAATAATCGAAGGGGTAATGAATTAATATGTTTAAATTTAAGATGCGGTACATCTGGGCATTGCTAACGTTTTTTTTTTCAACAGGATATGTAATGATCCTTAGTATACCGAACATAACACTGGTATTGTGGCTCTTGTATAAGACCCTCACCTCCTTAAAACTCAACCACAAAGCCCAGACATCAACCCCACCCAGCAAACAATTCCCTTCAGAAACGAATCATAACTGATTCATGTAAACGAAGAACATAAGCGAAAAAGAATTCATTTATGATTCGATTTGGGTATATTTCACTGGGCCGCGAAACACATTTTTGAACCTTTTTCCTGACTCATTTACGAACCGGCTGTTTTTCATCAAAGTGGACGCGCACAAGCTCTTATATATTCGTTCACATGGCCTAGTTATGAATCCTTTTCGAACTAGATAAATGAACTCAAAGTGGTTCATTTATGATTCGATTTGGGTATATTTAAAATCCAATAAAACATTGGAACCTATATGTTTTTGTTTTAGAAATAAATGTGTAAGACAATCCTTCAATCCATAATGAATATATTCCCCATCATCCATTGAAATGGGAAATATATTTCGAGGGGTTTGCTTTAACGTTCTTGGGTCTTTCGGAAGCTCAGGAATCTTGGGGCGAAGAATTTCAAGCACCAGCACGAGAACTTGAACACATCGATTCTTTTCCGAAATGAAGAATTTCAAATTATAAAAGCATTCTTGCAGTTTCTCGGCGCGACTTGATTCCGTTATTAAAAATATATAAAAACAAAGTAAAAAAGGTACAGCGTTTCGTTTCGAAAAAGGAGAAGAAGAAAAAGACTAAAAAACTTGTCATTTGCTTGTGCACGTCCACATTTTATAAGAATAAATGGGTGAAATCTGAATGTTGTTGTATCTGTTCACAGAGTAAAAAAAAGACTTTTTTTTCTAAGGAAATAAGAATTTAAAAGTATATAGTAGCTATAAGTACATTAATTTCGATTTTGCTTGTGCACGTTCACTTTATTTCGAAAAAATTGAATGAACGTCGAATGTTCTGATATTGTATGCTATATATATATGCATTTATTCGATATTCATCCGTTAAAATGAAGGTTTCACGAATATATACCCTTCATTTTTACCGAAGAAAAAGCGAACATTCACCAAAATGTTTGCTGGGCATTGAGCATGCCTGGGATGCACTTGAAAAAAAAATCAGAAACCTGTTCCATTCAAAATGCGTGGGTGCAACAACTGCTTTTTTGGATAAAATAACCGCATCCAAAATTGCATTTTGGTACTGTGACGATTGTAGAAAAATCTCTTTAGGTAACTTATCTTTCAAACTGTCAACCTTGAAGGAAGACATTTTAAAGATATCAAAAAGTTTCGAACAATTGAGCTTAAATTTCTCAATAATGGCTCAAAACGCAAACAACATCCCAGTGCCAATTACTTTCATTGACAAATCCTCCTCCACGGACGACCTTGAAACGCCACCTACGTTAAGCTCGCAGACCCTTAAGTCCACAGCCGAAAATCCTAAAAATTCAAAAAAGAGAGGACGAGAACAAGCTTCTACATCAATTAATGCAGGCCCAGCTTCAAAAAAGGCAAATTTGAGGAGTAACAAAGTAGCAGCTGAGCCCGATAATCCTCCATCAAACGAGTTGAACAGTGGAAATAATGATGCCCAATCTCCTTCAATAATTTCAGACCTAATTTCAGACCTTCCTTCAACAAGCCTTGCATCGGTTCAAACTTCAACTACTTCCCAAAAATCCCTTACGTCTGTACCTAGGCCCAAAACAATATTTGTATCACGCTTATTGCCCAATACTGAACCAGATGACGTATTGAATCATCTAGTAGAATGTAAGGTTTTACCTAACACTATTCATGCTAAATGTCAAAAAATAAGTAAACCAAATAGTTTTGTGGCATCTTTCAAAATAACCGCGCCAAATTCTCTTTTTGAAAGCATTTTAAATTGTTCATGGCCACCAAACACTCTGGTAAAAGAATTTATTATTCCCAACAGACGGAAAAAAAATTTACTTCCCCTTACTCAAGAGGACCCAAAAAACTGCAAAGGATCTCCCTCTACTACCAAAACGTAAGAGGACTTCGAAGTAAAACTACTTCAATTTTTAAAAATTCTCAAGCTTTTCCGCATGACGTGTTTGTATTTACGGAAACTTGGCTTAATGCCGCCATTCTTGATTCTGAACTCTTTGATAAAGAATTCTTAGTTTATAGGAAAGACCGTCATGTGGATGCTATGAATCTGGTTGGTGGGGGAGTTCTTATTGCAGTTCGAAACAGATTTTGTTCATCACAAATTATCTTCCCTTTCAATCTCTCAATAGAACTCTTATGCATCAAAGTGACCATACAATCAATAGTCTTTTTTATTTTAAATGTGTATATCCCACCAAAAAGTCCTGTTTCAGTGTTTAATGAACTTTCGTCAGCAGTTGATTATGTCATAGAAATTGCTGGTTTTGAAAATAATATTCTCCTGTTAGGTGATTTTAATCTCCCAAACGTAGACTGGGTAACTTCAGACGACGAGTCTTATCTTGAAGCCTCCGCAAGTTCATCGCAACAGGAACTTCAATTTCTGGACAAAATTATTTCAGCTGACTTGCAACAAGTAAGCTGTATAAAGAACTCTATGCATCGGTTACTTGATTTAGTATTCTCATCAAATGCTGTTAGCACAGTAGTTGTTGAATCTTCCTCTGCTATATCTAATATAGACAAATATCACCCACCGCTTGACATTTTCTTTGACTTGAGCGGTCATTTACTAGAAAATAGTAATTCTCACGACTGTTCGTATAAATATGACTTCCGCAGAGCTAATTTCCAACAGCTTTCGGATAGTTTAAGTAGATTCGGTATTGAGAATATACCGCTCTTAAATGACATCGACGCAACTATCTCAAGCTTTTACACTGTCATGATGAGATCCATTGACGAAATAGTACCCAAAAAAAGAAGTTTTAACTCAAATAACTCCAGTCATCCTTGGTATACGAAAGAACTGAAAAGCCTTCGTAATAGAAGGAACAAGGCTTGGAAAAATTATATCGGTTTTATGACATTGGAGAACCAAGTAGTTTATATCTCCCTTTTCGAAGAGTTCAAAAATCTCTCTTTTAATCTTTACAATGAATATCTCATAAATATGGGAAATTCACTTAAACAGGACCCTAAAAGTTTTTGGAATTTTGTCAATTCTAAAAAGAAATGTGATATTTATCCGTTAAACTTCAAATACAACAATACTGTTTTGAACTGTAATTCTGAAATCTGTGATGCTTTTGCAAGTAGTTTTAGTCAGTCTTTCATCGATACTCCCGTAACTGTGGATACTGATTTCTTTGATTATCTGCGAAACTGTCCCCAAGTAACTTTCAACAATGTTCTTATCGACTTCGATAAACTTGTTAATTGTATGTGCCTTCTTAAGGAAGACTATTCTTTTGGTCCCGATGGTATTCCACCTATTGTTTTAAAAAAATGTAGGACGGTTTTGGCCTTGCCTCTACGTAATATTTTTGAATTGTCATTAAAACTAGGAAAATTCCCTAGCATGTGGAAAACTGCTTACATAACACCTGTATTCAAGAAAGGAGACAAGTCTGATATTACAAATTATAGGCCTATATCTAAACTGTCTTGCATTCCAAAGCTTTTTGAGCAAGTTGTTTGTGATAATTTAGTCTTTTACACCAAAAATATCATATGCTTTGAACAACATGGCTTTATGCAGAAACGTTCAACGGTGACAAACCTTCTTGAATTTTTGCATAAATGTTTAAATTCCGTAGAAAGTGGAAAGGAAGTTGATTGCGTTTACACCGATTTTTCAAAAGCGTTTGATCAACTTTCTCATACTATTATCAAGTTTAAATTGAATTCATATGGCTTTCCTCCAGGGTTCGTCAAATGGATTTCTTCTTATCTTGATAATAGATCCTACCAAGTAAAGTTCAGAAACTCTTACTCAAAATCTTTCATCGCCAAGTCGGGTGTACCACAAGGTAGTCATCTAGGGCCCCTTTTATTTATTTTAGCTATTAACGATGCACCGCTAAGTGTTCGTAATAGTAAAATTCTTATCTTTGCAGATGATATGAAGATCTTCAAAAATATTTCATGCAATGAAGATCGCATTCAACTGCAAGATGATATTAATAAGTTTGTTGTATGGTGTGAAAAGAATAATTTAAATCTTAACCCAGGAAAATGTCAGACAATGACAATTTCAAAAAAACGGAATCCCACATCATATAATTATGTTATCTCCCAACACATCTTATCCCGTGTCTTCAAGGTTAGGGACCTAGGAGTTCTTTTCACATCCAATTTAGATTTTTCAGAACACATTAACAACATCGTCAACAAAGCTAACTCAATGTTAGGATTTATTAAGCGTTGGTCCAAGGAATTTCTTGACCCTAACGTTACCTTTAGCTTGTACAACAGTTTAGTTCGACCCCATCTCGAATATGCATCACAAGTTTGGTCTCCTCATTATGAGATACATATTGAGAGACTAGAATCAGTTCAACGCAATTTTACACGTTTCGCCTTTAAAGGGCTTCAATGGATTGACCCCAATAATATCCCTTCTTATGATGATCGACTTGCATTTTTCCAGATGCAAAAACTTTGTCAAAGGAGAACAAATAATGATATTGTTTTCCTTCATCAAATTATTACTGGTGTCACTGATGCTCCAGATATTCTAAATTCTATCCTCTTTAATTATCGAGGTGGAGATCATAATTTGCGTTCTCATAGTTTGATTAAAGTTCCTAAACATAGAACAAACTATGGAATGCATGAGCCACTGACAAGAATGAGTAAGCTTTTGAATGCAAATGAAAACTTATTTGATTTTCATATCAATAAATACATTTTAAAACAAATTCTTAAGACCAGTGTACCACGTTCTTAAATATCTTTTTTTGTATTTGTAAATTTGTATGTTGTCTTTTCATGTTTTTTTTTTTTCATTTGTTTAAAAAAAAAGAAACTGACTCTTATTTTGATATTTGTTTTTTTTTTGTTTTTTTTTTTTTATTTTATTTTCTTTTACTAACTTGACAAGTGTCTTCTACACGCGTATTTGCTTTTTTCTTTGTTTCTTTCATGTTTTATAAATTTTTTGACTTTAAAATTTTAAAATTTTTTATTTTAAAATTTTGCATTTTTTTCTTTTATTTTTACTTTTTGTAATATTTTAATTTAAAATTTTGTTTTTCCTTTATACCTGCTTGCATTAAGCAGTCCCAAACTCTTATCTTCCAAATATTCGTATCGCCATAACTTTTTTTTTTATTCTATTTATTCCAAAGAATTTCAAATTAAGTGCCGATACGACTAACAACCGTAACTGTTAATCGTACTCGGTGAAAATGGACCCCAGCGCGTGCGGTATCTGGGGGGGGAAAGAGGCGTGGGATTTAAAAAAAAAAAAAAAATGATATCCACAATAAAGAGCAATTAAAAGACGCCTTATTACGCGAATGGAATAATATTAGCGTTGAATATACCGAAAATCTTATGTTTGCCTGGAAGGATAGCGTACACCACGACGACGCTCAAAGCCTGTGGGTGCGAAACTGGATCTGGCCGGAATACATAGAAGAATTTGCTGATCACGGTTGTGGCGACAATGACGATGCAACTTTCTTGTATTTCTTCTCTTCTTTCTTTGACCATGTGTGTACCTGCATATATATGTATATATGGCGACAATGACGATGCAACTTTCTTGTATTTCTTCTCTTCTTTCTTTGACCATGTATGTACCTGCATATATATATGTACTCATATGTTTGTATAGCAAATACTAGGTAATGTTCATTTTAAATTTTTTCGATTTGACAATTTTCGAAAATTGAAATCGATCAGATTTGTTTTGTTTTTTTTTTTTGAAGTGAAAAAAATATATTTTTTTAACATTGGCACCGTTTTTCATTTCATTGCATTTGAAAAATATACATTTTATTTTTGCTAAACCTTCTACCCTAAAACGTCTTGCATTTAGAGAAAAAATTAGGAAAATCGGTCAACCAGTGTGCCCGGTTAGCGAACGAACACAAAAATTAAGCTGTTCTTTTATATATATGTATAGATATAAAAATTGTTTAAACAATATAAGCAATTATTTCCCCCAAATGATTTGTTTCAGACTTTAAAGAATATAAAAACAAAAAAATTGGAATTTTTTTTTTCAAAATCCGAGCTGTTTCTGAGGACTTTCTGAAAAAAGCTTCATTGACTCCACTAATGAAGACAAATTTATCGCCGTCGAAAATTTTCTAAAAAATAAAACTAACTGTGCTGAACATGTAAGCTACTTAAAACTCAAGCTAAAAGAATTTAAACACCAGTTTAAAGTTAAATGGGAATGGTCAAGCCGAATAAAGAAAACGTTTTTAGCAACCGAAGCAAAATGGCTTGATGAAAATATTCGTTTTAAAGTGTACCGTAATTCTATTGGACATGGGCGTTTAGTTTATAAGAAAACAGTGAGCAAACTAAAAGGAAACGTACTGCAAGCCTTAGAAGCACAGTTTCTACTAGTGAATCGGTAAGAAAGAAACAGAAAGCTGATTTAATAAAAGCTGTTACATCTTCTCAAGCCTTGCTTTATAATTCGACTAATACCGACAACAATCTAATGATTTCATCAATGCCTTGTTAATGATGATGGAAGCAAAATTGTCAAGACATCAGTAGGTTCAATGTCATAAGAAGCAACGCAAAATCCGTCATACAAAGAAATTCAAAAAGAAAAAAAGAATTGCCATGTACAAAATGTTTAAGTTCAAGAAAATTTTGCAGAGGTTCCGTTACAAAATCACACCACTGAAAAAATATTGATTGATTAAGCAAAAGTGCTCGAATCCATCAGCTCAAAAAATAATGAACCCACCCTCATATCAAAATGGGGTGTCGATGGCAGTTCGTGACACAGCCAATACTAACAAACGTATTTCAAAAGTCATGATGCAACGGATATTTTCGTTTTTATGAAATGTCACGAATCTCGATCCCTTGCAACTAATTGCACAGACAGACAAAAAAATTAGTTGGAAAAATCCTAACCCTTCGTCAGCACGTTCTTGTCGTCCTTTGAAAATTTTTGAAAAAGAATCTGACGAATTTGTTAGAAGAGAAAAACAAGCAACTGAATCTCAAATTAAAAATCTTCATTGTTCAAAAATGAGAATTAAAAACATTGATTTCACCGAAAATCATCGAAAAATAATGTCAACGATAGATGGAAAAATTTGCAATAGTTTGACCGATGCTACCTATGCCATGCAACTGCGAAGGATTTTAATGACATCGATAAAATGATTCCTTGCCTTCTGCACGTTGCGTATAAACTTCCGGTTAAAGAATGGCGGACCAATGACAAAACGGAATTAATATATAAACAAAATAAACTGCGTATTCAGAAAGAATTCAAAGAAAAAACAGGTTTAATAATCGAAAAACCTAGGCCTGGTTACGGTAACACAAGTACGGTAATGTGGCAAGAAGATTTTTCGCAGTCTATCTGCTTCCATAACTGGTATCGATGAAGCTTTAATCGTAAAGTTTCATATCATTTTACAATGTTTGTCCAGTGGATTCAGGGTCAACCAACAAAAATTTCAAACGGTTTGTGAAGAAACGGCAAGATATTTTGTATCACTATACCTTTGGTATTACATGAGCATTTCGTTCATAAAATTTTAATCCATGGCCATCATATTGCTTCCGATTGGTCAACCTAGCGAGGAAGCTTTAGAATCCCGAAAGAAAGTTTTTAAGGTTTTTAGAGAACACCGCAGCCGAAAATCTTCCAAAAAATATACTGTAACTGATAATTTTGATCGCATGATGATTTCTTCGGATCCTGTAGTTTCAAGTTAAAGAAGTACAAAAAATAAATGGGAACAAAAAAAGTTTTCATCATAAAGCAGTTAATATGTTCGAAACAGAAAATAGTATTTAATATGATTCCGATTAAATTAAATAGCATTATTTCAAAACGAATAAGGTTATGTATAACAGTACAAATATGAATTTTAATAAAAATATGTTGTAACATTAATGTTTATTCGATTATCTATTAATTTTTTGGAGTGTTTTTGGTAAGCTTTTTTTTAACTCGTTAATTTAAAATTTTTGTTTTTAATATCAAGTAAATTTTTCGATAAAAATGTTTCTCTCATCTAAAACTATCTACCTATATATACAATTTTCTTGTTTCCATTTAGAGTACCTGCTTTCCATTTTGCAAACCTCATGCAACTCATCCTGTGTAGATATCATATCAAGTTCATAATTAACATTGTAGAGTCTGGCTTATACTGGCTTATGTCTATTTTTAGGATGGATAAGAAATAATATATCTCGCAAATGCACATGATTTGCATTATATTCCTCTGAACTTTTTCATTTATTTTACCAGTGACATCTCTATAGATGCATTTTAAAATTGAACAAACAATTCACTTGCTGTATTGACAAACATAAATAGATACATGCATACCTACATTACATGTATATATATTAGATGAACAGTTGATGAGAAAGTGACTGAATTCTACTCCCTCAGTGCCGCCCCCAGGTCATTGCACTAAATTACTATGTATTTAGGTACGCGTAGAAGAACAAGTTCGCAAAGACAGAACACACAAGCAACCCACTCTAATATCTATCGAATTCATGAAAAACGTCAATTTCGGTATTTTTGGATTTTAGTTTTTGACCGAATTGCAATGCGAGCAGTGCTGATAGAAAATTTCTAAAATTTTGTGCACAGTCCAAGTAAATGTCAAGTTAATAAAAATAAAAAGTTAACATTTCTTAAAGTGAACAAAAAGGAAAAACACAGTTGGAATGATGTGGACTCGAGAACAGCATTATTCAGTGATTGTTTTATTATTTGTTTTATCGATTTTCAAATTCGAATTTATTAGTGCACAAAAGAAAAGTATTGGTTTGTATCAATTCCCTGTAAACCAATCAAAGAAAAATGAACAACTACACATTTACTGTCTTAAGGCTTTTAATTTCTAATACATGAAATACAAATAATACATAAACACAAAATAGCTTGAGAAAAAGTCTATAATATAATAATTATCACTTTACTCAGACGGTTTTTTCTTGATTTTACCTAAAACAAAAAGTCACCTTACACTAAATTAGTTCGTAGAGCCATTTGTTCTCATTTTAAGCATCTTCATAAATCAATTCTTTTCAAGGTCTTCTTTATGAATCCACAAATCCAAACATGGAAAAGATATTTCAAAAATCAATTGACGATGCCAATGAAGCCAATGAAGGCATTCAAATTTCCGCTGTAAGCACTTCTATTACACCTGGAAACGCCTTTGAAACATCCACCAAACTTTGTAGAATGCTCAAGGTAAATAGACAAAATGGTTAACGTCAGTTATTTAACGTGTAATTCACGCAAAGTCAAGTGTTATTGCGGTTTTTGGACCATCCACGACATTACCAGCGACACATGCTATGAGCATTTGCGATGCCAAGGAAATTCCTTTTATAGATACACGTTGGGACTTTTCCACACAATTGCCCACCATAAATCTGCACCCCAACCCAAATCAGCTAGCAGTGGCTCTAAGAGACTCAGTTATTACGCTCGGTTGGCGAGGTTTTACGATTCTCTATGAAACTGGTATGCAATGAAAGAACAACTGAATGCTGCCCAAAAACAATTAAACTCAAAATTAGTGTCAATATGCAGGTGAATATTTATCAGTCGTTAATGAATTACTCAAGCTCTATGGAACGAACGGGCCAGTTGTAACATTACGCCGGTATGAGCTCGATATCAATGGAAACTATCGCAACGTACTTCGAAGGATAAAAAGATCCGACGATTTTTCAATAGTGATTGTGGGATCAATTGAAACCCTTCCAGAACTCTTCAATCAGGTGATTTAGTCGATTTTTTCAATAGATCCTTATATCAACTTCCGATTCAACATTTCTCGACAGCTACAGCAAGTTGGCCTAATGAATGATGAATATCGCTATATCATCGGAAACCTTGATTTACAGACTATCGACATGGAACCCTTTCAGCACAGCGATGTAAATATAACGGGATTTCGCTTAGTTTCACCAGATGATCAAAGAGTTTCTGAAATTCTAAAATCCTTAGACGAAAATGTTTTCTTAGATTCTGGGCTTAATAGTAAGTCGAGGCTTTCTTAATCCTGGCATTGCACATACTGTTCTCAAATTTTAATGTTTTTGTTTATTTTTTTATTTAAGTTTCCTGTCCGATGAGTGTGAACATGGCTTTGGTATATGATGGAGTTCAATTGTTGGCGGAAACATTAAAGTTGGTGAATTTTGATTCAGTTCATTTGAATTGCAACGATACCAATAGCTGGGATAAAGGCTACACATTGATAAATTACATGAAATCGGTAAACATTAGAAATATGTTGACTGTCCTCGACGACGTGCTCGTGGTACACGGCTGAAGAAAAAGTTTCTTTTCCGGGAAAAATCGTCTGCTTCTTGTACAATAGCATAAGTCGAGCTTTTGGTGACCTTCGAGAGATAAGATTAAGATTGTACGGTACCCAAACTTAGCCGCCCCACAAAACTTTGTAATCCAGCGTACAACTCTGTTTATAATGAGTAATGACCCTTATCACGAGATTTAGCGAAGTAGATTAAGAACTGTATACTGGGATAAGATCAAAACAAAGAATAACAATACGTTAAGTATAATTCTACGTCTTCATCTACCCTAAATCCAAGAAAAATCGAGATTTATTCTTAATTTCCTTCGCTAAATCTCGTGAGCATGGTCACAGGAAACAGCATATCACATCATTTAAGCTAATCTTCAACATAGGTACTTATTTGCTGGATGCTGGTATGTTTTCATCTGGAAATACACGTTCAAGTGAAGAAATCAACGAATTAATTTATGGAATCAAGAGCGATCTCTTCATAAATTTAACAGCGTTCGATGAATTTAATTGGTGTTTGCAGTTCTACTTCAATTTCTTCAGCCTCCAATTTTGAATCAGTCATGAGTTCTTCCACTCCTGAGTCAAAATTTGTTCGTTGATTCTCTACCTTCTACCATATTAATAACTTTGTAATTATGTTTGATGGATGCGAGGAGATCTTACTTTCTTGACTGCACAATATTACTGTAGAACAGTTCTCTAATTCCTACAACAGAAAGCTCTTTATATCCATTAACACGCAACAGTGTAAAGAGCTTTCTGTTGTAGGTTTCTGTTATGTGTGCTTTCTTTCTATGTGTCTATCTGTCTCTCTCTCTGTTGTATGTCTTGTTCTGTCCCAGCCGATGGTCTCAGTCACCAGTGCTGCTATGTGTCTGTAGTTCGTTACATTTATGTGCGAAGTACTGTGAAATGTAATGTAATGTATTTTTTCAGACCATTGAGTCTCGCAGAACACTAGAATGTTTGCTCCGTAAAAAGCACAGTCCTAAACATCATGGTTGTTCAATGGCTCTATAACCATTATTCAACCAACCTATTCGTTTTTGAAAATGTGGGTTTACTGGCTCTACGTTTTGCTATGAGATACAGTGTGGCGTCAATCCTTGAAATTCCAAACCAAACCAAAAGTAAATCACTTAACATTTAAGAAAAAGTCTGCTCATTTAAAAGTATTTGAAAAGTTAATATTCGAAGTGACATGTTTGACAACTTTTTTTCAAACATTTTCAACTTAACTCCTTTTTTTTGCAAAATGTTTTATTTTAGTTTTTGGCTGTACTGGCTTCTTCTTGATTAAGTTAACAAAAGCAGGATAAACTTTCTCACTACTATTTTTTTAAGTATCTAAAATAGAGTGACTAGTTGTAGAACGCATTGGGTAAAAAAATGATCTGAGTCTATTAAGATTGAGGTAATTAAAACAAACGTAGTACTCTCTGAAGAGAATACGTTTTCTGGTCAAACTAAGTATAATAAAATTTCCCAGCCTAACTTAACGTGGGGTTGGAGAAATGGATCCATCATAACATACGGTCTTTGTTTTGACGTAACGTGACCCAAGGTCAAAAAATTGTGAAGTTCATCTTTTCATATTCCATTCCAGCCACGTATATTCATCCAGACTAGTCGACCCAGCTCTCGAAATTCAAATGCTAATTTATTAATCTTACACCCTGCACACAACAGCTGTTTGACACTTTTCTATTTTGGCCTTTAACACTTACCTACTTACTTGCTTACCCAGCTGACAATCCATGAAGGATCTCAGCCTAAGATACTACAGCCTTCCATCGTGAACGGTCCCTAGCATGCACTCTCCAGTCGCCGAAACCAAGCGTTCTGGCATCCGCAGTCACTTGGTCGTTGGTTCTTGTACCGTAGGTTCGGTCTTCCTTGTCGTCTCGAACCTGGGGGCTGGGATGAGAAGACTTTCTTTGCTGGAGCGTTGTCGTCCATTCGCTCGATGTGGCCGAGCCAATGTAGTCGTCTTTTCTTGGCCTTTTGGACTACATACACATCTTGGTACAGCTCGTATAGTTCTCGGTTGAACCTTCTTCTCCATTCGCCATCGTCGCATATGGGACCGAAAATCCGTCGCCCAATATCAATTCCCCGTTTTTACTCGGCGCCGCCGTAGAGGACTGGTAAAATCAAAGTTTTGTATAGCATACACTTTGTCTTTCGAGTGAGGGGTTTTGAACCCAGTTGTTTTGCCAAACCGAAGCAGCAGCGGTTCGCTAGGTTTATTCTTCTTCGCATCGCCACTGAGGTGTCGTTTGTAGGATTGATGTTTGTACCTCGAAATTGCCGCTATCAACAGTGACGTTTTGTCATAGGCGGTGGACAGATGTTGCTTTGTTTGTTGATAGCATGTACTTTGTTTTGTCTTCATTCACTTCAAGACCAACGAGTTTCGCCTGTTCTTCAATCGCTGTGAAGGCCTCAAGCACAGCTCTCTTTGATCGACCGATGATGTCTATGTCGTCCGCATAGCCTAGGAGCTGGGTGGCTTTGTTGAAGAAAGTGTTTTCCATGCTCACATCTGCCTTGCGCACTATCTGTTCCAGGACTATGTTGAAGAATTCACATGACAGCGCATCTCTTTGTCTAAACCCTGCGCATCTTTGAAACAACTCGGATGAGCTGTTTCCCATTTACACACTGCACTGTGTATAATTTAGCGTCATGCGGCAAACTAGATCAGTTTTTTCGGGATCCCGAATTCAGACATCCTTCGCCATCAAGCGCTCTTGGCGGTGGATGCTATCATAAGCAGCTTTGAAGGCGAAGAAAAGATGGTGGGTTTCGACTTGAAATTCGTTGGTCTTTTCCAGGATCTGCCTCAGTATGAATATTTGGTCTATCGTTGTTCTGCCTGGCCTAAAGCCACACTGGTACGTGCCGATTATTGTGTTGCAGAACGGTGTAAGACACTCACACAGTACGTTGGATGGGATTTTGTATGCAACATTAAGCAGGGATATGCCACGGTAGTTTTTGCATGACAAATGATCGCCTTATAAGTTTCGCAAGTTATATAACTAGTACCCGATGGTTACCACTTGGAGGTAAAGTAAGCACTTGGTGTGTAGGAAAAAATATAGCATACGCCCCCAGATCCAACAACACCCAACCACCATTTGACATTTAACAATAACACATAAAGTCTTGGGTCGATTGTTCATTTAATAACATTCAATTTCTAGAAATACTTCTTCTTTAGTGTAGCTACACTCTGGTTTTTCGGATCCTTTGAGAAACCCCTACAATTTTGGAAAGTGAGGATTGAAACTGTCAGAAAATTTAAAATTCTCAAAATACGAACGCTTTGTGTAATAAAATATAACATACAAATTTTAATAAACCTCAAATTTCTATAGTTTGTTTAGTGGAATTCACAAATGTTTCTCAAGAAATGTTTATCTACACAGATTATTGTAATGCGGCCGATTTTGTAAATCCCCAATTTTTGCATATCTCCATGTTTTAGGGTCATCAGGTCGAATCAATGGTATGTTCGTATGTGAGTATGAACATCGATACGAACATGCCATTCGGCTTTTGCAGGCTGCCCCAAGTATACAATAAAGGAACAGCTTGCCGTTTAATTTTATGATGATAAAAGACACTTGGCTAGACTGGACAACCTTTCAGGGTCAAAAAGTCAAGAAGTCACATTTCGTTAACGACTTCCTTAAAGCGAATTCTTATACCGAAATATAACCAGTTTATCGAGCTACTACTTTTCAGCTATCCATTGAAGGGTTAACGGGTGTTGTGAAATTTGATAATCAAGGATTACGTACTGACTTTGACCTTGAAGCCATAGAATTGACTTCATCCGGGCTTACCAAGATCGGTACCTGGTCCCCAAGTGAGGGCTTTTCAATTAATCGTCATCCTCTGTCTAATGCAGTTGAAGCGGACCAGCGATCTTTGGTGAATAAGACTTTTGTTGTAATCACTGCATTGGTAAGCAAAATAATGGTAGTTATGATGAATGAAGAGTATAACGCACAGAAACCTCTTTTAAGTCTGATCCCTACGGTATGCTTAAAGAAACACCAGCAAAGTTACAAGGAAATGACCAGTATGAGGGATTTGGAATTGATCTTATTTCCGAGCTTGGAAAAAAACTTGGCTTCAATTATGTGTTTAGATTGCAGGAAGACAATAAATATGGGTCACTTGATCCCGTTACAGGAAAATGGAATGGAATGATTTTGGAGATCATCGAAGGTGTAAGTTTTATTCAAGAACATTAACTCCAGCAGACACTTATGCTTTAAAATATTTTCTATTGCTTTGTTGCAGCGGGCTGACCTTGGAATTACAGATCTCACGATGACCTCAGATCGGGAAAGTGGTGTTGATTTTACTATTCCATTCATGAATCTAGGTTTGGTTCAGTTGTGAATAACGAGACAATGTAAATAATTTTTCTTTACTAACATTTTTCTAAGGAATTGCAATTCTATACAAAAAACCTGTAACCGAGCCACCAAAACTGTTCTCCTTCATGTTGCCGTTTTCGGGCGAAGTCTGGCTACTCCTTGGATTGGCATACTTTGGGGTGTCAGTGAGTCTATTTGTTTTGGGACGATTATCTGCGGCTGAATGGGATAATCCTTTTCCTTGTATTGAAGAACCAACAGAACTAACGAACCAATTTAGTTTTGCGAATTCATTATGGTTTTCGGTTGGGGCCTTATTTCAACAAGGATCAGAAATTGCACCAAAGTAAAATTCACTTAACAAACTAATCTTTATTTAAGTTTCTTTTTTATAGAGGCATATCCACTAGAATAGTTGGATCAGTCTGGTGGTTTTTTACTATAATTTTGGTATCCTCATATACAGCTAATTTGGCTGCCTTTTTAACTGTGGAATCAGTGAGTTCCCCAATTGAAAATGTCGAAGACCTAGCAGCAGGAAAAGGAAATGTGAAATATGGCGCCAAGCTTGGTGGAAGTACTTTTACTTTCTTTCAAGTAAGATAACACTGTTGTAGTAAAAGAGTTCATAGTGTTATCATTTGTTTAGGAAGCAAGCTATCCAACCTATGAAAAAATCTATGCGTTTATGAAGGATAATCCTCAATTCTCAATACATGACTAAAACCAACAATGAAGGGGTGGAGCGAGTTGAAAAAGAAAACTATGCTTTTTTCATGGAATCTACTACAATTGAATATGTTGTTGAGCGGAAATGTACCCTTGCGCAGGTGGGATCTCTTCTGGATGAAAAAGGCTACGGAATTGCTATGCGAAAAAGTAAATGTGAATGACTTGTGAAGTTTTAATTTCTGCTTTTTAGATAGCCCTTACAGAGATACCCTTAGTCAAGCTATACTGGAATTACAAGAACAGGGTGTACTAGCAAAGATGAAGACAAAATGGTGGAAGGAAAAACGTGGCGGTGGAGCATGTGCGGTACGTAAGACTTTGAAAATTGAAACAAACTCAAAGAATTTCCTTTTTACGATTTGCGTGACTTATTTAAATTTCTATTATACACGATACGAAGAATCTGCAAAGCCAATTGCAATGAAAATGCTCAACGTATTCTTGAATACAATAATTATAATCCAAAAATGTTGGTTTCATATTTTCATTTTAACATAAGTAGTTTCAAAGTCATTAAAAAAATCAGGCAACAAAATAACAGGAACAAATAAAAATATGAGCCTAAAATTCAGAAGGGAACAAAGGTTAGACATCAAGAAAAGTTGTCATATTTTTTTGTTTTCCTCCTCCAACCTTTCACTTATCGAGTCATTAAAGTTTTGTAACAGGTCTAATAACGGACTTATGTAAACTGTCTTTATTCTGCTAGAATTCATCTACACCTTACACAAATCCTCACAACAGGTGATTGCAAATTTATAAATTTAAAAGTTTTTTGTGTTATTACATGAAGTAAAGTTATAAAAGCTTTTTGTATCTACATTAAAATTATGCTAGTGGTCAAAGAAGAAGTTGTAAAATTTCATCAAATAAGTTTTGTTACGTATGCGGATGTTATGTTGTGAAAAATATAAGAAAAATAACGGAAGAGTTAAGAGCAGGTTACAACTTCTATTTCGGATTTGAGATTGGAAATCTTGAAAAGCCAGGGACACCTCATATGTGCTGTATTTCTTGCTGTACGGGACTTTCGAAATGGATGAAAGGTAAACAACAGAAAATGCCTTTCGCAATTCCTATGATATGCCGAGAGCCTTCAAATCATATAAATGATTGTTATTTTTGCGTGACAAATGTCTCTGGATACTCTAAAAAAGATAAACATAAAATTAATTATCCAAAATTACCATCAGAATCGC
Source organism: Sphaerophoria taeniata (assembly GCA_943590905.1). NCBI lineage: Eukaryota > Metazoa > Arthropoda > Insecta > Diptera > Syrphidae > Sphaerophoria > Sphaerophoria taeniata. The sequence goes on along the minus strand of OX016540.1, from coordinate 181,937,611 downwards.
GACCTATTCCCCACGGAGAAAATTATCCTGTGCCAAGGGCGCCATCTACTTCTTCATCTTCAATTCATGACATAGAAGAACTTGCTCCGACTTTTTCAGACACATTTGAAGATCCGCAATTTGAACCTTCAGGGACATCCATACCCCACCTCATAAACCAATGCGAATTGAATGATTTAATTAAGGATTTAGGTTTATCAAAAGAAAAGGCCGAGTTAAAGAGATCAAGGTTTCAAGAATGGAATCTTTTAGCACAAGGTGTGACAGTGTCTTCTTTTAGAAAACGTAATGAGCCTTTTATAGCATATTTTAAAATGGAAGGATCTTTATGTGTATGTAATGATGTTGAGGGTCTCATGAACAAGCTTAATATAAGCTACGATCCATCTGAATGGCGCCTTTTTATTGACTCATCAAAATACAGTTTAAAAGCAGTGCTTTTGCACAACGGGAACAAAAAACCTTCTATTCCCAAAGCTCATTCCGTGGTCATGAAAGAAACATACGATACTATGGACTTGATTTTGAAATTAGTTAACTACAAAAACTACAATTGGGCAATATGTGGAGTTCTCAAAATCATTGCTATCCTACTTGTTTTGCAGGGTGGCTTCACAAAGTATTGTTGTTTCTTGTGTTTGTGGGACAGCCGGACTACGGAAAACCATTACATTAAGGTTTGGCCAGCAAGAATTACGTATCAACCAGGAAGCAATAATGTCAAGTACACGCTCTTAGTTGACCCAAGAAAAGTAATCTTACCTCCTCTTCTTATCAAATTGGGATTAATAAAATTTTTTGTAAAAGCTATGGACAAAGAAAGCGAGGGATTCAATTATTTGAAAGCCGTTTTAACTCACATTAGTAATGCAAAGCTGAAAGAAGGAGTTTTTATAGGTCCTCAAATAAGAAAATTGGTTAAGGATGAATTGTTCACTCAAAAATTAAATCAGACGGAACTACAAGCATGGAAATGCTTTGTTGCAGTCGTTAAAAACTTTCTAGGCAATAAAAAGTCGGAAAACTATAGACTTTTAATAAATAAACTGCTTCAGTCGTACCAAAAGTGTGGTTGCAGAATGTCTCTAAAAATTCATTTTCTACACTCTCATTTGAACTTTTTCCCTGAAAACCTTAGCCTAGTAAGTGATGAACAAGGAGAAAGGTTTCATCAAGATCTGCGTACAATAGAAACAAGATATCGAGGCCGATGGGACGCAGCTATGATGGCAGATTTTTGTTGGTTCCTGAAAAAAGAAGATTCAACCCCACATAAAAAGCAAAAAAAGGCACTAACCAAAATCAACCAGCATTTTTTAGTTTGTCATTTTATTTAACAGCAGACAATTTAGAATTAATGAAATTATTTAAGAATACGTTATGTTTTTAATTTATATTAATTCTTAAAACTATCTTTTTTGTTCCTTTTTATTTTTTTTTTTAATCGCTGTATCTTTGAAATACGACCTGTTACCAAAAAATCAATTTCAGTTTTAAGTTATGCAAGATAAATGTAATCCAAAGCAAATAAAATTTTTTGTGATGTATCAAAAAGTTTGAAATTTGTTCCCTTGTATGAGAAAAAATACTGAAAATAGATCTCAACCTGTAGATTACAGGAAAAATAATGAGAAGTCGGACCAAAATCTCTCGAAAACGCCTCTAACATTTTTTATAATATTCTTTTTGAAAATATAACCAAAAGACATGTTTTAAAATAATAAACAATCACCCCTGTTCTGATTTTCGTTTACGAAAACAATACTTTCGTTTTTAAAGCTGAGGTGTTCTCAATTTCTCGTTTTGATTTCGTTTCGATTCTGCTGACCGAATTTCAGAGAAATATTTGTCAAAATTGAAGGCAAATTCGTACGAATTTAGGAACACAGTTTTTTTAGCTTTGCGAAAATCAATTTCGAAAACGAATTGAATTCGTAACGAAAATCAGAACAGGGGTGAATAATTCTTTTAGCAAGAAGATGGTAGCAGTCAGGCTAGTGGGTTAGGAATGCCAAATCTAGGTGGTGTTTTTTTCGTCTTGTTTGTTGGGTGTGTTCTGGCAAGCCTGATAGGAATTTGCGAATGGCTTTTGAACATCTACTTTACAGCTAGAGATAACAAGGTATAACTACGTATTTTATCAATGTGAACATTCAAATTGAAGAAAATAAATACATATCATTTCAGGTGGCCTTCAAAAAAGTGTTCCTCGATGAATATCGTTTTGTAATGCAATGTTCGGGAAATACAAAAGCTGTTCAATATCCAAAGAGCAGTAGAAGTTCATTATCGTGCTCAAGCTCTGGATTTAAATCAAAAAGTTCATCTGGCAGCATAGACTCTTTTGCAACATACAACAATTGGAACGATAGTCGAGAACAAGAGTATCAAAATGAATATGACAAGAGGCCAAGAGACATCATTAAGTAAATGATTAGGAGAAATTAATTATTATATCTACCATGAAATTGTACAATGCTTTCTTGCTTATTTATCCTTAAAAAAGATTCAAGCTGGATTTACGACACTAATGTTAAAGTAGGTGAAAACTATTCCTTAAAACAATTTAATTAAAAAAACAAATTAAAAGAGAAGTTTTTGGCTTAACAGAAAGGTATGGTACAGGCGGCGCGGCGTTTTTGATGAAGCTGTTTATTTTTTTGTGCCTCTCCCGACTAAACGGAGTTGGAAAAAATTCAATTTACTAAGAGTTAATTAATTGCAGTACTTTTAACTGCTTAGCATGTTCCCTTCAATGTGATTTAGCTAAATCCTCTTGCACTTGGAGTCACATCAAGTGTCTGGTACTCCAGGTTGGGGCTGTACGTCGAGGTGACTTCCCGACTACGTAGAAAAACATCAAGAGGCCTCGGAAACGGACGATATACTGATGATGACCCAAGTAAATGTTTTAAGGACAACGTATTTCAAATATGCACGTGGAATGCTAGGTCCCTTAATGGACCACTACCTCGTCGTAGCCAATGCTGCAAGAAAACTCGACGTCGGACGGCTACAATTGCAAGAGATCGCCAGATCCTTCTCTAATGGAGTGTCAAGTAACCTGTTAAGAAGTCAAAAAGTATGACATTAGAGATGCCGCCTCTAATGTGCTACGTTTCACTCAGCCACCAAAACAAAACCCCTAGTTTGACGAATAATGCAAGCAGGCCCATGCAGCCAAACAGGAGGCATACAAAGCGGTGCTGCATGGAAGGACAAGAGCTGCTCGTGAGCTCTACGAGCAAAAGAGGAGAGAGGAACGCCGTGCTGGTTTCTCAGGAGAAAAAAGGGGGAGCATGAGAAGCGTCAGCAGATAGAGGTTGTTGAGAGAACCAACAGCAGGAATGAAGTTAGGAGGTTTTATCGGAAGGTAAAACAGGTGGCTCAAGGCCATCGAGCAAGAACCGATACCTGCAGAGATAAACAAGGAAACTCATAGTAGAATCGCAATCAATGCAGAGGATTTGGAAAGACCACTTCCATAGACTGTTTAACGGCGACGACGAACAAAATCCCGCCGTCAGGCAGGAGCCTTTTGTCGGGCACGATGATAGCCAACAATTCCATGAACCCGACCTAGAAGAAGTGAGCAGATGGTCTAGCTGCTGAGCTGTTCAAAGCAGGCGACGATCTAGATAGGAGCATGCACCAAATCATCTGTAAGATATGGTCCGAAGAATACATGCCCAATGAATGGAGCCTCAGCATTGTTTGTCCGATACCCACCACCTTTTCATCAATTTTAAGGCCGCGTATGACAGCATCTACAGAGACGATCTGTATAAAGCTATGTCTAGTTATGGCATCCCTGCCAAGCTCGTGCGCTTGTGCAAAATGACGATGGAGAACTCTCGCTGCTCCATCAAGGTTGGAAACGAGCTTACGGAATCTTTCGATGTCAAAAAAGGATTCAGACAAGGCGATGCGATGCACTGTCTTGCGATTTCTTTCTATCACGTAATCCATGAAGTTGAAAATAAAAAAAAAAAAATACGTAGCTCGTCCTATTTCGTCGGCCATCTTTCTTGTTTTGAATAAGATATATACTTCTTATGTTGCTTTCTTTCAAACTTTCGAACAAAGAGAGCAAAAATCGTTTTTGTTCGATTAAATTTGGCTTTGTTCAGAGATCTCTGCACGGAACAATGAACACGATTTTTTAACCTCTGAACTCTCAGAGCGATAATTTGAACACGGAACTTTTTTTTGACAGTTCGAACTCTGCTCTGAACCAATATTTGTAAACGCCTAAAGTAACTTTTAAAAGGAGACGGGAAATCACCTCATTTTGAATACGAAATTGAAATTGATCGCGATTTAGGAGAAAGAGTGACGAGCATTGCGGATTAAATATCGAAAGTTTACCTTGATATTGTCGAAATAGAAAATAAAAATTATGAGTCAAAGGGAAAGTTTGTCAGCGAGAAACAGTAGCATTGACGAATTTAACGACCTTATTTTAACTTTACTTTTAGGAGATATTCTAGTTACCTACAGACATCCATTAATAAATGTAGTGAATCACAAAAAATGCGGTCAATTACCCACAGTTTCTTAATTCATTAAGCCCGATCTGGAGGAAGGGAAATTCTTTCAAGTTAAAAATGTGATTTGTTTCGTTCAACTTGAAACAAAAAAAAAAAAAAAAAGAAAAGAGAAAGCATTAAAATATCGTAAAAAATGATGTTAAACGTGTTTCGCTGCAAAACCAAGCAAAATAATTACTAATAATGTCCAATGTCCAATGTCAACCGGTTTGCAGACCATATCTCCTGAACACTTAAGCTATAAGAACCTGAGAGAACCGAAGACCTTAAGGTTCAAAAAGATTGCAATCGAAATACGGCAACAAGGAAAACTTTTCAATTTAAGTTAAAATGATAAATAGCTAAGCGTTTGTTCCAGAAGATGGAGTCTTGGATTGTTTTCAAGCTTTGAAAAATAGTTTTGATGAATCTGACGCAAAAAAAATGGCAATTGGTTAAAAAAGTGTATATCTGCTATATAGGCGGCATGACAACTCCGAATAACCAAAGCCTGAGTGCTGAGTGAGTGGCTTCCATTCTGCAATGATTCCTTAATATGTTGAAGAAACCTCTGTGTCATGTTGGCTTTTAATGAGTTGCCCCAAGGAAAGAAATTTACGGTGTCAAAGCGCAAGGTCTTGGTGGCAAACTGACATCGCGAAAACGTGAAATTAAGCGACCAGGAAACTTCTCACGCAATAAAGGCATAATTGATAGTGTTGTGTGGCTTGTTAACGCGTCGTGTTGGAACCACATATCGTCCAAGTCATGATCTTCAATCACTGGCCAAAAAAAAACGATCTCATTTGACCATATCGCCCCGAATTGACTGTAAGCGTCCGCCGGACCAATGACACTTTTTGACCATAGAGGACACCAAACAGTCACTTTTCCTGGATGCAATGGCACCTCTTCGATCACTTGTGGGTTTTCTGAGCCCCACATACGGCAAATGTATTTGTTTACATACCCCCCACCGAGTGAGAAATGTGCCTCATCGCTTAAGTAAATGCTGTTCCAAAAATAGGTGTTTATTGTCTGTTGTTGTTTGAATTCTTTTAACGTGTTGATCGATTGCTAAGCGATCCATTATCGTAAATGGCAACTAATGTTATGACATTTCAGATGACAGTTTAAAATGGCTTTTATCAAATCCCAGCGCTATACCAACTTAAAACCACCAGTTACGGACACCCCTCGCACCGTTTTGTGGGTGCCCTTGATAAAGCCCTTCACAACCATGAACTTGAAACCATTCCAAACACATCACGTCTAGTTCAATGCAAAAAGTATAAGAAATGCAAACATCAAAACAAGAACTAAGTAAGCAAATTACATCAAAACAGTTTTAAATTCTTACCATTGAAAAAATGCATGTTAAGACAAAATTACCAACCCGAAGTATTTATGTAATGAAAATCTTCTTCCGCATTGAAAGCTTTAGCAATGAAATTGCTCAGAATGTTGTTTGTAGCATTTTTCAGATCATATATATTAACTTGTTGCAACCCGAGAACTTATCAACAGTTAGCTTGAGTTTGTTGCAACTGCAAGAACTTTGCTTTCAATTTTTAATTTATTAACTTGTTTTATTTATTTATTTTTAAACACCAAATAATGAGGAATCACCTTTGTGTGCTTATTTTGTGCATCCTATCGTCGAGTGTTGCATTGGCTGATATTTTGGTTAATGTAAACGTTAACAAGCCAGTTCATGATGTCAGTGAACAATTTGTTAGTTTTTCAATTAATCCCGAACTTCTCTATGGCACTCTGGATGGACCCAATAAGTTTGAATAACATCAGGATTCTTTGAAGAAGAATGTCTTATTTTCTGTATTTCTTTTAGAAAAACATTGACTGACATGGCAGCTCTGCTTGGACCATCATATATCAAGATGACTGGTGACTATTTCTTCCCGGCAGACATTAAAAGTACCCTAAAGAACCCCACTCAAACTATTTGGAGTGGATTCAATAGATGGACTCGGTTGGTTTAATTTTCTTCTTCGAAATATTATTTCTATTCTCTACAAAAAATATTGCATCTTTTCATAGGGCTATGAACTGGACAATGATCATTCCCGTGCAATACACTCCACAGTCATGGGATCCAATTGATGCCTTAAGAGTTTTGAACATTTCAAATGTCATTGGAATTGATAACTGTGTATGGCAATTAGGACTTGGTAAGTTTCAAACTGTAGCTAAGACGAAAATCATTGGAAAAAATGTTATTTTTTCAAAGATTTCGGAGCTTCAAGAGCATCTGATTATGTTTCCGATCTACAAACCCTGGATACAATGGTCGACACATTCAGACCTTACATTAAAGAGTGGAAGGTGATTGGAGCTGATATCACTGCTGGCAGCAGTGCTGAGGAAACAAAACGCTACATCGACATGTCTAGTGATGTAAATGCTGCCTTTGGATGGAATCAGTGAGTTTTAGAAATAGTTCACTTACCTGAACATTTTTTAACAATTTTTGTATAACTTTTTCGACACAGACCAGCTGGATATCACGTTGAAGAAAATGTGAATGGTTATATTTACGATAAGGATCTCTCACTCAAAGCCATGATGGAGAAAAAAGTCCCTGTGTGGTTGAGTCTCCCTCCTAAAGGGCCCTTCAATCATCAGATTTCCAATGGATACACTGGTGTTGAAATTTCGGAAGCTATTCGTTGGGCCCAAACTTTGGGTGATGCAGCAAGCTCAGGATTCTCAGCAGTATTCAAACCCCTTACAGAAGACGACGTAAACGCTCCAAACTATAGTTTTTATGTTAGTGCCTTGTTCAAGAAGATCATGGGAAACCGAGTATTTGCTGCTAAGCCAGTGAAGAGACTTACCTACTCCTCAAAAGTTTACTCACATTGTGCCAATGGAATTTCGGGCGGAATAGCTTTCATGGGAGTTAATACCGAGGATTATCCTATAAAGATTTCAGCCAAACCGTCTGCCAAATTTATTGGATCTGAAGTGTGGCAGTTTATTTTAACATCCAAAAAAGGAGAACTCTACCTAAATAATGATGCCTTGACTCTTAATTCAACCTTCGATCCACTAGTTAAAATCAAGCATCCTAACAAACCTCTTGCAATGAATATTCCACCAATGTCAGTTGGATTTTGGGTTCTTCCCCTTGCTAATCACGAAGATTGCCAGTTTACTGAACTTTTGACAAATCCAGATACCCAATGGGAGAACCGTCATAGAAGACAAACTTCGTCGGATAGGCTGTTAAAAAAACTTATATTGGAAACTTCTTTTACCGATCAAATGAAAAACCGTCGTCGTCGTGATTTGTCAAACACTCTCAACAAAGAATCAGCCACAAACAATGGAAACGTAGTAGCCCGTCACAGAAGATTCATTTTGCAAGACACCCCTGGAGCAAACCTTGCGCCACAAAAAATTAGTCCACAAGCCACAGCCCAAGAAAAAAGTTTAAAGAAGCGAGAAAATGCTCACCAGTTAATCAAATCATTTTTACTTAACAATCCACTGCTGCCAAGCCCTTTGCTGCCAAACCCATTACTTCCCAAAGGTGATTGGACCATTAAGCGATCCCGTCGTGCAGCTGATTTCTTAAGTACTGTTTTCCCAAAGAGCACAATAAGGGCTTCTGTGCGTCGCCAGCCAGCTCCAAAGGTGGAAGTCCAAGATGAAGCCAGCATTTTTAAAACCACAATGGCAGAAATGGCAATTCCAACAGGCGATGTACACTTCGAATACATAACAGATTCAAATGGGGAAGAAATCAGTACTAAGGACAGCAGAGAAGAACTCCAGGAAGAAAAGGTTGTCAAGTTGCCAAACAGAGAGCTGCCATCTGAATTCTATGAAGCTATCGATCACGGAAGATATCAACCCAGGCCGTATGTATACAAAGCCATTGCTAAGCCTGAAGCCTCAGACATATCTGATATTGAAGGCCAAACTAAATACATCACCAGAAATCAATTAGAAAACCATTCACAAGATCAAGAACAAACTGTCAATAGTAATGCTCATAACAAAGGTATCTCCTCGGAAAAGACAACTTATTCGAAGTTACCTTTCGCTCCTGAATACCCAATGACACGACCATTTCCAATTCTACGAGGTGAAAACGTTAAGCAATATTTCTATGAGCCAGTTGAAAATGATGCACTCAGAGCATATTTGAATTCTGCCAAATCTCTTCCTGAATGGGAACCAGTTGAAAGAACAAAACGATCTATTGGAAAATACACATACAAAACAATGAATGACAACCTTATTACTCAGGAGGAAAATATTCAACCTTTGACATACAATAATCCACTAATGAGTGAGACAGTGCTTGAAGAATCTGTGTTAGCATCTCAAGGACGTGCAGCCGCTGAGGACGTTAAGAGCAGAGTTACTAAACTTTTAGGTGCTGTGAAAACTCATATTAGCGATTTGTTTACAACTTTGATTAATTAAAAGAAAATATTTGCTATCCGGTGTAAAAATTGATATAAAATGTTAAGAGAAAAATGAATTCATTTGCAAAAATGTATTCCCTTGAATCAGAAGTTAATAAAATAACAAAAAAAAAATTAAGTAACTTGTCTAATTCTAACTCAACGGAATGAATCAACACAGAAATGTGTTAAGTATGAAGAAGCGATCCAGATCTCTTTCGCTCATTTACAATTTTAACTTCAAAGAAAAGATAAAAAAACACAACGTCAACAAACCAGTCAAATTGGTAAAAGAAGAAAGCTCTGTAAATAAAAATGCTAACGCAACGTTTTTCATTTTTATTTCTTTAGGCTCTAATCATTGTGTTCACATCAATTTTATTTGCTGAATAGATGAAAGCTCACCCAATTACATAAAAAAAAAATACTTAGTAAGAAAACCAAAGACTTCAACAACGAACTTGATTTTACAATTATTACTGATTCAGTTTACTGAATTATGATAACAGCAATTATTTTGTAATAATTTTACTCAAAACCTGTTGTTTTGTAAGTCTCTTTCTACCGTTTCAACTGTCTTTCATTGACGCTTCTTCTTGAGAGCTACACAGTAATTGGTCAATAGTTTGATAAATTAGGGTTGCCAACCTCAAAGCCGCCAAAACTCTTTTCATTTGTTTTTCACTTTAAGCAAATTGTACCTATATCAGTTTAACAGTAACATTAATTAAAGTTTCTTAAGCAATTTACTTATATTATTTTCATAGAACGTAGACAGTTTCAAATATAGAAATAGAATTACTTTAAGAAGTGAACGAATATTTTCGTTTCGTTGGATGACAACATAGGCGGCAAGCCTATGAGTAAACAAGTAAATGTACGGATTACCTGTTGGCTCTTAAAGAAATTCAGATAGGTGTATGCGTAGATACTTTTAGTTCCAAACAAGACTCTCACGGCGAAGGTTATCATATCCGGAAAGAAGTTTGAAGCAAATTTTGACCAAAAAGTAGAGTTAGTAATTACTGAAGAAAAACAGGTTAGTTGAATGAAATTGCTTTTAAAGCATAATTTTGGAAAATTCTTTTTTTTTCGTGTGCAAGTGTCAAATTCTATTCAACTGGTGTTTTTGTAATTAAATGGTCATTCAAATCCCAACTTGCATATTTGGTTGTTGTTATGTATGTTAAGACTTAAGATACAGCGATATCAAAAGAAAATCTGTGACGTGTGCATAATTCAATCAACAAAAAAAGTGATGAGAACGATTAAAATCTATCTACGAGTATTGGCAGAATGAAAGTTTGCATTCAAACTAAGTGCTTTAATAAACATTGTCATCATAAAAAGGTGCCTTGATCTACAAAAGTCTTGAAAGAAGAAGGTCATTGAATTTCGATTGAAAAAGATGATTTTTCAAGAAAAAAGCTGACCCTATCAAATTATGCGTAATCGTTACTTGTCTATAGATAGATAAATATGTATATTAGGAACTCAGAACCGCACAATTTCTTAATCGTTGGCCTTAACGTCCAATTCCAATGCTTCAAAGGTTTTCTTAACCACATTCAAAAATATGTCTCTATTGTGCTGCGAAAAAGAGAAACAAGTTATGATAAGAATTCTAATTAATTAAATTCATATGAATTTTGATCAGCTTAATTTTTTTTATTTAATTTGTTTTTAAATATATATATTGTTACGTAATTTTGAAACAAAATGAACTCAATAAAGAAATCAAGAATTCAAGTTTTACGAACTGAGTAATATGGAAAATTTCCTTGAAATTTTACAAAAACATTGGTGATAATTGATAAAATTTACTTTTATCACAACTTTTTAGTAAAAAGTAATTTAATTGTGTATGTACTGTACTGTACATATATAATTACTTACTTACCAATCCCTGTAGGATCTCAGCCTGAGACACAGCAGCTTTCCATCAGGAACGGTGTCCCGAATACACTCCCCAGTCGACAAAACCAAGCGCTCTGGCATCCGCTGTTACTTAGTCTTTATACCTGAGGTTCGGTCTCCGTGCTCGCCTCGAACTTGGAGGCTGCCAAGAGACTACTACATTCTTGACTGGAGCGTTGTCGTCTATTCGGTCGTCTTTTGTTTGCTTTCTGGACTACATCCACATCTTGGTACAACTCGTACAGTTCACGGTTGAAGGTTTTTCTCCATTTGCCACCATCGTCGCATACGGGACCTAAATTCCATCGAAGAATTTTTCTTTTGAAAATGCCCAGTGAGTATCTTTGTTCGGGATCCCGAATTCAGACGTCGCCATCATAGATGCTATCATAAGCAGCTTTGAAGTCGATGAAAAGATGGTGGGTTTCGACTTGAAATTCACTGGTCTTTTTCCAGGATTTGCCTCAGTGTAAATATTTGGTATATCGTTGTTCTGCCTTGCTTAAAGCCACAATGCTATTATTGTGTCGCAGAACGGTTTACTCACTCAGTCCGTTGGATAGGATTTTGTATGCAACATATTGCCTCTTTTGTGGATGGGGCATGTCAGTCAGTGGGCATGCATTCTTCCTCCCACACTTTTTTGATGACCTGCCGCATGCAGTTCATCAAAACACCTGAATATTTAAAGAGCTCCGCAGGTATGCCATATGCCCCGGCTCGTTGGACTTGTTATTTTTTTTGCTTTTGGATGGCTCTTTCTACCTCTTGTGCTGGGGCTGGGGGCTAAGTCTTCATTGACTGATCTCACTTCTCTTTCGTCATTGGCTCGCTCGACATTAAGCGCATTCAGCAGCTGCTGGAAGTGCTGCTTGAATACATAGACGATTCCCTCAATTCCCTGTGCTTCGGTGACTAGGTTAAATTCACTGTTTCAAAGATCGTGGGTCCTGTTTCTGGAACCAGAAGCTAATTGATTCGACCTTTTAAAGGAACGTCAGGTGTTGTTCCTTGCACGTAACTCTTCTAGATATTTCAGCTGAGAAACTGTGGATGTTGCAGATGATGCACGTAACTCTTCGAGATATTTCAGCTAAGAAACTGTGGATGGTCTTTCTTTTCTTCGCAGTCTTTTTCTCATTCCTCCTATTTTTCGGTACTCAACTCTCAACAGCTGCAAACGTGCATTTTCCGTCTCTCTTTTCAGCATCGCACATTCATCATGAAACACGGGTTCTTTTTCGAGGGTTGCTATAGTTAGTTGCTATGGATATGACGGTCTCGGCTACGTTATTAATTATTTCGTGGTACCGGTCCCACAAGGTGTTAATGTCTTTGGCATTTGGGAGTGAGGAGGGAAGTCTCTCGCTCAGGCGCTCACTGAAGCCCCTGGCATTCTCAAAAAGTGCTCACGTTTAAAATGTTGGATGTGTGTCTTGCCCCATGCCGATTAGCACATGGTGGATTCGGTTGGCGGATCGACCATCTGGAGATCACAAGGTTGCTGTGTAGATCTTTCGTCTTGGAAACCTAGTGCTGCTTATCAGCGTATTAAGTGTCGCAGCAAAGTCGATCAGTCGTCGGAAGCCGTTTCCTTTTTTTCCTATTTTTGCAATACGATTTTGACGTCGTACCATGAAGCTGGACAGGCTCCGTGGGCACTCTCCAGGGGGTCTTACAAATCCTCCTTGCTAGACTCCTCAGCATCATCGGCTTTGTGTGGCTTTGAGGCGGGTTACAGCCAGGCGATCACTGATTGGCTTGAAATCCATGACATTAGACCTTAACCGTTTTCCCACGACAAATCTGCATCCAAATATGTGCATTCTTTCATGGTAGCTGTAATAAATTTTGCACTTTTTTTCGCTGTCCCTGATCCTATCCATCGAATTTCCTATGATTCGCAGTAATGTCTGCCTTATACTTTTTTTCAAATTCATTTTTTCATTGAAGAATTCAAAACTATAGCTTATGATCTATTACTTATATTAAACTTACTGGCCCTAACCTGCCTTATACTGCGTGAAGACAAATTCAAGTTTTTGAGTAGCACCTGGAGTATGGAGTGTTCTTATATTCCAGGTACACTCTCAATTCGTAGTCCGTTGTCGTTCCGGGTCTAGTTGCCATTTGAGGGGGGTAATTATCCGAGGCTCTACTTGCCACATTTATTACGTCATATTTTTTTACTGTGGAAGGGTAGCTAGCCCCTCGCACTAACATCCAAATTTCTAGGGCCGTTATTTAAGTGCTGTTGTTACTCCATCTATACTCACGCTTTCATGTTTTGTATTTTATGTATGAGAGATGTAACCAGTACCCGGTTGTTACTGCGTGGAGGTAAAGTAAGCACTTGGTGAGTAGGAAAAGATACAGCATACGCCTCCAAATCCAGATCCAACAACACCCAACCGCCCAAAAAAAAAACTCCAGACTTCCAAAAATACGTTGTTGTATGGAAAAAAAGTTGAAGAGATCAAATATTGTGCTCTCAACTTATTGCAACGTAGCTCTGCTGTCTTATTGAAACGATTTTGTGTATCATCGATGATATCTAGACAAAATATTTTCGATAACAAATTAAAAACACTTCAAAAACGGTTCATTATTATCTTTCATTCTTACTAACCAATCTATATCTATCCTGAATTTTTTAGTATATTACGTTAACAAGAGTCTTTTAATTGATTCAAATAAAAACAGTATTTTATTTTCTAAATAGAAATGGAAATGCAAGGTAAGACTGTTCTCATTACTGGAGCCAACAGTGGTATTGGCAAGGAAACTGCTAGAGAATTGGCAAAAAAAGGTGCAAGAGTTATAATGGCTTGCAGAAATCAGGAAACAGCGAAAGCAGCTAAAGGTATTTTAAAACCATGTTACTGTTGCAATAGTAATAATGTAACTAATTTTCTTTTTAGAGGAGATTGAGAAGGAAACTGGTAACAAAAACCTGATCTTGAAAAAACTCGACCTTGGGTCACAAAAATCTGTTCGAGATTTTGCAGCTGATATACTGAAGACTGAGAAAAAAATTGATGTCTTGATACATAACGCTGGTATGGCTCTAGCATTTCGTGGTGCAACAAGTGAAGACGGAATCGAACTCACTATGGCCACTAATCATTATGGTCCATTCCTTTTAACACATTTGTTAATAGATCTCTTAAAAAGAAGTGCTCCTAGCAGAATTGTTATCGTCGCTTCTGAACTATACAAATTAGCTTCGGTAAACTTGGATAAAATGAATCCCATTGGAACTTTCCCGGCGGCTTATTTGTACTATGTCTCAAAATATGCTAACATCTATTTCGCCAGAGAATTGGCTAGACGTATGGAAGGTACTAATGTTACTGTTAACTTTTTGCATCCTGGAATGATTGATTCTGGAATTTGGAGGAATGTACCATTTCCATTAAACTATCCAATGATGGGAATAACTAAGTTGTTCTTTAAGACTCCAGAACAGGGAGCTCTGACAACAATATATTTGGCATCATCAGATGAAGTCGCCAATGTATCAGGAAAGTATTTCATGGATTGTAAGGAATACGAACTTAATGCAGCTGCAATGGATATGGAAAAAGCAAAAAAAGTTTGGGAAGAATCGGCAAAATTAGTTAAACTCACCGCAAGCGACCCAAAAATCTAAGCCAAATTGACTGATTTTATATAGATGGTGTTAGAAGAGTAAATAGCATAATTATTTTTAAATTTTTTTATTCAATTGAAACTGATGTTAAATGCTTTAAGGGAGAGCAAGTTTAGAGTGGTGTTTAATGTTTTTTATGTTTAATAAATTTACTTGGCGGATAACACATGTTTCCAGTACTTTAATCCCTCTATAGTCTATACTGATATTGATTTTATTAAGAAGAAAGATTTTGATTAGATTGTTTGTGTTTGTCCAATTCTACTGGACCGATTTCAAAAATTCTTTCCTTGTTGACAGTGTTGGCTACATAACATCCAGTATCCAGATGACATGGCTATTGGCTATATCATATGAACATATATACAAAAGTTTAATAAAAATGCTTCCACTTCAATTTAGTTGTTCTATGGGTATAGTTTCTTATCTGTGCTAGTAGGTACTAGCCTTTTCAGTCGCAGTGGCAAAAAAAGAGTATAAACAAAGAGATGGTGAGATTTTCATTAAGTTGAGACAATCTTTTTCTGGCATAAAATTAGAAAATACTGATATACAGAATGATTTGTTGAAGACAAAACATGCATTTTTTTAAGTGTTATTGATTTCCAACCGACCGACGCGTCACAGTGGCCCGTTTCGGCTTTTTTGGTTCCAAAAATCATAGCTCCTAAACGAGTTGAGATATTTCCACAATTTTTTTTTATTTTGAAGGTTACACCCAACGCTATGAAATTGGTGAATTTCAAAATAAAAACATTACAGGGTGTTTCGGAAATAGCTGTCAAAAAGCTTAGTTATATTAAGTGAGATAAAAATGATTAAATGTGAATTAAACAAACAAGAAAATTCATTTTCTGGCGTAAAACAAAAGGAATTGACGTTTAACAGTAGCGCAAAAAGTAAAACACCGATTTTAGAGAAACAGTGGCGAAAAAAGTTTTTTTAATTTTTTTTTTTTTTGTAAATTGACATTAGAATAATAATAAATAACAAATTGAACAGCAAATTATACAATAAAAACAGTTGAAATGTACGTATAAACATTAGATTTCTTGAAAACTATCATCTTGGTCCGTGGTAATATTCAATAAACTCAACATTTCCGGAGAATAAAGTGCTTTCATATCGTTTTGGGTCCTTACGTGCCTCAGAGAAGAAATAAGCGGATCAGATGAGACTGCAAGCATGTTGCATAAGTCTTCATTCTGCCTTATTCTCGAAACTTTGCAGGTATTTTGATATCTATACCTTTTGTAGTCCTTATTTTTGGATTCCTGGGCTTCTTCAGCTAATTCTCCTAGGGGAAGTGATTGATACTCTATAATATCTTGACTGTGAGCCAAAATTTTGTGAAGAGTAGGTGTCAGTTGTTTTTCAGGATACTTTTGAGTCAACAGAGCTGCTGTTGCTTTAGTATACTCCCCAAATTTAACTGCGTTCACAACTTCCCTGCAGTTCAAAACATCAGGTATTATTTTCAGCCTGGAAATAACCTCTATGTTTACTCCAGTTATTTGAGCTGTTATCTCCGATTGCTCGAAAAATCTTCTCGAAGTGTTCCCATCATTAGTATTTCCGAATCCCTGCTTGGTTTGTCTACATCGAGTCCAAGCTGATCACGGAAACACGTTTGTATCCTTTCCTTTCTTCTTTTTTGTGCTTCTTTGATCCCAATCGATTCACCGAAATCCTCTCCATCCTGTCGAAGTGTATATGCAAGTTTTAATATAAATTCCATGCATCTGATTCTACCATGCAGTGGAGATATTCCATATTGGTAGTTATGTTCGTCAATGTTTGCATTGGATTCATCTTGGCTATTGAAACTCTTTTGTGTCCTTTTGCATATTGGGCATGACCGCGTTGATTTTGTTTCTGTAAGTTCATTTAAAACTTTTCCGTCAATCTAAAATTTTATGACATCGAGCAATAAAAATAAACATTTAATCCGATTAAAAATTAATACCTACATAAATAATCACTGAACATTTAATCTCCTTAAGTCAAAAGTAACTGCTAATATTTTATTATGGATATAATATAAACCCTTCAATTTAATTTTTGTATTGCCTCCGATTTATGTAATATTTATGACATATCGTATTTTAAAATATTTCCGTCATCAAAAACAAAATTGTGGTGAATTCATTCCCCATTTCAGATAATTTTTTGAATTTGAAAAAAAAATTTTTTGTTCGAAAATTCTGGAACACCCTGCAAATGTAATAAATTTAAAACTCATCATATTGTTAGCCGTGAACATTTTCTTCGAAATAAAAAAAAAATTGTGGTGATATCTCAACTAGTTCAAAAGTTACAGTATTAAACATTTTATTAATTTGCCATTGAAAACCCTGAAAATTGAAAAAAAGTGCCTGCCATCGATTAATAAAATCGCTCTAGCTCAGTTGGGCGCAAGTTGGCGCAAATTATTTCTTCAGGATTATATTAAGAAATACTTCAGCTTTCATTATGCGTTGAGTTTTGCTTAATGCTTTTTGAAGCTTTTTTTTCCATGCAATGTAAAGTCAGAAAAAGGTACAAAAAGTGGTGTCCAAAAAAAAAAAAATATATATATATAGACATTTTTTTTTTTTTGTAATATTTTTTCCAAACATATATTTTACCGTATTTGTTAATTTCAGAAAGAAAAAACAAAAATTCTTTCCCCACGTTCGTAATATAGCTTCTCAAAGTCAAGAAAAAGAAAAAAAAATTGTTTGTTATTAAAACTGAAAAAAAAAGTTCAACTTTGACCCCCTCTCAAAACCAAACCGTTGGGAAAATTCAAAAAAAACTTCGGTTTCAAGAACTTCAAATATTTGTTAATTCAGCGAAACAACAAATTTTGAATTCTGGAACAACGAAAAAAATGAATTTTGGAATGACTTTAGCCTAAACGGGCCACTGTGCGACGTTACTCATTGGGCTAATGTTTTTCCGTTAAAAGTACAGTGGGTGGCCAAATTATTACAACCACTAGAGAAAAATATTTTTTATATATAAACGGTCATACCTTTTTTGCGTTCATTTTTTTTTCTATTTTTTAACTAAAGCCTAGTATACAGTTCTTCAAGAAAAAAAAAACGAATGTATTTCTTATGGGAGAGATTTTTGCCAAAAAAAAATATTTTTCATTTCACCACTGTGTCATCCGAGCTGTAAACCAAAATGGAAAAAAAAATTATACTCACCTCGAATTTTTTTCACACAAAACAATGTGTAGCTCATTGTTTTGGCAGAAAAATTTTTAAATATTCGACATAAGTTTCACAGTGACAGCTTATTTATTTCTCAGAAATTTTTTCATGAACAAAATTTTTTGTTTCACCTCTTATTTTTTATTTTTGCGCAAAGAACTGTATACTAGGCTTAAGAACATACATAAATACTCTTCAAAAAAGACTTATTCATCATATTAACTTTAACAATATGTATTAACAAAAATTAGCATTTGGTCACACCTCCTTTTACCTCTTTACCGGCCTTTACTTCGTTTTCTTGTATTTTCTCGTTTCTGTGCCAAACTTCTCTCTATTAAAGCAATTTTTATTAGTTATTTTCTCCCTCCCAATATCCCTCTTTAGGAGTTCTCAGAGATTTTCTATAGTCCGCGGTTTTCTGGCCACTCCAAGACGTCCACCCTGTGGTCTTCCAAAAATGCAGTCGGGCATGAATACAAAATCACCATTTGGGAACCATTCTTTCGTTTGTGGCAACATTTTCGACCTTAGAACCTCAATGTACTGGTCCTGACGGATGGTTCCTTCGACAATGAACAGACGCCCGCTTCCTTTTCCACTAAAAATTAACCAGACCATTATGGTTGAAGGATGTTTTACTCGTTCAACTTCACAGTCTTTTAAATATTTTTCATTGAGTCTTCTCCTCACCAACTCGGCCTTATTCGAAAAAATTTGAACCGCCGACTAGTCAGACCTGAAGGAACAAAATAAGCCAGGATAATCGTAAAATTATCAATTCTGAAGTTATGAAAGCGAAGTAAAAAGTCAACTAAGCGCGTTCTTACCTATTTATTTGCTTTTGCCCAGTTAAGCCGTTTTTTCATCATCGCCTTAGTGAGGAGTGGCTTTTTAGCTGGACGGTGACAAGCAAAATCCATGTCCTACATACGACGCACGTCGGACTGTCCTGTCGGAAATCGGGATTTCTGATTCCTGAATCAAATTTGTCAGGATTTTACACGGTTTCTTCCTATTTTTGATGAATATATCTTCTATTTTGCGTTCATCCCGTAGTGTTTTAGCTTTTTTTCTTCCCGATTTGCCGGTTCTCATTGGGGAAAGCTCAACATTTTCGTTAGTTTTCTTTTTTATTTTGTCAACTGACGACGCAACTCCTGCAATTGCTGCAATTTTCCTTTGCGAATGTTGAGTATGCAAAAGAAGAGTCTTAGTTTCCGAAATTTTCGCCGGTGAGAGGTCTTTTCTTCAACAAAACACGCACAACTGAAAAACAAATTTGATATAAAAATTAACTACAGTACAGAGCATAATAATGTTTATCAATATACCGATTTCCAAATAGTAGGCTTTGATTTTTTGCAAACCATTCAAAAATTTAAAAATGTAAAAAGCACAGCCTACGCGAAATAAGACATACATTTTGAAATACGGATAAGACGAGATAAATACTGTTTGAATTACCGTTATACATGTCTTTTAAACTTTATTGGTTAGGTAAATAATACATGAAACAATTGAAGTACATTAGTTTTTATATGAATTTTTTCGAACCTAATCCTCATAATAAAATTTTTTTAAGGGTGGCCGTAATAATTTGGCCACCCGCTGTAGAATCATCGTGATGTTGGCTGAATTAATTTACCATCTGTGTTCAGAAAGACTACAATAGAAAGCTTGAGATACAATTTCTGTACTAATGTCATTCAAAAGCTTTAGATAAATTGTGTGCATTTTATCAAATTGAAACACCGCGAATGACTGTGTTCAACGCAACATGAACTTATGTGGTGTGTGTCCTCACTAAAAGTGATGCCATATTAATATTGTGTATATTAATGTAGGTAATTGTTTTTTTGTTTTGTAACCTTACCTTTGTATATGGAATTTATAGTATTTTCAGCCTCGAGAATTTTTGGTTGGAGAGTCGTCCCGTCTTGGCGCTGTCAGTTTTTCTATATACAAGATTTTAGTTCTGTATCGCGTTCCGGACGTCGCTGTCGTCAATTCACGAAGCTGCAACTACTATAAATTCCATATACAAAGACCTTACTTAATTACATAAGTATGCGGTTTGTGACCATGCTATAACTAAGCCAAAAACAAAACTGTACAGGGTGATTCGCGAGCATTGTGCCGAAAAGGTAGACCTTGTAGTTTGGGTTGTGAAGAGAAAAAATCGTATGTGAGGGTTTTATTTACTATTCTCCTTGTCAGAAGGAAAATTTAAAAATTAAACTAACTATGTATTTCTAGAAAATTATAAATATCAACTGCAATATCCACAACCCCACGTAGTGGAATACTGGTTTTGAAAAGCCAAAAACTCATTTCATCTTGTTATAAATCAAATTGAGGTATAATACCTACTGGAAGAATAAATTTTCAAAATTGTGACAAAAAATTTCGAGCTGTGAACAATATACATATTGGGACGAACGCGAAATGCTTTATCTCAGTCTCAAATCTCATTATTTTGAGCTTTTGCTAGCATTTTTACTAGAAAAAAACCCAAATGTATTGAGATTTGAGACTGAGACAAGGCATTTCGCATACCACCCATTATGTTACTTTTTTTCATTGCAGTGGTATTGGTCGGATCGTATGTGCATTGGCCATTACGCAGAAGCAGAACGTTCGAATCCTTCTCGTTCCTATAAATTTTGTATCCAACTTCCACAGCTACTGCCTCTTGGGATGACATGACAACAATTTTAATACATTTGAAAATCAATTTTAATCGTCGCGGAAAGAATTCCTTCGCGACGAATAAACTTCTTTTCTCAAACTTATCAACAGCTGTTAATAAATTTGCACTCCAAGTTGATTGAGGTCCTCTTCCACTTGTCTGCGCCACCTGAGTCGTGGTCTTCCTGTCCTTCTACGTCCTTCGACACGGCTTTCCGGGCCGGAGCATTGGTGTCCATCTCTTCTAAATAACCGAGCCATCTGAGTCTCTGGACCTTAACCCTTCTGGCTAGTTTTACATGTCATTGTACAACCCGTAAAGTTCGCTGTTGAATCTTCTTCCCCATTCCCCATCAATGCACACGGGGCCAAAGATGACCTCAAGAACTTTCCTCTCGAAACAGCCTAAGGCACATTCATCCAATTTTGTCAAGGTCCATGATTCTGCACCATACAACAGAACTGGGATGATGAGGGTATTGTACTTTACTTACTTACTCCCAGAAACAACTGCCTGACTCCTCCCTGTTAAGTAAGAATGAATCAGTTTGATTGCTTTTGGAGCGGTTATGATCAATCATATCAAATGCTTTGGAGTAGTCAAGAAGAATCAGCAGGGAGAAAGCCATCAAATCCCACAAAGTTACTCTTGATAGAAATAAGATTCTCCACAACTTCTACGGCAGACACAGTAGCAAAGTTGAAACCATTTAGATGATTGGGAGAGAAAATATAATCTTGATGTAGATCATTCGGAAACTGATTTTTAAGAATCTGGACCACTATATGGTGGTTCATTAGTCCAGAAATCAAATTCGAGGTTTCTGACCTTTGCTATTAATTTTAAACATTTTGTAAAACTGTATATAACGGTTGAAATATACCGCATGCTCTTAGTTTATGTGACATAAAGAAAACTTTTTCCAATGCAAACGTTCTTTTGAAGTTTGGTGTTCGGTGAGAGTTTAGGGCATTCTACAAGCATACTGATCTTGAACCCAGTTTCATCTTGTTGCATCTTTTTGTCTCCTTAAATAACTGAGCTGTTTCAATAACATTAAAAGTTCCATCAGAAAGACATTTTTTTATTGATTGGATGTTCAGTAAGTACCTACAACTACTTTTTCAATACTAGACCTTAACTCTACAATCCGTCTCAAATGGTTAGAAAATTGTATTATTAAGGATTTGGGGCTTGAACCAAAAATTGCAAGCGAGCGAAGCGAGCGAAAAAAATTTCCGCTCGCTTCGCTCCCAATCAACTCAAATTAATTTTGAATGTAACAGATGGTCATCATTCTCAGACCAAGGTAAAAAAAAGATGCTCAAAATGAATCATTGCAGTGCAGCACCTGCTTTCCAGACACTAGCATGCTTTTCCAAATTAAAGTAAACGGCAACAGCTTTGAAAAATGTTTTTCATTTGGGACTTTTGTCCGATAGAAGACAAAATAAATTTGGGACTACCTACTACCCCGGACCAGTTTCCCTGCGCCATGTATAAATGTGTGAACTTAGTTCCCATAAGAAAGTGAAATAAGTTCTCACCGTTCATGGGAACTAGATCCACTTTACTAAAGTGGAGTAAGTTCTCACTTGGTGGGAAGTAAATCCCTCAGTGGAGTTAGTTCCCGTGGAGTTATTTCCCCGCACCGGAAACAAATAGGTAAGTTGTTCAATTCATTGCAATCAAGGTAAGCGGGTTTTTGCTTCCCTATTCCAACTTCGCGTAGGTTCTTCCCAAGTTTGCGGCCATTTTGAGAAAGATTCAGATGATTGGAGAACCTACGATCCTACTAACGCTTGCGATAAAAACTACAAATCTACACGCTATTGATCTAAAGTATCAATATAGTCTATAAATGTGCATACAAAATAAACAAAAACATTTGTGGTATACATATATACCTATAGGTACTCCCTCACCTCATGCACTCGGGATTTCCTAGATACCATATCAAAGGGCACGGTAGTGCCCAGCCAAGTTCTAGCACTACTCCCTTTTTACAGGATCGAACTCAAGCACATTTTTAACCCCCCATAACTTTTGAACCCATAGAGTTAGAAGCTTTAAATTTGAATTACGTATTAACTTCACGGGCACAAAGGTCCTGTGAAAACATAATTTTGTAGAACCACTACTTCCTGAGATATTGAACAATAAAAATTTCAAAAACCGTAATTGACTCACTGACTGACTCACTGATGACTCACTGACTCACTGATCATCAAAATTATGAAGCACTTCTAACAATAGCAGAATCTTGAAATTTGGTACAATGGTAGGTTTCCGGGTGTATACAAAGGAAAAAATCGAAAATTTCAATTTGCTCATTCAGGGGGCGTAGTATCCGCCCACTTTCTAAAACTGGTCGTAGGATCTTGAAATTCGGAATTCTAATAGGGTTTTGGTTGAATATAAGGAAAAATATAAATAAAATATTTTGGTTTCATTTAAGGGCGTGGTTTCCGCCTACTATCTTAAATCGGTCGTAGGATGTTGAAATTTGGAATTCTATAGAATTACTATAGTAAGGTTTTGGTTGAATAACATGAAAAAAATGAGAAAAAAATTCTGTTTCCATTTAGGGGCGAGGTTCCGCCCACTTTGTTAAAATGGTCGATAACGTTTAAATTCGAAATTCTGATAGGGTTTCGGTTGAGTATAACAGAAAATATAAGTACAAAATAGAAGTTTCATTAAAAGGGCGTGGCTGCCACCCACTTTCTTAAAATGTTCATACGATGTTGAAATTTAGAATTCTGGTTTGTTAAACTTCATAAAACTCCATGAGTAACTTTCCTTAGTGGTTTCACAATGGACCCTTGATGTCTAAATGTGACATCTAGACAGCCACTCTAACCTAACCTACCTATTATTTATTTATAAATTGGCAGAGCAATTATATTGTTAACGTTTGCAAATGGCTAGCTTATAAATTTATTTCGAGGTTCATGCTTCCATAAAAAAGAAACTTTGCAAAAAGATGTGAAATCAGAACAAAAACATAAAATGTAAAAAAGAGCCAAGTAAAAAGTTAGCCACCAAAAGTAATGAGATCTAAAAGAACGCCAAGTTCTTACATGTTAAAGTATTATATTGAATATTTTAAATCATAGAAGATAATACAACAATATTAACAATATTAAAAGAAAATAGAAAATAGTTTGGATGAAAATTTACAAGTTCACTTGTCAAGTTTTCGTTTGAAGTGTGATTAATAACATTTTAAAACTTGAACAGTGAATTCTTTATCGTAACAAATTAAGTTCGCAATATTGCGTTCCAAATAGAGATGGGGTGATGGGAAAATCTTGTTTGAAAGTTTTATCAGAAAATCGTGGAACAATATCTTCTGTGTATTTTTCATTTTTAAAAAAGTGAACCCCAACGCCTGTTTAGTCAAAAATAATTTATCCAAAAACCAATAAAATCAGAGTGTTCAGAAAATGTTCACAGCTTCATTTGTTCCGAGCGGGTTCAGCTTTCAGCATTCTCTGAAGACTCAGAGTTTGAACCTCTGAACATAAAAAGAAAAACGCCTAATGTAAACAAGTTATTACAATTATCAACATACGACTCATTTTGCGTTTTTCTTTTTTACCTCCGAGCAGATTAGATCAGATCACGGATGTGTCAAAAAAAAAAATCTGTGTTTCTTTTTTACCTCCGATATATCGGAGCTAAGAATTTTCATGCTCTGAGCTAAATCTATTTGCTCAGGATAAATCGACCGAGCAAATAGAGCAGATAACTGAGCGAAGACAACTTCACTTGTTTTTTCGGATTTACAGACAAAATCAAACATAAAATTAAAAATGGATTCCCAACACAGTCGCGCATCTGTTGTAGGTGAAAAAAAATTGTTAAAATAATAATAAGTAAAAAATTATATTTTAGTGCTCAGGTTTGTTTCTTTATTAAATCGGAGGACATTGAATATGATCTGCTCAAAGCTTCGCTTTGACACATCCGTGATCTGATCTAATCTGCTCAGAGGTAAAAAAGAAAAACGCCAATTGACATCTACATACCGCTAATTAATCGGTCGATGTTGCATGAGAAAATATATGTCGTAACAACTGAGTCCAAAACACATTAACAACGACTGGAAGATATTATTCAGAATACAAAAAAACCCTTGATTTGGATAAAACACCTACTTGATTGAACTCAAAATGGACATTAATCTTGTGTATTTACAAGTTGTGTTAAAGCAAATACAGGTGTGTTAATGTATTTGTTTTCATTAATTTATTTTTCTCGCGTTTCATTTGGAAGTTTAAACTTACAAACCCCAATTTATTTCGTTTCGTTGAGTTTATCTGTTTATTTTTCATCTCAAAATGTTTCATCGCTACTATAGTTTATAATAACTTTTGCAAACATTTTGTAACATCAATCATTCAATGTTCTATTAACCTCTGCAACCGGCAACGGATCATCCCTATGTTTTCGCTTTTGTGGTATAATGTTATCAATTTTAAGGGTGAACGTTGCATGTCTATCAAGGAAACCAAAATGTCCTGGTTACCATGTCAACTTCTGTTGGCCTTACAGAAGTTATAAATACAATGCCACAATGCAACTCTGTGGGTTGTATGAGCATATTGTAATCTCTTCTTGATTCAATCTATACAAAACAGGTCTTTCATCTTTTCTTTAGGTCCGGTAGCCTTCCTCAATTGTTGGAACCATTTTATATATTTTTTTTCACCATTAAACACCCTCATTCTTTCATTTTGGTTTTCTTAATTTACTTTTTTGTGCTCTATCCAGAGTACACACTGATACAAACATACATACATACTACATAAATACATTAATTATAACATTTTTTTTATTCTCATAGCCATAAATACAACCAAACACTTTCCTTACTATACTTGTCGTATAATGTAGTTTATGGGCGGCTTTAAACGTTGTACAGGCTTCCAAAATCAATATGTTGAAATTGTGGGGCTTCGCTTCTTACAAACTGAATGAATTTATTTAATTTTTTTTTTTTGTTCATGGAAAAAATTTGTATAGTCTTTTCAAAAAACGATACTCAGAATGTGGGGATGGTTAGCAATTCTTACAATCGAGATCGAGAGTTTAATATGTGGTTTGGCTACTTGAAATTACAAATTGTTTCTTAAATCCCTGAACATTACCTAGTAGACTTAAGTCCTATAGTAGATATTACAAATTTCAAGAAAGCATGGCTTTTAGTCCCTGAAACAAATAACTAACTAGATACATATGTATGTAAATAAAACAAAATTAATTTGGTATAGCCAAGCATAGAAATAAGAATAGAATATTATCTTTGTAAGTATGAAGGTATATTTAAATTGGATACAATGGTTTTTTTTTTTTTTTGTATTATGTTTGTCCGGTTTGGATTCCTAAACGACAAAATAAATATTTATGAAATTTTCATGGCAAATATATAGGAAAACTTGAAAAATAAAACATGCATGGAAAATTTGATTTTTTGAAGGTACCTATAGATGTTTTTGTTCCACAGTGACTTTTCAATTGGAAAAATAGAAAGTTCTTAATGAAAATCTACGCAAACTCAGGAGACGAACGAAACATTTCAAGACTAAACATCAAATTCTTGCATGGAATTCTAGGTAAATAGGATTGCAAATGTGATGGTGATCAATGGCTGTTAATTATCCCAAGTTTGTATTGATTTTCTGCTAGCGGGTACAATACTAAACTTATTTTAAAAAAAAACTGCTTCTATGGCAGGTCTCAAAGTGGTGCTATGCAATCGATTTCCATCTTGGAGGAACTACCCAATAAAATCAATAGTGATTTCTGACGGTGTAAAGGTGCAAATTTCGTTGTTATCCTTGAGGAGTTTTGAGCCTGATGACGTGAAAAACTTCCTAGTTTTGGTCTTTAGAAATCTGTCGCTGTACACTGCAACTTACTATTCTGAATGAATAGAGTGGCGCGACAGCTCTTGAAGAGCCAAGGCCTAAGTGACTTACTCACATCAATAATTCTCAGAGTGCGTATGAAGAGAATTGAGGGGACCTACTATTTAACGCCGATTCCGAACGGCAAAGTTGAGAAGCACTTTTTCATGACAGATTGATACTCTTTGAAGTTTTGTCAGTTCTTCGCAAGAGGCAGTACCCGTGAGAGATGAAATAATAACTTCATGGGAGCTAGTAGGACTCGAACCCACGACGTTCTGCTTAGCAGCCAACGCACCTAACCACTAAGCTACGGGCAGCTGCTAATCTAATTTAACATTTAAGATAAATGATTGCTTGGATTTTTGCTACTAGGACTTGGACAATCGTTAATAATTTCCACTGCCGGAACAGATCAGAAACCTTTTTCCAATTTATTACTATGTATATAATATATGTATAGTTAAGTGACGACTAACCGTTTAAATTGAGAAAACCTGCTTGAGAAAATTAGGCTAAAATTGACCGTACAAGTAAAAAAAACTCGTCTATTTTGTCGCTTACAAGTATGTAAATAAGAAATAGCAAATTGTTCTGTTGTCCTAATTATGGCCCCGACCCCCATTTCTGTATTGTCGTTCATTGATAGATAGATGATAGATAGATAGATAATTTGATTTATTTTTTCAACCATATTGTTTTTTACAAGTTTACAGTTTCTAAAGTTTCTTTTAAAAGCCGTCTGACAGAGTTTGCTCTATTTTTACAATGCGAGAAAAAAAAATCTGTGGAGCATCGTTCATTGATAGAACCGTAAATGTTCGATTGCTTTTTATGTTTGATATTGCGTAACGTAGTCTACGTAATCTACTTTTTTTTTCCACTATCAGATAAAGTCGAAAGAGAGCTTGTAGCAAGCAACATCTAACGACCAATAGTCTAAATTCAGAAAACTGTGTTATAGACCAGCAAATGCAAATAAATAAAAAATAATACAAAATTAGACAAACAAAAAAACATTTATTTGGGTGCCTCACTGGTTTTAAGTATAGTCTTAAGTTTATTCTTATCAGAGTGCAGGTCAATGAGATCTGAATTACAATTCAAAAGCCTACTCATCCGTGTCATAGGTGGAATACCGTCAGGACCAGAAGAATATTCTTCTTTGAGAAGGGATAAAAAATTTAAGACTTGATCAACCTCAATCGGTACATTATTAAATGTGACTTGTTTACTATTTTTCAAATAATTGAAAAAATCAACATCCACATCGATGGATGCCCGTAGCTTAGTTGGTAAGTGCGTTGGCTGCTAAGCAGAACGTGCGTCGTTGGTTCGAGTGCTACTCAGGCCAAGTTTTTTATTTCATCTTTCACGGGTACTGCCTCTTGCGTGCGAAGACCTGACAAATCTTCCAAGAGTATCAATCTGTCATGAAAAAGTGCTTCTCAACTTTGCCGTTCGGAATCGGCGTTAAATTGTAGGTCCCCTCAATTCTCCACACGCACTCAGAGAATTGTTGATGAGAGTAAGCCACTTAGGCCTTGGCTCTTCAAGCGCTGTCGCGCCACTCTATTTATTTATTTTTTTTACATCGATGGGAGAATCTATGTAGGATTGACTGAAATTATTGGCAAATGCATCACAGATGTCAGTAGAAGAACTCAAAATTACATTATTGTAAGTAAAATTAACTGGGTAAACATCGCATTTTCTTTTGGAGTTTACGAAATTCCAGAATCATTTAGCGTCTTGCGTCAAGGAATCACCCATAGTAACGATATAAAATATAATCATTATAAAGATTGTACGAAAGTCTTTTAAACTCTTCGAAAAGAGATATATTAACCCAATGGTTCGCTAATGTCCCAGATCTAATATAATTTTTCCACCTCTATTTCGTTTATTACGGAGGGTTTTTAATTCTTTTGTGTAATTTGTGAATATATTCACAAGATATTGTGAATATTTCAAATCTTACAGTTCTACGCTGTATTAGTTTTTGAAATTTTGTTTTTCATCGACAAAAAAAAAAACGTGATACACTTGAGATTTTTGTAGTCGATTTTCCCTCTTTTAGATGTGTTGCTTTTGTTTTGCTGAACTGTTTGCAGCAAGGAATAAACTGGTTAATTTCAGTGTTGCCGGCTCAAAATTTTGAATCCAGTCAAATCTGACTTGATGACTGGATTTTGTTTTTTCAAATCCAGTTAACAAAAACAGTCAAAATAATAACCAAACATAAGCCAGTCAAAAAGCCAGTCCAATAAAAAAAATATATTTAAAACAAAATATTTTATTAAACTAATAACAAAAATTTCAATAAATTCACAGCACATTCTTAGGTACAAAAATGTATGATAATAAAATTATTATATCTCTAAGTAAATTAATTAATACAACCGTGTGCGAATTCAGTTAAAAATGGGTTAAAACTTGGCGTTTGGTTAAATTTTGACATTTCGCACTGAATAAAATGTGTTAAAATTTGACTAGCGGAGCAGGTTAAAATATGACAGTAGTGGTTAAAAATTCATCAATTTTTAACCACAATTCATCCAATTCGCACACGGCCTAAAAGTAATAAATAAATATAAATAATCAAAATCTGAATCAGAACTCGAGGTATCAGTATCAGTTTCTTTATTAAATTCAATATTTCGGTAAATTAAAGCTTTACCATTTTTTTGGTAACTTCGTTTGGTATAGCAAAATTATGGCAGCATTTTTTACCTCGCAAATTGTTTCTTTATGAATAAGATTGCAATCGTCGACACTAATTTCAATCTATTGCTCCATGTTTCAAGAAAAATATTTTAATATTGAGTCAGAATTTAGTCAGCTAAAGTTCGACTATTAGGTCTTGCAAAACTGGTATCAGAGGGCTTTTGTTTTGGGATAGACATTCACTCACAGAAATATTTTGTATCTGTTTTAAGATTTTTAGATTTTTTGGCACTCTCTGCTGCAGCACTTTTATTAGCTTGATAATAAAATTTTTGCAGTTTTGAAATTCATAAACGTCTTTCTTGCTCACTTCCAATTCTCTGCAGCATGCCTCAATTTGAAGCTTAGGCCGTGTGCGAATTGAATGAGTTTGGTTAAAAATACTGGTTAAATTTAACCACTACTGTCATATTTAACCTGCTCCGCAGCTAGTCTAATTTTAACACATTTTATTCAATGCGAAGGGTCAAAATTTAACCAAACGTCAAGTTTTAACCACGGCCTTAAAATCAAAATAATAAAAATCAAAGTTGACACTTGACGCAAAAACACAACGCTTCCTGTCAAAGAGATTGGAAAATGAATTTGTTCGTTGATTTCACTTTATAATCACTCTTTTGACTTTGCATTTGAAATTTGTAATGTAAACAAAATATTTGTTATATGAATTTGAATTTTTGACTTGATTCCAGTCAGAAAAAAATGTTGACTGGATTTATATATTTTTTCCAGCTAACGACGAACAAATCCAGTCAAATCTGACTGGAATCCAGTCAAAATGGCAACAGTGGTTAATTTGTGAAATTCACTGAGACTATTTTGAAAATGTTAAATTTCATTTTACAAGGTGCATGTGGTTTGATTCTTGTGATTCTTTTTTCTTTATCCGGATTATGTGTGAAAAGCATAATTATGTATAAGACCTTTGATTGTGCTTGTGGTATTGGGTTCGATTCAGTTGTTGGTTTAGAAAATCATATTCAAAACTGTAAGAACTTAGTGGGAAAGTGTGTGATTTATGCAAAAAATTATTAGTTTTTGTTGGTAAATAGGTACTCCTAAAGTGTCGTTTACAATGGTGTTACCAAAAAAAAATCCGATCTTTTGCTATTGTTAATTGGTTGAGAGTAAATTCCCGAACATTGCTCAAAATTATTTAAATCAAGATTGTTTAAGTGATAGAGCTATTTTGGTAGCTACGAACAAGGAAGTCACTGAATTGAATTGGTCGATTCAAAGAGAAAAGCCCGGCGAGTTAGTTTCTTCTAAATCAATCGATACTATAGTTGACGATGATGATGTCGTGAACTATCCTCCCGAATTTCTGAACTCATTTGATTTTTCTGGCTTGCCACCACATAATTTACGATAAAAAATTGGCG
Organism: Sphaerophoria taeniata; assembly: GCA_943590905.1. Lineage (NCBI taxonomy): Eukaryota > Metazoa > Arthropoda > Insecta > Diptera > Syrphidae > Sphaerophoria > Sphaerophoria taeniata. Next base: position 181,907,161 of record OX016540.1, on the reverse strand, counting down.
TTCCTATTATTATGCTTCTGACTGATGTAAGTCACCCGAAATGAAAAAAGACTTGTAGTATGAAGGAATCGTTTGGAGAATAATATCATCGAGTCAACAATTTTGAAAGGAAAATACAAAGGTGAAAACGTTTTTGTTTCCAGAATCCAAATAAACACGGCTTAAGGTCAATCAAGGGGAATTTGCGGTATAAATTTAGAAAAAACAGTTTTTTTTTTCTCATAGACGTCCGTATGGTACATGTTCGCGTGTTGACAAACCATCGTCTTAATTTATTTATACCAAGGAATGAAGAGTCAAAAGTACGTTGGTGGGTTCGCGAATTAAACCTAGCGAGATGAGACAGGTTTCTACGCCCAAAGTTTTGAATTCATGAAAGAAAACGATCCAGAACAGTCTCATTAAAATTAAAGAAAAAATAATGCTGGAGGAAGCCAATTACACTTTCACTTCGGTGGACATCGGAGCATACGGAAGCCAGAGCGACACGGTGAAATATTCAAAGAATGATTATAGCCGGAAATTTCAATTTCTCATCACCTTAATTACTCCCAAACTCTGACTGCCTCTGATGCCTTCACTATATTGTTGGCGATTCCGCAGAAGAAGGGATAATCTAATGCGTCCATATTCAGGAAAGTTATTAGACCCTGAGAAGAACCACTTTCATAAAACACTCTCCCGTACTCGACGAATTATTGAAAATGCATTCGGGATTTTTTTTTTTGCTATATGGCGAATAAGAAGATACTTTCGACAACTCTTAATATTCTGCAATGCATGCAATGTAAACAAGATAATTAAGGCCACTGTTGTTTTGCATTACTTTGTTAAACTTAACGACAAAACTTATTAATCTCTCGAATTTGTCGATTGCTACGACAAGAACGATAATTATAAATGTTATTTGGCGATACGAGATTACACCTCTTACAACATCTAGGTCACTGGCCCACTGTGTTTTAATAACTCGTTGAAGTAGTTTGATATTTTTTTAATTTGAGTGTGGAATTTGCTTTGGAATTTGGAAATTCTGTTGTGCTGAAAAATTATTAATAAAAATAAAAGAAAGAAGGACAAAAGACGATGAAAGAAGAATACAAAGTAAAACGTCAAATTTCTACATTCTATCTTTTTAATTTTTTTGATGTTTTCCTTCCCCTTGCGTCTTCTGCAAGCAAATACGCTTGCCTTCACACTAATCAAAGAAAAATTTCGATTTTCTTCACGTGTGTGAACTACATAATATGTATATAACTATAGCAATAATCAGAATGAACGGTTCTAAATTACCGGCGCTGAGCGGCGACCCTGAACTGCGACTCTGAGTGTTAACTCTGAGCGGCGTGGGGCCATTCGTTAACCCTCCAGTGGGCGCGTGGTCTACGGTCGTAGACCAGTCTTTTTTAAAACGCCGCCGTTCGCAGAAAAACAATTTTTTTCCGCCATCGTTCACAATAGCTGTAGATAATTAGTTGCTCTACCTAATTAATATGCTATTTTTCTTCGGAGGGGGCATACGAAAGCTTAAAAGGTATTCAAAGTCTCTTGGTCTACCATCGTAGACCACGCGACCATTCGTGTAACAAAAAAAGTTGTCTTCAATTGTATGATTATAGGTAAGGGATTGTAGATTTTTAACTACTTTTATTAAAAAATTAATTATTTAGTGAAGAAAATTGCTTCTACTATCTCAGGGACCTATTTTCGGGTCCGTGAGCTGACCTCTAGGGTGCGGTGCGAAAAAAGTGTTAAATTTGCTTGTAGGTACCACTTGAAATGTATATGCGTTTATTGTGATTTGTAGTGCACATTTTAATTTTTTTTTTTTTTTTAACTTATTAATGAATTTGTGTTCTATGTTTTTTGAATAGTTTTTTATGTTGGCTGTACTGTTTTGTTTGATTTTTTGTGAAAAAAGACAAAAAACGTGAACACGAAAAACTGAATTTTTCAAGTCCTATATTTCTTTTGTTTTGTGTACAATTTACCTTTTATCTTCTTCATTACTTTATTTGGTTAATCATTTATTGAAAAAAATAAGTTTTTTTTGTTATTAACTCTTTTAAAGTATTAATTTATTTTTTATAAAAATTGATTACGAAAAATCGTAAAATTGGGATTGTTTTTTTATTCCGATTATTTTTTTCAGTGTATCAATAACTTTTTATTTTTGAGTGATGAATATGAAACAAAATATGTTCCTCTATGATTTGACCACGATTTGGATACTTAAAACGCTATGGTATATATATTTTTTGGCAAAACAAAATGGTCTACAGTCGTAGACCACGCGACCACTCGTGTCTCTTTTAACCACGCGCCCACTGGAGGGTTAAAACCAAAAAAGCCTTCGTCAAGTGCGGTTCGTCGTGAGCTCTTAATTGAAAGTCAGGCTCATATTTATAGAGCTAAAGTGAGATCGAGAACTCGTAGGTTTGGTGTTCACCCAACAAATTAAGAAAGAGAAAATTTTGGTGGATTTCATCCTTTATATGAAAGACTGCGCAGATTTCCAGATCCGAATGATTGCCCTGCCATAGTAAAGGACGGCTTTGTACAGCGGATATCAAAATATCCGAGTCAATTTTATTCATCTTTGATATTAAAATAGTAAAACACAGCACATTCAATCTTTGTTGACAAGGACCAATTTAATTAATTTTCATATTCATATATTTCTTCAATAAAAATCTGCTTAATCGATTTCACCAGGCTTTCAAGGTTTTGGATTTCAAGTATCCACATGGTCTCAAAACTCTATATTTCGTCCTTTTCCTAAATTTTTCGAGACCTCCAACAATTATTTTCTACTTTTTCATTTATTATTATTATTATTCTTATTATTGCATTATTATTCTTTATTATTCTTTATTTTTATTATTATTCTTTATTTTTTCAAAAAAAGGTATATACACAAATATTCATAGTTCACAGAATTAAAGTTTGGCATTCTGCCGTCTGCATGAATAGACATTTCGTTTTGGCGTACGTGGCCACCTCCATACAATTCAATACGTTTTAATTTTTCTACGCCGCCGGCCGGTCGCTCAGCTCCGCTCCCATAGAGAATATATAATACCTAGAGTCGCGACTTCGGGTGTTCGCTCTCTTTTTGCCTACAAGCTGAAATTTGTTCGTTTTATACTAACCCAGTGAGAATGTGTTAGTTTTCCAATGCATTTTAAATGGGAGACTGCACCAATACATTCGCACTGACCTAGGTACAGTGCTCAGGTTTGAGTCGAGGTGGGTGTCCTGGGCTCAGATTTCAAAAATAAGATTCCGTTGAGCTCAAAATTTAAAAAAAAAAACTTAAACATACAAAAAATGCATGTAATATAAAAATAAATACATTGTATTGTTTCTTTGCACTTGTTATGTATAATTGCACTATTATTTACCAATATTTGTATCAAAAAACTTAAAAAATCTTAAAAAGAACACAAGTAAAAGTCGAAATGGTATGCTTACATCTTAGGAGCATACAAGGAAAATGCAATCGTGCCTTAAGTCTCGCATTTGCAGTGGTGGAAATTTTGACAGCTTATGTCAACAATATTTGACAATTTGAATTTGAAAATATGAAAATTTATCAAAATATTAAAACTCGAATCGGATGCTCTTCGCTATGCGGATCGTTTTGAAGAATTTACCGAATTTACTGACAATGAACCAACGGAAGTTCGTTTGGAACATCATCAACATATTCACGAACCAGAAATTGTCGAGTCCGAGTCGGAGAAATCCAAGGATTCAGAAGATGAGGAACTCGATAGGGAAAATGACAATCAGTGACAATCGAAGAAGATCACCCTCGCTTCGGATGGAGATCTAAGTGACACCGAAATCGAGTTGAGGAGACAGAAACTCAGGCAAAGCATGTTGCAGTAGCAAAAAGAGGAAGAGGTTGGTAATCATAAACACATGAAATCTCGATAACCGTATGTTTTGCAGGTCCTTCAAATAGAAGACGAAAACAAATCCGAATCCTCCGAATCAGAAAGCTCAGAATATGAGGAAGAAACATACCTTGCATGAAGCCACTCCTTATCCGCAAGCGTGACTGAGCCACAGTCATTGAAAAAGATCGTGAAGCCATCAAACAGAAGCAAGTCGAAGCCGGAGCCAAAAAGGTCGCTAAAGAACGTACACGGTCAAGTCAAGAACTTTGGACACTGTGGCCGAACGAAATACACTCATTTGGTGGATCAGGATACGACGAAATTCGACTCGCCCTGGTATGCCGAATCAACGAGTAACATCAAATTCCACAATGAGAAGTCCGGCGGCATGAAGCAGGTGTTTGACAAGCCCACATTGTCCAAGAGAAAGAAGATGGAGTAGATTAGATTTAAATTTTAAAAAACGTTTATTAACCAATAAAATTAAAGCACAAAACTTTTAGATATTCTTCCAAACTTCATGCGCAGTACAAAAGTTCCTCATCGTTCCATCGGACATTGTCAAGTGATATTGTGGTGTAGTGCAACTGCTACAATAGTCACATTTAACGCCGCACGACTAAAGGCATTTATCGAAACTCCATACAGACCAACTTCATGGTCATATCGAAGTCGTACTTCTTCACCTTGCACCACTGACACGAGGTTATCTGGCGGTTGACAATGATGTAGACATTGAAACATATACGCGAACAAAAGACCTTCGGTCGTTGTTTATCGCCGTAGATAGTGAAGCAGTCGGTGGACTTGCGCTCAAAGTACTTGCTGCACATTCCACATTGATCCGGCACAATGTTGCTCACAAATTTAAAGGCCGAAAAGCAAGGATTCGAGCAGGAATTGTGCTCCTTGCCGTCGATTGTCATTTCGACGCGCATCAACTTCTCAAAATTACACACTCCGCAACGATCAGTGCGCAGCTTTTTCTTAGCATTCACCATCGAATCGTAGCGACGCCTACAGGCCTGACTGCAAAAGTCCTTGAATTGCTCCTTGTCACCGACGGGAGCTAGGAAGCCCTCTCCACTCACCGATATGTCCTTCTGACAGCAAGAGCATGTCTTGAGGCCCTTTTTGAAATTGTTCAAGCAAGCTGCACAGCAAAACTGGCGAACTTCGAAACCGAAGCGAACGCAATATTTGCCCAATATATGTGAACCAATGCGGCGCTGGTATTTTCCCAAGCACCGCTCATCGCAAAAGTCCATTGTTTGCCAAATTAGGTTCTTTCCATTGATGCGTATTTGAACCTCTGTTTTGCATTCAGTGCATATGCGCTGGAAACTCTTGGTCCCCTCGACCTTAGCTGCTTCGGCTTCTTGTGACGAACGTGATACAAGTCGAGAATCTGAGCTAGAGCCTTTTGACGACGAGATTGTTGTGTGGCCAATATTACGTACTCGAATGGAGTCCCGTTTAAGATTGAATTTCTCTGGCTCCTCGGAACTGAGGACCTTGTAGCAATCCTCAGAGCATATGTAGAATGTCTAATCTTCCTGTTTGAAGAAATACTTGTTCTTCGACACGATTTTCTTGCACTGTAGGCAATCGTGTTCGGCCAGGTTACTGTCAGCCGCCGATTCGGGAACTTCTTCGACCAGGAATTTCTTGCGACGAATGAAGTATCGTCCAGGATTACCAGTCATCAAGGTATCGATGCAGCCTGTTTTGCATATGTATTGTGTTTTTCCTAATTCCGCATCTTTGTACCGGAATCCGCAGATTTTTTCCTCTTTGCAATGAACGCAGGTTTTTTCTTGTGAAACGGCATGGAAAATGATTATTTTCTGTACAGTTCCACCTTCGACCGAACCAGGTGGTTGCATCTCTTCAAGAAGCGGTTCTTGCTCCTGTTCCTGTTCTTGTTCTTGGGGTACACCTTTAAGCAAACAATCACTAGCAGTAAGAATGATATGAATCAAGCAATTGTTTCTCACCTTCTTGTGCAGTTTCGGGTGGATTCTTAGCGGAAGATGCGCCTTCTTCTCCTTCTTTGGCCAGAGCAGCTTCAGCTTCGGCAGCCATTTCAGCTGCTTCGTTTTCCTTCTCAGCGTTCTCCCGAACTTGAATGGCTTTTTCTTTCTCGGCATCGGTAACTTCAGTTTCGGTGTCGGGAATGAGACACACGTCTGATTCTTTGGGCTCTTGTACGTTTTCTACGTGGGAACCTTCAGCTGAAATTATGGGGGAACATTTAAAATGTTAGTCAGAGACAGGTCAGATGATCATTGAAGTTTGAATTAAGGAACTAATAAAGGTTATATGAAGGTCAGTAGGGTCCTACATCTTAGTCTAGCGGTCAAAGAGGGCGAGACGTAAATGCTGTCAACAATAAAGGACTACCAACATCGACGTCTTGGAGCAAGCGTCAATATAGACAGATTTAACTTCGCGAGGTAGTTCAGGACTTTGTTTACCTGGTATCCGCTATCTCCCGAGCAACTAAAGTGACACTCTACAAAACTCTCATCATCCCGGTCCTCATGTATTGTGCAGAGACAACATCCGATGAAAGCGCTTTGGTCTACTTTGAGAGAAAATTCTTCGAATGATTTTGTATCCTGTCTGCATTAATTTGTTTGGATTTGTTGACTACGGTCTCGGAGAGATCACTTGGACTCTCTTCCTCGGCTGATGGTTTAGATTTATCGAATGATGTGTCATGTGTTTCCGGAATTGCTGGTGTGTCAATTTTCTTCTTTTTCCACTGGTGTTGCAAGTGGTTGTGTCTACTTTTTCAGCGGGCGTCGGATTGGGTTCCTTTATCTGAAATTATTTAAATTAGATAAGTTATGTTATATGTTAGGCGGCGGCCAAGGTGTCGCAATAGAGAGAAGTAAATAAGTTCATTTGCTTACATCGCCCGCCTTATCCATTTTTGTCTCCTCCGCAGTAGTGGGTGTAGCCTTGGCAGCAGCTGGAGATGGAGAACCAATTTTAGTTGGTCCATCTGTCACAATCTCACTAACTGCAGTCGGCTCTTTTGAATTGCTTCATTTTTGGCTTCCTCTCTTTGATTCGCATCAGGAACACTTTGGTTGAGGAGTGAACGAGATCTGTCCAGGTATCGTTCACACATGGCACCGCATCACCGTGTCTGTAGTCTTTTTATAGTCAGGTCTTGCAAATTTGTGAATTTTTGGATCCGCAAATTATTGCTCCAGGGTAAGGATTATTTGAAAACCCAAATTCGAATGTCAAAATAACTTGACAAGGCCAAATTTGATGGCGCTGAACCACTGATGAAAAAAGATGAGTTTAACTTCTTGTTGGAATGTTGACTTCCACCTTTTAAAAAGAAAAAAGAAAAATAGTAATCAGATCAATGCCATATGCATTCATTTTCTTACCATTCTATAATCTGAGACATGAGAATACAAATAAACATTCGAGTTTGGTCTTCATTTGGATCGGAATTGAAGAAAGTTTACACAGTGCTTTCCAGGTCTTCATAATTTTCTGTGACTATGGGATGGTTTGGGTGGACCTTCGAAAAGACCTTTTGAACTGTAGCCCTGCAATCGTGCAATCGAAATCGTCTGCGGAAGGAATGGGAAAGTTATATCTCTCGTTTGAAATTAATTTGTGTGAAAATTTACGAGCAATTGATGCAATTGATTTGTATTTTTCCAAAGTTCGAATAAAGAGTTTCCAAAATGCACGAACAGGGGAACGGCGATGTGAACATAAGTTCTGGACTGTTTTTATGAAGAGAGACTTTAATATTTGATCAAACTTTAATTAGGTATGCTATTGTTGTTTACCTTTTTGTACAGGAATAAAGAACAAATTGTGAGATCGTCAAAAATACGTTCCAATTGTGTTTCAAACGCTGCAGACAAGATTACAATCAACAGATCCATTTAATTGAAATTGTTGCAAAATTTTTGTTTGACTTGTAATTTTTTTTTTATTTTTCATCTGTCACTTTGGGCAACAGGAAAAAATTTTACCCACGGCTGAGTTTTTTTCACCTCTTACACAGATTCACGGACACGAAAAAAAGAGAGGATTGTGAGAGTTCACCTCAGAAAAATTTTGAGGGTGTTTTCGGCAAGGGAGGAAAAGGTCGCGACTCTAGGTATTATATATTCTCTATGTCCGCTCCGCTCAGACGCTGGCCAGGGCCTAAGCATTCACAAAAAATGTCTAATCGTGTGTGACAGGACGACGCGACTCGACGTCCTCTATAAAACCATTGGAATTAATTCGCCCTTGCACCGGAAATAAACCTGATCTTTTTTTGGCGTAATAAATTTTCAGTTCCTTGCTCATTAACCACAAATGCTTTTTTTGGTTGAAGTCAGTAATATTGTAGGTACTGGTACATATTTCTCGATAAACAATTATTGTAACTTAAAACCCCCTTTAAGGAGCAAATAACCATATTTCAATTACTGGTCTCTTCGATAAGACAATAAAAAGAGCAACTGTTACTTTTGTCGTATTCCAAACAGCTCGTGGCAATTTTGTTAGTTTCCCAAAAATCTTCATACAAAATATTCTGTAAGCAGATACACTCAAACATCTTATATACGGTTTAAAATTAAAACTTCTTAAGAAGACTAAAATAGTATCACTGGTAACTGGTCACTCCTTTACTTTTATTAATTTCAGAACGAAGGTATTAAGTATCACTTTATTTTAACAGATGGGTAAGACGTTTTTTTGTAAACCCTTTTTCTTAAACGTTCACCAGCTATGCACATTCGTACTTATTCTCTTTTATTTCTTATGGTATAGAAAAAATATTTCTTCCTTCGTAGTGAGCAGAGAGATTCCTTCTGAAGTGACCACATTGAAGTCAAGTATCATGTATTTTGTAGGAGACACCCGGGGTGACATGTTGATACACAACACTGCAATATATAAATGAAAGTGTAATTTGAGACTTTCCCAGGCATTGTTATTTTTTTTTTTTTTTTGACAAACTCTCACGTCCTGCTGCACGAATTGAAAGTTAATACATTTTGTCAAATGTAAAATTATTGATTTAATTAAACAAAACGTAAAAACTGATTTCAACGGAATTTTTATTGACCAAGATAATTTTCTCAAAGACTATTACTGGAATTCCAATCACGTAAAAGTCTCAATCGTGTGTTACAATGCTTTTCAAGTGTATTTGACTGTTATAATCGAAATTTGTTTCGAAAATAAATGTGTAGGTAATGTCTGTGTACCTACATAATATGTATGCATTTGTTTTGAACTCTCGAAATAGTAAAAGGGAAGAGGTTTGAAGCTGTACAAGACAAGGCACCAAAACGCCATTAATATTAACGGTAAAGCTAAAAATCAATTACAGCACTTGTCCATTCTCAAATTTGATAGTTAAGCTGTGTAAGATCTAAGATGATCACTTTGAAGACATTTTTTTAAAACTTGGTATTACTTGAAAAAAAAGTGTTTGACATCTGTCAAACGTCACTTATTTTCAAAATAACTGAAGACGAAGAATTTAAGTTTACCCACAACAATAAAGGAAACAATAATTTAAAATGTAAGTTATTATTGTCTAAAACCCTTAAAACAATAATTGTATACTTTAATTACTTTCTAGGACGCAAGCAAATAAAAATCAAATAAGTTTGCTAACAAATTTTATGCAAGAGCATTCTAATTTGGCAAAATCTTTTTCTGGGAAGAGATCAAGCTACAAAGAGTCCCATAAAATATTGTTAGATAAACTCACATCAACTTTAAATGCCAATGGGCAACCAACCAAAACAACCCAGGAGTGGAAAAAGGTAAATTTAATTTGTAATTGAGTGTGTAAACTTTAATTTAATAAATTTCTGTTTTTAAAGATTTGGACAACCAGAAAATAATCTGCAAGGAGAAATTTAATAGAAAACAAAAAGTCGATTCAATAAACTGGTGGAGGTCCATACATGGAGTTGCCGTTGGACGCCACGGCTTGTGGCATCGAAGCTGCAATAGTTGGAATAAGTGGTGTCTCGAGCTTTGGCTATGGAGAAGAATGTGAGTTAGTTTTATGTTTCATCAAATTGAAAATGATTACCATTCGTTTGGATTTGTTTAGATTTAGATTTTTACGAACCGGACACCTCTCAAGCTACAATACGAGATTTAGACGAACCAGACACCTCTCAAGCCACGGCACGAGTCTCAAGAAAACAAATTGATCTCCAAAACAGTTTTTAAACATGCAGTCGTCCTTAAAAGGTTCACTGGAATCGATTGAGTGTTCCAAAAGAGATATGAATGAATCTTTAAAAACGCTCTGCACAGTTAGAGAGAAGGAGATGCAGGCTATGATCGCCCTTAGACACGAAGCGTTGCGTCTAAAGAGGATGGAGTATTTTTTTTAAGTAAGAAGTGCTTTATTTTTTTTTTGTAGTTGTTTTGTGTTAAAGTAAAAAGTTCCTTTAGTTTTATGATGATGAACAAATTTATCTTTTTTATTTATCCGTAGAGATAAAAAATCAAAATTAATAAATTTATGATTGTTAAAATGAAATGAGATTGAACTCTGAGTATAGGTATTTATTTTTATAAATGACTAGCGAAACCCCCGCCCTATCGCAGGGCTTAAAAAAATTGTTTTAGTTTTTCACAAACAATATTTTTGGTTGGGTTTGGTCGATTGGTTTCCCAACACGTGAAATGGTTGGATGAAATATCGATTTCAGAAACATCTTTTTTTTACCAGTCATTACTTATTGCACCTCCACGCAACCAAGTGTGATTATTTTAATTTTTTTCTTTATACTTGCAGGGACACCTTGAATTAATTTCATTCTTGAATTTGTAGATATAACAAAAATTATTGTTTGGAAGAGAAATTTGGCGTTCAGAATCAACTGAAATTATTCCATTTCCAATGTTCAAACATCGAACATCTTGTGACCAGTGTTATTTTCCTGACATGCCACCACAAAAAAAAAAAGAAGATTTTTAGTAAATCGGCAAAGGTTGTCGAATGTCATCAGCCAAATATTTTTTAAATTCCTCACAAATCCCTTAAGGTGCGATTTAAGGCTCGAAGTAACTTTTTGCGCTATTGTGCCTTCATTCCACAGAATAATCTGAAAATGTTGCAAGACTGGCCATTCCTGACGTTTTTGAAATATAACGTGCTGTTGATTCATTAAGCTGCATATTCAAAGGCAACTTAAGAGCAGAATGCACTATATGGCCACCATATAATAACATGGCTGCAATTCCAGAAGAAGCCACTGCTAATGTTTTTTTTATTTTCAAAACGTTTAGATGCTGAAATTCATTACAGCAAAAATATTTTCCCCATATCACCACCGAGTGCATATAAAAAATACCAACTACCACTCTGACTGATCACAGTATATTACACCTTACATAATGGAGTCAAAGACATACTTCGGCACATTAGCTTGCAAATATTTTTAATTCAATGCAACTGTATTGCGATTCGCGTAGTAGTTCTTGATCGAGAACACTTTGAATTGGACGATTTGGAGCAACCAATCCTAAATTTTCCAATGCTTTATTTGCAATCCAGCGTGAAAGTATATTACTTCCACGAATCCCTATATTATATATCCAAAGATGTACCAATTCAATCTAAACGCATTCAATTCCCCAATAGATTGGCATTGGCAATGACTATTGAGGCCAAAAAATGACTGTTTGTAGATTAGATTTAAATATTTTTTCTTAACATACATTCCGTCTGTATCCTCCCAAACTTCAACACCACTCAAAACACAGGTTCAAATATTTATTTGGGGATACCCACTTATCACTTCTGTACAGTACATATGTGTGTGTATATTTCTCATATTCTTTGGCAAATATTTTAGAAAAATAAACTTAAATATGAGTGTTCCTCGTGAACTATTGAAGCTACTCACCAATGCAACTAAAACTGAAAGTAGAAACAATTTCATTACGCTCTTCTGTTCTTACTTCTTAATTTGAAGTGAAAACTTTGACATTTCATGTTTAGATTTGCAAATAGTTAGTTATTTTAGTTTAGATTGACTTTTTATTTCAATATAAAATTAATAATAATTATAAATATTCAATTTTCTTAAGTCTATATGGTTTGGCCTATGGCCGTCTACCAGACTGACATTTTTTTGAGTTAATATATATACATATGGCAAATAATCTAAATATCTTAATTTTTATCTTAAAAATCTTCATTTATAATACAATTTCTGTAGCGAAGAGCAGCAACAATATAATTGTATAGGACGTTCCAACCGACATTTCCATTTAGAATAGCAAATACCTACCTACATAATAAAAACTTGAAAAAAGTTTCAAAAGAATCGAGGAAGTGAGGAAATTATTATTTTTTTTTACATTGGCACCTTTTGTGGTTTAAAAATTATAAATTTTATTTTTTGTAAACCTTCTACTCTAATTCCTCTTTCATCAAAAAAAAATTAGGACAGTGGGTCAACCGGTTTGGCCGGTTAGCGAACGAACACAAAAAAGCTGTTTTTTTATATAAATACCTAGATAAACCATTCAAAACCGAATTTGTATTGACCCATAGGTGCGTTTTTGCGCTGACGATAGTTGACTATAGTTTTTGTGTCAAAAAAAAATGGTTGATGTGTCATAGTTGAAATAGTTAGAAATAGTTGAAATAATCCAAAAACGCTTTTTAGTTAGGTTTGGTTGAGCTGTCAAACAAGAAAAACAAAAACAAATCTTTTGAGGTTACATTTTTCTTTTCTTTTGATCATAATATTATTGAAATGGATAAAGAGAAAACAATTTTCGTTGCTCTAAATTTATTGCAAAAATTCAAGAACGATCTTGATATGGTAAGTTTTTGAAGCAAATTAAAATAAGAAAATATTTATTTATCTTTGAACAACCCACAGCAAGAAAGGCAAATGCAATATTCGAACTGAAGTCCACCCTCCATGATGAAATCCTCAAGCTGTTCCAAGTAAGCCAGCTCCTGATATTCTCCTAATTTCTGCTTCCAGATTCGCTGAAAACTATCAATAATCAATTCAATATCTATTTCGTGCTTTTATACCTATAAATAAACGGAGAAAGTCTTTATTTTCTGATACTAATGAAAAATTTACTGCCGACAGAATTATATGCATGCATGAAAGCAATAATAAAAATAAGGTCGAATTTGTTCACATGTTTCTTGCTGATTGTCTTCCTCAGCTGATGGCTTCGTCCTTCTCCTTCGCCCTTCTTCGGCTTCCAGTATTGCCTCGACTTCGGTTAGCTGGTTGTCGGTGATGGTGCATGCATATTTGAGTCGTTCTTAATTGTCTTCGAGGTTTTTGAGCTGAAGCTGCATCGATGACCTTTGAGGACTTTTCCCGCTCTTCGTTGAGTTCACGAAGGAGTTTCTTGATCTCCAAACGATGAGCATGTGAAATTTGTTCGACGACCTAAAGAATACAATGAACGTTAAATGAGATCTGTTTGGAGATGAAAAACCTTACCTCAGATTTCTCCTTCAGCCTCTCCTGCTCGGCGTTTTCGCACATTTTGTGCTCCAGTTGCTTCTCCACCTTCCACAGGTTTAAGTTTGCCTTTCGTGCCGACTGACGTTCGACAATCATCTGCTCATGGGTAGCGGCCAACTTGTCCTCCAATTTTTGGTACTGCTTCTCGAGTAGGTATATCGCCGACGCTCTTCGGTCGTTCACTGAACTTCTCAGCCATGTCCTCCCGAAATAGGGATGTTTGCGGATCGCAGTGTAGTCAATTCGATTATAAGGGATTGTGACCAGGGAGAGATTGAGATTCTTGAAATTGATGCTGACTTTTAAGTCACTTGGAAAGGCGATCATTTCCTAGGCGTGACTCTCCTCGCAGTGACTGAGGATTTTCAAATATGTCTCGTGGACATTGTGGCATTGTCCTCGTGAAATGGTGTGACTTCGCAGATAAGTTCATAGCCTATAATACCCATGGACCAGAAGTCACAGCTGACCTGTAAGTAATTTTTAGCATCAATGTTTTGTTTAAAACTCGAGGTTTGAAAGAACTTACGCTCTGCTGGGATTTGGTCAATCTGCAATAGGAAATTGTCTCGAGCAGTTCTGGAGCAATGTAATCAGGAGTTCCAACCGGCGAGGAACTGTACACATGCCCGTTACGATTCACGGCAGCGGGATTTCAAAAATCTTCCAGTTTGATGGCGGTCGATTAGAATGTTTTCCGGATTGTTGACGCAATGGACATAGCCCATGCAATGGAGAGCATGAATTTATGAAAATTATGAAATTATGAATTTATGAATTTATTCTGATTTTGAAAACAAGAGGATTCCCTTCGGATTTTAAAACCAGAATGTTTTTACGAGTAGGTACACACTACACTACACATTTTGAAACCAAAAAAAAAGTGCACGAGAGAAATTTCCTCATGATTTGTTTTCGTTTTTCTAATGAAGTTCCTTTTGCAAAATCGCCGGCGAAATAAAGTTCTTAATTTCCGATAATTTACGATTTGTAAGGGGAACCTTATTTTCTTTATTTTGTAATGAAATAATTGAAGACGAACAGAAATACTTTGATTGTAATTAAATTTGCGGCAGTACGGATACTGACGACTACGCGGTTGTAAAAAATGCACAAACAGAATGTTTTTTTAGATTCCAGATTGACAAACGCCATTATACAAAAAAAAAAACACTTTGACACACCAACCACTTTCAACTCACCTCCTGAGATGGATTGGAAATAGTTAGAGATAGTTACGATTTGCCACATCAACACAGACCGCAAAAACGACAATTGTGATTACGAATCGTAACTATTGGCGTGCAAAAACGAGAAATAGTCAACCATTGTTGATTATAGTTGATTATAGTCAGCGCAAAAACGCACCTCATAGATCGTCTCTGATTCTCTTTCGGATTCGAGCTCCTTCATTAGAGGAGTTTTGTCTAACAACTGTCTGAAGCTTAGATTCGGATATAGGTACCTAGAGATCTTGCAACATCGTCTTAAAGTGGTTCACCGTTTTCTACACAAATATTGTGTAGAGCAGCACAAACATTTATTATTATTATTTTGGAGAATACCGTAGTTTTCTTTCTTCTAAAATACATCTCCAACGGCCTAGTAAAATATGAAAATATTTGATTATGTGTGTTTGTAATAATTATATATCTGGATACCTACTTTTCATCACTCCCAGTGGCGTAGATAGGGGGGGGGGGGGATCAGGGGGATATATCCCCCCCCATTGGGATTCATAATTGTTCAACATAACTAAGTCATGCCAAATAAGTTAAAGAAACGCACTCTGAATGTTAGTACCTACTTCCTACGTGAATAGAGTCTTATTAGTACTCACAGGATTCCTAGAGGCATTGTAAATTGTACATTCTATACCTACAGTCTACGGGGAAAACACAAAGTCAACTTCATCTGAAAGAAATTATTACTTCGGCTAATCACCTAATATAGTTGCCCGTAGCTTAGTTGGTAAGTGCATTGACTGCTAAGCAGAACGTTGTTGTTTCGAGTACTCAGGCCAAGTTTTTCTTTCATCTTTCACGGGCACTGCATCTTGCGAAGACCTGACAAATATTCCAAGAGTATCAATCTGTCATGAAAAAGTGCTTCTCAACTCTGCCGTTCGGAATCGGCATTAAATTGTAGGTCCTCTCAATTCTTCACACGCACTCAGAGAATTGTTGATGAGAGTAAGCCACTTAGGCATTGGCTCTTCAAGAGCTGTCGCGCCACTCTATTTATTTAATCACCTAATATTTTGAATTTCTTTCTTGTATCGATCTTTAAAAAGTTTTTTTTTAAAGTCTCTCACCAATTGATAATAATAGATAAACGTGCAAGAAAAAGAGCTTAACTCCAGCTTTCCACAAAAGCCCACACCGACACAAAAATTGAAAGTTATTTAAATTACTTCTCACCGTGTGTCACCGTGTAAGAAATCGCCCCAAACACGCAACACACTCATCCATACGAACACAAATGTTCGCACAACTGTGGTGAAGTTAACGCGAATCCTAACGGTAACGATAACTCACACTAATTCATTTTAACCAGAAAGCAAAATGCGCTATTACCCATTACATAAAGCATGCCTTACACAAGCGGCAGATTGACAATCATTCATCGTAATTTTGCGAGTTATTTGTACGAATTATTTGAAGTGGCTTTTTTTAAATTAATTTTTTATATATATAATATTACGAAAATTTCCTAAAATTAAAGTATTCAAGAATATGTAAATTAACATTTTATTCGTGAATTTCGATTTTAAATATTGATCCGATTTCGAGGTATAGAATTTTGAAAAAAAAGTTTATAAATGTTTTAAAAAAATACAAACAAATTTTTAAAATTAGTTTGAAAATAAAATATTATTTGGGCAATTTAAACGTACTTTCAGAAAAAAAGGAGCTGATCAGGGTTTTGTTTTTCGAAAAAATCTAATAAGAAAAAAAACGATTTTATGAGAGGTTTTGGAGGAAGTTTAAAAAAAATCGTTTTTGAGAAAATTGAAACTTTTAGTTTTTGGCCAAAACAAATTGTATGGTGGCTTCCCTAAATTCTGATCTTAAAAAAAAGTAAAAAAAAAAGCACCAACGCGAATTTGCTCAAACCTTTAATTTTCAAGTTTTAAGTCAATCGGACCAGTGGTTAAGGCTGCAGGTGCGTTTACAGAAAGACAGACAAACACTCAAAACTTTTCATATATTCTATACTAGCACTCTAGCAGTTGCCCGCGAATTCGTCCGTCTCTCCCTCGTGCTCCGGCCAGAGGTGCGTCTTGACTTGTGCATCATGCGCGGGAATTCGGTTGCGAAGTTATTTTAAAATTGTATATTAGTCGACTCTCCCTAAGTCAAAATTCTTCTTAACTCGAAGCCTTCAAATATGTATTTTTTTCCCCGTTTTAGTAAGACTTTTCACTGAAGCTCTGCTCTTATTATTAGCACCGTAACTCTGTATAGCTTAAAGCCTTCCTCGATAAATGGATTATTCAACACATGTAGCCTTAAACCTTCCTCAATTAATGGACTATCCAACTCAATTACAATTCGAACCAGTAGTTTCTGAGATAAGCGTGTTCAAACAAACAAACAAACAAACAAACAAACTCTTCAGCTTTATATATTAGTATAGATGTCGGAAGTAAAAATGAGCGAACTAGATCTATCCCCCCCATAGCGAAAAACTATCTACGCCACTGATCACTCCAATACAGCGCTCAACAATACTGCTCGCTTGAGCATGTATTTTGTTGAACCGACATTGTGGCGAATTTGATGTAGCACTTCTGTAAGGCATTAACAGAAATGGTTCCAGTGGATAACCGCTATCACCTATTATAATTGAATAATTTGTTCACATGTAAATAGTACCGAGGAGCCATCTTGATGAAGATGATGTTCCAGCGCAATATTCCATGTTTAGCTTATCCCTTTGAGCGCTCTGTCTCCAAACAAAGCTATCGTCAGCGCTTCCACCATACTTCGCATTAACAGCCAATATGATCGCATACCTCGAATGAATGGGATTAGAATAAAATATAATTATTGATTAATATAGCAACACTTCATTAACGTTTGTGATAATTTTTGTTCTATTTAGGATACAAAATGCAAGCTTTTTTAAATTACTTACAACCAAAGTATTTATGCTATGTCTCCCCATACGGTTGAAATATATAATATGTTCGCTTTCGATTGGGTGTTTAATCATTATATGTGTGCCATCTACGCATACAATCACTATTAAATAGAAATAAGTTTAATTTGTTCTTTCCGAGATCATAAATTTTATTTTTAGGGGGCATAGTTTCCTATCCATTAGCCGAAGGGTTAAAGTTGTAACCTCAGATATATTGTTTTGGGCCATAGGAGCAGACCAGTCCGCACCCACTTGACTTTGCCAACTGCAAGAACTATATGTAGATGGCAGATACAGAAGATGTAATTAGCTCAAAAAAGTGTCTTTTGACACGAAATATTTTGAAATTATTATTTTGCGTAGGTATGCTTTCAAACTTACTTTGTGGCAGGAAGATCAAATATATATATTTAATTTGTTCCGCAGATTGATGCGAAGTCTCCCTCTTCTGTTTTCTATTTCATTTTGATTTTCTTTATATTGTTGATGCAAAAATATTCATTTCTCTTAAAAATTAAAAACACCATGAACACCAATACCACAAATGTCAAATTGTATCAAATTGACACCTAAATAGTTTTCAGCTGAAAAAGTCAAAAAAATCTGATAGTCACTTTTGACTATCAGCTTACACAGACAAATTTTCTTGAAATTGATTGTCAACTACCAAAAATCAGCTTACTCGATTCCACCCCAGGTTTGTTTTAAAAAATGTTCATATTCTCAAATTTTTTCGAAGGAAAATATTATACATTTTCAGGATATGCAAAAACGGTAATTTTCTTGCTATGACTGCGTAGACATTTAGATAAAAATAATTCTTACATAATATTTCTGTAAGCTAACAGTTAGGAACGTTAAAAATAAATAAATTCTGCTACATACTAATTGTTGCTTGATAGAAAAAGAATATAGTCAACTGTCAACTGCATAATGATTAATGAACATTTAAAAAACCCTTAATCTTCATGCGGAAAGTATAGCAATCTTAATCAATGATATAAAACAAACCCTCTTCAGATATCCTATAAGATAAATTTGTATCTGAATTTGATAAATACAACCGCAAATAAATGGCACACCGACATCCGTCACCGTTGGTGCTGTCTGTCTAAAAGCGTGTATACCGTCCTTAATACTACTCGTTCCCACTATTTGATTATCAGTTTAAATATACCTTTTAAGAAATATTAAATTTCAATTACAGTTTACACAACTTATTACCAGCAATATGCAGACAATTATCTTTAAGATGACTATCATTTAAGAGAAGCAAATCCTGCAAAGGCACGTGCCATTGGTGAATCAGTAACATTATCAAGATGCACAAGGAGGTAATAAGTTTGTCGTCCTTTTATAACGAAACAGCAGCGTTCATAAGCTACTTATAAGTAAGTGCTGAAAATGGGATGAATGATGAGAAAAGACCAAGAGTTCCAATTCAATGTTTCTTCCCACAAGTACAACAGGTGTTTTTGTTATGTTTTGTTGGCTTACGTTTTATAAATATAACATAAGAAGAGGTCAGTGAGTCGAAGCGGCAGTTTTATTTAAAACCGTTATTGATGCGAAAAAAATACTAAAAGTGCGACGTTGTGGGAACTGAGACAGGTATTTTGGCTATGCTAATTTAGTTGAAGAACGTACCGTTCATATATTGGCAAGGACAAAATCGACAAAAAATTAATGAGTATCTGTGTTCGTGTGAATTTGAATTGATTCCCACAGGACGCTGTGATTTACTCCCTTGCACACATATCAGATTACGTAACAGGCAAAAATCTTACTTTTTTTTCTCTTAAGCAAGTTAAGTCCCTTAAATTACATATCATCTTGGGAGGTTTAAACCTGTTTCTGTTGCAAAACATTGTTACTTACCTACGCGTGCAATTAATTATGCTGGGAAGACTCCTTCATAGGTGTGTTATTTGATCGCAACACAAATTAACTTATTTTTGTAATTCATACTTCTGTTATGAACACACAACGAATTTGCAGACTATTCCGTTGTTATTAATATGATGATGATGAACCACTAAGAAGTCAAACATTCCTGTTTCACAATGGGCTTTAATGTTTTCAATCTAACTAGGTACTTTCGAATAAATTCAAATTGTGTCTGAAAATCGAATATACCAAAGCCCTGGCCACGTAGTATGAGCGGCGAGAATCTGAGCGGCCGGCGGCGGCGTAAGAAAATTAAATTAAATTAAATTATATGGAGGCTGCCATGTACGCCCTGAGCGGCGTGCGAATTTCTAAACGCTGCTCTTCAATATAATCTGTTATAATTTTGTGATCAAGGGAGAAAGAGAGCACAATATCGTAAAAACCTTCGCGGAATCGCTTCAATAGTTCAATCCTCCTCCTAAGAACAGAGTAGTAAGGTGCTCAAACCAGGGCAGTACTCAAAAATGAGTCTCAGACACAAAATATAGTTTTGAGACCATATGAGATATTGTGAATCCTTGAAGTCCTGTGAAAATCGCTTAATAAAAAAGAGCACCTGCTTGTATGAAACCCATGGGACAACCAAAGGGTGGTAACAATATACAACCTACTAAGCCAGAAAACTATCTTGCACTCTCCTCTTTAGAACATGGCCTGCGAGCGGCTTACGACAGATCCGAAGAGAAGGTTGGAGAAGAAATTCCTTCGTTGAAGAAAAAGAGCATGCACAGTTCAATGGTCTCGAGCTTTAAAGCAGCTCTATGCATCAAACACTAAGGCCCTCAGTGTTCAGCTTCTATTTCTTCAAGATCAATACAAGTTCTAAAAAATAATAAAATAAACCTTGTCACAATGGTTTGTGTATGCATTGCAACACCGCTTCCAGCAGATTCTAATTGGCAATGAAATATAGTTCAAATATTTGTATTATTTAGATATTGTGAAATTTTGCTGCCCTCGGGAGTCGGGAGCATCCTTTGAAATATATCTGTCATGGTGTCTATTCTTGATGTGTTTCTGCTTAAATGCTCTCGTAGGAACTTCAACTCCGTATTTTTAGCTTCTTGAGCTTCTTCAGAGAGCATACCTATAGACAAGATGGCTTAATTTATTAATATGTAGATGACCATGAATAAGTAGCTGATGAACTGAAGTACTCATGTAGTACCAAGGGTAGAGCGAAACAAAAAGTTCTGCTGTTTCGAAACAATATGTTTTAAATTTGGCTACATTAATTTTGAAGCCACTGGAAATTATTTGTAAAATGACATGAAAGCGTCTTATTAAATTTTCGTCAATTCCAATGATTTCCGAAGATATTTCTATATTTTGAAAAAATCATTGGTGTTCCCAAATCCTGGCTTAGGCTGGTCAATTATCAGCCCAGTTCGTCTTCTAAAATCACTTTGAAGTTTCTGTTTTTGTTCTTTGATGGTAGTTTCCATGAGGCTGTTTGTGGTTCTCCCTTGCTTCACTGGCAGTTTGTAGGAAACATGCAGTAAAAGTTCACACATTCGTATCCACATGTGAAAAACATACGTTCAAAAAATCAAAAATTCCACACACACTGGTTTGTCTTTAATCTGACTTAAATCGTTGAATTCCTTGCAAGTACAGTGACACAAGTAGCATCTTTGAGCAGATTTTTCCATCGATGATGCAAAAAATTAAATTGTGATGTACGGTTAAATTTTCATCATTAATTGTTAAGAGTGATGGTAGGAGACTGAACTTCGGCATAAATTTTTTGTTTTTCAGATAATATTAACGAATCATTTTCTTGTTCAAATTGGATCCGTATCGGTCTGCAAAACCGCGATGAAGAACACGTTTTTTTTCATTCCCTGTTTCAAAAAAACAAATTTGTCTCTATGTGTTTCTTCCGCAAATCTTTGTTTGTACTCGGAGTAACCAGTAAATCCATCAAAACCCCATTTTGAATCACCTTATTTTTGATAAAGAGCAAAAAAACTGTATAACTTCTTTATTTGACGGTTCTCAGATTTTTGACATATGAATAAAATATTGCTCTCGATGTTTTGAGTCGGATGATTAATTTTTTTTTTCTTCTATCCCTTTCTGGTAGCTAGAAATACCGTTAGAAAAAGCTCGATTTTGTTCCCTTCTTCCAACTGAAAATTTTAAATTCGAAATAAAATAAAATGTTAGGTCCTCCTATAAAAATCGTACTTTACGATGCTCCGGATACTTACTACAAAATAACTCATGCATTATTTTAATGTTAAGTGAAGCATCCAAATACTCAACATGAACGCTACTAATAATAATGCGATATTTTCAGTGGGAAGGATCTTATATTTTCATTGATGGTAGCATTGAGGGCAAAGAATTGCTACGCGTAAAGTGTTCTCCCCGCTTATCTACAGGCACTCTTCCTCCAGCTACGAGTGATGATAATCGAAATATAACCTTATTGGAAACAGGGTAGGTACAGAATGGAGAAAGCTTGTTTGCACACTTTTTTTTCATTCACCATCAAGATGTGATAGCTGAAGGTATTGTCACGTTTTTTTGGGTTGTTGCTGTTGGACTGTCTTTGGACTACTGGTCTATGATCTATAAGGCCCATCAAAAACGTGGCTATTTCATTTTTTGGCCGCCCGGTGCGCACGCTCTCCAGCGAAACTTGTTTTTGTTGTAGGGTCAAGTTTTTTGTGCAGTTTAGCTTATAACAATAATCACGCCCTGTATTTACTTTGGACTCTACAAGTCTTTGAGTCGTAAAACTTTTGTATGGCTCACCACGTAAACGTTGCATTTTTCGCACTTCCTTCTTTCGCACTCTTCTTTTTTCTTGGCAATTCAGCTCCTCCGTTGTCCAAACCTGAGTCACTAAACATTTTACAAAATATCAAAATATAGGTACACACTTTAGCTTCCAAATTTCCGTTACAAAAAAATGACACCACCGAAATATGTATAGTTAACCTTTATCTTTTAACAATCTAACAATGTATTAATGTATATCAACAATGTTGGCTAAAGCCTCGCGAGATACGTGTAAGAATTGGCGCAAGATGGTCATTGTTGATCCTCACGGACAGCCATTGACGAACAAAAGTGTAGTGAAGTACCTCGGTATCTGGTTGGACCAGTTTCTGTATTTCGACAGACATATAGATGCTGCTCTGACTAAGGCCAGAGGAGCCTTCGCTCTGACGAAACGGCTGTTTTGCAGCAGTTGGCTTGACCCCAGAGTGAAGGTAATTTGCTACATGGCCCTCATACGGCCGGTGATCGTTTATGGATGTCCAGTGTGGTTCAATATTGCCCCTTCCCAAATGGAGAAGTTTCGGGTGTTCGAGAGGCAGTGTCTTCGGCGCTGTCTCGGTTTGTATCGGACACCGGAATCTTCTTATCTGCACTATTATTCAAACGAGGTTCTATACAACGGCGCTCGAATTAATAGAATTGACAATTTCGTGATAAAACTTGTTCGGGGCCATATTGCGAGAGCTATGACTTCGACCAACAACTTGATTTTCGGGCCGTTCTATCCGAACGACAACTACTTCGACAATGCACGCTTGAGCGGCTTCATCCCACCAGAGGCATTCCTCTATCTAGACCAGTGCGGCATGATACAGGATAGATTGGCAGTACCGCTTATCTACCACGTCAGGCGAAGAACCGTAGACCGGCGGCTTCTGTATGAACGAGGCATCCTCGCTCGTGATGGAGCGGAGCTGCTTCGGTTCAGCAGGGCTGTGTCCGAAAAGGACCGTTTTGATAGGGTGAAGCAGGAAAACCAGTTTTGGTGGCTTCAAACTGCATCTGACAATGGGTAATCCGGGGTGGGGTATTTTTGCCTTGGCCGGCTTACATACTTGTTTTAGTCTTAGGTTTTAGGTTTAAGTAGAGCAGGATTGGTGGCACAATAAAAAAAAAGAATGGAAAGAAAACAGAGAAGTGAATAAACAAAAAAAAAGAGATATTAAAAGTACATTTATGCAAAAAAAAAAAAAAACAATTACAAACTCCAACAGGAGAACATAAAAGGACATAGTTGTTTTGCCGCTGTGGTTGTTCTAGTTTTAAGTAGTTTGTAGGTAGATTAGGTAATTTTAAGTTTTATTTTAAGGACCTTAGTTTGTAAGTTAACCACTCAAAAAAGTTAATGTCATTAGTTTTTTTCCAATTTTCTAATAAAAAAAAAAATATATATAATGAATTAAAATGAAATAAACGTAGTTCGTAGGCCGAAAGGCATTAATTTTAAGAAGATACATGAATTGCTTAGAGCGCCCGATTAGGGCCAGTAAGTTATATATAAGTAGAATTAATTAGGCTAGTTTCCATTTTTGTCTAGCATGTAAGTAGATTTAAGTTTCAAACAATAAAAAAATGAATTTCGAAAAAAAAGAGATGACATTTGCACCAAAAAGTCAATTTTGTAAATTTTGTGTTTTATTCCCTTCTTCCAATTGGTGGTTTAAATGCAGTTGTTAATAATAATAAGTATGCAAGAAATAATGCTCTTTACTCTACCTATATGAGATCTTCGAGAACTACAGTCACTCAAAGACTTTTTTGTAAAAATTTTCGAAAAATTGAAAAAAATAAACTCAATTTTCTGATTTTAATATTTTTTTTTTTTTGGAACAAGGAACAAAAAATAATGATTTCATACATTTTTTTTTAATTCAATTTTCTTGTACATGTATATCAATTTGAATGATTTTTTTAAAACACGATAGTAACATTTTGTATTTAATTCTTTTATTTGTGATGTATAGCGATTTGAGAGATCATCTCTCAGTACTATTAGGGTTCTCTCATACGGTCATACATAATGTTAAGTCATAATGTCATATATACTAAGGTAGTTTTCTAAGTTCTTATGTATGCTAGTCTTAAGCGAATGGTCGAAGAATAAATACTCTACAAATTTGGAAGTGATACAATAATGTCGACGAGGACAAAGTTAAATAAAAGTGAAAAATATGGAAAATTGAGAAAGGTTAACAAATGGATTATAGTGTAGATACTAAAGGTGAAGCTAAAAATAAAACTGAGAACGTGGTGTTAAGTGACATAAAAATGGCTTTCATCGGGTCGATTTATGCCGGGTGAAAATTTCACTGACTATAAAGAGCGGTTAGAGCACTAAGCAAAATAACGGATAATAAAACAAAAGCATCATGTTTAATTACTTTGATTGGACCTGAAACATATAAAATTCTTAAATTGCTAAACCCAGACAAACCAGACACAAAGTCCTTTATAGAGTTAATACAAAATAGAAAAACATTTTTAACCTTAAGTTAATATAATTGCAGAAAGATATAAATTTAATAAAAGAAATCAAAAATTACATGAGACCGTTAGTGACTATATTCTTGATTTAACACAGTTAGCCCAAACGTGTGAGTTTGGAGATTTTCTAAATGATGCGCTAAGAGACATGTTGGTGTGCGGAATTCACGAAGAGTGTATACAACAAAAACTATTAAATGAAGGCAAATTGACATTCGAAAAAGCATGCGAAATATCACTTCCAATGGAGTTAACACATCAGCAGTAAAAAGAGATGAGACTGAGACGAGAAGCAGCATACGGAGCAAAGGAGAAAAAATAGTTTTGAGAGGGGAGTAAAGAACGGGAGGAGAAACTGGAGAGATTGGAAAGAGGCAGTGTGCTATAACTGTGGTCAATAGGGCCATGCAAGAATGTTTTGTAGAAAAGTTTTTTTCATATAAACGAAAAATGAATATCAATTAGTAAATAATGAAGAAGATGATACAGATGAAATAGAGGAAATAAATGATTTATCACTCGGTTATACAAATTCTTTTACTAATGTTTATTTTATATTATAACGTATCTCAAACAATTAAATTGTGTATAAATAATAGAATTTTAGAAATGGAAGTAGATAGTGGTGCATGCTCACCAGTTATTAATTTTAGTATACTTAATAAAAATACATTTTTTGAATTGCCAATTATTGTAAAAGTAAATAGTCAGTTAAATGTGGTAACGGGACATGCAATTGAAATTGTGGGAAAGATTTCGGTAAGAGTTCAAGACATAGAACAACAATCAATCAACCATTGTCTTGAAACAATTATAATTAAGTCGGAAAGAAACTTCACACCACTGTTAGGTCGTGACTGGTTGGACACTTTGTTCCCTAATTGGAGAGACAATTTTTCGTTTAATCATGTAGATGGTATGGTAGATTAATATGTATGAAAGAGATCAATTTGATCATTCTGCATCTGCCCGTGATACGATTCCCGGCCACTTGAAAATATTCTTAAACAATTTTTGACATTAAATCGAAAAATACCCCTAATATAAAACTGGTAACATTTTTGAGTCTGGAAAAAATTGCCACAGTTTTAAGAATACATAAGAAAAATAAAATAAAAATAGTAAGAATTATCATTGGAATATAACAAAAAAAAAAATTCAAACCAAAGTCAATTTTTTTTTCTTGATAAAAAATTAATATCAGTTTTCACATAACTTACCAAACTTTGACGGCTTCTATCTTCGTAAGGGAGCAACAAATTCTTATGAAATGTTGAAGATAGGTTGGAAATAATGTCTTATTTAAAACTGCATACAAAAAAATCAAAATTGACTTCAGTTTTGTTCGAGCTTTTAGCTGTGAGAGACGTCTTGATCTCACTCGTGTGTGCGAAAGTATATATACCTATACAATCATTCCCAAACGTGTTAGATCTCCCAAACCTGAGGACAATTTGTCCTCAGCTAAAAAACCCTACTCCAACATGGATAGACAAAAATATCCACAAAATTGGAAAGGTCGCAAATTTTGGAAACCCTTGTAATGTCAGGCTGAACCCGAAGCCGACGATGACATTGTTGAAATGGACGAAATTATTTCGCCGAGTGTGAAAAAAGCCTATGTGCCACCAATTAAACTTTTACAAAAGTCGCATGATTATGTTCACCAAATGATGAAATCATTGGAAATAAAAGATTATTCTATTAAGAAACTTTCAATCGGAATCCGAATAAATTGTGATCTCCCCGAATCATTTCAGAAAGTGATATCTAAATTAAAAGACGAAAATTGTCAATATTTTACGCACGATCTGAAAAGTGCCAAAGCCTTCAAAGTTGTTCTCTACGGGTTAGGAGAAGTTAATGAAAATGAACTGAAAACCGAACTTAATAAACGCGGGCTTTTGTGTTTAGAGGTTAAATCCGTAGCCAAAAAATATGATTCTTATACCGACACTTTCCACATTGTTTCTCTTCAAAATGGTTCAATCAAACTTATTGATTTAAAAAAACATTATCGCTCTGTCTTTCATACGCAGATTATTTGGAGTTTTCAAAGAAAACTTAAAGGTAAGGTGACACAATGTCACAATTGCCAAATGTTTGGCCACGGCGAAAGAAACTGCCACGTTAAAACATATTGTGCCAACTGTGCTGGTCCTCATAAGACTGGCGAATGTGAGAATTCTGCAGCGTTGAAATGCGCAAATTGCAACGAGAACCACAAATCTACCGACTCCACGTGTGGCCACAGAGCGCAATACCTTCAGTTAAGGAATAAATCGACCAAGAGAACGAATGCAACACATCCAATCACTCTCCAAAATACCAGATCATCAACATCGCCATCAGCAGCATCAAAAAGCGCTAATCATGCAAACCAACAACAAGTTTCATTAACTTCCATGGTAGATTTTCCATCTCTCCCACAAATACATCCACAGCGTTGTCAATCCTCTCACAATGTGGTGAGTGCAACCCAGCGTTGCCAACCGCTTTAGCCCAAAAAATGCCTACATTTGGAAAAAAAGATGCCTTTTTCATTAAAAAAATGCCTTTTCTTGAGCTTGTCAGTGGAAGGAAGTAACAGAAAAAAAAAATCAAAGTTTTTTTTTAATTTTAGGTCTAAGGCCGTGTGCGAATTGGATGAACTGTGGTTAAAAATGGATGAATTCTTAACCACTACTGTCATATTTTAACCTGCTCCGCAGCTAGTCAAATTTTAACACATTTTATTCAATGCGAAATGTCAAAATTTAACCAAACATCAAGTTTTAACAACTTTTTAACTCAACTCGCACACGGCCTAAAAACCTAAAAAATATTTTTTTTCTTATATTTTGCTAAAAACTTACAACTTAAAACAAAAACCTCTAATTCGATTCAAATTATTGAAAATCGTATAAGCAGATAAGTGGATTTACTCACTTTAAGTAAATTAACAGACCGCAATTCGCAATGAATACAAAAACAGTTTACTTTCAGTTTAAATGACAAGAAGTGCAAAAAACGAAGCAATAGGGAAAGTCTAACATCAGAGCTTAACTGGGTTAGACAGTGAGATAGATGAGCACCAGAAGAAATTGTTCGGAAAATTCAAACAATTTGAAAGTGGAAACTGGAAACTCATTTCTAAGGGCGAATTTACATATTACAATCTAATAGGTTTAATATTTTAAGAATGCTTTAATAAAATAAAGAAAGCCAGTAGTTTAAAACTGAAATGAAAAAAAAGATGCCTTTTTGCCAAAAAATAAGCCCTAGAGCCTTAGCTGGTAAAATAATGCCTAAAAGGCATGAAAATGCCTAGGTTGGCATCGCTGGTGCAACCAGAATGGATCATCAGACCGATCGTGATCATACTCTTTCTCCGACTGTAAACAATACATATGCTAATCCAAGTTCCAACAGTGGAACACTTTTTTCCTACGAGGAGCTTAATTCATTACTTATGGAAATGATTACAAAATTGTCGACTTGTAAGACTAAAATAGATCAATTTAATGTTATCGCACATTTGACTACTAAGTATTTATTTAACCATGATAAATAACAATACAAATAGTTATATAAAAATTGTTACTTGGAATGCCAAAAGTATTAAAAACAAACGATTAGAATTAATTTATTTTTTGAGCAGACACAATATTGATGTTGCTTTAATAACAGAAACTTGGCTAGACAATGATATTCATTTGACTACACCTAACTTTATATGCTATCGTGTTGACAGAACTGATAGGCCGGGCGGTGGAGTTGCAATTCTCATCAGAAAATCAATTCAACATTCGCTCTTGCCAATAATACAAACAAAAATAGTTGAAAATATAGGTATAGAGATTAAACTGAGAAATAATAGATCTGTTAAGGTATATTGCGCTTATTTTCCAGGCGGTTCCTCTACGCAAAATAAGAAGTTAAGCTTAAACCATGACCTAAGAAAACTCTTCTCTATGAGTGGAGAATTTCTAATTGGTGGGGATTTTAACTGCAAGCACAGAACCTGGGGTTGCTTAAGGGCAAATTCTTATGGAAATATTTTAAATAACATATCCCTTACCATGCCTATTAACATTATGTACCCACCCAGTCCTACTTATGTCCCAAACAGTTCTCGTGGAAGTCCTTCTGTCTTAGATATTTTCGTTACTAATATCCCTAGTCTTATCAATTCCCCTGTAACTATAAATGAACTAAGCTCTGACCACTACCCAGTTCTATGTGAACTTATTTCGTCAGGTATTAAAAACATTCAGTTCTACCAGAGCTTTAAAAATGCAAACTGGAAACAGTTTAGGTCAACTATACGAACCAAACTTCGTAACGTCCCAATGGACCTGGAAAGGGTGAATAGTAAAAATGATGTCGACAATATTGTGGAAAACTTTACACACGACATTCTTTCAGCAGTCGATCTTTCTGTTCCGAAAGTAGCTAAAAAACCTTTTCACACTAATATTTCGCCTTATGTTTTGAATCTTATCAGAAACAGAAAAATTCAAAAAAGAAGCTGGCAAAGATATCGCCAACCTTTCTATAGGGATAATGTTCTGATACTGAATAGGCTCATCACTAATGAATTACAATCGAAAAGAAATCAGGATTGGAATGAAAAACTTCGTTCTCTAGACAAAAACGCCAAACCATTCTGGAATATTGTCAAAGTAATAAAACACAAACATAGACAGATACCTTTCTTAAAAACTGATTCAAGAATTCACTTTACCAATTTGGAAAAAGCAAATGCACTCGCCCTTAACTTTTCCCAAAATCACTTGGTGTCTCAAAATCTTGGCAATATTACAACAGATAATTTAGTGAACACAGAAATTCAAAATTTCAACCAGATGGTTTTTGAAACGCCACATAATGCTTTCGTAACTCATGATCAAATAAGTGAAATCATTACTTCGCTTGATACAAGGAAGTCACAAGGGCTTGACCAAATTAAAAATCTTTATTTAAAAATGTTGCCTAGGATCGGTGTGATTTTTCTTTCATTCCTTATGAATGCATGCTTAAAATTGCAGTACTTTCCTAACGCCTGGAAAACAGGAAAGGTTATACCGATTCTCAAAGCAGGTAAGAACTCCGTTAGCACTGATAGTTATAGACCAATTAGTTTGCTAAGTAGTATCAGTAAAATTTATGAAAAAATAATCAAAGAAAAATTGTTAAGTATAATAATAGGCAATAACTTATACCCCAATATACAATTCGGTTTTAGAAAACATCATAGTACCTCGCACCAAGTGCTTCGAATATGCAACTTTATCAAAAACAATAGAAATCAAGGCTTGTCAACGGGCATGGTATTATTAGACATTGAAAAGGCATTCGATTCAGTTTGGCATAATGGAATTATCTACAAAATGATCTCATTAAATTTTCCGTCCTATCTGTGTAAAATAGTGCAAAGTTTTCTGTCCAGTAGAAGTTTCAAGGTTTATGTTTATAATAGTTTCTCACAAACGATACGTTTTGATTTTGGTGTGCCTCAAGGGTCGGTTCTGGGGCCGGTCCTTTATAATTTGTATACGTCCGACTTTCCTGAGTTACCATCCTGTGAAGCAGCAATCTTTGCTGATGACACTGCAATAATATCTTCGCATAAATTAGGATCCAATATTGAAAATTACCTAAATCATGCGATAAGAATATTAGAGCAATATTATAACCGATGGAAAATAAAACTCAATGCAGGCAAGATACAAGCCATCTTTTTCACGAGAAAAAGAAAAACTTGTTTTCTTCCCAGCAATCAACTTCAAATCCAAGGTAGACAGATTCCTTGGGAAAAACAAGTTAAGTATCTTGGTATCTACCTTGATACAAAATTAACATTTAGTTGCCACATAACACAAATAGTCAAGAAAGTCCAGATTGCAACCAATCTATTATTTCCCTTTATTAACAGAAAGTCCAAACTTTCATTCGAAAACAAAATCATCATATGTAAGGTCATATTTCAGTCGATACTTTTGTATGGTTGCCCTGTTTGGCAAAATGCCGCATATAGCCATAAGAAAAGATTACAAGTTTGTCAAAACAAACTGCTTAAAATGATGCTAAATTTACCTTGGCATCATTCAACTTTCGATCTACATAACAGAGCTAATGTTGAGCTGATCGAAGATAGAATTGTAAAACTCACCACAAATTTCATTAATCGACTTGAACTTGCCGAGAACAATTTGGTAAGCCAACTTACGACCGAAAATTAAATTGTTGTCTAGCACAAATCATTAACTGTGATAATATACCTAATTTTTATATTCATTTATTATATTTTATATATCTATGTTATTTTTTCTTGTTATTTATGTATATTTATATGTATATGTATTTGAAAATTTTTGTTTCATTATTATTAAATCATATTAACTATATTTATCAATTAATTTGTTTATTTACTTATTAATTTATTTATTGATTTTTGTTTTTTTTTTGAGAATTGAGTGTTTTAATATTTATCTATCTATTAACATATATATTTATTTATTTATATATTTATTTATTTATTTATTTATTTATTTATTTATTTAATTATTTAAATTATTTATTTATTTTTTTTTTATTTGTTTATTTATTTATTTATTTATCTATGTTTATTTAAATTATTTATCTTCTTTTGTCAACAACAATCCTTGTTAATATAATATTTACTTTGTTGTTTTATGTTAACTTATTATTTTTATTATTAAACTTTAAATCAGGTTATTTCTAAACCAGTTATTTCTAAGCTTTAATGGAGGGTTTTTTCAATCGTTTTTTCCCTCACTTATCGTTTTCAACATAAATTCTTGTTCATACATATGGTTATAAACAATATTCTAGCTGAAAGATCATTGAATCAAATCACTATATTATAAAATGTACGGTAGCAAACCATTGTAAAACTCTAAACGAAATAAAAAATATCTATCTATCTATCTATCTAAAATTGACTTAATTGCACGAAATCGGGAATTTGCCACATAGTGCGCCCCCGCCCCTACTACGCTTTGTCAGTCACTATTATATCTACAATAAAGTATTGGTACGTTTTATCTAGATATAAACAAATATTTTTCTGAGTTTCAATAATTTAATAAGTATTAATTTGATTGATAAAAAGACAGGCAGACAAACAGACTAACGTAGTTTTGCCAGATATGTAGGTACAATACAAGTACGTGCTCCAAGCAAATCAATTTTCAAATATATAATCATATTCAACTTCTTCATTCTTCATCTTCGTTCTACTTGAATCGATATCTTCAAATGATTACCTCAGATTTGCAAGAAGGATGGTAGAAAGGAAAATGCAACAAAATCCAGCGGTTAGTTCACTCACCGGTGTTCTCACATATTAAACTCACTTGAGTGTAAAGGCATTTGTCGACTAGGTGGAGTATCGAATTTCGGTATGAGAAATTCAAAAAAATACAGATTCGCATGAGTTATCAAAAAAGTGAAGAATGCATAAGAATCATGCATACACATAAGCGTGTCTTACGGGTTTCAACTTTAAAAAGTATCTATACTTTACATTCAGGCATCGACTATTATTCTTTAATTTCCACGAACCTTGTTGACTTCACATCCTTTTCCGTTTGCGCATTAGAAGAAGGTAAAGAAATTGACGCGATCGCCACTGATTTTAGTAAAGCTTTCGACAAAATATCACATAACTTAATCCTGTTTAAGCTTGAGAAATTAAATTTTCCACTTTACTTTATCTCCTGGATCCGATCTTATCTAACCAATCGTAACTATAAAGTCATTTTCCGATCGTGTATATCTCACTCAATCAAAGCTATTTCTGGCGTACCTCAGGGTAGCCACCTTGGACCAATTATTTTTGTTCTAGCTTTCAAACGACGCCGACCAAATTTTCTCCCACTCAAAACTTCTTATTTACGCAGACGATATGAAAATTTACAAACAGATAACGTGCCCCAAGGATGCTGAATTGCTTCAAACTGACTTGAATAAGTTCTTCACTTGGTGTAAGCAAAATTTTTTAGAACTTAATATTAGTAAATGTCAAGCAATAACCTATTCTAGGAAGCGTCCACCATTGCCCCAAAGAACATATTTTTTTAATAATGAACCTATCGTCATAGTCTCTTCTATTTGTGATTTAGATGTTCTATGTGATCCCCAACTCAATTTTACTTCCCATATTGACAACCTCATTAATAAGGCTAACTCTACACTAGGATTCATTAAGCGTTGGTCTAAGGAATTTTCGGATCCGTACGTTACTAAATCCTTGTACACAACTTTCGTTCGACCAATTTTAGAATATTCTTCTCAAGTTTGGTGCCCATATTACCAGATTCACATTAAGCGCATAGAAGCAGTACAGCGTAGATTCATTTTCTTCGCCCTACGTGGGTTAGGCTGGGATGACCCTTTAAACCTTCCCGCTTACGAAGACCGCTTGAAATTACTTGGGATGCAATCTTTATCAACGCGTAGGAACAATGCTGACATTATGTTTATCCATCAGCTTATCAATGGCCTTATTGACTGTGCAGATATAATGTCTAAAATATC
Source organism: Sphaerophoria taeniata (assembly GCA_943590905.1). Lineage (NCBI taxonomy): Eukaryota > Metazoa > Arthropoda > Insecta > Diptera > Syrphidae > Sphaerophoria > Sphaerophoria taeniata. The sequence continues at coordinate 181,873,824 of OX016540.1, read as the reverse complement.
TTTTTATACCAACCCACGACGACTTAGATCTAATCCCTTGTTAAGAATCCCCTACCACCGAACTGACTATGGCCGAAACGAACCAATCACGAGAATGTCTGCAAAAGTTAACAACACCAGCTCTTTCGATCTTAACCTCTCTAAAATTGACCTGAAAAAAAATTCTCACCTTACCATCCTATTCCCAATAATTACCCCGAATTATTTTATTATTATTATTAATATTATTATTGTTTTTACTTTGTTAACTTGTTTTTAATTTAGGTTTAAGATTAAATTTAAGATCGGCTTGTATTCAGTCTTGAATGAAATTAAAATTAAAATTATTAAAAATCAACCAATTTCGACTAGAACCAATCCAGTTTTTAACCACTTTTGAAAAAATATACGTGCCAATGATAGAACGGTTTTGTCAAAATGGGTTATCCCTCCGGGCAACGTTGCGCACTACGCCCATTGAACTTCTTTATTTTTTATCGGACTCACTGAACAACTTCGCTTGTAGGTTAACGTATAATTCTCAACAAGGTTTGATATGGCAAGTTCCTGCGACCCAATCATGAATTTTTGTCTTTTGTACAAAAATTACATTGCACGTTTAGCTGGGATGAATTGATTCTTATGCCACTTTGATGGAAAATTGTTCTCTCTTCCAACGGAAGTCACTTATCGCGATTGCAAGACAACTGAACCACCAAATCGGACCCAATGTGGCAGAAAATTCTCAAAGGTAAGGCAAGAAAAAAAATTTATAAAGTTTTCTCCAACACTCAGAAATTATGTTTAAGGCAAATCGTTTGAGAACTCGCTTTAAAAAAATGATATAGGTAATGCGGACTTTAAATTTGCATTGGTCTGTTATATTGCACCGAGACGAGACGTTGTAGTGTCCGTGGCTTGGTGGTTAGGTGCGTTGGCTGCTAAGCAGAACGTCGTTGTTTCGAGTGCTACTCGTGCCCAAAACTTCCAAGAGTATCAATCTGTCACGAATAAGTGCTTCTCAACTTTGCCGTTTGGAATCGGCGTTAAATTGTAGTCCCCCTCAATTCTTCACACTCACCCAGAGAATTCAGTTCGATAGCACAGAATCGAGCGCCTCAGAGACGGCTGTTTTAACATCGAACAGGCCTACTCTAACAACCGGAATAATGATTTAGAAAACAAAGTCTCACGTTGGGCGCCATTCCTACCTCACAAAAGTTAAACGGATTTTCTGTATAACAATGCTTTGAACCTGTTATCTAACTTAGGAATATTTCAAATTCTGCTGAAAAAGTGTAAAAGTCTTACAGGGAATACATTCAGCATTTGCTGCTCTTATTGAGACATTTTTTTCATTACTAACAAATAAATAAGCTAGTATTTTTTTTTCAACAATAATCACAACCATTCGCTTAAAAATTTGAACATGTGTGTATCTATAATAAAAATTGTTCTAATAATTCTATTTAGCCAAATATCTTTAAAATCAAAATGTGTATATTTGTAGAATCAGTTACCGCAAAATGCTGACGTCTTCGTCTTGAATTACCGCCTTTGGGATAAATGTTTTAAAAGCATGGGGCCTAATGAATGCGTTTCCGGGGGAACTTTGTCGTTGTCGCTTGTTGGTACTGTCATTCTTCGATGAGTATTATTCATTAACACTACTATACCTATACCTATGTGTATATAATATGCCTTTTTTGTTTATGTAATAGTAGCTTTTGCTAAACGAGACCTGTAGTAGCAGAGTTCGAAACTATCAAGAATTATCCCTTCCCAAGGCCCTTCAACGACTTGTCGATGCACAACATCGGGAACACCACCATTCTTCGTCACCATTTCGTATGCATTCCGTCCGGTCCTATAATCGAATTTGTATTGGTTGAAACATGACTACCCCCGAACCTCATGTGCCCAATGAGGCTGATTTCTGTCTTTTCGTATAAAAAACCTGCTTTGAATCTTCGGTATATAAAATTGCAACAGAAGCAGCAAAACAAATTAACACAGAAAATAGATTGAAGGAAGAACTCACAAAATATTCTACAACAACGAGAACAATACGAACCACAGTAAAGACACAGCAATATCGGAGAAGGGAGTGTGAAAGACAAGGAGTAACCCAACCTACTACTATAATAATTGCTTTGAGTTCATGTGTGAGTCGGCCAAATCGGGCTTAGGGGTAAGGGATGATTTTGAAGCAAACAACAGACAGAATAACCACAAATAAGGGACAAACAACATTTTTTAAGTTTTATTATTCAGTTCACTTTTTGAAGCAGATCGGGCTGCGACGTGCGAGTTGACGGGGAATTTAGACTTCAGTGGCTTGCAAATGACAATATCGGTTCATTATTTAGCCAGTTGAAGTTCTGTTCTCAATCTTAAAGGTTCCGCCTCGTTAGGATATCAAATAATATCGTTTACCTTTCCCAAATACGGTTAAATTATCAGAGAATAAATGTGGGTCCCAATCATTTATCGGTTTTAATATAAAATATTAATCTATCTATATAAAAATCGGATCTTTTGGTCGAATAATTAATTGTATAAGAGTGCCGAAAGAGCTGACGAAAGTTTTAAGCAATACCAAACTGAATTCTGAGATTATTAGTGAAAATAAAAAAATCTAGTGGTTTAGTTTTATGATCAATAAAATATATAAATTTCTTCTGCTCTGAAACATTTGTGTGTACCCTGCAAAGGATAAGATCAAAAACATGAACATTTTTACTTTAAAATGGTGAGTTAGAACTTTTGAAAAGAATCCTATTAAAAAATAATAACAGTAAAAGTTCAGATTCTTCATAATACCAAAAAAGTGTTTAGTTGGGATCTCGATTTTCGGATTGCCCATTGAAACGGGTATCGATTGCAGATTGCAGTTTTTTTTAAATGAATTCCAATAAAAAAAAATGATAACAGTTGACTGCAGTGAATTCTTAGTTGCTAGGGCATTGATATAAGTGATAACTGATCGTGTTATGAAAGATCGTGATTTGAAGGATAACATCAGTGGCGACGACCGACGACGCGACGCGACGCTAGGATTGTCATTCTCAAGTGCTTAGACAAGATTCAACCTCACACTCCTTCTAATTTGAATAAACATAAAATAGTTGACGAATAAAACCTAAGCAAAAATGAAGAATGTTTTATGGACAAATTGCAAAACAAATTTCGAGAAGCAAGTCAATGATCCAAAGGTCTATTGATCGCTTTAGGAACGAAGCCTGTAACGATTTGTCCAATTTTAAGATTCTTACTTGGTTTACAATGTAATGAACAAAAGCATGCACTAGAGTGAGCGATCGCACCAAGACCAGGGTTTCAAGTTTGAGTCTAATCTGCTCTTCTAAAAAGATCTTCTTAAGATCATTTATAAAAAATTATTGGACTCACATTTTCAATACCTATCTTTTTAGATGAAGTTTCTCTTCCACTTATAGAAAAGCTTCTAAATTTGCTCCCATTATGGGAGAGTAGCTCAAGCTAGATTTAGGAATACATAAAATATAAATAGAGTCGCGCGACAGCTCTTGAAGAGCCAAGACCTAAATGACTTACTTTCATCAACAATTCTCTGGGTGCATGTGAAGAATTGAGGGGACCTACAATTTAACACTGATTCCGAACGGCAAAGTTGAGAAGCACTTTTTCATGACAGATTGATATTCTTGGAAGTTTTGTCAGTTCTTCTTCTTCGCAAGAGGTTGTACCCGTGAAAGATGAAATAACAACTCTATGGGCACGAGTAGGACTCGTACATCTCTTTAATATTCTTTTGGATTGTGCAAAATTCAGCTTTTTTTCTCCAGCTATTCCAACCAAACTAGATTATGCCCGAACCAAACCCAACTCTTAGATTATGCCCTAGCACCAAAGAAATCGCAACATGCATCTATTCCACGCCAAAATCTTGTATCAGAACTGCCAGTCCAGTTTATATTACAAATTTCAACTTAGCTTTTTGAAAACCAGAACTTTAGGCCATATTTGGCAAGCTTGATTCAACTACCATAAAATATTTTCAATTGCTTATCGAATGTTTGGTTTTCGAACAACATAATGGGCCATATTCATAGAGAATTACTAAAGTCGTAACGTTCTAGTCCACAGTTTAAGCTAAACAACTTATGAAAACACCTCTTCTATTCATAGACAATTTTCTAGCTGAGTTTAACTAAACTAAAGTTTATTGAATAAATCTACTACAACTTTGCTTCAAATGAACAAATTAAACATCAGAAAAGTCAAAATAAAAAAAAAAAAAATATTTCTTCTGGTTGTTTGGTCTGTTTTCAAAAATCTCACTGCTGATAAAAGTAAGTAATTTAAAGAATTCGTTTTATGGAATGGAATATGGAATGAAACTTAAAGAAAACATATCCTTTAAAATAGATGGACAAAAAAATAAGAAGAGAGAAAGGCATGAAAACTGGTCGCAGCTCGAAAAAGAACTTTTCCGCGAGGTTGTTAGAAAACATCTTGCTGTTATTAATGATGCAAAAAACGACTTCAAGATGATAGAAAAGAAGAGAACTGCATGGAAGAAACAGTGGCATCGAATGAACAACAGCGGCCACTGGAAGCTGTGTTGATATTAAAGAACCATCTGAGGAAGATCTTATGATCCAAGAGATGATGAAGGAAGACTGCCAAGAGGATACAATTATGTTCGACAGTGATACTAGCCGATGTAAAATAAAATACTCAGGGCAATGTGTACCAATGCCAAGTAACGAACGAACACAACAACATACAGTTGCAAAACATGTAGCTCAAGATGACGATGACGATGAGACTCTAAACGACTCAGAAAATATACAATGTCCTTTGAAAAAATTAGGACAGTTGTCATAACTCATAACAAAAACCAAAAAGGCCAGAAGTGGATTTGATTCACCACCGCCGAAGGCTGATTTTAAGTTACAATTTCTCCATATACGAGCATCATGTCGAAAACCTCTAGATCTTGCAACAATATCTGTTATCCTGCATTCAGCATCACAGACGATCTAAACAAATTTAAGTTATTAAATTTGAAGAGAGATATGTACGTTTTACAAATGTTTCCATTGCAATGAGAACATACTTTGGGGTTGAGGGAATAGTATCCTTTTCTGTTCAAATATCTCCAACTATCTTCGAAGGACACTTTATCCTAACATGTTTACAATCGATGGTAGCAATGACACCATGAAATCCAGCAATTAAAAAAAAATCGTTTTCGTTTGTTCAAGTTCCTGACTTGTTGAAGGAAATTTCACAAAGTGTGTCAGTTGTAACGCGAGTCTTTTTACAATGTCTGCAATAATTCTGCTTACGGTTGGATGGGTAGTTCCGTGTTGATCACCTTAAGAAGGATGGGCTTTAATGTTGATAAATCGTAACCGATAAGAAATTATGGGAAGACAAATGTATACCTATGTCACTTTGAAGGACATTGCTTCCAAAAAGTTGTAATGCCGTAAGAACTTGGAAGACGTCCAGAAATTGGCATTCCTCTGTTGTTACGACCTTCTTCAATGTTAAGCAAATTTATGATATAAGTCGCTGTTTCCTTGTCGAATCGATAACATGTTCTGGTCCATTGACACAAAAGCTTCAATATTATCTTCATTTTCTATCCCAAGTTCTGGTATCCCTTTCAATACGTTTGAAAACGTTGCCAGTGGAATATCATTTTCGGGCTCAAATTCTGCTACAATGCTTTCACTTCCTTCTTGAATCCAGCTTTGCCAAAACAATTTCGTATGGTCGATGAAGAAACTTTGTCCCAAGTCTTAATAAAGAACAATGCATCCATGACATTAATTTTTTTGGATAACTCTTATGCAGTTTTTGCATCTCCCATTTTAAATAGAATGTGTTTCAGAATTAATTCTCTGTAATAGAATTTAAAATTCTGAATCACCCCTTGATCCAAGGGCTGCAACACTGAAGTTGTGTTTGGTGGTAGAAAAACTATTTTTATGTTTTGTAGGCTAAGCTCACGTGGATGAGATGCAGCGTTATCCAAAAAAAGCAAAATTTTTCTCTTCTGTATCCCCATTTTTCTATCAAACTGCATTAGCCGTTCTATCATTAAGTCACGCGTCATCCAAGCCTTCTTGTTTGATTTCCAAGTAGCCGGTAAATCCCTGAATGCCATTTTTTGAATGCCCGAGGACGCGCTTCTTTTCCAATCACCAATAAGTCTTCTTTTGCCCCTGCTATACTTACACAAAATAAGACCGTGAGTCTTTCTTTTAGTAGTTTTCCCCCAGTATACTTTTCCGATTTAAATGTCTTGTTGGGTAATGTTCAATGCAGATGCTTTCATCTGCATTGAACACATCTTCCGGTTGGTATCCAGGCAACAACGCAGGAATTTTCTCCATGAACTGATCAATATCTTCTTGAATTACGTCAGCTGATTCACCCGATACGCATTTGTGACTTAGGTATGTTCTTTCTTTTTCGCCACTTTTGGAGCCATCCGTCAGATGCATTGAAATTAGTGCACCCAATTTTTTCTGCGACTTCCATCGCTTTTGCTTTTACGAGCGGACCGGATATCGGAATATTTTGACTCGTGGATCTTGAAAACCATTCCATTCACAATTGGTCAATTTAACAACCTTCTGTTCTTTAAAATGTCCTTTTCTGATAAACGGTGGGTCCGGATCCGGACTGCCATTTGCTACGAATGTCTTCCTTACTTTTAGAAATCTCGGCAGCTTATGTTTTTCCTATGTTGAACCTAAAATATAAAAAGTTGCAAAAATTAAGTTTTTGTTTGTGTTACAAAAAAAACCTATTTGCTAAACTGCGAACAGATAGCTTTTCTTGCTCCAATACCAGCGCTGCCACTTTACTCCTATAGCAGTAGATCTACTGCGTTTTGGCCCAAACGAAAATATACTGCGCAGCAAAACCAATCTACTCCTTTTTTAGAATTTCTACACAACTTTACGAATCTTTCATTCAAAATAAATCTATACTAATATAATAAAGCTGAAGAGTTTGTTCGTTTGAACGCGGTAATCTCAGGAACTACTGGTTCGAATTGTATAATTCTTTTTGTGTTGGATAGTCCAGTAATCGAAGAAGGCTTAAGGCTACTTTACAATAAGCTGCGACCAATAGGAGCGAAGAATCTGTGGAAAATGTTGAAAAAACGGCAAAAAACATTTATTTTTCTGCGTTTTAACGCTCTTTTCTCAGGAAGTGCTTAGTCAAATTGAACAATTATTTTTGTGTTGAATGGGCACTTTATCGAGAAAGGCTTGAAGCAATATAATACTACGCCGCGACCAATAAGAGCGAAGCGTCAGAGAAAAATGGTGCAAAAACGTCAAAAAATATTCATTTTTGAAGGCTGGTATTGTTTGCTTGAACGCGCTATTCTCAGAAACTGCTAAATCAAATTGAAAAATTCTTTTTGTGTTGGAATGTAGCAATTTTTAAGCTATTCAACGGTACGGTGCAATAATAAGAGCAAAGCAGTAAGTTAGTTGCTAGAACGTTGAAAATTATACATTTGTAGGCTTTGAGTTAAGGAGAATTTCGACTTAGGAAGAGTCGACTGTTATACAATTTTAAAATAACTTCAAAACAAAATTCCGACCGACACGACGGGCGCATGATGCACAACTCAAGAGTCAAGACGCACATCTGGCCGGTGGACGAGGTACAGGTGGACGAAGTCGCGGGGAACTGCTGGTTCAAAATAAACTCTAAACTCTGAATGCATCCATCGAAAAATTCAAACTACATTCGCTATTGGCTATCGGCTCAAAAACATCAAACTGAAAGCTGGCTGACACTAGATGTCGTACAAATGTGTTTGTTTTTACCGAATTGTTTCTTGTTTTTGATTTTTTGTGCTTTTTTTTTGGAAATGGACAAATTTGTAACTAGGTCTGCAACGCCAAGGTATTAAAGTCGTATCCATAGGTATTGCATATTTTAAAATCTACTGCGATTTATTTCAATCTACTGCGCTTTTTTGTCGAATATACTGCGCTCAATTGTTCGAAGGGTGGCAGCGCTGTCCAATACATTGATCACTTCCATTTTTTTCTTTCAAAGAAAGCGTCTTTTTTTTAGACATCTTGTCTGCTTTCGATAACACAAAGAGTAACTATGAAAGCGGAAAGCAAATCTTGCCGACAAACATAATAAGTATTTACATTTCAGATCATAGCAGGCTAAGAATATTCAAAACCTGACGATATTTTTTGTTTCAAATTTTCGAATAAGCTAAGGAACTGGGGATTACCCTTCTTAACTCACAACGAAGCAGCATAGCAAGCTAACGAACAAAAATATTCTGTCCGCTTATTAAAGCATCGCGTCCGGCTTTTGGAGATGAATGAAATGAATGAAATTTGTTTTGAATGTGTCCGTTTATGAGATGTGATGAGATGAGAAAAATTGAAGAAACTAATGTCCGTGTCCGTTTAAGAGAGTGTCCGTTTATTAACAATGCCGCGTCGAATGAGACTAATTTCATGGCAATACGCTGAGTGGTTCGCGAGATAATCCAGCAAAAAAAAACGTAACGCACATACGAACATACTTACATACACACACACAGACATCATGATAAAAAGGAATGATTCGAATTCTAGTGACCTCAAAACTGGAGATTCAAAAAATTGGCCCCATTACAATAACTTCCTCTGGGAAGTTAATAAGGAGGACAGCAGAAAAAGAAAAGAACCAATATTTTCCAAGTTATTTCCGAAATAAAAAGAAGATGTCTTGTATTTCTTTTTGTATTTTATTATTTTAAGGTCTGGGAATCTTGCCCGAAGTAGGGGAATTGAGAATAAAGAATTTAAGACCAACTATAAAGTATTCAACGTTGATCTAATTCTTGTGACGGTTTTTAAAATTAAGCTGACCTTACCATTGTTCGGGGATTCGAATGTGAATAATCATTCAGTTAACTGAAACTAAGAAAATCTTATCTCCGCACATTGCACAACCATGAACAAAGAAAGGGACAGTCTGTCAAATTAAGGTGTACTTTCCATTTTAAATGAAGAAGCAGTATCACTCGATGACAATAATATAATAATTGCTGAATTTGCAGCTACCAAGGACCGAAAAATTGTATTTCGGAAGTTATATTCTATTTTCATACAAAAATACAAAATATAATGGGGCATATTCATAGAGATTTTTAAACTGCTGTTAAGCTGTTACTAACTAAAACTGGAGTTATTTATTTGACCGATGAATACTCAGATAAGTTTATTTGCCAGTTTGTTATTTTTAGATTTTTTCGATGAATGAAAAATCGGCTCTTAATTAATTTATCTTGGTATGTCCGATACATTTTCAACATACACAATGTCATAGTTCCCAGGCCATAAAAAAATTAAGGTTAACAGCTGGAGAAATGTTCAGTATTCAATTTCAAATTATTTTAATTTTATCTTTTATTTTGACATTACCGAAGTTAAACGTCATCATTTCAACAAAGTTGAAGTAGATTTCTACAATACCTACTCTAGTTTAACTAAACAGATCTAGAATATCTTCTATGAATAGAATCTGTGTTTTCTAAAATTGTTAAGCTTACACTGTGGACTAGAAAGAAAGGGCTTTATGTTTTCTGACATTATATCTCACCGAAGAGTTTAAATAAAATATATTTCTCTATACGTATCACGTTATCAAAGGACACGGTAGTGCCCAGCCAAGTTCTAGCACTACTCCCTTTTAACAGGATCGAACTCAAGCACAGTTTTAACCCACCATAACTTTTGAAGTAATATAGTTAGAAGCTTCAAATTTGAATTATGTATTAACTTCATAGAGACAAAGACGCTGTAAAAAAAATAGTTTTGTAGAACCACTACTTCCTGAGATATTGAGCAGTAAAAATTTCAAAAACCGTAATTGACTGACTGACTGATCATCAATATTATGAAGCACTTCTAACAATAGCAGAATCTTGAAATTTGATACAGTGGTAACGGGTGAACACAAAGAAAAACAAAATTTCATTTTGCTCATTCAGGGAGCGTGGTATTCACCCATTTTCTTAAAATGCTCGTAGGATGTTGAAATTCGGAATTCTAAAAGGGTTGAAAATAAGGAAATATATAAGTAGAGCTAAGTATACACAATTGGAAGATGTTCCAATATTGGTCAATTTTCCTATACAAGTTTCCTCCAATTTTCTATCAATCATGTAAACACCCAATTTTTTTCTTCAAAAGTGACAGAAAAAAAAATTGGCAGCCATTTTCTTCCAATTTTCTATCAAAAAATTAGTCGATTTCTTCCAATCGTGTGAACCCGTCTAAACACACAATTTTTTTAATTTTCAAACCATTGCACACAGGTAAATTTTCCCAAAAAGCTGGCCAAAATTATTTTTTGTTTTTTTTTTGTTTTATTGTTGCATGGAAATTCATAAAAAGTTAATTTTCAAAAGAAACAACAATTTTCAACCAAATATACAACCAAATTCGCCAAAGACCATGCAAAAAGGATGAAAAAGGGTGCTTTTAAATTTGGTATTTTCTTTGTATTGCATTGCATGCTTATTGCTTTTTAGAAAATAATAAATAAATTAACTACGACCTATATAATAAATAAGTTAAGAAATAAATACTCAAATAAATGAATAAATATATAAATAAATACGTAAATATATTAATAAATAAATAATTATCTACATTAGGGTGGTTCTTATTTGCTTTTTTTCGAAAATTAATGAAGGTATCTGCTCAATCGTCTCCAAATAAATAAAAAAAAAATCCTAATTTTTTCAGATTTTTATCTATACCCCTAATGGCCATGTATCGAAGTGAAATTCTAATACTAGGGACTTTGCGGCTGATTTTTTGATTATTCCCGTATATCTCCATTTCGGCTTTACAAATTTTGTTAAATATTTGCACAGTTATACTTAACATTATCCTTAGTGAAATTGCATTCCAAAATATTATTTAAAATATATTCTTTAATAACAAATAAATCGGAAAAGAGATCCATTTTTGTAGTACCTTTTGGGTTTATAGCACTCTTTTCCAGATTTCTCAAAAACGGCTCAGCCAATTTTTTGGAAATTTTATCAAAAGGTTTTATGCAATTTATTATTAATCTTGCATACCAAACAATTTCATAAGTGTTTTAATTTCCTTGTATGTATGCAACACTTACACTTTACGCTTTATGTCCTTGTTTCGGGACTCTTGTGCTTCTTTGCGGAGTCCCATTGGAAGAATAGCTTCAGAAATATTTTTTTGTTATTTTTATGTTTTTTTTGGCAATTAACCACCTTCTTTTATGGTCATAGACAAAATCGGACATAAAAGTTGTTTGTTTGCTCTGAAATGTCAACATAAGTTTCATTTTCCTACGTTTCTGTCAAAAAATTGATTTTTTTCGGTATGTCACGAGATGTGCATCTTCTCAAACATTCAGAAAGCTGATTTTTAGAAAGAAAAGTGAAACTTGATCACGATCTTGCGTAAAAAGTAAAAAAGTTTATATTAAAAAAACAAAAAAAAACCCTTCCGCGTCAACTTTAAGTGCGAATATTTAAAAAGAACGCAAAATGACGCAAAATATTTTGACTGTTTCTGATTAAGGAAATGCAAACGCAAATTTTAAGACTGTTTTCATTACAGAAATCCGCAGAAAAACTTAACTTTTGCATTATTGAAGTTAAAAAATGATAAAAATATTGTACCAATAAAATACTCTGCCTTAAAAGGCTTCAAAATTAATTATCAACTTAAAATATGACAAAAAAAAATATTATCTCAATAAAACATACCACTAGCAACAGAATCCATGTTTAATAAATTTTAAAAGCACCCAAAAAAAGAAAGAAAAAAAATAAACCAAATGACTTCTTCTCGCCAGATCAAAACAGCTTCTGCATTTGTTCCCTTAAAGTTTGCACTTTGAAAGCATCAACTGATTAAACCGTTATAATCTGCATCGAATGATATATGAGGCTTAATGCTTACACTATTTGTAAACAACTTTGCATTAAAAAATTACAACAAATCGCAAATTTTTTTTTATAGTTATGGCCAGCTTTTTGGGAAAATTTACCTATGTGCATTGGACGGTTGTCGACAAATTGGTTATTGGATGAAGTGCTTGCCAACGATATCGTCCAATTTTTCATTGGCAGACAATTTTGCAATTGTAGTTCAGAAGAATTGAAAAAGTATTTATTTTTTTAAACAAGGAGAATGGATGATATATGTAGGTAAGGAGTTGCTCAAAATAGGAAAATAGTTGAAAAAGATTGGACGCATACCTAAGGTTATTTTACAGCTTTTTTGGGAGTTCGAGATCGGGTGATGTTTTTTAAATGCAAGTTGTGCAGAATATAAGCTTCCCAAAAACACGTTGGGTGGGGACGTCATTGGGATGGCCGTCAACGAATGTAAGGCCAATGGGCCAGGGAACAATGTCTTGATCTCTTTGAAGTTTTTCAGGCCTATGTAGTTCTTAGAAAAAAAGATTAATTCTGCAGTCGACCGAATCAACATCATCTTTAGAACAGTTAAGTTTGTTGGTTTGGCTCTTTATTAATTTTTAAGACGTGTAAGATCTGTATTTTCTTAAAAAATTGGGCGGACAAGACACAAGACACAACATGTTTTTCAACAATTACAACAGGAAGAAAACGACCCAGAAGTGTTGAATTTTGAACACTTTAATCTTCATTGGAGGAAAAACATGTTATAAGAGAAATATCGGTAGATTTGATGGACAAAATATTCACCGACAGCACCAAATTGAATTTTTGAAGAGTATGTTGCATCTGAGTTAAATGCAATTCCAAAGCAATTATGTTAGGTCTGGACTTAAAGATTTTATCTTAATTATTTATTTAAATTTTTTTGTATTATCTATTATTTGCCACTTTTAATCACCTTTTTCGAAAAAGTATTATTTTAATTCTTCTCGCATATCTTTGCTTTCAAATTGTGTTTCAGTTTCATATTTTCTATCATTTGTCAAGAAAATTGTCCACCAATGAGTGTACCAATTTTTTGTTCTTCCAATCGTTTAAACAGGCAATTTTCAATTGGATGAAAAAAATGGTCGAAAATTGACACCCAATTTTCTTCCATTAAATTGATTAATTTTTGGATAAAATTGTCCAACCGTATAAACAGACATTTTTCATTTGATAGAAAATTGACAATTGAAATCTCATTGACGATGTTCACATTGGACTATTTCCGCCGACTTATTTTGAAGTAAGGCCAATCCGTCCACTGATCTCTATAATACACTGGATAGTGGATTCCATACAAATTATAACACTTTTCTTGACTCCTATTGATTTTGACATGGTACTCTTACACTTGTGCATCTCTTTCTATATAAACCGAAAAAGTGAGACAGAGTGAAGTGATGTTCAACAAAAAAAGTGACTGATCTCCTTTGTCTATATCTCTGATCTATATTATCTCTATCTCTATTATAGATATCAGTGTTGGGGAAGTGTTATATTTTGGTATAACTGTTATACCTGGATGGTACCTTTACACTTATAACAGTCTTCTATGGGAGTCAAACTTTTTGCTCCTATCCACTATCCAGTTATAATAGAGATCAGTGAATCCGTCGTGTTCAAACTCAAAATTAGTGTGAACACTCCAGACTCACTTTGACGTCTTATAGTTGTCATAAATTGACAATAGGCCAGTTCCACCTAACAATATCTCACTGATGTGGCTTTTCTTAGAACCAAGAAGAATTGCTACTGAAATTCAATGTTTTTTTTGCGTGTAACAAAATGTGCAAAAACGAATCAATCCCTTTTTTGAATGTCTTTGTTGTCTGGTCAGCTGTTAAATCGTTTTGTACAGAAAACTCAGAAATGTCAAACACGTAGTATTTATATATAAAATCCGTGTACAATTATGTGTAAATCCGTCTCCAAAAAGAGATTCAAGAGAAATCAATCCTTCGAGAAAAAAATTAAATTTCTTTGTGAAAGAAATGCGTTTAAGGGAAAAAAATACCACTTTTACGTCACGGATCAATTCTTGGGTTGTAAGAAAAGCCACATGAGATCACAATGTCATTTTGACTGAGGCAAAATCATTTGGTGGAACATAATTCTCAATTCTCATTGAGATAAAATAGTTACCTTACAAATTGTTATTGTACATATGTCAGTCGCGTCGAAATAGCTGAGTGAGAAATCGAATCCAAAATATTTTCATCTCAGAGATCTCAGAAAAAAATCTCATTTCTCATTTTTTTTCCACTTAAAAAATCTCTGAGATCTCAGTGAGATGTTGTAAGGTGGAACTGGCCTAATTAATTTGACGCCATATGCCAAATGTCAAAAAAAATCCATAAATTTTTAGTTTGGTTTGAAAATCCTGCCTCACTTTGTTGTCTTTTTCTCACTAGCAAGTGCGAAAGAGAAAAAACATATAGACGTCAAGATAAGTCGGAGGAAAGAATCCAATGTGAACATCGTCATTGGTTGCTGTTGGAAGACTTTTGATATTTCGGCCAATATTGGAAGATCTTCCAATCGTGTATACTTAGCTTAAGGCTATGTTTATGACCGAGCGTAAACGCATCGCGCGATGCGACGAGAACCGCTACTAGCGACTAAATTCATTGTTGCTTATGAAAGTGTTTATGACAAAGCGATTTAGCGAAAAGCGAATTGAGCGATTACAAGCGACAAAAGCGACGAAAATTTGCAATCAAAATATTTTGATCAAATGAGCGATACGAGCGATCAAATATGGACAAGTTTATAGAGAGTGTGCGTGATAAACATAACTTGCCTGATGGTCAGTGACAGTTTTTCCGTAGCATCAATTGGTACTTTCTGATTTCTGGTTCTTTTTTCAATCATTGCCGATATCTGCTCCAAGATGTACTCAAAAGTTTCTTTGCTCATACGATAGTATTCCTTAAATTTTTCAGGAAATTTTAGCAGTCGTGAATGAAGATGATGAAATTCACCGTAAGTTCTTCTTTCTGTTACAATTGGATGCACTTGAAACCTCTTATACATATATGCTTTTATTAGTTAAATATTTTTTACGCAATAAATAGCTGGTTTCTAATAATAAAACTTTCCTAGTCAATGCGCGCATTTTGCTTTCTTCACTGCCAAAACTTAAATAAAGTTTTAATATTTCAAACATTCAATCGCTTGAAGTTTCGCTCTACTATAAACACTCAATAGCTAGCGATAACGCAAGCGAAAATGTAACAAGCGATGGAGCGATTATCGTCGCATCGCGAGATGCGTTTACGCTCGGTCATAAACATAGCCTAAGTGTTGTATTGAATACTTTAAATCATAGAAGATGATATGTACAGCAATATTAAAAGAAAATAGAAAATAGTTTGGATGAAAACTTGAAAGTTCACTGTTCAAGTTATAAAATGTTAGTAATCACGCATCAAACGAAAACTTTCCAAGTGAACTTGTAAACTTTCATCCAAACTATTTTCTTTTAATATTGCTGTATTATCTTCTTTGATTTAAAATATTCAATACAACACTTTTACATGTAAGAACTTGGCGTTCTTTTAGATCTCATTACTTTTGGTGGCTGACTTTTTACACAGTGTTGTTTTGTTTTTGTTTTTTCCCACGCGTGTAGAAGACACTTGTCAGGTTGTTCGCACATAAGAGAACTTGGCCTTTTTTTACATTTTATGTTTTTTTTCTGATATTTATTAATTAATAAACTTTACACACCCAACATACTTTGCCTGTTATTCATAAAAAAAAACAATTTTTCGCGTTCATAGAGCAGAGGCAGGAGGGGGCGCCAATATTTTGCTTTACCACGGGAGTCAGTCGTCCCAGATCCGTCTTTACTTCGTAAATTAAACAATTTTTTTTATTGAATTAATTCTATTCGTTTTTCGTGTTACTCTGTTTCCATCGTAGTATTTATCAATAAAATTACAAAATAATTTTTATAATTTACCATTGTATAACGTCAATGTCAACAAACAACAACTACATTAATCAGTTTTAAATCATCAATAATGATATCCTTAACTGCCTCTCAGCAAATATAACAGATGTTAAATGAATACTAAATAAATTTAATTAAAATGCCTACACCTTATAAGAAATAAATGTTTATGTTTTTTGCGTTTTTTACAATTTCAGGTGCCAAAAGTGTTCCACAAAATGAAGCGTAAAAAACATATCAGGACAAAAATTAAATTTTGTTTCTTAAGACTGGAAGTCATGTCATGGGATTTTTACATAAACCTTCCAAACTCTTGAAAATAATTCTGGGTGAGTTTTTTTTTTTTTGTTATTTGCCAACTAAGATTATTATGTATGCTAAGAACAACATTATGTATCAATAATTTATTTATCAGTTCCTTGACATCAAACGATGCTGGTAGTTTATGTTTTAATAAATTTATTGAAGATCTACTGTAAGGGTATTGACTTGATTGAAATGATACCAGTTATACAAACTAACCACAATCCACACATCAATTTTATTAAACACAATTCACACAAACATGGGAAGTTATAGGGTGTGGCTTTGAAATCGGGCGGAGTTAATTCGTCTGCAATGGCGGCGACGCATGTTTTGAATATTTGTAGATACACATGATAGAGCACACCTTTACCAGTCGACTCATTTTGTTATATCACGCAGAGAAACTTATTTTTTAAATGTTATACACTTATTTTAAGTTCCTTAAGATTTAGACGTACAGAAAAAAATAATCTTCAATGAATCTTCTTGAATGTATACTGGAATTGAATCGGTCATTTCAAAAACGTCTGAAGTCCGTCAATTAGAATTTTTCAGGAATCAATAAAAACTGTTTCATTCACAAGGAAATGAGTTTTTATGCACTTTTTTTTGTTTAAGTTAGAGTTTGAGTGGTAAAAAATTAGGTTAGGTTAGGTTAGGTTGGAGTGGCTGTCTAGTTGTTATTGACTCATTTAGACCTTAAGGGTCCGTTGTGATACCACTAAACAAGTTACTCATGGGAGAGTAATGAACATAATCAAACCATTTCGTACTTTAAATTAAAATAGCAAAAAAAAATTTACAGTAAGTATATGAATAAAAATAATGAAAAAAAAACCTGAAAAACAGTTCTTGACTTTAGTCGTTTTAGCAAGAAATATGGTCATTGGTATACAATCTAAAGAAAACAATTGTAATAAATATTAGTTATTGGTATACAATCTAAAGAAAACAATTGTAGTAAATATTAGTAATTCCAATATAAGTACCTATATATTCCTCAGGCTTAGGTCCTTTTTGCCAACGTCCAACTCAGTTATAAACTACTTCTGTTATCTAGTAGTTCATGCTAAAACCTCTTAAGTCACAGAATAATATTGTTTATGCAAGGAACGTCCTTCACACGGTATTTATATGAAGAGGAAGGAATTTACTTATTGACGTGGTTTTTACCCAGAATAAGCATCTTGCTCTAAGTAACCATTTTCTGCAAAAAAAGCATTTTTGAAAAAAGTGTGCCTTGAGGTTTTTGGAATGACCGATTCAATTGTTTTTTTAATCACTTTATGGCAAATATAATAAGAATAACAAACATGCAAAACAGACTGAATACCTAAATGAATACCAATTTGACGGATATAGTTTTAACGCTAAAAATATGGATGTCCATAAAGATAAAGGATTATAATTAAAATCGATACGATTTACACCGATTCCTAGGACTCTGTGAAAAATTTAGCAGTTGATCTTAAAGACTATTCACATGAGCACAAACAACGACCAACAAATGAACGAAAGGTATACGATGATTTTGAAATTTCTTTCAAATGACACTTCCAAAATTAAAACAAGAACTATTCGCGGTCTTCCTCTCCTTCTATGTCCCTTGGGAATAGTGTCGAAGGCTTTCCGGGCCGGAGTATTGGTGTCCATCCGCTCTAAATGACCGAGCCATATAAGTCTCTGGACCTGTACCCTTCTGGCTGGGTCTATGTCGTTGTACAACCCGTAAAGTTCGCTATTATATCTTCTTCGATATTCCCCATCAATGCACATGGAGCCAAAGATGAACAGGAAGAACTTTCCTTTCGAAACAGCATAAGGCAAATTCATCCGATTTTGTCAAGGTCCATGATTCTGCACCATATAGCAGGACTGGGATGATGAGGGTGTTATACAGTTTTACCTTAGTTTTTACCTACTTCGAGGTAGTTGAGGACTTTGTCTACCTAGGATCCGCTATCAACTCAGACAACAATATCAGCGCTGAAATCAAACGAAGAATCACTCTTGCCAATCGCTGCTTCTTTGGATTTAGAAGGCCTATCCCGAGCAACTAAAGTGACACTCTACAAAACCCTCATCATCCAGGTCCTCATGAATCGTGCAGAGACATGGACCATGACAACATCCGATGAAAACGCTGTGGGCTACTTTGAGAAATTTGTTAATAGCGGATCCTAGGATCCTAGGTAGACAAACTAGCCTACTAGCTCGTAGTTGTATGCTTCTATTGTGACGTTCTGACTGAGCCATGCGTCGGTGTTGGGTATCCTTCCTCGGAGACAGCATATACTTCGTTTTTTCCTCATTTACCGCTAAACCTATTTTTGCCGCTTCTGTCCCAATTCTCACAAAGGCGCCATTGACATCACGGTGTGTTCTTCCCATTATATCAATATCATCGGCGTCCGCCAGAAGTTGAACAGATTTTTGGAAGATAGTGCCTCTGGTGTTGACGGTGGAGTTTTGCACAATCTTCTCAAGAACGATGGTAAAGAAAACGCACGATAGTGCATCACCTTGTCTGAATCCTTTTTTGACATCGACAGATTCCATAAGCTCGTTGCCAATCTTGATGGAGCAGCGTGAGTTCTCCATCGTCATTTTGCACAAGCGAACGAGCAAAACTAGTTAAAGCTTTATACAGTTCATCTCTGTAGATGATGTCTTACGCGGCCTTAAAATCGATGAAAAGATGGTAGGTATCGATTTGGAGTTCATAGGGGTTTTGTCCAGGATCTGCCACAAAGTGAAAATTTAGTCAATGGTTGACTTTCCTGGTCTGAAGCCACATTAATAAGGACCAATCAGATTGTTGACGAAAGGTTTCAGACATTACATATTAAGGCAGAGAGGATCTTGTAGGCGATATTAAGTAGGCTGATTCCTCTGTAGTTGGCGCAGTTTAGAGTATCTCCCTTTTTCAGAATGATAATAATCGTCATTCGATTTTGTTTTTCAGATTTAAACTTTGAAGAGTAACTAGCAGTTGTAGCAGTAGTAGAATGTTTGAGAAATCATAGTAATGTCAATAATCGAATGAGCTAGAATATTTGCCTGAATCGATCAAATCATTCGAATGCCCCATCACCTACTCCTACTTCAAACATAAATATAATCACATTTTTTAATCCTCCCGTGAGTCGTGAATAGTGTTTTAATAAGATATTTTGTGGGACTCATCGAAAATATATTAAAAATTACATATAGTATACATAAAGCATTTAATCAGTAAATTTTTGGCATTGGACATTATAATATTATACCAATAACCTGTAAGCTTCCATTAACAACATCACTATAGATACCATAGTAAATAGGTTCATCCTTTCCACGCAAATTCTGCTCTCTGCACAAAAGAGAATGACTCTGGAATAGGAAGCCGTATGATTCATTTAAATATTTGAGTTCCATGAAAGACTTTAAAGGAAGCCAGCCTTATGAAATTATTCTTTCATAAAAAAGTCTTCTTTGTACTATTTTGGTTGCCGATGGAAACATCCTGGTAGAAGCATTATTAAGATTTACATTTTTTTCGACATCCACCTTCCTGGATACATATAATTGCGCATGGCAATAAAATTTTAAATTTTGTTCTCATATTATTTATTTTTTATCGTTCTTTCTACCATAGATTCGCTGGAAGATCAAGAGGGTGGAGCTATGTACATATCGTGCGATGTCTCAAATGGAGGTCCTGTGGAAGCTGAAACGGGATACGTTCCCAACAATTCATTGTTCGGGTTGGCATTGGATAGTCCGCAGGTAAAATCGGTGTGAAGTGTAAGCAATTTAGGAAAAATTACAAATAATTGTTTCAAGGATCTTGAATTTGAAAAAAAAAATGTGTTAAAGGGAAAAATTGTGATTAAAAATTAAAATTATGTTTAAGTGAAAGAGCTGACGCGTACTAAATGGATTATCAGTTTATTTTAATACAAACAAAATTAAAGGAAATAAAATAAATCAAAACCGAAAAGGTACCTACATACATTATTATCAAGGAAAAGAAAATTTTATTCCAACCATTCGCGATTTAAAATTCACTTATCACATTGCTATGAGAGCTTAAATTGGAAGGATTAAATAAATAACTAAATTAAAATCCATTAAAGTTCTATATACTCTATAGCTATAAGCTCGTGGTGTACCGTGTACCCCGATAACATCTTAAAACAAATCTTTCTCACAGAAACCATATTATTTGAAGGGGATAAAAAGAAGCTACCCCAGGGCAACTGTACTTACATGTTACATTTTACCGGCATAAAAGTAGCATTGTAGCATATGTCATTTCGAGACTGCTATTCTGGAAAAAATCATCTTTTGCTCTATGCAAAGTTAAAACAAATCTATCTCAAGGAAACCAAACTTATTACCATAATAAAATGGAGCCTATGTGCTATTCCATCTATCTGTCATCTGTGTGCTAAATTTCATCCAGATCCGTTCAGTCGTTCTGAAGTCATGAAGCAACAAACATAAATCCATCCATCTATCCCCTTTTTCGAAATTCCAATTTTTTTTTTAAAAGCTTGTTTCCGGATTGATGTGAATTGCTGCAATTTTTTATTTGAAAAATATATTTAAAAAGGAGGGTTAAAGATCCCAAAAATCGTTTTTGACCGTTTTAATTTTGCAAAGTTTTCCAAGTGTTAAAAGTTGGTCTTAAGTTTTTCCCAAATTTTTTGACTCCATTTGGAGGATCACGAAAAAGAATCCAACTAAGAAAACACGTTTAAAAAATGTTGGTGCTTTTTTTCCAAAATTTCAAAACTTTCCAGATTTTCGTCGGTCCAAAAAAAAAATGCAAATTTTGAAGTAAAAGTATTTTTTATGATATTATAAAATCTATTTAATAAATGAAGCTGAGTAAAACCAAGCAATTTCCGACCAAATGTAACTTATAGATAAAGGGTGGTTTTTTTTTTTTAAAGGTACAGAACTTTAAGTTGCAATGAAACAACGATTGACATGATTTCTTATTTATTCGAAAGATAATCTTGTGGCATTACATTTTAAATATGATTTCTGGCATATGACTGCCACGACTGGCTCGGATGTAGTCCAATCTGGACGTCAAATTTTCGATGGTCAAGCGTTTGTGGCTTATCCGCATAGACCAATGACACTGCATAACCCCTCAGAAAATAGTCTAGCAGTGTTAAATCACAAGATCTTGGAGGCAAATTCACAGGTGCAAAACGTGAAATTAGGCGGTAACCAAACGTGTCTTTCAATAAATCGATTGTGGCACGAGCTGTGTGACATGTTGCGCCGTCTTGTTTGAACCACATCTCCTGGACATCATGATTGTTCAATTCAGGAATGAAAAAGTTAGTAATCATGGCTCTATACCGATCACCATTGACTGTAACGTTGTGGCCATCATCGTTTTTGAAGAAGTACGGACCAATGATTCCACCAGCCCATAAAGCGCACCAAACAGTCAGTTTTTTCTGGATGTAACGGTGTTTTTTTTAACGGTGTTTCGACATACACTTGAGGATAAGCTTCACTCCAAATGCGGCAGTTTTGTTTGTTGGCGTAGCCATTCAACCAGAAGTGCGCTTCATCGCTATAAACAAAATTCGCTTATGAAAATCGGGAACAACGGCCAACTCGTTTTGGGCCCATTCGACAAATCTACCTACGCCCTGCTTGATGATCGTTTGGCTTCAATTCTTACACGAGTTGGATTTTGTAAACACGCAAACCAAGATCTTTCCGCAAAATCTTCCATAGAGTGGATGGACACAGATCCAATTCCTGTGGTCGATGGCGGATGGACTCATTCGTTCGGTTCTTCCTGAATGCTATACGCTCTACAGTAGCAATAGCTTCTTCTGTACGCACCGTAAGGCGTCTCTGGGCCTTTGGGGATGCAAGTTATCAATTAGAGTAAACGTGGTGCGAAAACGTTCCATGTTTAATCGAATTAAATGCTCTGATGGACGATTTTGTCGACGATAAAATGGACGAAGTGCGCGATACGTATTCCGCACAGTACCATTATTTTCGAAACAAAATTGCACAATTGGCAAGCGTTGTTCATGATGAATTGCCAACCCAAACTGAGAATAAATCACTTGACAGCTGTTAAATCGGTCGCCGTCTTGAAAAGTAATGCCAACTAAAAGTTCTTTACCTCGAAAAAAACACCCGTTATATGCTGTATTTCGTGTTCATTATAAAATCAATCTCAACAATCCCATAAATATCTATTTAACAGAAA
This sequence comes from Sphaerophoria taeniata, assembly GCA_943590905.1. Classification (NCBI taxonomy): domain Eukaryota; kingdom Metazoa; phylum Arthropoda; class Insecta; order Diptera; family Syrphidae; genus Sphaerophoria; species Sphaerophoria taeniata. The sequence continues at coordinate 181,851,345 of OX016540.1, read as the reverse complement.
ATGGTGGATTAAAAAATTTCCTTATTAGAAATATAATTCATATGGAGCTCCCCTTTTGGCAAACAAACAAATTTTGCATATTCCAGGGCTTTTTTTAAATTGTTTCATGCTTTCGTTCATCGATATTGAGTATGGGAAATTTCCCTCCATTTCGAAAATCATTAAGTTGTCCCAAGTTCAAAATCACTCAAATCCAATTGTTCCAAAGTTTCATTAAAAAATATTCAAAATTAAACATTTTAAGCCCAAAATTACAAAATTCATGTTAATCTTGTAATGGCGTCCCCTTTTCGTAATTTCTAAAATCAAAACTTGTTACAGCTTTTTCTAGAAATTCTTTTAGTCATTTTGGCTGTCGTTTAGGTTTGTTTGATCTTTACGGTCTGTTCCTATTTTTCGTAAAACCCAGACACTACCGTCTCCCGATGTTTTAATGGGAATCCACTAATCTACAACATGTGAATGTAAATCTAATTCGTAATATACTAAACCGATCATCATGAAACTTTGTAGGTACAGAAATTCTTGGTATGAGACAATTTATAGTTCCCGCGGGAACATCATCTACTTTATACATTAATGTGAAAGTCTGTACGGGGTTGGAGATTCACGCCTAAGCCACACCACCGAATAACGCGAATAACACGAAAATGTACACAGTTTAATAATTATACCTCAGAACGGTTGTAGGCATGGTTTTTGTAATGAAAAATGTCGACTTTAAATTGCGGGTCAGACGTGCACGTTGTTCGCGGGGTCGGCTGACGGCTATTAAGTTAATAACAACAACCTGCGATATTTGCGTCATCAGACGGTGAGGCAAAGAACCTATATTTATAGGGCACCCGGCCGGCGCGACTGTGGGTGTCGGCGCATAATTCATTGCATTTTCGGTAGAGTCAACTATCATATTACTCTTATATTATGTTTCTGTTAATCTTTACTTCATCCGTTCAGAATATTTGTTCAAAGTAGGTACCTAATTCAGGGAACACTATTTTGACCGCAGACCTAAATCACTTTTAACGAAATCTCGCAAATTTGAAAAAATCTCGCGGGTTGGGGTGGTATTCCTGGAAATCGAATTCCCGGATAACGAAATTCCGGAAAATACTTTCCTGCACTATTTTTTCCCGTGTAACGATTTTCGATTTTTCAAACAACCCTGAATTAGGCTACACCCTTTTTCAAAAACAGAAATTTTATGAGACACCGAGCGCTGAGAATCATGGAGAACGAAGCATTTGAATTCTCCGTTCAAATATTTCTATATAACGTAAAGGTAAGCAGTTGTTTTATTTTGGGAAGTCAGTCAGTTCCAGATTCCACATGCTAGGGAGAGGACACGCCGATGCTTTTTTTTTGTTTATCAACAATTAAATTAAATACAAAGTTATATTTTAAAATTTGCGCGAGTTTCAAACGATAATATTGTATTGTATTTAATTGTTTATAAACTGAGTCGGATGAGATAATTTTTTTTCTTCTATCGCTTTCTGGTAGCTTTAAATATACTAAAAAAAAAGCTCGATTTTATTCCCTTCTACCAACTGAAAATTTGAAATTCTTGATAAAAAACAAAGTTAATGGTAAAAGGTTTTATTCATTAAAGGCAAAGCTTAAACTTAAAAAAAATAGATATATTAGTTAAAAAAAAACACGGTTTTGAAGTATTTTTTGTCTTCATCAGTAGTTTTGAACAAAAATCTAGATTGTTTCTTCTTCCAATAAATAAAATGGTCAGTTGGAAGAAGGAAATAAAAACCGACTAGATCGTGCAATAAAATTAATTAGTTGGAAGAAGGAAATAAAATTAAGATTTGTTCCTTTCTACCAACTTATGCTTCCAGAATCACCTATATTTACAGTGAACGAAATGATTTTCGTTTCTTTCTTTCACCTAAAAGATGCGTCAACGTATAGAGATGACATTTGCATCAAAAAGTCAACTTTGTAAATTTTGTGTTTTATTCCCTTCTTCCAATTAGTGGTTCAATGGATTTATTTAAAAAAAAAAGGCATCGGCGTCTCTTGTCCCTTGCAAGGAACAATCTGGAACTGACTGATTTTCCAAAAGAGCAACTATATTTGAACAAAAAATTCGAATGCTTCGTTCTCCATGATTCTCAGCGCTTGGTGTCACATAAAATTTTTACAGCGCTTTTTCTAGGAAAATGTTTCCATGTTATATATTTGTTTTCTTTGTTTTTGAATTCTCCAATAATTAAACATTTTAAGTTGAAAACATTATGTTTGTTCTTTCATTAGTATGCCAGAAATTTATAGAAACTTCAAATACAAAGAAACTAACTGCATACCTACACATTTGTTTGAGGTTCTGCAATCTAGCAAAGCTAATTATGTACCTACTTTAGAAAATCATAATTTTAAAATCGTATTTCTAAAAAACAAATTCCTGAACTCCAATCATACATCAATCGTTATAAACAACCGTTTTACACGGTTCACTTTTTTGGTCCTTTCAATAAGCTCGCAGTCAAGGGTTTTTTTTATCCAAAACCTAATGTCGTTTTCCATTGGTCGTCTAGAAGCATTCGGAAGAGTCCAGAAGTCTTCTGAAACCATTCCATTGGACTGACTTTGACAGACGGAATGCTTCTGACAAGAGCAGAACTCTTCTGTTTTGAAAACAGAATCGTCCGAAAAATGACACATACATCATAACCCGTTCCATTGGAGGTAGAAGAAGAAACGTCAAAAAAAGACCAATGGAAAACGACATAATAAGAGCACTAGAGTCAGAGTGTAGTAAAATCTTCCACATCCGTGTTGTGCGTTCAAATAACTAATATCTATATTTGACAGTACTACCGAAGTTTGGCTTTAGGTTAAAAGGAATCACCAATCATGCGTGAATCTATTTTTTGAACAATGTCCAAAAGTATGTTAATGGTGCACCAGCCTAGCGGTTAGTGTTGTGCTAAAGCTTAGGAATTGTATGTCTTGTAGTTGATAGGAAGATCAGAGGAGAAGACATGTTTCTTGCATCATCTTGAGGCATATCTTGCAATATCGCAAACTGGGGGTAATCATGTTTTTCCTTCTTTTTTTCGTCACATTTGGTGATCTTCTGATGATTATCAATTTTTTTAGTCGCTTTTGTTCCTTCTTGTAAATTATTCGTGGAATCACCTAAGAGATTTTTTTTTGTATTTCTAGCAAGAGTGTGCTGCATCCTGCGTGGGCTGTCTCTGCTGCCAAGGGAATACATCCTTACCTATCCCAACACTTAGCACTTCTGATTTCGAATCAGGAAATTGCTTTGAAAATAACAGTGTTCCTTTGAGGTATTATACTGCCTTTTTTACTCAAATTTATAAATTTTTTCATTCTCAATTTATAGTAATTCACCTCAACCCAACTCACAAACAAATTTGGGAACGTATTGGAATTCGGATGAAATGGCGTCAACCTTCCCAGGACTGCCACCTTTAGATATCGATCCTTTGCCAAGTTTATTTCCATTTTCTCCATGTGGTGCTTCATACAAGTAATGTTATTTAATCCTCACAATAATGTGCCATCAAAAGTATTCCAAAAATCAATTCAGTTTTTCAGCTAATCCTCATCAAGCATCTTTATCATATACGGTTCATCCGCAACTTATCAACCAAACTCAGGCACAACAAAATAACACAACAAATGCACTCAGCACATCAACGCAATCATGCTACTATGATACTCCTTCAACATGCAACCAGCATTCCACTCCACCCATTTACCCCAGCATGAGCGTCAATGTCAGCATGAATATGACCATGCATGGGTATGGAGCGGAAGCTTCTGTTCCAATGCAATGTTCTCAAATGCAGTGGACACCACCAAATTCGTCGTCATCTGTGAACGTGCTCTATCCTCCATTGCTGAGTCCGTCTCATTATCCAGCTGCTACGACATACTCTTTTACCGCTGATTTTAGACCACCAGTCAACAATCAATTAATTTCTCCAGCAACAGGGGAGGTTCAAGATAAAATTTCACCACATAGGGCTTTCTACTCACAGCCAACTCAATCATATTCACCACCCAAAAGTCCACAATATTCTCTAGTGAGTTTAACTCAACCCTTTATTTAATTAAACACACTAAAATATACTCATATTGTTATTATACAGGTAAGGGACACAAAGTCCTTTGGGAGTGGTGGTTTTGAGGATGAAGATAGCAACGATGGATCAGATTCCAAACCAAATCTTTGTAGGCTCTGCGGTAAGACATACGCTCGCCCTAGCACATTAAAAACACATTTGAGAACACACTCAGGTGAGAGACCCTATAGGTAAGAATATTCAAGTGCCTTTTCGTTTTCTTCAAAAAAAAAAAAAAATTTCTTATCATGTGTGTAGGTGTCCTGATTGCAACAAAAGTTTTTCACAAGCAGCCAACCTCACAGCTCATGTACGCACACATACCGGACAAAAACCTTTCCGTTGTCCAATTTGTGATAGACGATTTTCACAGAGCTCGAGTGTTACCACACACATGAGAACGCACTCTGGAGAACGTCCATATCGGTGTTCATCATGCAAAAAATCATTTTCGGATAGTTCGACACTTACAAAGCACTTGCGTATACATAGCGGAGAAAAGCCCTACCAGTGTAAATTATGTCTGCTAAGGTTAGTATTTTTAAGTGTTCGCTTTTTCATTCTACGAATATATAATTTTTTACTTTATAAGAAAAAAATAAATAAAAACAAATATATAATATAGTACATTTACCTATAGGCCGCAGCGTTCTCATAGCAATAGATTCGAGCTTTGGTGTCTCGTTAGCAGAGCTGTGAAAGAATGCAATCTTTTGGTATTGCATCGTCAAAAGTCCCATTCATTTAACTGAATTTCAGGAATGCATTTACATTCCCTATTGCAATACTTTAACTTCGAAAATAAAATCGCAGTTAATTTTGAAGTCTTTTGTATAAAAATCATTTAGAGCAGTTAAAAGACTTGAAGTCAAAAGAATGCATTACTTTTTTACTGCTTGCATTCTTGGAAATCTTGTAAATGTCTTTTACATTCTTTGCAGTCATTAAGTTTTTTGATTGCATTCAATGTAATGCAGTCATTTCACTGCTTTTGTAGTCGTTTAACTGCTTGAAGTCTTTTTTATTTGCTTGAAGTCTTTTAACTGCTTTGAAGTCTTTTAACTGCTTGAAGTCTTTAAACTGCTTTGAAGTCTTTTAACTGCTTGAAGCCTTTTTTACTGCTTGTAGTCTAAAGACTACTACCTTGCACTCCCTTTAGCCAAACTTTTTCAACTATCGATTTACACAAGCGTTTTTCCACAGTTTTGGAAGGAGTCATTTATAATTCCTGTTCACAAAAAAAGCCCTAAAAACGATGTAAAGAACTATAGGGCTATTGCAGAGCTTTCTTGTATTCCCAAACTCTTTGAAAACATTATTTATGAATTCATGTTTTTCACTCCAAATAAATCTTTTCCCCTAGGCAACGTGGGTTTCTTAAGGGTAGGTCCACCACCGCTAACCTTGTTGACTTCACATGACATCCTTTTCCGTTTGCGCATTAGAAGAAGGTGAAGAAATTGACGCTATCGCCACTGATTTTAGTAAAGCTTTCGACAAAATATCACATAACTTAATCCTGTTTAAGCTTGAGAAATTAAATTTTCCATTTTCCAGGAGATAGGATCCGATCTTATCTAACCAATCATAACTATAAAGTAATTTTCCGATCGTGTATATCTTACTCAATCAAAGCTATTTCTGACGTACCTCAGAGTAGCCACATTGGTCCAATTATTTTGTTCTAGCTACCAATGACGTCGACCAAATATTCTCCCACTCAAAGCTTCTTATTTACGCAGATGATATGAAAATCTACAAACAGATAACGTGCTCCAAGGATGCTGAATTACCTACTTTAAACTAACTTGAATAAGTTCTTCACTTGGTGTAAGCAAAATTTCTTAGAACTTATTATTAACCCTGATGCTCCACGAGAGTAAAATCCAATCCAACTTCTCTTCCGCAATCTCATCCGCAATCCAGTGCTTTTGTAGACTGGGCATATTATGTCTTGCCATCAGCAACCTCAAATTGTCACATTTCACATTTGTCACAAATATGCAGGTACATATGAAAGCACTCAACGACAAATTAAACGAAATGAAATTCGAATGTCAAAAAGTCTGTGGAAAATGGACGCTCTCCACTACATACAACACAAATGTCAAATTTGATGACTACCATCTACATCTGATCTGGCTACCATCTACAAAACTTACATACGTCCAAAACTTGAGTACAACTCTCATGTTTGGGCTGGTGCTTCAGTGACGTACTTAAGTCTTTTGGACAGTATACAGAACAGAGCATTTAAGATGATTGGTGACCATACCATCGTTGAGACATTTACGTTACTCGAACATCGACGTAATGTCTCATGCCTCACCCTCTTTTACCGTTACTTCAATAGTTTATGCTCTAGTGAACCAGTTGCATTCCTCCCCTTAAGATATTCAACCGTAATACCCGCGCCTCCAGGAATGCCCATCAGTTCACCCTCGAGCCCAACTTCGGACGTACGGTTATGTTCAGAGAATCGTTCTTTAGCCGTACTACGCGAATGTGGAACTCTCTTCCACACTCTGTCTTCCCCAGTCACTGCAGTGTTCAGGAATTCAAGACCAATGTTAACCGACACCTCATCCTAAACCCTCTCCATCTATCCCTCTTTCCCTAACGCTCGCACTGTGCTTTGGCATAAAAAGGGAACAAAAACCCCTTGAGTGCGTGCTTATTATAAAAAAAAAAAATTACCTTTTCTAGGAAGCGCCCACCATTGCCCCAGAAAACATTATTTTTTAATAATGAACCCATCGCCATAGTCTCTTCAATTTGTGATTTAGGTGTTCTATGTGATACCCAACTCAATTTTACTTCCCATATCTAGGATTCATTAAGCGTTGGTCTAAGAAATTTTCGAATCCGTACGTTACTAAATCCTACACAACTTTCGTTCGACCAATTCTTGAATATTCTTCTCAAGTTTGGTGTCCATATAACCACATTCACATTAAACGCATAGAAGCAGTACAACGTAGATTTATTTTGTTCGCTCTACATGGGTTAGGCTGGGCCTGGGATGGCCCTTTAAACCCTTCCGCTTACGAATACCACTTGAAATTACTTGGGATGCAATCTTTATCAACGCGTAGAAACAATGCTGACATTATATTTATCCATTAGCTTATTAATGGCCTTATTGACTGTCCAGATATAATGTCAAAAATATCATTTTATACCAACCCACGACGACTTAGATCTAATCCCTTATTAAGAATCCCCTACCACCGAACTGACTATGGCCGAAACGAACCAATCACAAGAATGACTGTAAAAGTTAACAACACCAGCTCTTTCGATCGTAACCTCTCAAAAATGGACCTGAAAAAAATTCTCAGCTTACCATCCTATTCGCAATAATTACCCTAAATTATTTTATTCATCTTATTATTACTTTGTTAACTTGTTTTAATAAGATTTAAGATTAAACTTAAGATCGACTTGTATTAAGCCTTGAATAAAATTGATAATATGTAACTCAAAAGTGAATGTATTTAATTTCTTACAGATTTTCTCAATCTGGAAATCTCAATCGTCACATGCGTGTTCATGGTACAAATAATAATCTGATATCGTGACAAAAGCCTAAAAGTTTCCACCACTATCATAATCTTAACGACTACAGCATAAGTGACATGAACCCTGCATCACAAAATTATCCGGGATACTATTTTTGTGCACTTAACAATTCTAAAATGGAGCGTTTCCTAAATTAATAAACAAATATGGGTGCTCTCTTCAATGAAACCTCAGCGCAAAGGACATGTATTTGTAGATGTACGCATGAGAAATCGTATGAAATATAATACTTTTTAATTTTTTTTTTCAATTAGACTAATGCTCAAATATTTAAGCGTGGATTAATTAAAGCTATTCCCATAAGTCTTTCATGCTAGTGTAAATATATATATTTTTATTATCTAATAATAAATGAACGGATTAATGTATAACCGAATCAATTGAAACGAATTTTATACAGAAAATGAATTCATAAAAATTTCTTATATTATGTATGTATTTTAAACATCAATCAAAATTAAATTAGAAAATTTATTTAAACACGCATAAAGTATAAATTAAATGTGTGAAGGTTGAAGAAATATTAAATGTACTTATATTAAACTCATTTAAAAAAGATGCGTAAAAATTTAATATATTGTAATAAACCAGTTGCTTAGAACTCATGACAAAAATAGGAATTCAATATTTCAAGAACAACAAAGTATATGAACATGAACCCCAAGCTACATAATATCTATGTATGTAAATACCGAAACAAAACACAACTATTTGTATTATCATAGGATAAGTAAAAAATACTGTTAAATATTAAATGTTAAGGGTAATATAATATTTATAACCTTATTGAATTTCAAGAGAAGCTCTAGTCATGTGCCCTTGCCCAGTTTTGATTTTTATAATTATAAAACAAATAGATAATAATATAATCTTAAATTTTTTTTTTTTTTTTTTATTTCACAGGAACGAATATTTAAAGAACTGGATTATTATCAGTTTTCATTGTAGGAGTATTAATCATGACAAAGAGTCTGACGTTTATTCTTAACTCAAAATGTGTGAAAAATTCCGTGCGAAAGTGTCTCAAATTAGGTGCATCGATTTTTGTATATTTTTTGTGATTTGCAAAAGGAACAACATAAGTAACCTACTTACTTATCACGAATTTATGTAGAAATGGTGAGTGAAGACAAAGGGATATGAATTAACATCCATGAAAGTCACATTTTTATATAATTTTTAAAAATCGGTTTTACGTTTTTTTTAGAAGGGCGCGACCCGACAGCTCTTGAAGAGCCAAGGCCTAAGTGGCTTACATCCACAATTCTCTGAGTGCGTGTGAAGAATTGAGGGGACCTACAATTTAATGCCGACTCCGAACGGCAAAGTTGAAAAGCACTTTTTTCATGACAGATTGATACTCCTGGAATTTTTGTCAGTTCTTCGCAAGAGGCAGTGCCCGTGAACGATGAAATAAAAACTTTACGGACACGTTTTCGTTTACCGCTCCCGGTATCCCGTCTCAGGACGCCAAATTTTCCCGTTTATACAGGGTGATTTACGAGCGTTGTGTAAAAAAACTAGAGCGTGTAGGTTGAGTTGAGACAAGAAAAAAATCGTATCGGAGGGGGGTGGGTCTATTCCCCCTCGTTTAGCCGGTAGGGGCAATTTTCTGAAAAATTGACTTATTTTGTAAAAAAAAAAAAATATTAAAAATCAACGGCTTCGTAAACAACACCGTGCTATACCTTTCTGGAAAGCCAAAAACTTCTTCTTTCATATTGTTTTTAAATTAAATATGTAGTTTAAAAAATATAAATTTTCAAACTCAAAATTTTCAAAAACAAAAACAAAAAAACATTTTTGAACTAATTTTTTTCAAAATTTTATGTAATTAAGTACTAATTTTGTTTTAAAAATTCAATGCCGTTGTCAATTTTAAGTCGGAAACAGAAAACCGGATGCAAAAATATCTTTTCGTTCTTGAGAAATAAAAAAAAAAAACAAAAAAAACTTTTTTCTAAGAAAATCTTTGTTAATTTAATACTTTTCTACTTTATTCAGTCCTCATAAAACTCCAATTACAAAACAAATAGCAAAAGAAAGGTTAATGTTTCATAAATAAATTTATCAAAAAGTCCAGATAGGTAAAAATAAATTAACAAAGATTTTCTTAGAAAAAAGTGGTTTTGTTATTTTTTTTTTAATTTCACAAAAACGAAAAGACATTTTTGCATCCGGTTTTCTGTTTGCTACTAGAAATTAACAACGGCATTGAATTTTTAAAACAAAAATAGTACTTAAATACATAAAATTTTGAAAAAAATTAGTTCAAAAAGTTTTTTTGTTTTTTTTTTTTATTTTGAGTTTGAAAATTTATATATTTTTTTTCAACTATTCGTTTAAACAATTTAATTTAAAAAAAAATGAAAGAAGAAGTTTTCGGCTTTCCAGAAAGGTATATCTCGGTGTTGTAAACGAAGCCGTTGATGTTTAATATTTTTTTACAGAATAAGTCAATTTTTCTTGTCTCAACTCAACCTACACGCTATAAGTTTTTGGGACAACGCTCGTGAATCACCCTGTATATCGATTTAAAATGCAATAAAAACACCACTCACAAAGTGTGATGTCTGTTAACTTTAACAATAAGACAATGTTGGGTTGGCTACGAAAGACCGCAGATTAAAATGTTGTTCACAAAATTTCGCAAACTTCACTTTCATAAACTAAAATCTTGTTTCTTATAGAATCCCGCAGTCACAAAATTTCGCTTTCTCAAATCCCGCAATTTTAAAATCTCGTAAACTAATCGACCCCCGGGACGTTGTTCCCGCCCCTAAGAAATTGTTAGTATTATATTAAAGGTAGAGTGTGCAGTTTTATCGTAGTTTTACAGAGTTGCCACAGTTTTAGAAGAAGCAACCGGTTATTCAATTTTACCAGATTCCCTTACTTTTGCCAATATCAAATTTGCGAAGAATTTTTTCTCAATTACTCCTGGTTAATTTGCAATAAACCGTCATTGTAGTATAAATGAAAGTATAAGCCAAATGCAAACTGAAAACTGTATTATTTGAAAGAGGGGGTGAAAAAAATGCGAAGTAAGTATAATTACAGTTATTTTATTATTTTAAACACCGAATTTCCTACTAACGCCTTTTTTACACTTTGTTTGTGAACCTTACGTTTTTTTGTGCCAAATGTTGTGTATTTTTAACATAATTAATAAATATCGGAGTTTGTTTATTTCTTCGGTCATCTGCTTAGACAAGATTTACTCAGGGACAAAATAAGGAGGATCCTTATAAGATTTATTGACATGACAGTGTGTAGTTTACTAGTGTTAATAAAACATCGATAGTTTAATCGATTAATCGATTGTTTTGAACTATCGGGACTATCGATAGTTTCGAAATTTAATCGATAGTTTATATATTCAATGGATGTGCTAAAAATGAGTTCTTAGGTTTGCCCTCTGCCAACGAGTAATGACCTACCTATTGAATATCCAGAGGGAGTTACATGCTCATGTGTCTTTTTATTTTTATACTACATAATTGATGTCAACGTGCTTATCTCTTTTCGTATTCATAGAGATAATATAATAGGCGTTTTTCTTTTTTACATCTGAACAGAGCTTGAACTGTCAAACGAAAAATTGTGTTTCTTTTTTAGTTCAGAGTGTTCAGAGCATCAAAGTTGTGTTGCTTTTTTCGTTCAGAGCACTGATTCTGAGTGTTCAGAGTTCGAAACCGCGCTCAGAAAAAAGAGACCGAGCATAATGAACAAAATGCTGAGCGCAAGCGTGTTTTTCTCAAAACAATTGAAATGGTGGAGGAAACACGTCGCTCAGGCAAAGATGGAAAGTTTTATTTTGAATAATTAATTAAATATTTTATTTATTAATAAAAAATAAGTTAATTTCAGCTTTCAAAAATACGAAGTGTCGATGTCTGAACTAAAAATGCTCCATTGCATTTCAAAATGAAATCCGAACGTTCAGAAAATGTTCAGAGCTTCATTTGTTCAGAGCGAGTTCAGCAAGATCTGAACACTCAGAGTTCGGAGCCCTGAACTAAAAAAAGAAAAACGCCTAATAGAGCACGGCAGCGGTAGCACTTCGTACAGGTGGAATTGACCCCGAAAATTGTGAGAAAGAAGCTTTTTCTCTCTGAGACAAAAACAATTTTGATTTTGACGTTTCTTTTACTTTGTTCTCTGTCCATTCCACCTTACAGCAAATCAGCGACAAGCTCAGAGAGAGAGACAGGAACTCCTTAATATCTTCTTTCTCATAATTTGAGGAAACACGTATTAGGGTAGCTTCCGTGCTTTATTATATTATCTCTATGGTCGTATTTTGTGTGGAAGACAGAGGGAAAAAACATTGGCAATGGTGAAATACGTTTTGTTAATTTTTTTTCTTGACATGTAGGCCGTTATACTGAATCTTATTGTGTTTTTTTTTTTTTTGAAATACTATCGATTGTCTATCGATTAATCGATTAAAAAAATAAAAACTATCGATACTATCGTTTAGCTCAACAATCGATGTTTTATTAACACTATAGTTTACTTTTAAGAGTTTATGAAAAAGACACCGCTCTTAAATTAAAAAAAAAAATTAAGGTTATGTACAAAACTGTAACTGTGGACTTCAATAGTAGGCCTTGCTTTTAGTGTGGTATGTATATTTGTTTTTTGTTAATGTATAAGAGTGAGAAAGATGCATAAACAAACGTATAAAAACTATTTGTCATTTGGCATATAACAGGATGGAGATATAAGTCTAACCAGCTTATTAACATAATTTATGAATAATTTAATAGTTTATACTTGATTCATATTTTTACGGATATTTAACCAATTTTTCTGTTTTTAAAACTTATTTCACCATGCTGAAGCGCAAGTGTACAAGCAAATATATAATCCCTCCTATGGAAGATATGAGCAGTGTCACACAGAATTTAGGGTTGCTCATAGTGGTGCTGGTAAAAACATAAAAATGCCGATCATGCAGAAGGCTTAAAGTTCTTCTAAATTAAACTTTTTCACATAGTCGGACGCGCAAACTTCAAAGGATATAAATATTGCAGTTGCAGAAGGTCTACCACTCAATACAAGAAAACCACAGTTTTCGTTTCAACGATTGTGCCTCAAAATTGATTCAATCATGGTTCGATCCGAAATTTATGTCGTTTTCCATTGGTCTTTTTTTGACGTTTCTACTTCTAGCTCCAATGGAACGGGTTATGATGTATGTGTCATTCTTGGTACGATTCTGTTTTCAAAACAAAAGGGTTCTGCTCTTTTTAGAAGCATTCCGTCTATCAAAGTCAGTCCAATGGAATGGTTTCAGAAGACTTCTGGACTCTCCCGAATGCTTCTGGACGACGAATGGAAAACTACATTAGATGCGTTCGAAAACAGAAGCTATTTTAGTTAATGTGTTGGCGTGTGCAGCGAGCAAATTAATAAAAGAGGATCTTGGTAAATTCAACTGTTTGTAGTTTCAACTGACACGCTGCAAACCACAACAACACGAAAATATACCCTATTCTGGTGCGCTTTTTTCAACCTTATGAAGGTGCATAAGTTAAAATTTTAGATGACCAACTAGGTTAAACTTCTGATATTAGGCGTTTTTCTTTTTTAGCTCCGAGCAGGGTACGGAGCTGTCAAAAAAAAACCGTATTTCTTTTTTAGCTCAGACATATCGGAGCGCTCAACTTTTGTTTATTTTTTAGATCAGACCGTGGTCAGAGCGCGATCTACGAGCTCGGTTAAAATTGATGGAGTAGATGGAGTAAAAAGTTGAGTGCGGCCAATTCATGTATTTTGTTCATTTATCATGACTGAGTTGATGCGAAAAAAAATTAAAACGGTAGAAATGGCGGTCGGAGTAAGTTGTTATCCGAATGAAGGAAAATATTTTTTTTTCAATTTTTTTGTATGTGTGACAGTTCCGTGCTCAGGTTTGTTTCTTTATTAACTCGGAAAGGTCTGAGCTAACTCTGCTCAGACCGAGCTCGATGAGCTCAGGCTCTATTCCGTACCCTGCTCAGAGCTAAAAAAGAAAAAGGCCTATTATGGTCAACTCTCAACTATTTAGTCCAAGTGTTGAAAGAGAATACCTAACCTAACTGCAAAAGTCGGAGCCAATGTAAATTTTGGAGACGCATCTAGGCTAGAAACTTATAATGTATTGGTAAAATGACAATCTTCTGCAGATGGCCAACCAACGAAAGTATCATTGTAAAAATATCCTTTTTTTATATATAGGTACATAGTTCGAATTAAAGTTCTAAAAGAGTTTTGCGCCGAAAGTGAAACAGACTATAGCAAAATACTCGGCTATAGTGATCTTGCGCTTGCGCGGCTGCTGTGAAGAGGGTTTTAAAAATGTATCAGCCATTACATAATATACTTTTTGAGCATTGAGAGACGTCCTCCAATATTGAAAAGCTTTTTTGAAAACTCGACATCTGAATTGTGGCTTTATTTTTTAAACGTTCAGTCAGCAATTTTTCATCAAACTGTATTGAAAGTTGAGCTTCATGCTTACCCAAGCGTCACTAATCTTAGCGACGCTTTTAATCAGGAAGGAAGGATGGAGAGGCCCCAGACTTCCCGTTCGTAGAAAATTAGTCAGCTCTTGCCACCTGGAGATCATCCCTGACAATCTCACTCAATGAGGGCGCAATTTTGGCACCAGTGACAGATTCCTCCTGTCTAAGTTTTCTCACCCTCTTTCTCTGGGAGTCCCCGTTTGATTGTGGTGAATTTTGACTTATCTTCCCGGTTTTTATCGGTTTTTATGACTTCGTGTTCATTTTTAGAAATCTTGCCAAAAACGAACAGGCCAATTTTATACCGATTTTTTCTCACCGTACAACTGGATTTGTTACTACACTTCTGTTTGGCATTCGCTGCTCCCGGCGTTAACATCCAGTTTTTTCTTTTGCTTGCCTTTCTAAACTGCCGTTGTGGTATCACCAGCACCGTCAACGGCAGCAGGTGCTTCCAGTGGTTTCGCCTTGCCAGCATCAGCTGCATCTTCAGTTATTATCATTGTCTTTTGGCTTGAGGTAAGTAACTCGTCTTCCGACAAGAAGGAAAGGAAAGTTGACCTCAGTGATATGTCTTGATCGGTTTCCATTATTTTTGCTTTTTTTATATTCTGGTGGTCCCAGGAGGTCATCGGAAAAGAAGATCAGCCCCGGAAAAGCCGGATACAGTGGTAATGCAGAAAATATTACAGACCCTGTCAAGGCGTCCGAAAGACTTCGTTAACGGCTGGTTTATTCCCCAGCCTTTCATTCTTGGGCACCCTTCTAAAGCTCACACAACCACTGAAATTAGGCCCGACACACTCTTAAGGGGTTTGAAACGAGGATTTTATGTGCCAGGCGATAGAGATGATACTTCCAAGATATTGGAAACTCTATACATTTTCCATTGGTTTTCAAGAAATATTTATGAGAGAAGATGACTAGATTCCGAGGCTGATCATCTTATTTTGCCAATGTAGTCCACCTTTTTGCTTCTCTATCCACCCATATTGTTATTTGGTGGAGATCCATGATTCTATTGGAGAGCAACCATACATAGTTTGCATAGTCAAGATGTTTTAGGTGAGGCATCAAAATCCCTGTTTCCTGTCAAAGCCGCTCGAGGGACATCGCTAATTACCAAAGAAAACAATATTGGTGACAGAACGCTGCCCTTTCTGATTCCACTTTGGATTTCCAACACTTTTGATTGCCTTCCTTCGTGCAAAACGTGACATTAAGCCTTGAGAACAGCTTTTAATTTGTCCGAAAAACCCCTCCTGCGTAAAGCTAGGGAAATATATTTTTTATTGACGCTATCAAATCGCTCGAAAACCTTTTCAAAGTCATTGCATGCATAGCAGTGGTGAAGTGGTGATCAATATTCGAGGTATTGCTCAATTATGATCCTTAAAGTATTGATATGATCACTGCTTGAAGATCCAGTGTAGAAACCTGCTTGTTCGGCATCGAGTGTGACTTCTAGATGTTGCCTGATGCGTCCCAGTACTATTTTGCCGTTCGTCTATTCGCATCCAGGTTTCTTCAGAAAGCCAAGCGTAACTGCTTCTCCTCGATCGGCCGACTATTCTTTAAGGACCCGATATGGGAACATATATAGGGCACTCCAGTAGTTTTCGATGGATATCAGGTTCTGTGCTGCTGATTGTCATCATTCCATGTGAAAGTTGGTCTCTCAATTGTTGGCGTGTTAAGGGATCAATGAGTCTGTCGAGATCGACGTTGAACCAGGGTAACCGGGTAATGTCATTTGATCTCCAAGTTGCAACTGTGCGAAGTCTTGAAGTAGTTTTAATATAACACACCGCTTAAATATGGCACAACATTCATTGTTAAACTTGCACTCTACTTAAATGATTCTTCTTCTTAGCGTTCCTCTCCGCTTCGAAGGTTGGAATATGTAATACTTTTTTTTTGTGACTCCTCTTATAATTTGTATCGTGGTAATGTTCAGCCAATCTTGTTGGTTTGATATCCACAGCAGTCTTTGACGTCCCACCGTTCGTCTTCCCTCTATTTTTCCTTGCAGGATAAGTTTTAGGAGTTGGTATTTGTCATTGCGTAAGAGGTGGCCAAGGTAGCACAGTTTTCTTATTTTAATTGAGTATAAAAGTTCCCTTTTGCAGTTCATCCGTCGAAGCACCTCTTTATTAGTTACTCTCTGTCCATCCAGGAAATTCGGAGTATTCTTCCGTATATTCACATTTCGAAGGCTTCAATTTGTCGGGTTGTTTCACTTTTGAGCATCCAGGTTTCTACCCCACATAGCAGCAATGACCATACTTAACACTTTACCATTCTTACTTTTACATTCAATTGTATCTCTCCTCGCCCTCGCTTGTTCAATTCTGCATTCTATTTCTTTGTTAGGGTTGTCATTGCTTTCGATTATGATGCCTTGATATTTGAACTTGTTTACTCTTTCAATAATTTTATTGCCTATTTTCAGCTCTAAGTTCGGTGTTGGAGATCTTCTGGTTGATAACATGAACTTTGTTTTGGAAGTGTTTATGTTTAGTCTGTAGCTATTGCTCACCCTATTGAGCTTGTTCATCATGTTGTTTAATTTATTTATATCACTAGCTATTATTATGGCATCATCCTCATATCTTAAGTTGTTTGTGTGCACTCCGTTTACTTTTATACATCCGTCGTATCTCTATCATTTTTTCGTGTTGTACTCTATCAAAAGCTTTTTCGTAGTCAACGAAGCTAACATAAATGTCTTTGTTCATTTGTAAACAACGGTGAAATAGTACGTTGAAAGTAAAAAGTGCCTCGCGAGTACCAAAGCCATTCCTGAAACCAAATTAAGAGGGGTTTACATCAAATTCCAGCTTGTTATATATTCTCTTGTGGATTATTTTTAGAAAAATCTTTATTGTGTGACTCATTAGGCTAATGGTTCTGTAGTCACTGCACTGTACGACTTTTCTTTTCTTTGGGAGTGTACCAAATGTAGTTTGCAACTACCCCTTTTGGATCTTACCATACTTATAGATCGCGTTGAATAGGTTGACTAGCACCGGGATATTCTCCTCATCAATAAGTTTCAGAAGTTCGTTAGGCAATCTATCTGGACCTGCTGCTTTTCTGTTCTTTGATTAATTAAATGCTTTCATCACTTCCTCTTTTATTATTTCTGGCCCCTCTGATCCGTCCATGGCTACTTAAATGATAAAATGTATAATTACATCACAAGGCTCTATTATACAACTACGTACATACTTACTTACTTACTTATCCGGCTCACAATCCATGAAGGATCTCAGCCTGAGATACTGAAGCCTCGCATGCACTCTCCAGTCGCCGAAACCAAGGGCTCTGGCATCCTTGTACCGTAGGTTCGGTCTTCCTTGTCGTCTCGAACCTGAGGGCTGGGATGCGAAGACTTTCTTGGCTGGAGCGTTGTCGTCCATTCGATCGATGTGGCCGAGCCAATGTAGTAGTCTTTTCTTGGCCTTTTGGACTACATCCACATCTTGGTACAGCTCATACATTCGCCATCGTCGCATACGGGACCGAAAATCCGTCGAAGAATTTTTCTTTCGAAAGTGCCCAGTATCAATTCCCCTTTTTTACTTATCTTCCAGCACTCGGCGCCGTAGAGTAGGACTGGTAAAATCAAAGTTTTGTATAGCAGACACTTTGTCTTCGAGTGAGGAGTCTTGAACCCAGTTGTTTGGCCAAACCAAAGCAGCAGCGGTTCGCTAGGGTAATTCTTCTTCGGATCTCCACTAAGGTGTCGTTTGTGGGATTGATGTTTGTTCCACGGTAGGTGAACTCCTTAACTACCTCGAAATTGCTGCTACCAACAGTGACGTTTTGTCCTAGGCATTCGACAGATGTTGCTTTGTTTGTTGATAGCATGTACTTTGTTTTGTCCTCATTCACTTCAAGACCAACGAGTTTTGTCTGTTCTTCAATCGCTGTGAAGGCCTCAAGCACAGCTCTCTTGGATCGACCGATGATGTCTATGTCGTCCGCATAGCCTAGGAGCTACTACGTACATACACATGTAACTTTAACACCCAGATACTTGTTCAACGCTGAAAATGGATCTATTATAATAATAATCGTTTTCAAGGTTACGGAATTACCCTCCTGGTGTCATTGCGTTGACGGGTACGATGACACTCGCGTTGACACACATTTTTGGGTCAACGCATTGACTATTTTCGATGACCGTGTAATCTCTCTGTCAACGTCATTGGGACGCGTTGACGGAGTCTTAGGACTGCGTGTCATCGCAATGACCGTGTCCAAGCGTTGACGGGGCAGAATTAAATACCGTGTCATCGTCTCAGTTTGACAGTCAGTAGCTACTTATTTTTTGATTTAGGCCGTGTGCGAATTCAGTTAAAAATGGGTTAAAAATTGACGTTTGGTTAAATTTTGACACTTCGCATAATTTGACTAGCTGCTGAGCAGGTTAAAAAATTACAGTAGTGGTTAAAAATTCATCCATTTTTAATTTTTAACCACAATTCATCCAATTCGCACACGGCCTTAATTCAAAAAATAAAAAAACAAAACAGGGCATATGTATATTGAAATTTTCAAGCTACGGGTAGGTAGATAGGTAGAAATGGCTGTCCTGCTTCGCGCAGGACACAATTAGCGCTGAGTGCATTGTTTTGATACCATACCTCGTGAGATTCTAAATGGATTTGAAAATTGGTTATGGATGATGTATGTTCCGCACGTACCGTCCTATATACATATAATGTTGTATTATTCTCCTACCCTACGGCCTATTATCTCATAGTGCCATTTAGTGAGGGATAAATAAGGGGGGGGCGCTAAGGCCAATTTGTGTTATTGAGGTATGAGATTATGTTTTTGATCTTTAATTCTGAGAGTTCCGCTTCGGGTAAGTTTTGTGTTTTTTTTTAATAATGTCCGTCCCTTTTTTTTATTAAAAATGTTATCAGATTATGATGGAAGAAATAGACAATGCTACTCCAAGACAGGAGTCACTTGCCCAATTCAAAGCCCAAAAAAAGAAAAAAAGCGCAACGCAAAAAAAGTCCATACGCCTTGGCCAAACAATCCGAACTATCAGCGTTGATTTCAGCTGTCCAAACGTTGACGGTGAGATGACAGAGAAAATATGTATTTTTTTGTGACGTCAGAGAGTCAACGCATTGACTGATTTCTTTGACTGTGTAATCATAGCTTAAGGCCTTAGAAAAATGTTAAATATCGAGTGAGTGAAACAATATAAAAGTAATGTATTTAAGTTAAATGCAACAATTAATAAAGTAAACAGCTTCGCTGTCGCTGCCACAAACGATATTTGTTCCAAACGAATCGAAAGAGTTAATCGGTTTTCGCAGGTCTGTTATTAATGAAGTCACATTGATACGGCTCTTCGCCCGCTCTCCATTTAACCATGGATTTATGTTATCAGACTCAGATTGCCTTATAATTGGCGGCTCCATATCATTTGGAATCGTCATAACGTTTTGAGTCCATTGCCACACTTCTCCGCTTTCGGAAGCCGTAAAAAGCTTTGATGGTTCGGATTTGTGGAAACCTATTTCCGTAATCGCGCTGTTGTGAGCACTCAAATATGAGGCAGGGAAACCTGGTTGACGAAGATCCCAAACAGTAATTGATCCTTCTTCACTTCCGGCAAGAACCTGAGAGACAAATGTAAATAATACAAGTGTTTTAAAAAAGGTTTACAGTAGGTTTACAATGTGCTTCTGGGTTGGATGGTATGCTAAGCAGGACACATAATTTGATTTCCGGTCATCTTCACAGGATACCATAAAAGAGATTGTTGGATCTTTTTTCTCCGAACGAATGTCAAATATTTTCATCACCCCCATCCTATTGGCTGTAAGCACCTAAGAAATAACGTTTTAAAAAGATTGACTTGAAAGCCCTCAAAATTTCTATTACTTCTTTAGGATTAATGTAAGACACAGCATTCAAGGAACAGCTGTCTGCCTCAATAGTCCTGATAACTCTCAAGTTAGATGCAGATATAATGTTCAATCTGAAAGCAATTTAAATAAAATCCGATGTTTCTTTAACAATCTTCCACTCTTACCTTCCGTCCTCTCCAACGGTGGCAATGTCTTTATTGAACACAGACAAATCAGTGCATGGTGAAGGTTTACCCGAGTTTCTTTTGTGCAAAAGATCCGACGTCCCAACGTTCCTTAAACGATCTTCCTCTACGGCTCTGTGTATGGCCACAATATTAACAATACCTGAACAAAATTGAATATAGCATATTGACAGCTAATTATTCAATGCTTACCGTCTGATGAAGATACTACAGCATTGTCCATATCCAATAACTCTAATCCACTGACGTCTCCATTTATTTCAACTTTATCGTTGCACTTGGGAACGTAGTCTTCGTAATCATCGCAATATTGATTTTTTTCGAGTTTCCACAGTTTAACAGAATTTTTGTTCGAATCCCAGCTGCCGGTAAGAAATCTTTCACAATCTTTAAGTTGTTCCGGTACCCATCGAATTTTAGATACTTTTTCAGACACGAAGAAAGTATTTACTCTGGGCTCATTATCCATTTCCGATCCAAACCAAATTAATTAACTTAAGAACAGAAGTATTTGTATAGGGAGTTAATGTATGAAAACAGGACTTGAAATAAAATAAGCACAAAAAAAATACTTTGCTTCCCGCTTTTCTACAAATTGATAGGTTAACGTTCAAATGTAATCAAAATCAACAATTTTTTGCATAGGTAAATTGTTGGTTAAATCGTTTCCACAGATCAGACAAAGGGAGATAAGAAACCCAGTACCCAGCTGTCAAAATAAATTTTGTCTACCAGCTCGAACCATTGAATAAGAAGTACAGGAAGGGGTCTTATGAAAAAGAAGTGAAGCATTTTTCTAAGTAGTGTGAGTTTCACAAACACAAACGCATTACAACAGGGCTGGTCTGCAGTTGAATAGTTAATCTCAGGGGCGCCAGACGAAATATGATTGAATCAAGATTATATCAATTGTGCATCAATTTTATTTTTCAATTTCAATCCTTTTTTTGGACTACATGGTGTTTTAACGTTCAGGTGTACATGCACGATTTTTTTTTTTATTATTATTTTTCGTTACATTTTCTTCATTTTTCATACTTAATTCATCATATTTATTGTCCTTTTTCGGGTCGTTTTAGAAAGCGCATTCTGTGAACAACTTGATCAAGTGTTAAAAAGCACAAGAAATTGTGTAGCGCCTAACGATCACCAACAAAAGTAAATGCGCCCCTGAACTCGAGTTTTTGTTTTTTTGACAGATGAAACTACAAAACAACATTTGACCAATCACAGCTGGGCAAAATGACAACAAGTCAAAGTTTGACACTACAAAATCCAAAAATTGACATTACAACTTCCCAAAATTGACGTCATCAGAAATTTTTGTTGCCTCACTCACGTACACTGTACATGTAGCTAACACCGCTTCCTGTACTTCTTATTCAATGGCTCGAACCCATTGAATAGGAGCCGATTTTTCAATCGTCAGATAAACAACCTCTGAGGTGCGTTTTTGCGCTGACGATAGTTGACTATAGTTTTTGTGTCAAAAAAAAATGGTTGATGTGTCATAGTTGAAATAGGTAGAAATAGTTGAAATAATCCAAAAACGCTTTTTAGTTAGGTTTGGTTGAGCTGTCAAACAAGAAAAACAAAAACAAATCTTTTGAGGTTACATTTTTCTTTTCTTTTGATCATAATAATTGAAACAATTTTCTTTGCTCTAAATTTATTTCAAAAATTAAAGAATGATCCTGATATTGTAAGTTTTCAAAGACAATTGAAATAAGAACATATTTATTTATTTTTGAACAACCCACAGCAAGAAAGGCAAATGGAATATTCGAACTGAAGACCACCCTCCATAAAGAAATCTTCAAGTTGTTCCAAGTAAGCCAGCTCCTGATATTCTCCTAATTGCTGCTTCCAGATTCGCTGAAAAACTATCAAATCAATATCTAGTTCGTGCTTTTATGTAAATAAACGGAGATAGTCTTTATTTTCTGATACTAATGAAACATTTTTTTTTTATTGTCGACAGAATACATAAAAGCAATAATAACAATAAGGGCTACGACTTTTTCTTGTGTCTCGGATTTGCCGATCAAATTTTTCAAACGTCGTCGCCGAGTTTGTTCGCATGTTTCTTGTTGATTGTCTTTCAGCTTTTCCCGGACACTCTTGTACATCGCATTGATCTTCTCCTGCGACGATTGATTGCGCTTCTGCTCGGCTTCCAGCATTGCCTCGACTTCGGTCAGCTGGTTGTCAGTGATGGTGCATGCATACTTGAGTCGTTTTCGTAGTTGTCTTCGAGGTTTTTGAGCTTGATTTCGATAGCTGAAGCCGCTTCGATGGTGTTTGAGGACTTTTCCCGCTCTTCGTTTATTTCACGAAGGAGTTTCTTGTCCTCCAAACGATGAGCATGTGAAATTTGTTCGACGACCTAAAGAATACAATAAACGTTAAATGAGATCTGTTTGGAGATGAAAAACCGTACCTCAGATTTCTCCTTCATCCTCTCCTGCTCGGCCTATTCCCACATTTTGTGCTTCAATTGCTTCTCCACCTTCCACAGGTTTAAGTTTGCCTTTCGTGCCGACTGACGTTCGAAAATCATCTGCTCATGGGCAGCGGCCAACTTGTCCTCCAATTTTTCGTACTGCTTCTCGAGAAGGTATATCGCCGACGCTCAACTATCGTTCACTGAACTTCTCAGCCATATCCTCTCGAAATAGGGATGCTTGCGCATCGCAGTGTAGTCAATTCGATTGGAAGGGATTGTGACCAGGGAGAGATTGAGATTCTTGAAATTGGCGCTGACTTTTGAGTCACTTGGAAAGGCGATCATTTCCTTGGCATGACTCTCCTCGCAGTGACTGAGGATTTTCGAGTATGTCTCGTGGACATTGTGGCATCGTCCTCATGAAATGGTGTGACTTCGCAGATGAGTTCATAGCCTATAATACCCATGGACCAGAAGTCACAGCTGACCTGTAAGTAGTTTTTAGCATCAATCATCAATGTTCACAATAATACGTTTTGCGAATTTTGTCAACTTCAAAAGTAACAGCCGTTTTCTTTTTGTCATTATGAACAAGTATTTTTTTTATTTTAATTTATTTTGAAATGTTCTTTTGAATTTTTAAAATTGTTTGTTTGTCGGCTTTTTGCTTTCTCGAACGGTAATTGATTTTTTTTTGTAGGTACCTGTCAAAAGTTTTAAAAGCTTCAAAAAGCTTTCAGTTCACAATAACGAAAGAGTCACAATGATTGCAAAGAATTAGACTTTTGTTAAATTTGAACTGTTACTACGAAATGTTAAAAGCAGCTTTTCTAAATCTAACAAAAAGTGACTTTCAAACCGACTTTACACATGTCTATTACTAAGGGCCAATGTTTTGTTTAAAACTCGAGGTTTGAAAGAACTTACGCTCTGCTGGGATTTGGTCAATCTGCAATAGGAAATTGTCTCGAGCAGTTCTGGAGCAATGTAATCAGGAGTTCCAACCGGCGAGGAACTGTGCACATGCCCCTCACGATTCAAGGCAGCGGGATTTCAAAAATCTTCCAGTTTGATGGCGGTCGATTAGAATGTTTTCCGGTTTGATGACGCGATGGACATAGCCCATGCAATGGAGAGCATGAATGGCAAGAGTCAGGTCGGGCAGATAGAATCTATAGAATGTACATTGGGAAAACGTGAGAGTTTATTCTGATTTTGAAAAGAGGATTCCCTTCGGATTTTAAAACCAGAATGTTTTTACGACTACACACTACACTACACATTTTGAAACCAAAAAAAAAATGCACGAGAGAAATTTCCTAACGATTTGTTTTCGTTTTTCTAATGAAGTTCCTTTTACAAAATCTCCGGCGAAATAAAGTTCTGTGGTATAATATTTCTTTATTGAAAATATAACTTTTAATTCAAGATTACAAAATCTATTTCGACTCACTTCGACTGGCTTGGGCGCGTCAGGAAAATAGAATGCCCGTTAAAATACAAATTCTACGAGAGCGAGCCAAAACAACTTTTGTCTCGCTTCTATGTCTCAGGTTTCAGTGTTTCGCGCTCAGCGTGCGACATCTAGCTACGAAACTCTGAAACCTAAACATAAGGGAAATAACACATTATTAATAGTTGCATTAATTTTATACTACAACTCGGCCAATCTGACAATTTGATCGCCCACGATTAAATTAAACAAACAAGTCTTAAGTTATAATTATGAGATGGTAGGTGTCGCCCTTAATCAACCGAACCTTCAGAGTCTCGATTCTTCCAAAGTCGAATATTTCGAGACTCGACAATACCATCATATGGCACCTGTGTGATTTGACAACCTTCGATATCGCGTATTACGTATCTGTCATTAGGTAGAATTTTGTAAACAACGTATGGGCCCCTGAACTTTGGAATCAATTTCTTATTTACACCGGTTGTTGTATCTACATTTTTTATTACTACATAATCACCCTCGTCGTATATACGTGCTGGGTTATTATGCTCATTAAAATATTTAATATTATATTCCTGAATCTTAGTGATTGCTTCTGAAGCCTTTTCTCTTGACAATTCAAGATTTCTTTCCAGTTGACTTAATTGTTTATCATCAAGAAATTCTGTTAATTTGTCGATTACTACTCCCCTTTGGTTAATACCAAATAACAATTGACTTGGTGTATTTTGAGTAGCGCGATGTATAGTGTTATTTAGTCCGAATTCTATTTGTGTTAAAGTAACAACCCAATCTGAGTGCTCGATTGGTTCCGAAAGCTTAGCAAGCATGCCAGTTAATACCCTATTGACTCGCTCTACTTGACCATTGGCCTGTGGCGAATGAACTGCCAACTTAACATGATCTATATTCTGGTCTATAACGAATGAACTAAACTCTAGTGATGTGAAACAGGTTCCCCTATCAGTAATTACTCTTGATGGCCTACTGTAATACTCAAAATATTTTCTTAGTGCTGCACATACTTCTTTTGAGCTTGTAGATACAACTGGGTATAATTTAGTGAACTTTGTAAATGCATCTATTACCACTAATATATGTTTTCTCTTTGACTTTATTGAAGGGAGAGGACCAAGATGATCCAAGTGTATTGTATGGAATGGGATGGGCTCCTTAGGGTTTATTGAACAAATTGCGTATATTAGATCGAACTGGTGCTGAGTGCATTATGCAACGGATACAATTTTTAATGTATTTTTCAACTTTTTCTTGAACATTCGGAAACCAATAGTGACGGCCAATTTGATCAGAGCTTTTTGTTACACCTAAATGCCCAATTTTCTCATGGATCATTCTTAGGCGCCGGTTATAGCTATCAGAAAAATCCATCAGAAAAAATTGGAACAGTGAAAACTTGAAACATTTTTCTGATGAGTGTTTATAGCAACCAAGAATTTTGTGTCAGAAATCCTGCTGCACGCTTCATTTTATGACATCAGAATTTTTTTTCCATCAGAAAAAATTTTCTGATGTAATCGGAACAGAAAAAAATGGAAACACATCAGAAAAACGAAATGGAATATTTTTGAAGTTTTTACAATCAGCTGTTCAGAAAAATGAAATCTCATCAGAAAAAAATGTAAATTCAATTTTCTAATTAAATTCGGTCATAAATGTTTTTATTCTTTTTGAAAAAAATATTTCAAATAAATGTCGAATTGCATAAATATTTCGTTCAAATGAAGTTCTAGAGTAGTCAAATTTGGAAAAGAATTTTTTTTCTGATCCGTTTTTCTGATAGCTATAACCGGCCCCTTATAACATTAGTTTCCATTTCAGATGGGACATAGAATCGAAGTTTACCGTTTTTATTTTTTTTTGAAGACAATACCATCCTGAACTAAAAACGAATTATTATCTTTTAAATATAGTTTGTTTTTCAATTCCAAAATCTTTACATCTCGATTTTGGGCTGCTCTGCGTTGAAAATCAACATCCTCAGAGTCAATAACAGATACAACATTACATCTGCTTAAAGCATCAACATGATTCATATTGGCACCACTACGATGTTTGACCTTATAGTCATAATCCTCCAGCTCTAAAGCCCATCGAGCAATTCTATGATTAACATTCTTTTTGTTCAGTGTCGTTGTTCAAGAACTGCAATCAGTTACGATTGTAAAAGGAATACCTTGCAAATAAACACGGAACCGACGTAAAGCTGAAATTATGGCTAGGGTTTCAAATTCAAAGCTATGGTATTTGGCCTCTTGTTCAGTGGTGCTTTTAGAGAAGAATGCTACCGGATGTAATTTATCATCTTCTTGTCGTTGGAGTAGAACTGCACCATACCCTAATGAACTTGCATCGCAATGCAGTTCCGTTTCTTTTCTTGGACTATAGATTGCCAATACAGGTGGAGATGTTAATCGTTCCTTTAAAGTCTGAAAAACATCTTCGCATTCGGAAGTAAATCTAAAAGGAGTTTCAGCTTTTAATAAATTATAAAGAGGTCTTGCTATTCTTGAAAAGGATTCAACAAACCTGCGAAAGTATGAACAAAGTCCTAAAAATGAATGCAATTTTTTTCTGTCTTTAGGCACAGGATATTGAGCAATCGCTCGAATATGGGAATCACTAGGTTGGATGCCATGTTCCGTTACTTTAAACCCTAAGTAGTCAAGTTTCGAATATGCAAAACGACATTTTGATAAGTTGAGCTCCAACCCATTCTTTGCTACTCAACATAAAATTTTAGTAAGTATCTCAAAATGTTCAGTAATAGTTTTACTAGCAATTAATATATCATCTAGGTAAACAACTATATCTCCTCTGTCTATAAATTCGCGAAAAAATTGAATTATGAATCTCTGAAAAACACTGGGCGCATTCTTAAGACCGAAAGGCATTTTAAGAAATTCCCATTGACCGTTCGGGGTTACGAAAGATGTTAATTGTGTTGAGTCTGCTGCTACCTTTACCTGGTAAAACCCACTCTTAAGGTCTAATAAGGTCATAACCTTCTTCCCCTCCAGGTATTCAATGCAATCGTCTGTCAATGGTATTGGATGAGGATCTCTTCCTGTATGTTTGTTCAATGCTCGATAGTCTATACACATTCTGGTTTCACCAGATTTTTTTTTAACCAAAACTATTGGTGCAGCATACGGAGAGCTACTTGGCTGAATAATTAGTTTTTCCAACAGATCTTTTATTATTTCACTCACAGTACTTTTTTCTGAGACTGATAGCCTTCGCGGAGCAAAACAAACAGGAATATCAGATGTAAGTCAATGTGCATCTCAAAATCCTTTGGTGAAACCATAGTTTTATCAAAAATCAAATAATTTTGAGATACTATGGCGCAAATTTTGAAACATTTAAACTATACTTTAAATCCACTTTAAAATAGGAGTCGACTCTAAAAACAAATTTTAGATTCAGGGTCGACTTTATCTCATTTTTGAACGACTTAAAGTATACTTTATCGTTAAAGTGGTCGTCTAACTTTAAAACGGAGAAAGCGTTCGTTTAACTCTTTAAAGTATAGTTTTGAACGAGAAGATTTTGAGATTTTCGAAAATTTTGAAGTTAAAAGATAGCTAAGAGTTTGTCAAATTCGTGCATCCTCTTATTTAAATTCAAATATTCATTTATCATTTTTGTAAAAAAAAAAAAAAATATATGAACCATGGGACTACCAAGCTGGATTTGCTGCTTGTTTTTTGACACTTCTTGCAGTTGTGTGTGTACGTTGTTTGATTTTAATTTTATTACCTATTTGCCTTTTTTGAGAGTTCTAATAAACAACTTACACTTGTAGGGAAATTTATTCCTGTTCTAAAGGAATATTTTATACCCATTTCAGAGCACACTATTCCACCTTCACTATGACAAATAAAAACAAAACAATTTGGAACATCATTTGGATATTTATTGAAACACATTTTCACAAAGAAAAACATAACATTTATTAGAACTAAATATACAAACACTAAATAATCACATTTTTTCCTGTTTTGGGGAGATAAATGTAGTAAAAACCGATAAAAACTGCAAGCGTAAAATGACAGTTCACTTATTCAATTCATTGTATTTCTATCTAGCTAGTACCCGCGAGATGACAATCGATTGTGGTGCCATCTTGAGATCTGGCGCAAAAGCTATTTTTTTCCCAATATGAAACTATGTAAAAAAATAGCTCTTGCGCCAGATCTCAAGATGGCACTAGGATCGATTTTCATTTCGCGGGTACTAGGTAACAGAAATATGTACAATGATTCAATTTATTGATGTGTCACATTTAGGCGAGTTCACACAACGTTATGTTTAAAGTCCAATCTAGTTAGAAGACTCGTTTAAAGTGTTTAAAAATAAGAAAAGTTAGAAGTGCTTTAAGTAGAGTAGACTTTATTGCTTAAACGAGGGCTGACTTAAAATTTGCGCCTATATTTTTAATAGTTTTTGAAATGTCTAAACTAAGATTTGAATCAATATCTATATAATCTTTTCTATCCCATATAATCTCAAAAGCATGGCAGCCAAAGAAATCACTATCTACCTCAACATTATTATATTCTCTCTTCACATCAAGATCGTCATTAAGCTTAATCCGATCATGATTAAATGTATTTAACTCGTCTTTGAAGCAATCACTAAGTTCTTTAGGTTGTATCTTTAGTTCAGCGGCTAATACGCTGCTTTCAGAAACATCATTTATGTTGTTCTTATAATTACTACACTCTGAAGGTTTGGTTTTTTCATCAGAATAAGTGCACAAATACAATTGGTTAGAAAGAAAAACTTTATTCGAACAAATTTCATTTTGACACTGCTCAGAAGTTATATTAACTTTATTACAGTTCATGTTAAGTTTTATATTAAAGATTTCAAGGAGATCACGACCAATAAGTAAAGGTATAGGAGTTACTTCATCTGGAATAACCATAAGGGAAACAAGATTTAAATTATCTTTTATGTTTATATAACAATTAATCGTACCGTACGTAAAGAGTTTAATGTTTCCTAATCCTTTAAATCTTGAATACGTTAATGATTCTTGAACGTTAATTTCTTCAGGCAGAATAGACTTTCGTATGAAACTAATCGGACTACCGGTATCCAAAAGAGAACAACAATCAATAAATTTTGTGCACTTATTCTTATTGTCATAAAGGCGACACTTACCATCTGAACAGCATCCAAACTCTGAGTCAGCTCCTTGCACTGATCTCTATATTACACTGGATAGTGTATTACCTATAAAGTATAACAGTTTTTTTGACTCCATTTGAAGATGACAGTCAGTGCCCCTTTTCGACTTTTTGACGTCTAACAGGTCTTACTAATGATGTCGATGTGTTGATATTTTTTATCGATATTTAATTTTTCGATATATCGATGCATCGATATAAAAATCCGAGTATCGAAAAGGTATAAGAAATCGATATTTTTTATGATTAAGGCCGTGTGCGAATTCAGTTAAAAATAGGTTAAAACTTGACGTTTGGTTAAATTTTGACACTTCGCACTGAATAAAATTATTAAACTAGCTGCGGAGCAGGTTAAAATATGACAGTAGTGGTTAAAAATTCATCCATTTTTATTTTTTAACCACAATTCATCCAATTCGCACATGACCTGGAATTGATTATTGAATTGGATGAATAATTAAGGCCGTGTGCGAATTGGATGAATTGTGGTTAAAAATGGATGAATTTTTAACCCCTACTGTTTTTTTTTTTTTTTTTTATAATTTGCACCCACTCAAGGGATTTTTTATACCCTTTTTATGCCAGAGACACAGTGAGTGCATTAGGAAGAAGGGAAGGGGTTGGAAAGGAGGTGTCGATGTACATTGGTCTTGAATTCTTGAACATTGCAATGATTGGGAAAGACAGAGTGTGGAAGAGAGTTCCACATTCGCGTAGTACGGCTAAAAAATGATTCTCTATACTTGACAGTACGTCCGAAGTTGGGCTCAAGGGTAAACTGATGGGCATTCCTAGAAGCGCGAGTATTACGGGTGAATTGTTTGAGGGGAGGAATGCAACTGGCTATTTCACTAGAGCAATTACCGTAGAAGTAACGGTAGAACAAGGAGAGACACGCAACGTTACGACGGTGGTCTAAGGAGGTGAATGAGTCAGTGATCTCTCTATCACCAATCATTCGTACAGCTCTTTTTTGTATTCCATCCAAGAGGCTTAAGTAAGTAGCTGGAGCACCAGCCCAGAGATGGGAATTGTACTCTAGCTTTGGGCGGATATAGGTTTTATAGATAATAGCCAGATCAGACGGGGAGAAAAATTTCTTGCATCGCCTTAAGAAACCTAAACATTTTGCGGCATTTTTGGCGACATCGCATATGTGCTCGTTCCACAAGAGGTGGTCTGTGATGCACATACCGAGAATCTCGAGATGTTCGGTCTCGTTGATGCAAGTGCCACTCATGGACAGTGGCAAGGGGGGTATATCTCGCTTCGACGATACAAGACAGCATTGAGTTTTCGAAGCATTAAACTCTACGCGGTTTTTAATTCCCCATTGTACAATGCTGTTTAGGTCAGAGTTTAATGAGCTTATCATATTTTGCCGCTCCATTTCCACATCCGAAGAGGAAGGATGTGAGTCTGGAAACGAATAAGAAAAGCTAAGGGTGCTATCGTCAGCGAAACAGTTAATTGGATTAGAAGTTACAGACAAGAGATCATTAATGAAAATGAGGAAGAGGGTCGGAGACAAAACGGAGCCCTGGGGCACACCAGCATTTATTTTGTGGGTTTCAGACTTGAACCCGTCCAAAACAACTTGTATAGAACGGTTCGAAAGAAAGTTTCTAATCCAACGAAGAAGGGATTCATCGATACCGAAGGCACGCATTTTCGATAAGAGAGCAAGATGCCAGACTTTATCAAATGCCTTTGAAATATCAAGTGCAACAATCTTACTTTCTCCAAAACGATGTAAAGATTTGTTCCACTGTTCGGTGAGATAAACCATCAGATCACCAGTGGACCTGTTGCTGCGAAAGCCGTACTGCCGGTCATTAAGAAGCTTTCGGTCTTCGAGATATTTCTTTAGCTGATAGTTTATCAGCGTTTCCATGACCTTAGAAAGAAGGGACGTAAGTGCAATCGGCCGATAATTGGAGGGAGAAGAAGATTCGCCTTTTTTTGGGATTGGCTGGACAAATGCTGTTTTCCAACTGCTCGGAACGAGCCCAGAAGAATAGGATAGATGGAAAAGCTTACGCAAGGGTTTTGCCAGCGTGGAAGAACACCTCTTCAGAATAATAGCGGGGATACCATCCGGACCAGCGGATTTATGTATGTTGAGATCTTTTAGGACTCTCGCCACAGCTCGAGTGCGAAAGAAGATTTGTCCCATGGAATCATTGACGCGCTCAAGAACAGGCGGAGTCATGACACTATCTGGCAGCGAAGAGTTAGCAGCGAACTGCCTAACAAAAAGGTTAGCTTTCGCAAGCGAGCTAACAACTGGAGTGTCATTGTCAACGAGCGTAGGGACTGAGGAAGAAGAAAAATTCTTCATGTTTTTTACAAAAGACCAAAAATTCTTACTGCCTTTGGGACATTGCAGTATTTTTTGCCTTAATTTTTGGTCATGTAAAAATTTGGTCCGACGAATATGGGCATTGCAGGCCTTCCTGGCTTGTTTAAACTTGTTCCGGTTTTCCTCAGTTGGGTTGGCTCTATAACACCGGAACTTTACTTCTTTTTCCCTGATAACCTCTTTACAGCTTGAATCGAACCATGATTTTTCCTTGGGTTTGATACTTTTAACCCTATTTGGGATAAAAGTTTTCATTCCCAAAATAATCATATTAGTAATCATATCTGCGCTGGAGTCTACGTCACTATCGAGGAAGCATACTGACCAGTTAAAGATCCGGAAGAAGTTATTGAGACCGTCCCAGTTGGCTTTCTCGTATTGCCATACGGTTCTCTTCGGAGCTCTTTCTTTGACTGGATTAGTTTGACACGAGAAATTTGAAGATATGATACTATGGTCAGATCTGCCTAGAGGCGTTAATACACTGATAGTGTATTTATCAGGGTCAGATGTAAGGAACAAGTCAAGAGTATTTTCCGCTTGGCCATCGATATCCGATATTCGAGTGGGCTCGGTGACAAGCTGAGTAAGGTGGTTAAACTCAGCAAAGATTTCAGCACACATTCCTTCGGGTGTTGTCTGGCCCGAATGGAGAAGCCACGAAGAATTGTGTACATTGAAATCGCCCGTAACAACGATTTCAGTGTGAGGGTATAAGGATACAATTCTTTGGATGGAGTCAGACAGAGCGTCAAATTCGCGAGAAGTTGAAGCTCTGTCCAAATTTGGGCTTCGATAAAGAAAACAATAGTGAATGATGTGCTTATTTACGGTGAACTTGAACCACATAATATTGAAGAAAGGGTCGGAGCAGTGTCCATATTGTGGGAGGAATTGATAAGCTACATCATTCCTAATGTAAACAGCGAGACCATGGTGGAGGGAGAATAATGGCACTAAGCTATACCCATGAATGAGAAATTCAGTAGGATCGGAATTCTCACCTACTTGGGTTTCACTCAGTGCCAGTACAGCTGGCCTGTTCGAAACAGTGTGGATATACAAAGCAAGAAAATTAATTCTTAGCCCACGAATATTGCAATAATCGACTCTGAAATTATCAATCATTGCAAGTTAAAAAAAATAAAAGACCAAAACAGACAAGATCTAAGAGAGTTACTGAATTGAACACAAGAAATCTTTACGATTCAGCGCCACTGTCAGTGTTATGCCTTGACGGCAGCGTGAATCGATCCGACCCTGGAATTCAAACAGTCAATCTCTTTTCATCTGTTATTGACGACACATCATGTGCACACATTGAATGAGTAAAAAAAAGCTCAATGCAATGTAATGCACAATGATAAGCCGTGCAATTGTACGACGGGGAAACGAGGAGAACGGGATGGTTGGGTTATGTACTTACTGTGCTCTTGTGGCTAGCGGGTATTTTTAAGCCTTTTTTGTGGGTGCATTTTTTCTTGGTTTTTTTTTTTATTTTTTTTGTTGCTTGTTGAGTTTCTATTGTTGTTTGTATGAGGTTTCGATATTTTTTATTGTTGTTTGTTTGCTTTTTTTGGTGAATATTATTTTTATGTTTGGTTTTAAGTTTTTCGTTTAGTGTTTATTATTGTTGGTTTTTATTGTTTAAATGGACGCGAGGGACATGGACGGGACATTAAATGAAAAAACTAGACAAAAGCACTGCACACGCACAGACACAACCCGACTCTTCGAACACTTGACGACAACTCGACAACTAAACGTCAAAATTTGTACCACTTTTTAACTGAATTCGCACACGGCCTAAGAAAAACCTTCAAAAGAAATACCACACACTACACTCAATTAGTGTTCGTAAATAAATCTGAGATCATGAAACATCAATTATTTGAAAACACAAGTGATTTGTTGCACTATTTGCACACAAAACATTCTCAACAATTTGCTCTCTCGCATCATTCACACCATACAAGCATACGTTCATAGTTCACAAGTTTTTCAGCTCGTACGCAAAATACGAATCCATTTTGACAGCTTGGTTTCCTATCTTAAGGCGTTTTTGTTTTTTACAACTGAACAGAGCCTGAACTAACAAACTCAAAATTGTGTTTTTTTTTCATTCAGAGTTTTCAGAGCAACAAAGTTTTGTTACTATTTTCGTTCAAAGCACTGATTCTGAATGTTCAGAGTCGAACCGACGCGCTCGGAAAAAAGACACCGAGCATTGTGAGCAACATGCCTAAACAAACAAATGTAAAGCTTTAGGTTGGGGGAAAATGAAAAGAAATGATAAAAGTAATAATTAAAATAGGAAAAATTATTTTCTTGTCATATTTTACCGATATATCGATATTTTTTTAATAATATATCAAAACCGATATTGATATTTTTTAAAAATATCGATACGATACTAGGTCTGTTTGGTAACTCCAACTTTTTGCAAAGAAGTACAACCACTGATCTCTATAATACACTGGATAGTGGATTCCATACAAATTATAACACTTTTCTTGACTCCTATTGATTTTGACATGGTACTCTTACACTTGTGCATCTCTTTCTATATAAACCGAAAAAGTGAGACAGAGTGAAGTGATGTTCAACAAAAAAAGTGACTGATCTCCTTTGTCTATATCTCTGATCTATATTATCTCTATCTCTATTATAGATATCAGTGTTGGGGAAGTGTTATATTTTGGTATAACTGTTATACCTGGATGGTACCTTTACACTTATAACAGTCTTCTATGGGAGTCAAACTTTTTGCTCCTATCCACTATCCAGTTATAATAGAGATCAGTGAGTACAACGAAGTAAAACGTTTTTCATTTTCCTGTTTGTTTACTCGAATTAGTTGCAGAAAAAGGGGAAATCGAGAGAGTTAAAAATTTCCCCTCCAGAGAAAATTTTTCAACTTCTTGCAACAGGAATTTCTTGTTGCAATTTGTTTTTAAATGTATCTTGCTCTTCGAATTTGAATTTGAATTGAAACGGTTCGTCGAAATTTGGAAAGAACATGCTTTGTGTTCAGCAATTAATACATATATATCATTTATGTTGCTATTTTTTTAAGGACTTGATAAGCAAAGCAAAGAAAAAGGTTTAATGCTTAGTTCCAATAATTCTTTGGTCATGACGGGAGATAAGTATACTGTCTTCTCCGAAGTGCTGATTTTTTCACAAAGCTGGCCGAAAAATAATATACATATGTATATGAATGAGATTGTGCATTTTTAATTCTAAATCGGTATACTGACGAACCACTTATTCAAAGTATTTGTCCACACAGTTTCGCCTATTTCGCTGTCCTCTTTCCATAATGAAATTGAAGAGCTCGTCATCGCTGTCTTCAGGAATATTAAACATTTACGCTCAAAACTTCACCACAACCACAATATTCTTCTTCACTGAACGAAGATTCACATGTCATCAACTCTATCACCAAAATCAAAAATTCATTATTTTTCCATATACATAAGTAATGTACGTACACTCTATTGTCAATTGTTTTGAAAAAATGAAAACAAACTGCAACAAATTACATCAACGCGTTTGTTTACTTTGTTGCAAGTTTCTCTCTTTCTGAGAGAATTTTACTCTCTTCACCTAATTTGACAGATTTTAAACAAACTGCTACAAAAAGTTGCCAAACAGACCTACTTTTTTGTATTTCGACATCCCTATGTTAGATAGGCTTCCAGAGATTAAAGTTGTTTCTCAGAGAAGATAGAAAAAATGAAATTCAGAGATAAGTAATATAGAGATCAGTGGTTCTTTGACGTATATTTTTGTTATACTGTTATACGAATTTTTCCCTTTTCGACTTTATAACAATGTTCAAATGGAGTCACTTTTTCTGTATGAATACACTATCCAGTGTATTATAGAGATCAGTGGCTCCTTGGTGTCATCATGTAGGGTATCCCGGTTCACAGCTCCAACTCTGGCCTTCACGATGTTAGGGCAGTTTTTGTAAGTGTGCCCCTCGTCAGCGCATTTGAAACAGGATCCAGCTGGTCGTTGCTCCTTTGGACATTTTGCTGCAATGTGCCCATACTTTGAGCAATTAAAACATCTCTTGGACTGCTCGTTGTTTGATGCTGAAGTTGAGGGAACCGTATTTCCTCCAGAAGTTGTTGCCCTAGCAACCATAGTCCTCGGAACTCTTCTTTTTTCATATCGTGGCAAGAGGTTTTTGAGCTCTACTATTGTTTTGGCGGCAAAAAGAATAGAAACATTTGCTGGTGAATCCCTCAAACCATCGATAATGAATTCGATCAACTCTGCCTCATCGATTTCAGCATGTGACCCAAGTTCTTGCATACATATGACGTATCGAAGAAGTGGCTCGCCCTGACGACGTACTCTCTCACTCAGTTGACGATAGACTTGCTGTCTGCTCATCTTATGGTCGAATTCTTTGATAAGTATTTGCTTCGAAGAATCCCAGTTGTCAACGTAGACCGTGCGTAGCAGCATTTTCGCAGTTCCCTGCATGAGACGGCGTGCAGACAAGTACTTGCATCGGTAATCGCATCCCAGCGAGTCGGTCACATCTTCGTAGTCAACTATCCATTTAGTTATGCTGTATGGATCGTCACCGTTGAATGCAGGAACAGCATTTTCGATGTCTGAGAAGTCCACTGCACGCCATGGTGCAACCGAAGATGTTGTGGGCGCCTCCATCTGGTCCAATTCTTTCCTCAGCTCAAGGATTTTTTTTCGACGCTCAAGTCTGGCCAGCTCTTGTTCTTCTTCCAAGTCTTGGCCATCAGAAGCTGTATTACTGTGCCTGTTATCAGAAGCGGCCAGTGTTTCAGAAGTATTCTCTCCATTCGGAGATCCAGAAGGTGGAGTTTTCTCGGTTGACTCAGCAGAAGGTGGAGTTTTCTCGGTTAACTCACCAGAAGGTTGTTGGGGTGCCACTGTACTCTCATACAATGCCCGAAGTTGAGCTAGAGAAGCCGTGTCTGGCACATCTACTCCAGCGCCCTGAAGTGCTTCAACCAATTGCGCTTTGTTAAGCTTAGTCATGACTGGTTTTAAATCCGCAAAAAAAAAGAGGTAATAAACACAATAATTTCTTTTCTTTGGTGTATTACCCCACACCTGACGTTGTGGTATAATATTTCTTTATTGAAAATATAACTTTTAATTCAAGATTACAAAATCTATTTCGACTCACTTCGACTGGCTTGGGCGCGTCAGGAAAATAGAATGCCCGTTAAAATACAAATTCTACGAGAGCGAGCCAAAACAACTTTTGTCTCGCTTCTATGTCTCAGGTTTCAGTGTTTCGCGCTCAGCGTGCGACATCTAGCTACGAAACTCTGAAACCTAAACATAAGGGAAATAACACATTATTAATAGTTGCATTAATTTTATACTACAGTTCTTTTTTTCCGACAATTTAAAATTTGTAAGGGGAACCTTATTTTCGAACGAAACAAATATCCTCTGATTGTAATTAAACTCGCGGCGGTACGGATACGGACGACTACGCGGTTGTAAAAAATGCACAACCAGAATGTTATTTTTTAGATTCCAGATTGACAATTATTGAAGACGCCATTTTACAAAAAAAAAAAAAAAACACTGGCACACCAACCACTTTCAACTCACCTCCTTAGATGGATTGGAAATAGTTTGAGATAGTTACGATTTGACACATCAACACAGACCGCAAAAACGACAATTGTGATTACAAATCGTAACTATTGGCGTGCAAAAACAAGAAATAGTTAAACAGTGTTGATTATAGTTGATTATAGTCAGCGCAAAAACGCACCTCAGATAGTGTTTATTCGACAAATAACAAAATATTGGATTTTTCAATCGTCACATAGACTTTATCTGAAGGAAAACGCTCTTTTTTATTCGACCGATGAATACTCAGATAAGTTTATTTGCCAGTTTGTTATTTTTGTTTTTGTTCGTTGATTGAAAAATCGGCTCTAAGAAGTACAGGAAGCGGTGTAAGCATTGAATAAGAAGTACAGAAGTAAGCTATACGTCCAGTGTACGTGAGTGAAGCAAGACAAATTTCTGATGACGTAAAATACTCTCATCTGTCAAATTTTGGGACCTCATCTGCCAAACTGGGCATGTGCTGTCATTTTGCTGAGCTGTAATTGGTCAAATGTTGTTTTGTACATTGTTTTACTATCTAGCTAGTAACCGCGACCTTACTATCGATTGGTTTTGTATTTTCATCTTTCAAATAAACAAAAACTCGAGTTCAGCGGCGCATTTATTTTTGTTGGTGATCGTTAGGCGCTACACAATTTCTTGTGCTTTTTAACACTTGATCAAGTTGTTCATAGAATGCGCTCTCTAAAAGGACCCGAAAAAGGACAATAAATATGATGAATTAAGGATGAAAAATGAAGAAAATGTAACGAAAAATAAGAAAATAAAAATAAAAATCGTGCATGTACACCTTGAACTTTAAAACACCATGAAGTCCAAAAAAAAGAATTGAAATTGAAAAATAAAATTGATGCACCGTCGATATAATCTTGATTCAATCATATTTCACTTGGCGCCCCTGAGATTAACCATTCAACTGCAGACCAGCCCTGTTGTAATGCGTTTGTATTTGTGAAACTCACACTACCTACTTAGAAAAATGCTTCACTTCTTTTTCATAAGACCCCTTCCTGTACTTCTTATTCAATGGAGCTGTCACTTTTACCAATTGAACGCATTCACAATGCTTTTTTTAAATTCCAGACCGCCAAAAGGCGTTTTTCTTTTTTAGCACGGAGAGGGCATCGAACTGTCAAAAAAAGGTCGGCATTTTTTTTTTAGCTCGGGGCGCTCGATCTGTTACTTTTTTAAAGCCGGATATACACAGTTCAAATGCTTGTCATGCACGAGTAAGTGTATTAGTGAACAAGTCACACGTATAGATCGGGTCTATGCTTGAAGCAAAATCAAAATCTTTTGATTTTCCTTCAATCAGGCGTACTGCATTGAAGTAGTGTATGTGCAAAATTAATGATTGATCAATCATACTTTCAATTTTACCTCATTCCAAATTACATGTTGATGAAAAAGCCCAATTCCAATGGTGATGTAACAATCGTCTGTGTCGCTCATTGTAAGCACAAGCAAATAAAACAAATAGGTAACCTAAAAGTTAAAACTCACAACACGAATAATATGTTCTGTCACAAAACAGTCACTGTAAAATAAAAGAATGAAAACTATTGGCCTTTTCCAAAATAGAAAAGGAGTGCTTACCCATCACTCCCTCAGGGAGTGAAATCGTCACTCCCTACTTTCCCTTTCCCAAAATGAATTCCAAAATTCGTTGACAGGGAGTACACTCCCAAAAGTAGTTTTGGAAAAGGACATTATGATTGATGTGTGTATAGGCAACTTCAATCGAAATTTACTAATACACTTGCTCGTGCATGACAAACATTTGAACTGTGTATATCCCGCTTTAGAACCAAACGCGCTCTGGGCTGACGCTCGGTATCTGCTCGGTCAAAAATGATCGAGCAGAATAAAGAGCGTTTAGTTTTTGAGGGATGAAAAAAAAAAAAAAAAACAAACTAAACAAAAGAAATGGCGGACGAAGCTGGTTGCTTTTTGTATTCCTTTTTGCAAACCGAGCCTTTGTATAATATATATTTGATAGGTGCTATCAAGAAGTGGCGCCATCTAGTTAGAGCCAGAGTTCGCCATTTTGTCTCAATTCAATACCAACTCCTTGTAAAAAAAAGTGGCTTTCTGTGCCTTCAACTAGATGGCGACACTTCTTGATAGTACCTATCAAATAGATATAAATTGGAAATCACCTTACAACCACTGATCTCTATAATACACTGGATTGATTTTGACATGGTACTCTTACACTTGTTCATCTCTTTCTATATAAACCGAAAAAGTGAGACAGAGTGAACAAAAAAAGTGACGCTTGTACACTGATCTCTTTTGTCTATATCTCTGATCTCTATCATCTCTATCTCTATTATAGAGATCAGTGGTGGGGAAGTGTTATATTTTGGTATAACTGTTATACCTGGATGGTACTTTTACAATTATAACAGTCTTCTATGGGAGTCAAACTTTTTGCTCCTATCCACTATCCAGTTATAATAGAGATCAAAGGGCACGGTAGTGCCCAGCCAAGTTCTAGCACTACTCCCTTTTTACAGGATCGAACTCAAACACATTTTTAACTCTCCATAACTTTTGCACCCATGGAGTTAGAAGCTTTAAATTTGAATTACGTATTAACTTCATAGGTACAAAGGCCCTGTAAAAAAAGTAATTTTGTAGAACCACTACTTCCTGAGATATTGGCCAGTAAAAATTTCAAAAGCCGTAATTGACTGACTGACTCACTGACTGACTGACTGATCATCAAAATTATGAAGCACTTCTAACAATAGCAGAATCTTGAAATTTGGTACAATGGCAGGTTTTCAGCTGTATACAAAGGAAAAAAATCTAAAATTTCAATTTTCTCATTCAGGGGGCGTGGTATCCGCCCACTTTCTAAAACTGGTCGTAGGATCTGAAATTCGGAAGTCTAATAGGGTTTTGGTTGAATATAAGGAAAAATATAAGTAAAATATTTTAGTTTCATTTAGGGGCGTGGTTTCCGCCCACTATCTTAAAACGGTCGTAGGATGTGGAAATTTAGAATTCTTGTAAGGTTTTGGTTCAATAACATGAAAAAAATGAGAAAAAATATCTATTTCCATTTAGGGGCGTGGTATCCGCCCACTTTGTTAAAATGTTCGAAAACGTTTAAATTCGAAATTCTGATAGGGTTTCGGTTGAGTAAAAGAGAAAATAGGTGTATGTACAAAATTGGAGTTTCATTACAGGGGCGTGGCTGCCACCCACTTTCTTTAAATGGTCATAGGTTGAAATATAGAATTCTGGTTTGTTTAACTTCATAAAACTCCATGATTAACTTTCC
Organism: Sphaerophoria taeniata; assembly: GCA_943590905.1. Lineage (NCBI taxonomy): Eukaryota > Metazoa > Arthropoda > Insecta > Diptera > Syrphidae > Sphaerophoria > Sphaerophoria taeniata. Next base: position 181,810,633 of record OX016540.1, on the reverse strand, counting down.
TTTGTGGTTTCACAATGGACACTTGATATCTAAATGTGACATCTAGACAGCCACTCTTACCTAACCTAGCTATTATTTATTTATAAATTGGCAGCGAAACTATATTGTTAGTTTGCAAATTGCTAGCTTATTAAGTTATTTCGAAGTTCATGCTTTCACAAAGAAAAAAAAACACTTTGCAAAAAGATGTGAGATCAGAACAAAAACATAAAATGTAAAAAAAGAGCCAAGTTCTCTTATGTGCGAACAGCACTTTGTAAAAAGTTAGCCACCAAAAGTAATGAGATCTAAAAGAACGCCAAGTTCTTACATGTAAAAGTGTTATATTGAATATTTTAAATCATAGAAGATAATACAACAATATTAAAAGAAAATAGAAAATAGTTGGGATGAAAATTTACAAGTTCACTTGGCAAGTTTTCTTTTGAAGCGTGATTAATAACATTTTAAAACTTGAACAGTGAACTTGTAAATTTTCATCCAAACTATTTTCTATTTTCTTTTAATATTGTTGTATTATCTTCTATGATTTAAAATATTCAATATAATAAGCTGTTTCCACTGAACGATAATCTGAGATTATCTCAAATCTACATGAAATCTATTCGAAATCACTAGATTTACCATACAAAAGTTAATCATCTCGATTCAAGATTTCAAATTAATCTACTTGATTTGGACTGTGCTGAACGGACTCATTTTCCAATTTCCAAGGAATCGGTGGAAGAAGGAGAGAAGAAAAGACAAAAAAAAGAAGAGACAAAAGGAGATCGGAAACTGACTTACGTTTTACCCTCCGGATACCGCAAATTTCATTTTTCTGTAACTTCGTGTCTGTGAATACATGAGAAAAAACAGCAACAAAAATGAGGTGGTAGGAACATATTTACTGTGATAGTATTGGTAAAAACACGCATACTATCGCAGTTACTATGGTCCACAGCTTGTAGGCATTGTAATTTTGACAGCTCTAATCTAACAAAATCCAGTGGAAACACTACTAGATTATTTTAAATCAAACTGGAAGATAATCTAGATTATCGTTCAGTGGAAACGTAATATAACACTTGTAGGGAACGATATAAGACCACCCAACATAACACAACACAAAACATTATAAGATTTACATATACATACTTACCTTAAGAACATACCACTATCTTAACACTAAACAATACTTACCCAACACTAATTGTAAAAATAAATAAATAAAAAAAATACTTACCTTATAACACTTACCATTGAACATTTACACGCTTACAACATAATACTTACCTTACAAAAAAATACACTCTACTATACACATAACAATCACCTGTCTCTGAAAAAAAACAAAGATTGAGATATATCAACAAACGAAAAATCAGTAAGAAATTGAGTTTTAGAGAGTGTGTTCAAATTAACTAGAGAGTAGTCATATTTTGAAAAAAAAAAAAAAACGTTACGCAATTTTTTTTCAATCGTTGTTTTGGATAAAAAATATTTTCATTGAAAGTCGTTCATTTGTTTATTGTAATCAATTAAAATTTTTGGAATTTTGCTCTATTATCCCGAACTATTAAATAAAAGATTGGAAACAATAAAACAAAAAAGACTTCAAGAAACACAAAAATAAAAAGAAGAAATTATTCCTGAATCCTGATATGTGTAAAAGACATTTTCAAGGATAAACCAACGTGAAACTGAAAACCCAAAATACAAAAGGAAAATGAAATATAAACGATAATTACATAATACTAGAAGAAACAAGAAATATTATTAAAACATAACCTATCCATATGACCAGAAGGGAAATCTATATATCGATTGGCTTACCTTACTTATTATTGACTTATCTCTTAATCCAGATGTGAAAAAAAAAATATATTAATAAAAAAAAAAAAAACAATACCGTTACTATACTACATGTGTTACATACTTCATAATGAAATAGATCACAAATAGAAAGAATTTAAATGTATCTTTTATATAAAATTACCTTAACATTTAATTATAAATAATATGTACTGTACATATGTATGTGAGCATAGACATATTTATATGAATTATTTTGATTTAATGAAACAAACTACTTTTAATCCCTTTGAAAAACTAAATATAAAGCATCAAGAAAAAAATCGAACGAGGTGCACCTTGGCTGATTTAAAGGTAATTTTGATTTTGTTTTTATTTTATTACTTACTTTCTGAAAATAATTACGTAGACTTACATACAATCAATGGGATTTAGATTAGTTTTTTTTGAGAAGCAAACATGCATACAAAGATGTATATATGTGATACATATACATATGTTTAGATGTTAAGATTTTTTTTTTTTGTCATTTATAGGCATATCAATTTAATATTTGTGTGTGTGTTTAACCCTTAAACCACTGACATGAAAATACGAGATATTTTCTTATAAGAATTTTGGTTCTTACATGATTTTAGGCTGAAAAATTCGAATATGAAGTTTGTTTGTCCAAAAAATGTCACCTGGATGCTCCAGGTGAGAATAACGGAAGACCGTCTATAGACGGTCTTAGTGGTTAGCTGAAAAAAATTTAACAAGATTCAAATCCAAAATAATTTTTTATTCTTTACGAATTTTTACAAAATTACAAATAATTATTCTGTGTGATAACTTTTAAAACAGTTTTTTACTTTTGAAAAACATAAATGAATGTTGCACTTGCTACAAAATGTGTGTGTATCGGACTTTTTACACAATTTGCAAGATTTTTTCATTCCCCATTCTGGAAAATGATCGGTTCTATCAAATCTCACACTTGCTACCGGATGTACAGCTTTTTTTCCAACATGGCTGCTGCAAGTTGCCTGTAAAGCAGAGGATGGACGACCAACAGCATTCCGTCGTCTATATAAAACAAACGCATTTGTTGTAGCCATATCCAAAAGATGATAGAAAAATCTTGTGGCCATATCATATGTTTTTTTCCAACATACGTTGAGCACAGTCTGACATTTTTCGTGTCCTTCCAAAGAACTGTGGTAATATTGACACCATAAGCTGATCCGACGTATTCTGTTGAAAAGCCTCTTGCTGCTTTTTTGAGTTCTTCACTTTTATCGGCCGGAAGCTGTACCTAAACTATATATGCCACGAGCTCTCAGGTATACCAAAAGCGGCAAAGACGTATAAAAATCTTATGCGAAAAATTGGATCGTACCCAACATCACCTTTCTTCACTCGTTTAGACTCGTCGTTGAACGATAAATATTTTTTGATTTGCTCAAACTTATTTTTTGACATACAATCAGGTATATGTGTCGAAACGATTCATATGAAGCCATCAATGTTTCAATTTCCTCATCATTCAATTCAGACAGGTTTAATTTTTTGGACTTATCACAAGCCTTGATTCTCTCACTTCGACGTGACATTATTATTTTACTAAAAAAAACATAATTTCCTTTGATTGCAGTTAACAAAAATCATATAACACTGAGAATATAACACGGAACCAAAAACATGTGGGTAGACAATTTTTCACAGCTAAGCCACTAAGACCGTCTGTGGACGGTCTTCACAAAAACACGATATTCACAAAACTTTCCGGTTTGGGGCTGCTGCGTGAATAGGAGGAAGCAGCAGCCATGGTGGTATCCTATTGGGGTACATAGGGTGGGAAATCCTCCGAGGGTCTTCATCACCTTGACCCTCCCCTTCGGTAACACGCCCTTCCCCTCATCAATGCTTCGGGTCCCTGGAACTTTTCAGAACCCTTTTGTCTTTTTTATTCTCCGGCATGAAAAAAACGTAACACCATCCAGTGCTGCGGCTATAAGAACCCCCCCTCCCCGTCGAGCAAGCCTTTGGCAATGCAAGCATGCCGCGTAGCCGTAGCCTGGATACCTTCTCCATCCTGCTGCCTGGATCGGCCTTAGGGTCCTGTAGTCCTAAGGTCGTAAAGGTGGTATAGGATGGAGAGGGGGAAGACTGGTTCCGTTACAGGTGGCGCCCAACGTGGGGCCCGAAGTTTTGAGTATCGTCAACACCGAGGGAGGTTCGACGCAGGAAGGTGTACGCACTGTTGAAGTGTATTGTATCTTGGGCATGGGTTGTGTATCATTACTAAAGTATTCGTAATAGTTTTGTTTTAATGAAAGTATCGTTTGCATTCGTCCGGTTAATGGTTCATCTACCTTTTAACGCAGTTGCGCATTGCATGTGATTTCTTTGGAAAAAAAAAATATGTCAGGAATTTTATAAATTGAATCCTAAGATATAATGCAAGCTTAGCACATCTTCAGTTGTTCAATTTTTATTATTCTCTCTTCACATAAATTCATACATACATATATTAGTTTTTTTGATTTGTTAGAGCTTGACTTTCAGTTTGCTTTTAAGCTTTCGAAAACATGCAAGCCTCAATTCTAAGTACGCGATCCATTTGCCAAGATGCAGTATGAACGATACAGTGTGGCATTTTTATGCGTTGAACTGGTGTGTTGCTGAAGGGAACCCTGTCTTCAGCATTCTCTTCATGTCACTTCCACCTTGACCTAAATGATAAAGAAAAAAAAGATTAGCAGTTAATAATTTTGAAAACACCTTTTTACCAAACATACTTATTCTTCCTACTTATACTTACTCATTTGCTTAGACTTGCTTAACCCAATCATACATACATAACCAATATCACATTTATTATCATCAAATACTTACCTTTAAGTTATTTTCTTTAGTCCCTTCTTTAAACATATCTAAACAAAAAAAAATGTCGGGTTTTCGTGGGCCTAAGAAGACAAAAACATCTTCGACTTCACGCGTTCTTCGGTCCCAAAAACTTCGAAAGTCAACTGTTTCCGATGAAACACTTCCAGGACTTGACGATCAACCTTCGACTAGCAAAAAAATAAGAACCACACAACGTGAGCTTATTGGGGTTCAGCCTGGAGAATTAACAGGCTATATACATAATGTTGTGACCGCAGCTGTTGGTTTAAGTCGCGCTGAAGACTTTCGCATTTTCACCACGGAAATGGAGCGCACAAGGACGGGATTGAGAGACGAGTTGGCAGGAATCATACGGGATACCTTGGCTTCAGTTCCGACACCTCGTCTCAATTCGGAAAACCCAGATCCTGTTCCTCGATTTCGGTCACCACCCCGGCCATCGCTCAGACACAACACCACAACAGTTCATTCAAACATGAATGACTTTTTAAGTCAACTCGAGGACTTGACTTTGAACGACCCAAATTACGCTCCACAATCTGTCCCTAATCTTTCTGGCCACAGGCTACAAAATTTTCATAAGTGGGGGCTGAAATTCGATAACCACAACATGTCCGTCGATGATTTTTTGTTCCGATTGGAACGTCTAAAGACAAGTTATAACGCAACATGGGATGATGTGGTTATTAATTTGCACCACTTTATCACGGGTTCCGTTGACACGTGGTTCTGGATGTATCTGAAGGCAAATCCTCATGTCACTTGGTCGTCACTAAAAACTGCACTCATTGAGCAATTCAGGAGTCTGGCAACAGATTCCGAACTTTCCAGGATGTTGTATGAGCGACAACAGCGTTATGGGGAAACCTTTGACGATTTTTTTTCTGCAATACAACAACTAAATGGTAAATTGCGCGTGCCTAAATCGAATGAGGAAATCATCGACGTCGTGAGAAATAATGTTCGGCGTCAAATTGGAATGTTGTTGATCACCTTCCATTCAAACAATTTGGCAGAGATTGTTCACGTTTGTCGGAAGATCGAAAAGTTTATTGCCGACCGAGAGACCCAAAAATCTCGAAATGTAGCTACTCCAACGCCACGTAGAGTTGTAGCCGAAATGGTTGCGGTACCAAGAGAGGTTGAAGAGAACGAAATCTTTCCAGAGCTCGAGGCCATCCACCCTAAAAGGGAGAGGGATACTCGCAGTTTCACTTGTTGGAATTGTAAGGCAAAGGGCCATTCTTTTTTCGAATGCCCCAACCCTCAGAGGACTCTCTTTTGTTTTAGGTGTGGCATGGAAAACACCACGTCACCCCAGTGTCCCCGATGCTCGGAAAACGAGCCAAAGAGCAGTTCGAAACCCCGGGGGAATTGCTCTCTGGAGAAGAACCCGGATCGCCAGTAAAAACTTTTGCGACCTCTTCTGACAATCATTTCGATTCTGTCCCTGATCTTATAACCAGCCAGTCTACACCTACACCTACATTTACACTAACACCTACACAGATACAAATTCTGCCCCGGCCACTACACACGACTGTCATCGAAAATCAAACTCCACCAGCTATTCCCAAACCACCGACGAAAACGTTTCATGAAAGACTTCAGAATTACCATGAAGTGAGAAAACGTATTTTTGGTAGCCAAAATACGATTGTCTCTGAGAAAATCGCGAAGCTTAGGCAAAAATTTCGCGAAAAAAAGCTATCATACAAGGCAATTGAAGCAACTACCCTGTGCAGCTCCGACGATCCACGTCCCTACGCTACTGTTCGGATTTTCGACGAACCACTGCTGGGATTATTGGACAGTGGAGCAAGCATAAGTTGCCTTGGTATGGATGGAGTCGAGTTTCTCCAAAAACACGGCCAAGATTATTCCAAACTCACATCTGGTGTTAAGACTGCCGATGGGAAACATCAAGCCATAGTAGGCAAAGTCTATGCGGATGTTTCCTACAAAGGGACGACGAAAAAAATTCCCCTGTACCTCGTTCCAACTTTGCAACAAAAGCTTTATCTCGGTATAGACTTTTGGAGAGAGTTCGAGATCGCTCCTCATTTGATGTTGGAACTATCCTCAACTCCCACCACAGACTCAGATTCGAATGCACACGTACTTACTCGGGAACAGTCCAGGTGCCTAAAGGATGCCGTCGACCTGTTCCAATCTAGTGCCATTAAAGGTCTAGGGAAGACGACGTTAGAGGTGCATACCATTGACACGGGAGATGCTGAGCCCATTAAACAGCGTCACTACCCAATTTCTCCAGCGGTGCAGAAACTCATATATGAGGAATTGGAGCGCATGCTTAAACTCGGTGTCATCGAGGAAAGCAATAGTGCGTGGAGCTCTCCTGTAGTTCTAGTGCGAAAGCCCGGCAAAAATCGCTTATGCATAGACTACAGGAAAGTTAACGCCAAAACGAAAAAAGATGCGTATCCACTTGCCCATATAGGAGGATTGCTATCGCGACTTTCAGATACACGCTTCATTTCGAGCATAGATCTGAAAGACGCTTTTTGGCAGATCCCGTTGGAGAAATCGTCAAGGGAAAAGACGGCGTTTACTGTGCCTGGCATGCCCCTGTTTCAATTTACGGTCATGCCCTTCGGACTCTGTAATGCGCCACAGCGATTGGTCAGGTTGATCGACAAAGTAGTACCTCATCAATTGAGGGAAAGAATCTTTCCGTACCTGGATGATTTGTTGGTAGTGTCGAGTACATTTGAAGAGCATGTGGAGTTGTTGAGGATACTTGCCGGACGATTGAATGAGGCGGGATTGACGATCAATATCCAAAAGTCGAAGTTCTGCTTCAAAGAGCTAAAGTATTTGGGATTTATCGTTGGTGACGGCTGCCTTAAAACAGATGTGGGAAAGTTGACGGCCATTTCTGACTTTCCAACACCTACTTCGGCAAAACAGGTGCGTTTCGTAAAGGACTTTTCAACGTTGGCAAGTCCAATTACAGATACGCTCAAGAAAGGGAAAAAGTTTGCTTTCACGAACGAGGCTATGGAATCGTTCATCAAACTAAAGACAGCTTTGACTTCAGCACCCCTGTTAATAAACCCGGACTTTACAAAAGAATTCCTTATTTTGTGCGATGCATCGAATACGGGAATCGGTTGCGTTCTGGCACAACTAGACGAACAAGGAAATGAGAGGCCCATTTACTACCACTCACAGAAACTCAATTCGGCCCAGCGGAACTATAGTGTGACCGAGCGTGAGTGTCTGGCTGCAGTCATGGGCGTTCAGAAGTTTAGAGCTTATGTCGAGGGGCATCCCTTCAGGATTGTTACGGACCATTCGAGTTTGAAGTGGTTGATGAGCCAAAAGGATTTGAGTGGACGGTTGGCGCGTTGGAGCTTAAAGCTTCAAGGATTTGATTTCTCCATCGAACATCGCAAAGGAAGTCAGAATGTCGTGCCTGATGCTCTCTCGCGAGTGCATGAGGTCGACGCTCTTTCCTGCGATGATTTGATGTTGGATGATCCTTGTGATGTGTTGCACATTGATCTTGGAGACCCTAGCTTTCAATCTGGGGAATACTGCAGGATCATCGATAGCATCAAAGAGCAAAATGAGCAGCTACCTGACCTTCGAGTGTCGGAAAATTTCGTCTACAAGAAGGTCAGACACTGCACAGGTTATCCAATTCAAGATGACCAAGTATGGAAGCTTTGGGTACCTGAACCGCTAACCGAGCGCTTAATCGCTCTTGCTCATCAACCGCCTCGAGCATCGCATGGTGGCGTTGCAAAAACACTTTATCGACTTAGGCAACAATTTTTCTGGCCGAACATGGCAGCCCAGGTTAAGGCGTTCTTAGAAAGTTGTGATGTCTGTAAGGCCTCGAAAGCCCCGAACTTTACCCTTCGTCCACCGATGGGTAAGGCTTTCGTGGTTGAGAGACCTTTCCAGATGTTATTCGTCGATTTCTTGGGACCCTACCCACGCTCGCGGAACGGAAACACCCACATTGTAGTTGCGCTGGACCAGTTGACCAAGTTTGTGGTGGTCAAGGCGCTTCGAAAGGCAACCACAGAGACTGTACTAAAATTCCTTCACGAAGAAGTCTTTTGCGTCTTTGGAGTCCCTGAAACTGTTCTGACTGACAACGGGAAACAGTTTACAAGTAGAGAATTCGGAAAACGAATGACTACTTATGGCGTGACTCATGTCAGGACAGGTGTTTACTCCCCACAAGCGAACGCCAGCGAAAGAGTGAACAGGTCGATTCTTGCAGCCATCAGGGGCTACATTGACGCAGACCAAAGGAATTGGGATTTCCACCTTCAGTCAATTGCCAGTGCCCTTCGAACAACAGTGCACTCTGCAATCAACCTTTCGCCTTATGAGGCCTTATTTGGGCAAGCGTGTATTGAACATGGTTCAGACTACGCGTTGCTGCGAAAATTGAATGCCCTAAATAATGCAGAGATCGATGTTGTATCGAAATCATCCCGCATGAACATTTTGCACGCACAAATAAAGAACTCCCTAGCTAAAACCCATAATCGATACGAAAACATTTACAACTTGCACAGCAAGGACGTGAAGTTTTCTGTAGGCGACGTCGTGTTCAAGAGAAACTTTGCTTTAAGCAACGCCTCAAAGAAGTTCAATGCGAAACTCAGCCCGAAATTTTTGAAAATGAAAGTATCGAGGGTCGTAGGCAATAGCTTGTACGAGCTTGAGGATTTTACAGGGAAAAAGATGGGTGTTTATCATGCCAAGGATCTTAAAAGCTAATCAACAACTTACCCGGCTACTAGTCTGTGCATGAGAACTCAATAAGCCTTACCCGGACATACCATTCACCTTGTCGTTCCTTTTCCTTCTCCTTTCTCTGCAAAGGATTTCTTAGAGAAAGGATAAGTTTTGTAGGGAACGTTATAAGACCACCCAACATAACACAACACAAAACATTATAAGATTTACATATACATACTTACCTTAAGAACATACCACTATCTTAACACTAAACAATACTTACCCAACACTAATTGTAAAAATAAATAAATAAAAAAAATACTTACCTTATAACACTTACCATAGAACATTTACACGCTTACAACATAATACTTACCTTACAAAAAAATACACTCTACTATACACATAACAATCACCTGTCTCTGAAAAAAAACAAAGATTGAGATATATCAAAAAACGAAAAATCAGTAAGAAATTGAGTTTTAGAGAGTGTGTTCAAATTAACTAGAGAGTAGTCATATTTTGAAAAAAAAAAAACGTTACGCAATTTTTTTTCAATCGTTGTTTTGGATAAAAAATATTTTCATTGAAAGTCGTTCATTTGTTTATTGTAATCAATTAAAATTTTTGGAATTTTGCTCTATTATCCCGAACTATTAAATAAAAGATTGGAAACAATAAAACAAAAAAGACTTCAAGAAACACAAAAATAAAAAGAAGAAATTATTCCTGAATCCTGATATGTGTAAAAGACATTTTCAAGGATAAACCAACGTGAAACTGAAAACCCAAAATACAAAAGGAAAATGAAATATAAACGATAATTACATAATACTAGAAGAAACAAGAAATATTATTAAAACATAACCTATCCATATGACCAGAAGGGAAATCTATATATCGATTGGCTTACCTTACTTATTATTGACTTATCTCTTAATCCAGATGTGAAAAAAAATATATTAATAAAAAAAAACAATACCGTTACTATACTACATGTGTTACATACTTCATAATGAAATAGATCACAAATAGAAAGAATTTAAATGTATCTTTTATATAAAATTACCTTAACATTTAATTATAAATAATATGTACTGTACATATGTATGTGAGCATAGACATATTTATATGAATTATTTTGATTTAATGAAACAAACTACTTTTAATCCCTTTGAAAAACTAAATATAAAGCATCAAGAAAAAAATCGAACGAGGTGAACCTTGGCTGATTTAAAGGTAATTTTGATTTTGTTTTTATTTTATTACTTACTTTCTGAAAATAATTACGTAGACTTACATACAATCAATGGGATTTAGATTAGTTTTTTTTGAGAAGCAAACATGTATACAAAGATGTATATATGTGATACATATACATATGTTTAGATGTTAAGATTTTTTTTTTGTCATTTATAGGCATATCAATTTAATATTTGTGTGTGTGTTTAACCTAACTAAACCTACCTAACTTACCTTTTAATCTTTAACTTACTTACAAATTTAACTTACATTTTCTTTAGATTAACAACTACTTTCCTTTTTTCATTTGCTTTTCTTATTTCATTTTGTTCCTTCTCTAGTTAAGTCTCGTTTCACTGTTTCATTGTTTTGTATTTCTTTTTTTTTCATTCATTTACAATAAACAGATACACCTAATGATTGTTAATTGAAAAAAAAACACAATCTTTTATTTGCAAAAAATATATATATAATATGTTTAGCAATTTTGGTTGAGATATGTATCAATAGAACATATGATGGCTGAATTATAATTCGCTTAGTTGGGTCAGTGGTGGAAGTGATATCATGGAGACGATGTGAATCTGTGGACAGGGGTAGCCGTTGACGTTTATCCGGTTTGGGGCTGCTGCGTGAATAGGAGGAAGCAGCAGCCATGGTGGTATCCTATTGGGGTACATAGGGTGGGAAATCCTCCGAGGGTCTTCATCACCTTGACCCTCCCCTTCGGTAACACGCCCTTCCCCTCATCAATGCTTCGGGTCCCTGGAACTTTTCAGAACCCTTTTGTCTTTTTTATTCTCCGGCATGAAAAAAACGTAACACCATCCAGTGCTGCGGCTATAAGAACCCCCCCTCCCCGTCGAGCAAGCCTTTGGCAATGCAAGCATGCCGCGTAGCCGTAGCCTGGATACCTTCTCCATCCTGCTGCCTGGATCGGCCTTAGGGTCCTGTAGTCCTAAGGTCGTAAAGGTGGTATAGGATGGAGAGGGGGAAGACTGGTTCCGTTACACACTTTTACATGTAAGGCCGTGTACGAATTCAGTTAAAAATGGGTTAAGACTTGACGTTTGGTTAAATATTGACACTTCGCATTATTTGACTAGCTGCTGAGCAGGTTAATATATGACAGTAGTGGTTAAAAATTCACCCATTTTTATTTTTTAACCACAATTCATCCAATTCGCACACGGCCTAAGAACTTGGCGTTCTTTTAGATCTCATTACTTTTGGTGGCTAACTTTTTACAAAGTGCTGTTCGCACATAAAGAGCTGAACAGAATGCATCGCCGGGCGACTGGCGACTAATCTGACAGCTGTCAAATATGTGAAATTTGTATGGCAGTCGCCCATTAGCAACACAATGCGTCGTTCGTCGCCGAACTAGTCGCCCAAAAGTTGAACTTTGTTCAACTTAGTCGCACGACGAGTTTGACGTTTGTGTTTTTTTATATCGTGTTGCTGTTTCCTTGTATTCTTTTCGTCCAGCGTTGCCGATTTTATTTTTGAAAACGGGCCATTCTTGAAAAAAAATCGGGCCATTTTCGTTTTGTCAGGGCCATAATGCACTACTGCATATTTTAAAATTATTTTGAATGCCATTAATCCCAGTTTTGAGTCTGTATTTGCACTTCATAGTAACTCATCACATGGACTTCAAAAGTCATAACCTATAGAAATTATGAAAGCAAGTTGGGCCTAGTTTAACCATTTTTAATGTCAGATGACCAAGTGAGAAGTGAGATACTGCAGAAATGCAGACTTAATATACAATAGGCCAGTTTCACCTTACGACATCTCTCTGAGATCTCAATTTCACTTTGACTGAGGCAAAATCTCAGACCTCACTCGTCATTGAGAAAACTTCGGTTAACTCACAAATTCTTGTTATTCTTTCATATACATCAGTAGCGTCAAATCGGCTAAGTGAGAAATCGAATCTTAAATCTTTTCATTTTGGAGATCCCAGAAAAAAATTTCAGTTCTCAGCTGAGAAACTGTTTAACGTTTTGAGTAAAATAAAAAAAATAAATCGAAGTCGTCATCCTAACTGAAGAATTGAACAAAAATGTTTTGTTTTTGGTTCTAACACTTTTTAGATGGCCATTTTAAATTTTTTGGGGCCACCGGGAAATTTCAACACTTCGGCAACGCTGAGCCCGTCGCGCGACTATTGTGTTCACAAATTTCTTAGCGATTTGGAAGGCGAATTTTTGACAGCTGTCAGATTAGTCGCCAGTCGTCCGGCGACTGCATTCTGTTCAGCTCTTAAGAGAACTTGGCTCTTTTTTTACATTTTATGTTTTTGTTCTGATCAGTGCTTACAACAGATAAATTCTAGATGACGCTAGTATTTTAGTACTTCTTTCCTTTGTTTATTTTTTTTTTGACGTACAAAGGCCGTGTCATTTTGAATTTTCAATTGTGAACTAGTCTTCTCTGTTTGAAAAAAAAAGTTTTATTTAATTTTTGGGCGCGAAACAGTTCTCAATAAACCTATGTAGAAATTAGAGTCGATCTTGTTTGTTTACAAGTTTAAAGAAATAGATTTTCTTTTAGTGTTATTAATCTATCATTTAAGCACTTTTTAATAAACTAAACAAAATCGTTGGCAGTTTAAAAAAAACGAACATTTGGCGTACTCCATGAAAATGTCCGTCAAACGGCCATCAACAGTCGAATCTCCGGTAAGATATCTCCTATACCTATTCAGAGGGCCATGGATTGGAAATTATCTCTGCCTTTGATCGTTATCCACTAAAGGCTACTGAAACTATAGACGAAGGAAATAAAAGAAATTCTGAAAATAAATATCCTCAGCTACAAAATGAAGAAAATCCACCGAAAAGGCACAGTACTCGTGTAACTCGCAGCCAAAGCTCTTTGGTCAACGACAATCCTCCCGAAAAACCCGAAAAAAAATCATTTATAAAATACGAAGGTGCCATCAAATACTTAACGGATAGAATTGACATTGCTGCAACTTCAGATGAACTCATGTATGTAAGATGTTGTAGCTGGTTTAAAACATATGTTTTCTGGAATCTTTATTTAGGACATGGGTAGCCAAACAACAGACTGACATCGTGCCAATAGCCTTTGACTTGGAATGGCCTTTTTCCTTCCAAACGGGCCCGGGTAAGGTAGCACTTATGCAACTCTGCTTGGATGAAAAAGTGTGCTATCTTTTCCACGTAGCTACATTAGCTAAAATCCCAGCGTCCTTGATGGCCCTGTTGTCACATCCGAAAGTCCGTTTGCATGGAGTCAATATAAAAAAGTAAAAAAATTAAATTTTTTGTATTCATGTTGAAACATAAAAAAACCTTTCTTCAGTGATTTCAGGAAGCTGAAAAGAGATTTTCCAGAAGTGACTATTGATACCCTTATTGATAACTGCATTGATCTCGGACCATGGTGTAACGAAGTGTGCAATACTGGAGGGCGATGGAGTCTCGATCGTCTATCTACCTATATTGTAAGTCAGATATCATTTAATAGGAACCGACCATATCTGAAAATTTATTGCTCTCCTCCAATTTTTTAGTGTGGAAAAACAGTTGATAAGAACAAGAAGGTTCGAATGAGCAAATGGAATGTGGTACCTCTGGATGACAATCAGAAAATGTATGCAGCGATTGATGTTTATGTAAGTTCCAAATAGAGTACCTTACTTCCTTATTTACAGTCCGGTGTGGACTTGGACCTTAAACAACAGTCTCCGCCAGCCAGCACGGTCCCTAGCTAGCTGTCTCCAGTTTTGCACTCCAAGTTGATTGAAGTCCTCTTCCACTTGTGTGCGCAACCAGAGTCACAGTCTTCCTCTCCTTCTACCTCCCTCGGGAATAGTGTCGAAAGCTTTCCGTAGCATTGGTGTCCGTCCGCTCAAAATGACCGAGCCATCTGAGTCTCTGGACCTTGACCTTTATGGCGAGGTCCGAGGTCCATGTCGTTGTACAACCCGTAAAGTTCGCTGTTGTATCTTCTTCACCATACCCCATCAATGATCACGGGGCCAAAGATAACCCAAAGAACTATCCTCTCGAAACAGCGTAAGGCACATTCATCGGATTTTGTCAAGGTCCCTGCTTCTGCACCATACAGCTGGACTGGGATGATCAGGGTGTTGTACAGTTTTACCTTTGTTGCTCGAGAAAGGGCTTTTCCACTCAATTGCTTTTTAAGCCCAAAGAAACAGCGATTAGCAAGTTATTCTTCGTCTGATCTCGGCGCTGGTGTTATTGCCCGTGTTAATAGCGGAGCCTAGGTAGACAAACTCCTCACTATGTACCTCGAAGTTGTATACGTTTATTGTGGCGTTCTGTCCGTGTCGTCGGTGTTGGGTATCCTTTCTCGAAGGCAGCATATACTTCGTTTTTCCCCCATTTTTGCCGCTTCTGTTTCAATTCTCACACAGGCGCCATTGACATAACGCTGTGTTCTTCCCATTATATCAATATCATCGCCGTACGCGAGAAGTTGAACAGATTTTTGAAGATAGTGCCTCTGGTGTTGACGGTGGAGTTTTGCACAATCATCGTCTGAATCCTTTTTTGACATCGAAAGATTCCGTAAGCTCGTTGCCAACCTTGATGGAGCAGCGTGAGTTCTCCATCGTCATTTTGCACAAGTGAACGAGCTTGGCAGGGATGGCAAAACTAGACATAGCTTCATTAAGTTCGCCTCTGTAGATGCTGCCATACGCGGCCTTAAAACCGATGAAAAGGTGGGGAGTATCGATTTGGAGTTCATAGGTTTTTTCCAGGATCTGCCGCAAAGTGAAAATTTAGTCGATTTTTGACATTCCTGGTCTGAAGCCACATTGATAAGGACCCATCAGATTGTTGACGAAAAACTTCAGACGTTCACATATTACGGCAGAAAGGATCTTGCAGGGGATGTTTAGTAGGCTGATTCCTCTGTAGTTGGCACAGTTTAGAGGATCTTCCTTTTTCAGGATCGGACAAAAAATTGTTGTTGAAGAGTGTAGTCCATCAAAGTCTCCCGGTTTTGTATTGTTCCATTGTTGTTCCATGAAGCCAACCGTATACTGGAGTTGTATTAAGGCGGTCCGTTTTCTTAGTTCGCGATTTAACTCAAGACGGTTCTCTGGTGTACGTACATCTACAGTGATTTCGAATTGTTCCGTATATTCAGCTGCACATTTTCGACCAGTAACCGCTCCATCATAGACGCCATAACTCTCCGCACTCTTCCTCGTTGAATATCAGATCTCGCTCAAAAATCTCGTTGAGGAAAATTTCTCTCAATTCATAAAACATTTGATCACCTCTTATCAACTTGGGGGCAAAAAAGATATGCCATCCGAATCCGATGTCTCATGTTTCTTTTCCTTGTTGGTGCTTTGGCTTTTTACATACAAGTTCGTTGTAGGATGTCCCACATACTTCGCGCTGTTTTTGGTATTTCTATGCAGATGCTTTTGCATATTCGTTTCCCTTATCCGGATTATTGCATTTGAACTGACAGCAGGTGTTGGGCAATTGCTTCTCCGACTATCATTTTGAAATCCTTTAACCGAGGTTCCATGAAACTAGTTACCAAATGGTAATCAATCTGGGTTTCTTTTTGAGTGAGTGCTTTAAGAAGGAAGTAAGGGATTTGAAAGGAGGTTTCGGTGTCTTGAATTCCTGAACATTGCAATAGTTGGGAAAGACATATTGTGGAAGAGAGTTCCACATTCGCGTAGTACGACTAAAGAACGATTCTCTATACTTGATAGTATGTCCGCAGTTGGGCTCGAGGGTAAAATAATGGACATTCCCAGAAGCGCGAGTATTGCGGGCGAATTGTTTAAGGGGAGGAATGAAACTGGCTAATTGCCTAGAACACTTACCGTGGGAGTAACGATAGAACAGAGATACGAAGCATTACGACGGTAAATGAAGTGAATGAGTCAGTGATGTTTGTTTAGACTTTTTTTTTTGTGTACCTTCCAAGGGAAGAGAGGGAATTGTGCCCAAGGCTTGGAAGAATATAAAAGTCTTATAGATAGTAGCCATGCAAGTGCCCGTGGCTTAGTGGTTAGGCACTTTGGCTGCTAAGCAGAACCTCGTGGGTTCAAGTCCTACTCGTGCCCATAAAGCTTTTATTTCATCTTTCACGGGTACTGCCTCTTGCGAAGAACTGACAAAACTTCTAAGAGTATCAAATTGTCATGAAAAAGTGCTTCTCAACTTTGCCGTTCGGAATCGGCATTGAATTGTAGGTCCGCTCAATTCTTCACACGCACTCAAAGAATTGTTGATGAGTGTAAGCCACTTAGGCCTTGGCTCTTCAAGAGGTAGTAGCCATATCACTCGGGAAGAAGAATTTCTTGCAACTTCTTAAGAAACACAAATATCTTGCGACATCGCACATGTGATCGTTCCACAAGAGGTGGTCTGTGTTGCACATACCGAGAATTTCGAAATGTTTAGTCTCATTGATGTTAGTGCCACTCATGGACAGTGGCAACGTGGGTATATCTCCCTTTAACGAAACAAGACAGCATTTGGTTTTCGAAGCATTATTACGCTGTTTTAGTCAAACTTTAATGAGCGTATCATATTTTGCCGTTGCATGGTTAGGACATCTTAACCAGGAAAGTTCCTGGTGCTGGTGCTGTATCCGAGGACGATAGTTGCCAACCCAACGTTTGCCATGCACCCTTTTGGGAAAGTTTTAGGGCGTAAAGATAAGCTCGATAGAACTTACAATACTTAGAAAAACTGGGTAGATTAGTCATTTGTTCCTTTAGTTCTGGTTTATGAATGGTGCCCTCGGGCGTTCTAAAAAAATGTATACGGTTTGAAGTCAATTTGGACACTGCAGTGCTTATTATAGTGTTTGAGTTCGATTCACATATCGCATGGACCAATTGAATGGTTTGTTTTTTTCAAGATAAATGTCCTTCAGTGTAAGATTAGAAGATAAGTGAATAAAATGAAATAAAAAGAAACTTATAATTACTTGTTTTATGTTATTGCAGATTGGCCAACTTATATACAGAGAACTTGAACGAAGAGAAAGTTTGAAGAAAAAGAACCAAGAAGAGTTTCTACAAACAAATGGCGAAGCTGCATTGAAGGCGGTAAAAGCCCTTGGAGAGAATTTTCTGTAAAAAAAAAAGTTGTTATAATATGTGTTGCATCTAATATAAAAGTTGTCATTATTCCGTTATTTTTTAAATTAAACCGATTAAAGAAGGAAATAATTATAGAAAGGTAAATGGTATTCTTCTAAGATTCACTGCCAATCACTAGGATGAGGCCACATATTTTTCAACCGATTTTCGCTCTGTATACCTGTTGGAATTTGTTTAACCCGGAACATTTTACTACATGAGAGTAGGTACGTAATTTCTTAAAATAAAGTGATAAAATTATGGGGTTAATTAGAAAAGACCGTTGGAATTTCCCTACATTAATAAAGGAGCTACTTGAAAAGGTTATAAAAAAGGGCGTCACTAAGATGAGGCCATTGTGAATATTTTGCTGTAGGAATTCACATCAGCGATTTTTTTCAAAATTTCGGTTGCAATATTTAAGAACGTTTTATAAATAACTCTTTTTATTTAATTGCAATTACAAATGGGTTCCGGAAAGACGTTGACAGTGGCAGAAAAAGGACAAATTGATGCTTTCAAGGAAATGGGACTCTCAAGCCGAGAAATAGCAAGGAAGCTGAACAGAAGTAAGACAGTTGTAAACAACTATCTTGCTGATCCTC
The DNA here is from genome assembly GCA_943590905.1 of Sphaerophoria taeniata. Classification (NCBI taxonomy): domain Eukaryota; kingdom Metazoa; phylum Arthropoda; class Insecta; order Diptera; family Syrphidae; genus Sphaerophoria; species Sphaerophoria taeniata. Next base: position 181,792,252 of record OX016540.1, on the reverse strand, counting down.
AAAACTATGGAAAAAAACAAAAAGGACGCACAGCCCAAGCAACAACATCCCGAGAAAAGCGGTTAATCGTACGTATTGCTTCATATTCCACTCAACCAGCTACTAAAATAAGGTGCGAACACGGAGTATCAGCCAGTATTTCGATAGTCCGAAGGATAATAAAAAAAAGATGGTTCTATCCAGAGAAGAAAACTCAAAAAGAAACCTGTTCTAAAGCAAGTACACAAGGAGCTGCGAATGAACTTTGTCGCTTGGAGCAGTCAATGAAAACGCGTTGTCTTTTCGGATGAAAAAAAGTTTAACCTTGACGGCCCCGATGGTTACATCTTTTATTTCCATGATTTAAGAAAAGAGGAACTAGTTTGGGAAGACATCACAGCCGTACATCAGGTGTCATGGTGTGGGGAGCTACTACCTACTATGTCAAAATCGAGTTGGAGTTTCTTTTTACAACAATGAACGGAAACGGCTACAAATGGGTATGGTTTATTTCGCTTTTTTTTATATCGCTTTTGGTCGTTTCGCCGGGGTCGTTTTGCATTTTGTTATTTCGCATTTCATTAGTTTGGTCTTTTAGTTGCTTCGCTTTCGATTGTTTCGCTGATTTTTTTTCGCCTTTCAGTCTTTTCGTTTTTTGTTTATTTTGCATTCGTTTATTTCGCTTTTCGATTATTTCGCTTTTTTATTATTTTGATTTTAATTGTTTCGCCTTCATCTGTTTTTTTTTTTAATTTTAATTTTTGTGTACGTAAGGATCCTGAAGACTTTAAAATTCGCGCGAATTTTAAAGTCTTCAGGATCATATGTATGTACTTGAATTGACGATTTTTTCAAAATAATAGGAAAATCCTTCACGACTTAGTTTATCCTTTCCTCAAATTGATTTGAAAGTATCGCATATGATTTTACTTTCCATTTTTTTAATTTAAAGACAATATTAAAATACTTCACTGTATTCTAACCTTACGCGGGCGGTTTTAAAGACTAAAAGCCATCTAATGAAGACTAATTAGATAACAATTATTACATTTCCAAGAGAATTCAGAAAAAAATGCGAAATAACCGTAAGCGAGATAACCTGTGGCGAAACAATCGTATTGCAAATTAACAATTTTGCGAGAGAGTTAATGGCAAAACAAAAAGAGCGAAACAATTCTGGCGCGAAACAGGAAAAAACAAAATAAACAAAAAACAAAACAAGTTTTGCGAAATAAAAGAAAATCGGAGAGAAAAGCGAAATAACAAAATGCAAAACAAAAATGCCGAAACAATAGGTACCCGCTACAAATGCTTGTTGGAACGGTCATTTTCAAAGATGAAAAATATTTTTGGACCTCTGCCTTGGATTTTCCAACAAGACAATGCCCCCATCCACAATTCCAGGGTTGTCAAAAGCTGGATTTTATCAGAAGACGTAGAGCTTTTGCCATGGCCGCCCTATTCACCGGACTTGAACATAATCGAAAACGTATGGTCATAGCTACCTCGAAAAGTTTCTGAAGGCGGTAGATAATTTGAAGACAAGGACACCAAACCGTCTAATAGAGGTCATATCGAAAAATGTGGGGCATACTCATTATTAATGGAGAAAAACTTCATAAATAATAAATGTTCGAAAACCAAAAACTAAACATTTCTTTCATATTTTTGATCCTCATCCAAGTGACGCACTCTTTCATACTCTTTTTAAGTAGCTCTTTAATTAATGTAGATAAATTCGAACTGTTTTTTCTAATAAACCCCTTAATTTTATGACTTTCTTTTAAGAAAATATCTACCTATAGTCCAGACAAATTAGACATAAAAAAGCCCAAACCCAGAAATAATTCTCATAGAGCTGAAAATTGGTACAGAGCCTTAGAACATCGATTAAAGTAAAATGTCAAAAGTCCCCAAAAATCCCATGTGTGCATTAAAAGTTATTCAAGGTCAAATGTCGAAAATGTTGGTTTTTCATATATATCTTTAAAACGGGGGAAGCTATAAAAAAAAAGTGTATGAAAGACTTGTACGCTTTGAAATTCCCTAAAAAAACATTATGACACTTTTTTTCTACGAGCAAGCGTTTAGAAAATATTGTGATTTTAAAATGTGTCAAATGTCGAAAATAATGGTTTTTTTGCGTATTACTCTTAAACGGTGAGTCCGATTGAAAAAAATTTCTATGAAAAACTTATAGATTATGTGCTTTTCTATATAAAAACATTTTTTTTTAAAGCTGTCGAAAAAAAACAACATAATTTGGTCAAAACTCAAAATTTCGATTTTTTTTAATTAGCTCCTAAGCCCTGTACAAAATTCGCATAGAGCTGAAAATTGGTACAGAGCATAAGGACATCTCTCTTTATAAGATGTCAAAATTCCCCAAAAATCCAATGGGTGCAAACAAAATATTCAAGGTTAAATGTTGTATATGTTGTTTTTTCATATTTAACTCTATAGGTTTTGTTAATCCCTGCAAAAATGAAATTAACGGTTTTCAATACACACTCTTTTCCACACCACCCATGAGGTACAGTCCTTGGCGCATTTTTTTTAACGTGGTTTCCCCTATACATAGGTATAATCCTTATCATATCTTAATCAATAATCAGATAGTCGTCTTCGGTGTCCTCCTCTTCATATTCGTCTCCTTCATCTTCTTCGTTGTCTTCATATTCTTCGTTTTCTTCGTCTTCTCCTGTAGTCTGTTCAAAAAAAACTAGATGCATCCAAAGTCTTTTCGTTGGTATCGAAAGTATCGTCATCAATTCCTTCAACATTGGAGCACGAACGACAGACCTTGACAATTACTACATATCGAGGAACAGAACAATCCAACTTTTTTACAACCACAGTTATAGTTGCAACCCTTTTTGCAATTACAAAAAATTGTGTTCAATAGTTTTTCTGGAGCAGGTGGGATTAATGTTTGAATTGGTTCTAGGACGTTATCTTTACATACCCATCCCCAGTCTTCAGGGTCCAGTTTATTACCTAACCATATTTGAACTTGGTAATACACTCGGTATAAGTGTTGGCCGGCAGCAGCAGATGTAGGTGGCAGACAAGACAGTTTAACACTTTTATTTTTTCGGGTGTGTTTTACAAACATCGAATGTCTGTACTTGTCTATAGAATCAATTGGATCAAAATTCCATTAGTTAAAAAAGCACATAATCTACAAGTTTTTTATACAAAACTTTTCTATTGGACTCACCGTTTAAGAGTAATACGCAAAAAACCAATATTTTCGACATTTGACACATTTTAAAATCACAATATTTTCTAAACGCTTGCTCGTAGAAAAAAAAAGTGTAATAATATTTTTTTAGAGAATTACAAGGCGTACAAGTCTTTCATATATTTTTTTTTGATAGCTTCCCCCGTTTCAAAGATATATATGAAAAACCAACATTTTCGACATTTGACCTTGAATAATTTTTTATGCACACATGGGATTTTTGGGGACTTTTGATATTTTACTTTAATCGATGTTCTTATGCTATGTACCAATTTTCAGCTCTATGCGAATTTTTTCTGGGTCGAATGTTTATTTTGTCTGGACTATACTCATGTAATATAATTAAGGCTAGGTTTCCCATTGAAAATTTCGTTGGTCTTTTGCGTAAAACTGTGTAGCTCCCAAAATATTCCGAATATTTAAATGAAATCAACGGGTATAGATTATACATTTAATAAGCTAAGAAATTATTTAGCTAAAAAAAATATTAAAAATATATTTCATCCCAAAATGGTCATGCGTAACGAAAAATTATGAAATTTTTGGAGACGTTTGCAGGGGAAAAGTTTTGTTGCCTTAAAAATTTATTTTTTATTCTTTTTATATTTTTTATCTATTCTTAAAAAGTCTCACGACTCAGTAACGTGGCTTTTTTTTAATTTTTTGTCCAGTTTCGTCAAAAAAAATTAACAAAATCACGAAAAATGGGTGAAATTTAGCAAAAGTAGGCCTGATTTATTTGGAATAATTTCTAAATTAGAAAAGATAAAAAATTGAAAATATTTTTTTTATATTGTTGAAATATACATAATATCACAATAATTTTTTAATTTTTTGATAAAATATTTTACTAGATTTTTTTGAAGTGCAAAGTAAAAAAATGCATGTTTTTCTTAGAATATTCTACGGCGAACAAGATTCCAGCCCCATTTAGTTTGACCCAACAACAAAAGTATTTTTTTATGAAAATTGAACATCTCTGCGACTCAGTAACGTTTTTAGAAAAAAAAGAAAAAAATGAAAACATATTTAAAAATGCATTTAAAAAAGTCAATATTTGTGTATCAATTATGAGGAGAATGCAGCAAACAATATTTTCAAAAATATTTTTTTAATTTTTTTTCATATTTTTTATATAGAAATCAGAAATTAAAATAATTTTACGATATCCCGTTTATTTTATATTAATATTGGAAAATGGGTATTTTTTTTAGATTTTTACAAGAAAAATCGCGTTTGCTCACACACACTAAGGTACTCAGTTCAAACGAATTGAACTAGGTGGCGTTGTTTTATATTTCATTCTCTTCTCCTTCGTTTTATTTTTATAGGATAGAGAAAAAAATGTTCATACCAAACGTTCTCATAGAATTCGTTTGAGAATGAAAATTAATTTTTTTATACTTCTGGAATGTTTATGATATGCAGACATATAAATGTAGATAGGCAATTGTGATCACTTACTATGTACTTTGTAGGTATTCGATGAAAAAGTTGTTTTGAATACCTCCCTACATTTGTCATATTGGCAGGCATACATTTCGAATATGTATGTGAATGCGCGTATTTTATATTTTTTGAAAATGAGTCAAGTGCAAGGGCAAGGTAATAATATTCTCTATGTGCAAGGGCTTGAGGAGTAAAATCCTGTCACGCAATGAGGAAACGATCTTTTTTCGTGGTGGTGTGTGCCATTTCTTAGGATTATGTAAAGGGTTTTGTTTCTTTTTTGTTTTTGTTTTGCTTTTGTTTTTGTAGCAATGACATTTTTTTCCTATCGTTTCTCTATGCTGTGCTGGTGGGATCGTAATATTCTTTTTTGAAGAAGAACAAGCCGATGATTTGAATTATGGTTATTTTATTGTATTTCAAATCGAATTCTTTGTTTTATAGAATTATAAAAATCAATCTAGTGTCTAATCTTGACCTAATCTTGTTTTGTAAGATAACTAGATGACAAAAAATAATTTTTGATTCCTTGGAATCATTTTTCTTCATAATATTATTACTTGCAGGTGTAGGTAGGTTTAGAAAAATAAATTTTATTATATTATATTCATCAGCCGATGGCCTCAGTCGCCAGTGCTGCTATGTGTCTGTAGTTCGTTACATTCATGCGCGAAGTACTGTGAAAAGGCAATGTCAATATTATATTCCTTGAAACCTTAAGAAAATAAACCCCAATGCATTTGGGAATAATAAAAAAATGTTATAGTTTGAGTAATTTTTTGCCTATTTAAAAAAAAAAAAATAATAATCTCCCATCCGTGACCCAAATCGTTTAAAGAACAATCGTAGTAGTTGAAGACAATCGGGTAACTTTTGCCTAAATACCCAAGGAAAGACAGAATTGAGGCAATCACTTTTTTGATTTTTCTATCATCGTAAAATCATGTTTGATCAAAATATCGTCTTGAACTTTTTTAATTGTTCATAGCTTGTCAAAAAGTACCTCTTCGTCTTTTTATAGATAAATATAAAGATGAAACCAAAGAAAAATTAAAATCGTTCGTCAGGACCCCAAAAGAGAAACAATTCGAACACAAATGTCAGCAAAACTCAAAACCATCATAATCCCAAATTACAAAATTTGCGTAGAAAAAAGAAAAACAACAATTCATGAATGCTACTCCTACTCTAAGTGCACATAACATAATACGTACATATGTAGAATGTAGATGCATTTTTGTGTATGTCCACACCACAGTCCATAATTCCACATAGTAAATAGATACATGCGAAAATACCTCTTTTTTTCATCCCTATTTTTTGGACCTTCGTAAGCGAAACTCATTTTTTACATATCGCTCACTGAAACTGAATTCTGAGTGAGAAAAAAAAAACAAACACTAGAAAACAAGAAATTTCAAGTGGCTATGTGAGACGGAAATAAAAAAAAGAAAGGGAAATATTCACTAACACTCGTGCATGCTTTTACACGAACTCGGAGTTCAAGAAAAAAGGAAACCCAGTCTTAAGAACAAGATGAGGTGATCTCCTTGAGTTGTCTTTATTAACTGGGCTTAAGAGCTAGCTTATTCTAATACATAGGTTCTTAATATACTAACAGGTTGTAATAGAAGAGAGATACAGTTAGTATTAACATTGAAAACAATGATAGGGTGCATTACGCAATTATTGTCAATACTTCTTACAACTCAAATGTAGTAAATTTTTATGGGTAAGAAATTTCTAGCAGATATAAAGAGCGAAAATCGATTAAAAAAATATGTGGCCTCATCCTAGTGATTGTCAGTGTATATGTATATAGATCTAGAAACATTTTATTGTAAAACTGCACCAATAACTTCGCTCACAAATACTCCTGGAAGCTGTGTCAGTTCTTGCTTGTGGCAGCAAGCATAAACAACTAAATAACATATTAAAGTATTAGTCGAATTGCTGTATTCAGTGATTGAAATTATTTGTAGAGTTGCTAAATACATGATTACAATAGGGCAGGTGGCAGGTCTAAGCTATGGAAATTCCAATGCGAATAGTCCGCCACATTAAAAACTACTAATCATAAGTTTCCGGGGTTTCCATTGCAGAACAAATTTTTATACAACTACAAAATTCTTTGCCTTGAACGGTCTTACAGCGAATGGAAATGATCTCTCATTCATAAAGTTAGTCTATTCAATATTCCTTTTCAGAGAAATAGTATACAGCTCATTAATTTATTATTTACGGTATCCAAACTGATCGACGGAAGGCACTTGTCCAGCATTCTAGATGTTCGAACGTTCCGAGTAGAGCTAACATCGAATCGGACCACTACCTCGTCGTAACCAAGGTAGTGCTACGAATATCCCGACAACAGCCAAAACAAGGAAATACTGCAAGAAAATTTGACGTTGGACGGCTACAAACGCAAGAGATCGAGAGATACTTCTCTGATCGAGTGTCAAATAACCTCTTAAGTGGTCCTATACCGCCAACATCAAGTATCGAAGACCAGTTGCAACATTTCTAGAAAGCAATTAGAGATGCCGCCTCTAATGTGCTAGATTTCACACAGCCACCAAAACGAAACCCCTGGTTTGACGAAGAATGTCGGCAGACCCATGCAACCAAGTAGGAGGCATACAAAGCTGCGCTGCATAGAAGGAAAAAAGCTGCTCGTGAGCTCTACGAGCAAAAGAGAAGAGAGGAACGCCGGCTTCTCAGGAGAAAAAAGAGGGAGCATGAGAAGCGTCAGTTCGAAAATGTTGAGAGCGCCAACAGCAGGAATGAAGTTCGGAGGTTCTACAGGAAGGTAAAACAGCTGGCTCAAGGTAATCGAGCAAGAACCGATGCCTGCAAGGATAAACAAGGGAACATCATATTCATAGTAGAATCGCAGTCAAGGCTGGGGATTTGGAAAGACCACTTCTGTAGAAGTCGGCGACGATGAACAAAATCCCGCCGCCGCCGTCTGGCAGGAGCCTTTCATCGGACACGATGATAGTCAACAATTCCGTGAACCCGACCTAGAAGACGTGAAAACAACAATATCACGGCTGAAATCCAACAAAGCCGCTGGAGCAGTTGGTCTAGCTGTCACGCTGTTCAAAGCAGTACTCGACGATCCTGATAGGAGCATGCACCAAATCATCTGTAAGATATGGTCGGAAGAATGCATGCCCGATGAATGGAATCTCAGCATTTTTTGCCCGATCCTAAAAAAGGGAGACCCTCTAAACAGCGCCAACTTCCGGAGGAATCAGTCTACTTAACATCACCTACTGCCGTAATATGTGAACGTCTGAAGCCTTTCGTCAACAATCTGATTGGTCCTTATCAATGTAGCTTCAGACCAGGAAAGTCAACCATCGACCAAATGTTTTCTTTGCGGCAGATCCTGGAAAAAACCTATGAACTCAAAATCGATACCCCCCACCTTTTCATCGGTTTTAAGGCCGCGTATGGCAGCATCTACAGAGGCGACCTTAATAAAGCTATGTCTAGTTTTGGCATCCCTGCCAAGCTCGTTCACTTATGCAAAATGTCTATGGAGAACTCAGAATCAAGGTTCGCAACGAGCTTACGGAATCTGTCGATGTCAAAAAAGGATTCAAATAAGGCGATGCACTGTCGTGCGATTTCTTTAACATCGTTCTTGAGACGATAGTGTCTACCTAGGCTCCGCTATTATCAGACGAAGAATAACTCTTGCTAATCGCAGTTTCTTTGGGCTAAGAAAGCAATTGAGTGGAAAAGCCCTCTCTCGAGCAACTAAGGTAAAACTGTACAACACCCTCATCATCCCCGTCCTGCTGTATGGTGCAGAAGCATGGACTTTGACAAAATCGGATGAATGTGCCTTAGGCTGTTTCGAGAGGAAAGTTCTTCGGGTCATATTTGGCCCCGTATGCATTGAAGGGGAATGGCGGAGAAGATACAACAGCGAAGTTTACGGGTTGTACAACGACATGGACCTAGCCAGAAGGGTCAAGGTCCAGAGACTCAGATGGCTCGGTCATTTAGAGCCTGAGGGACGTAGAAGGAGAGGAAGACCGCGACTCAGGTGGCGCACACAAGTGAAAGCGGACCTCAATCAACTTGGAGTTCAAAACTGGAGACAGCTAGCTAGGGACCGAGGTGGCTGGTGGAGACTATTGATTGAGGCCCAAGTCCACAGCGGACTGTAGCGCCACCATAATGTACAATATGTACCTTAAAAATTCAAACTTTAGAACATGTGCATATTGATTACTTCACATATTTATTCACTTTCCTTCGATATAAATTAAAATTAAAAAAAAAATACAAAACATAATTCAAAGAATTTATTTATGAAATTTGTCCATCAACTTCATAACAGCTTCCACATTGCCACTTATTTGCACCTTGTCCTAAAAAGTGTAAACAAAAAATCAAATTTAATTCGATTTCAGAATAACTGGAAAGAAAACGATTTATGTACTTTCGACTTTAGTTCATCATAAGATATTTGATTAGTTGCCCACGAAAAGAACTCTTCATCGCCAATAGTAATTTGACTGTCTGGACTGGAAACAGTTCCTTCGTACATTTTAAGCTCTTTCAAATCAAGGACTTCAGAGGAAAACAAATTGTATTCAAAAATTTCACATTTTCATTAACCAAGAAGAATCTCACCAAAACTTTTCAAATGGCTGCCATCACTTGAATTGAAATTAAATTGGAAGATCAGAAAAGTAGTTCTGTTTGCAGCGTCGATTGTTTTTAATTTCTCAACGATTTTGTCGATAATTGGTTGACTCTTCATTGTAATGACAATCAAGTGATTTTTCTTCTCTTTAAAATCTTTGAGCTCTTTGTACCGTGAAACACTATCAAGTACTGAACGTTCGCTACTTCTTTTGTGAAAGATTATGCGTACGATTATTGAGATTAGTCGAGTGATAATTTTTTTAAGTGGGATTGTTAAGTGTGTCTGTTAGTATCTACAGCTATGGATTGCCTCAATTGACTGTAATTAAACAAATTTAGCTACTAGCTCCTTAAAAGTCTTAATTAAAAACAATTTTTAAGGTGCATGAAACAAAGACAGACGGACTACTGTGGTAATAGAATAGATTACATGTATGTGCATTTATATTAAAATTACAAAGCTGAAGAGTTTGCTTGTTCGTGTTGAAAGTGCTAATCTCATGAAATATATACGTAAGCGTAAGAGTTGAATTTTTCTTTTGTTAGAAAACAGATTTCTCGATAAGAGCAGAGGAAATAGAAATGGTTACAAATATTACCGTTGAAGCAGAGTTCCCCCCTTTTTATTTGCAACTTCTGATTGAATTTGAAGAAAACCAGTTACCGGATACAAAACCACTTGGAAAAGCCGTTTTGTATCTCTCTCTTTTTTATTGTTACTTCTACGTTAAGTACTTACTTATAGTGGCGCTACAGTCCAGGTCGGTCCAGGGCCTCATCCAACAAACGTCTCCAGCCAGCTCAGTCCCTATCTCGCTGTCTCCAGTTAAGCACGCCAAGTTGGTTCAGGTCCTCTACCACCTGAGTCGGTCTTCCTCTTCTGTGACGTCCTTCTGGGTTGGATTCGAAGACTCTACGAGCGGGAGCATTATTTTCCATTCGCTCTACATGACCCAACCATCTAAGTCGTTGGACCGTAACTTTTCTGCCTAGGTGAGTGGCGCTGTACAGTTCTTGATTGAATCTTCGAGATTCTTGATTGAATCTCCATTCTCCATTTATGCACACAAGACCAAAAATCACTCGAAGAATTTTTCTCTCGAAGCAGCCCAAAGCGTTTTCATCGTTTGTTGTTATGGTCCATGTCTCTGCGCCATACATTAGGACCGGGATGATGAGGGTTTTGTAGAGTGTCACTTTAGTTGCTCGGGAGAGGACTTTACTACTCAATTGCCTTCTAAGTCCAAAGAAGCAGCGATTGGCAAGAGTGATTCATTCACGTTTGATTTCAGCGCTGGTGTTGTTGTCTGAGTTTCTAGCGGATCCTAGTTAGACGAGGTCCTTAACTACCTCGAAGTTTAATCTGTCTATGTTGACGTTTGCTCCAAGATGTCGATGTTTGTTGTCCTTTCTTGTTGATAGCATTAACTTGGTCTTGCCCTCATTAACCGCTAGACCCATCTTCCTGGTCTCCGTCTCAAGACTCACAAACGCTCCACCGACATCACGCTGTGTTCTTCCAATTATGTCAATGTCGTCTGCGTATCCTAGTACCTGGACAGACTTTTGAAGATTGTGCCTTTGGTGTTGACGTTGGAGTTTTGCACAATCTTTTCAAGAATGATGGTGGAGAAATCGCATGATAGCGATCGTCTTGTTTAAAACCTTTTTGACATCCAATGCGTCCGTTATGATGGAACAGCGTGAGTTTTCCATTGTCATCTTACACAGACGGACGAGTTTTTCTGGGATGCCAAAACTAGACATTGGCCTCTATATTTGGTCTATGTAGACGCTGTCATACGCGGCCTTGAAATCGATGAAAAGGTGGTAGGTATCGATTTGAAGTTCCTGGGTCTTCTCCAAGATCTGCCGTAGGGTGAATATTTGATCGATGGTGGACTTTCCGGGTCTGAAGCCACACTGATAAGGACCTATCAGGTTGTTGACGAAGGGCTTCAAACGTTCACACAGCACGGCAGACAAGATCTTGTAGGCGATTTTAAGGAGACTTATACATCTGTAGTTGGTGCAGTTCGGAGGATCTCTTTTCTTGAGGATCGGGCATATGGTGCTGAGGTTTCATTCGTTGGACATGCTCATGCACATTACTGTGTTTTTCTACAATTTATTCATTTTAGGTAACACGAATTTTATGGGATCAAAACGGCGCAAATAAGCGCTAATTGTGTTCATGGGCAGAGGCTGTTCAGAACAGCCATTCTAACCTACCTACCTACAGTTTCTAAGAACCTATCGGGTAGCCAGCTTCCAGGTACATTTGTTGAAAAAATGCATTCCCATATTCTCAAAACACCAACGTAATTTTTTTATGCTTGGTTTTTTACATTGTAACCGATAATTGCATTATTTTGTTCAAAGAACAATGATTTTTCCCTACCCTTTTCTTGAACCTATGTTTTAATTCGTTCATTCATGACAGCGTTAAACTTGACACGAAAAAAGGAAGAAAAAGGACTTTTCCAAACATTTGAATGTGTTTTCAAGGTTAATGACTGATGAAATGCTGAACGAAAATCGGATCAATATGATCAATAAAAACACCTTTCTGTAAGTATATACACTTCGCTTCAACTGAATAAGCACACAATTTTTCTGAGGTTTGTTGACCATTTTTTCCTAACTTTGAGCGTTAATGTATCATTTTGAATGGGGTCAAGCCACTTCATCACAAAAAAGTTCATCACAGTACATTTCATCTCTCGACATTTCACCACACGACATCTCATCACAAAATACAGCTCTGCTCATCTTACTTACTTACTTAAGGTGGCGCTACAGTCCGTTGTGGACTTGGGCCTCAATCAACAGTCTCCGCCAGTCAGCTCGGTCCCTAGCTAGCTGTCTCCAGTTTTGCACTCCAAGTTGATTGAGGTCCTCTTCCACTTGTGTGCGCCACCTGAGTCGCGGTCTTCCTCTCCTTCTGCGTCCCTCGGGAATAGTGTCGGAGACTTTCCGGGCCGGAGCATTGGTGTCCATGCGCTCTAAATGACCGAGCCATCTGAGTCTCTGGACCTTGACCCTTCTGGCTAAGTTCACGTCGTTGTACAACCCGTAAAGTTCGCTGTTGTATCTCCTTCTCCATTCCCCATCAATGCACACGGGGCCAAAGATGACCCGAAGAATTTTCCTCTCGAAACAGCCTAAGGCACATTCATCCGATTTTGTTAGGGTCCATGCTTCTGCACCATACAGCAGGACAGGGATGATGAGGGTGTTGTACAGTTTAACCTTAGTTGCTCGAGAGAGGGCTTTTCCACTCAGTTGCTTTCTTAGCCCAAAGAAACAGCGATTAGCAAGAGTAATTCTTCGTCTTATCTCAGCGCTGGTGTTATTGTCCGTGTTGATAGCGGAGCCTAGGTAGACAAACTCCTTAACTACCTCGAAGTTGTATGCGTCTATTGTGACGTTCTGTCCGAGCCGTCGATGTTGGGTGTCCTTACTCGAAGACAGCATGTACTTCGTTTTCCCCTCATTTACCGCTAAACCCATTTTAGCCGCTTCTGTCTCAATCCTCACAAAGGCGCCATTGACATCACGCTGTGTTCTTCCCATTATATCAATATCGTCGGCGTACGCGAGAAGTTGAACAGATTTATAGAAGATAGTGCCTCTGGTGTTGACGGTGGAGTTTTGGACTATCTTCTCAAGAACGATGTTAAAGAAATCGCACGACAGTGCATCGCCTTGTCTGAATCCTTTTTTTGACGTCGAATGATTCCGTAAGCTCATTGCCAACCTTGATAGAGCAGCGTGAGTTCTCCATCGTCATTTTGCACAAGCGAACGAGCTTGGCAGGGATGCCAAAGCTAGACATAGCTTTATACAGTTCGTCTCTGTAGATGCTGTCATACGCGGCCTTAAAATCAATGAAGAGGTGGTGGGTATCGATTTGCATTTCATAGGTTTTTTTCCAGGATCTGCCGCAACGTGAAAATTTGGTCGATGGTAGACTTTCCTGGCCTGAAGCCACATTGATAAGGACCAATCAGATTGTTGACGAAAGGCTTCAGACGTTCACATAATACGGCAGAGAGGATCTTGTAGGCGATGTTAAGCAGGCTGATTCCTCTGTAGTTGGCGCAGTTTAGAGGATCTCCCTTTTTCAGGATCGGGCAAACAATGCTGAGGTTCCATTCACCGGGTATGCATTCCTCCGACCATATCTTACAGATGATTTGGTGCATGCTCCTATCTAGCTCGTCGCCTGCGGCTTTGAACAGCTCGGCAGCTAGACCATCTGCTCCAGCGGCTTTGTTGGATTTCAGCCGTGATATTGCTGTTTTCACTTCTTCTAGGTCGGGTTCACGGAATTGTTGGCTGTCATCGCGTATGATAAAAATTATGATAAGAATTACCTACAAAGGTATATTGGAAAGAAAGTTTCCTTAATTTTCGGATCTTTTTGGACCCTTTAACTGGACTTTCCAATAGGACAACGACCCCATCCACACGTCGCGCACTGTCAAAAGTGGGATACAGGACAAGAATTTTGAATTGCTTCAATGGGTGCCTTATTTTCTCGAAATGAACCGTATAGAAAATAGGTCTGTTATTTTACTCCCTCAAACTGCAGAAAACTCCCAAATTCTCCCACTTTTCCTTTCTTTTACTCCCGAGTTTTGTAAGTTCTGTCACTTTTGAAGGAGAAAAATATTTTACCTATCCCCCGATTTTAGCCACAAAAATTTCTTGTGGCAGTTTTTGTAAGTTCTGTCAAACCACAAGAATTATATTGAATTTTGTTGACGTTTGATGTAATTTTGAGCATTTGGCAGAATTTTGCTGTCAAGCGTTCTTTTACTTTTTAGGAATATCACAATATTTCATCCCACTCCTCGATTTTTGACAGTTTTTACAAAAACTGCCAAAAAAGTAAAAGAACAGACTGAGTCTGGCTGTCAGTTTGCGGATAGAGAATCTGTTAGTTTAGCCATTAAATAAGTGTGGAGAAAAATTTCGCTGGATTACTTAAAGAGCCTATACGATTCCATGTTATTAAGAATTAAGAATAAAGGTAGTAGTACCCACTATTAGAATTAACCAATAAAAAAAATATTTAAGGAAAAACTTGTTCATTTGATTCCGTTACATTTTGTTTCCAATTTTAACAGATTTGTCTATTCAGTTGAAGCAAAAAAAACGAGTTTTTCGATATGGAAAGCTTTGCAGGAGAGCGAGGAGAAAAATTAAATTAAATTAAGTTATTTTTTTAAATTATTCTTTTTGAATTGTTTTTTCAACATTATAAGGAATCCGTTTGCATCATCAAATGATGGTTAGGTTAGGTTAGGTAAAACTGGGCTGATAGTTGGTTTTGTTACCGTCACACTTAGATCAATGTAGATCCCTTGAGATACCCTGAAGTATTGTAACTTCTGAAGTGTTTTAACCTATGAATTTGAGCCATTTGGTAGACTTGACAAAGTTCAGTAGGCGATTGCCTGGGAGTTCAAATAGTTCTTCTAGTTCATTAAAGAAATAGTTGCCTAGTACTAAGCCCCATCTTTTTTTTGTGGTAGTCAAGTAGGTTATGTCCCGTTATCACGCTTATGAGGGATCTGAGGGACGGTTTTTTAAGAAGTAAAATCCTATCGGATTTTTTCTTGTCGTAATAAGTTTCCTGGTGTTACCGCAGGTTTCTAGTAGGTTCCATCTATCATTTGCTTTCTGAATGATAATTTTACTAATGTTTCTTTTTAATTCGCATTGAGGGATTCTGATTTTATAGTCTATGAGAGAGGGATCAAGTACCGAGCCTTCTCTTGTAAGCTCATCTGCTTTTTCGTTTCCCGGCACACCACTGTGACTGGGAACCCAGCAGAGTCTTACGTTATGCTGCATACCAAGAAATCTTAGCTCTTCGCGACAGCAAGAAACAAGCTTTGACTTCATTTGCGTGATATCGCCATCATGGATATTTGATTAGCAGCGTTTTTCACAGCCAAGATCTCGGCTTGGAAGACACTGCTATGGTCGGGGAGTCTGAATGAACTGGCAAGGTTAAGATTTTCCGAATAGAAACCATCATTAAAGATGGTAAAGTTTGGTTCATTAGTGTAAGGTACACTGTTTTCTCAATCTTCTCTATTGGGGAAGCTGGTAGTAATGTTTTTATTGAAGTCTAAATAAGGGGTCATGTAATCTGTACAAACGTTGTTGCCAACGTATTTTGTAAGAATCGTGGTATGGCCGTGTTGACTAGTTCTCCAAATATTGGTTAGAATGAGTCGAAGAGCGCTGCTTGCTGCCGATTCTTGTACAAATAAGTCTATAGGGGTGAGATTTAGGATCGCTTCAAGACCCACAGTTGGGGTAGTCCTCATCGCCCCCGTAGTGCTAATGCATGCCACTCTTTGTACTTTGGTAAGGGTTTCTAAGTTCGTGGATTACTCCAGAGCTTGCCACCAAACCAAACTACCAAAAGTTAGAATGGGTCTAAATATGGCTGTATACATTCACATGATTATCTTAGGATTTGGTCCCCAATTTCTTCCCAGAATCCTATTACACGAGTAGAGTGCAATCATGGCCTTCTTGTATCATTCTTGTATGTTTAGACAAGATAACTCCAAGGTATCTCGCTTTTTCTGAGAGTTTAAGAAGGGTGTTATCGATTTTTGGTAATTCGAAAGAAGGGATTTTCCTTCTATTGATGAAAACTACCAGTTCTGTTTTCAGGTGGTTTACTTTAAGACCGCATTTCTTCTTTCATCAAATGATACATTAATGCTCAAAGTTAGGAAAAAATGGACAACAAATCTCAGAAAAATTGTGTGCTTATTCAGTTGAAGCGAAGTGTATTTTTACAATACACTAATGCGGTGGATGGTGGCGGTGAATGAAGAAATTGACTATGGAAAACAAGGGTTGACGTTGAATGTTTGTTTTTATTATTTCCTGACAACAAAATACCCTTCGCTCTGCTGTTTCTCTGCAGGTGCAACTTAGTTATTGGTCATGAGTGAAAAAACACACTTGCTTGCATACTATACTAAGAAAGGAAATTTTAACATGAAAAAGGCATTCCATAAGGACAGATACCAATGTTGATACGAGAAAATCTAACAACTTGTCATTAATATCAAGTAATAGTTCATATACTTTTTGTTTGCTGAAAATTTTTACTTTTTAGGATTTTATTGTAGGTGCTTTGACGTCAAAATGAATAAGGAAGAACACAATTCAGATGCAAACTATGATTACGATGAAGAATTATTCGATAATGATACCTCTGACGAAATATCAAACGATTCAAACGGAGAAATTCATTCAGAAGTTTCAAGTGTTGAAGAATTGTTGGAAAATAACGAAAAGGTTGGTATTCATTTCTAACTTAAGAGGTTCTTTTATGGAAAGCTATTATCAAAATTTTGTTCTAATAAGTTGTTAAACTGTTCTCCGCTAAGAGCTTATCATGTCATTACGAATTGTGAATTTTACTGAAAATAATGTAATTTTCTCATGTTGAATTTCTACATACAGTCGGGAATCCGTTTTTCTCTTTGACGTGTTGTTATTAGGTTCGTTCGATGTAATCAGCCCCGGGGCGCTCCGGTGCTTGTCATTACACTGAACGGAGCTGTCAAAAACCCGAAAAATTTCTCTGGGTTGAAAATGCATTTGCAGTGCTCTGTTTTTTTCATCTCTTTGTTATATAGCAACAGCTGATTCGAACAGCTCTGAAATTCTCGCCCCGAAAAAACTTGGGGCGGTTCAGTGCGCTCCCGCTGCGAGCACTGAATGCACATCAAACACGGTGGAAATGCACCGGGGAGAAAAAAGAGCGACATCGAACAGTTTAGTGCGAAATCAGAACACCACAGAGTGACCCAGAGCGCACATCGAACAAACCTATTATTTATTTATGAAACCAACAACAGTGGGAATAACAATAATTTTTTTCAATAGAGAAAACATTTTATATTTTAAATGTTTCTCAAAACCTTAGTTGAACATTGGTTCATATTCTAAAAGATGAGCAAGAGCTCAGAGTCTGAGCTGACGAGCTTGAACTCACCTGTGAGATCGATCGAGCAGGGCGGAACTCAGACTCAGTTTTGTATGCAATAAAACGAGTTCAAGCTCAACAGCTATTACTCGTTGAAATTGAGATCGTTCTCAAAGCTCTTTTCGTGGCCTAGTTAGGATTATACTTTGTGTGAAGCGTGTGAAAAAAAATGTAGCCTGAAAGTGAAAATGTTGCAATCTAGAGCACCAATTGCATAATTAAACTCATACTTCCTGCTCCATAACCTTTGCGCTTCTTGTATTTCTTCCACAGTATGTGGAAATATAATCCAATTCTGTGTAAGGCTTGCTATTTCTGCAGAAACTTGCTGCACCACTCTAGACACTGTTGATTGATGAACTCCATCGTCTTCACGAACTACAATTTGGAACCTGGGATCCCCTATGTATCGCAGAAAGATTCTTATTTTTTCTTGGTTTGTGAGAGCACCACCACGTATTTCTGAGCGTGGCCCAAAAAATTCTTCCATCAGCAATCACATATCTTCTTCACTAAACCGATACAAGCGACGAAAATCATAATTAACAATACATCTTTACGGTTTTATGTGAACTGAGTCCGAGAAGCGCCATGCTTAACAATTTGTGAGATCGATTTCATGTAGGGTGACGTGGTCATCAATGCACCAGTGGTGCAGAATGCACCACGGCTATACACGCCAAACCGGACGCTGGATTAGTGTATACCTCTTTCAAATGTAACCGTTACTTTCAGAAACTCCGATGGACTTAAGTTTGAAAGTGTTTCTCTTTGGTGACTCACTTGTGCGGAGTGTTTTATAAATTTACAGTGATATAGTGAAAAAATAAGGTTAGCTTATTTTTTTAGTATCTGAGTGAAATTAAAGAGTTTCTTTACAACAAATCAATTAAACAGTTTTTTGAACATTTGCTAACATTTTAAAATAAGGAGTGAATAGTTTTGTTCCTTTTGTTATAAACAATTTCAATTTGTTTAAAAAATGTCAGGGTGGTGCATAATGCACCACATAAGCATGGTGCTGAATGCACCATGGTTTACTGTGTAAAAAGACAAAGAGAAATAAAGGAACGACTGCAGCAGCTAAAATTTATCTGATCAAGAAGATACCTCAAATTCATCAGTTGCTTTGAATTCTAAACTTCTTAACCGTGCATTTGATGAACTTAAATCCTATAATAACTTTGCTTTAGTGGAGTTCCTCTATTTGTTTTTATTTTAAAGTTCCCTTAAGTGATATGGTCTTTTGATCGATTTTTTTTATATTTAAGTTCTCGTATATTTTTGTTTGAAAAAATAAATCTGTCTATGACGTTAAAAAATTGTTTTAATTCTTTAAATAAATTTGTGGTGCATCGTGTACATACGACTGGTGCATCCAGCACATACCATGGTGCACCATGCACCATTTGGTTTTTTGGGAAAAAGTATTTTTTACACAAAGAATTCAGATCATATCGAAAATATAAGTTCGTACGTATTTTCATAACATATCTAAAGATTGAAATACAAAAATACAGAACAAAAAGAGTTCATTGGAAAAAGTTATGGTCATTTGAAAATAGGGTGGTGCATCGATGACCACGTCACCCTAACCAAGTGTTTTCTCATCTTTTTGCATATGAAAACGAGCTCAATCTCATGGCGAGCTTTCATTGTGAGGTCGATCTCATCCCTATGAGACAGAACTCACAAATTGAGATCTAACTCGGTCAGCTATTCTTTTTTTGCACCACCTTGAGAGGAGGTGAAATCATGGATCTTGGCAATTTAGAAAGGAAACATGTTTCCTAGTACATATGGTAAAAATTTGAAGTGAACGTGCTGACCTACACCTTCAAGTGGTGCCTCTGAGATGTTCTTGTCAATTTATTGGCATGAGCCTGCGGACGTAGGCAGCTTTGGTCTAATGGAATTGGCGGATTAGCGGGGTTTACATGGTCCAACATGGTTGGACAACATGGTTGGATTAAAAATGGGCAAGTTTTTAAAATTATTTAAAAACCAGCCAACATGGTTTGTCAAGCGGTTGTTTTAGCGTTTAGATGATCCAACATTGCTGTTGTTGGACAACAAACCATGTTGGATCATGTAAACCCCGCTATTGAAGCAGGAGGTATGATGAAGATAAATGCGATCCTAAACAGATACTATAGCCTATCATATAGTAAATGAGGAAATTACGATTAACGAGTACCGAATGTGGATAAACATCAAGGAAATTAGACAAACTGTTGGATGCGTCCCTTGATGGTTCATCCCTTCGATCAATGTGGATAAACCTGACAGAGGGTGAGCGGTGTCCCTCATCCGCCAGCTGGAGAAGCTGCGAAAAGCTAATAAAAGCATGATATTAATAAAGTATGTATAAACTAGCGTTGCAGAACATCACAAAAGGTATAACGCTAGGAGTATACAAAAATGTGATACCCTCACCCAGGTAGTTGGGTACCGCGGGTAGTGAGATTTAGCACCTCACTAGTGGGATGGACCTTCGCGGGGGTTGTGGTTATCTGAGTTTGGCCTCAGCTGCTATTCGCAAATCACGGTTAACGGCTCTTCTTTCGGTGACGAAGGTTGAGCAGTTTCCGTGACCGGACAACGGCTCTTCTTTCGGTGACTGAAAGTTGAGTGCGGTTTTCCGTGGTGTTGCATGAATAGTTAGTCTAGAATCAAACCAAGATGAATAAGAGCTGGCACTAATTCAATTGGTACTGGTGTGTATCTAGATGCAGGGTACTCGCTTCTTTCTTTTCAGAAAGTTGAGGTGTGCTTTGTATTCTGGTGGATCATCAGGAAGAGGTTTAGTGTCCTCTTAAATAAAACATAGTGAATTAGCTGACTTCGGTTGGAATTTGTCACGCCGACAGTGTGGATAGGTCCACCGTCAGATAAGGCTTAATTGCTAGGTGCTGACGTTAAATCTTTCTTAATACCACCTTGAGAAAGTTCTCAAAAACGTTAGGAAAGTGTTTGATCTCATCTTATGGCATAAGACCCATTATTTTACTCGTTTATGTGCATTTATTGAAGTTAAAATAATTCTTTTTTGTAGATTGTAAATGCAATTCACAACAATCAAACTTATGATGATAACTGCGATAGTCATAGTGATAGTTCAGAGCAGTCTGAAGTAACAAATGATATGAATTCAACCGATTTGAACCCAGCACATCAAAGCAATTCTTCTAAGAAAATACCGCCAGCAATGAAGAAAAAATTCGCAACAAAATCGAATGAACATGAGATTGATGAAAGCGATTCAGAAGACGATCTAGCTTTAGACGGCCTAAGCAAAGACACAAAATTATTATCAATGCAATCATCAATCAATTTAGAAAACGATCCTGATAATGAAGTTTCAAATGCGACTGATAGTACTCGTAACGAAAAGACTGAAGATGAATATAATGATGGAACAGAGACCTCGTCTTGCCGTTGCCACCACCGATCGGAAATAGTATTAAAAGTAACAAGTCACTCTCCAACTAGTTTTAATCCCGATAGTATCGGTTTCTTCATGGACTATAGAAAAAAACCAACATCCTCTGGTACTAGCATACATAAACAAAGGTTTTGTTCTTGTTTGTTTTGTTAATCAAATATATTTATGTATATATTGGTTTGTTTTAGGAATTCCCATAGAAAAAGTCTTAGTTTTTCAAATGAACGAATGCGAGAAATTGAGCGGCATAATCAAATTTTACTTCGAAAAATTTTAAATCAAAAGCCAAGCAAGGAATGTCTTAAGCAAAAAGTAATCATGCATCGTAAAGCCTGGAATTTCGTTTATTTTAACTTTTTCTGTTTCAGGCTCAAGTTCCTGCCGTACGTACAACAACTTCTGCTGTTAACAGGAAAAAGCAGCAACGTCAAATTGACTTGGATAATCAGCTTTTAAAGAGAAAAATTGAATCCATAGCCTTGCGTCGCCCAAAGTTTCCTTGAAGGTTTAACAATTTGGGTTTTTGAACATATACATTTGTCTTATTTTTTTTAACAATATATTAATATTTCTCCTTTATAAATATGTCTATGGTTTGTATTAAAACACTAACACATGTACAGTACATACAGTGACTTGCATAAGTATAACCGCTACGAGTGTTCCCAGGTTGAGGGGAAAATCACCATTCTTGCCGATTTTTTTCAGCTAAAGGGGAAAAAAGGGGACGGGAATAAGTACGGGGAAAATATCCAATAAAGGGGAAACAGCTTACAACTTAAATGAAAACAAAACATATTATTATCTATTATTATAATTATTATTTCGTTTTCGCGCGCCAACTCTGAATGCTGGCAAGTTTAGATTTGCCGAAGATAAGCGCTGGCAAGTTCACGCCATTTGTTTACAAACATTAAGATAAACATTCTTGCAAAATTTCAAGGCGGGACTCGATGTGACATATGTTCCAGGAATATCGCGCCATTCAAAGCGACTTGCCACGGGCTTTGCACGAATAAGGGACGGCAAGTCCATGTTTTCGGAATGGGCAGTAAAAGCTTTCCAAAACTGTAAATTTTATTCCGGTTGCAACATATTTTTGTCGTTTTGTGCATTTTCATTAGTTAAATACAATGATATCGCACCACAGGCAAGTCCGCGGTTTGGAGTTACCCGAGACACCAACAAATGGTTTTTCAACATTTCCTTTCGGGAAGACATGTAGAGTGGGATCGAGCAGCCGTCTCTTGGACTATGACGGGACTCATAAAAAAAATTACGTTTTTTTTCATACTGAAGTCCCCTTTTTGAATTGTTTTTCTTTTTGTATGAATATTTATGAAAAAATAAACAATATAATTTTATAAAAATTACATGAAAATCTTATTCACTTTTTTCGGGGAAAATTAGGGATTTTTCTTTTCGTTCAAGGGGAAAAGTAAGTTTTTTGGTGTCAGAAAAGGGGGATTTTGATTGTGAAACCCTGGAAACACCGCTACCGCATCTGAAAAAATGCGTTTTATAGAAAACCTACAATAGGAGTGACTCTACTATTTTTTATTGAGTTGCATCACTGTTCAAGCAAATTGAGAAGAAAATAAAGTACCGTTATTACCGTCAAGTCACTTACCGAAAGTCAGTTACGGGAAAACCGTAATCCCGATTCGCATGTTTGGGCGGGCAAATTCCAATCTTTTTTGTTTGTGGGCTGCTGTTAGGTTTAGAGCTGGCACCATTTTGCCCCGAACAATAACTTCACTGCTTTTTAAAGCACGAGAAACGGTTGAAACCGAAACTCATAAACCCAATTCGTACGAAATTCCAGCAAAGAATGCACCGAATTGGATGCAGCATTGTTTAAACGCATCTTGTCGCGACATGTCAGCTTCTTCGAA
Source organism: Sphaerophoria taeniata (assembly GCA_943590905.1). Classification (NCBI taxonomy): domain Eukaryota; kingdom Metazoa; phylum Arthropoda; class Insecta; order Diptera; family Syrphidae; genus Sphaerophoria; species Sphaerophoria taeniata. The sequence continues at coordinate 181,769,540 of OX016540.1, read as the reverse complement.
TGCCTGGGTCATATTTTTGTCCCATAAGATCCTGGATCTTTTAAAAAATTTCGAACGACACGATCCGATCGTGAAATTCGTCTTCCAATAGCCCTAAGACTAAGGCCGCTTGACCTAAAAGCCAAGATTTTGCGTTTCGCTTAAATGCGTACCACGTGGCATAATTGTTTTTTATTTGAAAGCACTTGACTGAATGCAGCTTCAAAGAGATTTGCATTGTGCGGTTATATTTTTGCAATACATCAAAATCTGTTTTTAATTTTTAAACACCAGGAGAGGAAAGAACGGTACTTTATTTTCTTCTCAATTTGCTTGATCAGTGATTTTTAAATGCATTTTTTCGGGTGCGGTTATACTTATGCAAGGCACTGTAGGTACATATCAGAGATTAAAATGAGTCAAGTATTGTTTGTAAGTTTCGGGTATTTACTCAAAAAAACGAGTTTGAACAAACTGAGTCAACGCACAAGCAAGTAATTTCGAGTCTTTTTATTTATGAGTAAAATTATTTACAAATCATCCCTCATTTCAAACGAGTTCAAACGAGTTTTTTGGTTGAAAGTAAGATCGCTTGCAATCACCACTCAATTATTCATGGCGCTTGTAAGTAAATCGAAAAATAATGTTTGGTTTGTTTGAGATTTGTGTGCTGTGTGGAAATGTAAGTAATCTATGGCGAGGTTTAATTTTATCGTTGATTTGTTTCATTCTCAAATTTTTGTATCACTGTGCCGAATAAAATATGTAGATAGATACGAATAGAAATAAATAAATCCACATATTTTGATTATTTTGATTTTTTGTATTGATTTTTTGATTTGAAACACCATTGTAAAATATAAACAGGACCTTGTGTATGGGTTTCAATATACATTAGGATTTCATGAGCAAATGAATCCGCGTTGTCAGTTGAATTTTCTCCAGCAAAAAAATGAATAATTATGGACTCGTAATATCTTCAAATAAGTTTACTGATTGAAAGTTAAGTCGCTTACAGTCACCATTCCATGGCGCTTGTAAGTACATAAATCGAAAAACAATGTTTGGTTTCATAGCTTAACCTCAAAATGTTCATTCATACCTCTTTTTTTGTTTTATTACTCTAATTACAAAAAGCCAACATCCCACCCTAGAAAAGAATTACATATTATACAGAACGTAGTAGGTAGCTTGGTTATAGGAAGAAGGTCAGATATGTTATAAAAAGATTAACAATATTTAAAATATCTTAACAAAACTGCATTCTCTACCAACCGGAAGCAGGTATTCCCACGACATAATCTTCGTCAATCACTATTTTCTATTTAGGTATACAAACCTAACCCACATTGAGGTAATCATTAATAAATCCTTTCTTTAATAAATGTGAAAAATTATGTTTCCAGTGCGGATTATTATATTTATGACTGCAAATCCATCCACATAACTCATTTATAAATATTTCCATTCGTTAAATTACAACCCATACAAAGCCTACATCTTTCTTTTTTTTCTTCGTAGAGAAAAAAAAAATTGAAACATCCAATCAATTTTACCCGAAAACTCAAACATGTTTGAGTAAGTACAAGCAAGCGAATTGCTTGTGAATCAATTTGACTTGAAATGATCGAAAATGAAAAATATTTACGAGTTTCCTCTGCTTGCTTGGTTTGACTTACAAGCCTTTTTATTTATGAGTCAAATTATTCATAAATAAGGGTTGCAATCGAACGAGTATGAACAAGCACACAAGAAAAATTTGGATGTGTTCGAACTGTTTAAACATACTCATTTTAATCTCTGGTACATATCAATATCAATAAGGTACGAAGTCGGTGCGGCGTTCGGGGGCGTCTAATTTTATTCCGAGTAATTTGTTACCGTCTATTGGCTATTGTCTTATTTGATAAAACTGGAAATGAACACCTTCGACGCCTTTACTAACCATTATTGCTACCTCAGAAAAAACAAAACAACTTAAAAGTGGAATGCTGGCTATGTTCAAATAAAGAAATCTATTTTAAACATTTTTCTTATCTGACCTGAATATAAAATTATTATTAACACCTGCAAATTTGATTGCAAAATCACTACTTAGATTGAAGTTGATATGATTATTAATTTTTACTATTGCATTTTTTTTTTGTATAATAAGCACGCACTCAAGGGGTTATATTCCCTTTTTATGCCAAAGCACAGTGCGAGCGTTAGGGCAAATGTGATACACAGAGAGGGTTTAGGATGAGATGTCGGTTAACATTGGTCTTGAATTCCCGAACATTGCAATTACTGGGGAAGACAGAGTGTGGAAGGGAGTTCCACATTCGCGTAGTACGGCTAAAGAACGATTCTCTGAACATGACCGTACCACCGAAGTTGGGCTTGATGGTGAACTGATGGGCATTCCTGGAGGCGCGGGTATTACGGTTGAATATCTTAAGGGAAGGAATGCAACTATTTGTCTAGAGCAGTCAGAGTTTAATGAGCTTAGCCGCTGCAGTTCCACCTCCGAAGAGGAGAGATGTGAGTCTGGGAAAGAATATGAAAAGCTAAGGGTACTATCGTCGGCGAAACAATGAATTGGATTAGAAGTTACAGACAAGAGATCATTTAGAAAAATTAGAAAGTGGATCGGAGACAAAACTTAGCCCTGGGGCACACCAGCATTTATTTTGTGGGTTTCAGAATTGAACCAGGGATGAAAAATCGTCTTTCAGCATTGTATCGAAATCAAAATAAAAAGTGTATCAAATTGTACTTTTTGATTAGTTAAGTTTTTTTTGATAATAAATAGAAGTTATTTTTTTTTCAGAAAAAAGTAATATTTTCTTCATAGTGAAGACAAACAATTAGTCGACCCTCTACATCCATGTCTCCCGATTGTTGGCCAACGCCATCCAGTTCCGTACCACAAAGCTTTGGGCGTCCTGGTCTATACGCTATCCTTCCAGCCCAAATTTGGTCTGCCGCGCTTTATTCTACTAAGAATTGTAGGTACTGCAAAGGACTTTCCGGGCCGGTTCCTCTTCGCTCACACGAGCAAGGTGTCCATCGGAGTCTACCAAGCTTTATTTTTCATCAAGTCTGCTTTGTGGCAGATTTGATACACCTCGTGGTTATATCGTCTCCGGAATCGTCCTCCCTCACAAACGGGGCCAAATATTCTCCGTAAGACTATTCTCTCAAACGCGGTTAAGAGTTCAGAGTACCTTTGGCTAAGCACTAGGTCTCGGATCCGTTACTGAGTACTGCTAAGACTATCTTCTTTTACAGTAGCAGTTTCAAAGTAATGGTATAAGATTTTTGGATATAAAGAGCCTGCTAGATGGGCTAAAGTAGATTCTGTTGGCTTTGAGCAGCTGCCCGCATATTTTTTGTTTCCATATTGATATCATCTTTCCAAAGATTTGATCTCCTTTCTAAACGCAACAAAGTGGATTTGAGGCGTATTTTAAACTAATTGTTTCAGTTCCTCTTCGAACTTAAGATCGCCAGCTGGCGCACTCAAAACTCATTATTATAATATATAATCCCTCTTTGAATTTTATAGGTCAAGCGAGTTTTTTTTTATCGTATCAAAACGGCGCAACTCAGCGCTAATTGGGTCACCGAGCTAGACTGCTCGTGGCCACTATTTCAACTACTACTACTATTTTCATCATCTGCTACTACTGACCCAAGGTATTTGGAGGATCGCACTTCTTCGAGTTCGTGCTCCTCTATCTTAATAGTTGTTCTTCTACTTTTGCCAACGTTTGTACTTAGCTTTTCCCTCATTTTTATGCACTAAGGCCGTGTGCGAATTGGATGAATTGGGGTTAAAAAATTAAAATGGATGCATTTTTAACCACCACTGTCATATTTTAACCTGCTCTGCAGCTAGTCAATGCGAAGTGTCAAAATTTAACCAAACGTCAAGTTTTAACCCATTTGAACTGAATTCGCACACGGCCTAAGTTTTTTAGTGCCTGCTCGCTCTGGATAAATGAGGATTGTGCAGCTTGTGGGTTTCTTTTACAGTTTTCAATGTACTCTGCGTATGCCAATAATTGGGTGGACTTGGTGACGATAGTGGTGCTGGTGATTCTAATTTATGACAAATAACTGTACCCGCGGTGTCACGATAATCGCTTTAGTAGTTTTTGTGTGAAGCTCTGACAACGTACGTACTTTCCAATGTATATAGCACCTAGAAAATGCACCTTAATCTCCATGTTGTCTTCAAAAAATCACGAATCCAAATGAAAAATTGAAAACGGAAATAGATAACAATAATATAAAAAGAAATTAGAATGAAAACGAATAAGATAGATTATGCCTACGGCTTACATGTAACGTCGTTACTAAACGTCTCATTCAGTGACATTTAAACGTGTTGCAAAACTAGCAATTTTATGAATTGTAACAAATTAGTGCGTTAAGAAAAAGGATACTTGGTGATATGGATTTTGGTAAAAATATTTATGATTTAGCAAATACATATTAAATCAAGTGAAAGACTGGAAGTGCACAATTGTATTGAATTTAGTAAAAGTGTATTTGTGTACTTCAGGAGAGGCAAGTGTATCGAAAAAAAGTACAATTGTATCGACTTTTGCAACCCAGACTTGAACCCGTCCAATACAACTTGTATAGAACACTGATCTCTATTATAACTGGATAGTGGATAGGAGCAAAAAGTTTGACTCCCATAGAAGACTGTTATAAGTGTAAAGGTACCATCCAGGTATAACAGTTATACCAAAATATAACACTTCCCCAACACTGATATCTATAATAGAGATAGAGATAATATAGATCAGAGATATAGACAAAGGAGATCAGTCACTTTTTTTGTTGAACATCACTTCACTCTGTCTCACTTTTTCGGTTTATATAGAAAGAGATGCACAAGTGTAAGAGTACCATGTCAAAATCAATAGGAGTCAAGAAAAGTGTTATAATTTGTATGGAATCCACTATCCAGTGTATTATAGAGATCAGTGGTATAGAACGGTTCGAAAGAAAGTTTCTAATCCAACGAAGGTGGTCCTGGTCCGACCTGGACTATAGCGCCACTATAAGTAAGTAAGTAATGTGCATGATAGAGATTTGAAGTGTTTAAATCCAATTGGTTTTTTTAAGATAGAGAATCAAGTTCTTAATCTTAATATTTGAGAGTTCGCTAAGCTCGCGTAAAAAAGGAGCACCCAAAGCCGTTGTTCTGGCATTTAAAAAGGCAGAGCATTCCAACAAAAAATTCTGGAGTGTTTCCCTTTGCGCCGTATCTCTACAGCTTCGACAAAATTCGTTGTGGGGAATATCAAGTTTCATGGCATGTTGTCCGACTGGCCAGTCTGTGGCCTGTGCAAATGGCAACTATCCTGCCAATGTCTGACCTAGGTTTATTTAGAAGTTCTTTGGTACGTTTCTGGCAGTAAGTGGGCCTTGAGATAGTGCATTTGGTGAGATGTTTCCATCTTACGTTGTATTTTTTAAGAAAATGGTTTTGAATATCCGTTTTCATGACTCCTAAGGGAATATCCTATCTTCCTCAGCTAGGGATATTTGAAGGTTTGATCCCATCCTGGCCTACCTTGAATGTCACTGTGCCCTGGTACCCAGACTAGATTAATTTTTATACTGTCGCTAAAACCTGCCAGCTCCTGCTTGCAATCTCTAACGATTCTGGACTTTGTCAGGCTGCTGTTAATAGCCTTGATAGCTGCTTGGCTATCTATAAAGATTGCAAACTTTTTTGTAATTTTAGATAATTAACTGCAAGAGACTGTTTCGTGAATGTGAAGGTCGATGGGAAAAAGATTCAGAATGACTGTGAGTTAATGCAATTCTCATTGGCGAGCCAAATCGTTTAGTTTTTGAAAGCGCAATACCAAAGGGCCTCAAAGCTGATGAGTGTGTTATGGTTGGTGATGTAAGAGGTGTAAGGATGTTACGTTGCAAAGGCTCCCTGGCGGAAGGACTAGGAATGAAGAGCAATCACGTTCAAACTGGAGAGTATACTACAACGTCGTTGCCAAACCGCCGCCAAAGAAAACTTCGCGTAAGCCCGTAAGCTGTGCAATGGATAGAAGAAAACAAAAACCAATAAAACCCAGAATTAAAATATAAATAGAAAAAGCCTTAATGATCTTTATTGATTACAGCTTGCTCTAAGCCGGATAATGTATACATTTTGAGAAAAATAAAATGCCACATAAATTGTAATTTCTTATATCTATGAATTAAGAGCCCAATTTAGCTTTAGCGATACCGATGGCAAATGGAACACTCCATCGACTCGGTCGTGTCTGGTCCAGAAGCTTGAGCAGATTCAGCTTTACCATCTCTTTTGCCACCCAGAGTCGCAGAGATATGCTGGACCTACTTGTTAGCCTTCAGACCCTTTGACAGCGCGTATCTTTTCATCCAGGGTCTTTAAGAGATTCCGCACAACATCCTCCATAACGTGGCCGATTGGTATTTGAAGGAATCATTTGTTGGTGGAATTGATTTTCCCTGTAGCTTTGTATTCCATGGACGTCGATGTTGATTTCATCAAATTTGCCGGTTCTTTGCCTTGCGACAGAATGTAGGAGTTCTTTATCGCTGGTGGGAAGTCCAAAGAGATCACAACCTAGATACGCCTGATAGACAACAGAAGCATCTTGTATAGGAGTGATTACGATGAGGAGTAGATGAGAAGACTATACTGGTACTCTCAATATCGCCGCCCGTCCTTAAAATTTGAAATGGATAAAATAAATTTTCGTCATTCATGTAAAAAGCTTACCAATATGCCCGATGAGTGAGGCTGCTTTGATGCTTCCAGTCTCGTTTGCTTGATCCCGTCGTCGGAGTTTATCTTCGGCAGCACGTTGAGCGCGCTCAGAGAAGAGCCTGCGAGATCTCTGGTAGACTCTCCAAGGGACGTTGTATTGGGAATTTGAGCATTTGCAATGTCGTTCCCGGCCATGGACATGTTGCTTTCTTAACGAGGTCTGTTGCTTCAAGCTAAGGGAGAAAACATAAATCACAACTCTCTCTAGAAGGAGTCAGAGGCTAACCTTGCAGTAATCAGAGTTCAATAGAATATTGAACAATGATCTTTTGCCAACGTTTGTGCAGCCAACAAGGTACACATCTCCTTTATGGGCCCCAAATCTTTTGCAATTGAGTTATTAGCTCTTCGATTCCATAGCCAGTCTTTGCCGAGATGTGGCTTACATTCTTAACATTCATGGCATCCAAACCTGCAAGAAAAGTACACAGATAAAACCAAGAAGCAATGTTTTCCTTAGAAACAAACCAGTCTTGACGATTTCTTCTTTAACACAACGTTTTATATGATTCAAATCAAATATCCAGCTGAATCTCTTGGCAAGAAGTTTTTTTTTTTTAACTTTTGTGTAGCTGTGATGTAACAAACAGAATAAACATGAAAAAAAAATTAAGAAGCGCCATTTTCAATTGTCAAAAATGTTACACGATTTTTCCGCTGGATCTCTTTGTCGTCCGCAAAAAGTGGAATCATCGTGAAGTTGGCCACTGGCAGTCCATGTATAATAAGTCAATGGGAACAACTATTGAATAAGAAGTACAGGAAGGGGTTTTATGAAAAAGATGTGAAGCATTTATCTAAGTAGTGTGAGTTTCACAAACACAAACGCATTACAACAGGGCTGCACACACGGCAAAATGACTACTTTAGGAGGCCAAAAATCATAGACATGGAAAATTGTTTTTATTTCTGATTTTTATTGGGTTCCTGACCGATACATTATCAAAAATAATGAATGGACACACGGTACACTTAAAACAAATAGAACGGTTAACTTAAAAAAAAATATATGAATTTAGGAAAAGTAAAAAAAAAAATAATCATATTTCACTAAACAATAATTTATTAGTGGTACTTATGAAAATAGAAATAGGTAATTATCAATCATCTCCAAATAAATAAAAAAAAAATCATCTAATTTTTTTCAGATTTTTATCTATACCCCTTACTGGCCCTGTATCGAAGTGAAATTCTAATACTAAGGACTTTGCGGCTGATTTTTTGATTATTCCCGTATATCTCCATTTTGGCTTTACCGATTTTGTTAAAATTTTGCACAATTATACTAAACATTATCCTTAGTGATATTGCATTCCAAGATTCTATTTAAAATATGTTCTTCAATAACAAAAAAAATCGGAAAAGAGATCCATTTTTGTAGTACCTTTTGGGTTTATAACACTCTTTTCTAGATTTCTCAAAAACGGCTCAACCAATTTTTTGGAAATTTCGTCAACACGTTTATATGCAATGTCTTAATAATGCTGCATACCAAAAAATGTGTGTTTTAATTTCCCTGATTTTTTATACAAGGAAATTAAAACACTTATGAAATTTGTGAAGTATTAGAATTTCACTTCCATACAGGGCCAGTAAGGGGTATAGATAAAAATCTGAAAAAATTAGATGATGTCTTCATTAATTTTCGAAAAAATAAGCAAGTAAGAACCATCCTAATGTATATATATATATTTCGAGTGACTTGGATCACTCCGACTACCTGTCAATAAAAGAAGATAGTATCACAATGAGTTGGTTTGAGTTCTCAAAATTCACAATAATAACGGTCAACAAACAACTTGATGCAAATATCAAGGACAGAAAGCGGTACCTAGCGGAACTTTTTTTGTAAGTCTAAGTAAACATGAATTTTAAAGAAAAATTTGTCTAGAACCGCAATATAATATTTTAATACTTACCATCACATTGTTTTTTATCAAACGGTCTTTATTACATGTACATACCCGTAGATTTCATATCCCTGATCACTGTTTGTATTTTAGCACGAGATTGAAATAAAAATGCGTGATGTTTCGTTGACGTTTCAGAGAGCAATTAACCGTACCATCACTTCGCTCATTTGCCGGACTCTCGCAGTCTTTTATTTTGAACATAACAGAGGCGACTTATGCTCTTTGTGATTCCTAGACCATCTGACTAAAAACATACAAGCTTATTTAGACTCTATCTTTATTTTGATAAACCGCTTTTTGGCCTCTTAAAGCAGTAATTTTGCCGTGTGTGGGCTGGTCTGGTCTGCAGTTGAGTTGAATGGTTAATCTCAGGGGCACCAATCGAGATATGATTGAATCAAGATTATATCGATTGTGCATCAATTTTATTTTTCAATTTTAATTTCTTTTTTTGGACTACATGTTGTTTTAACGTTCAATTTTTCATCGTTAATTCATATATATTGTCATTTTTCGGGTCGTAGTCGAAAGCGCATTCTATGATTAACTTGATCAAGTGTTAAAAAGCACAAGAAATTGTGTAGCGCCTAACGATCACCGACAAAAATAAATGCGTCCCTGAACTCGAGTTTTTGTTCTTTTGACAGATGAAACTACAAAACAACATTTGACCAATTACAGCTCAGCAAAATGACAGCACATGCCCAGTTTGACAGCTGAGGTCCCAAAATTTGACATCATCAGAAATTTTTGTTGCTCCACTCACGTACGTGGGAACAACCAGTACCACTGATCAGTTATAACAAGATGGGAAAGCTTGCTGTAAAAATGACATTTGCCTACGAACTAAAATCAGGGCCCTCATCACGTAAGCTAGACGATATCGTTTTCGATATCGCCTTCGATAGCTGTGTTTCACGTAAGGAGTAAAAATGTCTATCGATCAAACGATATCGACTTCACAGTTTGATTATTGCTTCACGTAACGTCAAACGATATCGTTTCATCGACATCGATAGCACGAGAGCTATTTGTCTATCGCTGCTCATTTAAAATATCAACTTGTTGAAAAAATATATAATTTTCTTGGAAGAAAAATGTTTCGCCGCAATTTTTTAATTGCTGTAACGGATACAGAATAAATTAAAAAGAAAAAAATTGCAAGAAGAGGACTTATATATACTGTTTCCACTGACGTGATTAGCGTCAGTGGAAACAGCATATTAGGGATGGATCAGTTTAAATTTAATACACGGTGCGTTGAAATGTAAACCTAATACCTACATAATAGTGAATACGTATTTCACATTAACAAACAACAACTACAGATCAGGCTAGAAGTTATTAGTTTTCTAGTTATGGTACTTTAAAATTTTTATTGGAACTTGTTGGCCATAGATTATTTGTTGTGAATCTTCGGATCAGCGGATTGAACAAGGAACAAGCTAAGAAACTGTTCGTTCTGTTTCTCAGTCAAAGGCCTCTCGAGTTCACTACAACTCTTTATTATCTCAGCATAGGCTCGCAGATCCTTGCGATGATCTATAATTACATAAATGTTATTTTTCTATTGACACTTAAGAATCAACAATTTACTTTCATTGATAATTAAATAGAAGACCCAAACAATTACTGCACGAATCGCGTTGTTGCACAGCACCAACGTTTTTCTGTCTCAGAAATGAAGAACACAATGATGGGGCTCTGAAATATAAAACAAAATGCCATTTGCAATAGATACAAATAAGAAGACCCCAATACTAACCGCCTTCCAATAAGTCCATGCAACTCTTCATACTGTTCGAATAGATGGGTGGCGGTTTTTTGATCCGAAAACTAGTCACTGGCAAAGCACGCCTTCCAAACGGAAGCCAATCCAAAGATATCCTTTTGTTCAGCATATAGATTTTGTCTGCTAGTTTTGTTAAACAGTATGACACTTCATGGTTTGATGTTTTGTTCAGTGCCTTTCAAACTTGAGGCTGGCGATAGCGGTTTTCCATAAAGTAAATTTTTTTCGACATTGCTCAATACAATCTCATCGACGACAGTCGACAGTGAAATAACGTGATGAGGGCCCAGGTTAGCTGAGAGAGTATAAGTGTCATTGTAATAATTGGCGTTTTTCTTTTTTACCTCCGAGCAGATTGGATTAGATCACGGATGTGTGAAAAAAAATCAGCGTTGAAACTGGCATGAAAAATATTCCAATTTTTAAAAGTGCACTCTTATGAGACACCCTATACATCTTTTCAAATAAATAACAAAACAGTGAAACGAAATGGATAATTCTCATTTATTTCGGCCATCATATTTTTTTGCTGGCTATTTAATGTACTTAAGTTTGACCTAAAAAGATTATTGGTTAAAATTTTCATAATAAATAAATGAAACAAATAATTGGGGCTATTCGGCGAAATCTTTTATTCTGTTATTCTGTTATTCTGTTATGAATTCCCATACAAAAGTTTTATTTGTCAAAAAATCTTTTATGAATAACAGATTTGGTATTCGGCAAGCCAAATCTGTTATTAAATCTGTTAAGAAATCTGTTATGAACTGTCAAAAAATTCGAACATACTGAAAATCTTTTATAAATCGCCTATTTGGTATTCAGCAAGCCAAAATCTTTTAAGAAATCTGTTAAAAATCATAACAGAATAACAGACAACTTTTCGGGCCTTTTATGATAAAAGATTTCAATTAAGAACTACGATTTCAGTTAAAAACAATTTTTTTTATACTTAAATTTGAAGCGTGGAAGACACAGCTCGTTCAAAAATACATAAAATGGTTATATTTTATGTTTAATCCCAAAGTTTTATGTTTTAAGTGGTTTTAAGTATTGCCAGTGAAGTGAAAGTGGTGCATTTTAATAACAAATTTGTACGTATCGACAAAGGTTCGAGGAATTCTGCTAGATCTGTCGGTGTTTATTCGGACAGAATGGTCGTTTCAAATTGTTTCGATAGCCAGTGATGATGGGCATTTTTTGGGTAAGTAACTACTGCCGTCTTCAGACCAACGTGTCTTTTAAGTTTTATTCATTATACAGGAATATCACTTTTATCTTTCAGAGGGGACGTTGTCACAATGGAGTATGTGGAGAAGCAGGGCAAAGGCTGCACTAAAACTATACTAGGATGGAATTTCACTATGCCCCGATTCGGCCGCCTACTAAGACAATCATGCTGCATGCCAAATAATGCTCTGCAACTATCACAATACCCTCGTCAATGCGCCCACATCCATTCGAATCGATCCAAATTCGAAAAGGAATACGTTCGCATTGCCAAATGCTGCACCATCCTCGGCAATATCATCGGCACCGTACAGGTCGCACAGATTGACAGATGAGACAGTCGAGTCAGTGTCAAGAAGAACGATACCACATCAGCCGATGCTATTTATGTTCGTTGATTGTGCCTGTACTACAGTGACAATCTAGAGAAGGAATTTGCACTTTGAACGTGCTTTGCAACTCGATCCGGACCATACAAAGGCTATGCTTTAGCGGAGAAGTGTATCGTGTCAAGGCTACCACCGTCGTCTCGTATTAGAGAGATGTTTGCTTCCAGAGCATGCAGAAAGTCTGTGATGCTTGGCAAGCCCTTGAGTAAATTGACAATGCGCAATTTGATTGATCATATGGGCGAAATTGAGCAGCCTTAGGTAAGAACACATCTGAAATCAACTCGTACAGGAAAACGATGTTTAATTTATGGTAATTTTTATAATTCGGTTTCAGAACTGTGAACATGGCCGGCCCACTATGCGACACTTGATTAACACTGACACGCTGCTAGACGCAGAAGAAGAGGACAACGATGATGATAGCAGCGAACATTCTGACTTGTCGACACTGACGACACAAAAAAGCAAAGAAAAATTTGTTGTATTTTCAAAAATACCTGATTTTTATTTGTACAATAAAAAAACACCGTTAACTTTAAACACTTATCGCTCTAAATATATTGAACCCACTATGCGCCGTCGATAAAATAACCCCCGGTAGTTGAGGATACCAACGAAGTTCCTTGATTTTCTGTTGTCCCTCATGAATGTGCAATTGTGGCGGAAGATCCCAAATGTTAACTCGTCCCAGTTCACTCCATGAAGCTGCGAAAACGAATCCTATTAACACAGCCCTGATGCTTGATGAGAGCGCACGTCATTTGGGGTTTTTTAGGCACTTCAATTCCTGTCGGTACATGCTCGTACAATCGTTTGTATTGGTAGCCAACTATTTCAGTGGCCACGGAGGGCATGCCATATTAAACTCCAGCTAAAGTTAGCTGCCAGCAAGCACACTTTGTTTTGTCCTTTTGCAGACCGGATCATGTTAAGATTTCGGAGTGGTTTTGGCAACTTCGAGATGTTGTTCGTTTATGTCGCTACCGGCAATAATGCAATAGACCTGAAAGGAAGGAAGTCTGAAGTTGGAATAAACGAAATCCCATATAGCGACTTACATCTGGTGCATATTTCGCGTGTGGCGTTCAATCCAATGGCTATCACATCGCTGGACGCTCGTTTATGAAATTATTCGCGATTGTTTTGAGAACTGGTTCCAAGACATCACCGGGTACGAGTCCGTGGGAAGCCTGAGCAGCGAATTGGAGAATTCTCGTACTTGACGCTGATGTGGCTGCAAGAAACTGGTGATATACTGATAGAAACTGAAGAGGAGAGGATCGTACATACCAATGACCCGAGATATAACGTCCAAATTCATGAGTTTCACTTCGAAAAGTTCGTTTCCCGATTGCAGTTGTTTGAACAGACCCTCGACCAGTCCCTGGAGATTGTGGATGTAATGGATGCCAGAAAAGTTGAAGGGTTCGGCATTCTTTTTCTTCTTCGATGCCTTGACATCTTGTTTCTTGACCTGTGCCAGCTGCTTCTGTCGTTTCGTGGTTTTCTTATTGACACGATTCACCATCAGAGAGCTTTTCAAATCAACTTCATTCTCGCTACCTAATTCGCCCGACTCTTTGGTTTCTTCGTCATGACCAAGGAAGAATTTCAATGAAGCCACTTGAACCTGCAAATGGAGTTTGTTTGTAATAGAATTTGAAGAGCAAACGAAGAACTCACTTTAGAGATTTTCGAGAAAAAGCCGACTGTCGCGATGACGTTGACTGTTTTCGGATCGTTCCAGATGTTCTTGTACAGTTCAATCATGATGTCAACGGACATCTTGGCAGCCCTTGGATTTGTGTCCTTCAGCATTGAATACATGAAGTTTTGAAGGGTCTACAACGAAAATAAACGGTAAAAGGTTCTGTTTAACTTGCGAACAGCTTACCGAATTCAATTTCATATCGTTGTGCTTGGCATTCATGTTCTTGATGTCGGTGATGATGTGATTCTGAAGGAATGTTCTCAAATTCTTGTCGGGACATCGAATCAGTTGAAAGAATAGCTCAAGCAAATCCAGTGCTGGGATAAGATTTTTGTTTCTCAGGAGGATCAATGCTTTCACAAAACAATTGCTCATAGTTGGGTCGAGAGTTGTTGCGTGGTTTTCCAACAAATCAACCAAATGTTGAGGGAACTGAAGGCACACGTCTGGATAGCATTGAGCGACCTTGAAATATGTTTTGGTAAACAAAAGTACGCGTTACTGATATAGGAAATTGTTACCTGCGCAATAAACATAACCAATTCATCGAGACTTTTGTTTTCATTGCTCGGATTTAGCTAGAAAACTTCCAAACTGCTCAAGAAATGACGATATTGCTGAGAGAATTCTTCCTTGTATAGGTTTGTTCGATGTGCGCTCTGGGTCGCTCTGTGGCGCTCTGATTTCGCACTGAGCTGTTCGATGTCGCTCTTTTTTCGCCCCGGTGCATTTGCACCGTGTTCGATGTGCATTCAGTGCTCGCACCGGGAGCGCTCTGAATCGCCCCGAGTTTTTTTCGGGGCGAGTATTTCAGAGCTGTTCAAATCAGCTGTTGACTTGTTGAAGTTAAGACGCAGGTTAGGTATATTTAATTTTGTGTGTTTTTCGTTTTGTGTTAATGCAAATAAAGAAGGTGATTATGCGATATTTGTTTGTTAAATATTATTTAATCAGTGTTTATTTTAGCCAAAATGCCAGCTTATACATTAACAAATGGAATAAAAGAAATTTCCATAGAATGCTCAGTCGAAGAGTATCAAGAACTGGTAGCTGGTAAGGCAACTCCATTGTATTTTATATTTGTTTATTCAAAACTGAACTTGTGTTTATTTCATGTTATGTAGATCCCGAACGTTTGGTCATGTTTTTTAACGAACAAACAGATGGAATGGTCGGCGAGGAAAAAGAAAACCAGAACCAAAATGCGCAAGTTGTAGAAGAAACAATTGAAGAAGACAGTAAGTTATTTTTCCTGAAAAAGTTAATAGATTTAATATTGTTATGTGCCTTTATATAGAAAATAACAGCTGGTCGGATCCTGCGACTAAAATGCTTATTTGTTTACTAAAGGACTTGCGACCAAAAGTGGGAAACTCCATTGCTTTAAAAACAAAAAAGAAGATGTTCCAGGAAATTAGTCGCAGGCTTAAGGTACAAGGATATTTTTATGACTGGACACAAGTCCAAAATAAAGCAAAGGGGCTTGACAAAACCTTTAAGCATCAACTGGAAGAAAATAAAAAGACAGGGAACGCTAGAACACGTTGTCGTTTCCAGAAGTGAGTAAATATTTCCTTATTAACAATGCACAACATTTTTAGTTTTACATAGTGAATCAAGTGGGAGCACATAGCATGTAAATGAATATGTATAATGTTGCATCTTTAATTTCAGTGAACTTGAAGAGTTATACGAAGGGCGCCCAAATATTTATCCGGAAGTGTTACTTGGAGCATCAACATCAGAAGACGTCTCCAATCAGTCAAAATGTAAGTACATATGTATTTCGAAATTACCATGTAAATGTTTGCCATCAACAATAAATAATTTTTCTTTGAAGCTCATACTGAAGAAACACTTTCTTTAAATGAAAGTCAACCAATGTCCATGACAATGAGGTATTCCTTATTGGATTTGGCTTCTTCGAGACTCTGGAATAGATCATCAATTCGCAGGATTTTGCACGAGACTTTGAGGTTGATTGATATTTCTTTGAGTTTGTTGATGCATTGCTGGAGATCTTCATTTGCTTCGCAAATAGCATTTTGAGTGCCTCCTTCGATGTTTTGTAAGAGTTATTTGACCTGCAAATATGGCGATTGTGGAAACAAAAAACACACAGCGTAAACTCGAAAATCTTCAGGACTTTTGAATTTACCTTATTGAAGAAATAAACTTACCTCTTTTATGAGTGTTCCATCTTCTTCCAAATTCAATTCGTTGGTTGATTAATCCAGTAGAAATAGATTTATTGCGACATAAGTTTTCATTTCATCTCGATCAAATAAAATAAACAAATCATTTTTTTTCTTCTTCTTCTTTTTTTGGCTTCTGTCACTTTGGGCCCAGGAAAAAAAATTGCCCACAGTTGAGGTGAAGTTTTGTTTTTTTTTTCTTTCTAAAATTTTCACGGACACGAAATTAAGAGAGGATCGTGAGAGTTCACCTCAGAGGAGATTTGCGGGTGTTTTCGGAAAGGGACGAGGAAAGTCGGGACTCTAGGTAATATATGTCCTCTATGAACTGAAGACAGAATTCAAAATTATTGTACTAGTTGATCGATAGGTAACTCGATAACGTGAGAGGTAGTGCCAAATGCACACAATTCAGTCACGTATTATTCGATCACTGATGCCGTGATTCGACCCCTGTGTTTCTTTTTTAGCTCCGATATATCGGAGCTAAAAATTTTCATGCTCTGAGCTTATTAGAGACTTGGTTGGTTTAAAGATGAATAGGATAAATTATTTATTTGAATTTATAAATTCGATGTTGTATTCACAACGTACAAAACCAGAAATTTATGACAGTAAATTTTCTCTAAATAATTAATAATAAACGATTGCTAAAATAATCGATACGTTACAGTTCTCAACAGAGCTAAATCTATTTGCTCAGGATAAAACGACTGAGCAAATAGAGCAGATAGCCGAGCGAAGACAACTTCACTTGTTTTTTCGGATTTTACATACAAAAACAAACATAAAATTAAAAATGGATTCCCAAGTCAGTCGCGCGTCTATTGTAGGTAAACAAAAAATTGTTAAAATAATAATAAGTAAAAAATTATATTTCAGTGCTCAGGTTTGTTTCTTTTTTAAATCGGAGGACATTGAATGTGGTCTGCTCAGAGCTTCGCTTTGACACATCCGTGATCTGATCTAATCTGCTCGAATGTAAAAAAGAAAAACGCCAAATGATACAATTGCCTACATAATAAAAAGCAAGTTTGCTGCAAGAGTATGTGTGTATGAAAAAAATAAGTTTTGAGGTATTTGGTGGGTAAAACGTAGGTAGGTTTCCAATCTTGTTATAACTGATCAGTGACCAGTACTATCAAGATAGGTTCTCTGCTTGGTTTGACAGAAGATCTGTTTGACCATTGTATTTCTAGAGAACACACATTACAAACTTATGTAAAAAACTGTCAAACCAAGCAGAAAACCATTTTTGATATTACCTGGTAAATCCATATACTAAGGTACCTGCGACCTGGCAATCGATTGTAGTTCTAGCGCAGTGCTAATTTTTTTTTTTTACATAAGTTTGGTATTGGGATTTTTTTTTTTTTTTGGTTTTGATCTGGCACAAAAAATCGAAAAACCCATTCTTGATTCTACTAGGTGATTTATATACAATGGTTGAGAGGCGCGGTGATGAAAAATAGCTTACTATTGTACGAAAATCCGTACAATTGCATATTCGAATTTACACAAGTACATCTTTTCAATATTTCGTACAATTCATACACTGATCTCTATAATACACTGGATAGTGGATTCCATACAAATTATAACACTTTTCTTGACTCCTATTGATTTTGACATGGTACTCTTACACTTGTGCATCTCTTTCTATATAAACCGAAAAAGTGAGACAGAGTGAAGTGATGTTCAACAAAAAAAGTGAATGATCTCCTTTGTCTATATCTCTGATCTCTATTATCTCTATCTCTATTATAGATATCAGTGGTGGGGAAGTGTTATATTTTGGTATAACTGTTATACCTGGATGGTACCTTTACAATTATAACAGTCTTCTATGGGAGTCAAACTTTTTGCTCCTATCCACTATCCAGTTATAATAGAGATCAGTGAATTCATACTACTCATTTACATTTATCTAAATATTCACATATCATTTTTCAAGATTTTTATGAGCAGGCAAAAATACGGACAGCAGTCAATTTTTTCTGTTTCGAATGCATTCATTTCTTTCGTTAAATTTGTTTTCTCTTTGACATTTGTGACTTCTATTTTCCTCTCCCTCTATTCTCTGATTTCACTAAAGTAACGGAAAACGGTTTAACGGATTTTGTTGAATTGAAATTGTTTTTTGATGTTCATTTCAACAAGGCACGATCGTACAGTAAATAATTTTGGTTTTTTTTCGATAAACAGAATGGAAAAGTAAATACTGTTGGAAATTAAGATTGAATGTGGCAGCACTGCTACAGTTTGTAATCTCTCAACCTTTATATTTGACACAATAAATTCACTTATTTTCATAGAACGACTTCGTTTTTACTAAAGCTCTGGAATTTTCTTTTTAATAAAATAAATTTCAACAGGTTATGGGCACCAGGCCACGTAAAAGTAATTCAAGCTTTCTGTTAAAGTAAAAAATCTTTGAAATCCGTAAAGTGAATAGTTTGGTTTGAGCACAGTTTAATTTTTTTTTGTTCAACTAATTTCGTCAATGATGGCCGGCATTCTCAGCACCATAGAAAAATTAAAAGGGCGGGAAAACTACGACGACTGGCAATTCGCTGTCCAGAATTATTTGGAACACCAGGAGTTATGGAATTGTGTTCTCGGAGTTGAGACAGACGCACTGAAAATTTCCAAAGCAAAATCCACAATTATTTTGCTCATCGAAGCAGTTAATTACGTTCACGTCAAGGACGCCAAAACTGCGAAGGAAGTTTGGGATCGATTGAGAGTAGCTTTCGACGATAGTGGGTTGACGAGAAGAGTAGGTTTGTTGCGATGGCTCATAACTACCAATTTGCAAAACAGTGGTGGTGTAGAGAGTTATGTTACCAAAATTATCTCAACCGCACATAAGCTCAATTCTATTGGGATGCCAGTCTCAGACGAGTGGGTCGGCACGTTGCTACTTGCTGGCTTACCAGAAGAGTATAAGCCCATGATTATGGGAATTGAAAGTTCTGGGGTGAAGATTTCGGCGGACTCAATTAAAACGAAACTGTTGCAAGACGTCAAAGATGATTGCATTTCGAATGAGCAGTCTGGCTCAGCTTTTTATGGTGAAAACAAGAATTTTAAGAAACGTTTTAATAAACCTGCAAAGAAGAATGGTCCTAGATGTTTTGTGTGCAATCAATATGGCCATATAGCAAAGAACTGTTCACAGAAGCAAAAAACAGGAACAGATGCTAGCCGTTCTAAGGTTCTTTATACGAGTTTTGCTGCACAACAAATTGGTGGTGAAGAATGGGTTGTCGACTCTGGCGCTTCTTCACATATGACGTTCAAACATGATTGGCTTGAGAATTCTACGGTTGTTTGCGATGACGTTATAGTTGCAGATAATAATAAATTGAAGGCAACGGCAAGAGGAGATGTGTCATTGAAGGTTTCATGTGGTGATGTCATAGCAAAAGATGTTTTGTTTGTCCCAAGCTTATGCGTGAATTTGTTGTCGGTGGTGCAGATGGTAAAAAATGGTAATCGTGTTGTGTTTGGCTCAGATGGTTGTTCTATTTTCAATAAAAACAACAAGCTGATTGCGACTGCAAGTTTGCACAACAATACTTTCAAATTGGACAGGCCTTCTCAAATAGTGAACATTGCGAAACTCAGTTCTGATTTGTGGCATCGACGTCTCGGCCACATCAATTATCAAACATTGAATAAGATGTCCAACGATGGTTTGGTGGATGGAATTTGTAGTGATGCAAGCGATAGATCTGATGGATGTGAAGTATGTCTCAAAGGCAAACAATTTCGGCAACCGTTTAAATTGTCCGAATCCACAACAAGTAGGCCACTTGAGTTGGTACACTCAGATGTATGCGGGCCTATGG
The DNA here is from genome assembly GCA_943590905.1 of Sphaerophoria taeniata. Classification (NCBI taxonomy): domain Eukaryota; kingdom Metazoa; phylum Arthropoda; class Insecta; order Diptera; family Syrphidae; genus Sphaerophoria; species Sphaerophoria taeniata. The sequence goes on along the minus strand of OX016540.1, from coordinate 181,749,654 downwards.
AGCATACATCGATAGGAGGTTCACGATACTTTCTATTGTTTCTGGATGATTTCTCAGGAAAGATTTTTGTCTACTTTATCCATTCGAAGAGTCAGGTAATAGATAAGTTCGTCCAATTCAAAAATTTTGTTGAAAATCAAACATCATACAAAATTCAGAAATTCCGCTCGGATAATGGTACAGAATTTTGTAATCACAAATTCGCAAATGTACTACGTAGCAGTGGCATCAAGCATGAGACAACAAATGCATATACGCCGCAACAGAATGGCAAAGCGGAGCGAATGAACCGCACAATAGTCGAGAAAGCAAGATGCTTACTTATAGATGCGTGCATGCATAAGCGTTTTTGGGCAGAGGCTGTGTCGACAGCTGCATACTTAATTAATCGTACAGTGACAAGAACATCCGAATTATCAAAGTCCCCAGAAGAGATTTGGTCAGGAAGAAGAACAAACGTTGAACATCTTAGAGTTTTTGGATCGACAGCAATGGTTTACGTACCGAAACAAAAACGACAGAAATGGGACTCCAAATCTTCAAAGTGTATTATGGTTGGGTATAGTGAAGAAAAGAAAGGATACCGTTTATATCATCCTGAATCTAAGAAGATAATCTTCAGTCGAGATGTGAGTTTCTTCGAAGACGTCATGTACTTTAAGGATTCAGTGGGAGATACCATAAGAAATAATGTCTTGATAGAACTTGATAACAAGATAGATGTCAGCAACGAAACAGACGAATGGGAAGACGCAGAGGATCAGAATGGCACATATGTTGAAGAGATTTTGCTAGATGCAAATGAGACTGATTGCCTTGCCAGCAGCGAAAATGATGGAAATTTCAACGTAGACTCTCCTTCAACTTCCGACTTGGTTCAAGACAATTCACCGAGAACATCAAAAAGGCAGCCTAGACGACCAGCAAATTTCGACGATTACATATGTTATCAAATGACTTCAGATGATTCCTATGATCCAGTTACATTTGACGAAGCGTGTTCAAGATTTGATAAGACTCACTGAAAGAAGGCGAAGTCTGCTTACGTCACATTGGAACAAACGAAATGATAGCAGACTCACTCACAAAAGCGTTGCCATCAGTCAAGTTCAACATATTCACATTTTCGATGGGAATTCAATCTAGTGGGAGTGTTGGAAATTAAGATTGAATGTGGCAGCACTGCTACAGTTTGTAATCTCTCAACCTTTATATTTGACACAATAAATTCACTTATTTTCATAGAACGACTTCGTTTTTACTAAAGCTCTGGAATTTTCTTTTTAATAAAATAAATTTCAACAAATACATACGTTAAATATTGATTAGGTAATTTAATAAAAAATCTGTAACTTTATTCGATGCAGGTGGCTTTTAAGGAAGGAGCCCATCAGCGTTACATTTGATCAACCAACGACGAGCGGCACCACCGAAACGAAATTTGTTTTCGAGTTTTTTCCTCTTTTTTTAATAACTTTGAAACTATTAATCTTAAAACATAAAAACAACATTTTTAGATAACTACTGAATACTAAAATATGTGTACCAAATTTCATTGCAATCGGCCTAGCAGATTCGAAGAAATGGCATGTGAAAGACGAATGAACAGAAAACGAAGTGATGTTATAAGGGTTTCGTTTACACTCTGTGTACGGAACCCTAAAAAACGAGCAACACAGAATTTTCAGAAGGAAAGACCAGTAACCGCAGTGAAAAATTTCAATCAGCTTGTAAAGAAAGATATGAATGGCTACACGAACATCATGGGAACAAAACCAAAAAGTGCATTTTGTGTAATTCGAAAATATCCGATGAAAAATTTCACATTGAAAGACACAAAAATTCGCTGAGCCACGTCAAAACCGACAAAATTGTTTTAAAAACAAATAAAGTGCCCGAAAACGCTAGAGGCTATTATTTATTTCTGTAATTAAATAAAAAATTTAAATTTTCGTAATCGTTATTTTTTTTTCTGCGAGAAACCGTACAATTACGCTCGATTTCGTACACTTTTTTTTCAGCTGTCAGTACAATCGGAAAATGTCGTTTTTCATCACTTGAGACCTTTGTCTATAAATATAACAGGTATAATCGACCTGGCATTCGACTCTAGCGTCACCTAATTACAAATGATGTCACATCAAAAAGCTTTAAAAGTTTTTCATTGTCCCAATCCGAGTCTCGACATTTTTTTTGTGCAATGTGACAAGTGACAACCAAAATATGCACTTACGAACTCGACTTTTGTGCTGTCATCCGCAAAAGACATAACTGGATGTCAAACAAAGCAAATTGGAAAATTACATTGAAAAAAAATCGCCCCACGGAAATTTTTGCAAAACGGAAAAATCTTGGGCGTAGAGAAGACTTCTTGTTAAATACATAATATTAACTTAAGAAAAAGCGACATTTACCTTTTTGTTTATAAAAGTTCTTAGCAAAAGGATTATACACCGAAAAAATGTTGGCCCTTATCAATAGAATATTGGATTGGTTCAAAAGTATCTTTTGGAAAGAAGAAATGGAGCTCACACTCGTGGGACTACAATTTTCGGGAAAGACAACTTTTGTTAATGTTATTGCCGTGAGTAAACCTCCCCCTATGATTAGTGGTTCTTTTAATTAAAAAATATATTGTGGCAAAATTGCATCGTATTGGCGATGACGATTGTTCGGTTTGCTATACCCGCACGATTTGTTTTTGGTTGTATAGCACTTGGATAAAATCAATAAAATTAAAACTCATCAAATTAATTAATTAACAATTAGTTAATGTTAGTCCAATCCGTGTCCTGCATTTTAGTAATTAATCAATTTGTTATTTCCTTGGGATTTCTTTCAAATTTTTGTTTTATGTTTTTTGCGTTCAAGGTATATATATCGCGAGCCTTAGCATTTTATTGTTTTCAAAACGTCATGACTAATAGATTTTTTCTATTTAAAATGAGTGCTGCTTGTCGTTTTCACAAAGACGTTATCAGGTTGATACAATAGGTCAGTCACTGCCCAATATCAAATTATGTGCCCTTTAGGTTGGGATCATGAGCGGAACGTGTACATTATTTGAGTTGAAATTAAATTAGATGATTCACAGGTTGAACAGCTTTGAATATATGCGAATATGAACCATGCTACTCGGTCGTTAAATCTTAAAGGAACGGAACATTAACGGACCCTTTTTTATTTAATTTTCCCCACCGAACCGTTTATTATTTTACGGTTAGCAGTTGATAGACTTTCATATCAAGTTTAACCTGCCAAGACGAATGTCTACTGTAAATGTTTGTTTCTTTATTTTATTACCAGGGTCCTTAGGCTTTTAGATGATTAAATTTCGAGACAGAATATTGATAATTAATGAAATTGATTAATTCTTCTTCTGTTTTGAATGAAATTTGATATCGTTAATTTAATAAGTAAGAAAATTTAAATCGATGAGACATAAACTACTTATAATTTCAACTGCCTTTCAAATGTATTTACATATTTATCTGCATACATATATACATACCTACATGTGTATTTACATAAATCAGAAACAAAATTATTATTTTATGAAATAAAATTAATAAACAAATAAATAGTGTGGCGCGACAGCTCTTGAAGAGTCAAGGCCTAAGTGACTTACTCTCATCAATAATTCTCTGGGTGCGTGTGAAGAATTGAGGGGACCTACAATTTAACGCTGATACCGAACGGCAAAGTTGAGAAGCACTTTTTCATGACAGATTGATTCTCTCGGAAGTTTTGTCAGTTCTTCGCAAGAGGCAGTGCCCGTCAAAGATGAAATAAAAACTATGGGCACGAGTAGGACTCGAATTCACGACGTTCTGCTTAGCAGCCAACGCACCTAACCACTGACCTACGGACACTACATTATTTTATGAAAACGCATTTTAAAAACACTAAGGGGTACCCGAAATGTAGGTAAAATGTGAAAATTGGTTGAACTACAATTTTCACATTTTACCTACGCAAAAACAAAATTCAATCAATTCGAACGATTCAGATGTTTCATTTTAAAAATTATTTAGTTTTTCTTTTCTTCTTGAACCAACTTTGAGAGCTAAGTGTATAATATGTTTTAATGTGTTAAACTCTAAGGCCGAGCAAATGGGCATTCAATTTATCGTTGTCGTCGGCCTGGCCAATGATGTTTGTCCCTTCATCTGCACCACAACCGGAATCAGCCTCCTTTAGCAAGTTCCATGTATCCCGATTGTTGGCCGACGACAAGACTTTAGGCGTCCTGTCCTACGCCATCCTTCCAGCGCGAACGAATTTGGACTGCCGCGCTGTCAGCCCCCTTGAATTGCACCGCAAAGGACTCCAGGCCGGTTCCTCTTCGGTCATACAAGCTAGGTGTCCAGCCAATTTGAGTCTACCAAGCTTAATATTTGAATAATTTTTCACGAACGCGGTTAAGAGTTCTGAGTTCCTTTGGCTAAGCACCCAGGTCAGGATGGCCATAAATTTATATTCCTTACTTACTTACTTATGGTGGCGCTACAGTCCAGGTCGGACCAGTGCCTCATCCAACAAACGTCTCCAGCCAGCTCGGTCCCTAGCTATCCCCAGTTTTGCACACCAAGTTGGTTCAGGTCCTCTACCACCTGTGTACTCCACCTTAGTCGCGGTCTTCCGCTTCTGCGACGTCCTTCCGGGTTGGATTCGAAGACTACGAGCTGGTGCATTATTTTCCATTCGCTCTACATGACCCAACCATCTAAGTCTTTGGACCTCACCTTTTCTGGCAAGGTCAGCGTCGTTGAACAGCTCGCACAGTTCTTGATTGAATCTTCGTCTCCATTCTCCATTTATGCAGACAGGACCGAAAATCACTCGAAGAATTTTTCTCTCAAAGCAGCCCAAAGCGTTTTCATCGGATGTTGTCATGGTCCATGTCTCTGCACCATACATTAGAACCGGGATGATAAGGGTTTTGTAGAGTGTCACTCGGGAGAGGACTTTACTACTCAATTGCCTTCTAAGTCCAAAGAAGCAGCGATTGTCAAGAGTATTTCTTGGTTTGATTTCAGCGCTGGTGTTCTTGTCTGAGTTGATAGCGGATCCCAGGTGGACGAAGTCCTTAAATACCTCGAAGTTAAATCTGTCTATGTTGACGTTTGCAGTTCAGGGGATATCTCCTTTCTTCAGGATCGGGCATACGATGCTGAGGTTCCATTCGTCGGGCATGCTTTCCTCCGATCAAATTTTGCAGATGAGCTGGTGCATGCTCCTAACCAAATCATATCCAGCTGATTTGTACAGTTTGGCGGCTAGCCCGTCTGCTCCAGCGGCTTTGTTCAACTTTAGTTTAGATATTTCTATCTTCACTTCGCCAATGTCAGGAGGGTAGAATTGTCGGCCTGCTTCACCCAAATTGAATGGTTCTGTATTTCTGCAAAACCGAAATTCGTTGTCCTTAAATCGTTTGCGTGGGTCGTCAATTTGTTATATTACATATTATATTTTTTTAGGAAATAGCACAAAATAACATATCAACTCCTCTTTATACCGCCCTCCATGTTTAAATCGGCCCTATCGAGGTAACCGACGCGTCGGGGCGTCGGAACCGAATTTTCTCCGATTTCCTCCGAATCGGAGACATTTTGCTTGGAGGTATTTCTCCGATCAGCTGATCGGAGATTTTCTCCGACAAAATTCAACGCATGCAGTTTGTAAGCGATGCTCTGCGATAAAGTCCTTTTTTTGATTTTATTTTTGGCAGATACAAACACAATTTTCTCCGACGTCCTCCGACAAGTTCTTTTTGCGAATAGTTCAATTTTTTTTTTATTTTCTTGAAATAAAATGTGGGTGGAAAAAAAATTTATTACGTTAAACTGTGCTATTAATGATATATTTTTTGTTTGAAGGCAGAACGCAAAAACAAGCCCACAACAATAGCAGCGGATGGTGAATCTGCTCAGGTGATATCCAGATTTAGCATATCAGCTTAATTCTTTGTTAATTCTATTGTGGATTCGAAATCTTTGCCCACGCCATGTTGGTAGTTCCCTTCGGAAAAAATCTAAGGCAAGCTGTTAATTTTTGTTCCGGAGCGACACAGTCAGATCTATGATTCGTTTTGTATCTGCTCCAAAACATACGCAAATGCATTTTTATTCAGACGGAAGTTTTGCTTGAATCTGGAAGAGAATTTCAGAATTAGCAGACAAAAATTCGATTAAAAAATATACTGTAATGTGTATACATTTTATTTATCTCTTACGCTCTGTATCTCTTTCTATATTTAATGTACATACTACTCTTACTCTCTTTACTTACTCCTTATCTTTATAACTCTAATATCGTTTAATTGTAGTAGTAAACACTTGTGAGGGGCAATACCTAGTGATTAAGAGAAACTTTTTGTTTAGCATTAAGAACGTTAGCCCCTACAAAAAGTAATCCCAGTATTTTTATTTGTAAGTGGAGAGCTTCTGGAACATTCAGCTTCTCCAAGAACCATAGTAGTTTCTAGAACCCATCATTTTTGTTATATAAATAGACGTTTGGCGGCGAAACAAGTTAGTTGATTGTGAACTGCGATAAAGTAAGATACTGTGTTCGAAAAGTAGTAATTGAAAGTGTTTAATAAATAAGTTTGTGATAGGCGGGGAGCCCTCAATCCTGAAAGTGCACTTACACGGATTTCAAAATTTTTTATATTAAAAGATAGTTTATAGAAATACCAACAAATTAAGCCCGGTATGACGAGGCCTATCCTGGCACCAGTATTTTTTTGCAATTTTTTGCATTATTAATAATTATTGATAATTTGCACTTATCGCGGATTTTAATTTTAACTAGCGCATATTATTGAAAATTTAATTTGCTTTCAGGAAAAAATGGTATGACAGCTGCCATCCTGGCACCAATGTCTGTCATACCTATCTTAAAATTTTGTCACTCATATGTTTTTAAAAGAGGTATGACAGACATTGGTGCCAGGATGGCAGCTGTCATACCATTTTTTCCTGAAAGCACATCAAATTTCCAATAATATGCGCTATTTAAAATTAAAATCCGCGATAAAAGCAAATTATTAATAATGCAAAAAAATGCAAAAAATACTGGTGCCAGGATAGGCCTCGTCATACCGGGCTTAATTTGTTGGTATTTCTATAAACTATCTTTTAAGGCTGGGTTTCCCATTGAAAATTTCGTTGGTGTTTTGCGCAAAACTGTGTAGCTCCCAAAATATTCCGAATATTTAAATGAAATCAACGACTATAGATTATACATTTAATAAGCTAAGAAGTTAATAAGCTAAAAAAAATATGAAAAATGTATTTCATCCCAAAAGGGTCATGCATAACGAAAAATTATGAAATTTTTGGAGACGTTTGCGGTGGAACAGTTTTGTTGCCTTAAAAATTAATTTTTTATTCTTTTTATATTTTTTATCTATTCTTTAAATGTCTCACGATTCAGTGACGTGGCTTTTTTTTAATATTTTGTCTAGTTTCGTCAAAAAAAATTAACGAAAACACGAAAAATGGGCAAAATTTAGCAAAAGTAGGTGTGCTTTATTTGGAATAATTTCTAAAGTAATAAAGATAAAAAATTGAAAATATGTTTTTTATACTGTCAAAATGTACATAATATCACATTAATTTTTTAATTTTTTTATAAATTATTTTACTAAATTTTTTTGAAGTGCAAAGTAAAAAATTGCATGTTTTTCTTAGAATATTCTGCGGTGAACAAGATTCCAGCCTCATTTATTTTTACTCAACAACAAAAGTATTTTTTTATGAAAATTGAATATCTCTTCGACTCAGTAACGTTTTTAGAAAAAAAAGAAAAAAAATTAAAACATATTTAAAAATGCATTTAAAAATGTCAGTATTTGTGTATCAATTATGAGGAGAATGCAGCAAACAATATTTTCAAATATATTTTTTTAATTTTTTTTCATATTTTTTATATAGAAATCAGAAACTAAAATAATTTTACGATTACCCGTTTATTTTATATTAATATTCGAAAATGGGTAATTTTTTTACATTTTTACAAGGAATATCGCGTTTGCTCACACACACTAAGGTACTCAGTTCAAACGAATTGAACTAGGTGGCGTTCTTTTATATTTCATTCTCTTCTTCTTGTTTTTTTTTTTCATAGGATAGAGAAAAAACTCCTCATACCAAACGTTCTCATAGAACTCGTTTGAGAATGAAAATTCATTTTTTATACTTCTGGAATGTTTATGATATGCAGACATATAGATAAGCAATAATTGTGATCACTTACTATGTACTTTGTAGGTATTTGATGAAAACGTTATTTTGAGTACCTCCCTATATTTGTCATATTTGCATGCATTCATTTCGAATATGTGAATGCGCGTATTTTTTGTAAATGAGTCAAGTGCAATGGCTTGAGAAGTAAAATACCTGTTACGCAATGAGGAAACGATCTTTTTTTTCGGGGTGGTTTGTGCCATTTCTTATTATTATGACGTAAAGGGTTTTGTTTCTTTTTTGTTTTTTGTTTTGCTTCTGTTTTTTGTAGCAATGACATTTTTTCCTCTCGTTTCTCTATGCTGGTGGGATCGTAATATCCTTTTAGAAGAAGAACAAACCTGTTACCTACGCAATGAAGAAACGATTGTTTTTCGTGGTGGTGTGTGCCATTTCTTAGGATTATGTAAAGGGTTTTGTTTTTGCCGATGATTTGAATTATGGTTCTTTCTTTGAGATCTTTGTTTTAGAATTATAAGAATTATAAAATTCAATCTAATGTCTAATCTTGACCTAATCTTGTTTTGTTTTTGTATAACAAAAGATTGATTTTATTTTGCTTTAGTATATAAAGGTAAAGGTACAAAAAAATAATTTTTGATTTTGGAATCATTTTTCTTCATAATATTATTACTTTCGTAGGTAGGTTTTGAAAAATAAATTTTATTATATTATATTATATTCCTTGAAACCTTGAAGAAATAAACCCCAATGCATTTGGGAATAATAAAAAAAAAATGTTGTAGTTTGAGTAATTTTTTGCCTATTTAAAAAAAAGCCAAATAATCTCCCAACCGTCCGTAACCCAAATCGGCTAAAGAAACAAACTAAGTTGAAGACAATCGGGTAACTTTTGCCTAAATTCCCAAGGAAAGACAGAATTGAGGCAATTACTTTTTTGATTTTTCTATCATCGTATAATCATGTTTGATCAAAATGTCGTCTTAAACTTTTTTAATTTTTCATAGCTTGTCAAAAAGTACCTACGTCTCTTTATAGATAAATATAAAGATGAAACCAAAGAAAAATTCAAATCGTTCGTCAGGAACCCAAAAAAAGAAACAATTCCAAAACCATCATAATCCCGAATTACAAAATTTGCGAAGAAAAAAGAAACACAAGAATTCATGAATGCTACTCCTACTCTGAGTGCACATAAGATAATACGTATGTAGAATGTAGATGCATTTTTGTGTATGTCCACACCACTGTTTACAACTTCACATAGTAAATAGATACATGCGAAAATACCTCTTTTTTCATCCCTATTTTGTGGACCTTCGTAAGCGAATCTCATTTCTTACACATCGCTAACTGAATTCTGAGTGAGCAGAGAAAAATACAAAAACTAGAAATAGAAAACTAGAAATTTCAATTCAAGTGCAGTGCTGTCGTTTTCGAAAAGTCCAAAGCAGTACATTCCAAAAAATTTTGCATAATTTTTGGACAAAAGCAATACGCATATAATTTTTTTTAAATTCATAATTATTTTTATTTTTATTTTTAACAAAAAATTAACTTAGATACATATTTACTTTATAAAGCCTTTTAGATCAATTACTACAGTCCTTTGTGGACTTGGGCCTCAATCAACAGTCTCCGCCAGCCAGCTCGGTCCCTAGCTAGCTGTCTCCAGTTTTGCACTCCAAGTTGTGTGCGCCACCTGAGACGCGGTCTTCCTCTCCTTCTACGTCCCTCGGGAATAGTGTCGATGGCTTTCCGGGCAGGAGCATTGGTGTCCATCTGCTCTAAATGACCAAGATATCTGAATCTCTGGACCTTGACCCTTCTGGCCAAGCCCATGTCGTTGTACAACCCGTAAGGCTGTTGTATCTTCTTCGCCATTCCCCTTCAATGCACTTGTGGCCAAAGATACCCGAAGAACTTTCCTCTCTAAACAGCCTAAGGCACATTCATTCGATTTTATCAAGGTCCATGATTCTGCACCATAGGTACAACAGGACTGGGATGATGAGGGTGTTGTACAGTTTTACCTTTGTTGCTCGAGAGAAGGCTTTTCTACTCAATTGCTTTCTTAGCTCAAAGAAACAGCGATTAGCAAGAGTTATTTTTCGTCTGATCTCGGCGTGCTTGTGTTATTGGCCGTGTTAATAGCGGAGCCTAGGTAGACAAACTCTTCTAATACCTCGAAGCTGTATGATTCTATTGTGACGTTCTTTCTGAGCCGTCGGTGTTGGGTGTCCTTCCTCGAAGACAGCATATACTTCCTTTTATACTCGTTTCCGGCTAAACCCATTTTTGCCGCTTCTGTCTCAATTCTCACAGGCACCATTGACATCACGCTGTGTTCTTCCCATTATATCAATATCATCGGCGTACGCGAAAAGTTGAACAGATTTTTGGAAGATAGTGCCTATGGTTTTTGACGGTGGAGTTTTGCATTATCTTCTCAACAACGGTGTTAAAGAAATCGCACGACAGTGCATCGTCTTGTATGAATCCTTTTTTGACGTGGAAAGATTTCGTAAGCTCGTTGCCAACCTGGAGCAGTGTAAGTTCTCCATCGTCATTTTGCACAAGCGAACGAGCTTGTCAGGGATGCCAAAACTAGACATAGCTTTATACAGTTCGTCTCATTAGATGCTGTCATACGCGGCCTTAAAATCGATGAAAAGTTGGTGGGTATCGATTTGGATTTCATTTGTTTTTTCCAGAAGTGAAAATTTGGTCGATGGTTGACTTTCCTGGTCTGAAGCCACATTGATAAGTCCAATCAGATTGTTGGCGAAAGGCTTCAGACATTCACATATTACGGCAGAGAGGATCTTGTAGACGATGTTAAGTAGGCTGATTCCTCTGTAGTTGGCGCAGTTTCTTTAGAGGATCTCCCTTTTTCAGGATCGGGCAAACAATGCTGAGGTTCCATTCATCCGGCATCGGGCATACATTCTTCCGACCATATATTACAGATGATTTGGTGCATGCTCCTATCTAGATCGTCGCCTGCTGCTTTGAACAGCTCGGCAGCTAGACCATCTGCTCCAGCGGCTTTGATAGATTTCAGCCGTTATATTGCCGTTTTCTTCTAGGTCGGGCTCACGGGATTGTTGGCTATCATCGGGTCGATGAAAGGCTCCTGTCAGACGCCGGGGGTTTGTTGGTCGTTGCCGTTATAGTGTCTACAGAAGTGGTATTTAAAAATCCCCAGCTTTGACTGCGATTCTACTAAGATGTTCGCTTGTTCTTGCTCGATGACCTTGAGCCAGCTGTTTTACCTTCCGATAAAATCTCCGAACTTCATTCCTGCTGTGGGCACTTTCAACATCCTCGGTCTGACGATTCTCATGCTCCCTTGTTTTTTTCTCCTGAGAAACCGGTGCTCATTAGAGGCGGCATCTCTAACTGTTTTCTGGCAATGTTGCCCCTGGCCTTCGATACTTGATGTTGGCGGCATAGGACTCCTACGGCGATTGTAGCCGTCCGACCGACGTCGAATTTTCTTGCAACATTTCCTTGTTTTGGGCATTGTCGTGATATTCGTAGCATTACCTTGGCTGCGACAAGGTAGTGGTCCGAGTCGATGTTGGCTCCTCAGAAAGTTCGAACAACTAGAATGCTGGACAAGTGCCTTCCGTCGATCGCAATGTGATCAATCTGGTTGACGGTTGATTGATCAGGAGATCTAAATGTAACTTTATGGATGTTGAGATGTGGAAACCTGTTGCTGGCTACCACAACATTTCGCCCAGAGACAAAAGGAGATCGGAAACTGACTAACGTTTTACGGAAATTTATTTTTTCCGTTACCTCGTGTATGTGAGTAAATGCGAAAAAAAGCAACAAAAATGAAAACACGTATACTCTTGCAGTAAACTTGAACCATAGCTTGTAGGCATTGTGATTTTGACAGCTTGGTTTCCCATCTCCCTTTTAAACTCATCTGTGATTACGCCCCGAAAAAGCAATACAAATGGCAATACAAAAATGAAAAAGCAGTACAAAAAAAAAGTGTGCAGTACGGCAGTACGTACCAAGCTAAAGCAATACAAATATTGCTTTTGCAGTACGTTCGACAGCATTGTTCAAGTGGCTATATGAGACGGAAATAAAAAAAAAAGAAAGGGAAATATTCACTAACACCAGTGCATGCTTTTACACGAGCTCGGAGTTCAAGAAAAAAGGAAACCCAGTCTTAATATAAGAAATTTTGAAATCCGTGTAAGTGCACTTTTAGGATTGAGGGCTCCCTGTGTATGAGTGATTTGAACAAAGTGAATTTGTGTTTTATTTGAAAAGTAAATAAGTTTTAATTGTCGGACCAAGCCGAATATTACAATACGTTTACTTACACTGTGTCAGATGATTCGCTTAAATTGCTTCCGTTTCGCAATGTTCTTCTGTTTTCTTTTTTTTGTGTCCTTTTCTCGTTGGATTTGGCGTCCAAAAATAGTCCTACACTGTGCATTTTTAAATAATTGATATTTTAATACAAACAAACAAAGTTGAACAATTTCTTTTGAATTTATTATTGTTTTAGCTTAGCACTTAAAATAGAAGCAAAAACACATACTTAGAAATAGAGATGTGACTAGGTATGTATATTCGATAGTTTTGATTAGAAAATCGGTGCATCTAATAACGTTTTTTTAAGAAGGCTAACGCATGTAAACTGAAAACTTACTTAATAAACAATAAATTCACTCTCTACAATATTCTGAGGTTTAAAGTGGTTTTGAAATTTATTTTATTAAAGGTTATCGAAACGATATCACATTTTCGATATATCTGTTAATTTTCACATCTCTGACCAACAATTATATCCATCGCAATGCGTTGTCGCATTCCGTTAAAATTTCATCCGATGATCGCTACCTCGATCGGAAATTGAGTCTCCGAAGAAGGATGCGTTGCGGAGAAATCTCCGCTCCGACGGCTACCTCGATAGGGCAGAATATAAACTTTGTTTGTCGTTTAAAAAATCCGATTTCGTCGGTAGATTGATGAAATTTAGAAGCAGTTCTAAATTAAATAATTCCATATAGATATTTAATACGTTTACACGATTTGTCTAATATTCCACATGGAAAAAATTTACAGTCCATATTAATAATCCATATCATGTAAAGCCTGCTTAAGAAGGGCAGTCTGGTTCGTGTGTTATTTAAAAAAAAAAAAAAACCGTCCGAGAAGTGGCTTTATTTGTTTATTTATTTTTTTTCATTACATCTAATGTACCTTCATATAAATATTCTTTTTTGTATTCTTTTGCAGTCTGGTCAGTTTGCAGAAGATATGATTCCAACAGTAGGTTTCAACATGCGCAAAATAACCAAAGGCAATGTGACTATAAAGGTTTGGGACATCGGTGGACAGCCAAGATTTAGATCCATGTGGGAAAGATATTGCCGCGGTGTTAATGCAATTGTGTAAGTTTTTTTTTTTCCCAAACAAATAAACAAAATTGTTATATTGACGGTGGATAAAAGAATTTTCTATCGACTTGCGTTGGCACTATCTGTTATGTAAAGATACCAACTATATTTAACTTTTCCCAAATTTTTGGCTACCTTTATCTGTCTTCTTCATGGAAACTAGTGTCCGACCGAAGATCAATTTTCTGCCGAAGCCGAATATTAGGTTAACAGAAAACCTTCGGCCGAAGCCGAAGCCGAAGGTTTAATAAAGCGGCGAATTCTCATTTCGAATAAAATAAAAGTACAAACGATTGAAAAAATGTTTATGGCAATTAAAAGAATTCAAAAATGAACATTTTTTCCGCGCCTACTACGATCTTACACTAATCTTGTGTGTCCAACAATTTCAAAAATTCAAAAATTGATTTTTTTTTCGGCGCCTACTACGATGCTCGATAAGAAACAAATTCTTCGACTTCGGCCAAAACTTCGGCCTATTTTATACCGAAGCCGAAGGTTTGGCCGAATATTGTTTTTTGGCCGAATTCGACTGAAGGCGAAGCCGAAGCCGAAGCCTAAGCTTCGGTCGGACACTAATGGAAACTTTTCTCTACATTTATGTTTTTATAAGAAAGAAGACAATAACCGTTCCTGAAATGTTGGCCAAGTGCTTTCTTTGCGTAACTCAAAATGACAAAAAAAAGCCAACACAAATTTAATTTTTCCAATACATCTAATTTAACAAACTTGCTGTGGGAAGCAACTTAAATGGAACTTTTTTAATATGTATTTTTTTTTTTTAAAGATATATGGTAGACGCTGCTGATCTCGACAAAATGGAAGCATCAAGGAATGAACTGCACTCATTGTTGGATAAGCCACAGCTGGCAGGTATACCAGTTCTTGTGTTGGGCAACAAACGAGATCTTCCAGGTGCTTTAGATGAGACTGGTCTCATAGAACGAATGTAAGTAGATTTTTCTTGATTTTGTATTAAATTAGTTTTTTTTTTTTGTTATGCAAAGCGACCATGTAGAATAAATATAGGTCACCGTGTTGGAAGTTGTTGAGGTTGGCTTCAACTTTTGAGTGAATATCGTGGAGCATTTTTAAGCTTCAATTGCTTCCATAAAGTGTTGTCCTAAATTTGGGGTTTTCCTACTATAATAAATTACTTACTTACTTAAGGTGGCGCTACCGTCCAGTATGGACTTGGGCCTCAATCAACAATCTTCACCAGCCAGCTCGGTCCCTAGCTAGCTGTCTCCAGTTTTGCACTCCAAATTGATCGAGGTCCTCTTCCACTTGTGTGCGCCACCTGAATCGCGGTCTTCCTCTCCTTCTACGTCCCTCGGGAATAGTGTCGAAGGCTTTCTGGGCCGGAGCATTGGTGTCCATCCGCTATAAATGACCGAGCCATCTGAGTCTCTGGACCTTGACTCTTCGGGCTAGGCCCATGTCGTTGTACAACCTGTAAAGTTCGCTGTTGTATCTTCTCCGCCATTCCCCTTCAATGCACACGGGGCCAAAGATGACCCGAAGAACTATCCTCACGAAACAGCGTAAGGCACATTCGATTTTGTCAAGGTCCATGCTTCTGCACCATACAGCAGGACCGGGATGATGAGGGTGTTGTACAGTTTTACCTTAGTTGCTTGAGAGAGGGCTTTTCCACTCAATTGCTTTCTTAGCCCAAAGAAACAGCGATTAGCAAGAGTTATTCTTGGTCTGATCTCGGCGCTAGTGTTATTGCCCGTGTTAATAGCGGAGCCTAGGTAGTCAAACTCTTCTACTACCTCGAAGTTGTATGCGTCTATTGTGACGTTCTGTCCGTGTCGTCGGTGTTGGGTGTCCTTCCTCGAAGACAGCATATACTTCGTTTTTCCCTCATATACCGGTAAACCCATTTTTACCGCTTTTGTCTCAATTCTCACAAACGCGCCATTGACATCACGCTGTGTTCTTCCCATTATAACAATATCATCGGCGTACGCGAGAAGTTGAACAGATTTTTGGAAGATGGTGCCTCTGGTGTTGACGGTGGAGTTTTGCACGAACGATGATAAAGAAATCGCACGACCGTGCATCGACTTGTCTGTATTCTTTTTTGACATCGAAAGATTCCGTAAGCTCGTTGCCAACCTTGATGGAACAGCGTGAGTTCTCCATCGTCATTTTGCACAAGCGAACGAGCTTGGAAGAGATGCCAAAACTAAAAATTGCTCTCTATAATTGGTCTATGTAGACGCTGTCATACGCGGCCTTGAAATCGATGAAAAGGTGGTATAGGTATCGATTTGAAGATCTGCCGTAGGGTGAATATTTTATAGATGGTGGACTTTCTGGGTCTGAAGCCACACTGATAAGGACCTATCAGGTTGTTAACGATGGGCTTTAAACGTTCACACAGCACGGCAGACAAGATCTTGTAGGCGATGTTAAGGAGACTTATACCTCTGTAGTTGGCGCAGTTTAGAGGATCTCCCTTTTCGCTACCTTGACCTTATTTAATAATAAAATGTTTATGAACATAACTTACCTTGATATTTATTTCGCAGGAATCTTTCCAGCATACAAGACAGAGAGATATGCTGCTACAGTATTTCGTGTAAGGAAAAAGATAACATTGACATCACACTTCAATGGCTGATCGCTCATTCCAAGAGCCAAAGTCGTTAAAGGCACATATTTATTTATTAATTACTATGATTATATGTATAAAAAAAAAACAATAAATGACACAATTTCCGTCACTATTAACTGTCAAAATTTATAAAATTACTAATTTGTTTGTCTGTTTTCTTTTATTCTTTCAAATTGTCTAAATAAATTTCACATTTTAATCGGTTTTGTTGAAAACTAACACATACAAGAACTACTGTTCCTTTAATTCAATTAATTAAATCGTAAACAAAAATAGCACCAGATGTCCCTTTTTATTTAAAGAATGTAATGTCAAACAAGATGATTTTTAGTAGCCCTTCAGTTTTTGGTGCAATATAAGAACATAGTGCACTTTATTATTCCAAAAAAAAAAAACAAAAACAAATATATATATATTAAATAACATCAAACGCTTTATTAGATAAAGTTAAAAAATCTCGATTTCTTTCCAATATGTTACGGAAATAAATTATTTGTATTTTATTATAATTTTGTAATTGCTATGTATTTAAATGAAAAGAACAAAAATATATTTGAAAAATTATTATTATTATGTAAAATTAAAACGAAACAAAGTAGGAACAAACGAAATGTGTTTTTCTTTAATAATAAAAATAGGCTTTTAGCAGACCTTCCTTTGGATGCTACATTCACGAAGTAGTACCCAAAAAAAGAAGTTTTAATTCAAATAAGTCCAGTCATCCTTGGCATACGAAAGAACTGAAAAGCCTTCGGTTTGTAAGGTTGTAAATCAGATATTTCTAACTACAGGCCGATTCCACAACTTTTCGAAAGTATTATCTTCGACATTATGTACTTTCATTGCAAATAATTATTTTCGGCCAAACAACATGGGTTCCTAAAAGGGAAATAAACGACCACAAATTTAACTGAATTTTTTTCTTATGCATTAAACTCAATAGAGAGTAAAAAAGAAGTTGATGTTATTGCTACGGACTTTAGCAGGGCGTTTGATAAAATATCCCACAAACCACAATATTTTATCTTTCAAGCTTAAGGCTCTTGGATTCCCTCCTTGTTTCATTGAATGGATGGAATCATACCCATCCGACCGTAAATATCGCGTTTTATTTAGATCTTCAATATCAGAACCATTTACTGCGAAATCGGGGGTCCCTCAAGGTAGTTATCTAGGCCCTTTTATTTTTATTCTGACTATTAATGACGTAGAATCTGTGATTGAAAATTCCCAAGTTTCAATGAACGCAGATGACATGAAAATCTTTAGAATGATTTCTTCTACCGATTTAAACAATTTCTATGTTTGGTGTCAAAAAAACAATTTAGAACTTGTTCCTAAATGCCAAACAAATACATATTCCCGTAAACGTTTCCGTCAGCAAACACGGGACTATTTGGGGTTATCGGGAACTTCTTTTCCCATGGATATTTTCCCATATTCGAAAAATTGTCATCGGGAACTTTTCGAAATTGGGAACAAAATTCCTATGTAGAAATACCTATCGGCAACTTTTTTTTCATGGGAAATCTTTTGTTTTTTCTGTCTGAATATTTCCCTGTTATTGAGTTGCCGGAATTGAAAGCGGAGCAAGCAATGTAAGCAAAAACCGAGATATTCGGCCTTACCGTACCCGATCGGAGAAAAATTCTCTCCGATTCGTACAATTTTTCCGAATTTTCTATCACCGTATACTTTCGGACAGGTCAATCGTAGACATCTACGAAAAAATTTGAAATCTGCGTCGGAATTTCAAATTGAGAGCGACGTTTCACGATTTCATGCGTTGCATCGCGATTTGTTACTTACCTACTGTTTTCGTCCGATTGTCTCCGAAACAAAAAAGTTACGGAACTAAAAATATTTTTTACCTCACAAAACAACAGAGAAGTGCGTCGGTACGCATTATTTTGCAAAATTTTGGAAAGAAGTAGAAAAAGAACTTAACAGTTTGGGCCCACCAATAAAATCTATTTTTGAATGGAAAAAAGTAGGTGATAAGTTGATAACCATGATTTTTTTCATTAAAAAAAATAATTTCATGTATGGCTTGATAAAAAAAAATTACGTGAGGAAGAAAATGTCTGAAAACAAGAGACAAAAAAAAGCAACCGGTGGAGGCCCAAACAAGGAGTAATGTACGAAAAATGGAATAAGAACCACTTAACTTATTGCTTATTGTTATTTATATTTATAATTACCTGTAACGTTAGGATTTTAACGTGCTCAATAAATCAAGAATTAACAAATAAATAAAATGCAAAAAATAAAAAAAAGTATAAATTCAGTGCAGTGGAGGAAACGATAGAGTAGAAGAATCGGTGAAAGGATGCCCAGATGCTTTAACATTTGGTCTCCCTTCATGTAGCAAAAAGAAAAAGACAGACGGTAATGAAAATGAAATCATTGATAGTGAAAATTGTCCAAATTCATCATCAGTCAGCCGTTCTGTTGAAGTGCTAAAGGACAAATCCTTCGACGAGAGTGTAATGTTTGCTATGATCATTAATGCAACTGACCCGGAGGAGCAGAACGTTGAAACGAATGGTTCCCAAATGAACATTGAAAACAGAACTTCAACTACTCGTCCTACAAAAAAAGCATAACTTGTGCCGTCGCTACGGAACGAGAAATTGAAATCCAAAAAGAACTCTGCAATAAGATTGAAGAGGCAGTTGAGGCTATGAAGCGACTCCTAAAAGAAATGGTATACCATTTTAAGATAATATACAGGTCCATTGACAAAATTAGTGAGTTTCAGAAGAAGACGTTGGATGAAACCTCAAGGCTCAAACTTGAAATGGAAACAATGAGAACGCAGGAAGTTAAAGCAAAACACAAGTTCCAAAAGCGTTTACTTGAAATCGAGGAAGAAAAACTAGAAAAGTTATTATTTGAAAATCTCTCTTTGTATTTCATCGATTAAAAATAAAAAGGATATTCTTTGGATTTTTAATTGAGGATTAGGACGAAAACAAACAATTTTTTTCATTAAGAACCAATTGGCAAATCATTCCAACATTATATTCGAAAATTCCCAAGGAAAAAGAATTCGGTGGGGAGTTCCCGATAGTAGGAACTTGTTCCCGGGAAGGGAAAAATTCCTAGGGAAAAATATTTCCCAAGGAATTCTCGATAAGGCTGATTATATCAACGAATGTATTGTTCACAGAGTAACAACTATCCGAGATTTAGGTGTAATTTGTGATAGTGAGCTTAACTTTAGGTCTCACTATGACAATATCGTAGCCAGAGCTAATTCTGCTTTAGGTTTCGTCAAACGTTGGTCTAAGGAATTTTCGGATACTTACGTTACGAAATCTCTTTATATCACGTTTGTAAGGCCTCTACTGGAATATGCCAGCCAAGTATGGTCCCCTTATCACCAAGTCCAAATAAAGAGAATTGAAGCAATACAACGTAGATTCCTCCGTTTCGCCTTAAGAGAACTTTCATGTGTTGACAATTTTAACTTACCCCCGTATCGAGAACGGTTGCGGCTTATAAACTTACAATCTCTAGAAAAGCGTCGTGAAGTTGCTGATATTATTTTCGTACACCAAATTCTATCCGGTGCTACAGAATCTTCCACCATCTTTGATGCAATGAGTATTAAGATCGGTTCCCCAATTTCATCAAGCTCATCACAGAACTGATTACGGCAGTAATGAACCAATTACCAGAATGTTACGTAAGGTGAACGAAAACTCAAATATTTTTTATTTCAACCATAGCAAGGTCACACAAAGGAAGCTTTTATACTGTGCTACCAATTTAAAATTTTTTTTTTTGTTTTTCCTTTTTGACCGCAAGCTGTCCCAAACTCTTATCTTCCTAATATTCGTATCGCCATTCCTTTTTTTATTTTAGTAATTTTAAATAATTTCTAATTAAGTGCCGATACGTCTAGCAACCGTAATTGATACGTCTAGCAACCGTAATTGCCATCGTACTTGGTGAAAATGGACCCCAGCGAGTGCGGTATCTGGGGGGAAAGAGGCGTGGGAATAATAAATTAATTAATTAATCATCCTTGGTATACGAAAGAACTGAAAAGCCATCGTAATAAAAGGAGAACCAAGTAGTTTATATCTCTCTTTTCGAAGAGTTCAAAAGACTTTCTTTTGATCTTTACAATGAATATCTCATAAATATGGGAAATTTAGTTAAACAGGACTCTAAAATTTTTTGGAATTTTGTCAATTCTAAGAAGAAATGTGATGTTTATCCTATAAACTTCAAATACAACAATATTGTCTTGAACTGTAATTTCTAAAATCTGTGATGCTTTTGCAAGTAATTTTAGTCAGTCTTTCATCGATACTCCCATATCTGTGGATACTGACTTCTTTGATTTATCTGTGAAACTGTCCCCAAGTAACTTACAACAATGTTCTTATCGACTTCGATAAACTTGTTAATTGTGCCTTTTTAAGGAAGACTATTCTTTTGGTCTTTTGGAATACCATCGGATTCCAACCACTGTTTTAAAAAAATGTAGGACGGTTTTGGCCTTACCTCTATGTAATATTTTTGAATTGTTAAAACTAGGAAAATTCCCTAGCATGTGGAAAACTGCTTACATAACACCTGTTTTCAAGAAAGGAGACAAGTCCGATATTACAAATTATAAGCCTATATCCAAACTGTCTTGCATTCCAAATTATTGAGCAAGTTGTTTGTGAAAATTTAGTCTTCTACACCAAAAATATCATATGCTTTGAACAACATGGCTTTATGTAGAAACGTTCAACGGTGATAAACCTTCTTGAATTTTTGCATTAATGTTTAAACTCTGTAGAAAGTAGAAAGGAGGTTGATTGCGTTTACACTGATTTTTCCAAAGCGTTTGATCAACTTTCTCATACTATTATCAAGTTTAAATTGAATTCATATGGCTTTCCTGCAGGATTCGTCAAATGGATTTCTTCTTATCTTGATAATAGATCTTATTAAGTAAAGTTCAGAAACTCTTAAGTGTTTGAAATAGTAAAATTCCTATCTTTGCAGATGATATGAAGATCTTCAAAAATATTTCATCCAATGATGATCGCGTTCAACTGCAAGATGATATTGTACTATTCGGCTTGGTCCGACAATTAAAACTTATTCACTTTTTAAATAAAACACAAATTCACTTTATTCAAATCACTCACGAACTTATTTATTCAACACTTTCAATTATAACTTTGCAAACACAGTATCTTTACTTTATCGCAGTTCACAATCAACTAACTTGCTTCGCCGCCAAACGGCTATTTATATAACAAAAATGATGGATTCTAGAAACTACTATGGTTCTTGGAGAAGCTGAATGTTCCAGAAGCTCTCCACTTACAAATAAAAATACTGGGATTACTTTTTGTAGGGGCTAACGTTCTTAGTGCTAAACAAAAAGTTTCTCCTAATCACTAGGTATTGCCCCTCACAAGTGTTTACTACTACAATTAAACGATATTAGAGTTATAGAGATAAGGAGTAAGTAAAGAGAGTAAGAGTAGTATGTACATTAAATATAAAAAAAGAGATACAGAGTAAATAAAGAGAGTAAGAAAAGTGTTTACACATTACATTGCCCCCTCTTTAGGATTGATCGTCCCGAACAAATCCATCATTCTCATCACCACTGTAGCGATGTAGTCGGTCGCGATGTACGACTTTAAGTTTACCTCTGACTCCTTTTTGTATCCGGTACACGACGTCGTTGATTTTGCTAATCACTGTATTGGACCTTCCCAGTCCCGTTGAAGTTTCGGTGACAACCTTTTTTGTCGATGGGGATTGTAAAGCCACACTCGATCTCCTGCTTGGAACTCTGTTGTTGTCGCTCGTATATCGTAGCGTGTCTTCATTCGGTCACTGAACATCTTTATTTTTGACCTGGTATCGTCGTGGATCTGAAGGAGTCTTTCTCTGAGGTCATCCAAGTAGTTATCCTCGGCTTGCGGTTCCGACGTGGGACATCCAAATTTTATTTCGCTCGGCAATCTGATGTTCCTTTCCATCAAAATCTCAGACGGTGTATGGCCAGTTGAGCTATGTCTTGCACTTCGATACGCCATCAAAAACAGTGGAATGTGTCGATCCCAATCTCGCTGGTTGACGTCCACAACTTTGCAAAGATGTTCCTTAAGGGTTCGGTTGAACCGTTCGACCATGCCATCAGATTGTGGGTGGAGTGGTGTTGTTCTTGTTTTCTTGATGTGAAGAAGCCCACAAACTTCCTGGAATATGTTTGATTCAAAATTCCTTCCCTGGTCGGAATGCAGTTCTAATGGAACACCGAATCTGCTCACCCAGTTGAACACAATTTGGTCTGCGACTGTTTTGGCTTCTTGATTCGGAATGGCGTATGCTTCAGGCCACTTGCTGAAGTAATCCATGACAACCAGAATATAACTATTTCCATTATTTGTTTCCGGAAATGGACCCGCCACGTCTACTGCAATCCTTTCAAAGGGTGATCCGACATTATACTGCTGCATTTGGATGTGATTCTTTTTGTTCGGGCCTTTGGTGGCAGCACAGGTATCACATTTTCGGCACCACTTCTCGACATCTTCCCTTGCATGTAGCCAATAGAATCGCTGTCGAATCTTTTCTAGCGTCTTGTTTACTCCAAGATGGCCTCCCGAAACTCCATCATGCATCTCTCGCAGAACGTCCATAATCTTCGATCTCGGTAAGACTAGCTGCATTACATAGGACTTTCCATCTGCTGATTCCCATTTACGTCGAAGGACACCCTCTTGGACATGCAATGAGTCCCACTGTGCCCAATAGGCCTTCAGAGCCG
This sequence comes from Sphaerophoria taeniata, assembly GCA_943590905.1. Taxonomy (NCBI): domain Eukaryota; kingdom Metazoa; phylum Arthropoda; class Insecta; order Diptera; family Syrphidae; genus Sphaerophoria; species Sphaerophoria taeniata. Next base: position 181,726,587 of record OX016540.1, on the reverse strand, counting down.
GACTTCTGTCGGAGATATCAGCCCATTCTGGTTTTTCCTGGTGTTCCTTGCATGCGAGGATGGGTTCAATATCTGGGTCCTCTTGTTGAGCCTTCCTCAACTCGTCGTTGCTCCAGCCATAAATGGGATCGGTTCTGGTTCGTAGGACAGTGACCACTTCTTTTTCTTCTTGGCGTCTGCAATGCTTACAGTCTTGCTTACATGGTCTCCAAGACAGTGCATCAGCATTTGAGTGAAGCTTCCCCTTCCGATGTTGAATTTCATAATCGTACGTCTGCAGCCTCTCAATCCATTTCGCCACTTGACCCTCTGGATTCTTGAAATTCAAAAGCCAGTTTAGTGCTCCATGGTCGGTTCGGAGAAGAAACTTATGGAAGTGCTTTGTTGCCAAAATCAGTGCAAGAAGTTCTCTTCTGGTCACACAATAGTTTCTTTCCGACTTCGAGAGTACTTTGCTGTAATAGGCAACCACCTTTTCTTCGCCATCATGTACCTGTGACAATACAGCACCAATCCCGACATTGCTGGCATTAGCATCAATGATGAACGGTTTTCCTGGAGTCGGGTAGGTCAGCACTGGTGCATTACACAAGCGTTGCTTGAGCTCTTGAAAGCTGCGCTCGCACTCACCTGACCATTTAAACTGCTTTCCCTTTTCCGTTAGCTGATGTAGACTCTTGGCGATCTCAGCAAAATTCTCGACAAAGCGCCTATAGTAGGTGGCTAGACCCAGAAAGCTTCGGAGTTGATGTTTGTCCTGTGGTGTTGAGCAATTCTTCACGGTGTCAACCTTATCAGGATCCGTCTTAACTCCTTGGGATGAGATGATATGTCCCAGGTATTTCACTTAGGTTTTGAAGAGTGAACACTTTTCTGGATTGAGCTTGAGGTGGGCTTCTCGAAGTCTTTGAAACACGGCTCTCAGATTTGTACAATGTTCGTCAAATGTTTTTCCGTATACGATGACGTCATCCAAATAGACCAGGCAAGATTTCCAAGTGAGTCCTTGCAGGACGCATTCCATAAGGCGCTCAAAAGTCGCTGGAGCATTGCACAGTCCAAAAGGCATCACTTTGAACTGCCACAATCCGTTTCCTGTCGAGAACGCTGTCTTCTCTTTGTCTTCAGGATGGATTTGTACTTGCCAGTATCCACTTTTCAGGTCCAACGTTGAGAACCATTGTGCTCCTTCCATTGCGTCCAGAGTATCACTGATCCTCGGCAGAGGGTAGCTATCCTTCTTGGTCACATCATTCAACCTTCGATAGTCTACGCAAAAGCGGACTGATCCGTCTTTCTTCTTTACCAGGACTACTGGAGACGCCTAAGGGCTTTTAGAGTTTTCGATCAGACCCTCTTCTTTCATGGTGGTTATCAGTTCTTCAACCTCACCTTGTTTGGCTAGTGGAAGGCGTCTTGCAGGTTGACGGATCGGCTTTGCATCCCCGGTGTTGATTCGATGTTGAACCAGTTGTGTTCTGCCATATTTCCCTTGCGATGACGAAAAGATGTCTGCAAATTCTTCGAGGAGACCTTCTGCAGTTCTTCGTTGTTGGTGGCCAAGATTAGAGGACTTGAGAATGTTCGTCTTTATGGAGTTCAGCTCTTTGGACTTCAATGTTTGCCTTGGCTCTTCTTCGCTGATCCTTGTTATCGCTGATACAGATTCGCATTGTCCGACAATCTCACCTTTTCTAAGCTTAACTTCGTACGGCTTGATGTTCAGTATTCGTACGGGAACCATGTTCTTTACAGGTCTAAACAGAGTCTTCCCAATGGTGACGTTTTAGGAGGACTTTACAGATGCTGGTTCGACCATGAGGTATCGATGGCTTCCAGACTTACCTTCTGACAAGAGCATTCCTGGACTTCCAATTCTCTCACGCGATGCACGTTTTGGGAAGCTTGTTCTGCGGCTTCCATTGTCAGAGCGAAAGCCAATGCTTCTGGTAGTGTTTGCTTTCCGGCAGTGCGAATCTCAAGTAGCACAAAAGTCAAAAATACACCAAAATATTTGGTGTATTTTTTGCATTTTCGTGATATGCATTTTCAATATAAAAAATACACTACTTTTCAGTGCAATTTTTGAACAATTAATTTTGATTTAGTGTAAAAAATACCCATGTTTTCGTACACAAAAAACACCGAGTGAAGCCAAGTGAACCAATCGCTCGATATCTGCCTGAAGCTGCTGCGGAGTTTCACCTCTTTTCTGTGCTCTATTGTTAAGCTGAACTCGGAAGACTTCTGTCATGTGGCCATCCCCAAACCGCTGTTCAATGGCGTTTACCAGAACTTTGAAGTCACCATTCTTCTCCGCTGGGATGGTTTGTAGCAGTTCAGCAGCTGCTCCTCTTAAGGCAAGCGTAAGAGCAATGTATTTTTCGTCATCGTCCCAGCCGTTTGTTAACGCTGCTGCTTCAAACTGTTTCTTGTAGATTGACCACGGTATCTGACCATCAAAGCTTGGAGGATTCACTTCTCTCTTTCTTGAGCACTCACCAAAAGGTTCTCGAGCTTTCATCTTTCGCACTTTTTCTAGTTCGCTTGTAATGGTTTCGATCTGTTCGTCTATTTTCTTGAAACGTGCATTATGCCGGATTTACACGAATGGCAAAATGCCATTATTTCTGTCAAATTCTAGCCATTTTTCTTTGAATCGTGTGAACGCTCTAAATACTGGCAATATTTTTGCCATAAAAAAATGGCAGAGAAAAATTGGCAGAAAATATTGCCATTAATATGGCTATGTGTAAACTCTGTGCTGACGCCATTTTCCAAATTTTGCCATTCTAGAAAAAAAATGAACATGCTCATTCTTTTTTGGCAAGTTGCCATTTTAAATGTCAAGCCAAACGTCATTTATAAAAAAGAGCAAAGTTGTGTAAATATCGGCCTAGCAAAAATAAAATTGTAAAGTACCTACAAAATACTTGTTTTTATTAAAAAAAAATATTAAATTAGATATTTAAAAATTTAGAAACATGCAGGCAATGGAAAACAAGTCGGTTCGAAACCGAAAAGTTGAAAAGAAATGGACGCAAGCAGAGGAGCGGCTGTTGGTGGAAATGGTGGAGGCCCGACCAAGCCTCTGGGATTACCATTCACCTGAGCAGGTTGCATATAGCAATTCAGTATTTTGGAAGATTAGGAAGAACAAACAGATAGACAAACACACTTTCACATTTATAAATATACATATTTATTTGCCTACATATGTATGTACTTACTATTAAAAAATCGTCTTTCAGTGTTACGTAAATTGCTTCACAAACTTCGGAAACAATATTACATAGGTATGGATGATTTCGATCTCTTGAACAAAAACATCAAGCTGCTATAATTGTCTCCAGTTGCCAGAAAACGGAGAGTGATAGCGAGACGTTCTGCTACAGGTATGGGTTCTCGCATATTTGTGTTTTGTTTCCTGACAATGGGGGATATTTTTTCAGTCAGGAAATCGAAATCATCAGCTGACATCCTCACAAAATTTTTGAACAACTCGGGGTCATTGTTGCGGAGCTGTCCACGCAGTGTTTCAAAAAAACCACCTCCTTCCAAGAAAAGTGGTCGAACCCAATACCCAATGCGTTCTTGGTTTCCGTCGCCTTACAAGGGACCGTTTGTGCTCTTCTTCCTCCTGATCTTCCAAAATCAAAAAAGCTCCCAAGAGAGCAATGGTTTTCGACCTTGATTCCATTTTTTCTTGTCTTGAGTTTCTTTAATAATATTATGTTTTTTCTTGGTATTTTAAAAAAATCCGTTATAATGGATCGTTTATGGCAGTCATGTAAATATAAATTTTCTGTCTTTGTCATTAAATGTTGCCAAAATAATGCCAACATTAAAATCTGCCATTTATTGAACTCGTGTAAATGCATGTCATAAATAAAATATTGCTTCTATTATTTTGCCATTTTTTTGGCAGAAATATTGGCATCTTTGCCATTCGTGTAAATCCGGCATTAGTCGTTGAATTTTGTTTTTCGACACGCTCGTCGAGAGTATTGATTTTGTCTTCGAAGTCCGCAAACCTGCCTTCTAGCAGATTTTTCTGTTCATCAAACCGATCTCGAACGTCATCCCTTTGAGCTTGTAGTTGTTCCAGAACATCCTTGTTTTGAGTTTCTTGCTTCTTTTGATTCTCTTCAAATTTGGCTAAAAGAAGAGACATCATGTCAGATATGGCAGTTGTATTTACCTCTTGCACTTTTGCTTCCACTTCGAAAGCAAACGTATCTGGGTCTTCATTTTGTTCTTCCAGATATTCCTGTAGCCGTTTTACGAGTTCGTTTTTATATCCTGCCCCACTTAAGCCACGTTTGCTTAGTTCGGCCTTTAGCTCAAGGACAGTTAAGTCTTTCAAAACTTAACTAATTTTTTTTTTTTTTACTTCCTTATTTCACACAAAATAGTTTAATCAAATCACTGTTCACTGTTTTATTCTCAATAAGTTTTAATCCCACTTCTGACACCAATGTACTATTCGGCTTGGTCCGACAATTAAAACTTATTCACCTTTTAAATAAAACACAAATTCACTTTATTCAAATCACTCACAAACTTATTTATTCAACACTTTCAATTATAACTTTGCAAACACAGTGGTGCAAAATTATAGTCCACTAACGAACAATTTTAGTGTGATACTAGCTTAAAATGACGTTTCAGTCATGACCCAAACGTCATTTAAGTTAGTATCACACTAAAATTGTTCATTAGCGGACTAGGTATAATTTTGCACAAGTATCTTTACTTTATCGCAGTTCACAATCAACTAAATTTGCTTCGCCGCCAAACGGCTATTTATATAAAAAAAATGATGGGTTCTAGAAACTACTATGGTTCTTGGAGAAGCTGAATGTTCCAGAAGCTCTCCACTTACAAATAAAAATACTGGGATTACTTTTTGTAGGGGCTAACGTTCTTAATGCTAAACAAAAAGTTTCTCTTAATCACTAGGTATTGCCCCTCACAAGTGTTTACTACTACAATTAAACGATATTAGAGTTATAGAGATAAGGAGTAAGTAAAGAGAGTAAGAGTAGTATGTACATTAAATATAAAAAAGAGATACAGAGTAAGTAAAGAGAGTAAGAAAAGTGTATACACATTACAATATTAATAAGTTTGTTGTATGGTGTGAAAAGAATAATTTTAATCAACCCACGAAAATGTCAGACAATGATTATTTCAAAAAAGCGTAATGCTACATCATAATGATTATGTTATCTCCCAACACATCTTATCCCGTGTCTACAAGGTTAGGGACTTAGGAATAGGAGTTCTTTTCACATCTAATTTAGATTTTTCAGAACACATTAACAACATGGTCAACAGAGCTAATTCAATGTTAGGATTTATTAATCGTTGGTCCAAAGAATTTCTTGACCCTAACGTTGCCTATAGCTTGAACAACAGTTTAGTTCGACGCCATCTCGAATATGCATCACAAGTTTGGTCTTCTCATTATGAGATACATATTGAGAGTCTAGAACCGGTTCAACGCAATTTAACAATGGATTGACCACAATAATATCCCTACTTATGAGGATCGACTTGCATTTTTCCCAGATGCAAAAACTTTGTTAAAGGAGAACAAATAATGATATTGTTTTCCTTCATCAAATTATTATTGGTGTCACTGATGCTCCAGATATTCTGAATTCTATCCTCTTGAATTATCGAGGTGGAGATCAGGTAAATTTTGCGTTCTCATAGTTTGATTAAAGTTTCTAAACATAGATCGACTGTCGCTACAAGTCAAGTGGTCAAGGCAACTGGCTGTGACGAACTGCATAAAATTTAGGTGCAAAGTGCAATTAACCAATAATTAAAAACAATTATTTTTTGTTAACATTGCACCTATCGAATTACGCAATAAATTGAATTGAATCGTAAGTTTGAAGCTCATAGAATATGGATACACTGGGTTGACTCCTTATTTCCGGTGCAATCGTAGCGTTGCCAGGTTTATACAGGTGAGTCGGAACTAGTGATTCGATTACGCGATGAACCATATATCTAAATAAAGGTAATTTCATTGCGAATATAATGATATAAGGTTGTCTGCGAAAAATTGGTGCTAAATACCGGTTGCCGATTTTTAAAAACTGAAATATTCGTGCAATTCATTGAACAAACTTAATAATACTTGAAAGCTATATACTCTACCTACAAACTATAAAATATATTTTATCCAATCTTCTGTTTTTTTAATTTCTAATATTTTTTTTTTATCATTCTTCGAGAACTAATTCTAAATAAAATCTTCGAGCAAAAAATAATTACTTAACTACGCTGGACATTCGTTGTTTTTCGCCGGTATTAAACACAAAATTCTTTTTATAAAAAATAGCTGAAAAGTGTTTTTTGCTTTGTGATTCAAATGATATAATTATAATAAAATAATTCAACATCTGGAATGCATTAATTGCACTGAATTAGCGTTGAAGTTGGGATCTAGGCTATGTCAAAGTCTTCCAGTTTTCCATGCTTTTACAGGATGCGACTATACTGCAGCATTCTACAATAAATGGAAAGTGAAACCATTTAAATTATTTTCAAAAAGCGGAAAATATCAGACAGTTTTCTCGTCATTGATAGATGAAGCTGATCTTTTTATTAAGGAAAAAATGGAAAAAGTTCAAGAATTCACATTTAGTATGTATGGTGCAGTAGGGTGAATGAAGCGAGATATCGGATTTTTTGAAAAGTTTTTCCTCAAAAGAAGACAGCGAATAATAATAATAAAAAAATTGACTAAACACTATTCCACCGTGCTGGATATCACTTCAGCAAAAAGTTTTAAGAACAATTTTCGTGAATTCTATGTGGCTTCATGCGACGGATACGCAATGCAATAACTATTAAGCTACGACCAGAAAACTGGCTGGTTTGTTGGTAAGTATTTAAATCCGACAGGATTCATTGGGGACCAAAAGCCCTTAACTGAGCATGATATTTCTGGAATTAAAGTTTTTTGGAGTCATTCTCTCTGAGAAGCGAATGCTTCCAAAAATTGTTATTTGTTGCGTTCCTTTCACTTACCTACTAGTTGGTCTTTTTTTTTACAACCTTCAATAATAAATCTTACATCGGCAAATAGTAATCAAGACCATGGTTTTAATATGCTCATTGAAAACATATCTGCGTTTGATAGCTCTGACTTTTAAGCGTCACTTCATTCGTGTTTTTCTGAAACTGTGCGTGCGAAAAAAAAATATTAGTTCCCTAAAAGTCCGTTCATCTGGCTGCGACCTGCGTTTGCGAATAATACTTTTAAAACTATTTCTAAAGCAAATATCAACCTATTATTTTTAAATTGGTTAATTAAGTGAATAAATGTCCATATTAATATATATGTATATAGAATACTGCAATTCATTTTTCAAAACTGCTGTCGTTTCCTTTAATTTTTAAAAGAAACCACCACGCACCTTTGTAATGCACGCTTGTGTCTGGAAAGCACATGCTTCATTGCAATGATTCATTTTGAGTACCTTTTTTCACTTTCGTCTGAGGATCTGGAAACTGGAACATTTATGTCGTTTTCCATTGGTCTTTTTTTGACGTTTCTTCTTCTACCTCCAATGGAACGGGTTATGATGTATCTGTCATTCTCCGGACTATTCTGTTTTCAAAACAGAAGAGGTCTGCTCTTCTCAGAAGCATTCCGTCTGTCAAAGTCAGTCCAATGCAATGGTTTCAGAAGACTTCTGGACTCTTCCGAATGCTTCTGGACGACCAATGGAAAACGACATTAAAATCGCTTTGGTTGGGTTGGGACTTGGGAGCGAAATGAGCGGAAAAAATTTTGCTTAAAAGAGAATGAATTTGGGGTGTGAAAATAATTTTTTTTTTTATTTTCACAACCCAAATTCATTCTCTTTTGGGCAAAATTTTTTCCGCTCGCTAGCAACTATTGTATCTGTTTTATTTTTTGGTTCAAAATATATTTTTAGAATAATATTTTAAAACATGTGAGACTGAGTTAAGGTTTAGTATTGCTAAAATAGTACTTACGTCTGCATCCAGATGATGCATGAAAATTGAACATCCCATCATAAGACAAAAATGTCTTTCTGATGGAGCTGTTGATGTTATAGAAACAGCTCAGTTATTTAAGGTGGCAAAAAGATGCAATAAGACGAAACTGGGTTCAAGTACATCGTACTTGTAGAATGTCCTACTCTCACCGAACACCAAAGTTCAGAAGAACGTTTTCATGGAGAAGAGTTTCCTTTAAGTCACATAGACTTAGAGCATGCACCATATTGACTTAGATGTAATGGAGGAATTGAGCGAAGAGGAGAATGAAGATGACGATGCTCTAAACAGCAATTCTGAAATAGCCAGCGTAATTCAATTCTTATGCCGTGCAACCATATTAAGTTATGTGATGAATGTTTCACAAGTATAGTTGAAACAGCAAATCATTTCAAAAACGAAATTCTGTGCCCCTTTTGCATATAGTGACAAAGAGCGCGAAGGTGTTTTTCACAATTATTAATTAATTATTCAAATTCAATTTTGTATTATGATAGAATCATAAATTTTTCTGTTTTCAGTTTTTCCAAAAAAAAAATAAATTTATTTCACTCAATCTTAAATTTGTTTGTTTAAGACCTTATGGCTCTTTTTATTGCGGACTTTTGGCTCACTTACGTGGGTTATAAGTTCATAATCGATTTATGAACTTTTGACTCACTTAAGTGGGTCGAAAGTCCTTTACGGACTTATGACCTACGGACTTATGACACTGCGCCGATGAATATTCTCAACATGATGATATTAGCTTAACTTCCGACGAATCATATTTCGAATTGTTTGATTAATTACCATAAAATAAATTGTTTGTAGGTACAAAATCTGAAAAAATATATTTCATGTTTGTAATTTACTTTGTTTGTGTTTTGTTTGTGTTGTGTTTGTGTTTTGCTTTACCTGCAATTTTGACTCAGAGCAAAATTTAAAAAAAATCAAAAAAAAAAAACAAAAGGAGTTCTGATTAGAGTTATCCGTAGGCAACAAAAAAAGTTATTAATAAAATGTTTAGAACTTTTTGTTTCCTACCGTCTAACGGAACCAGATGTTCCCCCTCTCCAACCTATACTACTTTTACGACCTCAGTACTACAGGACCCCAAGGCCAGTCCAGGCAGCAGGATGGAGAGGGTATCCAGGCAACGGTTACGTGGCATGCTTGTATGTGCCTAAGGGTTGCTCGACGGAGGCGTAGGGGGGGGTGTTCTTGTAGCCGCAGCGCTGGATGCTGTTATAGAGTAAGAGGCGACCGTTAGATTACTTAACCCATAGGGATATGGATTTTGTACCCATTATTAGATAGAGTTTTTGGAGACAAATACAGCGCACCAGGGTTGCCTGTCAAAGTCCGGGGCAAAAGGGGTAAAACGGGACACTGACAGTGCGTTTTTTGGCCAAAAATTAAACCAACAGGGATATGGATAAAATTAGTGTCCAAGTATAGAGCTCGACGAGACGAAACAGAATATTATGGGTTGCCTAGTTCAAACTGGGGCAAACCGGTCGGCAACCGCCTCAGAAGCCACTGATTTTGAACCATAAAAAAACCTACAGGGATATGGCTTAATTTGGTACCAAATTCAAGGTCTGAATGTACTCTTTACGAATATATAGAGTTGCCTTGGCTAAGCCGGGGCAAACCACTCGGCAACCCTACTACAATGAAAAAAGTGCACGATACAAATTTTCACTAAAACATTCATAACTGGATTTTTTTTTTATCAATTTTAGTGTTTTATATAGGAATAGAAAGCCTTACGTATGTACAAAAATTATAAAATGTCAAAACCTATATAAAGATGTAAGTTTGCATATCTAAAATGATAATTTGGATTTAACGGCATCTTTCATTGAAATTACGTTTGACCACATAACTCAGTAACCAAACGGTTTAAATTAATTTGGTTTTCAGTGACTTTAAGAAGCCTTTCAAGCCTTTTTTTCATATGTCATTTCATATGGGCTTCAAAGGAAAATTGAGAATAGCATTTGGAAACTGTGTGAAAATTCCTAAGGGCGAAATCACAAAAAATGTCATCATTGCCACACAAATTGATAATTGAGGCTTAAAACTAAAATCGGCTTTCAGTAGTGCAAAGAGGAGTTTCAGGCCTTTATTTTGATATATAATACTATATGGTATTCCCCCGGAAATTCAGAAAAACAGCAATTTTAACGGGAGGAAATCTTAACTTCTAAGCAACATACCTTAATGCAAATTTCTTTGAATATATTTTATACAGGGTATGAAGGCCGATAGAAAATTAATAAAATGTACAAACCTATATAAAATGTGGGTTAAAATGTTTGTTTTGCATCGATTTTGTTTTTGTCATCTTACCTTTAAAATGTGGTTAAAAAAGCCAATTAATGGTTGTTTTTTTTGGTTTTATTTTTGTTTTTGATTAATTTAAAACAGTTTCAGTTTTATTATTATTTTTAATTAAAATTTTTTTAACATAAATATTTGTTCTCTGAATATAATACAATACTTAGGACAAAAAATACATTTTCATTATTAAAATAAACTAAACAATAACAATTATTTACAAATATCAAATTGACAGATACAGTATAAATAGAAACAAAGAAAAGTTAAATTTAAAACATACAGAAATCAAATGTTTCCATCATCGTCAGAAGAAAAACTACAATCTTCTTCTTCATTTTCATCAACAACTATGTCTTCTATAAATACTGGAGTAGCATCTCCTTCAAACCAAAGCGGTTCTAAATATTCTTTATTAATTGACCAACCACACTCACTAGGATTAAATTTAACGCACTGTGCTTGGGTAGCATTTTGCCACATTGAATTGACGTAAATCGTCCTAAGAATTTTTTGTCTTAATGATTTCCAACATGGTGGTAACGTGCAAGAATCAAAATTTTTCACCTTTTTAAGAAAGTGTTCATTCTTACTTTTGGAAGCAATTTTTTTTTTGGAAAATGAGAAACCGAGCTAGATCAACACTTTCGCACTTTATTGCATACAAATTGCACGTGAATTCTTGAATAATGTTCATGAGTTCAATGTTTTCAAATTGGTTGGGATTGGTAACAGATGTAAACATTTTTTGGAATTTTTCATTTTTCAATAAAGTTTCAAAAGGTTTCGCCTTTCCTTTCCTATAGAAACTGGCAGTATATTCGCTACCAGTGAAAGCGTGGAAACCCGGTAAGGATTGACAAAGCGTGTCGCCAAGAATTTCGGAAACCTCGGTACAATATTAAGACAGCAATGATGACAACGAGTGATTTCGCCCTTAGGAATTTTCACACAGTTTCAAATTGCTATTATTCTCAATTTTCCTTGGAAGCCCATATGAAATGACATATGAAAAAAAAGGCTTGAAAGGCTGAAAACCAAATTAATTTAAACCGTTTGGTTACTGAGTTATGTGGTCAAACGTAATTTCAATGAAAGATGCCATTAAATCCAAATTATCATTTTAGATATGCAAACTTACATCTTTATATAGGTTTTGACATTTTATTATTTTGTACATACGTAAGGCTTTCTATTCCTATATAAAACACTAAAATTGATAAAAAAATAATCCAGTTATGAATGTTTGTTGCACTTTTTATTGCGATTGAAAATGAAAACGAAAAAAAAACGAATTAAACTAATCCCGAGTGAAACTTCGAACCGAAAGATAAAATCGCGACAAAATAAAATTTTCCACCGAAAGAAATTTTGGAAACACACGCACGAAGCACGATGTATTGCGTTGACAGATGAGATTATTCGAAAGGGGTTAATTCACAATAAGTGCAACAGGCAGCAATTAAAGTGCTGCCACCACGACGAGCTCAGTGAGGGGTGAGTTCGATAATTGATTAATCGAGGAATCGGAGTTCAATTTGAACGATTAGGATTTTATATCAATTTGATATAAAATTTTGATGGTGTTGCCACACTGTGGCTAATAAGGGCGCCAGCAATTTTTTTATCTGAAAACCAAAAAAAAAAGGAAATTGCAAACCTTTCCAAAGTAAGGAACAACGATGAAATTCAAAGAAAGGAATAAGCCAACACGAGGTAAAAATAAAAGAAAGATGGCGGCTAATTTTGATATTTAATTTTTTTTATTATTAAGGCCGGGGAAACCTTTCAAATGCAGGATAAAAACCACGGATCTTTTCAATCTTAATCGAAACAAAATCGAAATATAATTTTTGAAAATTAAGCAATTCGACTCAGATGGACCGTTAAGGTCTTATTCAAGAAACACGAAAAATAGCGATTACAAAAAAAAAATCAATAAATTTGCAAAAAAAAGAATTATTTACGATAAATACAACCTTTTCTTAATAGTTACCAAATCCTCGTTTGTACTAAGTAAGCTCCCAGAATTTCCAAAAATTTTCCAAGTCTTCTTTTGTCTTCTCGAATTCCTCACAAAATTCCAAAATGGCTGTCCAATCAAAATTTTCTAAAAATTTCTAATTTGTTGTAACCTTTCAGGTTCGGTTCTTATCGCTTTCAAGTCTCAAATCAGAGTGACGATTTAGGCTCACCTAGGTCCTAAATCGCCTACTCTTGTTTTTGAATTCGCCGTGCTTTCAGCCTATCTGGAGTGGCGGATCTTCATCACGTCATCAACGGCCAGTCATATTTGGCTTAGTTGAGAGCCACTTGTGAGAAGATTCTCGCGGTCCTGCTTACTCGCCGTAGTTTCTCTCCAATTATCGAGAGTCATCCCGAAACTCGCCGACATTGGACGATCAATTTGGGGATGATTCACAATTGTTACCATGTTTTGCTGAATGAACCTTAAGGTTGCAACAAAATGATTTTAAATGAATTTAACTAACATTATCGAGAAGACTTGGAGGAGATAATTTGACTAACCCGTATGGGCTTGAATTGAAAACGTTAAAAACGTTAAAAAGATCGCATTATTAGATCGAAAAGATAATAACTCTTAAGAGTCCATCTGGTCTTTAAGCATACTTAATTAAACATTTCGTTGGATTAAAAATATACAAAATTCTTTACAAAACCATTAACATTACGTTTAAAAAACCAAGAATTAAAACATATTGCAAAAATAAAATATGATTTTGGTGATAAAAAAAGTCGTTAGGCACTCAGCCGTTCTTAGTAAATCACGTCCCGTGTAAATCCATTACTCGTTTAGTTTCAGACCGTCCGTCTGTTTGGCATCACTCCATCCTATTTGAGTTTAAATGAAGTGTGGTTCACAATTATCAATACCTGTGAAAGAAACTTATCTTCACGAAAATGAAAGAGAGAACCATTGTCAGAAGGACTATGGCCGTCCCGCTCTCTCTCATTCTCGTGTGTGAAGATGGTGACAAATGTCAAATTCTATTTTGCTATTTATAATTTAAGTGCAAGTCGATGCAAAATGCATCAAAGTGAAATTTATTTATTTAATACAATAGTGGTTGCGTTAAATTTTAACGCAACATGTTTTAGTGAAAATTTGTATCGTGCACTTTTTTCATTGTAGTAGGGTTGCCGAGTGGTTTGCCCCGGCTTAGCCAAGGCAACCCTATATATTCGTAAAGAGTACATTCAGACCTTGAATTTGGTACCAAATTTAGCCATATCCATGTAGGTTTTTTTATGGTTCAAAATCAGTGGCTTCTGAGGCGGTTGCCGACCGGTTTGTCCCAGTTTGAACTAGGCAACCCATAATATTCTGTTTCGTCTCGTCGAGCTCTATACTTGGACACTAATTTTATCCATATCCCTGTTGGTTTTTTTTTTGCCCGGCAAAAATCCTCATTCAAACCCTCCAAGTGGGTGCCAGGCGGGCAATGATCACTACAGAGTCCTGTGCGTTTTTGGCAGGATGGTGATTAGCTAAGGTTGAGTTGGGTCGCTGAATTGTTGTAACTCCTCAATAGTGCAACGTTCGGAAACCTAATTCAATCATAGTTTAGAGGTTCCTAATTTCAGTGGTGGTGTGAGCGTACTTTGTACGAAAACCGTGCCGAAGAATGAAAGGCTGGGGGATAAACCAGTCATTAACGAGCTCTTTCGGATGCTGTGGCAAGGTCCGTCATATTTCTTGCCTTGCCCCGGTAAGCGGCTCTGACGGGGCTGACCGTCTTTCCGCCTCACTCGTGGGAACAAAAATGAAACCAAACAAACAATCAAACAGAAAAAAAATACAAAACATAAATAGAGCCAGGGCTGAAAATGCGGTCACATCTCCTGGAAAGGCTGTCGAGCCAAATCAGAGGTGTGAACGGGTTGTTAACCCTGTGGTTGCCACTAGCAGCGGGAGTCCTTCTCCCCCTACTAGCCGCAACCTCTACTTAAAGGAATTACCCGTCAGTGGAACAGCTGTGACGCTCGGCTGTCCCAAGGGCGGCAATTCCAAACCCCACATCTTCCTCGCCCCTGCTAGGACGTCGCAAGCGACCCCAAGAAGGGACACCCCATCCGGAGAGACAAAATCTGCGACGCGTGGAATTGAATCGAAGGGTGAGGGCGTACCCCGATTGGTATCGGTAGCGACCAATTCTGGTGGTGGACCCACATCTGTGTCACACGGACATAGCTCTGGGCCGGCCAACAAGAAGTTCTGGAAGTCACAGGTCAGTCGAGACCAGCGCAATGCTGAAAGGATTCGAGCCGCAGTCAGTGTCATACCGGCGGCGGAAAGAACCCCTGAGCAAGCGCGGAAACTCGAATGGGCTAGTGGCGTCCTCAGCAGAATTACCAAATCGACCGGCAGCGACTCAACGTCAAAGCGCAATAGGTCTCTCGAGGGCGACAAGCCTGAACCGAAAAGGCAGAAAGTGCTTTCCAACAGCACAACAGCCTTCAATAAAGATCTGTCTTTCAGCGACGCGCTCAAAGGCAAGATCATAGCCGCGGTCATTGACAGAAGTCATGTAGATGGTAACATCTCTCATGATCAATGGGCAGACGTCAAGGCTCACCTCGGTTTCAGATTTTTATCTGTCATCGAGGAGAATCCGGGGCCTCTCCCAGACACAGCCGATGCAGGATGGTACCAAAATCGTATCAAACTCATCGCCTGTGGTGATCAGAGATCTTTCGATCTGTACAGGACTGCTGTTAATGGCTTGCCAGAAGTCTGGCCGGGTGCCAAGCTCGAAGTTGTTACAAGGGAGAATATCCCATGCCGACCGAGAGCACGTATAATGGTCCCAGCTCTACACAACTGCCCAGACATGATTATGAAATTAATAAAAACCAGCAATCCAAACCTGCCTACTCACGACTGGAAAGTCCCAAAGGTTGAGAAGGAGACAGTGGGTCGCTATAGATCAGCTCTCTTGGTGATCAATAGGGAATCATTGGCTCCACTGGCCGCGACCGAAGGCGTGATTAGGTATGGTTTCGATGAAATCACTGTCCGAATTTATAAAAAAGATGAAGACTCGCTCAACGCACCCCCCAAAGAAGCCCCTTCAGCGGAAGGAAACGCTTCACCACCCCCAGAAATGGAAGTCGATGCAACACCACAAGTGGAACCATCGACCTCAGCACCCCCAAACAAGCCATCCGACGTGGAGGCTCACCCGATAGTCGACAGTATTTCCGACATGGAAACTGAAGACGCCATCTTAGGCAGCACTCTGAGCGAGGAAGACCTACTTCATTCCTCCTCAGACGATGATAACGCCGACAAAACAGTGGTGGAGGTTGATCCGACTAAAAGTAGCAATGCTGCGATTAGTTCAGATTAATCTCCAACACGCCATCATGGCCACAGACAACCTGTTACTCCGACTGCATAGAAACAATGAAGACATCGTCTTGATACAGGAGCCGTGGGTCTCTAACTCCAGCATCAGAGGCCTCAAGACTCCTGGATATAAACTATTGTATGCATCGGAGAAAGGTGAACCAAGGTCATGCATGCTAGTAAAAAATGACTTAAATGTATTTTTACTCCCCAATTACAGCGACAAAGACACCACAACAGCTGTTCTAACAACGGATAAAGCCACCTATTGGCTTATATCCTCGTATCTTGGCCACGACAGCCCTGCTCCGGGAGACACCTTGAGGAAGGCAATTGTGGACGCGCAAACGAGGAAAGTTGGCCTACTAATTGGATCGGACGCTAACGCCCATCACACGGTATGGGGTAGCTCTGATATTAATGAGAGAGGTGAGTCCTTATTTGATTACCTTTTAAGTACTAAACTACTCATAAGTAATATTGGTAATGAACCCACTTTTGTTACCAAGAATAGGAAAGAGGTACTCGATATTACACTAACCTCCGACTTTATCCACAATCTGATTTCAAACTGGCATGTCTCAAAGGAGAATTCCTTCTCTGACCACAGATATATTCAGTTTGAGCTCAATGATGTGACAAATATATCTACGGGTTTTCGCAATCATCGTAATACTAACTGGGAACGATATAGGGAGGTACTAGCACAACTGCTTGATCACAACCTTCTTAAAAGTCCCTCCACTAAAGATGAACTAGACCTTTCTGTGAATCATCTCACCGACGCCTTCAACGAATCAATGAGAGCTGCTTGCCCTATAACCATTCCAAAGGGTAAAAAGAAACCTCATTGGTGGCACAAAGAACTAGAACCATTCAGGAAGAGCTGTCGAAAGCTCTTCAATAGATCTAAGTACACTAGATCTCCTTCTGACTGGGACTCATACAAACAAGCTCTAAAGCAATATAAGAAAGAATTAAGAAAGAGTAAGGCCCTCCGCACACGAAGCAACTGTTTTGCAATTAGAATCGCAAATCAGTTGCTCAAGCAACTGTTTTACAACTAGTTTGCGATCGATTTGTGACTTCTCTCCGCACACGAGTACGACCGAATTTTGATTTTTTAATTTTTTGTTCACAATTTTTATAAGAAACTATTCAACATGTCAAACAGTTGTATTGATGAAGAAGATTTAATTGACTATTACCAGTACTGAAGACAAAGAAAACTTGTACGAAGAGAACATTGGACCCATCCATACATACAGAAAAAATTGAAATGCAGACTTTATGGCAGCAGAACATTTAAATCAAACGGATGCCAAAGTTGGTTGCTTCCAACATCCAAAAGATGGACACGAACATGAGAGAATGTGTATCTGCTGATGGTCTCTACACAGGACATACAAACAAACCAAGCCCTTTTCATCCCAATTAAGCTTCTTCAGATAAACTCCTTGAGTGATTAAACACCACGTATCTTATCAATATCGTTTACCTTTACGTAATCAAAATCCTAAATGTTATCAACCATCAAATGATTCACTCTTTTTTTTTTAATTTTCCGAGTTTTCCACCAACAATTTTCTATTTTTCTATTTGAAAACGAATGCACCTAAAATTCGCGGTCTTATATCAACAATATTTCATTAGAAAACCAAAGCACCTACAACTCTAATGAGTTTTGCGGGTTTTCCATCAAGAACTTTCTATTTTACTATTTGATAAGCGATTCTGGAACAAAAACAATATGCAAGAAACCAAATTCACGTCTATGTATTATATCATATTTCATATTTCCAGTTTTCCGACTCTTCCGTATGGTTTTTCCAATGCCAAACAAATTCCAGAAATACAATATGCAAAATCCATAAATATCTGTTGGGCCATTTTTAGAAGTCCATACCAGACATAGAAACAAACAAACACATCTGTTTTTATATATAATATTATAATTTTAATAACAAAAACAAAAAAAAGTTGCTTAAGCAACTCAAATTCGACCTACAAAATCAGTTGCGTGCGACTAGTTGGAAACCGATTGCAAACCGGTTGCAAACCGGTTTCATTTCAGTCGAGCGTGTGAGCTCTGCTATAGAGCTTCATATACAAAGTTGCTTGAGCAACTGATTTGCGATTCTAGTCGCAAAACAGTTGCAAAACAGTTGCTTCGTGTGCGGAGGGCCTAAGAGGTCTTCTTGGAGAAACTTCTGTGGAAAAGTAGAAAATACTTCAGAAGCCTCAAGACTCAGGAAAATTCTCTCAAAAAGTCCAACAATACCCAGTGCTTTAAAGACAGATGCAGGTACGTGGACTACCACAGATGAAGAATCTCTTAATCTGTTATTAGACACCCACTTTCCAGGTAGCTCTAATACACTCAGCGACTTAACATCAGAGTCTCAAGCTTCTACAAGCGATTTAGTGGATCTAATAACGCGGGGAAAATTGCAATGGGCCGTAGATAGCTTTGATCCATATAAATCTCCAGGACCAGACGGAATCATTCCGGCCGAATTACAAAAATGCTCAGATATGATCATTCCACCATTGGAAATCATTCTGACAGGCTGTGTAAGGTTGAAATATATTCCCAAGGCCTGGAGAATGGCAAAAGTAGTCTTCATTCCTAAAGCAGGGAAACCCTCCCACGTTAACCCTAAAGATCTTCGACCAATTAGCCTATCATCCTTCCTTCTTAAAACTTTGGAAAGACTGATTGAAATTTACATTAGACATAGCTTAAAACCATGTCTCATTTCCACAGCTCAACATGCGTACTCTAAGGGAAAATCAGTAGAAACAGCACTTCATACGCTGGTACGTAGTATTGAATATTCCCTCAAATACAAAGAATATAATCTTGTAGCTTTCCTAGATATTGAAGGAGCTTTCAATAACGTCAGTTACCAGGCGATCACAACAGCAATGGACAAGCTGAAATTAGAGAAATCACTCAGTGATCTCATAAGTCACATGCTCAAAAGCAGGACAATAACTTCCAGCATGAGAAGTTTTACTACCACCAGATCGGTAAATCGAGGTACCCCCCAAGGTGGGGTCCTTTCACCTCTTTTATGGAATATGGTAGTAAACGACCTACTAACATCATTGGAAGCTGAGGGTTTCAGGGTGATTGCCTATGCTGACGATGTTGCAATATCTGTATATGGAAAACATCCCCAAGTTCTCTCGGAACTCCTACAAAATGCCTTAAATAGGCTAACAAAATGGGCTAATCAATGTGGCTTGGACGTCAATCCACATAAAACAGAACTAGTACTCTTTACGAGAATGTACAAAATTCCTCAGTTTAGCCCACCCAAGATTAAAGGAATACCATTAAGCTTTTCCGACCAAGCTAAATATTTAGGCCTCATTTTAGACAAAAAAATAAATTGGAAGGCAAATATTGATGAAAGAGTAAAAAAGGCTACCGTAGCGCTTTTTACTTGTAAAAAGGCCATAGGATCCAAATGGGGCTTCTCCCCAAAGATAACCCACTGGCTATACACTTCCGTAATCAGACCGATACTCATTTATGGAGTTGTCGTATGGTGGACCGCACTGGACAAGATGGTAAATCTAAATAAGCTCATCAAAGTTCAACGGTCAGCAGGTATGTGCATCACAGGAGCACTTCGCTCAACACCAACCGCAGCCCTTTAAGTGCTTTTAAACCTAACACCTTTCGACATCTTCTCCAAAATGGTGGCAGCCAACACCTGTGTGAGGCTTAGAGCCACCTCTCAATGGAACAGTAACAATACTGGTCATACTACTATTCTAGACAATTTCAGATCTATCCCAGATCGCTTAGATTATACCACCCCAAAAATGCTGTTCGGTAAAAGCTTCCATGTCTCTATCCCTTCAAGATCCTCCTGGGAAGAAGAAAGTCCCCTGGAAGAACGCGGTACACTTCTATACAGACGGTTCAAAGACCGACTGCGGAGTTGGAAGTGGTATCTATTCAGAACAACTGAATCTCAGTCTATCATACAGACTTCCCGATCAATGTAGTGTATTCCAGGCAGAAGTAATGGCGATTAAAGAGGCACTATCCTGGCTCAAAGAAAACGTTATATCTTGCAAGGATATACGAATCTTCTCGGACAGCCAAGCCGCTCTCAAATCTCTCGCGTCTGTCTCCATAAACTCTCAAATAGTCCACGATTGTCGATCATCTCTGAATGAGATGACGGAACAGTTTAATATTCACCTCATTTGGGTGCCGGGCCACAGAGACATTCCGGGAAATTGCAAAGCCGACGAGCTCGCCAAAAACGGAACACTTCTGCCCAATGTTAGACAAAAACACAACATAGGAATACCACTGGCTACATGCAAATATCTTCTCAAACAATATGCTCTAGAATCAACCAATGCTAGATGGTCACAGGGTACCACCTGCCTAGCAACCAAGCAAATATGGCCAAGCATAGACTTAAAACGGTCAAAAGGCTTGATATCCCTGAGCAGACAAAATATAAGCTCTACAATTGGAGTAATAACAGGACACTGCCTCATAGGCAGACATGCTCTGAGGCTAGGGGTCTACACAAATGACTTCTGTAGAAGCTGCATGGACGAGGAGGAAGAGGAAACAGTCCAACACGTTCTATGTACATGTCCAGCACTCTCCATTAGAAGGAACAGCTTTCTAGGTAATCACTTCTTCGATAATACCAGTGAACTGGCAACAATCGACACAAAATGTCTCTCTAACTTCATTAGAAGCACGAATTGGTTTGTTTAAGCTCATTACTCTCCCATGAGTATTTTGTGGTATCACAACGGACCCTTGAGGTCTAAGTGAGTCAACAACATCTGGACAGCCACTCAAACCTAACCTAACCTAACCCTGTTGGTTTAATTTTTGGCCAAAAAACGCATTATCAGTGTCCCGTTTTACCCCTTTTGCCCCGGACTTTGACAGGCAACCCTGGTGCGCTGTATTTGTCTCCAAAAACTCTATCTAATAATGGGTACAAAATCCATATCCCTATGGGTTAAGTAATCTGACGGTCGCCTCTTAGACTATTACTCTTTCATGCCTCATTTTATTGTTCGGGGTTAAAAAAAAAGATCCTGGGACCCGAAGCTTTAAGGAGAAGAAGGGCGTGTTACTGATGGGGAGGGTATAGATATTAGGGACCCTCGGAGGATTTTCCACCCTATGTATCGTAAGGATACCACCATGGCTGCTGCTTCCTTTTGATGCAGCAGCCCCAAACCGGATAAAATTCAACTGTTCAACTGTTACCCCTATCTACAGCATCATCAATATGATTGGGTCACATCCACCTTTGACCAAAACAAACACTAAAATTTAAGCCAACATGGCAATCGTATTCTACGAACTCAACCTACATAAATTATCTCCATTGAGTCAAACAAATTTGTTGAAATTACAAATTATTTACATATATTTAATTTTTTTTTACTTACTTACTTACTTACTTACTTACTTATCCGGCTCACAATCCAGGATTTCAGCCTGAGATACTGCAGCCTTCCATCGTGAACGGTCCCTCGCATGCACTCTGCAGTCGCCGAAACCAAGCGCTCTGGCATCCGCAGTCACTTGGTCTTTGTACAGTAGGTTCGGTCTTCCTTGTCGTCTCGAACCTGGGGGCTGGGATTTTTTTTTAGTTAGTTTAAATTTGTTTTACATTAGAACTAAAATCTAAAGAGAGTAAAAGAATTAAAAGATGGTAAGAAGGGGAAAAAAAAACCTCTGAATGAAAATTGACCGGAAAAATTTAGTGCGGTTATTGGGCAATATGGTTATAATATTGAAATTAATATTATTATTTGATTCCTAAAGCAATGATATACAAAAATATTGAAAATATTATATGAGTGGTTGTTTCTTGCACTTGAATTTTTATATAAAAAAATTAAGAAAAAATAAAATGAAAAATGGACTAAAGATGGCAATGTTTCTTGCACTTGAATTTTTATATAAAAAAATTAAGAAAAAATAAAATGAAAAATGGACTAAAGATGGCGAATCGTTTTTTCCAAGTAAAATTTTATTACATACCTGTAATCTTAAAAGTATTACATAAGTTAATATTTTGACCTTCATTTGACTCCTTTACAATTTGCATTTTCGATAAGTTTTTATCTGTCAATTTTCAATATTCGTTTATAACAGTTGGCAATTCTGCACTTAAGGCTAAGTAAACATAATTTCAGTTTTTTAATAAATATTAGTATAACAGTTTTAATTTTAATTTTATTATTCAAAATATCATGTACAATCGCACATTCTTCGCCCTCGAATAAGTTTCATATTCCGGACCCAAAGTTTGCAGGTATTTGAACACATCTGTTTGATTTCCACAAAACATCGCTATCTAGTTTGAATATAAGAGAATTGAAACAAATTAGAATCAAAACAAAAGAATGCAATCAATACTACGACAACAACAATTGCACGTAAACAAGTTTTTTCTCTTCTTCTATGCATTTATGCCTTATGAATGGAAAAGATCCGTTGACTAGTGTAAATTTGATTTATACTATACTACAATATGTGCATATTCCATTCCATTGATAGCAGTTTCATTTCGGGTTTTTATGCGTCGCGTCGATTTAAAGGGTTTCGTGTTCGGTAATTAATAAATTTATGAGTTCGTTTTACTAAATTTTATTGTGTATTAAATGTTCTTATGTTTTGTTTAAATGGTTTAATTTGTGTTCCTTTTGATGTTTTAAAGTGATGTTTAAAGTGTTTAGTGTTATTATAAATGACTTTAAGTCATTTTTTGTCAATTAATGGTGCATGATGGTGATGGCCTTGGAAGTGATGGCAGGTCCAGGTGAGTTTTTGTTGAATGTGATAAATGTAATTGCGTGAATGTGGTTTTGATTTTAATTGCGTGAATGTGATTTTAGTTTTAAATTTAAATTTTATGAAATACATATGTATGAAATTTATATTAATTTTTCATTTTGATTTTCGCAATTGTTATACGGTTAGTTTATTTATTTTTTTTTGTATTATAACGGTCCGATTTAACCGGTGTTTATTTTCTGTACATACTTTGGTACAGTTTTATTTACATAACTATGTTGAGTATGTATATATGTGTACGATACTTATCGGTAAATTCGTGCGTTGATATTTTTGTATGAAGACTACGGTTCACGAAATATATTTGTGAAATTCTGGTGAATTATAGTGACGTCATTAAGTTGACATTATGTTCATTTATTTGAATATTTTTTTTTGTTATGTTTCGGATTTTGAGATCGCGAGTGACAGTGACATTGGTTTTAATTTTATGTGTTGGACACATTGTGTGCCTTTTTGTTTTTTGCAATTTGAAGTGGCCATTTTGAGAAAGTTTATGTTGTTTTGATTTGTTTTTTTTTGTGATTTTAAAGTGCCATTTAAGTGATTTTATTTTGTTTACTTTTGATTTTAAGTTTGTTGAAATTAATTTGAATTAATTTTATTTGTAAGGATAAATTTACTTTCTTATCGATGTGTTTTAATTTGCATCATTATTGTTTTAAATTTTCCCTCGATGAAGCTTAGGCTTAGTGTTTAAGAAGTTTGTTTACATTTACATTTGTGTTTTATAATATTTCATTTTGTGCTTTAAGATTAAATAAAATTGATTGAAACTACTTTGGATCTGTTTTTGTTTTATTTTAAGTTCGTAGATTATTAGTTTCGTGAAGATTTTGTAAATTTATTTTTAAGATCGTTGTATTTTAATAAAGTTTTAAATTTATTATTAAATTGGTGTTTTTATTTCATATTTTCTGGATTTGTTGAACGATTCAGTTTATTGAATTTTAGTTATTAAATTTCGAAATATTAAATCTATTTAGTATTTTGTTTGAATTTCATTTAAATTTCATTTCGATATAAAGTTTATTTTGACTGTTTTGATGTCGATGCGACGATTATTCGATTAATTTGGGTATTAAATTTATTTAAATTATGCTGGATTGTTGTGGTGTTTCGTTCGAAGGCAAGCGACATATTTTTGCGATGGGACGTTTTATGCAACCTGATTTGGTTTTAACTGAGACAACGCACACAACGCACACACAACGCGCACTAAGCCGTCGGAACCGGGATGAGTGTCTACAATACGGCCTAAATTCCAATTGGTCGGTGGAAGTCTCTCATCCTTTAGCAAAACAATATCTCCAACGTTGACATTTTCTTGGGTTTGTGTCCACTTCGGACGTTGTTGAAGTCTGGACAAGTATTCAGAACTCCATTTGCGCCAAAATGTTTCGGTCATCGATTGAACTCGCTTCCATCGGTCCATGTATGTGATGTTGATGTCGATGTCACCTTGCGGCACAGTATGAAGACTTTCGCCGATCAACAAATGTGCTGGGGTTAGCACATCTAAGTCATCCAAGCTATCAGACAGAGGACACAAAGGTCTCGAGTTCAGACACGCTTCTATCTGAGCCAGAAGTGTTGTAAGCTCTTCAAAGGTCAGCCTCTCCATTCCGACAACTCGTTTCAGGTGGTACTTAACCGATTTTACGCCGGCTTCCCACAATCCGCCGAAATGAGGAGATGCGGGAGGAATAAAATGCCATTCCGTTCCTTGATTGGCTAAGTTTTCAGCAATTTCTTTCCAATCATGTTGTGAAGCCTTCAACATCCTCTCGAACTAGCACCAACAAAGTTGGTACCGCAATCACTATGGATTTGCTTACAAGTCCCACGCCTAGCAGTGAATCGCCTGAACGCTGCCAAAAATGCTTGGGTCGTCAAGTCTGAAACGACTTCCAAGTGGATCGCCTTCGTTGCTAAGCAAATAAATATTGCAAAATATCCTTTGAGGATCTTGCTTGCACGTGCCTTCCAGGCTTTGATTTCGATGGGGCCTGCGTAGTCCACGCCGGTGTGACAAAAAGGCCTAGCTAGGCGAACTCTAGCAGCCGGTAAATTTCCCATCAATTGCTGCATCTCTGATGCCTTCTGCCGGTAGCAAGTGGTACATTTGTGTAGTTCGTACTTCACACATCTTCGGATTTGACCAATCCAAAATCGTTGACGTATATACGCAATCATTTGTTGAACTCCACCATGCAACGTATTTTTATGAGCTTCTTTTGCCACGAGCTTTGTGAAATGATGGTTGTTCATTAATAAAATTGGATGCTGCGCTTCGTAAGGTAGCAGTGAGTTCTGCAGTCGACCACCAACTCTTAAAATACCATAAGCGTCAATAAATGCGTTGAGTGCTTTTAATTGTTTTGGGATTTTCCCATTTTGTTGCAGCTATTTTATGTCGTTGGAGAACATCTCGGTCTGAGCTGTCTTGACCGCCAGCATTAGAGCTGCCTCCAATTCAGAAGCGGTTAATGGTCCGCTTTTCTTAGAAACATTCGTCGATTGGTGATAATTTTGGGCATTGTTTCTTGCCTTAATCATCGATCGGAGGTTGTTTTTGAAACGAAGCCACCATGCGATGATACGAGTTAATTTGATTAAGCTCGAGTATTTGTGAACAAGAATACTTAACAAATCTGTTGTCACTTGTGTAGCGTGCGTTTTTACTGGACGAGATTCTTCTTCGGTTTCGAAATCAAGAACTTGATCGGGTACATCAAAATCCCACTGGGATCTCAAGAATGTTGGACCGTTCCACCAGACATCTAAAGATTCCAAAGCTGATGGATAAACGCCACGAGAAGCTATATCAGCTGCGTTGTGATGTGTTGGAACATGGGACCAACAATCGCTGCCTATTAATCGCTGTATCTCAGAGACTCGATTTGAAACGAACGTTGTCCATTTTGCTGGAGTTGCTCTAATCCAAGAGAGAGCAATCGTTGAGTCTGTCCAAGCGTAAATCTGAACATCAGGAATTGCTAAGACGTTGACGGTGTACTGTAATGTTTGGGCTAGAACAACTGCACCACAAAGTTCCAGACGTGGCAAGGTGATCGTCCGCTTGCTCGGAGCGACCTTCGTCTTTGCCAGGAGTAAGTTAGTGTGTATATTCCCCTGGCTATCCAAGACCCGAACATAGACCACAGCTCCATATGCCTTCATGGAAGCGTCACAAAAGCCATGCAGCTCAATTGCTTGGTTTGAGGGGCTCATTCGGTTCCATCGTGGTATCTTCACCTTTTCAATCATTGGAAGTTCTAGTTGGAAGGCTTTCCAATCTCTCTTAAGGTCGTCTGGTATTGGCTCGTCCCAATCACAACCTAGATCCCAAAGTTTCTGCATCATAATTTTCGCAGTGATTATGCACGGTGAGATCCACCCAAGTGGATCGAAAAGCTTTGCAATGGTCGATAATATCGCTCGTTTTGTAACTAATCCGTTTGTATCTTGCAAGTTTTTGTACGAGAAGAAGTCGCAGCTTGGTACCCATTTGATACCCAGAGTTTTGACGTGATTAGAAGGATCGAAAGGAAGCTCGAAATCATATTCACGGTCTTGGATCGGAATCTTTTCCATTAAATCTCTATGATTTCCTGTCCACTTCCGTAAGTTGAAACCAGCTGACGCCAAAAGAGCTCTCGCTTCATCGCGTTTTATTATTGCTTCTTCTATAGAATCAGCACCACTTATCAAGTCGTCCACATACATGTCTTCTTGCACGACCTTCGCCCCCACCGGAAAATTGGCATGTTCATCTTGGGCGAGACGTTTTAACGTTTTGATGGCTAAATATGGTGCACTTGCTGTGCCAAACGTAACTGTATTTAGCTTGTACAATTTCAAAGGCTCGGTTCGTTCATTCCTCCACATAATGATTTGGTAAAAGGAGTCTGGTTGACTTACCCAAATCTGTCGATACATCTTCTCAATATCGGCCGTGAAGGTATATCGGTGAGTCCGCCATCGCAAAACAAGATCCATGATACTTGTTTGCAATTTTGGGCTTACCAACAAACAGTCATTTAACGACTTACCAGTCGAATCTTTCGCTGCTGCATCGAAAACAACTCTTGTTTTAGTAGTTGTGCTGGATTCCTTGATCACAGCATGATGTGGCAAAATGAAATGATTTGGCGTGTTAAAAACTTCGTGGTCACTATAGACTTCCTCCATGTGATGGAGTGTTTCATACTCTTTGATACATTTAGTGTATTCAGTTCTAAGAGTTGGATTCAAATCAAGCTTTTTCTCGAGGTGAAGAAACCGTCGATACGCCATTTGTCGGCTGAAACCCATCTTTGGCAGCTGATCATTCTTAAACGGCATTTTAACTTGATACCGACCATCAGGTAATCGAAGAGTATGCTTCTCAAAATGTTCCTCACAGGCTACATTTTCTTCGGTTTCATGGGCTTTAAACGGCAATTCTTCTACTTCCCAGAACCTCTGTAGTTGAGCGCTCAAATCGATCGGAGTTAATTCGGTCTTTTGTAGGAAACTGCGGATTTTTTGAGGCGGATTTGTGGATATTCTACCTAGGACGATCCAGCCTAACTCCGTATTTTGAGCCATCGGTCCGTTGCCATCTTGCGGACGTTTGATTTCTGGGAGAAATATTTGGGCACAAACGTCACTGCCTAGTAGTAAATCGATTGGTGCGGGCTCGTGGAGATGTGGATCTGCCAACGAAAGCCCGGTAAGATGATTCCATTTGTCTGGTATCATTCGTTGGGTCGGAAGAAGGCCAGTTAGCGACTTGAAGATTAATGCCTGAATGGCAGTCTCAAACGATGAGTGGCAAGATGTGATCTGTACCTGTACAGCGTTCTGCGTAGTGCCGCTACTGACCAACCCCAGCCCTGATACCTCAACGCATGTACGCCACTTCCGAAGCTTTAACAATTGGGCAGCCGCTTCTGTTATAAATGAGCTCTCAGAACCTGTGTCAATCATGGCTCGTAAATGATAAATTCGGCCGTCTGAAGCATGGGCCTTAACAATAGAGGTTGCTAAAAGCACTTGGTGAGAGAAATCTCGATCACTCTGCGACGCATGGTAGTTTAAGGTTGTTGGGTTTTGATTATCATTGGTTGGTTGAAATTCTGTTGCATTTGGACTCATATTTGTGTGAACAACATTTGACGTTGTTGCTCTTGGATGAGTTGGATATCTCGAAGACGATGGTGCAGAATTTCTCATAAAATTGTTATCTAGCTGCTGATGGTTGACATGCAGCAGAGAATGATGCTTTTGCTGACAAAAGAAACAGCATAGTTGGCTTGGACAATCACGTAAAGTATGTCTGTACGAAAGACAATTGTCGCAAACTCTTAATCTTAGGACAACTTCTTTACGTCCCGCAGTGTCCATATTTAGAAATTGTTGACATCTCTTTAACGCATGTTTTTCTACCTTGCATAATTGGCATACTAAACCCTGGGTACCACTTAGTTTCGGAGGGTTAAACTTCTGCTTTGCATGTAAAACTTTAGGCTTTATTGGAAATCGCGGTTTGAAATTTGCTGACGGATCAATTTTGTTGTAATTCGAAGTACTTTGGTCTTTTTGATCGAAAACTTCTAGAGTTCGGAAGCGTTTCTCCAAAAACAAGGTAAATTCTGTAAAATTTGGTAATTCCTTCTTGTCACACAACTTTTCTTCCCATAGCTTTTGAGTAGTTGGGGGCAATTTTTGGTTAAGGAACCAAATCAAGACAATGTCCCACTTGTCCACAGGAACTTGCAAGTTTTCCAAGGCATGGAAACACTCTTTGGTTGTGTAAAGGAGATTTTTCAATCCGGACGCAGTTTCACGAGGTAGCTGAGATTGACCAAAAAGTTGTTGCATTTGGATGTGCACGAGAATGCGCTTGTGATCATATCTCTCTTTAAGGAGCTCCCACGCCTTTTCATAATTAGCGGCTTCAACAGACAAATTTTGTAAGAACCGTTTTGCATCATCGGTTAAACAAGATTGGAGAAAATGAAGTTTGTCTAAATCACCTAAGTTCGAATTATTGTGAACTAGAGCTTGAAATCTGTCATGAAAGGCTCTCCAGGTGGTATAAGACCCATCAAACTTTGGCAGATCGATACGAGGCAACCTCACTTCGGAATGAATGGACGGTTGCTTTTCCGAGCCAGACGCCATAGTGACAACATTCGTGGAAAGAAACTTGTCAAGCAATTCGACCAAAACTGCCCTATAATCGAGGTAATAATCACCGATTTGATCATAAATCAAGACTAAATCATCTAATTTCAATCCCTCTTCCAGGCAGCCTCCGCCAACAATGGCCTCATGGTAAGACCTAGCCGATCTAACGTCCTCTTCCAACTTCGCTAATCGCCCGGATACATACGGTTTAGTGATACGCTCCTTAGGTGATTTTTTGAAATTGGTAAAATCTTTCAGTATTTTATTTAAAATTCCCTTTTGGAGTTCCCCGTATTTAAAACCCTTGCGGTCCATTATTTATTGAAATATATGTATTTTTTGCTTTACAGATATCACGTTTCAATTGACGAGTTTACAACATAAATGAGGGCAACACTTACTGCGTTGTATGCTGTTTGTATGCTGCTGCTGCTGTTGTCGTCGGCGGCGTCGTCGTCGTCTTGTTCGGCGTTGTAATTGTCCTTGGTGGCTCCGGTGGTCGCTGCACTTCGAACACTGCGATTTTTAGTTTTTAAGTGCGATTTTGATTTATCGCTTTTAGTTTGTAAGAAAATTACACTTTTTTAAGCTTTTATTAATGTTTTTGTTAAAATATAGATATATTTGAGGTTACGTTTAAAATGTCTGAAAATGTTTAATGAAACACTTTATTTTGTTTTTGAATTGTCTGTTTCTTTTACAATTATTATTAAATTGTCTTTAAAATTATATTTTAAGGCTCGAAGGACCAATGTTTCTTGCACTTGAATTTTTATATAAAAAAATTAAGAAAAAATAAAATGAAAAATGGACTAAAGATGGCGAATCGTTTTTTCCAAGTAAAATTTTATTACATACAATAATCTTAAAAGTATTACATAAGTTAATATTTTGACCTTCATTTGACTCCTTTACAATTTACATTTT
The DNA here is from genome assembly GCA_943590905.1 of Sphaerophoria taeniata. Classification (NCBI taxonomy): domain Eukaryota; kingdom Metazoa; phylum Arthropoda; class Insecta; order Diptera; family Syrphidae; genus Sphaerophoria; species Sphaerophoria taeniata. The sequence goes on along the minus strand of OX016540.1, from coordinate 181,696,873 downwards.
CGATAAGTTTTTATCTGTCAATTTTCAATATTCGTTTATAACAGTTGGCAATTCTGCACTTAAGGCTAAGTAAACATAATTTCAGTTTTTTAATAAATATTAGTATAACAGTTTTAATTTTAATTTTATTATTCAAAATATCATGTACAATCGCACAGTGGTAGTGGTCCCAATACAATTATTATACAAGAGAAACAAAATGAAAGGAAATGCTATGGGCCTTACTAATAAACAAATTTAAGGATTGCTTAAATATTAAAGTCGACTCTTAGCCCTGAACCATACCAATAATCAATTTAATACTCAACTTAACGTTAAACATCACTTTAAATTTAAAATTGGGAAACCTACAGTTTAAATTCATATTTAAATTTTCAAGCAACGTTTTTGCTGTCATTATGAAAATCGTGTTTTCTTAATTATAAAATTCGACATTTGAACTATCAAACTTTACAATTTGAGATTGGCATTTGGTGTACCTTTTAAGGAAACAACTCCAAAATGCAGATCTTCGTCAAGACCCTAACCTGCAAAACATCACTTGAGGTTGAGCCCTCTGTAACAATCGAAAATTCTAAGGCAAACATTCAAGACAAGGAACGAATTCCACAAGACCAACAACGCAAATAACTGAAAGCACATTGTCCGAGTACAACATCCAGAAGGAACCTACCCTTCACTTGGTACTCCATCTTAGTGGTGTTATCATTGTGCTATCTCTTCGTATTTTGGACATGAAGTACAATTGCGACAAGATGACCTGCCGCAAGTACTACGCCAGGTTGCACCCAAGAGCCAACATTTTTTTTCTATAGCCCGTCAATGGAGGAGACAGAGTTTGGAAGAGCTTCTTCCGTTTGGAGCTGCTTAAGATGGTCGGGTTTTTTTGTAAAATAAAGTGTTGCTTAACATGACTCATACAAAAAAAACTTTGTTTACTTCTAATCATTCTTGTAAATTTTTGTTCATTTTTCCAAAAAGTATAAATGTCATATCTTTAGCTGTCTGTTTGTAGCCAAATGTAGTAGATTAAGTAATAGAGCGGTAATTAGTAGAAGACGTGTTTAATTTGGTTATTAGTAAGTACACATTTAAACTTGACATTATAATTCAAGCAGGCTTCTAACTTAATTCGAATTTAACGTTTGATTATTAGTAAGGCCCTATGTGAATTACTTACTTCATATTTTAATAGATGCGTATCCGCCGTAGTGCACTGCTCCGAATTGCTTGTTGGAACTATATTATTATTCAGATGGGGGAAATGAATTTGTATGTATTTAATTTGTATTAAATTATATTAGGGACTCATCAAAAATGTGTTTTTTTTTTTTGTTAAAAATAATACTTAATTTCGTTTTCTTGTTACTAAACGCTAACACCAGAACCACATTTACATATCGCACTAGTATTACAATACTGTAGTAACTCAAAATTCGTCATTTTTCAGAATCGACGAAAAACTGATTATAAACTTTCTGTTAGAGATAATCAGAAAAATGGTATCTTATGTGTTAGATGTCTTAAATTGAAGTTATTTTATATTAGTCATTAATTTTTAAAATAGCAGGTTGTTGAAATATTTAGAAATTTTGAGTTACTACTGTCTTGCACTAAGTTACTTTAACGGAAAGATGTATTATTTTGAGTTATGTCGTTATAGTTGACAAACGTTGAAAAAAGCCGTATCCACTTTGACCACTATGGCCATGTGTGATATGGCTGTTTTTTTAAATATAGCCATGTGACACATTGTGAAAGTGTCAATATTCAAACATAATGGTCATTTGGTACTCTTTTAAGCATCATGTGGCCATATTTACTTAAGACGTTGTGGCAAATGTGTAAATGACTCTTTTAAAAGCGTCACACCTTCTCCAAATTCTAAGGAAGGCTTAGCATTGGAGTTTTAGGAGGGCAGCATGTTACCCCATACATTATTTTAATTTTTTTTTCGCCACCGTTTAGATGTGGGAAGTTAGCATTGGTTTTTATACATGAGATTTCGACAGACGGCTTTTTTTTAATGCCTGCATTTTAAGGAAGGAATTTTTAACACGTCTTATTTTGCTTAAATATAAAACCAAATCTGGTCCACTGATTAATGTTAGAATATATTTCTATTTTGTACCTATTTAGAATATTAATATTATTCAATGATTGGAAATGTTAAGGTCTTTTTACAAGAAAAAATTATTCGAAAGAGTTATTTGGTCAAAATGTAACTGTTTAATATTTGAAGAACTAGGGAAAGTTAAGTTTTTGGACATTTCCTACTTCTGGCAATAATTTGCTTCGGGTTTTGTTGCCATTTCTATCAGCAATCGAGCACCATGCATTCTTAATTATAGACCTTAAATATTAAGTCAACAACAACGTTGTAACTCAAAATTTCTTTCAAACAGAGAAATTAACGGCTTGAATATTTATTCATTTACATTATTGAATGCGCGATTTCTAATTCCATGACTACCAACTTAGTATTTGTTTAAATGATTACAAATTATAAGAAAAAAATGGAAAGTAAAATTTCGTCAACAAAACTGAAATAAGTCAAAATTTTTTAAATAAATCAACAAGAACGTCATGACTGAAAATAATAATTTCAATCGTATTTTTTGTAAATCAGCAATAGTGTAGTAATTTGAATTATCCCAAAATTTGTTTGCCTTTGAATCAACTAAAGAGTTTTAACTCGAAATAATATATACGAAATTTGCAATGCTTGATTCATCAAAAACGTATCAACTCAAAATAATACGCTTTAAAAACAAACATATCAATTATATCTCGGCAAGTTTCAGTTGCAACTAAAAATGACACTATATTGAATTGAGGGTAAAGATCGTCAGCCAATCAAGAACAATGATTCTTTTAGTCATAACTACCTTATTTCTAGCACTATAAAAACACCGATTTTATTGAACTGTGAGGAATTTAATTTCACGTTGAACTGCATTTTTATCTCAAAAACGGCATTTTTTGAGTTACGACAGTATTGTAATACTAGTGCGATATACATACATACAAAAAAATTAATTAAAAAATATGAGTGCGACCCATGTTGTCCACACGACTAACTTCCCAGAGCGAAATTTGCAGCCGATGCGTTCCGTTGTAGTTGTACACGCACGTTGTTTTCAAAGTTTAATTCCATAAGTTCATTTGAATAACAGTGGCGCCTATATTACTCCTGAATATTGTAGTTTTCTATTAGTGAAAGTATTTTCCTAATCGGATTAGTATTTCCGAAGATTAATATTTATATGGCAAAACAGCGTTTGGTGGGTCAGCTAGTAATCAAATATAGTCTATGATACTCCTGAATATTTTTTTTTCACACTAACTATAAGATTTTTGCATTATTGTTGAAATTATTGCAGAAATTATCATAACTTTCATTATATTAGGGTTGTTTAGATTTTTTATTGCCATTAAAAAACCGCTAAGCCGATTTCGCTCAAAACCTAATCAGCTCTTAACAACACAATGCCGTGTCGAATGAGACCAATTTTATGACAATACGATGAGTGGTTCGCGAGATAATTGAGCTGAAAAAACGTAACGCACGTCCGCACATACGCACATACGAACACACATACACACACACAGACACCATCATAAAAACGCTTGATTCGGATTCTAGTGACCTCGAAACATGGAGATATGCAAAAATTGGAGATTCACAAAATCGGACCCATTACAATAACTTCCTCTGGGAAGTTAATAAAATTTAAAAAGAAAAATTAAGAGGGGAAACTACGACATACGACACATATTTTTTTATAGGAATGTTGATTGATGATCTTTTCCAGACTTTCGTTTGGTTACTTATAATTTCAGGAACAGGTATTTCAGGATTTGTTTTGTAGTATTTAGAGAATGTAGGTAGGTATGTATTTCACTTAATCGTATTTTGGATATTTTTTTTTTTTGTATAGGTAATACCTTTCGTTAGGAAAATTTTTATTTCAGGAATAGGTATTCAGTATCTTGTTTTGCAGTATTTAAGGAATGATATTATATATTTTCCAGACAATTTAGGCTTTCGTTATTATTTCAGAAACACGAATGTATATACTTATACAGTGCCTTGCATAAGTATAACCGCACCTGAAAAAATGCGTATTATAGAAAACCTACAATAGTAGTGACTCCTTACTATTATTTTATTGAGTTGTATCACTGATCAAGCAAATTGAGAAGAAAATAAAGTACCGTTATTTCCTCTCCTGGTGTTTAAAAATTAAAAACAGATTTTGATGTATTGCAAAAATATAACCGCACAATGCAAATCTCTTTGAAGCTGCATTCAGTCAAGTGCTTTCAAATAAAAAACAACAATGCCACGTGGTACGCATTTAAGCGAAATTGAAAAACGCAAAATCTTGGCTTTTCGGTCAAGCGGCCTTAGTCTTAGGGTTATTGGAAGACGAATTTCACGATCGGATCGTGTCGTTCGAAATTTTTTAAAACATCCAGAATCTTATGGGACAAAAATAAGACCCGGGCGTCCGCAGAAGCTGACACGCCGCGACAAGAGGCGTTTAATCAATGCTGCATCCAATTCGGTGCATTCTTTGGCGTAATTTCGTGACGAATTGGGTTTAGGGGTTTCGGTTTCACCCGTTTCTCGTGCTTTAAAAAGCAGTGGAGTGATTGTTCGGGGCAAAATGGTGCCAGGTGCCAGCTTCAAACCTAACAGCAGCCCACAAATAAAAAAGATTGAAATTTGCCCGCCAAAACATGAATCGGGATTGGAAAACCGTAAGTGACTTTCTATTATTCTACACTAAAATCTCGTTATTCCAAATGGCATACTCGAATGACGGTAATAACGGTACTTTATTTTCTTCTCAATTTTCTTGATCAGTGATGCAACTCAATAAAAAAAATAGTAAGGAGTCACTCCTATTGTAGGTTTTCTATAAAACGCATTTTTTCAGGTGCGGTTATACTTATGCAAGACACTGTATGTATTTCTCTTAATACAGACTTTTAAAGTTTTTTTTCTTTTTTGATATATCTTTTCAGGAATTTGCACAATGTAACAAATGCAGGTTCAATTTTACAGATTTTTTTGTTTATTTTCTTTTCCAATACAATTGAAGTTGAATAAAAAACGACTTTTCAAGTGCTCAATCTAAATTAACACAATATTCAATATCTACATACAATACAATATGACTGACTGACTATTCAACAACAAAACACGAATCAATAATCTGACTGACTTCCAAACTAACAGCCCGATTCTTCCCATCATCACTGATACCTCACAAGTCATAAGAAGAGGTGAAATCGATTTTGTGACTTTTTCGTATTCTCCCCCAAAGTCAGAACTTGTGAGAGTCACAAAAACAATCGAAATTGTGATCTCCTTCAGAGCAGGTCATAACTAGAAAATTATTTGAGATTTGACATTTTGATTTATGAGTATGAATGAATATAGTGAAAAAAAGGAAGGAAAGAGGAAAAACATACGCGTACATACATATGTTGCGTTGAAACACATATTGCAGTTACAAAGAATCCATTCTGGCAACGCATTTCCATATTCACATTGGCTGTGGTGAATTTCGTTGTGACCTTTCTTGTGAGGATTATGGGAGAATCCGACAAATGTTATCGAATCACAACAATCCTCACAAGAAATAGTCACAAGGGCTTATGACTTGTGATTCCTCACAAGGGAATCAGGAGAATCAGGCTGTAAAACTCTTTTTTTTTCGTTTTATTATTTTCATCAGGATAAGTTTCTCAGAGACGAGTGATGATGTTTAGTAAAGTGTAGGTATTATAGTAAAGTAGATATTATGGAGTATGAGTATATAACAGCCCGATTCTGAGGAACCTCACTGATACCTCACAAGTCACAAGTTGAGGTGAAATGATTTTTGTGACTTTTTTCGTATTCTGGTACAGAGTCACAACTTGTGACAGTCACAAAAATTTGCAAATTTGTGACCTTCCTCAGACCAGGTAACAACAAACATATTGCTGATATTTTGACATTTCGATTTGAGGTTCCATGTTTGCTGTGAACAATTCATATATCTGTAAATGAAGAAAAATGGAAGTTGATTTTTTACTTTTTCATCTTATTGATGAACTTTCATCCGCAAATGAAAAGTAAGATTTTTATGAAAACAATAGATATATGTATCTATGCTCTAATTAAAAATAAATAAAAAAAAGATTTCTGGGTCGGTGGGATTATTTTTGTTCGCGACGAGCTCCGGATGAATGTTCACAAAATCGACGAAAAACTGCAATTGCTCCACCGTTGTCCTTTTATTGTCCATATTTTCCTTACCTGCAAAAAAAAAGAGAAATTTTTCATATTATGAGTGGTCATTTACTGCTAAGAAAAATATCTTTTACCTTGCATTTTTTAATTTAATAGTTTCTTCAGAAGCTCGAAAACAAATAATAAATTATTTTCATTTCAACTAGACAGTTGAAACCAGAGACAAAAAAATGAGACAAAAAACTCATGTTTGGTTGAAACAACAATAATTTTATTTTCCCCATGTTGAGGTGAATTTTGTTGTGAGTTTTCTTGTGAGAGTTGTTCCAGAATTCCTATTTGTCATTGAGTCACAACTATCCTCTCAAGAAATCAGTCACAGTCAGTGACTCGGCACAACTTCAGAATCGGGCTGTAAATGTTCTATGGTTAGTGTGATAAGGTACGTATTTTTATGTTTCTTTTATTTTATAATTAGCGTTAAGAGTTAAGTTAGTGATATGTTCTTAGGGTAAGTATGCATGTATATGAAGTCTTTTAATGTTTTATGTTGTGTTATGGGAATGAGAATCTAAGGTAACCCTATGTTTTGCAAATTTGCAGAACTCTTTCTAAAGCTCCTCAGGAACTCTAGAACTCTTGATTTTAAGTTGAAATACATCATCAGAACTCATTTTCTGAATTTTTTTTTTCGAATTTTATCCTTAATTCGCCAGAACTATTGAAAAACACTATGAGGAACTCTAGAACTCTTGGTTTGTTACCGGGAACTCTCATTTCTTATTAAGTTTTCAACTTCACAGGAAGTTAGAATGAAGTTTCGAAAACTTAAAAAATGCTTTATTAAATTCCAACAACTTCAATGTAACAAAAATATTATTTTGAATTCAGATAAACTCCAGAGTAACACAGATTTTTTCAAAATGCGATTTGATTTATTTGAATCCAATTGATGATTATTGATAATGATGATGATGAAACACTGTGGCGTATGAGTACTTTCTTTTAAATATATGGTTTGAAAGAAATCTGTTGACATTTTGTTTGTTTATTTTCGGTATTGTGAGTTTTTAAATTTCATATTCTATATTTGGTTGCATAATGTTTAATAAATTCAATGATTTTCAATTCCATAATATATGTACACTCACTTTAATTTAAGTTTTCCTCAACCCTTTTCTTTGATTGCATTTCACATGAGACTGAATTTCTTTACAAACGAAACTTCTCTTACTACTGCAGTATCGCAAAGTTTTCAGAAACCTCAAAAGCTAATTCCAAATAATGTATGCTTATTAACCATTTTGAGAGGCTATATTATTAACAAATAAGAATAAATTACAATTTCTTTTCTTCGAAATAAAGACAAAGTAAATCTATCAGCGGTTAATAACATAATAAAAGAATTATAGCCATCCCCTGGTTCCAAGCTAACTCGCCATCAATCAGTTGAGAAGTTCTTAAAGATTACTTATATGACAAAACAACGTTTACCGGGGCAGCAAGTATGGCTGATTTATGAATCTAAACCACAAATACTGTTCATCACTTAATGCCAACTATAATCGACATAAGCTAGCTTATGCGCGCATTAGAAAACGTGCAAATGCATACACGCTTTATTGAATAGCCATAATCGAGTCTAGCTCCGTTTCGTTAATTTTTTCTCAGTTTCGTTAACTTAAGCAAACATAAGCAAGAGCGATCTCAGTCGCTCGGCGCATAAGTAAAATCTGACAGGTTTGTTCAAATACACATGAAAAACAAACAGAGACACTGTACATGTGAATTATTTCAAAACTATAATGAGCGTGTATGTGTAATAAATTTCGAGATTGACAAAAAAAATAGGAAAATTTTATTTAACAAATCAATACAAAAATTTCACAATTTTACGAATTTAGTTTTGACAGATGGCTTTAAGTCACTTAAGTGAATTATGGGTATGCGCGGGAATTTTGCAAACATAAGCAAATTTTCGTTAGTTTTTTACATTCGATATGTTGGCTTATGTCGATTATAGTTGGGCCTTACTATTGCCTATCTCTTTTATGCAACGAAAGAGCGACGCACGTATTCAATCGCACGAATATTTCAGTTTTTAAAAATCGGCAACCGGTATTTAGCACCAAATTTTCGCAGGCAACCTTATATCATTGTCTTCGCAATAAAATAACCTTTATTTTGATATACATATGTATTGTTCATCTCGTAAGCGGATGGGTGCAAATCGTAACCCTATGATTGCACCGGAAATAAAGAGGCAACCCAGTTCCATATTCTATAAGCTTCAAACTTACGATTAGAATTCAATTTATTGCGTAATGCGATAGGTGCAATGTTAACAAAAAATAATTGTTTTTGATTATTGATTAATTGCACTTTGCACCTTAATTTTTAGGCAACCTTCTCTGAATATATATTTTTTTACATATCAAATTATATATAAACACCATTTTCATCCCGTAACGCGATAGGTGAAGGTCATTGTATCATTGTATATTTTGTTTAAGATACCAATAGAAAAGTGATTTATTAAATTTTTATAAATTCCTTCTTCTTAGTTAAAACATCGCTTACAGATCTTATATTCTTGACACATTTCCCAAATTCGAAGTTTCTGCTAACTAACGAACAACGCTCAGAGCAGCTTATACTTCCGACCTAAATCTTTTGTTGGGTTTTAACCTTTTGTTTTTAATATCATTCAAATGGTAATTCATTAAGAGAATCATTTTTTTTATGAATATTAAATATAAAGGTCATTCATCCCTGTGACATTAAACATTGTTACATTGCAGTGTCATAAAAAAAAAATTAAAAAAAAAAGAAAAACAAAGGACAGACTACCTTTCGGACATCATAATTCCTAGCCACCTACAGTTGTTACTAAGGTTACCATGTTGCCACTTTTACAATAAAAAAACAAAAATATATTTTTTTGTAAAATGAAATTCCGGATTACCAAAAAAACGCTATTAAATTCAGTTTTATTCAATTTATAGGTTTATTGTAATAATAAGTAAAAATCATATCAAAACATGTCTGATAGCGATTTTTTTTGGTAATCCGGAATCGGTACACAGAACTGTCTGATTCCGGATACCAAACGAACATGCAAACACATTTTTTTGCTTCTAAGGGTTGAATGGTATCTGCGTATTCGTGAAACCTCATATGCAGAATTGCAGATGACAACGTCTAGTTTTGGCATCCCAGTAAAACTCGTCCGTCTGTGTAAGATGACAATGGAAAACTCACGCTGTTCCATCATGGCCGGAAAAAACCTAACGGATGCATTTGATGTCAAAAAAGGTTTTAGACAAGGCGATGCGTTGTCATGCGATTTCTTCAACATCATTCTTGAAAAGATTGTGCAAAACTCCAACGTCAACACCAGAGTTACAATCTATCCAAAGTCCGTCCAGCTACTAGGATACGCAGATGACATTGACGTAATGGGAAGAACACAGCGTCATGTCAGTGGAGCGTTTGTGAGTCTTGAGACGGAGGCCAGGAAGATAGGTCTAGCGGTTAACGAGGGTAAGACCAAGTTAATGCTGTCAACAAGAAAGGACAACCAACATCGACGTCTTGGAGCAAACTTCAGCATAGGCAGATTTAACTTCGAGGTAGTTGAGGACTTCCTCTACCTAGGATCCACTATAAACTAAGACCACAACCAGCGTTAAAATCAAACGAAGAATCACTCTTAACAATCGCTGCTTCTTTGGAGTTAAAATGCAATTGAGTAGTAAAGTCCTCTCCCGAGCAACCAAAGGGACACTCTACAAAACCGTTATCATCCCGGTCTTAATGTATGGTGCAGAGGCATTAGCCATGACAACATCTGATGAAAACGCTTTGCGCTGCTTCGATAGAGAAAAATTCTTCGAGTGATTTTTGGTGCTGGTTGCATAAATGGAGAAAGGAGACGAAGATTCAATCAAGAACTGTACGAGCTGTTCAGCGACACTGCCACCTAGCCAGAAAAGTTAAGGTCCAACGACTTAGATTGTTGGGTCATGTAGAGCGAATGGAAAATAATGCTCCGGCTCGTAGAGTTTTCGAATCCAACTTGGAAGAACGTCGGAGAAGGGGAAGACCGTGACTCATGAGGAGCACACAGGTGGAAGAGGACCTGAACCAACTTCGCGTGTGAAACGGGAGACAGCTAGCTAGGGACCGAGATGGCTGGAGACGTTTGTTGGATGAAGCCCTGTTCCGACCTGGATTGTAGCGCCACCATAAGTAAGTAGGTAAGTATGGCGGGGAGTTCGTATGTGCGTTATTCTGTTGTTGATTTCGACTTCTAATTCGGAATCGTTTTTCTGTTCTTTTCAGAACAAGAACTGTCATCTTGTGCCAAGTGAATGAATTCAGAATCGTTCGGAACGGAATAAAAATCAAAATAAAGAACAAACAAATCTATGAAATATTTATGTTAGTAACAGTAGCAGCAGACTATAATACCTACAAACGAGTCGTGTTGTGGTTGGTTATTTTTTTAATTTCAAGAATATTTTTTAGAAAGTTCCTTCTAATGACTTTTTTTGTATCTCCTGCGTTATTATACAAATATAGGTACCTACTATAAAAAATACTTGTTTTCGAAACAGTATACTAACTTGATAATTTATTTATTTATTTCAAAGATAATGACAAAGGGCCACCATGGCCGAAGTCTACCTTTGTAAAAACATAACAATGCAAATGACATCACCTTTTTTCAATGCTCGAACTAAAAACAGCGGCTCTTTTCAATCTGAATCAGACTATTCCAGTGTTTTTCTGTATTATTCTTTTTTTCAATTTATTTTTGTTGAAGTTCTGCAACATCCCACAGAAGGATAAACAGCCTGGCTAATTAAAGCTCTCTGTGCCATTTGATTTTCTAATAAGAGTGGTCAGTGGTCATCAACTTTGTCCCAGAACCACTGCACATTGTTTTGCTGTGAAATACTTCAAATCTACTTCCCCATGGTTGTTAGAAGTTAGGAATGGCTTCGAAGTTGTTAGTAATAAAAAACAAAAAACAAAAAAAACATACACAATTCACTTTTTTAATGCCATGAAGATGAATACATGAACCTTTAATATTTGTACAGTGATAACAACCTACAGCTCTTGAGATGACTGTTTCGTTGACCATATCGTTGCCAACAGTTGTACAGAATGCGCCATCGCCATTGGCTTGTTATTTACTGTTCACACGAAGAGTACCACTCTTTTCTGAAAGATGGTTGTTGCAAAATAGGTCAGCTTTTTTTCTGTGACTTGCTAAGCCTGCAGAAATGCAAAAATATGATCTACTATTTTGAAGAGCAAGAAGTCGAGTCTCGCCGAGCATACTGTCTTACATCACAGAAAAAGTGTTGAAATCCTGTGAACCCATGAAGATAGCGTGACATCACGTAGCGTTGATTAAAAATTTCCTCATGTTGCTATTTTTCAACGCGTTGCTTCATTCTCCTAATAAATTCGCCCTCTGCCACCCGTCAACGGTGGACAAATGCACAGTGGTTCGAATTGTCCACTTACTTGCTTGACAAGTGGAAACCCTAAAACGTCTTACTAAAAAAAAAAAAATCAAAAAATAGGAATGTTAAAAAATGCAAAGTACAACACTGATAAATTTATTTTAGGGGCCAATCGACATAATGCATGTACCATGATTTTCAATATTGAATTTTTCCTAACAGGTCGAGTTGGTTAAAACTACGCATTTTATTCATTTTTCCAAACCACTGTGGAACAAACACTCACCCCCAGCCAGTTGAATAAACATTCAGGTGGTAGTTGTGGCTCATTTTCAAATTAAGAGGAATGAGAGGGAACTGACTGGTTAGCAAATTTCACTAGAGGGAACGTTTTCTAGGAAAAAAGAAAGGTAAGAAGTAGTGGCAATGTGCCGATGCCGAAGGCGAAACTTTTCTGAGCTGGGAATGTTGGAAATTAGAAAAAATAGAAAAACTAACTTGGTGGGTTTTTTCAAACTGTTGTAAGGTTGATCGTTGACGTGGGTTAAGGGGGTTAGAGATTCATGCTTGGAGAGAAAAAATAAAAAAATTAGAAGTCAGAGACAGAGTCCCTTTAACGAAGAATTCTACCGGATGTCACGTGGACATCGTTTACTTAATATTTCATTTCAGTAATTATGATGCGGATAAATTAGCCCAGTAGTTGCTCGTATAAGAGGATATGGATGTTTCCGGTAGCATAGGCGTCAGCTCTATTACCTGCCTGGAAGGCATGTTCCATATCGCAGAAATTATATCACAGACGTGAGTGTCAGTTAAGACAGCTTGTTGCTTTTTTGAATAAATATATTTACATTGGCATTTGGACGAAAACATGTTAAAGCATGACGTTTATTCCTTATTAAATTAAATGAAAAACCACCATTACATAAATGGTATATATACAAATTTTTTCTGTCAAAGCTGACTTGGATTTTAGTTCTATACATGGTTTTCAAATGGACAACTGGAAAATTTCAAAAATGGAAAATAAAATAATTCGGAAAACTCATTGGTTTTCAAAGGGAAAATTGCGTGTAGTTGTAGGTGCATTAGTTTTCAAATATAAAACTGGAAAATTTCAAAATGTGTTTTCGAATGGAACATGGAAAGTTCTTGTTGAAAAAAATCGGAAAACTCATTGGTATTCAAAGGGAAAATTGCATGAAATTATAGATGCACTGATTTTTAAATGGAAAAATGGAAAATTGTGGATTGGGAACTCGGAAAACTCTAGAACGAAGAGAACGAAGAACTTCAAGACTTTAAATCAACTTTTTGTATAGAATTTAAGGTGCAATGGTATATTTGAATGTCCGGCAGGGACTCTTTATCCACTCAATCCTCAATGAATTTTTCAACGAAATTTGCAAGCGAACAAAAAAAAAAAAACTGTTCTTTTATATAAATATAGATGTGAGAACAGAAACTTGCATATAACATTATAATTATAGAAACTTTATAAAATTAAAGCCCAAGAATCGCGTGATTTTTTTTATCTAAAAATTTGTATACTTGTCTTAAATCTTATAGCTTTGATTAATTTTTTTGGAAGGTTTGAACAAATGCAGAATTTTTTCTGAAAATTTAAAGTAACATTGCTTTTGACTTCGAGACCAAAGAGTGTTTTAAACTTTGGTAGATACTAAGAAACCTGGTTTTAATTTAGGCCGGACCAGGCGAACATATTTCTTAGCGTTAAAAAACCTTTTCTGGTATTAAAAAACATATTTCTAGTTGGACTAAAAACATTTACGCCAGGGTATTAAATGGGGCAATAAATAGAGAAGGAAACTCAAGAGAAAATTTGTTTCTTTAACTTTCTTAAGGATATTTTAATGAGGAGCGAAATAATAAGCAAAGTGGGAACGCTGATTATTTATAGCTAAGATGATCAATTCGCCTATCACCTATCACCTGTCACCTGTCACCTGTCACCTGTCACCTATCACCTATCACCTATCACCTATCACCTATCACCTATCACCTATCACCTATCACCTATCACCTATCACCTATCACCTATCACCTATCACCTATCACCTATCACCTATCACCTATCACCTATCACCTATCACCTATCACCTATCACCTATCACCTATCACCTATCACCTATCACCTATCACCTATCACCTATCACCTGTCACCTGTCAAATATCACCTGTCACCTGTCAGCTGTTAGCTGTCATCTGTCAGCTGTCAGCTGTCAGCTGTCACCTGCAACCCGTCAGCTGTCAGCTGTCACCTATTATCTGTCACCTGTCAGCTGTCACCTGTCACCTGTCACCTGTCACCTGTCACCTGTCAACTGTCACCTGTCACATGTCACCTGTCATCTGTCAAATTGGAATTTTATACAATGCTTGTTAGCTGTGGAACAACAACTATAAATAGCTTTCAAGGCAATGATCTGCTTAGTCTTTTCCTAACCCTTGTCTTGTCTGGTCATGTCTTGTATTTTTGTTTTTTTGTGTTTTTTTTGTTTTTTTTTTGTTTTTTGTTTTTTTGTTGCCTTGCCTTGCCCTTGCCTTGCCTTTCCTTGCCTTGCCTTGCCTTGCCTTGCCTTGCCTTGCCTTGCCTT